>OU342540.1:7177776-8586582 GCA_910589475.2 Bembecia ichneumoniformis
ACCTTAAATTATTCACAATGATTCTGTAAATTTCGAAAAACGAACGCAACGAGCCCGTTGGATGAGGCGTACAAAGCAAAAAAAATTCAAAAATAATATGAAACAGTTTATAAACAGTCTATACACAAAATAATATCTACTCATAAATATGTCTTATAAAAAAAAATACGTATAAATATCCTTGCGCACAGAAACATAGTTTTCCCGTCTCAGTGGAGCAATTGTGACTGATCATGTGAAACAATGCACATTGAACTATGCATGACATGAGACATGAGTGAAAACCGTATTCAATTCGATTAAGCCGTTTCGAAGATTTGCGCGCACAAACGCAAAATATTTAGACTATGTCCATACTGAAATTCAATTCTAACTATTGTTGACAGATTTAAAATTAAATCGGTGATTAGTTTCGAAGATTACCTCGTTACAAACGTACAAACTTTATCTCTTTATAATATTAGTATTGTTACTACAATTGAACAGGGCAGCTATATTTCCTTGGGGATTTTTGTGTACCTGTTAAAAAAATAGAATTGATAGTTGAAGGTGTCGCATTCGAACTTTTCAGGCGAAAACCAGATTTATAAATCTGCGAGAACCTAATTCACAATCCCTTTAAGCAAGTAATTTATTGTCGTCGAAGGCAAGTTGTCGATCAACGCATTTTATATTCCGAGCGAATGTCGAACAAAGATTTAATTGTATACGATTGGACACGCAAATTGAGCGTCATTAAAAGAATGAGCTGCGTCGTACTTAATTCGTACCTGCGATTACTCACGATATAAATTTAATTATTATAAGAGGAGAAATTATCCTAAGTAGGCTTCGGTAGACGACGGAAGTTCACCATGACCTAATCTGTCCTTAATTTACCATATCCATTATAGCAAAGGACATAAGGCTGGCATACACACTGCACATTCCACACGCTGAATTTCTCTATCTGTACACTTGGGATTGCAATTATAATAATACATATAACTATAATTTTTCATTATTATAAATAATGAAGTAATTACCAGGTACCTATAATATACCTATATAAGTATTATATTATAGATATAATATATTATATTATAGATATATCTATAATATAATATATAGTATACCTATAATTACCAGGTATATGTAGGTACATCTTATGACTATATACGTTATATTCTGTGTCACTGTCCCTATAATTATATAATTTACTAGCTGTTGCATGCGACTTCGTCCACGTCTCTTTATAAAATATTATTCGTGGAAAACGGCAATTTTGTATGGAGGGCAGATGGGGGAGGGTGTGTGTGTAGCCTATGCTACTCGCTGATAATGTAGTTTTCTATAGGTGAAAAAATTTTTAAAATCAGTACAGTAGTTTTTGAGTTTATTCATTACAAACATACATTTGTATGGAGTGGGAGGGTGAGTAGCTTTTGTTACTCGCCGATAATGTAGCTTTCTACATGTAAAAGAATTTTTAAAATCGGTCCAGTAGTCTTTGAGTTTATTCATTACAAAAATACATTCATATGGAGGGGGGTAAAGCGAGGGAGATGAAGGAGGTTGAGTAGCCCATGTTACTCGCTGATAATTTAGCTTTCTATAGGTGAAAGAATTTTTAAAATCAATCCAATAGTTAGTAGGAAAAAGTTTGTGTAGTTTATTCATTACAAACATACAACATCCTTTCCTGGCGGAGGAAAGGAGGAAGAATTACTACAGGACCGAGAGGAAGACACAGGCAGAGCTGAGGATGGCAACAATTACTGAGTGGGGGCGCCAGTGGAGCTGTGGCGACAAGGGACGCTGGACTAGAGAGCTTATCCCAAACCTGAGCCTATGGGTTGGCCGTAAGCACGGTGAAGTGGATAGCGTCCTGACGCAGGCGCTCAGCGGTCACGGCGTATTTAATACGTACCTACACAAAATTGGGAAAGCTACTTCGGATGAGTGCGTATATTGCGGACAGCAAGACACCCCGAAGCATGCCGTATTCGAGTGCCCACAGTCAGCGGAAGCCAGATGCAAGGCAAAGGCTGATATATCACGCCCGGACGGCCTCATCGATGCAATGATCGCGACAAGGGAAGGGTGGGACAGCGGAGCGTCCATGCTACGAGAAATAATGGCCATGCGGATCAAGGATGGAATAGAACGCCAAAGGTCTCAGACCTGGTGACTAATATTGAAAGGACAGCGCTCTTACGAAGTAATGCCTTAAAGCCTACCGAAAGGGTTGCCAGCGAAATAGGGGGAGGTTTTAGTCCGTAGGTCACTGGACACACAAACATTTCTCAGTGGAGTCGGGCATACGGATGCAACACTTGGGGCATCAGTATCTATGATGATTTCCTCCTCCTATGTATTAAAAAAAAAAAAAAAAAAAAAAAAAAAAAACATACAAAAATATATACACACAAATCTTTTCTCTTTATAATATTATAGTATAGGTGACAAAAATTATCTGCTTTATTATTTTTATCTGTAAATTAGTTTATGCTGTCTTTCTTGAACATCCACTTGATGGTAGGTGGCTACCGTCGCCTATAACACAAACAACGCGACAGCTGCTACAAGTGCGCTGCCGACTACAATAGGATTAAGGATAAGGGATTGGGACGGGATAGGGTAATGGACTCTGACATCCCTTACTCACTTACCGAAACACATCAGCACATATGCTGCTGGAAGTTAAAATTTAAAATTGTGTAAAGTGGCCTACTTTTAGAAGATTTCTTAGTATTCAAAATATTCTTCAACGGTTAATGTCAATGCCCATATTTAACACAGTCCATGAAAGAACTCGTTAGATATTTGTACTAATAAATAATCCTCCTGATCAATTTCCTAAGCTGTCTAAAGTGTGTTACGCAGACGATCCTGAATTCAATGCACAAGTACCAGCCGAGGTTTCACCTGGTGAGGGCGAATGACATCCTGAAGCTGCCTTATTCAACCTTCAGGACGTACGTCTTCAAGGAGACGGAATTCATAGCAGTCACTGCTTATCAGAATGAAAAAGTAAGTAATCTTTATCCTAACCCTTGCGTTGCTTTGTTAATCCTCATGCAAATTCTATAAAACATTACATATTATTTTCTAAATAACATTAGGCCTGAGTCAAGCCAATTTGAAAAGCTTTGATAATCTTAAAGCTTTGATCGACCTAAGTTTTAGGTATATCATATATCAAATTTCCAATGATTGGCGCAAGATGTCTTTTGCACCTAAATGAGTTTGTATTCAATCTTTAGATTTAAAAATGTAAAACATTGTATTTTAAAATTGAATAAATGAACGAATGAATAAGCTATAATATTGATATTCGATCTATTAGTTACAGTAATATTGATACTTTATTTGGTGTAACTTTAATTTGATGAATGCCTTAACGTGTAACTTTTGCTTAAACTTTTGGTATCTTAAATGAATCCCGAATACCGAAGAAAAAAATTTTTTTTTCTTTTCATAAAAATTTTATGATAAAGTTTGTCAAATTTGAAAATATTTTCACAGATAAATGACAAAAGTAGATCCGAAGTTTTTGCTTCACACATTAATTACCTAATACAATATTTAATTTTTTCATAGAAAAAATAAAATGTACCTACTTGCAAGAAAATAATTAAAATTAATAAAACTTTTTAAAAAATTTCGTGTTTATTGCAGATTACTCAACTAAAAATTGACAACAACCCGTTCGCTAAGGGCTTCCGGGATACCGGAGCGGGAAAACGGGAGAAGAAGTAAGTATTTAAACTTATAAAATCGACAATATTAATTTCTTTTATGTAATGGATAGACAGGGACAGCCTAGATAAGATGCCTGTTTGTAGGCATCTCATCTAGGCTATTTGAACCCAGAGCAGAGCATCACGCAAAGAAGGCTAAGGAGGTAGTAGATTAAAAAGGTTAAAAGATAGGGACATATAATATCTAACAACCCTTACTCCAGCTCCAGCTTGTACTGAAATTGACATTGTCGGAATAACTGTTAATCCAGACAATGTGTTTCTATGTACTGTCATCCAAATTTTATTGATTTTTCCACAGAAAACTATAGAATTAATATTACATGAAAACCGTTGCAACCAAATTCATATCTAAAACTAACGCGGAATTATACATGCCGATGTTATGTGATGGTATGCGTCATGTTTGTCACACGTTCAAAACCAGGCTATATTTTTTTAAGTTAGGTACACTTTGGAAATTTTGGTAATAAAAGTAATTTTTAATATCAGTAATTTTCAGATTTTATAAATGGGGATAACAAAAACCTTAAGAAAAATAAAAAAAAACCTTAAGTATTACTTAATTGGAACGAATTAATTTTGTTAATAATTTCAAACTTAAATAGCTATGAAACCCCATTACCAAATCACATGATATTTTCCCAGTAAAATCTATAATTTTATTCTTACCTTATGGTATAAGAATACCACACACTGATGGCCCAATCTCCATACAAAACTGATTGGTCTCCTTTATGTTATTATCTATATTTATTTTGAACTCGCCACCCGCATCCAGCTTCGTACTTATGCAAACCCTACTTGTTTATCACTCGTTTATATGTTCTTTATCTTTAGTGGAAACCGTACATAAATCAGTTGGGTGGTTTTGAAGAATTTAGCGAAGAACAGACAGAGCAATAAGATGTAGATTGGTAACGTTTCTGAATATTGCTAAAAGGACATTGAAAGCAGACATGAAAATCACTATTGTGCTTAAGTATCCGCCCAAGTCCTTATGTGGATATATCAATTCTACAAACTTTCACATTAATTAATAATATTTATTATTTTATCAACATGAGATCAAAATCTATACGTATCTACACTTGACACAAGGCACGAACTACCCAAGCCTGGCTTGAAACCAACTTATAAGTGCTGAAGACTGCCTCATCTAGCCTGACTCTTCTAAAACTGACCATAATACTAAATTATTATGGTCAGTTTTAGAAGACATGGCCTGCTCTAAACGACACGCCGACATTGAGACTCTTAAGAAATCTCTGGAGCAAGCAGTGGCTAAATTTCCCATGGAAACAGTGCGTAAGTTCATAGATTCGTGACCCAACAGATTAAAACCTGTATCAAAGCTAAAGGTGGCCATTTTGAATAGAATTATTTTTATTTTTTTGCTGAGACTTTAATAAATATAGGTATAAGTTTTATTAAGATTACCTTACTTCATAAAAAAAATAATGCATTTTCATTTTAACAGAACTTGTGACTGGACTTGGTATCTATCTATACATATAATAAAATCATAAACGAGCCGTGTCTGTACAGTAAAGATTTTTCAAAAAGATTTTTTTTAATTTTTTGTCTGTTTGTCTGTGCGTTTGTGCACGTTAATCTCAGAAAAGGGTTAACTGATTTGAAACTTATGTATTGTAGCAAGCTTCCCGTAACATATACTGTTTGTTTAATTTCAATCGGTTTACTAAAAAAAGTTACGCGCTGTACCGAATACCACGCGTACGAAGTTGCGGGCTCAGCTAGTAAATAATATAATTCCTTGACTAATAAAATAAGTATTAGTAAACGAATTCTTCGAATTTAATTAGTAGTTCCGGTTAAGTTACTCTTACATTCAAAATGATAAACTGTTCTTTAAAATCTACCTAAATCGTAGATTTAATCACACAATGATATTAAATTTCCCATTAAATGGCATTTAAATTTAAAAGGCGAGTGCGAGATTAATGACGACAAAAACTGTCGACCGTTTAACTAAAGTTTAAATGCTAACTAAATTAGCGGCTTATCTGTGAATCTCTTCAATTAATTGGAGCACAAGCGCCGTTTCAGAAAGCACCGGCTGCCAGCACGCCCGGCGCCGTTCCAAATTCAAATTAAACCAATCCGGCGCCTCCTTATTCGTGTTCTAACTTTAAACATGGCGGGTAACGGCTCAAAATGGTGGAGTCATTCGACTTGGCGCTTTTTTTCCAACGTCTTTAGCGTGCAGGGGAGAAAATTGGATTTCCGCGATAAAATCAGCTTTAGTTTTTTCACCGCGTAATTTGCAACCCGCAACTGTGGCCCGAGTTTCCGTTTTATATGAATGAGAACTCTATTTGGGGTTCGCTCTCTTACGTGTAATCGAAATTAATTATATTCTCACTATTTCAAGCCTACTTTATAATAGACAAGCCGGTGCCCGCGACTTTGGTCCGCATTGTAAAATGAGAAAATATATAAGCAATCTAAAGCCTGCGTCTGCATCAGGCGAATCCCGTCGTTGCGAGACGCGTAGTTTTTAATTTCCAATAATTTCTAAGATATTCATTTAAATTGTACGTTGTAAATGGGCTATTATAATGTGTATGAACTGCTTAAGGTAACTAATGTATTTAATTTGATAATGATTGATACTGTATCCATCTAAATAGCTTTTTAAATTACCACATTAAATACATTTAGCTTTTTATATGTGATCATATATTTTAGAAGTTATAATGTGTGTAGCAACCTTTTTTGTAGACCTATGAAAGAAAAACAATCCCACCATACATTGTTTTGTACCATACAGACGGTTCAACAATCATAGTCATATTTCAACCAATTTACACAAAACCTTAACGAATTGTACACCTAAACCTTCCTCAGGAATCACTCTGTTGATCGATGAAAACCGCATGAAATTCTATAGTTTTTTGAGATTATCACGAACATACAGGCAAACAGACGCGGCGGGAGACTATAATATGTAAGGATATTTTAATGCCTCGCATACTCCCAGTAGGAGCCCTGGAGCTATATATATTTTCCTATAAAATAATTAACATTCTTTTTACGAAACTACAATTCTATTTGTTAAAGTAATTTCTTTAAGTAACTTATTAATTTACAACGAATACAGTATTCGCTGTTGACCCAACCCTGAAAAAAGAGTGTTTCCCTTTCTTTATTGTGTAAAAGTCGGCAGACGATCTGACGATTGTAACAAACAATTATAATTAAGAATAAGATACTTATACTCGCTCACCGAAACATAAAAACCTTGAATAAAACCACAGTCATATATATAACAGTATGCTTTCACGGTGGTTTTCTGTAAAAGTCTTGTTATTGACGCCAGATGGTTGCCCTGCTTATCACTATACAAAAATATGTGAATATCTTCGGAGATTGATAATAATGTTCTAGGACACACAAATCACTCACGACATTTTTCTTCAGCGTTAGAACAAGTCAAACCTTCTTAATCTCAACAAGCGCGTATAGGCCCGCCCAGTGCAGGTTGGTGGACTTCACATGCGCCTAAGAATTTCTTCTTTGGCTTATGCAGGTTTTCTCAAGATGTTTTCCTTCACCGTTTGAGAGCAGTCAGTAAAAGTTAAGTTTTTAGGAAAGAAAAAAACCATTGGTAGGGCTCGGACATGACCAGGGATAGAACTCGGACCTATTGACAAGATTGGCCGCGTCTTTCACATTGCGCCACCGAAGCATTCTTAATCAACACGTAAAATCGATGTGCAAGTCTGACCGGGATCAGTTCGATTGCTAGATCTAATTGATAATCTAAATTATTTACAGAAATTATCTACAAATTGTATATCTTTGTATAGCAAAGCTAATTTGCTGAGTGAGTGATATACAGTGAGGTCTTCTGTGCGGAATCTTACCGGAGGTCTGTGAAGGAACCTAATTTTTGTAGTATCTTAGGTACAAAGATAACAATAATGATTTAAATGATTGCGTAGATAATTCGTAGATTTAAGTAGTAGCAGTGCGCACTGCGTGTCGCAGTCATTTAGGCTGCGTCTGGCGGCAGTAACCACCTCCTTACAGAAGACCACCATGAAATAATTGCATGTGTGCGGTTATTTCAGTGAGGGATTCCATTTATCTACCTATCCCTTATCCTTAATCCTACATGGCGCCCTTGGAGCATATGTGGCGGTATTTGTTAGGCGACACAACAGCCACCTACCTTCAAGTGGACCCTCAGCCTGTCTGTAGATCTTAACATTAAAAAAAAATTGAATTTTCAATAGCATAGGTATTTCAGTTGGGGAAACCTTATAATACGCTTACACCACATTTTGCGCCGGAAGAGCTCCATGACGCAGCTTCCGAATTAGACGGATATTCTAGACGCCGGAAGTTCATCTTTTCAAAATGGCCGAGGCGGTCGGAAGCGCGGAAAACGTGACCGTTTTGACAAGCGTGCCGTGGAAGGCGCAGGGGACACACACGCCGTGCATATCTCATCGTTGCTCTTTGTGCTGGTCGCATTGTGTGGGGCATTCTTGGCAGCGGCTACTTTACGAACGAGTGGCCGTGGTTTGCCTTTGACACTGTTTAACGTGCCATGAACGCGTCCCTTTGCCTTTCCGTCGGTTTGTTGTTAATTAGCCCCCACATGTCCCCCATTATTCTACTGACGTGCGGTCAAACGGTGGTACGTTGTCCGAATTAACATTTTCATTTGATGCGTTAACATCTGCGTAGTTGTGTTGCGATTTCTCATTGCTCTGACCATCGATGTCCCAATAAACTTTACAAGAAGATAATAACGCTTAGTATATGGTATAGCTGGTATATAGTATTATAAACCAATTCTTGGTATACAGTGGATATACCAAGAAGGTTTTGTCACAGTGAGCAAGTTATATTTTTTGTTTCTTTACGGGGTGATGTCATAAGTCACGGAAAGACAAAAAAATCTCATACTATTTAATTGAAATATTTGGGACAGAATCGCAAATTGTCAAAATTTTGTTGAATTCTCTTACTCACTCACCGAAACACAACAGCACATGTGCTAATATTTCACGGTGGTCTTAAGGGAGTGGTTACTGCAGCCAGAACCAAATTTGAAAAGTTAATTTTTCCAAATTGACACTGCCGGTAGCCCTAGAATAGAGCGTTAAGAAAAGCACCCTAACCACTCATTCAACGGATTCTGCTGAAATGTGTCTTATTATTGAAGAAATTGGCACAATTGTTGCAAATTTTGTTGAACGAACCTAAACAATTCGCTTACAAAACTAAACACAAGAATCAAAGCAAAATCTTATTAATAATCAGCTCATGTCTTGAACGAAAATAGCTTCTATAAAAAGAGGGTTTACCAAACTAGACGTTACGTTTTAGGGTAAAAATTTGGTGAAATTACAAGGCGGGCCACCCCAAGCGCCGCGAGTTTACATTGTAACGTGAACACCCTAATGTGAACAGTTTAACACAGGGCTGGCAACATTCTTTAAAATCGCTAAAATATTATTTATCCCGAATAGGATGTAGAGAATTTCTCAGTATTTATATTTTATTTATTAGGAAACCCAGTTTTCCTCAAATCGTAAAATTATAAAAATTAAGAAAGTCGACACAGTCCTTTTCTAGGGGACCTAGTGGGAAGCTCCTTTTCCCTAGGAACATCAGGCCATTAGAACCCCTTATTTATGCACAGAAATATACCAGCGCAACGTGCTTTTTATTTATTTTTTATATAATCTTCACGTCTTTTTGGATCGTTACGTTAATCGCTTATTATGGAATAATAATTAGGTAAATTTGAATTTAAAAAAAACTAGCTTTTCGCTAGTTAATTTTAGCGTCCTTTTTTGTCTTCCATTTATTCAATCTTAAGTGCTCATATTATATTTTCAGGCGTTGAATTTAATATTTTTATTTTTAACATAACAACAACTATATAATACAATTTCGACAGTATTTTTTTCCTGGATGAAAAGTACCTATCCCTTATGTCCTTTTGTGTATCTCTGATAATGTGTATGCTATTTTATGATGATCGTGTTGAGTAGCTAGGCGTGGAAGCGTAACAGTCAAACAAACTAACATCTGTCGATAACATTAGTTATACATGTTCGAAATTTTATTCAAACAGTTTTTCTTAAAAACAGAACATTATTACAAGTTTTGTCTAAACTTTTATACATTTCATATACAAGTTAATAAATAACACTTTTGTAGGTACTCAATTTCTTTATGTATGTCCATAATTATAGGCACCTATTCACAATATTACCTAATTATTGCACCCGCATATTACCTGTATAAATTCAATGGCAGTTAGCCTTATCTAAATAATTATTTAGCGAGAAATCCATTATTAACATTTCAACAACGCAGTTAAAATTTCAGGGAATTGTAACAGGCAGTTTCTTATAAAAAGGCTGGAAGGGGAGGTTTTTATATAGAATGTAAATGATTCAATGGTAACATTTCTTTGTAAGTCTAAGTCGTACTAATGTTCATTAGAATCCATCTAGTCGCGCAGAGCGATAATTTGCAGTGCCTTTTTAATTCTTTTTCAATTTAAATCTTGCTTTGTTCGTACGGAAGACTATATTTGACTGAATATAGAAAGTATAGGTAAATAAAAAATTCTAAATTCCTCATGTCAACGATAATATCAGCAGGGACATCCATATGCGATGCTTATTATGAAGGATAAGGATTGGGGATAAGGAAATGGACTCTGAAATCCCATATTCACCCACCGTAATCCCATGCTCGCTTATTTCGGGATGTTCTCTAAAGCCGAAGTTACTGCTGCCAGAACAGCTCACTTTGTGACTGTCACTACGGTACGCGTGTGCTAGGCCACTATAAAAGTTTAATTTAATAATTACAATAATAAGTAGAAAATATATAAAAAAATAAAAACAAAATTATAAATCCCAAAGAGTCCATGTTGCAATGGTTTGAAAACATCGCTGTGGGATCGACTATGTGTCAAGATGCTTGCTAATAACGTGCTATTAACACTGATACGAACACACTTAAATATATGATAAACATAGGGTAAGCCTAACGTGACTGGCCTTCTTCTTCGGCGAGGGACTAGAAAAAATATATATTTCCTTTTCTTGTATACTGTAGTTAGTATTTAAGAAAAGAATACCCTTATAATTATAAACATGCTTCTTTATGTTTCTTGCTTGCGATAGGAAAATCTATAATATGTATAATAAAATCGTAAACGAGCCTTGTCGGTACATTAGTGTAGATTAAATATTTAAAAAAAAAATTTGATTTAGAATTAGCGTTTTTAGAATTTTTGTCTGTATTTCGGTTTGTTTGTGCGTTTGTGCACACTAATCTCTGAAACGGCTCAACCGATTTGAATGCGGTTTTTGCTGATATATTTGAGCAGGCTTCCCTTAACATTTAGTGTTTGTTTCATTCCAATCGGTTTATAAACAAAAAAGTTACACGCTAATACCACGCGTGCGAAGTTGCGGGCTCAGCTAGTATTTTATATAAATTACTATGATTGAGTATAAATTCCTTTGTGAACTGTCAGCTAGGAACTTTGGTTGGGAGAATATAATGAGGTAATACAATTTTTCCCTTTATAAGAACCTCGCTCGGACGAATATTTGAAAAAGAAAATCATAAATAATTGAAATTTCTTTTAGATACAATTTTAGATAAAAAATCTCCATTATAAATTCAAAAATAAATTCACTTTAAATTGTTGAGTAATTAATTATTTAAAAAAAAGAATTTAATACGGCCAACCCTGGCAGTTTGGGGTGGCATAAATTTAATTCTATCAGTCGGCGATGAGACGAGTTAATAAAATGAATTTAGTGCGGAGGCCGGTAATCAGGGACCCCTTGCGGGATAAAGATGCGACCGACATCCGACATTTTTAGGGAACCCTAAAACAATGTGTCGGATAAAGAGTTGTTTGTTCAACGGGGCGACAGAAGGCAAATAATTGCGACCGCTTTTATTCATTCACCGGTCTGTGCTTTAATTCTTTTATTGTTACTGACAACACTTTGGGAATGTATGCGTTGTGAAGTTTTTCCTTTGAAAATTGTTTATTAAGTTACATTTGCGGTTAATTAATATATCGCTCTCCTAACTGCTTGTGGAAACGAATTATTATGCGGATAATTTAGATGGTTCTATATTCTTACCTATATATAAAACTTATTACCCGCCCCCGGAGTTGAAATTTTCAAAAATTCTTTCTTGCGGATGCTTACATTATAAAACTTCAGCTTTCTAGACATAGTAGTTTTAGCTGTACGTTGATAGTCATCCAGAACAAACGATATTATGATTATAGACTAACTGAACCCGCAACTTTGTATGTGTGGTATTCAGTATAGCGCGTAACTTTTTTATTTGTAAACAGATTGGAATGAAATAAACACTAAACATTACAGGAAGCTTGCTACATACATAAGTGAAAACCGCATTCGGATCGGTTAAGCCGTTTCTGAGAACTAACAAAAAAAAATAGTCTAAAGATTAGTCAAAATGTTTAAAAATTGTTTTTGAATATAGAGTGTAATTTTGCGAAGAACCCGGAGTGAATCCTGTAAAAGTTGACTGATATCTCAAAATCGTGTAACCGAGTAATTGTTTGCAGACCAAGATGTGCGGCCATAATTTTAAATTCATTTGAATACGGCATGTTCATTTAAAAAATACGAAATAAGTCTTTTAGAATATCTTCAGATGCTATACCAATCACAAAAATATGGAGATGAATGTCTGGTGAAAAATCTTTCATGCCAAAGAAAATTATATAATCTATCCGATTCTTCCAAACAAAACATTTCAAATTTCAAAATAATAATGAACCACTAAGATCTGCGAAAACTGGCCTTAAAAGTTTCGGTTTTTCCTATCGATCAAGTGTCGCTATTTTAGAATAGGGCGTCTCGTTTGCGTGTCAACAAACGACTTGGGATCAAATTTCCGTATTATCATTAGGAGATGATTAACCTTTCGCGGTGTCTATTGAGGTGAGGGTTGCGAGAGGGCTAAATGTCAGCCTTTTTACACCCCACACGATAAAGTGCAACCTTTGTCATTTTAATCAATCGATTCTTTGATCGTTGTATAAATAATGAACTCAAAAGCTGTTCGAATTACCCTTATTATCATATATCTTATTCTGTATTAAGGATTTGTTAATTGCTACAACTTTATAGCCATAACATTCGTTCATACTGTTTACCTACTGCTTTTTTTGTTGCTCTCTTGGAAGTCCTGGTATAAAGAAACTCTCAATCCCTGAAAACTGCGAATTTCTGTAGAGAAAACTCGAAATTAGGTCCATACGGGTCTCATATTTTTTGCCTTTCACGAGGGAATTACTGCTTGCTTAATTTATACCTACTTACACTTCAGAAAGTTGTATTAAAAAGAATATTCATGAAAATTCACAATATTTACGACCCATTTTAATTAGAACTAAGCCGTCCCGCATGTAACACCACAATGATAACACGAGTAGTTTGTCCGTATACCGCAGGCAGGCGATGTTGACGGCGCGCTCCGACGCTCGGGACGAGGACGACGAGCGGCCGCTGGACGTCGGAGGACCATCCAGTCCTCCCCCGCCCGCCCCTACCACCCAGCACAGTACCAGTTGTGAGTATTCTAGAGCTGTATCTGACTATACATTTCATATACTCCGTCCGACTGTGCACCAGGTCTCTCTTTTGTGCTAGTCCAACAAAAAATCCTATGGCAGATTGCTAGCACTACATTTTTTACCGAAACTCACTCACACATACAGTTTTTTTCTAGATATTTTGTTCGCAATATGAATTGTGGGTTTCCGGGATGATGGCCCAGGTCTGTTGGAAATTCTTCCAAACGTTTCGTCAACAACTGCGGTTGACATCCTCAGTGGAGTCCGTGTTAGAAGAAAAAGTACATCACATCACTGCACTTCACTTCTGCACTTTTCGACTTCTCGAGCGAGACTGATTTGTCGACTGGAATGTGTCTATATTTAAATTTATATCCCCACCCCGTGGTTGAATTGGTGGGGTGTGGTCACTAGGAGAGGGGTTATAATGCCACTAGGGAGAGGGGTCACTAGGAGAGAGGTTTTTCTTCTAACACGGACTACACCACTGAGGATGTCAACCGCAGTTGTTGACGAAACGTTTGGAAGAATTTCCAACAGACCTGGGCCCTCATCCCGGAAACCCACAATTCATATGGATACCGGCCGAGAAAACCTACATTCTACTATTTTGTTCGCAGTTAGAGCAAGCATATACGAATCGGCAAAAACACACAGCTACGAGGGCTGTTTGATAGGTCGAGGCTATTTATAAAACCACTTTTCTGGTTTTCTTTTTTTTCTAGTAAATGGTAAATGGTTAACTTGGAACTTGAAGCGCCTCTATGTCATATAATGCTGTTAATAGGACCATTATTCAAGGCACTCCGATTTTACGATGAGCGTTTAAGTTTAAGTATTTAATTTATTTCTGAATTTTTGAATTATTCTGGAGTAAAGAAACTAAAGTGATTATTTGTTACAGCATGGTTCAGTTCGAGCGGTGGCGGCGGAGGTGATTCTGGTGCGGAAGAAACCATTGAAGCTGGTTCCGACTCTTCCTGTTCAGGCGGAGCGAGAGCATCCTCCCCTCCCGCTGGCCCTTCGCGGCCTTCCCCGGCGCCGGACGTCTCACTGGGGCCACCCGTGCAACCGCCTCTACTACCATACCTATACCCCCCATCGTTGTATCCGCCTCCGTTTTTCCCACCGCATCAAATGCCACCAGGCTTGCTTTTTAATCTACACCCACTCCTGCAACAATACTCCTTACCACCGCCACCAGCGTTACCAGCGCCGGCGCCGTCTTTAAGCAAAGCACACAGGTTTGCCCCTTATGCTTTGCCCGGTTTGGGATCAGCCTTTGAACAAGTCGCTCCGCGGGCCAGGAGTTTAAGTTCTTCGCCGGCGAGGCCTCGACCGGGATCCCCTCCCGCCCGCGCGGCATCTGCTGACCCTCCCCCGGATGCTCCCACGTCCACGACGACCTCCACGGCCGCTACTCCTCCGGCGTCGGACCTTAAAAGCATCGAGCGCATGGTGAACGGATTAGACGTGGAGACTCAGGACTGACTCGAACTATGTAAATAGCGTGTATTTATATTGAGGTCGCTGTCGTCGCTTCGCTACAAAACTGGCGTTTGTCTATTAGTCCATCAAATTTGGCGACAAATTGGGTATTTCGTTTGGGCAGCAATTTTAATTTGTTTTGTCATAAATTATCATACCTTAATTTTTAAAGAAAATAAATTTTCAAGAAAACTTGATATCCTTAGGGCAGTCTTCTGTATTATTTCTGTCAATGCTTTTTTAATCACGATTGTATTATCAAAAACTACTAATTTAAGATGTTACTAATCAGTTTGAATTCTTAAATAAAGATCGTTCCTCAATTTAAAATTATCATTGCTGCCTGCACAAAATACTTGATTGATATATTCAATGTCGATTTACTTGGAAGCGGCGATGCATCGTTTTGTATCGTTCCTATTTTGTTTTTCTGTCGAGTTCTATTCGGGTCGATATTCGTATATTGTTGTAAATAGTTAAGTTAACACTAGGTGATTGTTGAACACTTAAATGGATGTGAGTCCAGGTCACTCGGTGGCTAGGCGTTGGTAGTTGTGCTCAACTCACCCTAATTGAGTGCGAAGGAATTGCTCTATTTATGTCTGCTGTGTGTACTTCTTTGGCAACTTGTATCTATGTGACTGTTTAAAGTACAAAAACATAAAGTTTTTATATTTTAACAATGTGTAATCGTAGAAGATATCTCATTCGAAATTCCTGTTGGCGAAGAGAAATTGATGAAAACCTTAAATTCCTGAACATCGCTTTTGACTGCGCATGGTATTAAAACCAAACGTTAAAAGTGTACGAATTGTTAATAAAAAAAAATGATAAAATGGATGTTTTATCATACTTCGATATTTTCATCAGAACTTGATCGCTCACGAACCTTAGATTGGCAGAATTTAACTTCTGCATCTCGTGTTCGGATTCTGGACTGGATGTAACTACTAGGTTTCTCCTCAAGTCCATTGTGTATCTTAAACACAAGTCTTATCGACTTAGTTTTCGGGTAATTACTAATATTATATTGCCATCAACAATTTCTGCCACATCAGATATGCCTTTATTTATAATTGTATTACATCAACGGGCAAGAAATTTTCATAATTCAGTAGATTTGCCATCCAATATTTTATAATCAAATTTAACTTGATGTTTTGTTCTTGAATCAAGATTTATGTACATATATTTACAAGTTCCCTCGAAAGCACACACATGATTTATAACATCCTTGAACAGAACATGTTGAATTTCATAAGAGACAAATTAATTTAAACGTACGACATGCATCTTCAAGGGTGTTCGCGTGTAATTGTTTTATCACACGACTACTTTGATACCACATTAGAATTACCCCACAATAGTTGTCACATAGATTTTCCAATGCAATAGAAATAGGATTTTTAATATAAACAGACATTTGACATGAAATTCGATGAAAGTATAGTCTAATTGACATTAAATTTAAAATTAATTCTCCAATATTTCCAATATAATGTTTGGTTTCTAGTGCAGCGTAATTGGCGTAAATTGTGTATAAATTTAGCTCTTTTTGGGATTCTATAACCAGTTAGATATGTAATTGGATAAATAAGTTTTAAAAAGTTCTTTTGTGAGGTGAAAGGCCGTATTTTTTCAAAAATTTGATTCAAAAATAGGTATTAATTACACTCCAGATATACATACTAATCTTACAACAGATTTGCCGATGAAGAGAAGTGTTTGCTCTGTGTGTATCATTCCGTTGCTATCATCTGTAGTTTGTGTTTTGTTTCTTATCGTGATTGCATCCTACTTGTACTACACGAACTCACGAAGGAAGTACAGTATCTTACTAGGACTAGGATATAACTAGGATAGTAAATCCTTTAACAAATACATAATATGATGATTTCATATAATAACATCAAATACAGTATCGCATTAAATAAGGTGATTCTGATTTCTTTGCTGTTCATGTTTTAATGTCCGATTGGTATTTTTAATAGAAGTATTCGTCTCCAGTTTGTACTGTATTTATTGTTCTGATCCAATTTTCTCGAATGTCTGTTTATAAAAATAATTTCATTTCACACCTTTTACATCGTATGTTAAGTGAATACTTATATCGTTTTATTTTGTAAATACATAATCATTAAGGTAATCTGTATTTAAGTGTTTAATTATGAACATATTTTCAAAATGTGTAAGTATCGATTGTCAATTGTGCTGTGAACCTCGCGTTGGTTTTTTAGTTGTTGCTTTTATGACGAGTTCAAATATTTTTCTGAATTTATTTAATGTGATTAAATGCTTTAATGTCAAACAAATGACCGAATAATTCGATTTTTTATACTAACATCTCTTTTTGGTTGTCTTAAATTTAATCCCTTTGTTTTTATTTAAAATTAAAATTTGTCTTTGCCTGTACATAATGTCTCTTCTAGCATGAGTACGTCTCACCGCTTTGACTTTGCTAAATCACTCATCTTTACAAAATCACAATTTTTCATATCACAAAGATAAAAAGATTTTTTATCTTTGTGAATCGAAGAGCTATATCTATGGTGTAGATCTATGATGATATATCTATTATATAGGTACTGAAAGATACATAAGACGTTAGATTCAAAGAAAAACGGCGCTCTTTTTATCCGTCTCTAGAATCTAGATGTATTATTCAATGACGAATACATATAATATATGTATTCGTATATTATATGTATTTTATTGTAACGAAAGTATTTTCGTCATGGTTTTTATATATGTAGGTATATATATACCTTTATAAAAAACCATGACGAAAATACTTTTCGTGCCGATGTCAAGTAGAGAACAGACAAATACCATAAGATATCAAATACAACCGAAAATGGGGATCTGTTATTAGCAAAAACGTTCATATAAAAATTCGGGCATAATTAATAAGAAATGGGAATATTTTGTAAATTATTTTTTGTTAATTGGAAAAATAATTATCTACTGTGAAATTACATTTTTGTTTAAAAATTGGCAGTGATTTTGAATATTAATTAAAATTAATATTTAAAAAAAAACTTCTTCGAGTAAGTGCTTGTTTCTGTCTTTTTTTAAGCAACAATAAAATTGATCGCGCGCAAAAACAATTGACAAAAATCTAAATGTAAGTTACAAATTGTAATATATAGTTAATAATTATTGTAGTTAAAATAAAAAATATATAATTATAAATGAATATAATTTTCCATTGACCTTTATATTCTTTGAGCTCATTGATATTTAAACTCATTAAACACTTATTGTAAACGGTTTATTTTATATTAATAGGATAGCGTTTTAAATTTGAAAATGTAAAATTTCTACATTTATTGTTTCGAAAAGAATGTATTTTTATCAAATTAATATTTTTTCTGTATTAAAAACAACAGATTGTACAGCGTTATCCTGTTACGAAATAAACTAATACTTCAATTGCAATACTTAGATTTGTTACTTGGTCATTTTTCTAAAAAAAAAAATTACTAAAACACTGCTTCTGAAAGTGGACGAGACGCTGTATCTATAATTACAGCTGTAATTGAAAATTATTCATTAAAATATTATAGATAAATCTATTGAAGAAATTCATAATTGTTTCCTTTCAACTCAAACCTACACCTACTTTGAATGTTACAATAAGTTGTAACATCTAAAGTAAGTCAGCTTGGATACCTACTGTATAGCGTCGTGGTAAGTCTAACTGTGAAATCATTACAATGAAGCTCTGTGACTTGATCAAAGACCTCTGACATAGAAAACCAGCAAAAAAAAATAATCAGCATCGCATCAAAGCTGCGGCTGAAGAAACATACGCAAACAATTGTCATAACAGGGTACCCTACCATAATACTTGAAGATAATTGGAGACGCTCCCAACACTAAAGCTCGTCGCACACCAGATGTAATCGGTCGCGCGACTCGCGAGGTGTCACGTACGTAATTGCTAGCACGTTATCAGATTGCGTTGCCGTGTTATTCGCCCACTTAGTGGATTTGTATGCTAAGCTAGTTTTTGTGATGACTGGGAGAGAGATAGCACCGAATGAGGTGCGCGGTTAAAGCCATTTTCATGCATAAACGGGATGCGGCCCGTAACTACATTAATCAGTAAATAGTATAAAGTCCTCCCTTTTCTCTGACTGTATATATTCGTAAATCTCAGAATATTGTGAACGGACTTTGTGTCGATGGAAAGATGAATTTCTGATAATGGTTTATGTGTACATATAATTCATGAATATCTTATAAATATTTGTCGAGTTAATACGGTTTTTTTCATGAACGGGGCGGTCACCCCACACGCACGCCGCGGCGAAGCGTGGTCGGGTTCAGCTAGTCCATATCAACACTTATAAATGTGGAAGTAACTCTGTCTGCTTGTCTGTTACCTTTTTACGCCGAAACCGCTGAACAGATCATCATGAAATTTTGCATACACACTTTCATCCAGAAAAAGTACTGTTCTCGAGGGATCATCTAAAGCCTGGCAAAGCTATAACTGCTATAAAGATGTTTGTCGTTACATTGCTCATATATTTAGTCAGGCGTTATTTTTTAACGTGGGCGTACCAGCTAGTGAAACGCAGTGTCCAGAGGTACCTAATTTCCCATTAAGAATAAAATAAATATTAATGTATTTCAAATGATCTATGTAAATAGCAAATTGGCTATACAATATATCTTTGAGACCTACATTCATAAAATGATCGTAGAGAATTTTCATAGTTCTACCAACTGGACCATGAAGCTACCAGCAGCCAGCAAACTCTGTTAGTCACATGATTTGCCAAAACCGCATACATTTGCACAGAGCTTTATAAGATATACGATAAGTTGAAAGTAAAGACTCGTGTCACAAAAGAGTGGTGTCAGTTTGATAAACGGTCGAGATTGCGAACTAGTTTACAACCCATTCATACTTGACGGGTTTTTTCTAGGGTCAGAAGTAAGAATGTTGTAAAAAATGTAAAAAGATGTGTTGGATAGCCTTATAATCTCAGATTTCCTGTTCAAATTAAGCAGACCAGTCTCGCTCATCTTTTGAAGCCTTGTTACGTACGTGTTTATTACGGAAATGAACTCACAGTTGAATAAACATGCTTTTTAACGTACAAAATGTAGGTGTACTTATTAAAAGAAAAATAATTCATAGGTAATGTAAGTACCTACAGTAAGTAACAAATACCTTAAGGAAGTCTTGATAAAAACAGTGAGAAGCCGGCTCTGCAAATGCAGTTTCTAATCCTAGCCGGACCAGCACCCCAGAGACAAATATCCTTGGAACCCATGTTGGATTAGAAGTGATAACCACTTGGTGGCTACCGTCGCCTATAACACAAGCAATGCCTCAGTTGCTACAAGTATACGCAACCGAACTTAGTAGGATAAGGGATAGGGAAATGGGCTGCATCATCCCTAACTTACTCACCGAAACACATCAGCACTCGTGCTTGTATTTGACGTTGGTCTTCGATAAGGGGGATGGTTACTGCCGCCAGACGGGCTACCCAAAATACTGCGAAACACAGTGTGTGTGAGCAATGGATAATGAAGCCTGCCTCCTTATCATTTATCCTATTGTGTCTTTGTTTATAGGTGACCTTATGGCCATCTACCATAGACACACAAAGAAGAGACGTAACAACCTGCATTCGCTGCAGCGAATTGTGAATGGCGAAGCGTCTAGATAGAGACTAAAAGTAATGTATAGAAATGTATAATCGGCGCAAATCTTCTTGGGCTCTGGCGATATCACGTGTCAAATATGCGCAGTAACCGATTTTGGGACTGTTTGTGAGGTATTGCGACGCAGGCGGGGAGCCACGCAATGAGCGAGACGCAATTTTAACATTTGCTTATTCGGATTGCGCAATTGTACATGCGCAAACGAAAGACGCCTGCTCAAGGTCATAGCCCTATCAGAGCCCAAGAAGATTTGCATGCTATGCGGTTATACTAAGTGCTACGGGCGGCGCACCGGCCGACGGAAACAAATGTATGAAACAGTAGGGTAGGTACACAGTATGGCGCATGCCATACGGTGTCGAGCAGTAGACATATTATAGAAACCAAATTAATTTAGTTATATTCGCCGCGAATAACATGTAGTGAAAAGATTGTTAGAAGAAATAAAAATACATTTTCCATACATTAATTTGTATATTTACTTGAATTCAATAAAATTGGAAATTGTATTCAATTCACTTTAGAAAAAAACTTCAGGGAACGAGAAATACAACTTATGTATTTCTCGTACTTTTTTAGAACTCTGTTTGTATTCCAATTTTTTTTGAAATCATACCTATATACACTCTTGCAAATATTATGTCTTGAACGAAAACAATAGTAGGAAATTATGTCTTGAACCAAACCTGATCGCGGCGGCAAACGCCTCTGCCCGTGGCCTATTTATTGTGCCGCATGAATTGCTTGGCCGCTCCAGTCGCGCCGTTCCCGGGACCAGGCAGTAACAGATAAAAGATTTGACTTGCAATTATAAGTCACAAGTACAACTATTGTTCCAAAATTAAATCAGTCTCAGACTAATTTAACGGCATCCAAAAGTAATTATTAATTCGCGAAAAGAATCTATCGATAGATATTTTTCATTTGTTTTTCTTTCTTTCAAAATGAGTGAATCTAATAAAGAAATTCGATACATTACAAGAAATATTTGTCCTTAAAATAATTTAAGCACAAATATTAAAATTTAATTTAAATAATTTTAGTATCACGAAGAAATTAGTTTACTTTAAAATAAGTAAACAAATTGAATTTTAAAATACGGCCTCATTAAACGCAATGGACGTACATTCTAAAGTCTTTTAAATTGGTATGTTATCATGCCATACATAATTTATTTATGATGTTGACTGTACGCAAAGGTAACTTACTAAATGAAAGAAATCACAGAATGTCGCCGAGATTGATAACCATAGTTTCTCATCAAATACATCACAGCAAACTCTCGTATGTTAAGAGTTTTTCCACATTGTACATGTATACGCCTTCGCCATAAGCGAAGCGGACGCTATAGTGAGGTGAATGTCTAAAATTGATTCCTACAAGAGGCGAACTCTTAAGACCTATTTCACAAAAAAAAAATATAATTGAATCTTTTTTGAATTTGGAATAAGTGTGATATTTCTAGTTAAATCCAACTGTGTAAGTATACAAAATTCAAAGAAGAATATTTTTATATATATTTATTTATGTAGTAGTAGCCCTGCTACACAGTTTTGCAGTATTTGGGTAGCCCGTCTGGCGGCAGTAATCACCCCCTTACAGAAGACCACCGCGACATGACAGGATGTGTGCTGTTTCGACAAACAGAAAAAGAAATCTGTTCCTTACTCTTTTTTTATGTTAAGATAGGCAGACAGACTGACGGTCCACTTGATGGTAGGTGGCTTCCGTCGTCTAACAAACAACGGTACAGGTGCTGCAAGTACGCTGCCTACTACAGTAGGATTAAGGATAAGAGATTGGGAAAGGATAGGGAAATGGACTCTGGCAACACTTATTCACTCACTGAAATACAACAGCACACGCGCTATTATTTCACGGGCTGCCAAACACAGTGTGCCCTGCCACTACTTTCCAGATCCAGACCAGATCCAAATTTGAAACGTTCATTTCCAAAGTTGACCCTGCCAGGAATCGAATCCGGGAACCCTAGAATAGAGCGTTAAGGCAAACACCCTAACCACTCATCCAACGGGCTCATCAAAACCGAACTCTTGAGTTTCTATGAGTGAGTAAGGGATGCCAAAACCTTATCCCTTCTATTAAAACCTAAACGTATTTATTGAAATTTAGTAATATCAAAGAAACGATCACGATCTTCTCAATCAAATTATGCGCAGTTGACCCAAACGTCAAAGTCATCGTGAAACAATAGTGTTGTGTCACGTATCGCCGACTGCATAGTGTTGTTCCATGACGATTGATTTTCTTCAGGCTAACACTTCTTAATTCCTTATCTTACTATGGTGGGTAGCACAGTTGCAGCACCTGTGGGTAGTGTGTGTTACAGGCGACAGTGTTACCTTCCATCAAATGGACCGTCCGCCTGTCTGACGACCTTGCATTTTTAATAGGGAAATGTGAACCTGATTTTAAATTAATTTGGATGTCAAACTCAGTTAAACTATTTGATATCATTTATATTAGTCAGAATTATTGAAATTCTTATTGAAATGTCGTTTTGTACCTATTGAATAGTTTGATACCTATTGAATAGTTGAATACTTATTGATGGTAAGCGGCTACTGTCGTCTAGAAACACAAGCAACGTCGGGGAGAAGCCAGCGCTGCTGACCCTGAAAAAAAAAAACAGAGAGTGGCCCTCATTTACAATATTATCTTGTGTAATAAATATTTTAAAAAAAAGCTACATCTGGCAACTCTATCAATTTGTAACTGTTCAGTGTGTTCGATTCATTTTACAAATCAATATTACAATCGCCTGTCGCTCACTTTTATCAACTTGGTCACTGCCTTAAGCCCGACTCACAATTGTTTGTCGACAAAAAAATGACGTTTATTCGGGCGTTTTCGTCGCAACGAATTGCGAAATGGCAAAAACTTATGAATTTTTGGACATTTTCACCGCCGGTGGCGAGTTTTGGACACCACTTGATTTCTCGACACAAACCGTTGTCCATCTGCTGGTACTTGAAACTTTTTATCAAATTCCGAATATTATACTGTCTTCTCGCAGAGTTCTTGTTCGCTGTTGTTAAAGTTGTAGAAGCTCGACGCTTTAGTTCGAATTTGAATTTGTAAATCGTCATATTTATTTTGTTGATATAAAGAATACTCTTATTCTGATGAGATCGACCTAGGTTTTCGGTTTTAACATATACTCATACTTCTGAGATTCTTTTTAGATTCGCGACGTTACTTTGCTCTCCTTGTGAAATGAGTCCGGGAAGTCTTTCACTATATCTTCATACTAGGACTCGACTTCGTCGTCTAAGTGTTATGTGTGGAGTTTGGTGTTTATATCTGTACAACCTTCAAGGAATATCTTTCGGTTAATTTAAGTAACAAGGTATGTCACCCGAGTTGACACACTGGAGATCTCCATAACGTTAGCGAGAACTTTGTTGACTAGAAATGTAACATATAGTCGTTGTTTTTGGTTGCTGTATCTCTGCCGGGGATTCTTAGCACCCATGGCCCCTCCGTTACCATGGCCGCTAGCGTATGTAGGAATATAGGCCCTGGTTTTATTGCTATTGCCATTGGGAGGGTTTTCCATCATCACCATACGCTTGGCAGGCGGTTTGGTGAGGCTGCTGTCCATCTCCTGCTAACCAAATTTAGTGGCCTCTTAAGACACGCAACCTAGTGGCGATGGGAATATTCTTAATCTGTCCCAATAATACCTAATAATTCTGATGTAATTTTAGATTTGTGTTAATTCATATGATTTTATGTAATCTCTTGTGTCAAGTTTATGCAAATAAATGTTTCTTCTTGTTGTTGTTTCCTGGGAATCATATACTCATTAATCAAATAAGCTTATAAGTTATCTGTGCTTACTTTAAATAGTCTGTAATTTGTTGTTAATTGTTTCCACCATGTGTTAATGTATGTTTTACCTATACGTACTTCCTCGTCATTAACTGTTGACGTAACAGTTAAATCAACAGTGTAATTACGTAACACAGCTCACGTTCAAAGCCGCAGTCGTGACATGTCGCACGACATATTATCCGATGGTGCGAGCGTGTCGTAGGTGCTGGCCACATCTGAGCATCTCTTATGTGAATACACATAAAATGTGATCCCAGATAACACTGAATGTCTTAGATAGTGAATATTTTAAAGTGCCTATAGGTAGGTATATAGATAGCGGACTGTGGGAATTGTAAAAGGGATACTGTATTGTATTGTCTTTTACAAGCGACCCGCCCCTGACTTCGCACGGATGTAATTTTGTTTATTCACACAAACCTTCCTCGTTTATCTCTATTTTCATTAGTGAAAACCGTATCAAAATACGTTGGGTGGTTTAGAAGTAGTTAGCGGAATAATACCTTACAAAATCAGCTCTGTCTCTCTTTGTCTTATCTACGTGATTAGACGAAATGTCCTTCTACACAACCGTGTATCGCGCATTGGAAAAATCATTACCTATCTGTCTGCAAAGTTTCATCCGAATCCCATTCATCCAAAATTCATCTGTTTACGCTTAAATTAGTAATATTAACCAAACATTTTCAAAAAATTTCCTACGTAAATATTAGTAAAATATAGGTACCTAAGTCTAAGTCTAGTCTCACAGCTGAATACTGCCCTCTGTCAGTAAAACATGATATAGCATACATTGTAGTTACCATAGGCTTATTTTGCTATGGACTAATACGAGTTGTCTAAAATGACTCCTAATTCCCTAGAAATTCATTTAAATTTTCTAACGCTATTTTTCTTTGCTGTTAAAAATGATTTTTATTTCTATAAATAATCTACACATAAGATTGAATAACTTAAGGGTCCGTTGAGGAATCGAACTTAGTTACGTCTGTAAATTTTCGTAATAGTATCAAAGTGCAGACGAAATGCAAGTTTAAAGTCAAGTCAAAACAACAAGGAGAAACATTTATTTGCATAAACTTGACACAAGAGATGACAACAAAAAATCAAGTCAAAATGCAGGTGAATGTTTCAAAAATTATCTCTCTGTGTCTGTATGTCTATTATCTTCTTCTTAATTACACTGAGTAAGGTTCTGTATGAACCTAATGAAATCCACCTCGTTGCAGGTTGAGTGATCTGTTGACATCGTGTGTTTTTTTATAGGTAACGACTAATATCTCTGACGTAAAACAATCGGAAATGGACTGACCCTATTAATACAGTAACCTGTATTACTAATTGCTGAATTGCAATCTGCACGTTCTAGATGTTTAGAAAACTTTGACGACGTGAAGATTTCCACATTCCAAATCGGGATATACTGGTGTATACCTCCAGACACAGAAGAGAAGTCTACATCTAGTGTTGGGACTGATACAGATACAAAAGAAAAAACTCAAGGTTTAAAATCAAATTTAAAAAAAAAAAATTCGATCGCTTACACTTTTCACATTAGCTAATAATGGCACCCGTGCGAAGCGATTGTCATTAGCCTCATTCATAATGCATATAGCGTTGTTTTAGGGAATTCCGGGAGAACGAATTACAAGAACAATTGCAATTACGAAGTCAGTATGCGCCAGAGTGGGACGCTCTCTCCCGGTGGGCCCAGTCTATTTCCGACAAGTACTGGGAACTGGCGAGCTACCGCACCGCAAGATTATCTGCCACGATACGCCAAATGAATGGCGTCTACTCCGATATAACGTCTCTCAACGCCGACATCAATCTCGGAACGCTTACACGAAACAATTCATCTCGCGATTGCACCCTTCGATATTAGACGGCGGATCTCCGCGAGCATTTCAATGTCGCTTGAGAAAAAAAAGTCATTTTTACTCCAATCAATCACCCGAAAAAACGGGCCATGTTCATCGGATAATTCGCTAGAATTCCGCTGGAGATTTAGTGGCGGGTCGCGTGCTAAACCAGCGACGAAATAATGAGCGTCGGCCGGCTCATTGTCCGAGCCTAAAAAGAGGATATAAATAACCAAATGAGAATGGAAAAAGGGCAAAAATGGTAAAATAAAGGAAGCTTCAATTGGACAAAGGCGCCGAATGGGGATAATTCGTCGAGGATATGCACCAATTGTCACTGTTTTGCTCGATTTTTTGCGGCGTTTGGTGTGACAGGCCCTGGGAAGCACGACACGTCGTCGCCGGATTGCGATAAAATTGTCACCCAACTGCCATCGTCTGACTGCAGTCTGCCACCGCTTACACTGCGCTTATTAACCTTATTCACTTCAATAAACATTCTTCTTTAATACCCAGGTAATTGAAAGCAATTTTTCTCTCTACAACTGTAATTTTAATGTCGATTCAATTACCTACTATAGTATAAAAAACAGCAAATTCAAACGTGTCTGTAAATCACATCGACTGTAATCTTCAAGAAAGACGTATAATATTTTTTTTATGTTAAAATCGGCAGACAGGCTGACGGTCCACTTGATAGTAGATGGCTACCGTCGCCTATAACAAAAGCAACGCCAAAGCTGCTGCAAAGTGCGCTGCCGACTACAGTAGAATTAAGGATAAGGGATTAGGAGGGGATAGGGAAATAGGCTCTGGCATCCCTTACTTACTCACCGAAACACAACAGTACACATGCTGTTATTTCACGGTGGTCTTCTGTAAGGGGGTGGTTACTGGCGTCAGACGGGCTGCCCAAATGACTGCGAAACGCAGTGTGCCCTGCCACTACTTCCCAAATCCAGACCAGAGCCAAATTTGAAAAGTTGATTTTTCAAAGTTGACCCTGCCGGAAATCGAACCCGGGAACCCTAGAACAGAGCGTTAAGGCAAGCACCCTAACCACTCATCCAACGGGCTCGTCTATCATTTTTTGTGAATTGAAAATAAAATTTGTGGTAATTGAAAATAGATTGCTTTAACAATAAACTTTAGCATCCAAATTAATATTTTAATTAATTTTAAGATAGGTTTAATAAGTGAGAGTTTGATCCTGTAAATTGAGACAGAGCTGACAGAGCGGCAGTCGGGGCGCAATCTGCTGAGTGTGCTACGCAGTGTCAATGGTGACACTCCTCGGAACGCAGTGTGCTCTGTTATGACTATTATTGTTTATTTATTGTTAAATTTTATAAACATCAGGTTCAATTACGTATATTTATAATTTATGAATGTTTCCTTAAACTTTTGTATCTAGTTAAAATTACTTAATTATTTATTAAAGTTAGTTACTCATCTTCTTAGAGCCAAAAAATAAAAGTCCCCACTGAATTATAGAATTCCATTTGTAAGAAAATACAGTTAATCTTAGATGGATGTATACTCTCTCGTGCCGCCCCTAGTCTTGCCAAAAGTCCAACAATCAGCCATGTCTAATTCATATCAACCGCACATCAAATCAAATCGTTTAATATGCGACACCAGAACTACAATAAAAGTACAAATATTTGTCACAAAGCATTGTACCAAATCCAAATAAAACCGGAACTAAATGTCCTGTGCTATATCCCAAGGGATGGGTCAGCTTATACTTAGCTTGTTGAGCAATAAGATACCTTAGCTGTTGCTCAATACAGCCCAATTTGCTATAATAACATCCAAGCATTCTATTATTCTAGATTTTCGGTGACACTTTTGCAATATCAACCGTATTTTTGACGCATTAAGACATACTTTGCTCTGTCGACTGTTTTGCCACTTAAAATATGATAATGAAAAGTGTATTTTATTCATAAGCTGCTGCGGTTCAAAATTTGTTTGGATAAAGGGAGTAGTGATAAAAGTGGACAAGTGTTTTGGTCGGGTAACACACGAGGTGATTCCTACGCGAACTTATTAAAATTTATAGTCTCAATGACAAATAAATTATATATCATAGTTTTCATTATCTATATTAATATTGTAAAAAGAAAAGATTTGTAAGTTGTGTATGTTTGCAATGAATATACTCGAAGGCTACTGGACCAATTTTAAAAATTCTTTCACCTATAGAAAGTTACACTATCAGCGAGTAACGTAGACTACTCACCCCCCATCTTCCCTCAATCTCGCCCCTACCTCCCCTCCATACAAATGTATGTTTGTAATGAATCTAATTAATAAACTCGAAGTCTACTCGACCGATTTCAAAAATTCTTTCACCTATAGAAAGCTACATTATCAACGAGTAACATAGTATTTTATAAAGAGACTCGAAGAAGTCGCGTGCAAAAGCTAGTATATTTATATGTTGATTACCTATATGTAATACTACATACTTATCAAAATTATGATAATGTATTTTCTTGATCATCACTCGTTAATTTAAGTGATGCCTCAAATATACGTACGTAACATTAGGAATATACAAGTATAAACATTTATATTCCTAACACATAAAAAAATCATTATACCCATCGAACAAGACATTTTTTATAGTAAAAAACACTACGTAAAATTACGTAATTGTCAAACTGAGTAAGTGTATGAATACACTCCTATGGGATTGAAAATATTATTGGTTTTTATTATGGCAACCAAATCGAATCTCTATTTTTTTTTATATAAAGATCTGCAGGCAGGCTGAAGGTCCACTTGATGTTATTGGATAAATGGTTAGGGATTAGTTGGGCTCTGAAATACCTTACTCGCTCACCGAAACTCAACAAGCATGCGCTGTTATTTCACGGTGATTTTCTGTACGAAGCTGATTACTGAGTACTAACGAAGTCAATTTTAACTCTGGAAAGCAGTGTATCTTGCAACTTCTAGAATTTAGAAGTCATAATGTACCTACCTTTTGATCGCAATTTCGTGGAAAAGATCGCGCGAAAACGCAGCTGTGTGTACGCACAGTCGCGATTCGTAACGGCTAATATTTCGCGGTAATATTGGCTAGTAGATGGTGGATAAGATTTATTTGGTCCGCGGCCGTCACGGCGGCTTTCATATCAAAATTAAATATCTTACACGGAGGGGAGTGCAGGAATGTGAGCAAAAATGCGCTTGGACAGTGACCGTTTCTCGTTGCATCCACTTTGAGGCGTTTAATTAAATATGGTCCTAGAAAACTGTCCAACTTTAAACTTTTAATAATCCTCGTAACACAGATAAAAAAGGAAACATATCTATTTCTTTTAAACGTTCTCACTTTATTTTGATAAATTTTGGACATATACGTTGTTTTAAATTTTAAATTTAGACAATTTTGGCACATAAGTTATTTATTTATCCATTAAAACAAAAATGCTTACTACTTTATTTCTAGTTAATAGAAAAAAAAATAACTACTTTTTATTTACGTAAGTAATTCTTGTTCTCTTGTTCTAGTTTCATTACATACGAAACAACTCAAGAAAAATGCAAATGAATGAAAAGCTTGTCAACAAATATTATTTATACAGTCAATATATACATGAGATTGTTTTCTGCTGCTTTCACAAAAGAACCTTTCCCGTAATTTTTTTTTCAAAAATACAGAAAATTCAGCCTGGCAAAATATAAAAGGAATAAATATGTTAGGCGTAGTTGTAGGCGTACATAGTTTGTAAGGCGTTAATATTTTCTATTTTTCAACGCGGACGATGCAACGCGGGCACTTTGGAAAACTTCATCAATTAAGAAATTTAGTAGTCAGTTATCATTGGTTTGTGTCTACCTCCCGATGGAGTGTATGAAGTTGAATATATCTCTTGAATAAGTGTAGGCATGTGTGGACTGCGGTCACAGGGCGCGGCAGCGCGGTCACGGCGGTGACTGCGCGACAATGCGGCTGTGTCACGCGCCAACGACTGCCTGCCTGCGACGCGTCTCGCAACACACCTCAATATTATATCCCAGACACTCACGGCTTGTTAATTGTAATGAAATGGAGGAAATATCTGGGTAAAAGGCAGAATGTCAGTTAGCCATGATTTGAACAATCCATATATTATAAGTTATGATGGTTTATAAGACATTGTATTTATCCTCGTAATTTAAATCTTTTCTCATACCTTTGGGATCCAATTAAACTATAGGTATCAATAAAACTTCCTTCATTTTATGTACACATATATATTATTTAAAACATTCACCAATCCATTATAAAATAGTGTATTATATAAAAACATTCACTACATCAAAATACAAATCAAAAACTATCCAACATAATATTCCTTTGGTCTCTCAATACATTCTCAATTTTTTTTTACACGTCAAGTCAAAACCAACTCTATTTTTTCTTTTTCGATATTTGAAAATCAAACCTATTTAGTTGCAGCCAGTATTTAAGTTCAAATTCATTAACACCATAAGGAGGCAGTAACCGCACCGTAACACAGAAACGTATGAATTTTGAAAATAACGTTTTGAAAATAATGAAAATCAAGTGGATCGTCAGCCTGTCTGCTGATCTTAACATAAAAAAAAACATCAGAATTACTTTTTATTCTTAATAATAATCACAGACATGACTATTTACCATTAATTAAACAAATATTCTATAATTATTTTAAACTAAAATAAATGCAATATTATATTAATTTAACAATAATTTATATGATAATACGATATAACATTAAAATAACTATGAATTTTACACTTTCAATTTAGGCTAAAAGTATAATAACAAACAATAAAAAGTTATAATTAAGTATTTTATTAGGACGGCCCTGCCACACTTGTTCCTCATTGGCGCATATTGTTTGCGTAATATAAATACATATGTATGTATATCTTTATCCTATATCACTAATAAATAGCTAAATGGTGTTAAAGATGGTTCCTAACAAAGTACGCTTAGGTTTAAACCTAGCGTTGGTTTGTACCTCACAAATACCACACGTAGGCAAAGTTGTGGGCTCAGCTAGTTTGAAATAAATCATTATTAATATTAATTAATAATAATGGAATAGATAAAATACATGATGAGTCTAATATAGTACGTCCACTGCTAGCCAAAACCCTACGATAGGCCACTGCCCAGTGCCCACTGGCCAATCACTATTTTCCTGCTGCTATATAGGTGCTTCTGCTATACGTTCCATCCTATACTAATCTTTATTTGATACTTGCTGGTTCCAGCGACTTTGTCCGCGTTGAAAAATGAGAAAATATATAATATGAAACGCCTGCGTCACCGAATTTATTTTCTCGCGCGTAGTTTTTAAGAAATTCATTTCAGTTGTAGGGCTATTACCTATAATGTGTATGAAATGCTTAAGGACTAGCGTAACTAGCGTAATTTGATAATGATTAATACTGTATCCGTCTAAACGGGTCTAACGTCTAACTTAGAATGGGTAGTATAAGCTATCCTTAAAAGATAGACATATGCCATCAAAGACTTTTTTGTAGATCTATAAAAGAGAAAAAATCCCACCATGCATTGTTTTGTTGTATCTCAAACGGATTAGGCAGCGTTTTCCATGAAAGCTCCCAGACGGCTTGATTTTTTTCGCCATCTTCAGCAATCGTCGTCATATTTCAACAATTTACACAAAACCTAAACCTTCCTTACGAATCACTCTATTGATAGATGAAAACCGCATAAAAATTCGTTCAGTAGTCTTTGAGATTATCGCGAATATGCATACAGACAGGCAGACGCGGCGGGAGACTTTGTTTTCATCCAGCTTCATCGGCAGGATTATAAAGAGAGGAGACAATGCTGATTTTGTACGTTTATTTATATGTGGAGGGTAATTTCGAAAAAGTCTACATTTGAAAAAGTCAATTCCAAACTGCACCTATTTTGAAGGAACATAATTTCAAATATGCATATAACTACTACGTCTATATACATGTATTATACAGGTTGCTTACATTTTTGAGTGTAATTGTTAAAATTTCACATGACATAATTGCGTACAGGAAGCGACTAACGAATGATATTTATTTATTAGCGTTTGATTTATGCATCGGCTATCAATGGCTTTAAGGGCGCGGCCACGCTGTCGCGATACGCTCCAACAATTGAACGGACCAACTATGGCAGTTTTTACTGGAAGCGTCTATACGTTGGTATAAATATTTTGAAGTTAACCTGCATATCCTATATGCAGGTTAATTAACTTCAACATTTTTCCTTTGCAGTGGTAGTAAGTGACGATTTGTATAAAAAAGTCAGAGGTGCAAACCAAGGCTAGGTTTGTTATGGTATTGTTAAGTTTATCCCGTATACAGAATTTTAATTGACTAATCAGATATTGTGTACAGGCCTGTGTTACGGTCTGGCTGTGTAGTGCAAGGTCTTAGCGCCTCGGCTAAGGAGGCGGTTCGCTAGTCTTCCGATTCGGTGGGTGGCCAAAAAGAATGTGTGTGAGGTTCCAAATCAAGTGTTTATTGCGGTAAACGAAGACAAATTTTGCCAGTAAAATGGCCTATTAATAAACAATATTTACACCTTACAACCTAGTGGCGAACGTGCCAGGCGCCGAACAATATGCGCCAATGAGGAACAAGTGTAGCAAGGCCGTCCTAATAAAATACTTGATAGTAATAATTGCGATATGTGCTTCTCTGTCACTTTTCTATTGCTATCTCTGTCACTGTCACGTATGTATGGACGAACTATCACTGTTTTGCTTCACTTCCTAACGTGTATGCGCCGAGTACACACTACTATTTGTATCTATTAATATGAATGTACACTATTACACGTAGAACGCAAAACTATTGTTTATAACGAACATTATATACACAAATCTACTATCGTTTAAGTGTCGCGAACTAACTGAAACTACAATTTTGGTACTTTTAAAATGAATGTTATTGGTTTAATTAAACAAAATGCCACTTCCATTCGTATCTGTCTTTTGTACAGGTAGTCAGCGTGAATTTTCACGCGTCGCTGCTGCTATTAATATTCAAATTGGTGCGATCTGTCGCCGCTCCACTGTGGACACACTGTAATAATTTATATGTGAACAAAACACAATTGAAGCGCAACCGAACCTAAATTTGAAACCCATTGATTTTGACCCTTCGGGCGGATGGATTTTTTTTCTGCAAAGACTCTCCTCGTTTTATTAGTGAAAACCGTATTAAAATAAGTTAAGTGGTTTTGAAGAAGTTAACAGAGAAACAGAAAGAAGCGGACAGCAACTTTACAATGCAATATGTTCTGTACCTAGAAAAAGTTGTGTGTAAATGAAAAGACTTTTTATAAGCTAGCTTCTAGGCTTAGATATAAGTTCGACTTGCTAGTGCTCTAATCAAAAGCTTTACCAGCTATGGAAGCTCTAAGAATTATGGGAAGTTATTAATTATTGTATTTAGGTACATAAAGGATGATTTATATTACACCGGGCCGTGCCCCGTCCGTGCCCAGGCCGGGGCCCGGTGAAGATATTGTTAGTATGCGTTTGTATGAACCAATTCATATTATACCGGGCCGTGTCCGTGCCCCGGCCGGGGCACGGCCGGAGCGCTCCAATCGCGAAATTTCATAAAATGTTTGTTTTCACCGTGCGCTCGGAGACAGCTTCGCGAGGCCCGCTTGGGGTTTTTTTAGTGATATCATTTAATGTATTATTTAGTTTTTTTTTAATTGTTAAAATTATAAATGAATAAATTAACCCGAGGTTGACTGCCTCGAGGTATAATATTTTTTCAATAAAATATATTAATATATTTCTGGTAGGTATAATATATTTCTGCTTAAATATTTTTTCAAAAAAAGAATTTCAAAAATATCTCGGGAGTGGTGCGTCGCAGACCCTCCGTGTTGGTACTCATTTAAAAGGTTTCGGAAAGACGAATTTTTCGTTCACGACAAAATTTCGAAATTCACATTTTCGTTGAAAAACAAAAAAAAATTTGTTTAAAACAAAAAAGTTACGCGTTATTCCGAATACCACGCATACGAAGTCGCGGGCACAGATAGTATAGTAATATTAATACAAAATAGTATAATAGTATTTGGAAATGACAATGCACGGGCAAGGTTCGGTGGCGGCCCGGTGGCGGCACGGTGACAAATAGCAAACCCGGCCGGGGCACGTTGAGTAAAACCCGGTGAGCGCCCGGCCCGGTGTAATGTGTTTCATCCTTAAATATTACATCCATTTCAATTTTCTTTACTACAAATACTTCCCACTGATACCTACAAATTATTTATAATATTATGGTTAAAAAACGAAAAAGAACCTTAATTTGATGACAAAACTCTCCATTCTTCTATATTAATATTATAAAGAGAAAAGATTTGTATGTGTTTTTGTATGTTTGTAATTAATAAACTCAAAAAATACTGGACCGATTTTAAAAATTCTTTCACCTATAGAAAGCTAAATTATCAGCAAGTAACATAGGCTAATCACCCTCCCCCTATCTTCCCCCTTTTACATTTGATGCATTTAGTTTAAGTACATTTTATAAATTAAGTTCTTTACTATAGCTCATAGTTTATACTTCTTGCCGACTCCACTAAGCGTATTTAAACCTCCATTAATTCCAAATACAGGAATTTCCCAATAGCTCCAGTTACCAAGCTGATGGGTTACGTAAAGTGTGTAAGTAAACTATGTTACACCGCAGCTGGTGGTACTTCGTTTTCCCTGCGCAAAAATTAAAGACTGATAATTTTATTATGGCATTTCCATTGAATAGGCGTTTGCCAACAATGTTTCACAAAATGGCTTGCTAATAGTTCTCCGTACGCGATCGCAATGTGCACTAACACGGCAAATTGTAAAACAATCAACACATTAATGTTTTCTCATAATTATTTGTTCTCTGGGTTTTTATTTAATTATTAAACACAGAAGTGTTAGAGAATCGTATTATTTATGACTAGCGACCCGCCCCTGGTTTTGCATGAAATACATATCTGCAAATTATATACAACTTTATCGCTCTTTCCATTAGTTAAAACCGTATCAAAATCGGTCGGTTGGTTTAGAAGAAGTTATCGGAATCACAGGAGATTTTATTTTATATTTCATACTAGCTGAGCCCGCAACTTCGTACTCGTGGTATCCGATATAGCGCGTAACTTTTTATTTGTAAACCGATTGGAATGAAACAAATACTAAATGTTACGGGAAGGTTGCTGCAATACATCAGTGAAAACCGCATTCTAGTCGGTTAAACTGTTTCTACGATTAGCGTGCACAAACTTACAAACACAAAAAATCTAAAAACTATTATTTTGGCCTCGGTAACATAAGTATACGACGTGTACAAATTGTTATTTTTGAAAAATATATTTAATGTACAGACACGGCTCGTTTACGATTTTATTATATGTATAGATATTTATAATTACCTATTGCAGTGGCATTCAGTCAATCTGTCAATAATAATTTGCTGAGAGAAGGATCAATGAGCTATGCTGAAAGATCGAATGATCGAAGCTCGAGAAATGAGGAGATCCGTAGACAAGCGAAAGTCACTGACATAACCGGACGGTTAGTAAGTTGAAGTGACAATGATCGGTATCGGGATACTGGTACAGGGATACGTCGTTAGAGGCGGATGTTTTAATTTGACATAATATTTAAGATTTCACATTATTTATTTAAGGCTTCTGTTAAGAATTTATAATTTGAGCTTTTTGTACTCCCGTGCTTAATCTTAACTTCGTCTATTCTCACACTCCTCCATTTCCTCCGTATGGTCAATATGGTTGAAATCAGGTTTCTTCATATTATAAAAATCTATATCAGTATATATAGAATATATTATAAAAATGAAGTTGCATTGACTTCATTTAATTTGAATTTGCCGCGTTTTTACTTTTAATAAGTTAAGTAGGTAATTCGTTATATTTAAAGTGGCTACCTACAACGGTAATAAAAACGTACCAATAAATGTCATACGAATCGTTAAAATAAAGTTAAATTTAATAAATAATTATAAACTATATTGTTAAGTGTTTGTAAAGTTGAGAAATAATAGCTTAAATGTTGTTTCTCTTTTCAGAGCAACACAATTTTGTTTTTATTTCAACAACCACAATTTAAATAAGGTGTTTTCACATTACACACACACATATATATGTGTGTGTGTAATGTGAAAACACCTTAAACGAGCCGTGTATATTTAAAAAAAAACAATTAGTAGTTGTTACCGAAGTCAAAAAAATAGTTTTTAGAATTTTTATCTGTATGTTTGTTGTTGTTTGTGGCTAATCTCAGAAACGGCTTAACTGATTCGAATGCGGTTTTTACTGATTATTATAGCAAGCTTCCCGCAAGCTTTAGTGTTTGTTTTATTCCAATCGGTGTACAAACAAAAAAGTTACGCGCTATACTTACCGAATACCATGCATACGAAGTTGCGGGCTCAGCTAGTTCTTAATAAATAAATTACAATAAAAACAGGTTGTGTCTGTTGGTGACCAACATGAATTATTTTTGTTTTTAGTTCAAAATATAAGCTAAATGTGCTTTGAGCATAAATTGAAAACTTAGGTTTGATTCTATTTCGAAATAATTATTCATCCTGTGACCTATTTATTATACTCGTATTTACATATATATTAGATATGCGTGTAACAACAAAATGAAAAATATTTATTTGTCTATTTGTAATGTCTATTTGTAGTGGCAGGGCACACTGCGTTTCGCAGTCATTTGGGCAGCCCGTCTGGCGGCAGTAACCAACCTCTTACAGAAGACCACCGTGAAATAATAGTACGTGTGTTGTTGTGTTTCGGTGAGTGAGTAAGGGATGCCAGAGCCCATTTCTCTATCCACTCCTAATCCCTTATCCTTAATCCTACTGTAGTCAGTAGCGCACTTGCAGCAGCTTTGGCGTTGCTTGTGTTATAGGCGACGGTAGCCACCTCTACCATCAAGTAGACCGTCAGCCTGTTTGCCGATCTTAACATAAAAAAATAGCCAATTAATTCTATACGAAACAAGAATTAGTTATACTTACATGCAGAAGACACGCTGTCTTCTGTGCTGTCTCGCGGACTTCTGCACTACGACGCTATAGTCAACACTTGGCTCTTATGCCCAAAAGGATCTAATTATCTTTTGTTGAAGGTCTAGACAACCTTTGAAGGATTTTAAACAACAATCATTGCGTACTTTGTCCATTGTAATTATTTCTGATACTTACCCAGTCTCTATTTATAAAAATATCTTTAAAAATGTGTCTCGTTTTTTTTTTTCATTAATATTTATATGGTATACCTACAGGATTAAAAAGGACAGAATAAAGCGAGACCTAAGTTAATACCTATTATATTTGCTTGAAGACTTAATAAACGATTTTATCAGTCCCTTTTCGGGATCTTGTAGTTGCTTAACTGTCTGCTTACAGAGGGTCTGAGGCTTTATTTGTCATAGTAAACTTGACTAGAACTTGAACAATGAGAGGGTTAAATAGGAAGTTACTTGATTTACTTATTCATGTATAACATAATAAAGCAGTTCATCAGTTTATTTCATTACAGACAGGCGTTCTAAAGAGTCTTTGTGTGCATAAATCGTTTAGTTTGATCAGACTTGTGCGATCGTATGATTCTTATCAAGCGATGTCAAGATGGCTAAACAAGAGGATTGCAATCATCAATATTTGCCTAGGTATATCTATAGAACTTACAGCATCATGATTTACAGCCATATCTACAATATCGTAGGTGCAATTTGCGAAGGGCTGATCATGATCAAAGCCACTTCTACCTGTGCAGATGCAGTGAATGCAGGTATTTCTTATCCGAGCTATATGACCTGCTTGTATCTCTTTAACATTCTAATATTATTGGTTTCTTAATAGATTAGAATCAGTAATATAAATTTGATAAGAAAATATGTACATATATAGTTACTACATTTTAAGTATATAGTTACCTACTAAGATTATTAGGATATTTAGTTTTCAGCCGCGTTTAAACGTGGTTTACTTTGTCGATTGAACTTTATCAGTTAAATTTGTCTGCTTGCCTACCGTTTGCATTCGAGCCAAAGGGACTTGCTTTAGGCATAGAATTTACAATATCTACCTTTAGATTGCTTTAGGAGATATCCTAAATTAAAAATCCTTTAAATTTTCAAACGACTTACAGTCATTCAGTCATGGCGTGGAGTTTTTTCATTGGGAATTCAGAAAACGTATCAAATATTAAAATAATATAGAATCAGTCATTATTTTCCATAAAGGAAAATTTAATAAAATGTAGTCGATTCCACTCCACACCTTCCCCTGTGCATTACGATGAAGCCAAAGCAATAAATACAGTACAATTAGAGGTTATAAAGCGTTCTCTGCTGTCGGTTAGCGTTAAATGAGGATCGACAAAAACATCGGTGTGGCACCATTGTTACCTGCCCCACGATCAGAAGCCTCTTCGATTAATGTATTTTAAACAATAAAAAACATTTATTTACTAAACAATTAAAACTATTTAATTATTATTATTAACTCACCTAACGAAATTTAAAAATAAAGTGTTAAAAAGTATAAAAAAGTGTTAAGTAAGTTGAGTTGGTACTATAGTAAATATCTTATAATAAAATTAATGAAACCGAAGTAGGTAACACGATACAAAGCGGTCCTCAGTCATAAATTGAGCTTCAGTCATAATTCAACATGCGGCCGTTATTACCTTCTTTCTGTGAAATAACAGCATTTGTACTATTGTGTTTCTGTGAGTTAATTTTTTTTTTTCTTTTTAATCGAATCCCTCCAACAGCATGTTGAAGCCTATTATCTACTATCCTCTTTCATACCAGTTCTCGCAGTCGCTACTCCTCGTACTTTCATTCCGCATACCTTATTATCTTTCTATCTTTCGTTATCTTTCATTCGTCCAGTGCGGATGCGACCCCGCTCCCTTCGCTTATAAACAATAATTTACTTAAAAACGCTTTATGAACCCAGCAACGCACTATAATTTAAAAGGAGTGTTTTCATTGTGGACAATAATTTGTGTTGGTGACTGGCGCCGAGCTGAACTTGCTCATCTGCAGGACAATTGGACCTGGATGCATCCGTCGAGCAGATACTGACTCGATCGCTCTTAATTTTGTCTGAAGCACCAGCCAATACCACAGGATACCCATAAAACCGTTCTCACACACGCATTACAATGGTGATTATTTACACACCGCCATCCCAAAGGGATTGTTATAAGAGTTATAATAGAATATCTACACCAGGAAGACTTAGTGGAAGAAATATGATAAAGGGAAGTGATGATAATAGCGAAATGAACTTTGACATACCTTACTCGCGTATGCGAGTCTGTACTGTTTTATGAAAGCACAGACAATATAGAGTTTGGCAAGTTGATTTCAGCAACTTTGTTAGTCGTATATTCATCGACTGTTCACACAGCATACAACGACCTCCAGTCAAAAGACTTCCGTCGCTAAACGACTTAATGAAATGATAACATACAAACACACACGCCGTACGGATTGTACATTCATTATAGTACAACACCTCGGTCACAGTCGGTGCATGAGACGGGTGTCATTTCGAGCACAAAACCGGTAATTTATGAGTTATTTCTTCATGCTTATGTGACGAGCGTTTCCTGTTACTGTTTAACTGGAAAACTCTAATAACAAACATTAAAATTAGACACCATAAAATCTAAAATAGCTTCGCACTATTATACCTACATAATGGGAGTTTTAAAACCTTTTTATTAAGATAAAATCAATCATTAACGCATTCAAAACATAAAAAATCTATATGAGCCATTTGCTCTGTTTCAAGTATCTTTACTATTATACTATCTTTACTACTATAGTTAAATGAAATCGGATAATGGTTTTTAAATTATGTATTGTCTATAACAATCACAAATGACAAATATTATATTGCCATAAATCACATATTATGTTATATGAATAACAACTTACCAAATGATTTAAAATATTTAATCAATGATTTAAAATTTAAAATATTTAATCAATTGCCAGAGCCCATTTCCCTTACCCTTTCCAATCCCTTATCCTTAATTCTACTGTAGTCGGCAGCGCCCTTGCAGCATCTGTTGCGTTGCTTGTGTTATAGGTAGGTGACGGTAGCCATCTACCATCAAGTGAACCGTCACCCTCCCAGTCGTTAAAGCCTAAATGAATATTTTAGTCTCGTAATGAAATAGCTAATTTGACGAGTTTATTGATCGAATGGAAGGCTTTGTCTTTGGGGTCTCAGTTTCAATTCTCGGTTTCGATTAAAAATAAGCTATTTAAAGTTGGCTCTGGTCGGATCTGCAAGTAGTGGTAGGCAGGGTCTGATTTACCCAAGGCTATTCAGGCTTGAGCCTAAGATGCAAGTTCCGAGGGGGCGATGGTCACTTATTTACAGAATAAAATTTGGTAATTTGAAAATACTCTTTCGTTGCCTGACTGTGATTCGAAGATTTGAAAATACTTGACCTCTCTTCTCAACCTCTAATTGAATTAGAGCTTAGAGCTTGGAGTTCATCAGACATACACTGCACCTCTGCCCATTTCTACCTAGGCACCGGCAGATCAGGTCTGGAAAAGGGGCGGACTCTAAATCAGGCACTGAGTGGGAGGGCACACTGCAGCAGCCCGTCTGGAGGCACTAGCCACCCATCACCGGTAGGTAAAGATACCACCGTAAAATAACAGCATTTTTGCTGTTGTGTTTCGGTGAGTAAGGGATCTCAAAGCCAATTTTCTTATCCCTTCCTACTCCATTATTCTTAATCCTACTAGATATGCAGCGCACTTACATCAACTGTGAGGTTGTCTTACATTTTAAAAAAATGTTTTTATCTGGCTTTGTAATGTAACAAAAAGAAAATTGATTTGTGAGTGTTCAATCTAGCTAACAATACTGGCCAGTCATCGAAGGCATGTATATAAAATGCTGCTAATTCAAACTGACCTTGCGTTGTTCACTATAGCCTCAATATATGTCCTCAAATTCAATTATAATAAATAAATTTTAGAAGCTAGGTAAGGTAAACTGGCCTCTATGCATTTGAAATTAGAATCCATCTATCTATGTATCCCATCACACATAATTAGCGAAGTTACGGGATTACGCACAATTGGAAAACGATTACCTATATTCTTAATAAAAGTAATCCAATATCTTTAATAGTGTGAACTGTTTGCAGGAAGAAGTAGGTAAAATTCTTAAATCAAGCGACAGGATAAAGCCAACGCTATAAAATTTAAAAATAAAAAATTAAGACAACTAAAAATAAAAAATAACGCCTGACTAAATATAGGAGCAATGTAACGCCTAACATCTTTTCTTTCAGTTATAGCTTTGCCAGGCGTTAGATAATGCCGCGGGAACCTTTTTTCTGGGTGAAAGGTACCCTATGTCCTTTCCTGCATCGCCGACAGCGTGTATACAAAATTTCATGATGATCAGTTCATCGGTTTAATCATGAAAAGGTAACAGACAGACAGACAGACAAAGTAACTCACATTTATAATATTAGTATGGACTAATATGGATGAAATGATGTAAGATGAAAATCAAAAATTTGCAAAATAGTTAAAACATGCGTATTTATTGGAAACCCACGCCACCGAAATACAGAAATAATAAATAGCGCCTTATTCTTTAGTCAATCAATTTTCCTTCTCTAAAAAACAAAATGAATCGGTCTCCCATAAAAGAACTCTATCGAACTATGCAAATAGTATTTTAAGTTAAAGTGTAAACACGAATAAAACGTCTTGATTGAGTAAAGAGAACATTTTTAATGATCAATTATACGAGATTTATTACCGAACTGTAGGTAATCATTGCGATCGATTCCCATGACATGCGGCAATGATAGGCGACCAGCCAACTCTGTCCTATTGTGCAATCGTCCGGCACAAGTCTCACCCATACCTAAACGGTACCTAATTTATTTATACAATCTTAAATATGCTCATTCCTTGTGCTCAGAACACAGACATGAGACCGATCTATGTATAATCCCTTTTCTATAGCACTTCATATAGTTTTCAAACAAATGATTGCAATTGTTAAATAAGATATCAAAAATTATATTATGGAAAGGGTACTTGCGGCAAGATTTTGCTAGGCAACCTTGTGGCTTTCTATATCCCTACTGTAACCTTTTATTTAAATATTTCGATCAAATAAAAGATAGGTGCAACATTTTAGAGACGGTGGGATCTCACATTATTATTGACTAGCTGAACTCGGCCACGCTTCGCTGCGGCCCATACGGCGGGCGGCGGCGTGCGCATGGGGCGCGCGGTACTGGACACAGAATATATATAATAATATTTATCGTAGCGTGATGTTATATAGCCTATAGCCTTCCTCGATAAATGGTCTATTCAAAACAAAAAGAATTTTTTTAATTCGAACCAGTAGTTCCTGAGATTAGCGCGTTCAAACAAACAAACTCTTCAGCTTTTTAATATTAGTATAGATTAGGTATTACATATAATTAACGCCTTAATATCATTTATATATAATACTAGCGGCCCGTCCGGGCTTCGCACGGGGGATAAACGTAGAGTAAATGTAGGGCTGCCATCCGTCCGGGTTTCCCCGGATTTGTCCTAGTCCGGGGAGCGTCCGGGGAGCGTCCGGGCGGGGTTTTTGAAAGTGTCCGGGTAAAACCCGGACACTTTTTAAAGTCGCCCCGCTCCGCGCGCCCCGCCGCCGCGCAACCACCTCAGTGACATAGGCATAAGCATGGTTGCCATTGGGGTACGCATTAGTATGCATTGCGTACTATTAAATGGTATGGTGTTCCGTACTCGCGTACTCTGTGATTGCGTACTTCAATAGATTGCGGAAACATTAGGACCCAGTTTGAACGGAAAACAAAACAATTAATAGGTGGCAACATTAAAAAATTTACAGCAACAGTGCCATCTGTTGCTGTAGCGCTGCTGTCGACAGCGTCAATTTATTCCACGAGTTGCGCTGCACCATATTGGCAATATTGTAATTACTAAAATTATATGTATCCTCGTCCTCGTCTTCAGTTTTTAGTACGGAGTGAGAACAAATGAACGGCACATCGAATAAGTGCGAGCGAGGAAGATATGACAACCATTGCTAGACGTTCCGATTCAAAGCAGAGCGAAATTATAAATTTTTCAAGCTTTAGAACGTGGTAGAAGTATTATGCCTAAGTTGTTGAAAAAACTTTAGCCATATATCATAGTTTCATATTGATGAAACTATGATATATACAATATTATTTTAGATTTCAAGTCATCATAGACGTTATTCAAGATTTGTTGAGTAAAATGAAACGCAAGATTTGCGAATTCAAGCATTTTTTTTTTTTTTTATTTTTTTTTATGTTATATCGACAGACAGGCTGACGGTCCACTTGATGGTAGGTGGCTACCGTCGCCTATAACAAGCAACGCTACAGGTGCTGCAAGTGCGCTGCCGACTACAGTAGGATTAAGGATAACGGATTAGGAGGGGATAAGGAAATGGGCTCTGGCATTCCTTACTCACTCACCGAAACACAACAGCACGTATATGCTGTTATTTCACGGTGGTCTTCTGTAAGGGGGTGGTCACTGCCGCCAGGCGGGCTGCCCAATGACTGCGAAACGCAGTGTGCCCTACCACTACCAATGTTTTTGTTTGTGGGTGTACAGTAAGTACTATGTATCTAACTCAGCATCAATGTATAGTCTGTGATCTAACTAAAACAAGGTTCCCAATTTATCGGGTCCTCCCCCCAATTTACAGGGATGGGATTTTTTTAAGGGCTTTATATGTTTAGGGGTAGGTATTTTTAGTGGCTTTGAAATTTTTGTATTTGTTGAACATTTTTGTATTTCTTTAACATGTAGCACTAAAACTCGTTGCTAAGAATTCGGACTTCTCGTTAATTGGAAACACCCCGTTTCCGCAGGTAAAATTAAGCCCTTAAAATACCTAGTTCCTACCTACCTTTTAGGCACCGTTTCCACGGGTGTATTTCTGACGTTAAAATGCGCGCTCAGCGTGACCACTTTTAGTAGATTTCTACTTTTTTAGTAGATTTAAGGGCAAAGGGGCAAATAAATAAATAAATAAATAAAATAAATCTTTATTTGCGCGAACACATGTTTACAGGATTTTAATTTGTATATAGCAGTTACAGTACAAAGTATGTTCTACCCGCCAAGGGCATGCAAATACTTGTGTTTAATTGTTTGTAGACTATATTAATAAATGAATTAATGTTTCTTATTATAAAATTCTTTAACATCATAATAACAACAATCTACTTAATAAACATTTTGTTAATGTTCTTGTAAATTTAGGATCCGACAATTATTTATATTATTAGGTAGTTTATTGTATGTTTTAATTGCCATAACATAAACGTTTCTATTAAATAGTTCTAATCTACATTTTGGTCTTTGCAATAAATTACCTTGCCTAGTTATTTTGGTTCCTATTTCGTTATTTTCTACAAAACAATTCGGATATTTTCTAACAAATATACACAACGTCTTTATATACAAGCAAAGATTTAGTAGTGTAAAATTGTATAGTAGATTCTAGTAGAAAATCGATATTTAAGAAAATTTGGTGAAAAATGTATGAATCCAGGCCAAAACAGAACGATTAGAAGTATTGATGGAAGGGGCTTCCCCATACTTCTATTAAGGTTTTGGAAAATAAACTTTATTGATTAACAACTAAGGTTGTTTTATCAACTAAGGTTGTTTTTATACTTAGGTATACTCATGTAAGTTGTTGACTGTTGTTGGTAAGTTTGTTTTATTACATTAACAGAAGTCTAGTCGTTTGTTTGACAATTGCGTGCGTTATTAAAATCGTGAAAAGCAAGCAAAAGCGATGCAGATGCTTTGTCTTCCAGTGCCGAACGCAAAATGCGAACGCATATTCTCGGCAATAAACAGGATGAAAAGGGACGATCGCAATAGATTTTATAATCGAAACGTGCGGTCAATTTTACACCTCAAGGAGTGTGTAAGAGGCAAAAACTATACTCATTTTAAACCCGAATCATTCATGCTAGGTACAAGTTATGAAAAGTGATGCTACACTATATAAAAATGTAAAAAAAAGTTAAATATTGATATTAAAATATAAAAACATGTGTGCTGTTTATAAACTATTTTATCTAGAACGACTTAAATATCATTAGTAGAATTTTGAATTAGATTTTGGTAGATTTTATCAGTGTATTTGGTAGATTATCTGACGAAAAATTCATAGAAAAATAAGAAAAAGTGGTCACGCTGCGCGCTAGTGTCAATACCAACCAATGGGATAATAGTGTTTTGACATGAGCACCCATTTTCGTATATGCTATTTGTATTCGTTATTAAAGTATTCGTTATTATTTTATTGTATTTTTTTTCGAGGGAGTCCGGGGAAAATCTTTATTTCACCGAAATGTCCGGGGTTTTCGAAGTTTTTGTCCTGGGTCCGTAATTTAGATGGTGGCAGCCCTAAGTAAATGTATGTTTATTCGTGGAAAACGGCAATTTTGTATGGAGGGGGGTAAAGGGCAGAGATGGGGGGAGGGTGAGTAGCCTTTGTTACTCGCTGATAATAATGTAGCTTTCTATGGGTGAAAGATTTATTAAAATCCTTTCTTTATAATATTAGTATAGAAGAAACAGATAGTTATTTATATATTATTTAGAAAACACATTGGGTTACGGAGATGAAATAGCACCAGTGTAGTTATCTCACTTCTGACCTTCTGTAAATGAACTGAAACGTTGAGTGCCACTACTTAAATTAGCAGGTGATAATTAGGTCATAAGGTCTAAGTTGACGCTGGTACAATTGGTGATAAATAGGCAATACAAATTTGCCACAACACCTATATTATTTCTTAAATAAATTTATTTAAGATGCCGCTTATCTACGAAGGTTGGCGTGGCGATCATCATGGCTGTCTTAATCTTGGTAACTACTGCACGAAAAAGGCAGCGAGTGCTCATGGCTCATACTTAAACCACTCTCTTGAATTCTTTAACTAAGATGTCTTTCTGCTGCTACTGCTATGTTTACTTTGTATTTTTCCTTACATCACTAGTCGAAGAATACGGTATCTTCACACCTCATTACGTGCCTCAATCTTCTAATGAAAAATAAATAAATAATCTTCTAACACTGTATTTCTAACGGAGGCTTTAATTCTCTCTGTGTGAGGTGTGGGTTAGCCTCTCTCTTATGCCTTTTCTTGAGATGTTTTTCTTCGGCATTAGAGCAATAATTATTTCTAATCAACCCACATTATCGAAGAAAGTCAGAGAGGTGTATATATGACTAGCGGCAGACAACCATTCTGCCCAATGTGTTGCTGCTTTTATTTCAAAAACAAATATACTATAGCGTGTAGCCCTTGGATAAACAACATGCTGTGTATAGCAAGATTATTATTAAAATCCACCACAAGATCCAACATAAACCACTAAATCAAATTTTCGGGTATAAGTGTACGGCACGGCGTAATTTGTGGAGGAGGGTAAGAGACATTTAAAACATTGATAAGATCGGGCAAGACCTCAGACAGCCGGTGATCCGGGGAATCAATATTGGGGATCAGACGTTGGACTGTAGGATTCAAGGAATTGCATAGAGCGGCCACTTGATTATTTCTTTATTACTTATTCTTCACTAGCGACCCGGTCCTGGCTGCGTATTGATGCATTTTTTTCTAAACCTTTTTCTTTTATCACTCTTTATATTAGTGTAACGATAGCTAATTGATGTATGTACACATCAATTAGCTATCGTTACAGCGTAGAAACAGACAGAGACGAACCTTGACTTTAATTTATTATTTAGAAAAGATAATCTCAGCCGTAGAACGCTGCTGGACAAAGGCCTCTTATCTCTTAGCGGCCATTATCAGGTGGTCAGTCCACCTTGTGGGTGACCTCCAGAACCTTGCGGCCTCAGCGGCTGTCGGCTCTCCGTATGTGTCCTGTCCAGTGTCCACTGCCACTTCAACTTACTAATCTGTCGGCTTATGTCGGTAACTTTCGTTAGCTAGCTAAAAATTAGTTTTCTACTTATAGATTATAGGGAAGCCTATAAGAAGTCCATGATATTAAAATAACATGGTAAATCACTCAATATTGTGCGGATAGGTAACATCGTACGGAACCCTTTTCACACGAGTTCAACTCGCACTTGTCCCGTTTTTATCCCAACATACACGTTTATGGTACAGTATCTATGAATTAAAGTGTCTGTACGGAAAACCATCGAAATAAATATTAAGGGAAAAATACATTTCGAGGTTATGTCATCTCTATAAATATTAGTAACAACAAAACTCCCCAAAAAAGAAGAGCAAAAGAAATCGGTCCGTCTTGGAGATAAATATGTAATCTTAATATAATTGCATTTCGGCAAACAGATCGTCCTACAAACAGTGACCCCTCGCTCATGTTCAGCCCTTATTGACTCTTACAGTTGGGTGCGTGAGTGGTGCCGGCGTGTGAGGGGTGCTGCTGCCTCTGACTTGTCCGATGCCTCTACGGATGGAACTGACGGAGCGTGTACTCTGCTCTAATTGTGAATGGAGTTTTAGACTGATCCATCGCTCATTCTAGATTACACTTGTCTATACTGAAATCAATACTTTGCTTAGGAGATGAACAGTGATTTGATATATTTATATAAAGATCGGCAGACAGGCTTACGGAATACTTGATGGTATGTCAATATCATCTGTCGCGGATGTCGTGTAACAACTTTCCCGCGACCCCGCCCACTAGAAAGTCTTTGTGTTTTAGCCGGTAGGAGTCCGGCATAACCCCGAAGCATCCCCTACGCTGCCTTATATCCATGAGGATTTCCCAAGTTAAAACAAATGCACGTGTACATAATACGCGGTAGTGAAACTTCTTTGGCGATTAGTTATATAGTAAGCGGTAAATGTCATGAAGATATTCATGAGGCCTTACAAGAAGCGTCAAAAAAATTTGACCTGGAAGTTTTACTCTCAAAGAAGTTTTTCTTCAAAAAATATATATAAATACCATCTGGTATAATTTGTGTTTAAGGGCTTTCGTCACTGACGACCATAGGCTCTAGTATGAGTTTACGATACTACACCAATACTTGACACTCGCTAGCGAGAACGTAAAACTTTTGTATGGGAAATCGTGAACTGTCAATGTCAAATTATCAATTTTCCATATAAATGTTTTACGCTCTCGCTAGCGAGTGTAGTATCGTAAACTCATGCTAGAGCCACATAAGTGCCCTGCTAACCTTGACTGTCGTGAGACATTGCAGAACTCAGTGCTATAGTATAGTATATTAAATAAATTAGTAGGTATTATAAGTTTTATACTTATAATACTAATATATTTTGGTAATTAGATGATTTCTATTACTAAAATATATTAGTATTATAAGTATGATGATTTCTATAAGCTGATTATCAGAAAAGTAGACGGCAGAAGACCACGGTTAGTGAACGAATCTGTCTAACCATATTGAGATGAGCACGACCTTCAGAATGAAGGGAGATCTTCTCTACGCTACATATAGTTTTAGAACCAAATTTACTTTATGTAACGGTTATATGAGTAACAGAGCTTGGAATTGATATCTTTAACGTTTTATACCTAGTGCATGACTTTTTTTTTTCATTTTCAATCGATATTAATGGCATTCATTTTCGTTTTTTTTTTCATAAAAGTTATTACGTGTTCAGTTTTTTATAAAAAAAATTAAATTTAGGGACACTTGTCCCTAAATTTGTCATTTGTCACTAAAAATTAATGACACGTTTCCTGTCGCGTTTTCCTTCACAGAATTAGCATTCCATAACATAATAGAGATAATTTTGCAACATATTACAATATTCCAATTGTAAATGACTGATGGCTAAAAGAAGAACCACCCCCTTACAGTAAACCACCGTGAAATAATTGCACGTGTGCTGTTGTGTTTCGGTGAGTGAGTAAGGGATGTCAGATACTGTACTGTGTATACTGTAGTCGGCAGCGTACTTGCAGCATCTTTGGCGTTGCTTGTGTCATACCATCAAGTGGGCCGTCAGCGTGTATGGCGATCTTAAAATAAAAAATAAATTAAAAAAAAACCTTTTTTGGGTCTTGGCTGTAGTCTAAATGTGTACCAAAAATTGAATGTAATAAAGAATTTTTGTTTTTGAACCAGTTTAAGGTCGGCAGTGCACTTGCAGCATCTCTGGCGTTGCTTATGTTAACAGCCTGTCTAGTGACTTTTACATTTAAAAGAAAAATTCCTCCATTATAATTTACAATTAATAGCCAATAAAAAAATCTAAATTTTCACATAATATTTGTTAAGAATACTTTATGTATTTATTATGTAAGTAGGTAGGTAGGTACATAAAATAATATATAAGTGAAATACTATATACTTACCTATAGTTATAACATCAAATTTGTTAAAAAGATATACACAAGACACATCCGTTATATTATATTGCTATAATACAAAATGGAGCTCAAAGTGTCAAACGTTGATGTTATTCATTTAAAAATTAACGAGCACAAAATGTATCGTTTACCATTTAATGCGACATCGACATCGAAACGGAAGGGCATTATTCTCACTAAATCGCATTAGTCTTCGGGCAACGGATATCGGCTCATAAAATATTTCGCGGCCAGTTACCCATGACCTCCACCCCGACTGTTAAGGACCCTTCTTTCATCTACGGAAAGAATGGAGAGGGAGGAAGGGCGTCTCAAGATATAGTGGCGGTTCAAGTGGCAGACGGTCAATGTTCAATTGATATTAATGGCATTACAACACCTGGTCACAGTCGCGAGTGTCACGTCTGCTGTGCTCACATGATATACAAACATAATAAAAATTTTATAAAGTGAAATTATCATTACCTATATGAAAACAATTGATATCTGTTTTACAACTGTTCTTTTTTTATTATTTACATCTATACATAAATAATAAAATCGTAAACAAGCCGTGTCTGTACATTAAATGTAAAAAAAAGTAACAAACTTCCTGTAACATTTAGTGTTTGTTTCATTCCAATCGGTTTACAAACAAAAAAGTTACGAATACCACGCGTACGAAGTTGCGGGCTCAGGTAGTTCATAAAATATGTTACTACACTTGTCGATATTACTAATAACAATTTAATGGTAATTTAATATAATACCACAATTATCGACTTTTTGGAGTAATGACTTGATGATGGCCTACCAAACATTAGTTACATAAAAAATTTCACGTAAGGTTTACAAGTATATAATATAATATAACCTAATTGCATCCGTGTGAAGTCGGAGGCTGGCCGCTAGTTTTTTTATAAAATGTATATATAGATATAGATGCGCCCACAAGTGACCTCATAGTTGAGTGCTCTTTATAAGTAGCAAAATTAAAGTAAGTAAATAACACTTCATTAACACGAGTAATAGACTTGTTATCTAATATTTTATCCCTCACTGCAATTTTAATAAGTCTGGTCTAGTGAAGCTTATGCATTCACATTGAAAACACTTAAGATACGATAATAATAATAATACATGATATAAATTCCTTTTTATATATGTCCCTACGTTTAAAGCGAGGGACTTGGCAGAAAAGCGTTATTTTCGTCGCCTAATTTGACTTCTTAGACTAAAATAAAGTTTTACATAAAAATACAGATCATAATAGACTATATTTATAAAAGTTTGAACCGGACAGATTTGTACAAAAAAATTTTTTTCTGAAAAAAAAAATAGTAAATTACTTCCCAATAAAAACTTTTCCGTCACAGTAATAAATATTTTCAGTGACAACTAGGTAGGTAAATTATTTTTTAAGCTTATTAATTAACTTACGTCCTGTACTGAAGTTTTAATCGGCTACTTTTATTTCTTTTTTTTTTCATATTTCATATTTTCATACAATATTTAATTCACAGGTAATTTAGGTTGCGCTCATTTTGGTAAAAATTGTGTTCGGTTTTGCTTAACCACAATATTCATGGATACTAATGTGCATTTTATTCCTTTTATTTGGATAAAGATCTGCTGCTTCCTGAAATAACGACTCTCGAATGCTTCAACTGGTTCACTGCTTCAAGCTCGCTACGCCACCATATGATTCTCATCAAGAAAGTGTAAATAAATTATTACAGGATCAGTTGCCTTTGTATCCTTAGGTGAAGCGGTAATATTCTTGCTTAGGTAAGATTCACTCTAAATTTGAATGATAGATATATTTTAATCAGGGGTGTAGTTTGGAAGACTTTATTAAGATTAAATACAATTAATATTTTCTTTGTTTTAATAAACTAATAAATTCACAAGACTAAATACTCCAATAATGTGACCTCTCAATTAAGCAATATTATGGTTTTGTATTGTGTTATAAATAACCGTACAACTTACTGGTGGCGAAATCCTGCACAGACCAGAGTCAACATTGAAATCGAATCTGGGACCCCTGAGTCGGAGCAATATGCAAGCAGCCCACTCAATGCATAACCACTCAATGCATTATAAATGTATTAAAAATAATGTTTCATGTGAACCCCTCTTTAAAAAACCACCTCACGATTCCCCAATATTACATATACGTACGTACTACCGTAATCGCGTGTTAACATCTCCATTCGGCACCTGATGCTTCCCGTGTCTACTGGAACTTCGTACAGAAGACATATTTGATCTTGTTCAAGTACAACTTTGTAATTATATGTTAACACTAACGACCCGCCCCCGGCTACGCACGAATATAAAATTTTCAAAAATCTTAGCGGATGCTTATTTTATTAAATAAACCTATTATTTGCGTCTGCTCCTGTCGGAATGAATGTAAATGTCTACGAATCGTAGACCCCAAAATAAACAAACACACGATTCTGCTACCAGATTTGTTAGGCCAAATCAAGCATATGAATAAGACTTTGCTACTAAAACAAAAGACTCACCAAAATGTCTTCGTGTATCGTCTTCTGCCACATCCTAACCTTGAGGGCTCTCGTTGGTATCTGAAAGAGGTACCTAGCTGGTATCTGAATTTACCCGAAGCTGAAATATCACAAGAGTTTGTATGCTTGTGCATTGCGTCCTTGTGTAGGTGAGCGAGAAAGTGGTGCCAGAGCACAATTCCCTAAACCTTATACCTTATCCTTTACCTTTCAAAGTTGACGGTACAGAGACCTCGGTTGCCTAGTAATTTTGAATATTAAAAAAATAATTTTGTTTGAAGAATAGTTTCTACAGTGGCGAAGGAAAATTTACAATAATAAAATTTTAGTATCTATGTTATATTTTTTCGTTATTAAACTCAGTTACAAACATTTTTACATATACAGGGTGGTAAGCTAGACGTGTCAGTAAGGGCGGCTACCTAAACCTTTATAAGTAGAACAAGACACCCTTAGGAAGAGTATCCATAATTTTAATAGCTATTCCCATCAGCATTCAAAGATTTTGGAAAAATGATACAGTCAGCGAGAAAAAGGTCAATTTTCAGCGGTCAATAAAAAATATATATATATTTGAACTTATTTTTCAATTTCAATCTGTAACGTTTCTAGTACTCTAACCTCAGGTGGTCCCATAGGGTTAATTGATCCTTATAAGTAACAGAATCGATTGGCGCTATAAAAACAAAATGTGAAAATTGACTTTTTTTTTCTCGCTGACTTTACCATTTTTCCAAAATCTTTAAATGCTGATGGCAATAACTATTAAAATTATGGATAGTCTCCTAAGGATGTTTTGTTCTAGTTATAATGGTTTAGGTAGCAGCCCTTACTGACCAGTCTCAAATTACTATCCTGTATATTTTCTGCAGTATTTTTTGAGTGACCACACCCGCAGCTATATATATTTTTATTGCCTCACAGCCCGTAATGAAATATGGCACATTTGGATAGTAGGACAGTCGTCAGTGTTGTGATAGCAACGTCTGTGCTAGGCTTAAACCAATATTAAAATGACGAACCATTTAATTACTTCTAAGTTACTAAGTTCCTACGTTTTTGTATAAAAGCACACACGCCTCACATTTATTCCGTGACTTGTCGCCATAAAGTGCACGATCGTCAGCCGTCACCGTAATGGGTTTCCGATTGCAAACCGTCCTATTGTCACGGACAGTCGATATGGAAACAATAGGGTAGCATTCATTTGGTAAAAAAAAAACCGGACTTATCAGAATTTAATTTCATTTTTGAACGAACTTATAATCAGGTGGTCATTGAAATCGATTATGGAAATACTCTCGGACTCCAGATTGTAACTTACTTCGAGTTTATGCATTTAAAAAAATTAAAACGGACCTGTGCCAACTAATAACAACAACATTAATATATAGATATTCTTCTTCCAAGTCTGATGGGGTGGTCGTTCTCATGGTTCGTGTGATACGTATAAGTTGGTTGCGGCCTCTGCGAGATTTCTCTATTAGATAGATATGTATATGCCCCTAATAAAGAGATATGAAAAAGTCTCGCAGAGGCTGCACTTCACTAAATGCAACTCTTTATTTGATTTAAATGAATAAAGGTAAAATTCACATACACATTATTACCTTGTTCACATAAGGTTTAGTCAACATAAGTCATGAGAGCAATTTCTTTTTAGTATTTTTTTTAATGTTAAGGTCGGCAGACAGGCTGATGGTCCACTTGATGGTAGGTGGCTACCGTCACCTATAACACAAGCAACGCCAAAGCTGCTGCAAGTGCGCTGCCGATTACAGTAGGATTAAGGCTAAGGAATTAAGAGTGGATAGGGAAATGGGCTCTGGCATCCCTTACTCACTCACCGAAACACAACAGCACACGTGCTGTTATTTCACGGTGGTCTTCTGTAAGTCTTCTGTATTTCTGTATTAAATATCAGAACATCAAATTTCCTCTACTATTTTAATTTTTTATTAGAATGTATACGGACATGTTTCATAAAAAGCATAACTATCTAATAAGTTTTAATAAAAAAGTTTATAGCGCGCTGAATAATATCAAAAACTTTTTTTTTTGAGTTTACTCTTTAAGAATTGATTTTCATATAAGGCCCCCGGTATGGAAATTTTATAAGCAGTAAAATTAATACAAGCGTTGACTAAACAGCGTTACATTATCTGTCACTTTGACATATCTGCAATAGCTGACGCATGTATTTATGTTCCTAATTCTATTCTCTGGGCTTATAAAAGCAAACGTCGAAATCTTGTAAGAAAAGTATAGTCCGTGTTAAAGAACAAAACAATAGCGCGTTTATAACCTGCTGGCGCAGCGACTTCTGTTGTCGAAAAATGAATTATTTGGACTTATAAAACGTAGTGTATATACTGAACGTAACTAACATAACTTTTGCTGGAACACGTGACGTCTGAGTATGCAGAATGTAACTAAATTGTATAAAATAATTAGGTATTCAGTTATCTGTCGCCACGAGGAAAATTTTATACATTTAATTTTATACGTTTAAAGGAGTAAACTCGAGTCGTTCTTAAAAGCTGACACACTTTTTTACTAAACAAAATTTTATACTTTTCTGGTCAGTTGTAACATACTTGTTTATTAGTTCCCGAGACAAAGATAAATAACATATAAAATTCCCAAATAACTGTGAAAACTGCATCAAAATCGATTGCATGATTTAGTTAGAAAAACTAAAACAAATTGGACGATCAGAACAGACACAAATAATGTTTTTGTCTTATATTAATAAAATTTTACTCAAATTGTATTTTATAATTTTTTTACTGTTTTAGTTTTTTTAAACATATTACGAAAGAACTTCCATACGAGTAGATATGTTATAATGTCCCAACTTGCCTAGTTTAGAACATAGGTTCTACTTCACTCTGAAACATAAACACCAATAACTCCATTTGTATTTAATTCAGGAAAACAAACCAAGCAAAATTGAGCTTTATTGCTGGGCAACGAGTATAAAAGTTGTCACTCAAAGCGGAGATAGCATAGTTCTCGTGAGAGTTACTGGCCACTTTCGCGTTCGATTGACAAGTAAATTGCAAATTCAACGCGATTGAGAGGATTCGCACAAGTGCATAAAACAGTCAGCAGTTCAGGACACAATGCAATCGATGAATCAGTCTATCCAGTGCTAAAGATCGTATCCATTTGTGATTTGGTGGATTTGGTGGTTTCTTGGACATAATATTAGTCTTGTGACGTCTACTTTAATATCGAATTTAAGATACAATTAAATACTTATTCATTTAAGGTTGGATCTATAAGATAACAAGCATATATGTAGGTGGATTTTATTTTAATAAGTCCCTAATACTCGTATATACTAAACATAATACATAATTTATATAAAAGTAATACATTAAAATGTCTTGAAATATATACCTACCATTTATTTGTTAAGAGTAGATATGAACTTACTATATTAGAATATCATTAAGTATAAGTTATCATTATAAGTTATGAGTTATATATCGTATACATGGTTGATTAAAAATAAATAGAATTTCGTCTCTGCTATGCTTTTTTGAGATTTCAACATTTTGACCTTATTTGTAGTGAATAGTTAAATGCCTCATCTGTCGTATAAAAAACTGTTAAGTGCTTATGAGCACTACTTGTCGAATTACGCCCTGTTAATAAAATATGCTATGCGAAGCAGCTAGAATCTGACGTGTTCAAAATTTACATTATTATCAAAATAATAAATAAACTATTATACCTACTTTCATGTTTAGAAATACCAAAAAGTTTACGTATAACAACCCTAAATTTCTAAAAAAATACTATTTTTTTATTAAACCTTTTTAATAAACTATTTTGGTCAATATCTCAAATACTTTTAGCGAATAGCAGATTTTGGTATGACAACGAGTTTTGTCATACGGTGTAGAGATGTAGATACCTAATGACGAACAGTGAATTACAAGAATGTGGAAATTACAAGTCGCGCAGGGAGCTATGAAGATGACAATACTTGACATTTCTTTAAAGTATACTAGCGGCCCGATTCCGGCTTCGCGCGGATTTTTTTCTTTTTAAATTATCTACAAAAACTTTCCTCGCTTAACGCTCTTTCCATTAGTGAAAACCACATGAAAACCCGTTTAGTAATTTTTGAGATTTTCGCGAACATACATACATACAGACAGACAGACAGACACGGCGGGGGACTTGTTTTATAACATCTAAGGATGAGCGGAAGTTCGGGAAAATCAACTTCAAAGAATCGGTTAGCTGAGTGGAAGTGGATAGATCATCTGTCTTGTGTATCTGTCGTGTAGCGTTGAAGTCTTGGAGTTAATGCGAACTTGCCCTTCTGCTAATAAGCCGAGTGGACCAATGTGACTTCAAGAGAGAGGCCTATCATTGGATCGATTAGAAACAACATGTAGTTGGAACTTCGATCAACAATACACTTAATTGTTGATCGAAGACTTGGAACGAATAGATATGGTAGTACTCACAAGACCGTCAACACCTCCCGCCTCGGACCCGCGCCGCGTGTCGCTCAGCTACCCGTTGTTCAACGCGTGCAAGCGAGTGAACCAGGTTAAATTTTTTCCCGATAGATTAGAGTGTTTTTTTGTTTGTTTCTGAAGAAAAAAAATTAAGAATGTTAATATGTAGTCAACTTTTACGTGCTTCGCTATATTAGCGTTAATTGAGTATATTAATTAATAATTAATTAATCCGGTTTCGCGGAGTTTATGACTGTGGCACCCATCATATATATATCCTGTCACTCTAATAGACCAATCTCTCTATCTGTCTACATAAATAAAAATCAATTGCTAAATGTGTTGCTAATCGCAAAACTCGAAAATGGTTGGACGAATGTGGCTATTTTTTTCCAAAAAATTAGTTGAATTCCCAGGAAAGTTCTTATGAAGAGAAAATAAGACATCCGTGCGTAGCCGAGGGCGGTTCACTAGTATTGGAATGAAATTGAAAGTGCAATAAACAGGACTGTTATTAAGATAAAGATAATTCAATACTATTGCCTACCATTGCTATGACTACTTCATAAAGTATACTAAAACATATTCTACTTACTTGCAGGAAATATATTTCCAGCGCAATGTCGTGTCTGCATTGAAGTACAAATAATTCACACACACGCACGCACACACACCTAACTCCTTACCCAGATCCTCTCCTAATTTAAAAGTTGTTTTTAATTTTTAAACGCAATACCTGTTTACATACCTTGTGTAAGTAAAAATGCCGTGTAAGGGTGAGAGGAGTCGATTTATTCTTGCAGACCAAGATTTATTCCAAATATCACAAGGCTTCTCGATTAAACCGTTAAACTCGCCAATATAGTCGCTAATTCGTTCAATGTGTCGCTTAACTCACTGTCGCTTCCGTAGCGCATACCGTAGCACACCGCCCCTCGAGCGTTGATTCCCGTTTTTATATTCGCGCAAGTACAGTCTGGATACCGGAATGTTCCATGCCCCCAATGCCAACCCGCGTTCCTTCGAGAAGGTTCTATGGCCAACCATAACAACAGTATTACCTACTATTGTATTTGTCTCAATTGCATGTTGTTATCTTACGTGTTACTGTAGGATTTTTGTTCAAAATAAAATAAATAAACACTTAATCGAAAAAAACTGGAGCAGTGGCCTATCCACTGGCCTATCACACGTATAACATACTAGCTTTTTATCGTCAATTTATCCACTCGCCTTTTTATTATTCAATCCCTATTAAACTTCACATGACCACCCTGAAGTTTGCCTGAAAATTTCATAAAAATCGGTTGAGCGGTTTTGGAGTCTAATACACACATCGATATTTATGTAGGTACAAATATTTATCTGAATAATTTATCTCTTAAAAAAAACAACATGGACACCCTACAAAAAGAGTGATCTTTACTAACATCAATCGTATTGGAAGTGTATCAGTATGGGGGCGTTCAGTATCATTGTTTGGCGCCTTCTAAACTTAACTCAATTATTAAATTGTCCCAAACATTGTCCCAAATGTCCTGTATTGTTGCATCATCGATTGTATGGTAATAATAGTTTGGTGGGCGATATATAATGGAAACTACTTTATTCGATTATATTATCAGCCCAATGCTACTAGATTACAAAATTAATTTATTATTCGATTTCATTGCATACGTCGTTTGTTTAATAGTATTGAATTAATTAAATATAGTTTTTTATCCAACTGTTTTTGGTTTAAATATTTCCATTAAAGTAAATGTAAGGAAAACCTCTATTATCAAAGGACATTAAATTTAATAAATGAATGAGCACATAAACGATTCATTTTATGGAACCTAGAGCCACGTAGCCTTTAAACCAGATTAAGTAATAAAAAAGTGTGTATGTCAGCTCCGACGTGTTTTTGACTATGTAATAAGAAAAGAGGGTAAATAAACACGCCATCTATTATACTACAATGCGGCGACATCTATCAGATTTGCGTAGAACTGCTTGGTGAACTCCAAAAATATAACACTATTGATGGCGTCACCAATTATATTACAATAGAATTAGGTGATTTAGGTAGAACTGCTTAAAAGAACATAACGCTTTTTAGTTAACGCTTGCATTAATTTTACTCCTCATAAAATTTCCATACCGGGGGTCTTATAGGAAAATCGTTTCTTAAGGAATAAACTCTAAAAAGCGTAAGCCATGTAAGTCCCTAAAGGTCATTAGGTATCTACCTAAACTTTACCAGCTTTAAGTTTAGCTTCAGCTTTTAACTTTAGCTGATAAGACCAATTGCTTGACGTCGTTATTTTTATTGCTAAACTAAATGTTCAACTTTAGTTATTTTTTTTTAATGTAAAGGTCGTCAGGAAGGCTGACGAATCACATGATGGTAGGTGGCACTGGCAACCGTCCACAATTAACACATGCAGAGCCACGGTGCTTCAAGTGAGCTGCCGACCTTAATAGGATTAACGATAAGGGATTAAGAAATGGTAGACAAATGACTCTCTAACTTCCCTTAACTCGTGTTATTATTCATGCTGTTATTTCACGGTGGTCACCTTGTAAAGTGGTTACGCCAAACGGGCTACCCAATCTATGATTGCGAAACGCAGTATGCCCTGCCACTACTAAAAACTGTAAATTGGATAACATTCTCTTGTCATTAGAGAATAAAGGTTTTTTTTTAATATGATAAAACTAGTACTATTATAATAAGTCAAAGTAAAAATTTCAATAGTCACACTTTAGTAAAACATAAATTAGCGAAAATGTGCGCCATTTTTTATAGTAAGTTTAACGAATTCAAATAAAAAACTTATATTTAAATTTTTTTTATTTTTTTTTTATTAAATTAATTAGTATTGAAACTCTCACACCAAATGTTACCTATTTTGTGAACGTCTTCTTTGTCCAACGAAATGGTAATTAATGGTAAATCAATTATGCACATTACTTACCATTTTTTCTCAACTTCAATATCCACGATGCAGCGGAAATCATCTTGTGAGATTTTATCGATCCTCAAAAATTAGATTTTCATAGCATCAAAATGTCAAAAGTTTGGATTTTTTAAATGTTAAGATCAACAGACAGGCTGACGGTTCACTTGATGGTAGGTGGCTACCGTCGCCTATAACACAAACAACGCCACAGCTGTTGCAAGTGCGCTGCCAACTACAGTAGGATTAAAGATATGGAATTGGATAGTAAAATGGGCTCTGGCACCCCTTACTCACTCACTTGAAACACTCACAATTGACTAAAGACCACTTTAAATAAGAAGTGTTGTTATTTCAGGTGGTCTTCTGTAAAGGGGTGGTTACTGCCGCCAGACGGGCTGCCCAAATGACCGCGAAACCCAGTGTGCCTTGTCACTACAAAAATAATTCCAGAAAATATTAAATTTGTTAAATGTCTATTACAAATTTGCTTGAAATATTTAATTTATCTACTTTACGACTTAATATTAAAATATAAATGTATAATTAAAAGTAAGTAATGGAACTGATAACAAAGCAGCGAAAAGCGCAAGAAAAAACGTTCCAATTTGTTATTGACACCAGCGCTATAAAATATTTGTTGTATATCCCCTTCTTTATGTGGAAACCCACATACTGTAGTAATGTATCAAAGTGACAAAGTTATGTAAATCCATTTAACAAATAACCAACAATAAAACAACACGTAAAATATTTCATCATTTCACCAGAAAAAAATGGTATCAAACTAACACGAAGGCTGAAGGAACCAAAACTATTTTGCGTGCGGCTACATGCTTAGCATAATGAGAAAGTGATTGTTTTCATTCTCCCCGCGGGGAGGCCAGCTCATTAGTCGAGTTTTCCCCAAAAAAAAATGAGGGCTATCATTCAAGGGAAAGTTGGTGAAGAATGTCGACTGAAAAATGCGTGTCAGGAGCTAACGAGCCGTGTCTGTCAGTGTCGCCAAGTTTTATTTTTAAACGAGGCGAAAACGCATCGGCCATTACAGCTAATGCTTTGGGGTGAACGTATAGTTGCCTCCCCAACGCACTGTTTTATGGTGGTATCGATCCTGTACTCGAATTAAACTGTACGAGGTCCTGTTGTAGCTTACACATCTCATATTAAGAGCACAGTTCATATAGCTAAGGAACAAACAGTCCGACCAAGTTGGAGATTTTTTCTACCAGGAAAGATGCTCGGTCATTTATTTATTTATTTCAAAATATATACACACACACACACACACATCATTGCAGAAATCTTTTAAATCCCATATTGAAAAATTAGAAAATTATTAGGTAACAAAAAAGTAAAAAATAAATTAAACAATGACTACACAAAATTATTTAAAATTTGTAAAATATTACCTATTAGTATAAGACATAAATACTTACTTTTAGTTAATAGTCATGGCAATCGAGATCGTGACTCAGTATTGGATAAAGTGAAAAATACGCACAATACGAGGGCAATGTCTTTGGGAAAATTTGTAGTTCCTAGGGTTAATAATTATTATGGTGACAGAACTATAAAAAAGCGGTTGCGCTACATTCTAAATAGTTTGCCTGAAGACATTGTCCACGAGAAAAATATCTGTTTTCTTTAAGTTAATTAATGAAATTTAGGTTAGGATTTAGGTAACATTTATTTTTAAATACAGTTTTATTTTTGATAACATTAGTTTGATCCCATAAACAAACTGCTTTCCAGTTTTATGGGACATTGTAAATATTTTTCTAATTATTTCATGTATAATAAATAAATAAATAATAAATAAAAATACCCAACGCGATGTAAGTACTAGATCCTAATTATAATTTACATCAGAAATTATAAACTGATTTAATTTTTATAACATAATATAACTTTTAAAAGTTTGGATTTTTTAAATGTTAAGATCAACAGACAGGCTGACGGTCCACTTGATGGTAGGTGGCTACTGTCGCCTATAACGCAACCAACGCCACAGTTGCTGCCGACTACATTAAGATTAATGATAAAGGATTGGATAGGAAAATGGGCTCTGGCATCACTTACTCACTCACCGAAACACAACAGCACACGTGCTGTTATTACACGTAAAGGGTCTTTTATAAAGAGGTGTTTACTGCCGCCAGACGGGCTGCCCAAATGACTGCGAAACGCAGTGTGCCCTGCCACTATACTTTCCAAACTCAGACCGGAGCCAAAGAAAAGTTAATTTTTCAAAGTTGAGTGCCGGGAATCGAACCCGGGAACCCTAGAACAGCGCGTTAAGACAAGCACCCTAACCACTCATTCAACGGGCTCGTCAAAACAAACAAATTTTAGTCCCACTTCAGTCAACGTTCGCTTTAGAGGAACTTTGCTGAGCAAATCGGTCCTTGCGTGCCGTATGGCCAACAGCTAAGGTTTCCGTCCCCTCCACACAAAATCAGGAAAACACAAGTCTTATATAGTAATTCGCTATTATATGTTCTCCTAGGCGAGTGCGAGTTCACGTCTCACTTCAAACTAAACTCTCTCATAAACTCCCCGTGTATCACTTAGTCCGATCAACGGCCTGATGCGACTTTGTTGTCTCAGTAATTGAATATGGATAATTGGATGAAATTGAGCCTTTTAGTTCGATATTAACACAATTACTAGGCAGCCTAATTGGAAGCATTAATCACACTCTTACAAGCAAAAACCGTGAAATAGATTTCTATTGTGTTTCGGTGAGTGAGTAAAGGATGCCAAAGCCCGTTGCCCTATTCCTTCCTGATCCCTAGGGCTTTCTCTTTACATGCTCGGCAGCGCACTTGCAACTCATATGGCTCAATCGACACAAGTTTACTTTTGACCGTTTGTCAAATTATGCGAAATCCAAAGACATCTAATTTTTTTTACGGACAAAAATGTTCATGCAATATCTTATTGATCCTAGTCATACCAAAGCCCAGAGTTGCATCTATCCAGAGGTATGTCACATCTTGCATTATCAGTTCATGCACAGCATCAATGTTTTCTGGCACAACCGATTTTGGACGAGCTTTTTTGCGTAAATCCTGGAGGGAACGCCGACCGCGATCAAACTCATACATTACCAGCGTTTTATAGCGGCTTATGATGAAGCTTTATCGCCAAAAGTCGAAGTAAGTAGATCGCAGCAATCTTGTCTTGAAATTTTCACGAAAATTTTCAGAAGATAATTCTATTTTCTAGCAGATTTTTTTAGGGTTCCGTACGTCCGAGTCACGAGTGTTCCTATAACGTAACCCTTATAGGAACACTCGTGTGTCCGTCTGCCCGACCATTCCCCCTTATCTCCGAAACTACTGAACCTAAAATTTTGAAAAAAAAAAAACAGAAATTATAGTTTTCTACTTATGGATTATAGAAAAACCTATAAGAAGTCCATGATATTAAAATAACATGGTAAATCACTCAATATTGTGCGGATAGGTAACATCGTTCGGAACCCTCTTCACGCGAGTTCAACTCGCACTTGTCCCGTTTTTTTTTAAGTCACTGGAAACAATATAAGTCGTGTTAAAATAATCAATGTTATAATTGGGGTTATGTTAAAAAAAGTCAAAAAAAAAAGTTCTTTCATCCACATGGCGCCCAAAGCGCTCAAACATAAGTACATAAGTAGCAACCTAAGTATCATAATAATATATCAAAGTAAGCCCATAATGTTTTTTTTTTAATACTTAATTATAAATATTCTATTATTCATATTCCACTAGTGGATGGCATGCGTGTCAAAATTTGCAAAAAATAATTGCATCCGTGCGGAGCCGGTGGTGGGCCGTTATTTTTAAAATATTAGTCTCTCCGCTTTTCTCTTTCTCTTCTAACTTCTTCTAAATCCCCCAAAGGATCTCGATACAGAATTATAAACGAGGAAGGTTTGTGCATTATAATTTGCAATTTTTTTTTTTATTATCTTTTATTAATTTTTATTACTTTTATCTTACAAAAGCCCCATCATCTTCTGAGCTGAGTAACAACATATTATACACGGCAATGCTTAAAATTGAAACGCAAACATATATCATATAAGTTATTTGCCGCATCTCAATGCGGCTCCGCTAGCATAACACTACTTGTTATATTTATGCATAAATGAAGCTCTTTCCTTTTCGTACCTGGCGCAATCCATGAGCAAGTGATGGACATCTTCTATGCTCCTGCAAACTTCGCAATTGGGAGAGGTTCCTCATTAGAAAAAAAAGGCATTCCTGCATTGCAGTTGCCAATAAATTCATGACATTTCATTTAGAGCGCCGTTGGTTTCTCAACGGTTTCTAACGCGTAATATTTATAACTAGCTCTAGCTGAACTCGGCCACGCTTCGCTGCTGCCCATACGGCGGCGGCGTGCGCATGGGGCGCGCGGTACTGGACACTGCTTATATATAATACTATTTATCGTAGCGTGATGTTATCGTAGCCTATAGCCTTCCTCGATAAATGGACTATTCAAAACAAAAAGAATTTTTCAATTTGAATCAGTAGTTCCTGAGATTAGCGCGTTCAAACAAACAAACAAACTCTTCAGCTTTATTATATTAGTTATAGATGTAATACAATTGACTTTGCAGATGTATACAAATTTAATTGTCATATTTCAGTTGAACAAATAAGTTGAACGTAGAACAATTTGTTCGGAAGTGAAAGTGTGCAAACACAGCCCTTCCTTTGGTTGTTCGGTAAGTTTCAAGATGCGGGTAGACTGACAACCGACAGCGCGGGAAGCTTACTTCAATTAAATATTTATAAAACTTTGGCTGCTCTACAGTTACCAATGCGTGCATTAAAGGTTTAGTCTTACATTATTAGTTAGTAGTACACTGTATCTACCGGTAGACAAATACAACAGACTTTTATATTAACTTTATAATATAATAGTTGTGCCCGCGCCTTTGCCCGCATCGTAGCGTACTTACGCGTCTTGACCTACTTGCACTGCCTCAGTGGCTTCACGGAGCGATCGCGCTTTACATAATATATCGTATTATCTCTTTAACCATAAGTTCAAAACATATGCATTAAAAAGCAAAAATCAAGTATGTATTAATTACTTATGTGGCAATAAACTTGCTGATTTTGATAAGGACTCATACCTAATTGCTGATAATATGGGCAATATACATCGCCTAACGATTTTAAATATTTTTTTAACACAAAAATATATATATCTTAAATATAAAAGTTTTAGACATATAATAAAATCGTAAACGACAAGCCGCGTCTGTACATTAAATATATTTTCAAAATAAAAATTGTACAGGTTGTATCTACTACACAGGTCAAAAAAATAATTTTTAGAATTTTTGTCTGTTTGTGCGTCAGTGCACGATAATCTCAGAAATGGCTTAACCGATTTGAATGCGGTTTTCACTGATCGGTTTACAAACAAAAAAGTTACGCACTGTACCGAATACCTACCACAGGTACGAAGTTGCGATCTCAGCTAGTCAGTCATATACATATATCTCTAACCATTAAAGCTGCGTTCGAAAGAAACCTTTTCATTCGACCATTTTTTCGTCGACTTACTTTGCAAATTCAATTATCACGAAAAAGTTTTCATTTTACATTTTGGACATGTGGCAACTTTTAGTACACTGTATGTATTTTAAGTCACAGGGCAATTACGACAATTATGAACATAGAACAAGAATGATGTACCTAGTGTAAATATAAGTGAGCATTAACATCCTATAATGCTTGGGACGGCACAAGCATGCCCAACAATGACTCGTTATAATGTTAACACCTGCCTCCACCCGCGGAGGTCGAGATAGCAATCGGAATTGATAAACTTTTTATTGTAGACACCATTATATGAAGACACCCCATCACACGCTCCATCGAACATGGTTCATTGGCATCAATTTGAAATGAATATTGTAATGGCTTTACTAATAAAAAGGGAATTTATTGTTACTCATTGTAATGGTCTAAGATCCGAAGAGAGGTCGTCCTTCAATCATCAGTCTACCAGACGAAAAGTATATTTTATCAATTGTTATCTATGAGAAAGTAAATCGCGATTGCTATGCTGTGCTATGCTGTTGCTATGCTGCTATGCTGCGTAAAAAAAGTTGCTATGCTGCGTCCTTCTCTATTACACTGCAAAGTAGGTACGCTTAAAATGCTTCTCTGTCGCACATCTTTGCTTGCTCCGATTTTTCAAACCTTTGCAATGCTACGGTAATTCATGGACGGATTATCGCAGGCGACCACATGCTGTCGTTTTATATGCTATATGCTATAGCTATAATTTTATATATATAAAAGAAATACTGGAATGCACTCACATAAATAATATCCCAATATTTAATAGATATGATTTAAAGTGTTATTTTTTTTTTAAATATGAATTAACGTTTCTCGTTAACACACAATGTTTCTTTCTGGCTAAATTTCAGTGATAAAATCTGTATACCTATTTCTAATGGAATTCGGAAGAAATAACTCCGCAAAGAGCGCGACTGCTCTGCAGTATAATCCCCGCAAATCGCTACTGGTAATGCACAGGATCCTTGTCACATTTTAACTTCCACGTGACGTCATCGGCAACTACAAAATACCGCTATACCAAAACTGACGGGTGTGTCACGAGAGAGAGAGAAGGAGAGAGAGAGAGAGAAGCAAAAGAGATACACGAGATAATTTTTGTAGAACACCTCAAATATATAACGACAAATTAAATTTAAGACATAAAATACTGGCAAATTAAACATTTGTAATAAAGAAAGGACCAGTGTAAGTAAAATGGGCATTTATTAGTGCTGCAATAAATTTCTCTACACAATCAGTCAAATAACCTTTGGGCACGACATGTGTCGCAAACAGAGCAGCCGTTTAAGAAGAGGGCGAGTGGCAACAACTAATGCCTATACTATAACCAATTTGTTTGTCTCTACACATAGAATTAGCATTTTTAAATATATTTATTTAAGTCACAGTAAATAACACATTTTTAATGCGTTGCATAAAGCACATCATTATAAAAAAAATGTTTTTAATAAACGTGTATCTACCTATGTACTTTTTTTAATTCTTACAAAAATTTGTATTTATTTTTACTAGACATAAATATAATACCTAGTACAGAAAGACGTGTGATGACATGATATTCGCACATCTTTAGGTATATAGGCATGCGTCAAAATATTCAAACACAAACACTTCAGTGTGAGAAAGCATGTAGGTAACGTGCATGAGATAAAGTTATCTCACCGGCTAAGCTTAAGCGATGCGGCATAAGAACTGAATGATCTCATGGGCGCCTTCTATCCGAAGGGAAATTTGGACAGTAAATACCAAGCATGTCACACAACACTTTATTTTAAATATAAGTACCTACACACTTTTCAATGATACGTTAAAGGCCTTACACGGCCTGTGCTCAACAAAGTGACGTACGGAGCGCCACACCAACTGGAGGTACCCACTGGAAGCTTCAATAGCACATTTCAGATACTTCTTTTTCCACTGGGCGAATATTACTTATTGCTGGCGGTGCTTGGTAATTTTCGTGTCTGAATCAATATATCGTTGGAGCTAAAAAGTGACGCCCGAAATTTGACATGTCAAAAAGTCTTTGTCCCAGTTCTCACTTCCTTTTATAATCTGTCTGGCGCTTATCAACGTCACACTTCCATGCTCCGCGTGACGTCTCATATTATTGTAGACTAGCGTTCCGCCCCCGGCTTCGCCCGGGATGCAATATTTATATATAAGAACATTCCCCGTTTATCCCTCTTTCCATTAGAGAAAACCGAATTAAAATCGGTCTACCCGTTCACGCGTGATGCCGTGACCAAGGGAAATGGGGATTCATTTTTATATATAGAGATTATAGAAGAAAATAGATAACCTAGGAACAAAAACTATTACTTATTATTGACTATGTTATTGACAAAGGAGTAGTCATTGACAAGGCGTTCATAGGACAAATACATTACTATACTAGTAGTGTTCTGACATTTTTATCTAGCCGTAGACTGCTATTTACTAAGTGGTCTGTGGTAGCCTGTGCGATACTCGCATGAAACATGATTTTACATGTTACAAGCTATGCTCACCTCATCCTCTCCTTTACGCTTTATCAAACTCAGGACTTGCTTCGCACTACTGTGCAGGCTGTGCTTATATTTAAGCCGGCTAATGTGAAGTGTCCCGTCAATTAAAAAAACGTGCTAAAATATAGAAAAGGTAATCTGTTTAAAGTTCAGAGGAGATACCCGCTACAAATATACGCATCTCACATTAGACAAGACACAAAATCGATTATAACGCACGGACGCTCAAACTGAATCGAGTGATTGGCCAGCCGCCGCCGTCGCCGCCGTTGCGGGTGTGGTAACGACACATCAATTGATAGGTTGTGCTTAACTATTTATTTATATCGGAAAAAACCCTTTTGAATTTAAAATCCTATATATTTGTGTGCTAAATTAAAATCAATGCGATTAAAAGATATGTTTATTATGAAGAGAGTATCTGTCAAATATTTTAAGAAAGTTTGCCTGTTAAGAAATATGTAATTAATAAGGGTAGGTACATGTTCCAGTGTTTCAATTAGTGGGTGTTCAAGGTTTTCTCTGTCCCTTCCATATCCCTATCCCTATCCTATCACTGTAGGCAACACAATTGCATATTTTAAGTATAGCGTTGTTTGTATTATTGGTGACGGTACCACCTACCATCATAATTCATAAGAAAGTATTTATAGTAAATAATATAATAAAGCTGAAGAGTATGTTTCTATTTCTACCAGTTGTATTTAAATAAAATATTTTTGCTTTGACAGGCTAATTCTTGAGGAAGATGATAAGTCATCGAAAATTACCTAGAATCAGGGAGAATAACCGACATGTGCATGACTATGGCAATTTAAATTAAATTGCTAGTGCGACGGCGGGACACATCTAGTATCTACTTAATACAAGAATTTCAGTAAATAAATAAATATGTATTTACTTAGTATCATTCTAGACTATTTTTTATTCAAACACACATACAAATATCTCTAGCACAGTAAACAACATTTACTTCGTTAATTACTTTTTAGATATCAGTTTGTATTGCATGCTCATCCAATTCCTTTATAGCCAGATTAACTGCCGAGTTAACAAAATCAAATTGATCAACGTCCAAATGCAATAAGATGCGGACAAACAAACACTGATAGCAATCTTAAGGATTTATCGATCGAACAAAATCTACGAATACTCTCACACTTCGCCTAAATGTTCAGAAGTATAAATGAGTGCAATACGAAAAGTTTTACCATCAAATTAACTAGAAAATACTAGATAACCGCTAAGTTGGTTCCGTATACACCATAAAATGCTTTAAACCAATCGAATAAGGTTTAATGTTGCACAGATAAAAGCGATAATGTATAGTGTTGGGTAGAGCGACCTCCCATGCGTTGATAAAAGTCCGCCGGAGATAAAGGAAGGGCAATAAAGCATGTCAATAATTGATAGGGACATTTTTAGTTTAGAATCAAGAATTAGGGTTGCCCTATTGCAAAATCAGTCAGCCGAAAATATTTTAACCTTTTTGGTGCGAATGAACAAGTTATATTTATATTTTTTTGTTGTTGGTATGTGTTATTGGCAGGCATTCGCCTCATTAGATATAGCATCATCTATAGACTAAATACATACATACTATGCTAAGTAGTTATGTCTAAAGTCTAAGTGCACCTTCATGTTAGACATAACGAAGTAAGTTTTAAGTAGGTATATAGTACCTATTCTCACCCTTATTGAACTCTTTCTTGTCTTTGAAAAGTTGAGACCATTTAGTGCTGACATTATAATTTATGATATGACACCAATTTGTTGAAATAGTAGGAGAACGGACGGTTAATGTACCGAAAAAATGGGGTGTCAACAAGGAAGCCCCCGTTGTATTTTATTTTATTTTATCCTTCCTACAGTGTGAACATTGTAGGAGTCAGTACAGTACAGTATAAGGACAGACGAATTAATAAGGGACGCGGATCGACGCTGGATCCAGACTGCAGATCGGAATTTTTTTGGACAGGCCTACGTCTAGCAGGGGACATACTACGGCTGAAATGAAATGATGGTGATGATGACAGTATAAACATGGTCTATGAAAGACTTAATTAATGCACTCGAAATGTCAATATTTCATACATTTTATAGTCTAACAAAACAAAATTTAATCTTTGAGCATTTTGATAAACAGTATACGTATTTTAAAAGCGTACATTTGCACTAGGCGGCCATAGATCGCGGCGGCCAAAATTTTACGCTGGCCGTTGGTACGAACTAAAACCACAGAATAAATAATATACTAGAAAACTAGATCTCATTGATCGCCGCGACTTGGTCGCCTAGTGAGCATGTACGCTAACATATATAATAATATAGGTAGGTATTTAAGGGTAAAAACATTTTTGTTCTAAGTAGATTATATGCACGTCGCGGTCATTACGGCAAATACGAAATTATATTTATATATCTACGTATTTGGGAATATCGCAAATATTACTAATAAAAATACTTACTAATAAAAATAAAACTAGGTAAGTAACAATGTTTCATTTTGTTCCTTAATTTTTTTTAATAATTATGTTTAATCTTACTTCATTCGTCTTATCAGTAGGTACAATCGTATACGTATAATAAAATTCTTGCGAGTAGTGTAAAATTGACAAAAAAAGTAATATTCCAAAAGTCTTATTAAAAACTACAATGTATTCTATCTCTCACATCACTTACAAACACAATGATTAATAAGTGCAACATTCTCGCGCTAATTCCATTGACTAAACAACGTAGTGTTGGGGTATAAACCAAATTATAACGCTCCATAATCTCTGTTGACAACTCATTCGTGTAATGGCGCCAAGTTTTGGCGGGTGTTCACCGATGCAACAGAAACACTGCATACAGCCAGACATTTTCACTAACGCAGAGAGGATAATAAAATATTTTTATACGTTTATTGTGTCCATCGGACAATATTTTTTGAATTGATTTCGAATCAATACCTAATTTTTAAATTGTCTTACTGGCACACAGAATGCTTTAAGAACTTTTTGGAAACAATGAAAAAATATTGAAATGTTTCAAACGTCATACGGAATATTATTTTACAATAACCTAAATCAGAAGTGTAAAACATAAATTGTCATTATCTAAAAATAGAAATAAGAAAAATAAATAGTTAACCATGTGTTGGCTAGGATGGACTTTGGCGCTTTCGCTTTTTTCATACATATTTATGATACCTGCAGGTCCTAAATATAATCATTAACAAAAAATCTGTAAGAATTTTTTTTCTTAATTCATAGTATAGGTATGTAGGTGTAGGCTAAAATTTCGAAAATGTTCTTTGTTTTTTGCTTTTAGTATAAGTAAATAATGTAAGTATTTCGTTTTCAGAATCTACGTCGTGGTGATCTACATAAGGTATTAAGCAAAAATTTTATAAAAATATGCCATTTGATCAGTTTTGTGGAATAAACAATTGGTTGAGAAAGAAATTAACCAATTTGGAACCCTCTCTTATTAGGAATGTTCTAATGTACGGATATTGAAGAACAAGAAACAAGAAAATAAAGTTATTACTATAAACTTGTATCTACTATAAACTTGTCAATAAATATAAAAAAGAAAATTATAAAATGATTCGGGGTTATGGGATTATTATTTCGTGAAAATTATTTTGTAAGTCAGATTTTTTGTTTTTCATAATTTTTTGTCATAAAAATTTATTAAAGATTAGATTTTTTCTATTTAAAAATAAAAATTAAATATTCAATGCCTGACAAAAATATAAAAAAAAAATATAAATACAATAAATGTTTTAAAAGCAAAAGCAACGCGTACGAATTCGTGGGCAATAGCTAGTAAATAAAGTGGCATATTATGTTAACAATAAACACCGGAGGTGGAGTGGGTATGAATGAGAGGAAGAATAATATTAATCACCATTTATTCTTACTAAAATTGTAAACTGTAACTTTTGTAAGATATAACCCAATTATATAACATTTTTACTAAATTTTGTAATTTTGTGAACTTTATTATTATTATGAAATTGAAAATGGTAAAACTAAACGTAATCGTGCAAAGACGTATTAGTATGAAATGTCATCTGTCAATTGTCAATTTCAATATCAACGTCAAAGTCACGCTTCAAAACCTAAATAACAAGACAAGATTATAATATAAATAGAAAACAAAGTTTCTGTGTGTACTTATTGTTTGTTTATAGGTATATACATATTTCCCGGGCTCTTTTTTTATTAATACATTATATTACTTACTCAGTACTCACTTTAAGAAAGTTCTGATTGTTGTAATTTAACTTATGAAATATTAATAGTGAACTCTTTTAAAACCGACTAATATTTACTTGAAACACGTGAATATTTTATAAAATAAAGTTTTTTGAAAGTACGATTGTTTTCTAATCTAAAGACAGTTATATTTATAAATATGTTTTCTGACGATGATAATAGTTTTGAGTTGGAAGAAGAAATGCCAGATGTTATTAATATTAGCAGTGACAGTTCGAAATGTAACGAACAAACTGATGAATATACTACTGACGACGAGTGTGACTTACCGTTAGTGGATATGAAGAATAAAAAAACGAACGCAATAAGAAAGTTATTCGGTTCATCCAAGAAAACTGTAACAGCAAAACTAGATCAATTCAAATTTCAAGAAAGAAATAGAAATGTTACGGCACCCATTCCGTCTACTTCCACTGCAGAGATTTCAAAGCCGACACCAGTCACAGTATGCGAGAGGCCCATAGGAGGTGTAAAAGTCCAACTACCAGTTACACCTTATGGAAGTCAAATGGCTTTAATGTTTAAGGTAACCTTAAATTCTGAATACCTACTAAGAAAATAATTCTTGATGTTTGCACAAAACTAACCAGCATGCATTATTGTCTTATGGCTTTAATGTTTAAGGTAACCTTAAATTGTGAATACCTACTAAGAAAATAATTCTTGATTTTTGCACAAAACTAACCAGCATGCATTATTGTCTTAACTTTAACTTATAGAAATAGTGAGAGCACATAAAACTGAATCAAACTTTTCTTTATATTAAAGTCAACAGACACTTGATGGCAGGTGGCTACTGTCACCTATAACAACAGGTGCTGCAAGTGCACTGTCGACCTTAGTGGGATTAGGATTGGGAAAGGATAGGGAAAGAGCTTTTTCACAGTCATTAACTAGCAGCAACTTTATTAAAATAATTAAGTATAGGTGTCTAATAATAATAAGCTGAGCATTCGAGGATGTTTTTAGTGCACATAACTATCCCACATGATGATGGTCTTGTGAAAGCTGAAACCGAAAAGTAAAGAACTGACAATGTCTCTGTCAGGGGTAACACTGTACTCTCACATTTTGGCTTTTGGATGGGGAGATGAGTTAAATTTATCGAATGGCGAACGGTCTTGTAATGAAGAGGCTCAACCAACATTTCAAGAGGCTCTCGCTAGATTGCTGGATCAAGGGACAGATACACAAGGCGATACATCTTGACATGGCTCAAATTCTCACGAGATTCCTCACTCTGCAGCTTTAACCACCAGTAGCTTGGGCCTTGCCCAGCTATCTACGGAATTCTAGTTATAAGTTTTTATGGTAAAAACAAATTTTTTTTATGGTAGCTCTGGAAGCTGATTGCTGATTGAAAAAAAAAATTGTGAAAAATTTAATATTAAGAAAGAAAATACATATGTGAATAATAATAATGCATTTATTCACTCTACGTAATAACATAAAAATCACACAAATTAAGTACATGCAACTAACTTAAATTTTGCAGAACAAATGAGGATGGCAATTGTGAGAGACTACTGTCCCATCATTGTATTACCGATCACCACCGGTGTCCATATAGGTTACATACAAGACATTCCATCACATTACAAGATTTTGTAGCAAGTACATAATACTAAGTTTTCAGTTTCTTCATAGTCTATGAGTTAGCCAGTTTGCAACAGTTACTTTACAACCATGAAAATAAAGGGGGTATATCAATATGATGGAATTAATTTTGCAAAGGTACCAGCCAAGAAAACAGTAGAAATTATGCAACATTCCTAGATTCCGGACATCAGGCCATTTTTTTATTTTAACTTACACTTTGCAAAATTTGGTAAAAAATGTATTTCTTTTTTTTCAGCATTCAAAAATTAAAAACCTATTAATTTATTGGAACTTTTTTTTTTAAATATGTACTTTTAAATTTAAATATCTACGAAACCCCATTACCAAATTTTACTTTTTTTTCTCCAGTAAAACCTATAATTTCTTACCTAATGGTACAAGTACCATACACTGATGGCCCATTCTCCATACAAAACTGATTGATTTCCTTTTTCGTTTGGGGGGCATACAAGACTCACTACGCTTACCCCTTTTTAGAATGGAGCTAAATTACCATAATAATTTTAACAATTAGTACTTCTCAGAACCAGTACAGCTTGGCTGTGGGAAAGAGAAAAAGAAGACCTAACCCAATTTTGAGGATGGCACATTGTGCTTTCTTCAATTAAATTAGATTGGTTTTAGCTACTCCACCCCAAGTACTAATACGATAAACCATTGATTAGCACAAGGCAAAATACATCGGTTTGATTACATGCCACTGTTGTCTTATGTCAGTTTGAAGTGTAAAAATGCTAAGACTTTATCCATCTTCCAAATTGCCATGAGCTTTATTTTTGGAATTTAATTGGAAACTCCTTCTGGTTTGTTCTTTATTATGAGTGTTAAGATAATACATCTCTTGTGTTAGCGAAGCTCCATTTTTTTTTTAAGAAGTGCTCAATTATTAGTCTTGAATTTTTTTAGTACATACTTTTATGATATTGGCAATGTTCACTAAGTTCCTCCACAGTCATAAATTTGACAACATTTCTGGAATTAGAGTTGTCCTCTTACAGAAGAAACAGCAACAAGTGCTGCTATTTCTAAAACAGTTTTGTTGTGCTTGGGATTGTGTAATTTCTATTTCCATAATAGGATCGGCACTTGGCAGTGTATTTTCATCATACTTGTTGCTTGAATTGATAGGCAAAGTAAGACACATACCATCAAGAGAGTGAGGCGTTAGTGTGCCTGCCACCCCTTAACTTAAAAGTAATAAGAGAAAGTATACATGTACAATTGATCATATCTACGTAATTTTGAAAAATATGGTAGTCAAAATGTTAGTATATTGTATTTGTTCTTTAAACTTCCTCCACATACCCAAACTATGTGGTTAAATCACAGTAGGCACCTCCTTAATTCTGTAGTTGTGACGCCTAAAGAAATAATTAGGAAATCATAACTATGATAAATTGTAGCCATAATTGATAATATGTTACTAGGTGATAACGGCCATAAAAAATCGTGAGAACTGCTTGTTGGAGAGCCCTACTGGATCTGGGAAGACCCTGGCGTTGCTGTGTAGCGCTCTGGCTTGGCAACAACAGGAAAGGAGTAAGTACACAAATATTCTTATGTTTGTAAAACAATATAAATTCCTTCATCTTGATAAATTTTGGACTTTATAATAGGGGATCGGACAGTAATCAGATTAAAATCTAAAACGTGCTTAGAAAGGAAATATATAATTTTTTACTATTATTTATCGAATAATAATTTAATATAATTCATTTAAATATTTTTAAATGAAGAAATAAAATGTTATTATTTACAATATTTTTAATCTATACTGAAACACCAATCACAGTGCGTGACGTCATTTGTGGTCAATCATTGTCTTATGCCAATGCAGCTGTTTTGTTATGATATGACCACAAATGACGTTACGCGCTCTCAGATGAACTATCGTGGCGTTTTGGCGGCATTTTCAAACAAACAATATTAAAACATGATTTTGAGTACCTAAAAGGCTATAAATAAATAAAATAGTATTTTTTATGGGAATAAATATCCATGAAGATTAATTTAAAATACTTTCTGAAAATTTGTCCGATCCCCTATTGTAGTGTCTTTAAAGTTTATAATTTAAAGTCTCAAAAAAAAATCTCTGCTAAAGAAGAAAGAATAATGTTATCTGTTTTTGCAACTTTAAACCTATTATTATGCTAAGATAGTGGATATAAATTTAGGTTCATATATTTTTATCTATTTAATCATCTACATTTACCTATCTAGGTATTATACCTACTTGTAAACAATGGAAATTATGTAGCTAATAAATAAATATAAAACATAATAAAGTATAATTATATACTAAACTAAGTATATATTATATACTTAGACCCAATAAAAGTACGTACTAAATTATATTCTTAGCTGTTGCATCAGCTATAGTTATTTTTGAATAATTAATCTCACAAAAACATGAAAAATAAATAAATATAAGATTAGATATGGCATCGGTTGGTAGGACTTCAAAAAATATTGTTAAGAATCAGTACTTACGTATGGTTTCATTATTGGACTTGAGTTTACATAATGCATTAAAATATGATTGAACCATTACAAGTTCCACATACATGTTGAAATTCATGTAAACAGGCTGCGTTTCAGCGTCAATTGAGGATAAGTGTTCGCGTGCGGTTGATGACTGGTGAGCCAACAAGTCGCATAAATCCACCCTACGACTGTCGCACGACAATCGCAAAACAGCCTAACACGAAAATTGCGCTTCACCGATGCTGAATGCATTTGTCGCATGCAATCTTTATTTGTTTCAAATAGTGCCGTAACTGAACTTTCTTATTTCGTTGCATTACTTCATGTTAATTGTAGGATAATGTGACAAATTTTATCATAATATATTCAGTAGTTTAATACTGAAAACCCATATTGTCGCATTCGGTCATAAAGTTTAATCACATAACGCCCAAATAAGTATTTATCAATGATAAAGTCTGCTAAATATGTAGTTGCGTTTTCGATCAATAATAAAAGTAAAAAGAATACCTCAACTTTTAAAAGGTGCCTGTTATCTGACAACATTTAAGACTAAGTCACATATGTGCATTTTAAGACTTCTTTTATGTTAAGACAGGCTGACGGACCACTTGATGGTACATAACCTATCAAGCAACGCCATAGGTGCTGCAGGTGTACCGACTACAGTGGGATTAAGAATGAGGGATTGAGAAGGGTTGGGGCTCTGGCATCCTTTATCACTCACCGAAGCACAACAACACACGTGCTGTTAAGACTAACAAGAAATATATACTCAGGAACCATATTTGTTTATTAAGTTACATTCAAGTAGATACTAAAATAAGTTTTGTTTTAAATAGCTTTTTTTTTTCTTAAAAGTAGTATCTTCTTTAATTTTAATGTTTTTCTTAATATCCATGTTCGTGTTTTATGCAATGATCTCCGAGAATTTTTGCTTAAATTGCTCATATCACGACACTGGAACCAGAGTGATCTTAGTGACATTTTAACCAATAATGTGTTTATTACACAGTGGCATAGAAAAATCATAATTCTTTCAGGCCACACTGATCTAAATGCTTCCCAGTACTTTTTTCCTTGAGGGATCACAATATCTCACTATAGAATTGGTGCGGTTTTTAAAGTGGAGGCATGCCAGACTGATCTAAGTAATGAAAACATGAGAACATACTTTTGTGCCCTAGATCACTCTGGTTCCAGCGTCGTCATATGTGTCCACACAGTAGACACTGATTATATTCTGAGTATAATTTATGTAAATCGGGAATAAGTATTTGACCTACTCTTTTTTTCTTTTATTTTAATAATATCCAGAGTACTGCAATATTACACAATTAGTATGTTCAGTTATTAGTGGGTTTAGTAAATTCTCGTAAGAAAATAATCCAAAATTATACATACTTACTGATGGTGTGATTAAGGTAATTTTTATTTGGATTATTTGTATCCAAATAATGCTGAAAAGATTTTTTTTAAATGTTAAAAAAATATACAGTGGCTATAAATTCACCATATAGTACAAACTGAAGCTGGAAACATAAAACCACATACATCTCTTGTGAAATAAATTAGCCTTTAGTAGACTCACTATGGTATGAGTTTCCATTCAGAATTGTACGTATGACGACTTATTATGGGTGCTTCAATATTGCGCCCGTTCCTTAAGCTCGTGTATGTATTACAAGCCATCTAAGTTAATAGTCGCGTTCCATAAGCAGATAGCAATCGGCTAATAGAACGGATATAGAAGGGAAAAAATTCACGAGCGCCGCTGTTACCGTGAAGCTTCGCCGACAGCTTAATGCAGTTTTACACTGAAACTTGCGCACACTTGAACAAGACCGTTTTCAGTACACTAAAATATTTCGTCACGAACCCAGCTATATGGAAACTCGATAAATTACGTCATTATAACAAAATTCGAAAATTCAAGTTTCGATCAATCGATAGATTGCGCTCTATTCCCATGACGTTAAAGTTTCAAATGTAATAACGAACCATCCGAGCACTTTGGCTGCAAGGAAAGTGCAAAAGTTTGTATCAATATCAAGGCATTTATTTGGATTGTTTCAAGTTTTACAATGATCGCGTTATTTATGTTTTTTGTAACAGTCCAGCTAGTACATACCAATGTTAATATTTTAGTAGATTTATCGACTATTTTAAGTAAGTATTGCTTGTACATACTTAATTAGCAAAACAGACTAATCTCGTATGACATGACACAAGATAACAAAAAATTCAAGAGTAAGATAAAAAAAGTATTTTTTTATCGTTTCACTAATTGGCTATTTGGGTACTTAGTTAATTTATTTAAAATGCAAAGGAATTATGTACATTTGTTTGGTTTCTTATTGTCTGCGTGACAACCCCAAAGAAAATAATATCTAAGTGATTAATCATTTCTATTATCTATTATATACTATTTATCTATCTATATTATGTACTATTATTTCACATTCAAAATATCTGGGGAAATCCCCTTAGTGATAGAGCCACAAATAATCCATTACCTAATTTAGCTTGATAAACCTAGCGGACAATCAAACAGACAGACGTGGCCAGTGATTTTGCTAGGTTCGTGCTGTTTTGAAAGTATTATTAACTCTTTTTATCCTTTTGTGACCGGTGAAGGTTTTAGCTACATCAGCGAGATCTTTCGATTCTTCCCGTATTTTGATCAAAAAATGGTTGACCTAATTATAACAGTAAGAAATATAGCTTCTGAAAGTTTTTTGTGTAATTTTTACAAGCGTACGCCAAATTATTACATTTATAGGCAATATTTTCGATAATAGCTTTCATATTTGAAAACAAAAATTAAAAATATACAAAAAGTCAAATGTTAGTGTAGATGTGAAAAATTCTCTTTATAACATTACAAAATATTCTGTGCTTATTTTAAAAATAGACAGGAAGTTTTCAAGATTTATTTAACTTCTTAGGAAATCAACACAAATAGAAATTAGGCTAGCTAGTACTTTAGAGACATAAGTCTTTTAATTTAAAAGAAAATAAGAGTATGGTGTTTAAATGTCGTAGGAGAACGTGTTTGTAGAATGTTTTACACATTACACATAAATTATTTATTATTAGTACATTTTTATCTTAAAATTAAATATTTATAGTAAAAATATTTATTTTACAAAGAAATAGGTAACCCTATATACATATAATGTGAATCAACAGTTATTTTGTAAGTGAAGACGGACTTTTTTGAAAAGGTTAATATGAAAAGATTGTACATCAACATACAATTGATTCAAGTTAGACATTTAGAGTGTTATTACAAAAAAGATAAACATACATTGAACATGTGTCTAAAAAAATGTTTATTACAAAAGCGTGTTTAAGCAGTTAGAGTTAGGCACGGTTTAAATAATACTTTTCATATTTAAATACATGTCAATACTTGTCGAAGACTCAAAGTTAGTCTACTGCTTTGTCTCTAATTTTCGCAAGTTGTATTTAGTGGTGTGGTTATGATTATGATGAAATATCGGGTTGTTTTACCTTTTATTCTTGAACCCAATTTTCTTCACGTTCACGAATTTTTATTTTAATATTGCAATTGTCCATTTTTTTTCATAATTTTTATTTATATTATACTCATTTGACAATGAGTAATGACGATTGACAAGTCTCGATAAACACATTCCATTCTTTCAACCGATCACTGTTCTATGTGTACAATGTACTCACTCATTATATACGTAAGTTTTGGTTCCAAAACATACTTATGGCGGTGTATTTAGAGCAATAATTAATTTATAATCACACACGTCACTGTTTTATTTATATATAGATAATTTTAAAATATTTTCTGCGGAGGATATTCTATTAGCACATAACAAATTTGCATAGAAAGGAACGTTTCGGATTGAACCAAATGAAGTTGAACGAACGTTTTGTAATGTTGCTATTTTATTGTTACTATTTGCTATTTTATAATTTTAAAATAGCAACATTTCGTTGCCTATAGGTTGCCTAGCGATGTTTTGGTAAGTCAAAGGACAAACACTATTTTGTAATAGCGAAGGTTAAACATTATTTGAGGCAGGGTTTAAACTGTGAAATTGTATACAAATGTCATTAGACGCTGTTTGACAAAACACGTGTTGAGACATAGTTTAGTATTTTTTTTTGTAATAACACTGTACAGTTTACTTAAGTGTTTTTCGTTTATGCACAGACTAAAAACTATCAGACACATCTAACGCTCGTTTTGTTTTTGTTGGTCGAGAAAAACTAAATAACTCATTCTAATTAATTGCAAACACCTGCCCTTTACTTTTTTCAACTTAAAGTTCTAATTATCAGGTGCCTACGTCTTGTCAATTGTTAAAACATAGAAAAAATGGGAATTTCTATTAGTAACTATGGGCATTCATTAATGTGTTGGAGACGGGCTTACTTATCATGAAAATTATTTGTGTGCATTTAACGCAGATAAATAAAATGTAAATCAAATTAAGGCGAGAACTTAGTAGAAAAGCTTTATTTTCGTCGCCTAATTTCACTTGTTAGAGTAAAATTGAAACTTAGATAAAAATACAGAGCATAATAGACTATATTTAAAAAAGTTTAAATCGGACGGATTTATACAAAAAATTATATTTTCTGAGAAAAAAAGCTTACTCGTCGCAGTACTAAAAATTTTCAGCGACAACTACTTTATTTTTTAAGCTTATTAATTAACTAAAGTTCTATACTAAAGTTTTAATCGGATACTTTTATTTAATTTTTCATATTTTACACAATATTTAAGAAAAACCTTCCAATTTTAAATCTGTTTGGTTAGCGCCGAGAAGTTACAAAAATTCGTTGTGCAATATTGCACCTTAATCCGTAGGTTATTAGGTTGCGCTCATTTTGGTAAAAAATGTGTTCGGTCTGATGTTAGTCCTTGCCTTAAACTTATGTTAGCTCAGTGATGTAAGTAGTGTTAGCCCAGTGGGGCGAATACTCCGCTACAGAAACAGAACACGCAGGTTCAGAATCCCGGGCCTGCTTCTCTGGAGTATTTTTCTATTTCATGCGAGGATATCATCATATTTTGTTTTCCTAAGACTAATAGCAATATTCGAAAACATACACTGCTGAAACTGAATTGCTGTTACATTGCTGAACTGAAGCAATGCAGATAGCTTGTAGACAGTTCGTCTAAAAAGACCTTTATGAATTGACGAGCCCGTTGGATGAGTGGTTAGTGTGCTTGTCTTAATGTTCTTTTCTAGGATTCCCGGGTTCGATTCCCGGCAGGTTCAACTTTGAAGATGTACTTTTCAAAGTTGGTCTGGATTTAGAAAGTAGGGACAGGGCACACTACGTTTCGCAGTCATTTGGGCAGTCCGCCTGGCGGCAGTAACCACCCTCCTTACAGAAGACCACGGTGAAATAACTACACGTGTGCTTCGGTGAGTGAATAGGGGATGCCAGAGCCCATTCCCTCCTAATCCTTATCCTTAGTCCTACTTCCCTATCCCCTCCTAATCCCTTATCCTTAGTCCTACTGTAGCCGGTAGAGCACTTGTAGCACCTGTGGCGTTACTTGTGTTTTAGGCGACGTAGCCACCTACCATGAAATGGATCGTCAGCCTGTCTGCCAATCTTAACATAAAAAAAGACATAGGGATATTTAAAATACTCAGTATGGTTGTTGTGTGGTCCCTTAATAAATTTATTGTTTGTCAATTATCAAATTGTTACTACGCGTAATACATACATCGCTCTATGATCTTAGCAAGTAAGAGTATGAGTAATTAGTAATTGACGATGAGAAATTCTTATATCCGTCAATTCATATCACCAATAATTGCATACGTAATTGCTTCTTTGTTTGTACCGTAAATACCAAAGGTGCGAAAAACAAACGCTTCCTTTGCCACTGACTCGGTAATTGTTTTTATAATTTGTACATACATTAGGATGTGCCTAAGGACGCTTTCACACTCTTCATTTTCTTCAGCACTAAAATCTAAAAGGCGTTATTATCTGTTTTAAAACGTAACTTGTGTAAGTAAATGCATAGACAATGCTTCTGCGGCTGCGATTCTGCGTGGTCCACCTCTTTACTTGGAGTACTCATAGTATTGTCATCGAGTGGTTTTTTTTTATCCAGATACTAAAACTTACGTGAAGCGCTCATTTATTAATGTTTGAAATTTACGGACATACTAGCTTACATATTAAGAATCTAAGTGGCATAATGGCACATATGACTAAGTCTTGGATTAATCGTATGTGCCGTTAGCGAATCGAGCCTCTGGGGATACTGTCTCCAGTTGGGAAAGAGGGGAAGCGGGTGAACTACGGTTCGTCAGTGTTTTATTAAGACGAGACGTCATAAAAAAAATCCCAGGTTCATTTAAAATTTTTACTCGTTTTTATCTTTATCTTGTCTTAGTGGCTATTTCTGTCTGCTAGAGTACCAGTATCACGTGACACGTCGTCCATTGCTGAAATATTGTGATCGCCACGTGAACTAAAGCTCTCTACCTATACCTACCATGTTAAGGAACTGTAGTACTTTTTTGATAGAGGCATTCTTCACATCTTCACAAGCCATTGTGTGGCTTCCTAGGATGTGACTGCGCTTGTGCATCAGAGGGCCACACTCGCACAGGATATGCATTGGTGTTTCTTCTGCCGCATGGCAGAAGCTCCTGCTAAGCGACATAGCCTGATTTGTTGCATTTCGACTATAGGCTTTAATGAGCGCTTTGGAATGGTTCAAACCTGGCAAGTCAGTCCAGCGTTTGTAAGATTTAATAAAGCACTGGTTCCATATGGTCCAGCGAGCTAGGCTATTTGGTAGTCCGCACATAGGTTCAGGACCTATTAGCCTACCTTTTGCGCATACACGAGCCAGTTCGTCGGCCAGTTCATTGCCTTCGATCCCCATATGGCCCCATTACTCGTTACTATATCAATACTCTGCCCATCTATTTTGAATTTTTTATAAATAGTGTTCAGAAGCCCTATAATTGAACATTGATTAAATATTCCATATCCAATGGTTCATTAAAAGAACAACTATTTCGCACCCGCCAAATAACACAACTTTTTGTGGTGTATACTCACTACAAAACATCAACAATTACAGACGTATGGCGCGGTGTACTCCAACATTCCTTGACTTTTTTTTTCATTGTTCAGAGTATTTGACGCGTTCACAAATAAAATAAGTATATCTTGGGGTGACAGAAAAATGTCGTAACTGTTTAAAACTGTAACGTTCATAAGATGCTCTTTGGACATATTATAATTTTTAATCGCGATTTCATTCGTTTACTCTATCACTACTTATAATAATACTAGCAATACGCCTCCGGCCTCGCACGGATGCAATTTTTTCTGCAAACCTTCCTCGTTTAACCCGCTCTCTCTATTAGTGAAAAGCGTATTTAAATACGTTGGGTAGTTTAGAAGGAGAGTTAGAGGAGAAACAGACGGCTGCGGACAACTAATTTATTTGAATTATACGGCTGTAGTCTGAGAACTATATATCGTCTCACTGCAATTCTCAGGTCTCTCCTGAATGTGAGAAAGTATCTATCACGCTAGTCCACTGCGTTTTAGCAGGAGTTCACATATCTTCGTATTTTGTTTAAGTCCTTCAAAACTTGCGTTCATTTGTCTTAATTGATATCATAAATACGATTTTGTTAGTTGCGCTTTCACGTCTACCTAATTGATCATCATAAAATTTTGCATACGCAATGTGTCAGGGTACCGGTCTTTTTTTTTCTTAGGAAAATCTGCGGAGGATGGTTACTAGGCCGGTCCATGTCAGGGTACCCCTGGGATCAGGACATATTGTGTCCTGATTCTCTTATCCTATTTCATCCTTTCAGCCGTAGGACGTCCACTGCTGTTCATAGGCGTCTCCCACCATTAGGGCCGGTCAGAAACGGCCTAGATCCAGCGTGGACCCGCGGCTTTTATTAGGTAGATTTGTATTATTGTATTTACTCTTATTGTATATGCTTATACTGCAATAAGTATTAAAAGTTTTAATACAATTAAAACTTATGAACTAATAAATAATTAATTTAAATCAAATAAAGGTATGTATACCAAGAAAATCTTAATAATATTATAATTGCGAAAGTGTGTGTGTATGGATGTTTGTTCCTCAATAGAGCAATAACGGCCGAACGGATTTGGATGAAATTTGGCACACAGATAGTTTGTTATCTGGGTTAACATATAGGATACTTTTTGTCCTTTACTTTTAGTTTCCTGTGGGATTTTCAAAAACAAACTACAGTTCGTAGGAAGTAGCGGGAACACCTTGTTAATAAATAAAGGAATAATGTTTAAAATTAAAATTAATTTTAAAGCTGCATTTTTAGCAATACTATCTAGTATAGTTTAAATTGTACTTGTACTTAGTAATCATACTATATACTTCATATATAATGCGAAAATTTGTGTAAAAGGATGTAGGTACATGCATACCTACACCCTTTATTCATTCATTTAAAAACTACTGAACACATTTTTCATGTAACTTTAAAGTAAATATAATTTATAGATCAGAATAATTCGCAGATAAAACCTAAAATGACTGGACTAAGAAGGAATTTTTGAAAATTTCAACCCATTGCGAAGCGCATACATATTATAAAAACATCGAATAGAAAATTTATTTTTCATTCCTTTAAATGTCAATCAAAATGTATTGTCTACTTTGGTCCCACCAATTAAACTCGGCGGCAAGTTATTTTATGACTTAAAAAGTTTGGACTTCTAGTGAGAAAAGTGTACCGCAAGGCATATGGTTTTGGCGGGTGACAAACTCATTTTTGGTCACGGAATTTTTTCGCGCCCAATTTTCCTCACGTCAACGGTGACGTCTCAATCGCTGTCACGAATCTGCGACTACTGGAATCAAACTCGGGAGTGTTTTACAAAAGTTTTTAAAAAGAAACTAGCTTTTACTATTTTTGTCAGGCGTTGAATAATTCATGTTTGTTTTTAAATAGAAAAAAAAAACTATTTTTGTATTAATCATGTTACAAAATTACAAAAAAAATATTGTGAATCCGATCGCTACTAAACTTTACAGGATTACCCGCCGGCCTAGTCTGAATATAGCCTGAAAATTTCATCAAAATCGGTTGAGCGGTTTGGAGTCAATAATAATAATGTATAAAGAAGATTATAAAATATTTTTCAATTCATTATCGTAAGCAAAGCAGCTATGCACTCTGATGCTTAGGCTTTAAAGTTTATAATGCTTAACAGACTGCTTGTGATATCGCTATGTAGTTGTTAACTTAATTAAAAAAAGTAAATGTAACTCATGCTGGCAAATGTCTTTAAAATTAATTTCCTTTTTTGGCGGCAGGCAGGCTTTTAATTAAGTCTCAGTCTTTTGATTTTAATTAGGCGTCATTTATTATAATGGTCTACTTGATGGTAGAGGGTCACCGTCGCCTAAGGACAGGAGCAAGACCAGAGGGGGTGTCAGATGCGGTACCGACCTTGCAGGCTCACTCTTTCCAAATTTCACGCGCCCGCGGGATAAAGCGGGTTAAATTATTTGGATAAAGTACATACCTACTGCGCGCAGCAGAAAGTAATGCCAATAAACTTCGCATATCCTTATAAGTTACTTATAATTTTCAATAATGATATTATTAATAATGTAAAAGCACCTTTATGCGTTTTCGCTGTTAAACCGGTGAACTAATTTTCATGAAAATTTGAATGAAGATAGTTTGAACTCTGTGGAAGCAAAAACGCAACTTTTTAACTTACCCACAAGCGAATCATCAGGAAAAAACTAGTATGGGAAGGACTTTTTAAAAGTAAATGGCAATAGTGTATAATCCGTCTAAAAGTTCACGACCAACCCTGATATCGGTCTAAGATTCCAGACTAAGTAATAAAGTAATTCTAAAACCATCAATTACACCGGGTCGTCCTAAACCGCACCAAAGGGTGACATATATCCGCCCCCGTACACATCTTTGAATTTCCCTTCGCCCCTTTTCTCCCTCGCGCTTTTCCCGCGTTTTTTGTTCCGCGTAGCTGGCAACCCTTTTCTAAATTGAATTTGGAATCTGCGAAGTGAATGCCAGTGTCGTAAATAAATTAATACTTTTGCCGCGACCTCGTTTAATGTTCGCTGTTTTTTGTAATTTACGTTTTATTTGTTAATTATTAACAGTGATTTTATAGATGTACTTGTAAGTTACTCGCTCTATTTTTACATTTGTACATTTATTTGCAAGTGTATGATTACCGAAATCTTATTTCGATTAAAAATAATGTGATTAACAATCAACAACGGAACTTTGTATGAAATCTTCATACGAGTATCTTTTAGCTCCTCATAGATTATAATTTTTTTATCATTAAGTTATGTAGAGTATATTAGCATAAGCTACTAATCTAATTATAAATGTGAAAGTAACTGTCTGTCTGTTACCTTTTCACGCCTAAACCGCTGAACCGCGATTATAATGAAATTTTGCATACATGTTGTCAGGGATACAGGAAAGGGACATAGGGTGCCTTTCATCCAGAAAGTAAGTACTGTTCCCGAGGGATCAGCTAACGCCTGACAAAGCTATATTTTATAATATAATAATTTATTATATAAATATACTAAATAGCTTAGTTACATTTAATGTAAAAAAAAATCTTTGTACCTCTATGAAATCTAATATTGGTTAAATCATTAAATGCATATTTCAAAGAATTAACCCGGCAAGAAAAAATTAAAAGTTATTTCACTCAATTCCATTCATTCCATCTTGAAATGATTGGCTTTTTTTCTTGGTCGTTTCACCACTGTTTATGATGGGTATGGTGAATTTGACACAAGAATTTTGAATTTACTTAGTAAAATCTAAATTTTAGTTACATTTCTTGCACTATTAAAGGAAGTGCATAGTTGGTGGGAATATAGGAAAACTTAACATGGATACACAAAAGGCAAAAGATATAAAAAATATGATTTATATTGTCGGTATTAATGGTGCGATTTCGTCCATACTTATAGTAATATTAATTACTATTAAAAATTAATTACTAGCTGAACCCGCAACTTCGTACGGGTGGTATTCGATAAGGCGCGTAAATTTTTTATTTGTAAACCGATTGGAATGAAACAAACACTAAATGTTACGTGAAGATTGCTACAGTACCTCAGTGAAAACCGCATTCAAATCGGTTAAGCCGTTTCTGAGATTAGCGTGCACAAACGCACAGACAAACAGACAAAAATTCAAAAAACTATTTTTTTGATCTCGGTAACATACCAGTACAACGTGTACTAATTTTTTTGCGATATGTATAAATATGAAACTAACTTATGTCTGTCTGTTATTTTTTTATGCCTTTTAACTACTAAACCGATAAATCATGAAATTTTGCATAAACATTGTCACGTAAACAGAAAACGGATCACATAAAATTAAAAATCCAACGCCAGACGAAAGTACATATCAGCAATAAGATGTTTGCTCATAAATTTTATCAGGCGTTATATTTTTTATTTTCCAACGCGGACGAAATCGCGGGCACCACCTAATAAAGTATATTTTGTTCTTTCAGCAGATCCATGCCTACCTACCATTTTTTAATAATTTATAAAGTTTACACTCAACTTTTAATATAATAGAGATAATTATATTCTCGAATCATAAACTTCAGGGCTTCATTGGGCAAATGACATTTACATTAGAACTCGCTGGCGGCGGAGACAATTCAACAGGCCTAGAAATCGTGTTTTTTTTTTTTTGTTTTTTTTTTACCATTAGAACAATACACAAAAAAAATATTTATACAATTTTTTAAACTGACATTAACTTATTAATAGGTACAGGATTCATAGACTGCAATAAGCCGTTTTCGAGAGAATTTTCAATAAAAGTCAAATTCTTCTTGTGTTCTAACTTTTTTTGTGGAGTTTCTATTAATTTAACTTTATTTAACGAAAATCCTAATTAATACAATTGGTTCTTCACATGTTTAAGTATAATATATATTTTTTTCAAAGCAATTGTGTTGTCTATTTCTTGTATGTAACATACTTATTCATCAAAAAATGGATATTTTTGGTATTTAACGTTTGTCTCCACCTTCAGTCATTGATTCAACCTAGGGCGCAATTAATGATTTACGAGTCAGACACAGTCTTTAAGTGGAGTATACAGACTAGTATAGATATAATTTGTGGTGAAAGCAACCATTGACACTGAATGTCAATGGAAGTGCAGAAAATTAGGAATGAGAGTGTAATCTTGATGAAGATTGTGCTAATAATGAATCTATATTAAATCAAGTTATTTCAGTATTCGATTTTAGGTAACAGATTAACTTGGCATTCCGACTATTGAATGCGATCTAATTGATTAAACTAAATTTATGATTCTATAAAAACTTAAGTTAGTATTTCTAAATCTAAATAAGATGGTATCTAAGGCTGCGTCCTCGTTAGACTAACAGTGAGCGGCTAACTGTCCGCTAACTGAGTTTGAGCAGACTCAGTGTCGAGTAAGCAGCGGTATTGCTACAAGTGCATTGAGAGCAATAGTCGTGTTTGCCGCCATGGATATTAAAGAGGTGATAGTTGTCTTAGATAGTATCTTGAACAGCGCACATTTTGCTGCGAATCGGCCGCTCACTGAATGTGTCTGCAAGCAAAACTCCGTAAAACTCGTGCAGTACCTACGCGCTTTGTGGACGCTTCATTTAAAATACGTACGGAGACGAACTAATGAGGACGCAGTCTTGAACATTTAAACAAAACACGCATTGACTTATTTGGCTGTAATGGTAGCGAATCGATTACGCTAAAATTGTACCTTCAATAAGAATCAAGAGTCATCATTCATCCCAAGGAGAAAAATTGCAGAATTTTCCTATATGTATATTGACAGTCTCAACTTAAAGACCGTGATTTTCTATTGTAACCTTCAATATGAATTTCATTTAGAGCTTGGCAAATCCATTATGAATGTTGTCTTGTTCCACATAGCGAACGAGAATCTAGACAATCTGCCTTCCGAAATTGTAATTTCGGTCTAATAGCGATACCATCTCCCCGAATACTCTAAAAAATTAATAGTGCTGCTCCCGATCGATTAAGTAGTTGGCAAGTATACCAACCGTTATTCGAATACATTGTGATAGCCGAGTGCCTCCCGCATCGCGCTAATTCCCCACCAAGGGTTGCCGACTTGCCGATGTCGTAAACTTTATTTACGACACCGCCCGATTATTGCGACGCCGCTCTTCGGCTCATTTGCATGCAAATTTATACGACGCTGCCGTGTCGCATCCTTAGTTTGGCGTTTGTTTCCGCTAGTTAATGTGAGGGTGTCGGTATCGAATAGTTAACTTATTGATTAAACTATTTTCTATTGTCTACCCAAGGTTGTAAAGGGAATTAGAACAGACTGGCACTGTTCTCTTTAGGCCGAGGACTCGATAACAGTCGGGCAATAGTTCAGAACTCAGCCCTTACAAACAAAAAACCTAAAAAGTAACCAATTTTGTAACTTAATTTAAGCAACTTTCACTACTACCTATCTTTGTACCGTTCGGTAGAGTGAATCCACTGTACCGGGTTGCAGAAACGGTATTCGAGTAAGAAGTTTGCTGTGGGAAGCGTTCTAAAGATCACATTGAGTTGAGAAGCTATAGAACTAAATTTAGGCCTAAAATCGACTAAGGCTCCTTCACTCTCTATCGTGATAATCTAACACAGAGTTTCAAAAGAATCTTTTCTTGGCTTTTGGAGTTAACTTCAAAATAATATAAAAAATTAATCATTTGAATTTACGGTAGTCTTGTACTTACTCAATAAATATTTTGGTCAGATATAAGCAAGCCACTACTAGTATTTGCTAGAGGGCTTTTAAATTTCAAATGTACATGTTTATATAACGTTTTACTACATATTTATTTTATGTAGTAATTATGACTTAACTGTTTCATAAGGCATTTAAAATAATGCATTTGTAGAGTAAGTAAGCGGACGTAAGACGATGAAAACAGTATTATTTTGGAAACATACCCATAAAAAAATTTAAGGGGTGAACAAAAAGTTCACCGAGATGAATTCAAGAAGAAACAACCCGTTTTGACGACCCGTTGGATGAATGGCAAGGGTGCTTGCCTAACGTCTCAGGGGCCCCGGGTCCGATTCCCGGCGGGGTCAACTTTGGAAATTTTAATGTAATTTTCAGAATTGACTTGCCTGGATTTGAAAAGTAGTGGTAGGGCACACTGTGTTTCGCAGTCATTTGGGCAGCCCACCTGGCGGCAGTAACCACCACCTTACAGAATACCACCACGAAATAACAGCATATACGTGCTGTTGTGTTTCGGTGAATGAGTAAACGATGCCAGAGCCCATTTCCCTATCCCCTCCTAACCCTTATCCAATCCTACTGCAGTCGGCAGCGCACTTGCAGCACGTGTGGCGTTGCTTGTGTTATAGGCGAAAAAAAAAAATAAAGTATCCCCCTTCTGACCTACTTACATTTAATTATATTGTGTAAAGTAAAAATTCACCATACATGCCTCTTATGTATGGTGAATTAGGCATGTCTTACATGGCAGCAGCAGCAGGATTGTAGCAGGACTGCTGGCTGGTAACAATGAATTCACATCGGCTTAATTTAAAATTTCTAATTATTTAGATGCAATCATTAGATTCAAATCTTAATTCTTAAGATACGGTCTAGTTTGGATATACAATGATGATAATTTTGAACCTTACAGTAAAGCTCACTTGTCGAATTCAACCGAGCACTTTAAATTGGCGTGCAGCTAGTACACATGGCACGGAAGTCCCGTGCACTAACAATAAAGGGGTAGGCAAATTTTGAATATTTAAACAGTGATTTTGTGATAGGGCGACATAAAAAAGCATTCGATTATTACCTGATCAGGTCCGTCCGCAGTAAGTTACTCGGGTCTCCTTCATAAATTCTCTTTAGTCGAGCTCCGTTTTGATTCGATTTATCGATGACTGTAAAACGTATCGGTCCGATTACTATCTTGTATGTCGACTTTATTCTTGTTGCGTGTTATTAAACGGTATTCAATGTGCACCCTTTTCATAATGGCCTTGAAAATCTTTTATATCGTGTATATAGATTATTTATTTTTTGAAACACTGTTCATCTTGAGAACCCTTCAACTGTATTTTCAGTCAGAGCGATGTTGTTATCACATATAAAAGTGATCATTGGTCTACCTACAACGACAAATATAGATGGAAATGGAGTTGTTCATATGTAGAAAAATATTGGCCGTTAGAAGAACTCCTGACTTATTCCGGTCACTTTTTTATAGGTACATCCTTAGTTGTCTTTGTTAGATTTCTTATCTAAAACTAATAATTTACATACATGCAAGTAAACAATCTTAGCAATGAAATATGTATTCCCACTGCTGACCAAACTGAATGGCTATTTGATTCGAAGTTCTAACAATGTTACAGTTTAAGAGCCCTTTAAGGGAACTTTGTTGGACCAGTCTTTAACAAACAAGACTGAAATATACCTCTACATTGAACATTTATACTCATTCACAATCTTTATTGACCACTCATTGGACTCCCAATAGTTTAACGATTGTCGGCAAAGCGAAGCCGACTTCGCTATATTTCCGCATGCCACTAGAACCGTGAATTAATTTTCATGGAACAAAACGCCATTAAAACATAATATTGCTCTGTTTTTATAGAGGCTTATTTTATTTCTTTTTAGCTTGGATCAAATTAAACTTACCCGTAGATTCAATGTTGATACACGAAAAATGGCACCGGGTCAAGATGCAAGACATAAGTCGGCATGTGGCTTAACTTGTTATAATACTCACGATGCTGAATTTACACAGATTCCTTTAACATACTTCAGAACTTTAAGAAACTGAAAAACATCTAGGTATAGGGTTTCCTTTGTAGGGAAGCGTTGATGTGGGAACGATGTCTAGGCTAAATACTGTATGCAGGCAGTTGGGCAGGAGAAGGCGGGCATATCAAGCCCGTTTTCAAATGTCCTAGGGGACCTGCGCAAGGTTTCGCCTGCACAAGGTCTGCCCCCCCCCCCCCCTGTTGGGGGATTGCCCTGGTGCTTCCGGGCAATCCCTCATTGGAGTTAGTCTAGTCAGCAATGGCTAGGCTGCCCTGGAGTGGATCGGAGTTGTTGCCTTGGCAGAGCCCGGTCCATCCCTCTCGAAGGGCAAGGAGACACCGGGGAGTTTTAGTGGGTAGTGCCAGTGCCGTCATGACCTAGCATAACGTGGAGTACTGGTGACCCCCACATACCCCTACCGCCTAGCCAGCGGTAGGAAATCTGTAAATGGTATTCTCTCTCCTGTATGGGAATGTGCAAAAATTTGACTGTCACTGTTGTGCAGTAAATATTATGGGGTTGTGCTACTGTTTTGTAAGTAGGTACCACATGCCGTAAAGTTAGCTTGAGTAGCCATTCAAAATGTTTATAAATTATCATCAACATCTCAACCGTCGGACGTCCACTGCTGGACAAAACCCTCCCACCAAATTTAACAAAAATTACCGGTCAGAAGCAGCCTGTATCCACCGTTGATCCTCGGTCCTTATCAGGTCCTCCGTCCACCTGTGGGTGGACGTCCTATGCTGCGTCCATGGCCTCCACTCGAGAACCTTCCGGCCCCAGCGGCTGTCGGCTCTCCGTATACTATGTGTCCTGCCCACTGCCACTTCAACTTGCTAATCCGCTAGGTTATGTCGATAACTTTCGTTCGTCTACGGATCTCCTCATTCCTGTTCGATCTGGCAATGTAACCCCGACCATAGCTCGTTGAGCGATGTTGAGTTTTCTTACGAGCACGTTTCAGCACCATATGTCATCGCAAATTATAGCCCTCCATAAATAATTAAAATAAAAAATATATATTACATTTTTAAAATACTTGTTAGCAGAGATTTTATTTCAATTAATTTAAATGAAACCTATAAGGACAATTAAAATTTTTGTTATTTTTTCTAAATCTATCTATCTAAACACATCAAAAAAGTCTAAGCAAAACATACTATTTCAAATTATTATATCATTTCTTACCAAGTAGGTAATACATATGTAAACTTTTTTAATCTAGAGGACATACTGGCTGGTTGTAAAAAAAATTCGAGTAAGTATCATTAGTTTTTTTTTTTTTTTCACAAATTCAAAAGCGAATGCATTTGTCCGAATTTTATAGTGTTTTCTTTTCTTATTAAAATTTAGTATTCTGTATAAATTTTATGATTGAAACAATAATTTGAAAAACGTTTTGAACAAATTTGGATTTTGAGACATTTTTTACGTCATGGAGCGACGTCATTTGAACGCAGATGAAATGCAAAGAGCTGTAGGGATGTTGCAAGCGGGAAGAAGTCAATCTCAGGTATCTCGGTATTTTGGTGTCAACAGAAGCGTTATTTGCCGTCTTCATCAGCGTTACACTAACACGGGGGATCCTGCTGAGCAGCATCCAGGTCGAGAAAGGTGTACAACCACACGCCAAGATCGATACATACAACTGACTGCAAGACGCCAGCCGATGTTAACCGCTCGAGAAGGCTACAAAATTCAAGTGGTGTTGTTGTTAGCTGCCAAACTGTGCGAAATCGACTGCATGAGTATGGCCTACGAGCACGATGGCCAATTAGGTTCCCACCGATACGTCACGGGAATCGCGCTCGTCGAATGGTGTAGGGAACACATTACATGGACCCGGGAACAATGGGATAAAATTTTATTTTGCGATGAGTCTCGATTTGGGTTCAAGCCTGATACTAGAAGGGTAAGAGTGTACCGTCGTCCTGGAAATACTGAAAGACTGAGGTGCGTTCAGGAAGTGCATCCATACAACGGCTCAATGGTTATGGTATGAAGAACAGACGAACTGAGCTCGTTTTTGTAAATGGTAACATGAACGCTGTAAATTACGTTGAGGATGTTCTAAGGCCTTATGTTTGTCCATTCGCACAAACGCTTGGCTCCGATTTCACGTTGATGCATGACAATGCGCGTTCGCATACAGCTTTGCATCACACGGGAGTACTTGGCAAGGGAAAACATCCTGGTATTGCCTTGGCCTACACAATCGCCAGACCTCAACCCCATCGAGCATGCATGGGACATGCTCCAGAGACGTGTTTTAAAGGACTTGGATGGAGTGACAACAACCCAACAACTGATGGACTTACTAAAATTTCATTGGGAACAATTGCCGCAGGATAGCATTAACAGTCTCATGGATTCTATGAATAATCGGTGCCAGCAAGTTCTCAATAACAGAGGAGGCCACACTTTATATTAATTTATGCAATTTTAGTTTAAATTTAGTTGATTAGGCACCTTACTTTGTACTACGTACATACAGTACTTACTCGTAATTATTGTTAATTAAGATTATTAAAAAAAATATAAAAAAACAATTGAGGTTTAATATCAAAAAAGCATTAAAAATTAATATAAATAAGAAAACACTAAGGATTTGAAAATACATTGTAAAATTGAAATTTTTATGTGTTGCTTAGACTTTTTTGATGTGTTTACTTTGATATAAATGACTTGAGTTATCATCTCCCAGTAGGTGGGTTATCTTTTGTTTCTCAAGTAGCAAATTGTCTGCAGGAATCAAAGCGCCTACAGAGATATTGCATATGAATATTTGGTAGGCAATCAATGCTAAATACCTACAAAAGCTGTATGCTATTAAACAGACATAAAGATAACATTACGACAGGCTTTCCGTTTCGGCTTTAGGACGCATTTATTAACCTTTCGCGGGTAATGCCGTAAATATTATATTTAACAATAAACATAATATGACACTATCTACTGTTACATTAAAAATTTAAAGTAACAATAATAGTTTCTGCGTTGCTTTGCTGTTTAATTAGATCAGGCGCTTCGTCGTTTAAATATAATGATTTGTGTATTACAATCGGTAGAAGGGCGTGTCGTTAGGACGAGAGGGGGTGAAGAGGGACGCAAAGCAGAGGTCGGCGAGTGCACGCTCGCGAGGCATTTCGTTTTTTTTTCCGTCTTAGAAGTTCGGCGAAGTCAGATATATTCATCCGCTCGTCAAGCGACGCCATATTGGGCACAAGTGCTATTGTAAAATTTGAATTGTATATAATTATCCATTAAATTTTGTTACGATCGAAGCCCCGAAGTAAAATCGGTGAGTTGTTTTCTGTTGTTTAAAGGAAGATTTCTAAATTCGTTACATTATTTCGTGGCACCGCTAGGTGTAAATAGTTTAAATCTTTTTTTTGTTTTTTTTCTTGTTCTTTTTCAAATTTCAATATGTGTTAACTAGTTCTCGTAAGGGGCGTTACACGTTCTTTTTGTTTGATTGTCTGTGTGGCGGTGGACGGACGAATGGATGGGAATAAGTAAGCAAATTGTGATAGCATTCTTGCCGTCTACCGTACCTCATGCAAAATTAATCAACGGTGACCGCCGTATATTTCGTGTAGGGGATGTCGTCTGAGACATATCTTCGAAATGTTTCAGGGGTGTCTATGAGGAGTATCCAGTAGGGGTATCCTGAGGGAGTGACCTGGTAGTGTCCTAAAGGACTGACCGCGAAGATACGATCTGGGTGTCCCGTCAAAGGTCCTGCCCTGCTGTCCGTCTGGTCCTGATAGGATCAACTCGTCGTCATTTACGGTGTGGAGGAGTCGGCTTCCCTCGTCTTCACGTCGCGTCGAGGCTCGACTGCAGTCTGCGGGCTGGGCTTCCACGTGGTCGTCGGAGAGGACGACACTCCCTGGCTACCACCAGAGCCACCACAGATACGTGTTGTTCTTATCCTATTTTTTTTTCTTCTTAAACCGGACGCGATATCGAACCCCACGCGGACAGGTCGCTTACCCTTAGATTACGGTTCGAAAGGATTCAATCAGGTTTTTTTTTTCTCCTTTTTTCTAAATTAGTCTTTTCGTCGGCAGTAGAACTCGATTGCTTCACGAAGACCCTGTTTTATTTTTTTTATTTTTACGTGTACATTCGACTTAATTTTAATTAGACCTAAATTAGTGCTTATACTATTATTATTTAATTTTTATTTTTGTGTAACTTGACTTTTTTTTATTACTTAATTAAATTTATATTGCACTAATATTTCTTTTATTTAATTGTTATTTTTTTTTATATTTTTTATTGTTACCATCCCACCACCATCAGTGGGGGATAAAAAGGTAACAATTTAAAATATAAAAAAAAATAACAATTAAATAAAAGAAATATTAGTGCAATATAAATTTAATTAAGTAATAAAAAAAAGTCAAGTTACACAAAAATAAAAATTAAATAATAATAGTATAAGCACTAATTTAGGTCGATTGCTCACTCGATTGCTTCACGAAGGTTGCACTATAAAAAAAAAAAAAAAAAAAAAAAAAAAAAAAAAAAAAAAAAAAAAAAAAAAAAAAAAAAATTGCAATATAAAAAAATTTATATTGCACTAATATTTCTTTTATTTAATTGTTATTTTTTTTTATATTTTTTATTGTTACCATCCCACCACCATCAGTGGGGGATAAAAAGGTAACAATTCGGCGCCCGAACAGTGACAGGTTTCGTGAAGAATTACCCAGTCGTTGCTTGGGTAACAATCGAGTTCTAGGCTAGGTCTTAGTTTGCGGAAAATTTTTGTGTTTGTTTTTTATTTTTTTTATTTATTAATTATTTCACTACCCCAAATTTTTTTTAATAATTTCTTTTTGTGTGTGCCATTCTGCCTCCGAAAAGCGGATGCCCTTTTGCTCTTGGTTCATTTAGGCAGTGGTAGGAAGTGCTCCCACACTTTCGTCCTGGTGCAAGCGCCACACGTAATCCGGGAAGCCGTTTCGGTCGGGTCTTATACCGTCTCGGTGGATTTACGTTCCAGGGTCCTTTTCCTATTCCCGTTCCTATCCATTATCCTTATATCCTTCCCTACCCTTATACCACCCTTCCCCCTTCCCCAATTTTTCGGGTGGTCCTTTTTTTTTTTTCTTATTTTTTAATCATACTTTTAAAGGTTCCTTAAGAACATTTTTTAAATTATTTACCTACATTTATCTTTAATTCTTAAAGGAACCAATTTTTTTTTTTTACTTTTTATAACTTTTTTTTAACTTAGTAAACTTGTATTTTTTAATTTAGATTTTATTTCTCTTTCTTTGGGCGTTGTTTTTAATTCGCGTACAAGAACCAGGAGCAATTAGGTTTCCAAAATTTTTTATTATAGTTTTCTTTAATAAGGGGTAAGCGAACTATTTTTATTACGTAGCTTTTATAAATTTTTTTTTTAACTTTAAGTACTTTGTTCTTTTGTGTGATTTTTTTTTAGATTCTATTTAACTTGTATTTTTTTTTGCGTGATTTTGTTTACATGTTTTTTTTATATAGCTTGGTTTAATTACTGTGTTTATTTTAAAATTTAGTTAAAACTTTAAACTTTGTGATTCGTGAAGCAGTTGGGACTACAGCCGTCGGGAATTTAATTTTTTTTTTTCTTTTGATATAACGTAACTTTAATTGCGGACCCGTACCGAACTTAGGTAATTTTTTTTTTCTCTCAAGTAAATTTTTTTTTTTTTCTGATTGTTTTATTTTCTCTTTCTGGGACGACTTTACTTTGATCTCTCGCGCCTGCGCCCGGGTTGCACTATATTTGTTTCTTCCTCTTATTTTACTTAACTTTTTATAAATTTTTTATAAACATAGATTTTTCTTTTAAAGAATTTTTTTTAATTTGATTTTTTTTATCGGTATTCCGGTAAACCGTTTTCTTTATTATTATTTTTTTACATTTTTATATTACGAGATTTTCTTAAACGGCGGAATGGAACGACCGATAGCTTACAACTTATTGAGGAAGGATGAATTGGTGTACGAAGTAACGGTTAGGGATGCGGAGCCCGCGAGTACGGTGGAAGGTCTTCGAGTACAGATTAGGGAGTTAGCTCGTGCGGTACCAGCCGACTATATTTTAGAGACATCTCTTGATCCTACGGAGGAATTAGCAGTAATAGAGGGCAAATTAAAGGAGTTGTCATCTATGTTGAGCGGTTCCCCGCCTTATAAAATTTTCGGAAGGGCTAAAGCCGTAGCTCATCATTTGTATCATCGATTAGGACGTGTGAGGTTGGATGATGACGACCGGATTTCGACCTTACAGGAGAATCTGAACGTGTACCTTCGTAAAATAGATAAACTATTCTTTTCTTTTAAAAAATCGTTCGAAGAGACAAACGACGGAGTGAGTGAGGAGCCACTTCCAGTCGTGGACTTAGGTTCTGCGAGGGCGTCCACTCATTCCCATAGGAGTGAAGAATTAGTTATTCATGATAGGGGCGTTCAGAAGTTGAATATTCAGTTTGACGGGACCGGTTGCGTTCGTTCTTTTCTCTTGCGTCTTGATGAACTTTGTCAGTCGAGGAATATATCGGAGGGTACCTTGTTTCGTTCCGCTGCAGAATTATTTACGGATCACGCCTTAACGTGGCACCGCAGCGTAAGGTCTTCGTTGTCGGACTGGTGCGATCTTAAGAGACAATTGATCGAGGAATTTTCCCCGCCCGATTACGATGATCGGTTGTTAAACGAAATTAGAAGTAGGACACAGGGTCCAGCCGAGTCATGTTCTACATTTATAGCGGTTATGTTGAATTATTTCGAACGTTTGTCCGTATCTCTTCCGGAGGGAGAAAAATTGAGAATAATCAGATATAATCTTCATCCCAAATTTTTAACGGGTTTAGCGTTAGACGAAATTTCGTCTATTAAGGAGTTGAAGTCGAAGTGTAAGGTGTTGGAGTACAGTCATTCGCGCGCGTCTTCTTATAAGGAGCCACCAAGGGTAGGTCCAACTACTCTTGTTCCGGAGCTAGCGTACAGGGGGAAGCACCAGCATAGAGTAGAGGCGGTACATAATGTCAAACCTGAGAGCTCATCCTTCTGTGCTCGCTGCCGAATTCCCGGGCACACTTTGGCGACTTGTAAGTCGAAGCAGGTAGTTTGTTTTTCGTGCGGTCATCAGGGGGTCACGTACAAGCATTGTCCTGCCTGTCGTCCTAAATCATCGGCACAAACCGCATCAAAAAACTAGACAGCGCGAATCGAAGTATTGAATTAAAGCCACACCCCAACTTTAATCCTGATGAGTGGCAGTTGCATTTAAAGCAACTACATTCCTTTTTGTCTTTTTGCAAATTAGCTTCGATTCGTCAGACCCATTTGGGGGATGAACGTCCGTTTTTAAATGTTAATATTTTAGACAGGTCTTTTTATGGTTTATTAGATTCAGGTTCGGTAGTTTCTATTTTGGGTTCTGCTACGGCGGATTATTTTCTAAATTTAGGTGTTAAGCGCCATTTTAATAAGGACTTCACACACGTCTCCACCGCCAACGACTCACTTGTAAAGGTTAACGGATATTTGACGTTGCCAGTCACTTTTGACGGTGTGACTCGAGTAATTAATTTCTTTATTATTCCCGAAGTTTCCACGCCATTAATTTTAGGTGTAGACTTTTGGAAATCTTTCAATTTAGCTCCCAAAATTTTTAAAAATGTAACCTTGTTAAAAGGTTATCCTACGGTTCCCGCAGCTTCCGAATTTAAACATTTACATTCATTAGATAGGCTGACGCCGGAACAACGTCACTTGGCAGATATTATGAAGGCCAAATACAAGGAGATCTCGTCCGAGGTAAAGGGATTAGGTCGCACTAATGTGGTCACCCATGTTATTGATACAGGTGAAGCGGCGCCTATTAAACAACGTTATTATCCTATGTCCCCGGCAAGATTAAAAGAACTAAACCGACAGTTGGACGAAATGCTGGAGCAGGATGTGGTTGAACCTAGCACTAGTGCTTGGAACAATCCCATTCTGTTCGTTCCGAAGTCCAACGGCGAACTAAGGTTTTGTTTAGACAGCCGAAAGTTGAATAGTATAAGTAAACGCGACGCATACCCTCTTCCCTATATCTCCAGAATACTGGACAGCCTCCGAGATGCTAGTTTTCTCTCTTCAATAGACCTCAAAAGTGCTTTTTGGCAGATATGTCTCGATGAGGGCTCAAATTCCAAAGAAAAAACTGCTTTTACTGTTCCCGGTCGTGGTCTATTCCATTTTAAAGTTATGTGTTTTGGTTTGACGGGTGCGCCAGCCACCCAACAGCGTCTGATGGACAAACTGTTCGGTCCAGAGTTCGATTCTCGGGTGTTCGTCTATTTAGATGACATCATTTTAGTTAGTTCCACCTTTGAGGAACATATTGACCTCTTAAGGCGTGTCTTCGAACGTCTAGTTGAGGCCAATCTCACTATTAACTTAGCCAAATCTCAATTTTTCCGTAGCGAGCTTAAGTACCTTGGTTATGTGGTAGATGAGAGAGGTCTCAGAACGGACCCGTCTAAAGTGGAGGCCATTTTAAATTTTCCCGCGCCTACGTGTCGAAAGGAGGTGAAGATGTTTTTAGGTACGGCTTCTTATTACCGAAGATTTGTGAAAAATTTTAGCACTATTGCCGCTCCTCTTAACGCCTTAACGAGTAATCGTAAAAACGCCCCTCCGTTTAACTGGAGCCCAGAGGCGGAGGAGGCCTTTGTTAAGTTAAAATCAGCGTTAGTTTCCGCGCCTATTTTGGCTTGTCCCAACTTTGAAAAACCCTTTGCAGTTCACTGTGACGCATCTGGTTACGGCATCGCCGGAGCTTTAATGCAAATGGGAGAGGACGGACAAGAGCATCCCGTCGCTTTCGCTAGTCGGTCGCTAAATAAGGCTGAGCGTAACTACTCGGCAACCGAAAGGGAGGCATTAGCGGTGGTATTCTCTGTAGAACATTTTCGTGCATACTTAGAGGGAGGTCCCGTGTTTAGAGTCATTACCGACCACTCCAGTCTCAAGTGGTTTTTTAATCTCTCCAATCCCACTGGACGTTTGGCACGTTGGGGCTGTCGTCTCTCGCCCTACGAGTTCGTTATTGAACACCGGAAGGGGAAGGACAATGTCGTACCGGACGCCTTGTCACGAGCAGTTCCAGTGACGTCAATCGATCTTGTTCCTAACGATCCCTGGTACACGCGGATCGTGGAGCGATGTACACAGTCTCCCGCTTCGTGTCCCAACTATCAAATTCAGGATGGGAGACTATTAAGATTTTCGAAAAATAAGTTTCACATTTCGGAAGAATTTAATTGGAAAGAGGTGGTCCCTTTCGATCGTAGGTCTGCATTAATAGAATCTAGTCATTGTGGGTTATTGTCCCCCCATTTTGGCATTTTTAAAACCTATAAGCGCTTATCGCAAAATTACTATTGGCCAGGGATGTACCGGGACGTTATTAAGTTTGTAGGTTCTTGCGACGTTTGTAGGGCCTATAAACATACCCAATCTCCGCCAGCTGGTCATATGGGGAAACCCAAGGTTTGTTCTCGTCCTTTTGAGACAATTAGTGTTGATTTGGTAGGTCCTTTGCCGCGTTCGCGAGCAGGACACACGTTTTTATTAACGGTGGTTTGTTGTTTCACAAAGTACTGTTTGTTATTTCCACTCCGCCGAGCCGTAGCTAAGACCATTGCGCAAAAGTTAGAGGACGGTGTATTCCTTATTCACGGAATTCCCCGTACCGTTATCGCGGATAATGGCACGCAATTCGTAGGTAGGGAGATGCAAGCATTGTGGGAGCGGTACCGGGTGCCGCAAATACATTTGACACCCCGTTACTGTCCGCAATCGAACACCGTGGAGCGTTACAACCGTACGGTTGTCACGGCCATTTCTATACTGGTGCAGGATGATCACCGTACCTGGGATGTGTCCCTGCCCAAGATCCAATTCGCTGTAAACAGTGTGGTCAACGAAACTACTAAGTTCACACCCTTCTTTTTAGTGTATGGGAGAGAGCCAGTCACTTGTGGTTCTATTTATGGTGAGAGTTCTTCGTCCACGCCTTTGGACTTGTCCTTCGCCTCTCGTGAGGAATATGCTACCCGGTTGGGGGGTTTGCGCGCTGTCTTCGCAAAAGTAAATGAAGCCATCGCAAAAGCTCACAATCGGAGTCAGCGCTATTACAATCGAGGACGCAGAGACATCGAATTTCACATAGGTGATACGGTTTGGAAGAAGACATTTCCCTTGAGTGATGCCAGTAAGCACTTCATGGCGAAACTAGCTCCCAAATACGAAAAGTGTCGTGTGGTAGGGAAACCCTCTCCTCTAGTCTACCAGTTAGAGAGAGTTTCCGATGGAAAAGCGATAGGGTCCTGGCATGTCCAGCATTTAAAAACATAATAACAATCTAGTCATAATCATTTTTTGTAAATTGTTTCTATTTTATTATACATTTTTTTACATAGTGTTGTCTATTCGAGCAGGGTAGAAGTAGTCGAGTTTAATTTTTTCCTTCCGTCGGAGGAGAGAGACCTTGCGGCATTAGACGGATACTCTTTAATATAGAATGTATATTTATTTTATCCTTATGTATCCTAATAGCCTATCGAGCGGATGGAACTCGTTAAAGAAGCCTAAGCCCGGAGCGGGTCGCGACTCCGTATAAAAAAAAGCCGTCGCAGATTCTTCTTTCTACTCTTCCTACTTATCGAGGCGGGTAATGACCTCGTAAAAACAAGCCAAGTAGTACACTTGAGTAGTTAAGCGTTTCATTTACTTATGTGCAAATTTTGTGCATATTATTTTATTGTGCATATTTTGTACAACCTATGTGCAATTTTATTTTTTACGCCTACTCCTGTGTACTTACTACCATTCAGAGCGGATGCAACTCTATAAAAACAAGCCGATGCGACTCTCTTCCGTATTCTTATCTTCTATCTTTCTTACCTTTATTCTATCTTATTCGGTTGGTTCTGGAATACCAGTATGTTGCGCGGATAGCAGCAGACTGTGACGCCAGACCTCCGTTAATTTATAATATATATTTCCTAGTATTTATTATACCTTTTATAATATGTTTTGTTCAATTAGGTTTATGTACGTTTATTTCCGGCCTAATGTTGCATCGTCGTTTTCTAAAGATGTGTAGCAGTATTGTCGTGGCAGTGCCTGTCCTTTCTCCGGAGGCTTGCGTGCCGAGCGGGTTAGTGATAGCTGGGGACCAGCTCGAATTTTCCTGCGAGCAGCAAAATTCTGAGGAGTGGGGGGGTACTGTTACATTAAAAATTTAAAGTAACAATAATTGTTTCTGCGTTGCTTTGCTGTTTAATTAGATCAGGCGCTTTCCCGTCTTGGACTCGGCGAAGAGAGGTGTGTTCATCTGCTTGTCAAGCGACGCCATATTGGGCACAAGTGCTGTTTAAAATTGGAATTTTATTTAATTAGCCATTAAATTTTGTTACGATCGAAGCCCCGAAGTAAAATCGGGGTGTCTATGAGGAGTGTCTATGAGGAGTATCCTGTAAGGGTATCCTGAGGGAGTGACCTGGTAGTGTCCTAAAGGACTGACCGTGAGGATACGATCGGGGTGTCCCGTCAAAGGTCCTGCCCTGCTGTCCGTCTGGTCCTGATAGGATCAACTCGTCGTCATTTACGGTGTGGAGGAGTCGGCTTCCCTCGTCTTCACGTCGCGTCGAGGCTCGACTGCAGTCTGCGGGCTGGGCTTCCACGTGGTCGTCGGAGAGGACGACACTCCCTGGCTACCACCAGAGCCACCACAGATACGTGTTGTTCTTATCCTATTTTTTTTTCTTCTTAAACCGGACGCGATATCGAACCCCACGCGGACAGGTCGCTTACCCTTAGATTACGGTTCGAAAGGATTCAATCAGGTTTTTTTTTTTCTCCTTTTTTCTAAATTAGTCTTTTCGTCGGCAGTAGAACTCGATTGCTTCACGAAGACCCTGTTAAAAAAAAAAAAAAAAAAAAATTGTTACCTTTTTATCCCCCACTGATGGTGGTGGGATGGTAACAATAAAAAATATAAAAAAAAATAACAATTAAATAAAAGAAATATTAGTGCAATATAAATTTAATTAAGTAATAAAAAAAAGTCAAGTTACACAAAAATAAAAATTAAATAATAATAGTATAAGCACTAATTTAGGTCTAATTAAAATTAAGTCGAATGTACACGTAAAAATAAAAAAAATAAAACAGGGTCTTCGTGAAGCAATCGAGTTCTACTGCCGACGAAAAGACTAATTTAGAAAAAAGGAGAAAAAAAAAACCTGATTGAATCCTTTCGAACCGTAATCTAAGGGTAAGCGACCTGTCCGCGTGGGGTTCGATATCGCGTCCGGTTTAAGAAGAAAAAAAAATAGGATAAGAACAACACGTATCTGTGGTGGCTCTGGTGGTAGCCAGGGAGTGTCGTCCTCTCCGACGACCACGTGGAAGCCCAGCCCGCAGACTGCAGTCGAGCCTCGACGCGACGTGAAGACGAGGGAAGCCGACTCCTCCACACCGTAAATGACGACGAGTTGATCCTATCAGGACCAGACGGACAGCAGGGCAGGACCTTTGACGGGACACCCAGATCGTATCTTCGCGGTCAGTCCTTTAGGACACTACCAGGTCACTCCCTCAGGATACCCCTACTGGATACTCCTCATAGACACCCCTGAAACATTTCGAAGATATGTCTCAGACGACATCCCCTACACGAAATATACGGCGGTCACCGTTGATTAATTTTGCATGAGGTACGGTAGACGGCAAGAATGCTATCACAATTTGCTTACTTATTCCCATCCATTCGTCCGTCCACCGCCACACAGACAATCAAACAAAAAGAACGTGTAACGCCCCTTACGAGAACTAGTTAACACATATTGAAATTTGAAAAAGAACAAGAAAAAAAACAAAAAAAAGATTTAAACTATTTACACCTAGCGGTGCCACGAAATAATGTAACGAATTTAGAAATCTTCCTTTAAACAACAGAAAACAACTCACCGATTTTACTTCGGGGCTTCGATCGTAACAAAATTTAATGGATAATTATATACAATTCAAATTTTACAATAGCACTTGTGCCCAATATGGCGTCGCTTGACGAGCGGATGAATATATCTGACTTCGCCGAACTTCTAAGACGGAAAAAAAAAACGAAATGCCTCGCGAGCGTGCACTCGCCGACCTCTGCTTTGCGTCCCTCTTCACCCCCTCTCGTCCTAACGACACGCCCTTCTACCGATTGTAATACACAAATCATTATATTTAAACGACGAAGCGCCTGATCTAATTAAACAGCAAAGCAACGCAGAAACTATTATTGTTACTTTAAATTTTTAATGTAACAGTACCCCCCCCACTCCTCAGAATTTTGCTGCTCGCAGGAAAATTCGAGCTGGTCCCCAGCTATCACTAACCCGCTCGGCACGCAAGCCTCCGGAGAAAGGACAGGCACTGCCACGACAATACTGCTACACATCTTTAGAAAACGACGATGCAACATTAGGCCGGAAATAAACGTACATAAACCTAATTGAACAAAACATATTATAAAAGGTATAATAAATACTAGGAAATATATATTATAAATTAACGGAGGTCTGGCGTCACAGTCTGCTGCTATCCGCGCAACATACTGGTATTCCAGAACCAACCGAATAAGATAGAATAAAGGTAAGAAGGATAGAAGATAAGAATACGGAAGAGAGTCGCATCGGCTTGTTTTTACAGAGTTGCATCCGCTCTGAATGGTAGTAAGTACACAGGAGTAGGCGTAAAAAATAAAATTGCACATAGGTTGTACAAAATATGCACAATAAAATAATATGCACAAAATTTGCACATAAGTAAATGAAACGCTTAACTACTCAAGTGTACTACTTGGCTTGTTTTTACGAGGTCATTACCCGCCTCGATAAGTAGGAAGAGTAGAAAGAAGAATCTGCGACGGCTTTTTTTTATACGGAGTCGCGACCCGCTCCGGGCTTAGGCTTCTTTAACGAGTTCCATCCGCTCGATAGGCTATTAGGATACATAAGGATAAAATAAATATACATTCTATATTAAAGAGTATCCGTCTAATGCCGCAAGGTCTCTCTCCTCCGACGGAAGGAAGAAATCAAACTCGACTACTTCTACCCTGCTCGAATAGACAACACTATGAAAAAAAATGTATAATAAAATAGAAACAATTTACAAAAAATAATTAGGACTAGATTGTTATTATGTTTTTAAATGCTGGACATGCCAGGACCCTATCGCTTTTCCATCGGAAACTCTCTCTAACTGGTAGACTAAAGGAGAGGGTTTCCCTACCACACGACACTTTTCGTATTTGGGAGCTAGTTTCGCCATGAAGTGCTTACTGGCATCACTCAAGGGAAATGTCTTCTTCCAAACCGTATCACCTATGTGAAATTCGATGTCTCTGCGTCCTCGATTGTAATAGCGCTGACTCCGATTGTGAGCTTTTGCGATGGCTTCATTTACTTTTGCGAAGACAGCGCGCAAACCCCCCAACCGGGTAGCATATTCCTCACGAGAGGCGAAGGACAAGTCCAAAGGCGTGGACGAAGAACTCTCACCATAAATAGAACCACAAGTGACTGGCTCTCTCCCATACACTAAAAAGAAGGGTGTGAACTTAGTAGTTTCGTTGACCACACTGTTTACAGCGAATTGGATCTTGGGCAGGGACACATCCCAGGTACGGTGATCATCCTGCACCAGTATAGAAATGGCCGTGACAACCGTACGGTTGTAACGCTCCACGGTGTTCGATTGCGGACAGTAACGGGGTGTCAAATGTATTTGCGGCACCCGGTACCGCTCCCACAATGCTTGCATCTCCCTACCTACGAATTGCGTGCCATTATCCGCGATAACGGTACGGGGAATTCCGTGAATAAGGAATACACCGTCCTCTAACTTTTGCGCAATGGTCTTAGCTACGGCTCGGCGGAGGGGAAATAACAAACAGTACTTTGTGAAACAACAAACCACCGTTAATAAAAACGTGTGTCCTGCTCGCGAACGCGGCAACGGACCTACCAAATCAACACTAATTGTCTCAAAAGGACGAGAACAAACCTTGGGTTTCCCCATATGACCAGCTGGCGGAGATTGGGTATGTTTATAGGCCCTACAAACGTCGCAAGAACCTACAAACTTAATAACGTCCCGGTACATCCCTGGCCAATAGTAATTTTGCGATAAGCGCTTATAGGTTTTAAAAATGCCAAAATGGGGGGACAATAACCCACAATGACTAGATTCTATTAATGCAGACCTACGATCGAAAGGGACCACCTCTTTCCAATTAAATTCTTCCGAAATGTGAAACTTATTTTTCGAAAATCTTAATAGTCTCCCATCCTGAATTTGATAGTTGGGACACGAAGCGGGAGACTGTGTACATCGCTCCACGATCCGCGTGTACCAGGGATCGTTAGGAACAAGATCGATTGACGTCACTGGAACTGCTCGTGACAAGGCGTCCGGTACGACATTGTCCTTCCCCTTCCGGTGTTCAATAACGAACTCGTAGGGCGAGAGACGACAGCCCCAACGTGCCAAACGTCCAGTGGGATTGGAGAGATTAAAAAACCACTTGAGACTGGAGTGGTCGGTAATGACTCTAAACACGGGACCCCCCTCTAAGTATGCACGAAAATGTTCTACAGAGAATACCACCGCTAGCGCCTCCCTTTCGGTTGCCGAGTAGTTACGCTCAGCCTTATTTAGCGACCGACTAGCGAAAGCGACGGGATGCTCTTGTCCGTCTTCTCCCATTTGCATTAAAGCTCCGGCGATGCCGTAACCAGATGCGTCACAGTGAACTGCAAAGGGTTTTTCAAAGTTGGGACAAGCCAAAATAGGCGCGGAAACTAACGCTGATTTTAACTTAACAAAGGCCTCCTCCGCCTCTGGGCTCCAGTTAAACGGAGGGGCGTTTTTACGATTACTCGTTAAGGCGTTAAGAGGAGCGGCAATAGTGCTAAAGTTTTTCACAAATCTTCGGTAATAAGAAGCCGTACCTAAAAACATCTTCACCTCCTTTCGACACGTAGGCGCGGGAAAATTTAAAATGGCCTCCACTTTAGACGGGTCCGTTCTGAGACCTCTCTCATCTACCACATAACCAAGGTACTTAAGCTCGCTACGGAAAAATTGAGATTTGGCTAAGTTAATAGTGAGATTGGCCTCAACTAGACGTTCGAAGACACGCCTTAAGAGGTCAATATGTTCCTCAAAGGTGGAACTAACTAAAATGATGTCATCTAAATAGACGAACACCCGGGAATCGAACTCTGGACCGAACAGTTTGTCCATCAGACGCTGTTGGGTGGCTGGCGCACCCGTCAAACCAAAACACATAACTTTAAAATGGAATAGACCACGACCGGGAACAGTAAAAGCGGTTTTTTCTTTGGAATTTGAGCCCTCATCGAGACATATCTGCCAAAAAGCACTTTTGAGGTCTATTGAAGAGAGAAAACTAGCATCTCGGAGGCTGTCCAGTATTCTGGAGATATAGGGAAGAGGGTATGCGTCGCGTTTACTTATACTATTCAATTTTCGGCTGTCTAAACAAAACCTTAGTTCGCCGTTGGACTTCGGAACGAACAGAATGGGATTGTTCCAAGCACTAGTGCTAGGTTCAACCACATCCTGCTCCAGCATTTCGTCCAACTGTCGGTTTAGTTCTTTTAATCTTGCCGGGGACATAGGATAATAACGTTGTTTAATAGGCGCCGCTTCACCTGTATCAATAACATGGGTGACCACATTAGTGCGACCTAATCCCTTTATCTCGGACGAGATCTCCTTGTATTTGGCCATCATAATATCTGCCAAGTGACGTTGTTCCGGCGTCAGCCTATCTAATGAATGTAAATGTTTAAATTCGGAAGCTGCGGGAACCGTAGGATAGCCTTTTAACAAGGTTACATTTTTAAAAATTTTGGGAGCTAAATTGAAAGATTTCCAAAAGTCTACACCTAAAATTAATGGCGTGGAAACTTCGGGAATAATAAAGAAATTAATTACTCGAGTCACACCGTCAAAAGTGACTGGCAACGTCAAATATCCGTTAACCTTTACAAGTGAGTCATTGGCGGTGGAGACGTGTGTGAAGTCCTTATTAAAATGGCGCTTAACACCTAAATTTAGAAAATAATCCGCCGTAGCAGAACCCAAAATAGAAACTACCGAACCTGAATCTAATAAACCATAAAAAGACCTATCTAAAATATTAACATTTAAAAACGGACGTTCATCCCCCAAATGGGTCTGACGAATCGAAGCTAATTTGCAAAAAGACAAAAAGGAATGTAGTTGCTTTAAATGCAACTGCCACTCATCAGGATTAAAGTTGGGGTGTGGCTTTAATTCAATACTTCGATTCGCGCTGTCTAGTTTTTTGATGCGGTTTGTGCCGATGATTTAGGACGACAGGCAGGACAATGCATGTACGTGACCCCCTGATGACCGCACGAAAAACAAACTACCTGCTTCGACTTACAAGTCGCCAAAGTGTGCCCGGAAATTCGGCAGCGAGCACAGAAGGATGAGCTCTCAGGTTTGACATTATGTACCGCCTCAACTCTATGCTGGTGTTTCCCCCTGTACGCTAGCTCCGGAACAAGAGTAGTTGGACCTACCCTTGGTGGCTCCTTATAAGAAGACGCGCGCGAGTGACTGTACTCCAACACCTTACACTTCGACTTCAACTCCTTAATAGACGAAATTTCGTCTAACGCTAAACCCGTTAAAAATTTGGGATGAAGATTATATCTGATTATTCTCAATTGTTCTCCCTCCGGAAGAGATACGGACAAACGTTCGAAATAATTCAACATAACCGCTATAAACGTAGAACATGACTCGGCTGGACCCTGTGTCCTACTTCTAATTTCGTTTAACAACCGATCATCGTAATCGGGCGGGGAAAATTCCTCGATCAATTGTCGCTTAAGATCGCCCCAGTCCGACAACGAAGACCTTACGCTACGGTGCCACGTTAAGGCGTGATCCGTAAATAATTCCGCAGCGGAACGAAACAAGGTGCCCTCCGAAATATTCCTCGACTGACAAAGTTCATCAAGACGCAAGAGAAAAGAACGAACGCAACCGGTCCCGTCAAACTGAATATTCAACTTCTGAACGCCCCTATCATGATTAACTAATTCTTCACTCCTATGGGGATGAGTGGACGCCCTCGCAGAACCTAAGTCCACGACTGAAAGTGGCTCCTCACTCACTCCGTCGTTTGTCTCATCGAACGATTTTTTAAAAGAAAAGAATAGTTTATCTATTTTACGAAGGTACACGTTCAGATTCTCCTGTAAGGTCGAAATCCGGTCGTCATCATCTAACCTCACACGTCCTAATCGATGATACAAATGATGAGCTACGGCTTTAGCCCTTCCGAAAATTTTATAAGGCGGGGAACCGCTCAACATGGATGACAACTCCTTTAATTTGCCCTCTATTACTGCTAATTCCTCCGTAGGATCAAGAGATGTCTCTAAAATATAGTCGGCTGGTACCGCACGAGTTAACTCCCTAACCTGTACTCGAAGACCTTCCACCGTACTCGCGGGCTCCGCATCCCTAACAGTTACTTCGTACACCAATTCATCCTTCCTCAATAAGTTGTAAGCTATCGGTCGTTCCATTCCGCCGTTTAAGAAAATCTCGTAATATAAAAATGTAAAAAAAAATAAAGAAAACGGTTTACCGGAATACCGATAAAAAAAAATCAAATTAAAAAAAAAATTCTTTAAAAGAAAAAATCTGTTTATAAAAAAAATTTATAAAAAGTTAAGTAAAATAAGAGGAAGAACAAATATAGTGCAACCCGGGCGCAGGCGCGAGAGATCAAAGTAAAGTCGTCCCAGAAAGAGAAAAAAAAACAATCAGAAAAAAAAATTTACTTGAGAGAAAAAAAAATTACCTAAGTTCGGTACGGGTCCGCAATTAAAGTTACGTTATATCAAAAGAAAAAAAAATTAAATTCCCGACGGCTGTAGTCCCAACTGCTTCACGAATCACAAAGTTTAAAGTTTTAACTAAATTTAAAAAAATAACACACAGTATCTAAACAAAGCTATATAAAAAAAACATGTAAAACAAAATTACACAAAAAAAAAATACAAGTTAAATAATCTAAAAAAAACACACAAAAGAACAAAGTACTTAAAGTTAAAAAAAAAAATTTATAAAAGCTACGTAATAAAAATGGTTCGCTTACCCCTTACTAAAGAAAACTATAATAAAAAATTTTGGAAACCTAATTGCTCCTGGTTCTTGTACGCGAATTAAAAACAACGCCCAAAGAAAAAGAAATAAAATCTAAATTAAAAAATACAAGTTTACTAAGTTAAAAAAGTTATAAAAAGTAAATAAAAAAATTTGGTTCCTTTAAGAATTAAAGATAAATGTAGGTAAATAATTTAAAAAAATGTTCTTAAGGAACCTTCAAAAGTATGATTAAAAAATAAGAAATAAAAAAAAAGGACCACCCGAAAAATTGAGGAGGGGGGAAGGGTGGTATAAGGGTAGGGAAGGATATAGGGATGATGGATAGGATGGGAATAGGAGAAGGACCCTGATACTTTACTTTACTTTACCTTACCTTACCTTACTTTACTTTACTTTACTTTACTTTACTTTTCCTTACTTTACTTTACTTTACTTTACCTTGGTATACTTTACTTTACTTTACTTTACTTTACTTTACTTTACTTTACTTTACTTTACTTTACTTTACTTTACCTTACTTTACTTTACTTGACATTCCTATTAATAAAAAGGGGAAAACCACCCGAATATTTGGGGAGGGGGGAAGGGTGGTATGAGGGTAGGGAAGGATATAGGGATAATGGATAGGAACGGAAATAGGAAAAGGACCCTGGAACGTAAATCCACCGAGACGGTATAAGACCCGACCGAAACGGCTTCCCGGATTACGTGTGGCGCTTGCACCAGGACGAAAGTGTGGGAGCACTTCCTACCACTGCCTAAATGAACCAAGAGCAAAAGGGCATCCGCTTTTCGGAGGCAGAATGGCACACACAAAAAGAAATTATTAAAAAAAATTTGGGGTAGTGAAATAATTAATAAATAAAAAAAATAAAAAACAAACACAAAAATTTTCCGCAAACTAAGACCTAGCCTAGAACTCGATTGTTACCCAAGCAACGACTGGGTAATTCTTCACGAAACCTGTCACTGTTCGGGCGCCGAATTGTTACCTTTTTATCCCCCACTGATGGTGGTGGGATGGTAACAATAAAAAATATAAAAAAAAATAACAATTAAATAAAAGAAATATTAGTGCAATATAAATTAATTAAGTAATAAAAAAAAGTCAAGTTACACAAAAATAAAAATTAAATAATAATAGTATAAGCACTAATTTAGGTCTAATTAAAATTAAGTCGAATGTACACGTAAAAATAAAAAAAATAAAACAGGGTCTTCGTGAAGCAATCGAGTTCTACTGCCGACGAAAAGACTAATTTAGAAAAAAGGAGAAAAAAAAAACCTGATTGAATCCTTTCGAACCGTAATCTAAGGGTAAGCGACCTGTCCGCGTGGGGTTCGATATCGCGTCCGGTTTAAGAAGAAAAAAAAATAGGATAAGAACAACACGTATCTGTGGTGGCTCTGGTGGTAGCCAGGGAGTGTCGTCCTCTCCGACGACCACGTGGAAGCCCAGCCCGCAGACTGCAGTCGAGCCTCGACGCGACGTGAAGACGAGGGAAGCCGACTCCTCCACACCGTAAATGACGACGAGTTGATCCTATCAGGACCAGACGGACAGCAGGGCAGGACCTTTGACGGGACACCCAGATCGTATCTTCGCGGTCAGTCCTTTAGGACACTACCAGGTCACTCCCTCAGGATACCCCTACTGGATACTCCTCATAGACACCCCTGAAACATTTCGAAGATATGTCTCAGACGACATCCCCTACACGAAATATACGGCGGTCACCGTTGATTAATTTTGCATGAGGTACGGTAGACGGCAAGAATGCTATCACAATTTGCTTACTTATTCCCATCCATTCGTCCGTCCACCGCCACACAGACAATCAAACAAAAAGAACGTGTAACGCCCCTTACGAGAACTAGTTAACACATATTGAAATTTGAAAAAGAACAAGAAAAAAAACAAAAAAAAGATTTAAACTATTTACACCTAGCGGTGCCACGAAATAATGTAACGAATTTAGAAATCTTCCTTTAAACAACAGAAAACAACTCACCGATTTTACTTCGGGGCTTCGATCGTAACAAAATTTAATGGATAATTATATACAATTCAAATTTTACAATAGCACTTGTGCCCAATATGGCGTCGCTTGACGAGCGGATGAATATATCTGACTTCGCCGAACTTCTAAGACGGAAAAAAAAACGAAATGCCTCGCGAGCGTGCACTCGCCGACCTCTGCTTTGCGTCCCTCTTCACCCCCTCTCGTCCTAACGACACGCCCTTCTACCGATTGTAATACACAAATCATTATATTTAAACGACGAAGCGCCTGATCTAATTAAACAGCAAAGCAACGCAGAAACTATTATTGTTACTTTAAATTTTTAATGTAACACTACAAACACAGTGATCGCGTGCCTTAATATAAACGATCTGAGCAATGATTCGATAAAGTGAAACCAAACAAGCGAATAGTTAAATTTGTTTAAACTGTCTACGCTCTCGCGGAAGAATTTAGTAACTGATAAAAAAGTATCGAAAAAATGCTTTTTTTGCTCTTCTAAATATTAAGGAAGAAATAAAAGTAAAAAATAAATAAACATAAACTTAAAACAATATTTTTACGTCTATATACTATATCCTTACATAGTAAAAATTAAAGTCGCTGTCCGCGTCTTTTCTATATTACCGCGAACTCCTAAACCACGCAACAGATTTTGATACGTTTTTAACTAATGGAAAGAGCGATAAACGAGGAAGGTTTATGTAGGTATACATTTTGCAGAAAAAAATTGCATGGGCCACTAGTTTTAAATAAAAATGAAAAAAAAAAATTCAAAGCTTGCACTTTGGAAATTTATGTATTTATTTATTTTTCACCTCTCCAGCACGAAAAGGGTGCTTTTGGTGCCTAAAAATTCGCAGGAAAATCGATTTTTGCTGCCAGCGTGAAGAAAAGTGACTCAAACGAACACGCGATTTAACTCACAGGAATAACATTAGGATTTTATTAGTGTGTCCACAGCCATAGCCGACTAGATTCGGCCGACCATAGCCAACTAGAGTGTGAAACTGCCAGCTGTGAAGATAGTTTCATAGCCGTTCAGATACCGGTTCAGCATTATGTCTTGGTGTTTTTGTACTGTTTTGGTAAATATAAAAAAATGAGTACGTCCAGTGGTGATGGTCTAACTCCAGAAGAATAAAAATTCAAATTGTCTTAATTGATTTTCTTACCTAACGCTTGTTTAACACGAGAGCAAATTTTTTTTATGTCTCATGCCTTTAAATCACTCACTTCGCTCAGTAGTCTATTTTAGAATTCAATTCTATAGACTACTTCGCTAGTTCGTGATTTAAAGTCGGCACTCGCAGGAAAAAAACAATTTTGCTTTCTAGTTGAACAAATAACTATAATTCGCGAAAGCGATAAAAAGATCGATACGAAGGCGATTTTGACTGCGTTCGACTGGAATTTTATCTATGAAAAAGTTATCAACTTTGAAATATAAATTGTTTCTATTGATTAATATTGTTCTTAAATGTTACCCAAGTCCGGTGAACCAAATACCTACTCACAATTTTTATGGGAAATATTTTTTTATGGCACAAGGAAAACACAATTAACAGAATAAAATTGCATTTTTAAATGTTTTGAATTGGTACTTAAAAAGACATACATTTTCTCTGTGGAATGATTATATAAATTATTTTTTATCACGACTAATTGAAAATAATAAAATTTATATTTCCCGAACCGCTTTAAATGTGGAGTTACTTGGTTTTTCATTTAAGACGTCGTCACAGTGTCCCACCCGCTCAGCAGTAAATAAGCTTGATGTAGCGTGATTACCAACTTCCACTAACTTTAGAGACTTCGCTTTTTGCTTAACATTTCGGCGTTGTGCAAGTAATAAACGGGTGAAATAATCATTTTCAGTTGCATTTCGTTTTGAATTTAAAAGAGACTTTCGAATTATTTGTCGGTGCACATAGAGTCATACATAGAGTATCTAAGTATATTCGGTTTATAAAATGTGTAACATTAAATTATATTTTGTTTAAATTTTGTCTAACCAAGATGGCGTTGTTGTAAACTTTTTTTTTTAAATATACACACATTCTTTTCAAAGTTGGCTCTGATCTAGATTTGGAAACTAGTCGCAGGGCATTCTACGTTTCGCAGTCATTTGGCGAGCCCGCCTGGTGGCAGTAACCACCCCCTTAGGCAGAAGATCACCGTGTTACAGCATATATGTCCTATTGTGTTTCGGTGAGTGAGTAAGGGATGCGAGAGCCATTACCCCATCCCTTCCTTATCCCTATGGTCTGCAGCTTGTGTTGTAGGCGACAGTAATCGCTTACCATCAAGCGGACCGACAGCCTGTCTGTCAACCTTAACATAAAAAAAATCACACATTAGCGTGTGCATTTTTATATGATTATCTTGAATAGTAAAGTGTCAGCTCTCTGATTCACGATTCTTGGTTATTCAGAATATGCTAACTTTGTAAAATTGTCCTTTGTCTCGGTGTAAGATTGGTATAATATACTATAAGTTTGGCCTATAGTCTGCTGAGTGACTTCCAAAGATCCCAACATACAAACACATAATAAAACCGAGGGCAGCCAGCTGTTCTTTCAAGAAAGTTTGCTGTAAGTAGATTTACTGCCCCCAAACGGGCCGCCCAGTTTCTGACTGGACGCAGTGTGCTCTGCCACTTCTTATCGCCGTTCCATCACAGAAAAAAATGCCCACAGCTAGATCACTGTTGCGTTTTGACAATTGACAGATTAACTTGCAAAATCAAATTTTCCCCAAGTCAAAATGTAATTATGTGTCCAAAACATGAGGATTAGATATTTTTGAGCTCGAAACATTTCCATTGTTGGGCAGTGTAATCGCCGAAAGTACATAATTTGTTTTATCTGTATAAAATTTGTAGGTTTACGAAAGTACCCTCACGCTGCTCATGTTACAAAGAATTTCGTTGTTTAGAATTTAACATAATTAAGACGTATTCTGTGCGAGTGTCGCACTGCTGGCAGTCGAGACACCGCCATCTGGTGGGGAGAAAAAGGTTCGCGGACAGAGAAACAGAGGCGTTGAAGCAGAGAGGTTGTCGTATATCCGCGCATCTTATTTAGAGAATTGTTATAGTTGTGAAAATATGAGTCTGGGATTACAAGATATGTACACAATGTAGAGGAGTTTTCAATAATGTACCCCAAAATAAATAGTTTCTAATAGTTGATTATATGATACTCCCATATAATCTACCTACTCATCACGAAATTTGCGCGGAAAACAACCAAAAAGTGATTTAAGAAGTGATTTCAAAACCTCTACTGGAAGATACATGTATAAAGCTACATTCATCAGAATTTGATGTCGGCGGTTGACTGGTACAGTTCGGTGTGACCGCGGCCTTTCAATTTTTACCCCAGACAACCCGTCGTTTATAAATGTTCGTGTGTTGAAGTGCTTAAAAAATTGACAGTATTATACCTTTTTAAAAGGCACTTTTTCCCGTAATCGTGTACAAAATGTAAATTTTACAGTTTCAAACACGTAATGTATTTAATGAAATGGGCGTTCGATTCCTCCGCGCAGGAATTACAAATTCCTTTCGTGATCCATTCAAAAAATTAGTGTCGTCTTTTTTTTTAAATTGTCTTCGTGTCGCTCGCTAATGCAAATGCGACTGTTTCTGAGGTTGATACCGATTGTTGATTTACTACGACGATACAACCTTTTAGATATAATGGAATTTACAAAAGAAATGACTTTTATTGCTGTCGTGTTACTGTTGTTTTATTAACCCTAACTTTTAAAGCTACTTATTAAAGCACAGTTTAATTTTTTATTTTTCAAAGGGCTCTACAGACCAAATTCACGTTACAATCGCTAATTGTGTTGATAAGCTCAAAACTTGAAAATGGCTAGACCAATTCGGCTATTTTTTCTTCATATATTCCTTAAATCCGAGAAAGGTAGACGTAAAGTTTGCAAGTAGTTTGGGAACTACTTATCACGTATAAAGTATTGAATCATTGGTGCTTGAATTGAAGTCTTGGAGGTAATCATAGTATAACAATAACATCACCTTCTTTGGAAACAGCAGTTTTAAAGGAGGACTTTTGTTAAATTATTATTAAATTATTATTTCAATAAACCTCAAAATGAAATACTTGATTTTTCATGTTATATGTGTATAACAGATGTTTTTATTTATTTATCATTTTATTGTTATTATCAAATTGTAAACTATAGTGTAAAATATTTCTGAATTATTAAAGTGGGTTTTGATATTTTTCAACGGTGTTATTGAATTCGGCAACGTTATGTCCTGTGTCATATATTAAAATAAAATATATGTTACGGGACATAATTGCTGGATTTAGGATTAGTCGAGACTTAGGGGCCACCAAGACCATGAGAATTCTATTAAAAGTATTTATACAAGTACCTATGTTGTATACCTTTGGTTTTATGAGTTTACCTACTAGCTGTGCCCGCGACATCGTACGCTTGAAAAATGAAAAATATGAGTAATATAACGCCTGACGTCGGCGGAATTTTTTATATTTTTAGATTATTCTTCGGGAACCTAACATTTTTCCAGGATAAAAAGTACCCTATATGTTAATCCAGGTAATAACCTATCTGTGTGCTAAAATCCGTTCAGCCCTTTTTGTGTTATTGAGGAACAAACATACGAACTTTCGCAATTATAATATTGTATTATTAGGATAAGAAAACGGATAATAAATTCTTTAAGGAATATTTAGAATGCATAATCAGTGTATAGGATTTGGTGGGCACAGCCGCAAGCTCAGTTAATGAAGAAATCGAATTCTCCTTTTGAAACGAAAGAAGTATGTCACAGTTGTTCGCTATACTTAGCGCTTACGACAATGTTGCAAGTTGCAACAACAAAAAAAGGTTCGATACATCGAACAAATGTCGTCGCCATGGATGCCATGTCATTACATGGTGTCATTACACCGTGCACCGACCACATTCACCTTTACCTGCTAGGAACAGTTAATTGAGGAAATTCACTAGAATATTTAATTGCTGTCTTTCTTTAATTATGTCTTTCATTGTAATTGAAGTTTTGGAATGAAGTGTCTCCCGGTGATATTCCACTTCAAAACGGGTGAGAGTGGGTTTTTGAGTATTGAACCGTGTCCTTTGCAGCCGTGTCCGTTAAAATCTACCATTTATTCTAACTAACACATCCATACAAATATTATAAATGTGAACGTAACTCTGTCTGTCTGTCTGTTACCTTTTCACGCCTAAACTGCTGAACCGATAATGAAATTTTGCATACACGGTGTCAGGGATGCGGGAAAGGACATGAGTACCTTTCATCCAGAAAAAGTACTGTTCCCGAGGGATTATCTAACGCCTGGCAAAGTTTTAACTGCAATAAAGATGTTAGGCGTTACATTGCTCATATATTTAATCAGGCTTTATATATTTATTTTTCAACGCGGGTGAAGCCGCGGTCACCAACTAGTACTATATAAATTAGAAATTAACTCTATGTCTGTCTGTTACCTTTTCACGCCTTAACTACTCAACTGATCATCGTGAAATTTTGTATACACGTTTTTCGGGATTCAGGAAAGGGGAGATAGGGTACTTTCATCCAGTAAAAAGTACTCAAAACGATATGAGCAGTAAAGATTGAATAACTGTTTAACACCCAAGAAAAAGGGCGTGGATGAATACGTGGTTACTGACTAGTAGACTATATAATTATACTGATTTTAAGAATCCACATAATATCAATATCATTATAGTCTCATGGAGGCTCATGATTAGATAATTGTTTTTTTATTGAAAACATTAAAGCCAGAAGTGCCAGAAGAGTCACATTAAAAGCTGCATATAATGTTTATGAACACATAAAATAAGACAGAATTTAAAATTATGATTTTCGTCAATAATTATGCTTAATAATTGACATTAAATTGTATAGACATCGCAGACATTTTTATTTAATTTAAACTAATAAATGACGTGTTCTTGTATCTTCATTGCTGCAGCGTCGTTTTAAAAAAATGACAGTTTCATCAGCATAACAGATTTCTTATTACGTGAGCATATAGGTTAGGTTGATTATTGCCAGTGACGTATAGTAAAATTAATTACGAAAATTCTGACACTTTTGATATACGGTTTCGAGGGTATCTACCATTTTTAACGCTTTGACTTCTAAGTAACTCGAAAATAACACCCAAATAATTTCCACTAAATTTCTTTTAATTAAAAAATAATTTACTATAAAATAATCTCTGTATAATAAAAATAGTATACCTAGTTACATAAAAACCTTTTTTTTTTAATTATTAATTTAGGTGATAGAGTTGCATAAAAAAAATTCATATACAAAATAAAATAAAAATACCTTGTATAATCCATGGCATATTACCATGGATTATACAAGTGGTCGCTAATTCAAAAGTGTAAAGGAATTTAATTTTTTATAAAAATCAATCTATCTATACTTACCTATAACATCTTTTGTCCTGACTGATTCAACACACAGCCATAACTACTACGTCTAGAAAGGTGAAATTTAGAAAATAGGTTTATTTTACAGCGTAGGAGCTGGTGCCCCCGACTTCGTTAGCTTTGAAATATGAGAAAATATATGAGTAATATAATGCTGCGTCTGAGTGAGTCCCGTCGTCGCGTCGCGTTGGTGCGAGACCGCTTAAATTAATTTTCTCACGAGTAGTTTTTAACTCCTAAGAAATTTATTTAAGTTGTAGGGCTATTATAAGGTTACTGATTATTTAAGTGACAATGAAGCCTGGAATTAAAGCCTGGATTCGGAGCTCATACTATGCTTAGTATTGTATATTTACTTTAGGTATTAAGTGTATGATTATAATTGTTGTAGGTAATTTTTATATTGTAAAGATGACAAAAAGAATAGTATGCTGAGTTTCTTTCGGGGTTTCTTCTCAGGATCGTCATCTTGGCTTTTTTCCGAAACCCTGGTAAATTTAAATTTAACTGGTAAATCTAAATGACGATCATAAGAGTTTCTTGGAGAAACCTAATTGATAAATAAATATTTTGATTTGATTTTGATTTGATTTGATATTATAATGTGTATGAAATGCTTAAGGTAACTAACGTATTTAATTTGATAATGATTAAGACTGTATCCGTCTAAATAGTTTTTCCAAATACCACATTATATGTGATTATTTATTTAGAAGTTAGAATGGGTATATTAAGCTATCCTTAAAAGATAGACATAATATGAAAGAAAAAAAGAAAGACTTTTATTCACTGCACGAAAGACACATTATGTACAAGAACAGGGAAGAAATTAATAAAAAAAAAACTTGTGTGTGTCCTCGCGGCAGCGAATCGGATACTGGCTCAGCATTGTGCTGAGGTGCTGACAAACACCTACAGCGCTGATTTTCAGCCAGCACCGCATGTGACTCATTGGACACCATACAAACTAACTTTATAAATTACTATATACATACACATACACATACATATATACACACATATATATGCATATACACATACACAACATATATACATATAAAATTACTTATTTATAGATAATGCACTGCTACTATTGAGAGAAAAGGCGCGAAAAAAAGGAAATTCTACAGTAATCAATAATTAGTATCAATAATTTAGTAATTGCTAAATGTTAAAACTTACATACATATTATGTTGGTGTATTAATGCGGTGATAAATGCTGGATATAGGATTATGAATTTTGGAGCGCCAACAAATAACCCCTAAGCTCACGCCTAAAGGTGTACCTGCTAGACGCTCCTTGGACAGGAGGAGGGAGATCATTCCAGCACTTGGACGCCGCAAACCTGAAACTTCCTCGGAAGGCCGCTGTCCTGTGAACAGGCACGATAGCCGTGGACCTTATTCTGCGTGCCATCACCGACTTTTTTGTAGATCTATAAAAGAGAAACAATTCCACCATACGTTGTTTTTCTATATTTCAAACGGATTAGACAGCGTTTTATATGAAAGCTCCCTGAACGGCTTGATTTTTTCAACAATTACAGTCATATTTCAACCAATTTACGTAAAACCTTAACGAATTATACACCTAAACCTCAGGAATCACTCTCTTGATAGATGAAAACTGTATTAAAATCCGTTCAGTAGTTTTAGAGAATAGACAAATAGACACGGCGGTGGCGGGGGACTGTATAATATGTAAGGAATCATCCAGTAAGAATGCGTTTTTGAAAATTTCAACTCCGCGCGAAGTATGATATCTCATCTCAGTGTAGTATGAGATGTGATAAGAGAAGCAATATCTTTTAACATAATAGTTGATTTCTCAATCTCTTCCTGAAAGTCGTCACTGAAACAGGATATAACAGGGACATGTGCGTCTCAGAAAGGTATTTTTCGCTTAGTTCGTGCATTAAAATACTTAAACGTGATGAGGGAAAAGGTGGGACTGGTTTATTGTTAAGATAGGTTGTAATGATTTTTTAAACGATGAATGGATAAAATTAACAGGCTATAGACCTATAAAAACATAAATAAAATATAAAGCCTTTAAATGTTGAGCCGTTGGATGAGTGGTTAGGGTGCTCAGTTCTAGCGTTCCCGGCAGGGTCAACTTTGGAAATAAATTTCTCAAAGTTGGCTATAGTCTGGATTTGGAATGTAGTGGCGGGGCACACTGCGTTTCGAAATCATTTGGGCAGCCCGTCTGGCGGCAGTAACCATCACGTTACAGAAGACCGTTACAAAACAACAGCATGTGTCCTGTTGTGTTCCCTAAACTATCCTAATAATGTATCTTTAAATCTAGGTACTATGGTTAGCAACTTGCAGCATGTGTGGCGTTGTATCGTGTTAGAACGGTAGCCACCTATGCTAACCCTCAGCCTTAACAGGAAAAAAGTGTTTAGAAGAACAAAACTTACATTATCACAAAGCCAGTTAATAAGGTTTGACAAATCAAAATTTCAAACAAGAGAGTAGGTACCTAATTACATATAGAAAATTTGCTCAGATAATTTAAATGATCAAGATAGTCATTTCTCATCGTAGATCTGTCTCTCTAGTAATATCCTGACTCCAGTGTATTCATAATACAAATAAAAAGTTGTTAAAACTACAGACTGGCAATATTTTTCGCAAGTTCCTCAAGTTGACACCTGTAACGCCATCTGGTGTGAAGTAGCTGAACAAAAATGTCCAAAATGAATTTCGTCTTTTGCACAAGCCTAACGAAAAAATAATAAAAGTCTATCCAAATGGTAAATAATAAATGAAAAATATTATTAAAGCGGTTTTGTTATAGTGAAAAAACTGTTTAATGACTTTAAACACGGTAAGTATCCAATCAACAAGCATTTGGGACTATAACAAGCATTTAGGACTATTGAATTTAAACAGTATAGGTATAAAAGAGATAGATACGTTATCCTACTTTCATCATTATTACAAAAGCACATGAATGTAAAAATTAATGAACGGATTTTGATAAAACTTTATAGTAATATTGTTTATATACCTACACATCAGAATCTTAGGGTTATACAAAATACACAGAAAGTCCCGCGGAAATATAGTCAAATATAGGTGATGATAGCCAATAAAAGTTACAGGCATAACTATATACACGTATAAAATTGGTACTGCAATCTTTGAGATGTTAATTTCGAAATATTAATAAAATATATACTTACCATCTTATTTTTCATATGACGATGACTTCATGTGCTTTTTATTATCAATGAAAAAGGTGCTTTTAAAATTTTAAAATAAATAAATAAATCGTAAAGGAAGGAAAAATCGAAGAATAAAGCAATCAAAAGTCCAAATAATATTACGGATTTAATTTTGTCCTAAATATCAAATTATTTTATTAAATATAAGTTGTTCACTTATATTTTTGTGTGATAAAGAGCTGCAAGCAAGCTCAAGGTCTGTCTGTCTCTGTACTGTCTCCTAGCTGTACCTACAAATAACACCAGGCAAATTTATCAGCGCTGCCGATCCTGATGGTATATTAGGGAAAGGAACAATGTAATGATAAAATTGCGAATAGCCATTATTCACTTGAGGGCACACACTTACTGTTATTTTATAGAAGAGGGCGGTTAATGTCGTCGGACCCATGGTAAGGTCCAGCCTATACGATTACAGAACGCACCGTTTTTTGCGTTCAATATTAAAATGATAAAGAGTTTACTTTTTAGAAGGAATTCACTTTTTAATAGCAATGGATTTTAGTATCTCTGATAAATGCTATAAACATAATTTTGCACAAAATTGTTCATATGTAGGTACCTAAGTACAGGAATTGCTTAAGATTTTTTTATTTTAAAATCGTTAGACACACTGACGGTACACTGGATGGTAGGTGGCTACCGTCGCCTTTAACACGATACAATTGCCACAGATGCTGCAAATTGCCAACGATACCTACCTAGGATTAAAGATAAAGGATTAGGAAGGAATACGACGAAATTGGGTCTGGCATCCGTTACTTATTCGTCGAAGCACAACAGGACACATGCTGTTATCTTGTAACGGTCTTCCGTAATGGAGTGCTGCCCAAATGACTGAAACGCAGTGTGCCCTGCCACTACTTTTCAGATCCAGACCAAAGCCAACTTTGAAAAGTTCATTTCCAAAGTTAACCCTGCCGAGAATCGAACCCTAACCACTACCACAGAATACAATAATAGTACAACCAATACCCACTCATCCAACGGGCTCCACGTATGATTAATTAATATACCTACATCTAATCAACTAATATTATATAAGCAGATGAGTAATTCATAACATTTTGTAATCACATTTGCAATTTTGCGAGTTGTATGTGTAGTGTGTCGGTACATAATTCTAGTTGGACATAATAATTTCACAATTCCAGTTAGGTATCTAATAACTAGCCAATGCCCGCGACTTTAATCGCGTGGATTTCATATAATTTTAAAAATAAACATTGAAAATATAATTTTAAAAACAAACAAAAAATTTAAATAAAATACGGGTTTACCCCATGAATTTTAAAATCAATTAAGTAGTTTAAGTATAATTAATTAATTAATAAGTTTTAAGTATTTTATCAATTAAGTTTGTAATACTTTATGCATTACAAACAAACATACAAAAAATTAAATCTTTTCTCTTTAAAATAAGTATTAGTGTAGTAGATACCTAGGTATTATGTATGTTATAATTCACCCAATTATAAACGAGCGAAGCCAGGGTCCATTGGTGTTGTATAATAACAAACTCAGCATATTATTAGATTTATTATGTTAATAAAATGTTATTGATAGCGCCATCTATTAAACTGCAATGGAATTAAGTGAAGCTATAGAGAATGTCCTGGCTCGCGACATCTATCGGATTTGGGTAGAACTGCTTTGTCTTACACCCGTGCATATGCTCCAATTTGCAAACGGTTGGTTTTTGGAACTTTATTGACATCGACTAGTCGATGTTTATTGATGTTTCACTTACATACATACCTTTTTCTTTATAAATTGAAATATCTTCAAATAGATATTTCAATTTCATCTGCAACTTATATAATAAAGAGAGAGAGAACTGATTTTACAAGTTTGTTTATAGTGTGAAAAGTAATCTCTCTATTTTAAAAAAAACACACACACACCATTTAAAAGGTAGAAATTATTCCAGATGAAAATTGACTGTATAACATGTATCTATGTAACTCTTTCAATTTCACGCACACGGGCAAAGGCGGGACGCGTGTCGTGTCGATAATATAGGAATATAGGATTGAGGTAGGTACTGATAAAATACAATTTAATAGAACAGTTTCACGGAACAATCTTTCGCACTTACACAGCTCCGTATTACGGTGTTTTAATTTTAATGTGATTCCAATCAATTACTTGCGGATATTGTAGTAATACCTGATATATTCATAAAATATATAACTATACATACCTATTTTATTCTGTTTTCTTTTTTAACATAAAGAGTGACAAGGAGCCTGACAGTTTATTTGGTTGAAGGTGGCTGTCATAAGGTAGTTGAATCGAATCGTTTTATTTCTAAAAATAGGATAACAAGATCACTTTTTTGAAGTTGATTATACCTACATTTTACCAGGGTTTCGGGAAAAAAATAGCCAAGATGATGACGATCCTGAGAAGAAACGCCAAAAGAAACTCAGGATACCATTCTTTTCGTCATCTTTAAAATAATATACATAAGAATTAGAATTATTATACACAAATTGGAATTGTTCATACCTATCCAAGCTTCATTATCGCTAGGTGGCGCATAAACCCATTCAACAACACCAGGAGAGATGCATACGTGTTGTACAGCATTTCACAGTTGTCTTGGTTACTGTCGCCATGTAATCTGCTACCTAATTGTGTAATGGAACCCAGTGTCCTATAGAATACGTATTAATGAATATAGATTATGAATGTATTTTTTATCTCTACATTATAATTTCCTCTGTAGCTTGAAATCGTTTTGTACGCATACGATAGAAATGCATTTTTTATATTTTATTAATATTTTTTTATAATTGAATTAATTGTAACAAGTTTAAATTTTCGCTATAAAATAAAGTGACTCTTATCAGGAATCCTAAATTTTCAGGTTTTGTGTCCTGTGTAATTTTCATCCTAATTTCGTATCTTATTATTATGATAATATAATCATGGATGTGGAAGCAGATGTGTTACGAGATGAATAGGTTAGTTGCGATATGCGTATTTTTTACTTAAGGGGCGAGATTACATGTAGGTATGCCTTATTTTATTCTGAAACAATCTTTAGTTGACTACATTTAAAAAAAATCATTTACATTGCATGTTATTTAAACACACAAATATTCACAGCACAATTCAACAGTCGTTAACTAATTTACGAATATACTAGCGACCCACCCCGGCTTCAAACAGATGCGATTTTTTTTTTTAATTTATATACACAAACCTTCCCCGTTTATCGCTCTTTCCATTAGTGAGAACCGTATCAAAATCTGTTGGGTGTTTTGGAAGAAGTTAGTGAAGAAACAAACAAAAGCGGAAAGCGACTTTATTTTAAATTACCTGCGATTATAAGATTTCGCTGACACACAGCAATAGAGAGCAATTAGCATAGCTCACTATCTGTATGAATTAATTATTTTGGGGCAAAATTTTCGGCAATTAGTATTTGGCGATGTTATTAAATGTGTTAAAACAATTGATTAGGTACAGTGAAATACGACGCTAAATTTATGAGAGTAGCTGGAATAATTTTTTTATGGTAGATGTATGTATTTTAGATACTTAAGTGTGTTTGAAAATCTAATGCTTCCTATTATTGAAGTAAATCATTCGTAGCCTTTATATTAAATGTTTCGTTTTTACTGATAATCATTTTGTTTCCCCAAAGAGCAGGTACCTATGACAAAATTTGTCGTTGTAGGTACTCTTTGTTTTTTATATAATTTTTAATAATGTTTAATATAATGTGTAATAATATTTAATATTAATTTTTAAGGTTTCATTAAAGTTAATAAATAAAGTTAATAGACAGTGTTCTAGATAAATCCAAGACAAAGTCTGTTGTTTATCTGTTTTTATGATATAGTTTATTAAGTTTATATATACCTTATAAGTAAACCTACTTATTTATGTAAATATTTTTAAGTCGTATTTTTATCGTTTAAGAAACATGTAAATTACTCTTAACTCTGAAACTTTATAACAATCGAATGGATTACATAAGCCTAAAATTCAGTTTTGTTAAATTTTTATTTTGGATTATTTTAACAAAATGAGTGCATTCCATTAAGATAAGGGATAATATTATAATTTTTTTCAAGGGTTGGTTCATTTTCAACCCCCAAGGCGTTGCTCGTGTTAATAAGCGACGGTAGCCACTTACCATTAAGAGTCAGTCATCTTGTTTGCTATAATTAGCAAACAAGATGACTTGCACCTCCGTCATTCTCTCTGATTTACCCAATGGTTGACTGGTAGATAATGCCTTAAGGCATTAAGTTCGCCTTTTGTACGTTTGTGCAATAGAGTTTAAATAAATAAATTAATTAATTAGCGATTCAAACGTATAAAAACATTTGATTTGCCACAGTCGCTTAAAATAAAATATGAAGATTCAAAAACAGAATTATGTACGTACAGCAACGTGTAAATAATAATAAAAACAAAACAAACCCTAATAATACCGCCAACCATTGACAACTCCCTACTTCCCAAGCACTTTAAAGAGAGCTTTGTGGATAAAAGTTGGGACAATTTGGCTTATTAATGGCGCAACCCTATGTATTAATTACAAAGAGAGCCGACAACCCTGTTTGACACTGCTTTTAATAACGCACACTCTTGAAATTGATCCCTTAAAATTTCAACTCAGCTGTTACGTTTTAAGGTTCAAATTCTACCAATGGACAAATTGAATTAGCATATGAAAAGAATTTTGTATTTCACTAGCCTACGATTTATTTTGAGTTCTAATGCTGGGTTGTCAAAATTTCTTTTCCTCTGCACATTTTATAGCGCCAGGGGTGTGAATGAAAACATTGTCAAAGGGACAATAGAATGTCACCGCCATGGCTTAGTGTCAACTTGTCTTTGAAGCCATGTACAAAACGTACAATGGCCGTACACAAACATGTGCAGCGTCACTGGACAAGGAATATTGCACCTTGTTCAAACCAGATAAAGTATTTTTTATTGCGATGGGATCTTTGTACATTGTAGATAGTATGTAACATATGGCTGCAAGCTTACATTTGTGTACTTACCTTCTTTCATAACATCGAAGTATACAAGTACATAAGCGCTCACGATTTATGTAGGATGACAACTGGTTGCTGTACCTACATTCTTCTAATATTTTAATAATTAAATCTTCTGTTAAAAATTTCAAAATGTCTACATATGTACCTATATTAGAACTAAGAGGTATAGGCAATGGGGTTGATTACTGTAGAAGTGGCGCTGTCGTTGATCTGTCCGAAAACATAGTGGATTTTACAACAAGTGCACAAAACGAACCATAGTAATGTCGAGGATAAAAATGGTTTTGTGGACGAGTTATAAACTCTGCTTTTCACTTCGATTGCGAGGAAATAAAACAGTAGTATAACATAACATTTCTTTAAACGCACGAAAAAACAAGAGTTGTTTCCCGCCGCTTTATTTTTTTTAAATCTTACGACATTGACATGACATCTTATGACATTGGCTTGGGCTGCAGACCTATACAGCCTACTATTAAATTAATTTTGTAATAATAATTTTCTTAAATTAATTAAAGAACCTACCGTACTTGAATTTCAATTTTAATATCTTTTATGTCTTAAAAAACACATAAGGCAAATAAATTTAAGTTAATATTATAAAATAACAAATTATATCTATGAACTTCTTATTGTGCTTGGCTGTATGGCTCATTTTCTTTGCCTTAATATAGATACATTTATGAGTAGATACGTTAATGCACTTGTGCACAAAATTCGATTTTGTGCAGCCTATATCCTGCACAAATAAGCACTTTCAGAGCATGAGAAGTGAAAACTAAATTTCATAAAAATGAGGCGTTTTGTGTTCCAAATTGGTCTGAAAATGCTACTCACCAGTTTCCGAAAGATAAATTTAAAAAAAAACAATTTTTCGGGTAAAAGTTACACCTAAAGCTAGGTCGAGGTTATGTCGGAATTGGTCGTAAACATTTCTAGGAAAGCAACTGTGAGTTGATAAGTAAATAATAGACGTGTAAACCACACTTTTAATTACATTAGATAAAATAAAATTGTAGCTACCTATTTTTATAACCTTTCTACTACATAGGATTCATTCTATATCAAGTAAATCAAAGTAATATTGTACTAAAACTGCTGAAATATTTGTTTATGACTAAACAAAATTAGCCCTCAGAGTACTTACTCTACCCTATGATCTGATATGGAGTCTTAATAAGTATCTACTCTTAATTTTATAGCACCTACCTACCTACTTAAATATTCATTAGGTACCTATTGGTTCGTTTTGTTAATAAAAAACATATTTTATGATTGATGAATACTTTTTCAAATCTTTAATATAAATGTGAGGATGAATGGACGCAGAAGTGTGTGTGGATACGTATTTGTTGTATTTGTAACTCTTTTACGTAAAAATTACTGAACGGATTTCGTTCAGTTAAATTTGGCACACAGATAGCACTGGACTAAGATATAGGATAGTTTTTATCGTGGAAAAATGTTAGGTTTCCGAGGGATAGTCTAAAAAAATAATTTAGGCGTTATTTCTCAACGCAGACGAAGTTGCGGGAACCAGTTACTGTAAATAACTAAAAATCTTTGTAGGTAAATAATAACTATGAATAATAATAATAATAATAATTTGCCTTTCACTTATTGTACATAAATCATTAATGTATAAATCATTTTCCAATCTGTAGGTATCTAAGTACATAAATACATACGTAATTTTTCTTCGGCTTTGTTTCCGGGCTCTAAAAAAATTAGAGTTCATTAAAGGGTTGTAGCGTAGCAATAATCCGATTCCGATATAACATATTAAATTAATTGAGGAACAAAATGCACTAATGCGACGTTAAAAATAGAATTGAGCAGTTTTTTTTTCTAAATGATACAATAAAATTTAATTCTAAAATCTCTCCAGGCAAAAGATTGTAAACCAATTATTTGTGGATACAAGATGGTTCTTTGAGGGCATTCTTGAAACTAAAACGGTTGAGACGATGTTAAATCAACTTTTTTTACTCAACAGAAAAAAGAGTAGATGACGCTGGATATACTTATTTGCTTTCAACGATTATTTTTTTCTGTAAATTATATACAAAACCGCGTTGATAGCTCTTTCCGTTACTGAAAACCTCATGAAGATTCGTTTAGTAGTTTTTGAGATTACAGACAGACAGACGCAACGGGGTACTTTATTTTATATTATGTAAAGATTTAATCTGCCCATTGATTTTCACTTAGCTATCGATTTCTATCAATTTAAACAGTCTCTGCTAAAGTCTCTGATTAGTCAAAGCACTTAAGCTCAGATTAAAATAGTACAAAACCTAAATAATATATATTGCTAATGATTTTAGTTCCACTCGATAAAATATATCTGATATTATTTCACAATTTAACGTCCAGGCGGACCAGGTCCCCAAGGTGGTACTTAATCACGAGTTCGACATGGACTTCAAGCCATTACTCCCTCGTAACATTGAAGAAGAAGGAGTGATTTGATCCGCAGCGCCGCCGCTGCCCCAGATTGACATTCTGTGTCAATCAACTGTTAAACCTTACAATGTTAGTTAGTTATATGTGGTTATATATTGTAATATCATGTTTGTTTACTGTTGTTTAACAAGTCGCTCAACTAGTTGTGGAAGGCAATGCATAGCATTGGAGATTTGATCCATAATAGGCGATTCGTCGGAGAACCAATGGGACATAGCCCCAAGAAACAGTTAACTGAATTGGGAATGGGTGAGACATATCTCGTAACGATTAGAGGTGTTATGGTTGACTAGCCTTGAAATGGAGACCGTGGTCTAAACACCACGTGGGCTGAGCAACGTCTCCCCGGACCGATAACTTAAAGAGTGCAGGTGACAGTGAATGGATGTGGAGGGTAGGGGGCCTAGTGTGGTGGTGCTCAATTAAAAAGGTCTATACTCAACAGCGGCCTCATTAAAAGCATAGATCTATGATTTGGTACGAAGGCCAACGAATCTAGTTTCGTTCGATGAAAATTATATCCGTCTGAGAATTTTTAATTCGCCTCCACTCATGTCTTTAGTCTAAAACAACAACAGTTTGACGAAAACACGACAAAACTCGACTGCTTGTTTCGCTAACAATATGAATGTCACGAGGACTATTCAGTGGCTCATGGCCATTGTTATCGCACAAACGATAAGTAAGATTACCTACTAACCAAAAAAATTGTAAATCGTAACTATATTAGCACAAGTTCTAGTGTTACCAACTAAATCCCTCATTGTTGCAATTGTCGATTGAACGGAATACAATTTTCGGTCTTCAGTTGGAGTAGCACTTATTTACTTTGACAAATAGTTTATTTTGCAATGTGTGAATGGACTCTTGTAATACTGCAACACTTTAGATTGCCACCATAGATTGTATATTGACATTTTTATCCCATTTTTGCAGTTTTGTAAGCGTTCAGGGCTAATCGTTTGGAAATGGTTTGACAATGCGACGGTTTTATGCTTGTAGGTTTGTGCAATTGTTAATAGCTCGATTTCGTACGAGATTACTAACGCCGTCAAGAGTCTGCATTCTGAAAGCGTGGTCTCTTGTCTTAAAACTGTGTTACAGTGAATATATATTTGTAAAATTTTCTGGATTTTTCTAATGTAAAATTTTCTCTTTCAACATGCTGTTGGTCCACTTGATGGTAGGTGACTACTATCGTATATTAATACGATCACACTAGTAGGATGAGGGATAGGGGAAATGGGCTCTGGTATCCTTTACTCATTCACCGAAACACAACAACTCATAATGTTATTTCACGGTGGTCTTCTGTAAGGGGGTGCTTACTGCCACCAGATGGGCCGCCCAATTTATGATTGCTAGACGCAATGTGCTCTGTCACTACTGACATATCTTATTCCTTACATAGTATAAATTGAAGTCGCTGAACGTGTATCTGTCTGTCTGTCTGACTGTATATCCGCTAACTCCTCCTAAACCACGCAAAGGATTTTCTACTTCTTTAGTAAAAGAAGCTGTGAAAAAACAAAAAACATGACAATCGTTGTATTTTAACATGTATGATTCTAAATGCTACATATTCGGTAGAATATTCATTATTATTTTGAAAAAAATTTTCATTGATAACAATATAAATTTGTGATAAAAGCACTAAAATATTTATTAAAATAAATAATAAATAAAATAAATAATGATAAGTTCAGTTATCAGTAGTTCATCAATAATATGAAACAAATAATCCTAACTAATATTGTAAATGCCTAAGTGAGTTTGTTCGTTTGTCACGTTTTTACGCCTTAATTATTGCACTGATTAGCTTGAAATTTTGCACAGACGATGTCACAGGAACGAAAAGGACCTACCTTTCGTCCAGAAAAAAGTATTGTTCCCGAGCACACAGAAGAATACGCGGTCCCAAAGTAAAGTTGTAAAATAGTAAAATCCCAAGTAGTTGTTAAATAAAATCTTTTAAAATGCATAAGAACATCACAGCAGACAATAAAGGATTGCATAATAATATCTCTATTCTCACAGAAATGAGATTTAATAACGTTTTGTTAGACACCAATGCTCTTTTAGCTAACAATTTTTTTCTCCATATATTCTTACAATGATTCCCAAATTATCCTGACACACCTCTCCATTGCTTCGCATTTGTTGTTGCTCTTATTGGGGTGTTTCTCGTGGACCAAGGCGGACTGGTTGACAGGATTGAAACGGCTCCTTCCGTTTGTATGGCATGTTTTTGTTATTAGCAATCTTGACGCGGCACAATTGAACAAGCTTCGGATTCGTTCGAGTACTTTACCCTCTTTGCTGTCGGATTTCAATTAATATTTCTTTTTCTGCTTTAAATGCCTCTTCAGATACTGGCTGACTGCTTAAACTGCCGCATTGACTGTGAGCAATTTTTCTTTACCGCGCTAAGTACGTTCAAGGTTCCTTCTAAATTCCAATATTTACAGATTTTCTATTTCTTCCGATTGAAATTTGACATTAAAAAATATATTTCCAACCAAAAATCTACAGTGAGTTACAAAATTCTCAACGCATAACAAACGCATTAAACAAACCCAGTGTTTAAAATGAATTTGTTAAAATAGTTTAAAGCTTGAAAAAAAAATCCCATTACCTAAGTAGGTATTAAGATTTTTTTTTATAAAAATTTATGATAATTCATTTGGTACATCATTTACAACTAGATTATATTTCGAACTATGTACAGTTAAGAGTTAAAAAAAATACATAGACAAACTAAGCTACAGTACATGGCAATATTAATCGTTCGTACCTGTAGCATAGTTATAGTCCGGGAGGCACCAATCTTCCTGTATTTCCTTTTTTCCATATTAATTTGTATAATAAATAGCTGAAAACTTAAGGAAGAGACCAGAGGTAGAAGTAAGACTCCAAAAGAAATGTCATCAAGTAAGTAAAATCTATGATAGTATATTCCTCACCCACATAATAATATCTGGTATGCGCGATACTTTCGGCAGTTTGTAAGCACGCATACCAAGATAATTATGAACGCGTGAAATGAAAAAAAAAAAAGGTTTCCGTGATAATGCATAAATTTTACCCCATATCTCACCATTAAGATAGGTATGCGTGACCTTTCCGGCTAAAAATCATTGGTCGGCCGGATTTTTTCTTGATGAACCTGATATTTCGCACAATTCTATATGAGATTGATCAAAATCCATAATGGAAAAAAATTATGGAAATTTAATAATATGTATTAAAATATTTCCGGCCAATAAAATCCACGCCGACCAAGCAAATCTTGTTCGTCTAAGTGTTAACTTTTATTTTTTATTAAAAAATTTAGTATCCGTAATCACGGAGCTTTCAGGATTGGTGCCTCCTCGCCTATAGCAATCTTACTTTCATATGAAATAAAGTAACAAATGACTCTTAATTAAATTTAAATATTTCCAGTCCCTCTTAAATTTCATTGTAAATTAATATTATTCTATTAAAGTACGTTATTATGCTTTTTAAAGAATTAAAATGTGTTTAAAGTTTATTTAAAAGATTTCGCTTTTACATATAAAAGTTCATTTCAATTCTCACTGCACTAAGATCTCCGGAAATGTATTATATACAGTTGGTTCTCAAGAATACCAATAATCTCTCAAAGTGAAAGCATTTGTTTAAGGCGGCTCACTTCAAAAAATCGTCATATATGTTTTTCTTAGAAACGCTAACATTTGTAGATGAGAAAAAAATATATGTGAATATTGAGGAGATCATCTGTAAAAGACAGCTTTCGATACACGATTTATTTATAATACTTCATTCGATATAATTGAATCCTAAAGTAAACTCAATTTCAAACAAATTTTACTCTTCTTTTCTGTATGAATCTTTACAAAAAAATTACTAAAAATTATTTGAACAGCTTTAGAATTTAGGTATTATGAGTAAAAATGCCGTGTAAGGATGAAAGGAGTCGATTTATTCCTGCGGACCAAGATTTATTCCAAATATCACAAGGCTTCTCGATTAAACCCTTAAACTCGCCAATGTCGCTAATTTGTTCAATGTGTCGCTAACTCGCTATCGCAGATGTCTTCGCAAGAACTCTCAACTGTCGCTTTCGTATCGCGTATCCTAGCACACGCTCCTCAAGCGCCCATTCCCGTCTTTATATTCTCGCAAAAACAGTCTGGATAGTCGTAGAAAGTACTCGAACTTTTAAACAAGTAAACATCGAGCGTCGATTATTCTATCGGTCTAGAATTTTGCTTCGGATCCTAGAATGTGAACTCTGTCTCGAAACTGTAAAGATCAATTTCCTTTTACACTTGTTTAATGGGGTGTGGTCACCATGTATTGGTAAACATTACCTCTTCTTCCTGAATGTTCTATGCCCCTAACACCAACTCGCGTTCCTTCAAGAAGGTTCTATGGCCAACCGTAACAATATGAATATGGTGGAATTTAAGTACTATGAAAACCATTAAAATTTTGTCACAATTGAACGATTTAAAACAATAGGTACACTTATGCGTTCTTATCCACACTCGCAAAATGTGTCGGTGATACGATGGTGGTTTGATAAGTTAGTGACTTTTGAATTTTTTTTTAAGCAAATGAACGTTTTCCAACTTTTTATTCATTCCAATCAGGTTTTCTCAAGAAGTCAAGACCCTCAAAATAGGCGTTTGTTTTAGTGATGACCTCTTCATTCGACCCAAATGTCTTACCGCCCAGCCATTTCTTCAGGTTTGGAAACAGGAAATGTCGCAGGGAATAATGCTTAGTCTAGAGTCTAGAGAATTTGCTAAATGAGGTAGCAGTTCGTAGCTCAATTGATGGATTTTTTCTATGATGACTTTCACACATGTGCATCTGTGCGTTGTCTTTTCCTTGCCAAATGCGGTCGTTTCTGCTTCAAATCAATATCGAATCTATCCAAAAACTCCGAATAATATGCGCCGGTGATTGTTTTACTCTTTTTAAAGAAATCGATGTGAATTACACCGCGTGCATTCCAAAAAAGACCAATGTTAAAGTAGATACCAACTTAACACGTAGGTATATATTTAATATGCCGTAGTGCCTACTTTTCAGGGAGATCCTCCCCTCCCCGTGGGAGGACTGCGGTAAGGCCGGTAAGCCGACCGAAGATCGCCTTAGGCATCAATATTGTCCTTCTGTCCAAAACCGTTTCTATTCAACTTATACATGAATACATCACAAACTCGAAACAGATACCAACCCATCGTACCTATACTTGTGCTACTTGCTCCTATAGGCTTGCATAAATTTGCAATTTAAGTCATTTTCTGACTTTGCAGTGTAAGTCACTTACTAGTGACTTTTTTTCTTACATTTTCTTAGATATTTTTTTTCTTAGTTTTTTTTTTTATTACTCATGTCAAGCGTTGAATTTTTTATTTTTCTGTTTAGGTGATTCCTCAGGAGTAGTATATTTTCAATGAAAGGTACTCTATGTCTTTTCTGTTGCTAAATATTATAAGATGCTAATATTGCAAATATAGCCAAACACTTTTCTCACATTACAGACAATGAAGTTTTTATGTCAGTAGTTGTCGAATTATAATAATCTATTCAATATGTTTCATATGGGTTTAAGATCCAATTAAAAGAAGAAACCTTCAGATTTTTATTTTTTCATAATAAAAGATCTTACTTATCTAAGATTTTTTTTGTTAGGTATTTATCTAAAATTGAAACACTCGGGCACACAACGTCCAAATTAGGCGCGAAATCGCTCACGGGAGCCACTCGCAAAAACCTCGTTAGCCGCCATATTTGTTCGGCGACAGCGAGGGGCGCGCCCTCTATGTACGCAATTACCAACATATCCACATCTCTTAACTGGAAACAACATCCGAAATCAGAACTAAGTTACCTCCACATAAGGTGCATGTTTGTTGACGCACAGTTATGTGAGTGTATTGTCGTGACAAGGGTGTACGCTGTGAGCACAGGGGTGTGGGTGACACCCTCCGGTGTCGCGTTTGTAGAACGCAATAGATCGTATGTGAAATGGATATGCAATGTGATATATCCGAGGCGATAATAAAATGTTGTAATGTTTCACTTAAAATACAATAGGTATAACTACTACAAACGATAAAATACAATGTAAAATTTAAAATAAAGTGGGTGCAATTGCGGACGCTGACATCACTATCAATTTCTTGATGATAATTGCTGTAATAATAACAGAGCAAAGAAAAGAGTATTTTTGCATTAACACCAAGATATTCATAGACTTGTAATAAACTTCTTGTAAAAACTGTTGAAATCGATAGACCAGCATCCATTGTTCGATATTACGTAATATTAATTAAGTATTCTGAAAACTATGATATGATAACATGATTATGATAACATAAAAAAATCGAAACACCTCTGAAGTTTGGTTTTGTATGAGTTTTATGTTTTTTTTTCTACATTAAACAAAAAAATGGCAGTTAATTGCGGATATTATAAAATTATTAACGATATTTGCAGTTATTTAACGAATATTAATGTTTCAAATTAAAATTAAATTTCTTTAGCTGTGGTTTTTTTTTAATAAAAGGTATGTTTCTACCCTTTAAGAAGAATTTGTAAAATGTTAGAAACAAAGACGTAAAACATAGACTATATAGTACCTAACGCATAATATTTGAATATAAATAATATATTATGTACGTCTTAAGCAAGACTTTGAAGGTTTTTAGTTAAGTATGTATAAAAATAAGCTCTGGGTGAGCTCGCTCCATCTTCGGCCTCATCCTTCCTACATGGATAGATGCTGGTCAAGAGCAAACCCATCTATAATAAAAAAAAAAAAAAATATATATAATATTAAATTATATACCTATTTTTTTATCAATATGCGTATAATATATGGGGGTACATTTCCCTATTCCTTCTTTATCCCTTATCCTTAATCATATTAGGGTCTGTCACGCATTTCAGCACCTGTGACATTGCTTGACGGGAGCCTCCTGCCATGAACAGTCAGCCTGTTTGACGACCTTTTATATATACAAACGAATTTTTTACCTATCCCCATTTGGTATCGTAAATCAGACATTCGTCGTATTTTTGAACACAGTTTGTTCGTTATTCTGAACATAAAAATAAAATATGAAGTTGTTTATTTCTGATTTCAATTTTGTTACTACGATAATCAAAAGCAATATAGATTACAAATAAATAGTGTACACTTTAGGTTGGTTCGTATCAGAACTGAGGTTTTCATCTTCGTCTGAAATACCTTGTGCAGGGAACATAGCAATAACGAGAAATTCCAACCGAAGAATGAAATACTTGCAGGCTCTCCCTCGTTTTTATTGGATAAATGCAAGTTTTTTAAAAAATTCAAAATTCAAGCATAAATTTCGACATTTTTGGGATAGTAGTGCTCAGCTCGCTTGGGTTCGAATGTGTATTTCATAAGAATATGATTGGTCTAACGATGCAAACTGCTTCTGTTTGAAGACGTGTGAAGTTTTGCGTATTAGCGTGATATCAGCTTATACCTATCAAGACCTATAACGCACCTACATCCCTTCTGGTGTTGTTTTTGTTTGTATCAAAGTTTTAGATATTTTAATACAAAATACTTAGACGACAATAATAATAATATTTATAATTTGTAAATAAATAATCAATCGTATTAAAGGATATTAGTTGGTCGTCGTGATGTTTGTATTCTATATAGGTAGGTAAATTTTTCATCTACCCACTACACTATCCCTCACCTAGTCGACATTGGGGAGGCAAATTAATTCTAGCAATTAATAGGCGGCTTAAGGATGGATCCCCCGAGCGATCCACCCTATTCGGAGCGTTCTATTATTGATGCCCTCGATTGAGCCCTATGCAAGCGTTTGTGCTTCGTGTCCCCGAATTAAAACTTGCTGATTTACAAATACAGCCGAAGCGTGCAGCTGACAATGTGGGGGCGACGACGCAACGTTCTCTGAAACAAATTGCTTTTGAAAATTGAATTTTGGTGAGGTAATTTGGTGTCTCGTTCGGCTAACGACGAGCGGTGGATTACTTTGTTGTTTTTCTAATATTTTAAGTTTGGAAGTTTGTATATGTGTACATTGAATTTTCAATGAAAAATTACAACTAAAATTATTGGCTATAGAAGTCGCTATAGATCCCATTATACCTCTTATTGTTTCCGACCCTCGTTTGTAATTATCTCTACTTATATATCCTTTTACTGAATCTCTCTGATTACCCCGTTGCCTGTCCGTTACTCTATAACACTAAAAAATTGACTTTTATATATGTAACTATCTGTACTAGTATTATAGGTATCAAAGAGAATGTGATTTTGTATATGTAAAGGGTGAACTCCGGATCCACAGCACCTATTTCAAAATTTCTTTCACTCTTTCAAAGGTACATTATTACAACTTTGGAAATGATATTTTCAAAGCTGACTCTCGTTTAGATCTGGCAAGTAGTGGCAGGATATACTGTATGTTTCGCAGCCAAACACCTTACAGAGGACTACCGCACCGTTGTGTTTCGGTGAGTGAATAAGGGATGGTACGTCCATTTCCCTGTGTCTAGGACAATTCACCGCCGCCAATTCATCGCAGTTTAGTTAAAATATCAGCATTAACATCACTTTAAAAATCAATGTCACATAAGTTTCTAGTACATTAAAGTTTTGTAACACATTTTGCAATAGACAAAATTTATTTGCCAAAACCAGTATTCCGGGTGTACTCGCACCGCTCAGATTAAATTTCATAAAGATTCCAGAACCTAACCTAACCTTGTTTCCAGTACAAATAAGTCTTTTATTAACACATTTTGTAATAGACAAAACCAGTATTCTGTTTATTCCGAAATCTTTTATTATAATTAATGTGATTTCAAATTTACTATGCAAATTACAAATTGCTAAAATAAAACTAAAATACATCACATTTTTATGAAAATTTACATCTTTTCTGACAATAAACATCTGGTAGTAAATCTTTTGCTTTCTAAATACTGCGCATGATAAACAATAGACAACAACGCCGGCGATGAATCGTCCCATTTCCCTCCCCGTTCCTAAGATCTAATCCATATCATTTGAAGCGTTGCTTGTGTTATAGGCGACATAAATGTAAAAAAAAAAAACATTAAAAATACTTATGGATATAGATTATACCATAGGTCTCTCATTACACCCGGGTGAAACTGGAGCGCGTCAGTCCACATTTAAAAAAAATTGTGTACTTCTAAATAAAGTCTTTACAGCCCGTTTAGTTTGTCAAATAAGTAAAAGTTAAGCTATTACCACAGTGTTCATCTTGATCTATCTGAGCGTCGAGTTTGAATGAAATCCGTTCTACAGCTTCTGTGTTTGTAAATGAGTAACAATAAACGGTCAATCGACTTAAAACATTCACTCTGTGACGATTTGAATGAAGTTTCGAACACAGCCTAGACCTTTGTCCTAGATTTAAATTTAAATACTTTTTATCTTGAAAGTTTACTTAGTTTCCGGGGGATAATAGTTATAATTTAAATTAATTTATGTTTTACTTGTCAAGCGAAACTGCGTGAAACGGCTAGGTAATATTGTTAGTATAGAGGCCTGATTTTCACCATATTTCACTAAATACGTACTTATATGTAACCAAAAACAAGTAGCTGGGTGAATAGCAAGTGAAATAAGGCAACGTACAGAAGCGCGGAGCCTAGCGACGACAGAGCCGAGTGCCCACTAATTGCCACTTGAGCGCCAATTACAACGACAATACGGTTGCGAACTCAGGTGAGGGCTTAGTGGATAGTGTGCAGCGAGCTTTACAATAACAAAACGAGACAGCTCGAGATGATCATTAAAACCACCCGTACCTTACACTAAAGGTATACGCTTATATGTGAATATAGGTTATATGTATGTTCTTCGTGAGGGTATTCGTTAGATGGTCATTTATGCCGAAACCATAAAGACGAGATAGTCTTGTCCGGCGTGTCTTGAAACTTGTTAAAATAGAAAACGTTTGGGATAAAATTACCCTAGCGCTCTCTTTTTGAGACATTACGGCGTAATGTGGCTGCCTTGTCTCCAAATAAATTGGCATCTAATAAATGTATAAATTGTGTCTAAATTTCTCCATATGCTATTATAGCGTGCAAGGCCTTACCAATTGATATTACGCATAAACATAACTATGCATGTTATCAAATATAACGTGCAATTGATGCGCTACAAATGAGTAAATTAGTGTACCGCTTAGATGAAGGACTGCATACAGTTCCTAAAAAGCCTTTCCCCTTTCATAGAGACGTAAAATTAAAGGAAAAATATAGGAAACGCAACCCTTTCTAGACGTTGAAACTTAAAAAACGTAAAAAAAAAGTGAAAAAGTTCCTATGAACAAGCTGAGCACCCTTCAGAGAAATTGCGTCGTGAAACATGCCCGTATGAATACATAGGTACATTAGGTATAAAGCCTCATAACTAGATACTTAGTTTTATATATAGTGCGGTATACAGAATAGTTTTTAAAATATATTATATTTGTAGTTACATCCACACACTAGATTGTTTTCACCAATATTCGAATAAAAAAACATTTAGATATAATTGATGTTTTAATAACGGGTTCAGTTAGTCATTATCACGAAATGTAGTCTTAGGTCCAATAGGCTATGGGTCCAAATGTAACCTATCACGTTTTCTTTAAATCGAGTTGTAAATGAATACTGTTTAGCACCTCTTGCACACAAGAATAAGAAAGTGGCCTATTTAATTTAATTTAATTTAGTAGTTAAGTTTCCTTATAATGTTTATTAATGTGTAAGGAATACGTGATAATTCTTTTACAAAGCACCAATTGAGTGTGAAAATAGACTTATATGGACACAATGATCTAATGCTGGACCGCACCTGTGTCTATCTAACAAAGATTCGCATAGTGACACTAGTGCTTCAAATGTAATCAACCCATATGCGGTCATAGTTGCGAAGATTCTAAGTGATACTAAAATGCGGCCCACCGCCCAAAGGCCCGGAAGGCTTGGACCTTTGTCGGACGTCTTCCTATGTGCCGTAGTCGGACTGGTCATCAATTTTAACTGTTGTTCTTCAACGATCAGCTTACAATAAAAGCGAATAATTATAATTACTATACTATTAGTATATTTGCAGAAATAGGATGCTAAAATTATAGATACGAAAGATCTGATAATGAAATAGCATAAAGGCTTTACATATAAGAGCAGAAGTTATTTTCAAAAATCTTTAATCAATTCATAAAAAAATCAATTCATCATATCCTGAGGTTGTATTGTGTACCTAAAATAAGAATCATTATCTAGTTGCCATTTCGTCATACACATAATTTTTTGACATTTTGACTTTTTTTTATATAAGGACATTTAACATTGTTAGTTACTATTTCTGACTTTTTATTTTATGTTTTTATTATTGTTTGTCTTTGACTACAATTGTGTATCGTGGCCTATTTTTATTTGTAATTATTTTTGTTCAAATTTCTTTATTTTTCGGAATTGTTAACATATTACCAAAATACTGATATATAAGTTTGTATACCAAATTTGTAACGATGTGTTCAGCTTTAATTGGCTTGCACACTGGACCATTAATGTTGAGTGTTAATGTTAATAAACGTTAAGTGTGCTAAGCTGTTGCTGATGTAAATATATAAAAATAAAACAAAACCCTTAATCTAAATCGCCTAAATTGTACCGTAATCGAGCCATGAACAGGGATACAACACGCTCATGTAATATGCACGACCGTAACTAGACCCACGCCCGTCCTCTACTGTTTACGCAGAAGTGTAGGTATCACTCGCGTGGCCTCTTGTGCGTAATTAATCGCAATCTGTCCATACTACGAAGGGCCGGCTTTATTAAATTTTAGCGCTTTCCAACCACCCCACTCCCCTCCCGTCCCCCCTCCTCTCACCGCCCATCACCCATCCAACACCCGAAAACCCCCCTCGAATGAATAGACCCATCACTTTTACTATTCGCAGCGGACGGTGGATTAGTGAGATGAATTTCCAGCGCCTCCTGGGGGCTGAAATTGTGCGGGGTGTATTGGTGAGGATTTGCAATCGCGACGCGATCACTATGCCTTTATTACGCTGAACGTGTATTAATAATGATGACGCCAAATTAACCCTCCATTCTGTATTGAATTTTTCGAATAGCGTTCGAATCTACTTGTACATATGATACACTTTTGCTTAATTTCGGTAAATTTTATCTAAAAGTCGTCAGACAGGCTGATGGTAAGTAGTCACCGTTGCCTATAACATAAGTAACGCCACTTATCCTGAGAGTGCGTTGTAGTAGAGTTCAGGATATAAGATTAGGAAGAGACAGGGGGCTGCAATAGGCTCCTGTATCACTTACTCATTCATCAAAACACAACAGCATATCTTATGTTATTTTTAAATCTAAATTGCGTTTTAATATTCAGATAAAAATCAGATAGGTCTTCGTTAATTAGGAATCTATAAGTCGATATACACTTAAGTAATATTGATATCGACTTATAGATATCGATATATATCTATAAGTCGATATCAATATTACTTACAATAAACAATTAATTGGTTTTTATTCTATATAAAAACATTTAATTAGTTATCATTATCACGTTGCGCATTTTATTATGAACTAGCGGAGACCGTAACTCCGTACGCCTGGTATTCGATATAGCTCGTAACTTTTTTGTTTAAACCGAATGGAATGAAACAAACAAAATGTTACGCAAAGCTTGCCACAATACATTAGTGTAAATCGCATTCAAATCGATTAAGCCGTTTCGAGATTAACGTGCACAAACAGACAAAAATTCTGAAAACTATTTTTTTGACCTCGATGTACATAAATTTTGTTCTAAAACGAAAACCATACGTTTGGCAATTTGGACCTTTTGCTTACTATCACAAGTTACAATCTTGACATTTTACAATCTGTGCTTCTATAAGTTACTAATAAATAAATTTGAAATGTCTGTTTGTAATGTCAAAATAACTGTTTTTTTTATTAAATGTATATCAAAGTATATAAGGTAGGACTTATAGCAAAAAGGAAAACATTTTTTTAAATTTTGTCTTTTTGTTCCGGCTAATCTCCGAAACGGGTGGAACTATTTTGACGGGACTTTCATTGGCAGATAGCTGAATTTATGAGGAATAACTTAAACTACTTTTATTTTTGGAAAAAAAATTGCACTCCGCGCACGCCGCAGCGAAGCGTGGCCGGGTTCACGTAGTCTACAATGTTAGGACTTTTTACAATCTAGACTTCATAATAAGTAAGTAAGACCTACAGATAGGTAAATTTGAAAAAGTTTGTAATGATTTTTACCTCTACCTACTTCGGATATCCATAACACGCTACATTTACGATGAATTTTTTATCAAAAGAAATAATTAGAAATTAAACCGGTTTACCATTCATCCAAACTGAGTTGCAATCTTACCGTATCAGGATTGTATCAAGATTAGGCGATACCTACCAAATCATTAGCACAGTGTAGCCGAGCATTTAGTTGAAACATAAACGAACCCTGTTATATTAGACTCAAAGGCTCGCAATTTGAATTTCGATCGCGCTCGAATGGCGTTCTATGTGAGCCTGAATTAGGCGGTCTGTTCACACGTACACGCCCGGGGGTGTAATATTTTTCACCCCAGCGCTGCAGACAAAAACAAGCCTCCGTACAGCGCTCGAAGCGAGAATACTGCGCCCCTTTGTCCAAGCACAATACACGTTTTATTTCCATTTTTTTTTATTTTTCATAATAAACCGGCCCCGTACAAAATCGATGGCCTCAAGCGACGGGTTTGAATCAAGCTGGAATCACACAGTTAATTATTGACACATCCGTTTTTTACCCGCTCGGAGCGCCATTGTGGACCAAATTTGTTCCCTTTGTGCTGAAACTGACGATTTCCTTACTATTGTGCCGTTTTGATGTTTGCTTTGTTGAGTGCCGAATTTGCTCTTTGTTCTAATTATTGGTTATCGATTTTCGTTCTCGTTAAAGGCAATATTTTAACTGTGCGGTGGATGCAATTAATTTTGTGGTTTATTAATATATGCAATGTATTCAACAATGACATTATGGTTCAAAAACGGTAGCTTTTTTTTTTTTCAAAAATATCCAATCACCTGTAGGAGGTTGACTATCCTTTTCATTTTTTAACTTTTGTTTTATTTAATACGACTGTTATAATCTTAAGTTTAAGCTAAAGTACAAATTAGCATAAAGAATCATATATCATATTTTATTATGATTGTTAAATACCAGACACAGGAGAAGATAAGAATTATGAGAGTACTTACATAAAAGTATTTGAAATTGCCGTTTAATGGTAGGTAATTAAAAAAAACTATTTTTCAAGTCATTAAAACTAGTCGCTATTCACATCGCACGGTTTGTTCGCTTTACACAATTCATGCTATCAATAAGATAATTTCCGCCATATTAGTCTTTTTTTATTTTATTTAACAAAGCATTTATATGCTTTGTTAAATTTAAAAAAAAATTCAGGCACTTACATGATTTACGAGAACTTCAGATAGCTATATAGCTTGGGGTGTTGAATGTTATATGAAAAATGCTACCGTCTGCTATTAACACAATAAAACGCACAAGTGCTGCAATCGGGCTGACACTGATCTTAGTAGAAGCTGGTCTTGTAAGAGGATAGTCAAATATACGTATTATTGTGATGTACCTAACTGCTTAAAAAGGTTTTGATACAGATTTCTTCTCTGGGAATAAAGTTCAACTATATTGACTTCGCTCATAGGATAACTACATAATTTCTTTACACTTTTGTTCCCTTTAGGACCTTCGATCTCGGACACTTTCTATTGCAATTTGAATAAATACAAAAAGTAGACCAGAATTATTTATTTATTTTTATGTAAAAAAATTAAAAAATAATAATTCTATTTTTAATAACTTTAATAAGGATATGTTTTAAAATACGTATCCGCATATTTTTTATACCTTCGATGTTTGTAAGTCAATCTTACTGTAAGTTCTATGCGAGCATATAGAGAGGCACCAATAACTACATTGTTTGTTTTAGGATATTTTGAAATACATAATTTGTTCTTCCCCAACATTTGGTAATTTCTATTCTTTGTAATCATAATCATGTAATCTTTGTATTATAATCATCATAATATAATCATCAGAATGAAAGTCACTTGTAAAGGCATCCCCTTAGATAGAATCTTCAATGCTCACTTGCCAATATTGTATCTTGTTAGCTTCAAATGTACGATCCTTATGTTTTGCTGGCTCTTCATAGGTTCATAATATTTATAAGGTAAAATCAAGGAGGGACGCTGCATGAACAAGACGCCGCAGCAGCATAGTAATCGAAGAATTTTTTTACTAATGAATTCCGATGGCATCGAACGGCGATGTCACCACACTCACCATCTCGATAACGCGTATCTGTATCGCGGTGACACGAACGGAAACGATTCCACGATAACGTTCATCGAGCACGAAGACCGTTGATTTTATTGGTAAAACATGATTTACCTACCTGCCGACTGTGAGTTGGATTTTTCTTCCTTTAATTACTTTTATCTGGAAGAAAGCCTCATCTATTAAAAAGTATTTACAATCCAACATCAGTCTCGGATTCCGAATGGATTGTGAATTGAATTTATCCCCTAAATTTTTGTGCGTTATCATACCCTTATACAAGTTTGAGTTTTGGGAATTTTATTTGTATACCAGCGACTTGCCCTCGACTTCACGCGGATGCAATTTTTTTCTGCAAATTGTATACACAAACCCATTGGATGAGTGGTTAGGGTGCTTGCCTTAACGCTCTGTTCTAGGGTTCCCGGGTTCGATTCCCGGCAGGGTCAACTTTGAAAAATGAACTTTTCAAATTTGTCTCTGGTCTGGATCTGGAAAGTAGTGGCAGGGCACACTGCGTTTCGCAGTCATTTGGGCAGCCCTTCTGGCGGCAGTAACCACCCGCTTATAGAAGACCACCGTGAAATAACAGCACGTGTGCTGTTGTCTTTCGGTGAGTGAAGTAAGGGATGCCAGAGCCCATTTCCCTATCCTTTCCCAATCCCTTATCCTTAATCCTATTGTAGTTTGCAGCGCACTTGCAGCAGCTTTGGCGTTGCTTGTGTTATAGGCGACGTTAGCCACCTACCATCAAATTGACCATCAGCCTGTCTGCCGATCTTAACATTAAAAAAAAACCTTTCTCGTTTATCACTCTTTCTATTAGTAAAAACCGTGTCAAAATCTGTTGGGTGGTTTAGAAGAAGTTAGTGCAGTAACAGACAGAGGCGAACAGCGACTTTATCAATATAATGTGTATAAATAGATGCAAACTATAATAGTCTTCAATTCCAGTACCTAGCCTGGACATCACCTTTTCTCAAAATTATACCAGAAACGATGCTTGTGTTTAGTCTTAATGTGAAGTCATGAGTTATGACTAAAATTCTACAGACGGAAAGCTTCTACAAGCCCAAACTTGGCATTGTGATATGGGAGTAACCATATTGTAAAAATCGCTCCACTAACGTAAATTCGGTTCCACAACGGCAAAACTGATAGGTCATGTTATTTCGCTGCTATTGCACTTTGCCAGGTAGCTAGAATAAGATAAAACTTTTTGATTGTAGCATTTCTAACTCACGTCGCCCACGCACTGAAACATGTAGTTGACATTTGTTATATCTAGATTCATATGTGATATTATTTGTTAAGCATTTGAAAAACAAGATAATGTTACGACTAACTATGGAACGTTCTGGAAAAAGCGTTCACGCCGGCCGAAAGTCTCGAACGTCCCACTCTATCGAGGGTAGTCACGCGCCTTCCCAACTGGTGTCAAAGGGGATTGGTCCTTGTGTTTAGATTTTTCTGGAAGATTCGAAATGCATCAGGGCGTTGGCGCCAAGTATAAATAAGGGAATCAGCGGGCGAGATCAGTTAGTTTTGTGCGTAACATAAGCGATTCGAAAGAGAATCATCGAACCTTTTACGAAGTTACCTGCGACAGTGAACCGGCGACTCATTAAGGGAATCATTGACGACTTTTGGCAAGTTTAACGGTTTTATCGGATAAATTTAGTGATTTTGGAAGTCATCTTGGTTTGTGAAAATAAATAGTTCATTTCGCCCTTACACGGCAGTTTGACTCACCCCGCACTTAACAAACTTACGTATATATTACGTTTTTACGTATATAAACTAAAACCTATATACGTAAAAACTTCTATTATGCCTTTTCTCGTCAGTACATGTGCTGCAAGCATGCAAACTAGTGATATTGCAGTCCAGACGTAACAAACACACTTGTTTCATAACTGGTCGTATCTTCTCTCTCTCTTATTATTTTTAATTTTAATATAAAACCCAGAATCCGAAATCCCTCTATCAATACTTTTGCCTTACAAGTACCTACACATTAATATGTTTTTAAATGTTAAAGACATGTTTTTAAAAACATGTCTTTAACAGATATTTTATATTTAAAATGAGTAGCAGCTTTCATTTTGAAAGTACATAGGTAACGAATAATCGTGCCTAAGCTTTTAAGTCTCCTCAATTGGTTTTATTTCTTCCTAGTTACTATTTACTCGTTTCAAAGTAAAATACACTGTAGCATTCATATCGCAGTTGATTTTAAATATTTTTTTCCACCTATACTTATGGTACCGTAAACTAATAATTAAGTCGGTAGCTAATATTATTTCCCGGCATTTATGATATGATTGCCGTTGATACGCAGCAAAAGACAAAGCCTCGGCAGTCTTTTTAGCCGCTGCCGGTTTGAATGAGCATCACATTACATTGCCGCGCCCGCTTTGATTTGGACACCCTTTCATAAATGTCAAAAGACTTGAACCCTTTGAGGTTGTGCCGGGTAAAGATTCTCCTTGTCTCACAATTAATCGGATTATACTGAAGTTCAAGTCGATCGTTTCAAAGGAGGCGGATTAATGTGTAAATTTAGAAATTTTATGAAAGTTCTCTTTTTTTGGGCCATACTTCAACAAATCCGAGAAATACTTTGCCATTCATGGTTCTAAGTATTATAATATGCTTCTCTATCACAGCCTGGCATTATGCGTGTTGATTTTTTTATTCTCTCAGATCGCTCAAAAGCCTAAAAAAAACCTATCGATTGCTCCTAAATAAAGGAGATCAATCAGGCCATGAGTTTTTTTTAACTTCTTTGCAACGGTTGAAAATTGTACCATTGGTTAAGAAGACATTATAGATTTGACTGGGAAAATATCGTGTAATTTGGTAATGGGGTTTCATAAGTATTTAACTTTGAAAGCACGTACTCTATACGATGTTCGCACTGACTCGAACATCGTATAGAGTACGTGCTTGGCGATCAATGCGTTTATTTTCGAATGTTATTGTCGTTATTGTCGAACAAACCCATCTTTAATAAATTAATAAAATTTTATCCTATATCATATCAAGGTTGACAGCGCACTTGGAACCGATGAATTTGCTTGTCTTAATAGTTAACTGTAGCCACCTACATCAAGTAGACAGTGCCTATCAACTTATTAAGTTTCACTTACAGTGTAATTGCAGACGTTTCAATTTTATAAACGCGGAAATTGCTGCTGCAAACTGTATTTTCACTTAACGTAAGGGTATAGCTTTTGAGAAAAAAAGTTGATACAAGTTTTGTTTGGCAGCTGTTTACGTCGAGCTAAGCCCATCGTCTAATGGAAATGACAAGACTCTAATGTAACAACTGAAAACGAACCGCTGTTGGATGGATCTAACAAAGCATTCATACTCTGATGGCGGTAATCTCGCCGAAGGGTGGCATTGTTCGTCATTTTCTCTGTTTTTTTTTTTCTGTATTTTCTTTTCGGAAGGAATAAAAATACTGGAACAGTATTGTCGACGCCGAAGCTCGCGCCGCGATCGCGCAAAAAGGAGTCTGGATGACAACGAAATGACAGGAGCGTACGCGGGTGGTCTTGCCCACCCTCAGTGCTAGGCACGATCGCAAGCAGTATAGCTATTTAAAAATGACAAATAAATAGTGTACCTATGTGATTCGTATACCTAATAAACTGACTGAACCCAGACACGCATCATGCCGGGACAAAAACTGTCATAACTCTGGAAATATAAATAAGTTATTCATGAGTTATACACATAAATCATCCCCCAGAAATCCCACAAAATCCGTTCACAACTTTCCGAAATTTACACATACAGATAGACAGAGAAAAACGAAGGCTTTACTTTTATACTATATACCTACTCATATCTGTGTTTTTAAATATTTTTTAATATTTCGAAATATCTAACGCGTGTGCTGTATTAGAAAAATAAGAGCCGCACCCAAAAAGATTAACATCAATTGCCGCAAGCAAGTACCTTAGTTATAAAATTAAAAAACCTTTAGTTATTAGTTTTAGTTATAAAATTAGAGTGCGCTATAAAAATATTGCACATGTCCATAAAATGTAGAGTAATCGTGTACAACACTAGCCCACCCTACCCTCTCGTGTAAAAATGTCGCCCAGGGAGGGGCAGCATGCCACCGACAAGACGGCATTTTTACATTGTCGCATAGAACGCAAAAGTCCTACACACCAATTTAACCTCAAACCGAAATGATCTTTGTACCGTCCGCCAAGAGGTCAGTACCGCCCAACTGTTGGGGTGACTTTTTAAAACACACTGTTTGCGATAAATCGATAAGTATATACGTAACGTTAAGAGCAGAGGGTACAAATTGCGCGGATTTTACAGCTCTTTGTGTTGACAGGGGGGGTCAGGTGGGGGGAGGGCGTTTAGTGGTCCGTGTAGGCTGTTTTAGAAAATATGAAATTTTGACTTGAAAATTTGTCTCTACTTTTTACTTATAAAATTTAGTATGTTTTTGTAAAACAACTTCAGTCAGCAGCGAAGACAGCACGTCTTCGCAAGAATGCAATTGACTAAGGGGACATATTTTTTTATTGGTTGTTTGTATCTACGTTAAATGATAATAAAATAGTGTAGGTACCTACGGAAGTTCTTGAAAGTCTATTTTCGAAAACATAAAATAACATAAACTTTTCTCTAATATTTATACGTACAATTATTTTGTAGTTTTTACATTTATAATCTTTTAGTAGAAATTCTCTAAATACTAATGAAAACCGAATCTAAAACCGTTGCGTAAATAAGAATAAGCTACTTTATATATTATATTGTTAATATTTTAAGTACGCCTACATAACAATGAGTTAAATTAATATATAAATTTATAAATTCATAATACTTAATAAAGTGAAAACCGTATAAAAATTTGAACACCGCTTATGTTACCGAGGTAAAAAAAATTGTTTTTAGAATTTTAGTCGGTTTGTCTGTGCGTTTGTGCACGTTAATCTCTGAAACGGCTTAACCGATTTGAATGCTGTTTTCACTGATGTATTGTAGCAAGCTTCCCGCAACATCGGTTACAAACAAAAAAGTTAGTACTACTCGTACGAAGTTGCGGACTCAGCTAGTTTTTTTTAATATGTAGGTATAGGTATACCTACGAGTACATCTATACTAATATTATAAAGCTGAAGAGTTTGTTTGTTTGTTTGAACGCGCTAATCTCAGGAACTACTGGTTCGAATTGAAAAATTCTTTTTGTTTTGAATAGTCCATTTATCGAGGAAGGCTATAGGCTATATAACATCACGCTACGACAAATAGTATTATATAAGCTGTTTGCAGTACCGCGCGCCCCATGCGCACGCCGCCGTCGTATGGGCCGCAACGAAGCGTGGCAGAGTTCAGCTAGAATAGAATATAATAGGTTGGCGGAAAAGTTTCTTCGCATTTTATATGAAAACTCAAGACTTTTTTTTTTCAAAGTTTATTTATATTTAATTACAGCATATATGTATGTGCCATTTTATTCGATGACTTTTTGCCAGCTTCTAGATAGTGACATCATTCCGTTGCTATACAAATTTTGGAACTTTCCGTTGCTATACAAATCAAAAAAACGCGACAAGTAGTTTTGGCAGTCCTCTCTTGATGTTAACCTGACACTGCCTAAAAAATTCTGAAGAGACTGAAACAGATGGAAATCTGATGGTGGTCGGGGCTATATGGCAGATGCAATTAACACCTCCTAGTCAAACTCTCTTAATTTTTCCTGAGTGGCTAAAGATGTATGTGGTCTAGCGTTGTCGTGATGAAAGACCACACCCTTTCTATTGATCAATTCCGGCGGCTTCCTCTCAACTTCTTGCTTTAATCTCATCAGTTGTTAGCAGAAAAGATCCGAATCGATGGTTCTGCCAGGCGGTAAAAGCTCATAATGAACAATGCCCTTCCCTCATAATGAATCACCCTATGAAGAATTAACCCGGGTTAATTAAGAATTAACCCATAGACTGTGAACCCTGAGCTACCTCTTTCGCACGTTCTTGTCGTCTCAATAAAGAATCGCAAATGAGTACACGATTCATAAGGTTTCTTTCAGTGAGCTCGTGTTGCACCCAAATATCGAGTTTCTTTATGTAACCATTTTTTTTCAAATGGGTCAAAACTGTTTTGTGGTCAATTCACAGTTCTTCAGCTATATCGTAATTACTGATATGCCGAGCTTAGGTACTCCACTTTTTAAAAATTGCGTCAGTTTTATCCGTAACAAGGCGACCAGAGCGAGGTGCATCTTTGACATCAAAATTCCCGGATTGAAAACGCTTAAACCAACTTTGTAGTACTCTTACTGACATTTTTTTTCGAGGCTTGCATTGCATTTTTTCCTTTTTTGTAATAAAATTTTAAAATGTATCGAATTTCTTCATTAGATTCACTCATTTTGACAGAAAGAAAAACAAATGAAAAATAGCTGGAAACAACATTCTACTAATTTGTATCTTTTTTTTTGAAATGTAGCCTTTTTAATGTCATCAAAACCAGCCAGATACAAATAGCCAAAGAGATTTTGTTACGAGTTTATACATACCTACTATATGCGAAAAGACTTTTCCGCAACCTAACAGTTGGTCACTGTTCAGAATGTAAACACCAACTAAATAAAAAAAAAGAAAACCTCTCAAACCAAAAGAATAAAAAATTAATAAATTAACAATTTCCTAAATTATAATGTTCTCCCGTATACGTCATGTAACAAGATGTACCTAATATCATTTGTGACTATCGTTTGACAAACAATTCTTGACTTTTTCCTGATAGAAATTATTTCAGAATCAAAAGAAACTCATAAAAAATATCATTTAATGATCGAAGACACGGTTCGGGATGTGTTTAATACAAAATGTTTTTTGTGAGATGTTGCTTTCGATGGCTTTATATCGTGTAATATATATATCAAATTATTTTGTTTGATAAATAAAAAACTTTTCACTTACAGGTCGGATAGCCGAAATAGAAACGCAACAGTACTTCTCGTATTTCCCTGAAATAAACGAAGTGAAAAATGCTGCCGAATTTATTGGAAGCTCACCGAACAACAGTGTTTCACCGGAGAAAATATTTATTAAACCTACGTTTGGTAAGTAGAAAATTCTTTCTAATTTTTCAATATTTTTATTTAAATCTTTTAGCGGTGGCGGTTTTTTTTTGTATGCAGTCGTGATTTAGTATTGTGATATAATCTATAAAAATTACTATTTTAATATGGGTACTAGTGTTAAAACTTTTCGAAGGTAGTAGAAAAAACCTTTTTCCGAATTTTTTTATTGATAACGAAAGCCATTCGCCAGTTGCTATCTAAAGAAAAAAAAAAATCTCCACAAAAAATGGAAAACTATTTTGCCTTAGTCTTAATCTACTTATTTATATATACCTACAAATGTAGGTAGATATATTTTAAAATAGTAAATAAGTCGGGAGAAAGCCTCTTTGCATTGTGTATGTGTTAGAAATTACTATACTATCAATATCATTGTTCGTAATCAAGTAAGATAATCAATATATGATTAATCAAATATTAGATATTATATAATTCTGGGTATATTAATTATATATTAGATATTATATATCAATCAATATTATAGGTATAATTGTTGGTAATCTGATCAAATTTCTTTGTTGGTACTGTTTGTGCCTGGCTAGTTTTCTATACCATTTAAAAGATGACATTTCAGTAAAAAAAAATAAAGGCAATATAAAAAGTTTCACGCTATTTTCGTATTTGCTTTTTGACTAACTATAAGATATTAATGATGAAATCCGTTATATTTTAAAGTTTTTATACTAAGAAGGGAGTTGATAACCACAGCACTAAAAGTGGCCCCTCTAATGGACCTAACACAGAGTCAACATAAAATAGGTTGAACCGTTTGTGATCTGGACATTTCAATGTACATATGTTTAATTACAATTAGCTCTACTCAGCCAAATAATTAAGACATTGCTGAAGAAATTGGAATTGACCACGGAGCAGTTTTGACTCATTTGTCTACTAAGACGTAGGGAAACAGAACCGTTTTGAAAACAGGAGTGTTAAGAACGTGCGTATAAAATCAAGTAGAAACAAGGTCCACAGACCGTTGTGTTTATAGTGGAATTAGAAGAGCATCGTTCATGCATTTAAATCTCTACGGCTTACAGCTGACGAGACAAACTTGACATCTTAAGCTGAGATTCTTCAGAAAGAAATTGAAAATGAACGACCGGTGTTGATAGAATAGACCACATTCTCTCACCGTGAAACGCCAGACCACACAAATCTTTGTCACTGATAAAAGCTGAGGGATAATAGCTCGACGTGGTGGTGCATCCGCCCTAGCCTTGCACCTTCAAGACCTTCAAGGTGCAATATATATATGTGTGTGTGTGTGTATATGTATAATCTTTTTTAAATATAGTCAGTCTATTATGCTCTGTATTTTATCTAAGTTTTAGTTTTACTCTTAACAGATCAAATTAGGCGACAAAAATAACGCTCTTCTGCTAAGTCTTCGCCCTAAATGTTATTTAGCAAAATCGTAATTATGAAATTCCTAGGTTTATGTAAGTGCTTAAATTACTTTGTCGTGATGGTAGTCTCTTTTTTGAATTCTACAAAGTACCTTAATGGCGCCACTTTTACCACCGCCCTTATATCTGTTCTAAATTTTATTGGATTGAATAAGACAAAGTGAATAAAATTGAAGTGATGGAAAATGAGTTCGGGAATGAGATGTATTATGGACATTTCGGAGATAGACATGAACACAAAAGACACGACTGTTTTTCAATTAAAAGCAACGCCAGCGCCAAAATTCAATAAGGTGTAATACCATACGGGTGTGCGTTAGCCTACCCGCAACGTTCGCTCGAATGCCCTTCCATATTTAAATTATCAGATACGTCGATCATTGCGCGTCGGCATTATCCTCGCGCTTTTTGCCACTCGTTATTAGACATATTACGATTACGAGTGTGTTGTACAAATGTAAACTTTTGTTCCGCTGCGCCTGCACATCTGTCGACGCGGCGTTCGATCCTAGAATAGTGTCGCGTCGTATGTATCGACAATGTTTATCGATAATTTTATGTTATACCTACGTAGGAAAGTAAATGGAATGGTAAAGTTTCATTGTCGATTGATTGGTTGGTCAGTTCTTTGATGGTAAGGATAAGTGTTTGTCCAACAACATATATGTACTTTTATTTCTCAGTGGTCTTCTGTAAGGAGGTGGTTACTAACGTCAGAAGTCTAGATCTGAGCTATTTGTGAAATCCTAAAAAAAAAAATTTCTAAAAATTTTGTTTGTTCGGGTTATAATTTCCAAACGGATGAAATTTTTTTTTTTTAATAATAAATAATAAGTTGGCTTACTTTTTTACCTCGGAATAATGTAATCAATGAGTAGGGTCGACGTAATCCAACTTTAACGCGAGTTAAACAGCTAGGCACAGCTAAAATTATGAAAGCACCATTCGCTAAGCTCTTATTCAGAACTAACTAAATGCAAGCGTAAGAATAATTTGTTTATTTTATTTGCTTTTATATCGATATAATTCCCGTCACTGTTTATTAAGTTGGAATTATATTTCATGGACTTTTTTTTATCAATACCTTTTCAATGTTAACAGCTTATTGTATTTATGGTAACGGCATCATAATTATCATTATACGTAGGTTCCTATATATGCATATTGGTACGATAATTATCAACTATTGTAAAGTTTGAAATGTTAGACCTACATTCTTAGCGAAGTTGCTAACATTTAGGTAGTATAACCATCAATTGTCATTTGTCAATGCTATTGCAGATATTACAGATATTTTCAAATTATATACAAAAACCTTTCTCGTTTGTAACATCAAAACGACGAGCTATAACAAGCTTTTTAGAAAAAGTTTGTGGAGAAACAGTGGCGGGCAGCTTAATTTATCACTAGCTGTTGCACGCGACTTCGTCCGCGTCTCTTTATAAAATATTACTCGCTGATAATGTAACTTTCTATAGGTGAAAGAATTTTTAAAATCGGTCCAGTAGTTTTTGAATTCATTCATTACAAACAAACATACCCAAGCAGCACATTAGTGAATTTTGCAACTTATCTTATAGCTTTATGTTCTAAATGAGTGGTTTAACAGTGTTTGATAAAACTTATAGCTTTAAATACAACTCAAAATTGTATACGAGTTCATCCTCTCACTTATGGTTGGGTAAAGTAGATTTTGCTACTTAAAGTTGCATGCAGGTTTTAATTGTCACTATATAAGAAGCAATAGTGCTATATAAGGCCCTAAAGTCACTTATAAGCAACGTTTACATATAAGTGGGAACATACCCTTATTTGGAACTTTTAATTCCAAATGACAAGTATAATAGAGTAGTTTATCACCAATAGTGGCTAAAAAGATAATTTTACGGCTCTTTTGGAACCTAAAGTGATTGCTACTTTTAAGGCCTAGAAGTACCTTATTGCCACTCCAACGCATAAATGGGAGTCTCAATAGACTCATAAAAGTCTCAATAGGAGGTTTTTGAAACCAAAAGCAGTTATTTTCACTTATTTCAAACCACTAACGATCTAACAGTTCCAAAATTAGGACATAGTATTTTATTATTTCTATTGCCCTTATCAAAATAACATTATTCGTCCTACAAAAGAGCAAATAATTAAAATAGGGCCAATTTAATAGATCACATTTGACATTTGTCAGCTTAGCTTCATAGTGAAACTTCACTGATAGCTTCTGTCATTATTTCAATAAACGTCTATTTTAATCTGAAAAAATTACTGTGCAACATTGAACGCTATTATTAAAGAATAGCGTTCAATGTTTATTGAACGTTTATTGAAATAATGACAGAAGCTGCCAGTGAAGCTTTACTATGAACCTAAGCTGACAGATCTCAAATGTGATCTATTAAATTGGCCCTACCTTTAGTATTGGTAATAGCATTCACTGCTTTGCCACTCGCAAGATACAAATAAGTGATTTTCAGACCTGATAGTTCCAAATAGAGAACAAATAAGTGAAAATAAACACTGTAAGATCTTTTTTGTTTCGCCATGTTTACAAATTGGAGTCCTTGAAAATGAATTATTTTAAACAGAATTTTATCACACTTGCGCATAATCACAGACTTTTGATAGTTGTGACGATGTTACTTTAACATTGTACGTAACCTACAATCATTAGGTCAGGTTTTTAAGAGTTTTATTTCTTATCAGTATCAAATTCCTTATTTGATTTAGCACTCTCTTTTTAAATATTCCTGATCAAATCAAAGGCGCATCAAAATTTACAAAGAAACCATACTATAGTTTCACAGTAACAAAAAATTCGCAGTGTTGGATTATGAATGCACTAAGTATTTAATCTAGTATATATATTATGTTCCTTGTAAAATATCTATCGGTTCTGTGTATAATGAATGTCAATTAACTATGTAACTACTCTGTGTACTTTTCTAGAAATAGGTTGTTGAATATATTGTCATCGCATAAAGTCTTGTATAATTTTCTCTCTATTAAAATCCAAACTAATCGCAAAGCAACTTATAATAATTCTTCATGGTAGCAGAGCGTGGTTTATGAAAATTTCAGCACAATTAGTTGCTCGGTAGTATTGGTGAATGAAAATCCGAATATATACAAGAACTAAATTCCATTGGAGTGGCGTGGCGTCATACAGATTGGAAACACAAATAAAAGAAGAGAATGTCTGCAAATAATGCATTCTGCATTGAAAAACTCATTGGACGAGAAAATTACTCAAGTTGGAAGTTCGCAGTAAGAGCATATCTCGAACACGAAGATCTTTGGAAATGTATAGAAAACACAAATTGTGATCCTGTGCAAGACATTAAAGCTAAATCAAAACTTATTTTATTGGTAGATGCTATAAACTACATTCACATTCAAGATGCACGAACATCAAAGGAAGTTTGGTTAAACTTAGAACGGGCATTTGATGATAATGGCTTATCAAGAAAAGTTGCATTACTAAAGGATCTTATTACTACAAATTTAGAATCATCCAAGAGTGTTGAAAACTATGTCAACAAAATTATGACGTCAGCTCACAAGTTGAGAAATATAGGATTTACCGTAGATGACGAATGGCTGGGTACATTAATGTTGGCAGGTTTGCCGGACTTATACAAACCTATGATAATGGCCCTCGAGAGCTCCGGGATAAAAATAAGAGCAGACAATATCAAAACTAAACTACTGCAAGAAGTTCAGAGTTCCGAAACTGCTGCTTTTTACACATTTAAGAAGAAAGCTCACGAGAAACAGAACAACATAAAACTCAGAGGACCGAGATGTTTCAACTGCAACAAGTATGGACACTTAAGCAAATATTGCAGGATACAAAAGAAAACTTCAAACAAAATTGAAGAAAAAGGCTTTGTTGCAGCTTTTTCAGCATTTTCAGATTTTTCAGCTTCTTCTGTAAAAATTGAAAATAATAAATGGTATGTGGACTCGGGTGCATCTATGCACATGACTAACTGTTGTGACTGGATGTACGACATCAAAGATCCACCGATATCAACTATCACTGTGGCAAATAATACACCGCTATCTGTGAAAGGTATAGGAAATATAAATTTGATAATAAATGAAAACAATAATAGAATTCAGGTACGAAATGTTTTATATATACCTAATCTCGCTGGAAACTTACTATCTGTCAGTTCAATTGTCAAAGGTGGTTGCAAAATAAATTTTAATAAAAATAATTGTGAAATTTATAATGATAAAGGAGATTTTGTTTGTACTGCAATTATGGAAAATAATTTATATACATTGAAAGCTCATAGAGAAATAAATGCTAACCTAAGTGTCTCTAACATTTCAAATGAAGTTGTACTTTGGCACCGACGCATGGGACATTTAAACTTTCCAGATGTGAACCGACTACCAGAATGTGCGGAAGGAGTGAGCTTGACTTCCGATAAGATTAAGTTACCTGTGACCTGTACTACCTGCCTGGAAGGAAAACAGTCGAGACTACCATTCAATAATGCCGGATCCAGAGCATCGCAACTGCTCGAGGTGATACATTCCGATTTGTGTGGTCCAATGGAGACTCCGTCCTTAGGAGGTATGAGATATTTTTTATCTTTTGTGGATGATTACTCCAGATTAGTCTATGTATACTTTCTTAAAGACAAGCTCAGTGTCCTTAATGCATTTAAAGATTTTCACAAGAAAGTAGAAAATGAATGTAATAAGAAAATTAAAATAATTCGAACAGATAATGGCCTAGAATACTGTAACAAGGATTTTGATAATTATTTAAGTCAGCATGGTATAAAACATCAAACAAGTACACCATACTCGCCCCAACAAAATGGTCTCGCAGAACGCATGAACCGCACACTTGTGGAAAGAGCGAAGTGTATGTTGTTGGATGCAGATTTATCTAAGCCATTTTGGGCTGAAGCTACTGCTACTGCTGCGTATATTATTAACCGTTCTCCTACTACAGCTATTGATAAAAGGACCCCATTTGAACTATGGTCAGGTAAACAACCCGACCTATCGAACATGAGAATCTTTGGTTCAGAAGTCATGATGCAAATCCCTAAGGAAAAACGAAAGAAATGGGATGCAAAATCTAAACGAATGATCTTTGTTGGCTATTGTGACAACACAAAGGGATATCGCCTTGCTGAACCTGAAACAAATAAAATAATTAAAAGCAGAGATGTTGAATTTTTGGAGAATTTAAAGAAAAATAGCAACATATACTTACCTTGTAGTATTAACAGCTCCACCGAAAAAGATGAGTCATCACCACCACCAGCAACACCTGAATTTAAAACAGGAAAGCAATCCACAGATACAAATATTAGTGAAAGCTCCGATGAATATGAGACAGACACAGACCAAGATGAAGTCTATTTTCCCTGTAAATCAACAGAATACCTACGACGCTCGATAGCCTTACGTCCAAGGAACAAGCCTGAAAGTTCAAAACCTAGTTATTTTTGTCCTGTTAAAAATCTCCGAGATCCAGAAACGGTGAAGGATGCTCTATCCTCTGAAAAAGCAGAAAAATGGAAAATTGCAATGGATGAAGAGTTTCAATCACTATTAAAGAATAATACCTTTTTTTTTTTTTTTTGTCGAGGAGAAATCCATTTACGGATTCCCTACCGCTGGCTAGACGGTAGGGATATGTGGGACTCACCCAGTCAAGGGACTGGGTCCTACACCACTAAAACTCCCCGGTGTCTCCTTGCCCTTTGAGCGGGGTAGACCGGGTTCTGCCTAGGCAACAACTCCGACCCACCCCAGGGCAGCCTAGTCATTGCTGACTAGGCTTACTCCAATGGGGGATTGCCCGGAGGCACCCAGGCAATCCCCAGACGGGGGAGGACCTTGTGCAGGCACACATGGTGGCCGACCATGTGCGCAGGTCCTCGCCTAGGACATTTAAAGACGGGCTTCATACGCCCGCCTTCTCCTGCCCTGCCGCCTGCTTCGGAGGGGAGCCGCAGTGGGATCCTCCTCCCTCTCCTTCTCAGCTACCTCCTTCTGTGACATCACTGAATCACAGAAGGAGGCAACTGCTTTCCAGTTTGTCGCACTCTCAATCATGGCTTCCGCCAAAATTGAGAGTGTGATTTCTCCTGCGCCGAGGGCTCTTCTGAGTTCCCGTCGCTCATTCCGCCAGGCCGAACACTCCTTCAACGTGTGCTCAGCCGTATCATCCTGATTGTCGCAATGGTGACATCGCGGCGTTTCCTCCCTTTGGGCGATATGATGCAGATAATGACCGAAGCACCCATGCCCGGTCATTATCTGCACCATGTGAAATGTGAGGTCGCCTCTTCGGCGCCCCGTCCACTCCTTTAATATCGGGCGCAGCGCCTCGATCGTCCTGCGTCCGGCCACTGGGTTCTCCAGTTTCTCGTTCCAGTGTTCCAGAGCCCACCTCTTGGCTAGGGTCCGGGCACGTTGCACGTCCTCCTCAGTCGCTCTTCCTCCTCGTGCACGCGCTGCGGTCCGATGTTGGTAGACCTGGGCCAGCACCTTTGCGTCAATATCCCACGGGGTAGTGCCTGCAAGAACGCAGGCGGCCCCGTGGCTTACTGTGCGGTACGCTCGTACCGCCCGGATCGCAATCGCTCTCTGAGGTCTCCTCAGTTGTGCCACAGTTCTTGAAGTGAGGCATTCTGCCCAAACTGGAGCACCGTACATAGCCATCGACCTGATCACGCCGTGGTATAATCGACGGCAAGCCGAGTTGGGTCCTCCTAAGTTAGGCAGTAGCCGTCCGAGGGCTGCTGCAACCCTTGTCAATTTTGGGGCTAGGATCCGGAAGTGTTGGTCAAAGGTCCAACGGGGGTCCAGAGTCAGGCCGAGGTACTTAATATGTAACTCGACCGGGATCCGGGCCCCCTCCACTTTGACAGTTAATCCCGGCTGGATTTTGCTGCGCGGGGCGTGAAAGCCCATGGCTCTGGTTTTATCCAGAGCCACCTTCAAGCCCAGGAGGCGAATTCGACGGACAACCAGCGAGCTACAAACCGACGCTAGTCTGGCTGTATCCTCCCACGTCCTGGCTTTTGCCGCGACCAGGGTGTCATCGGCAAAGCACACGACCTCTGTTCCGGGTGGGAGATTCCCTCTCAGAACCCAATTATACCCCAGGTTCCAGAGTAGCGGCCCGAGGACCGCACCCTGGGGTACACCAACTTCCATTGGGTAACGGTGGACACGCCTGTCTGCACCCTCGTACAGAATTACCCTCCCCTGTAGGTAGTCATGGACAAGGGCACAGAGGTAGGTCGGCACTCTATGGAACGCAAGGGCTGCCTTTATACATTCGTGGGGAAGGCTGTTGAACGCGTTGCGAATATCAAGTGACACCGCAACAACAACCTTCCCTTTGTTTGTGGCCTCCTCAGTCCAACCCTTGAGTAGATTGACTGCATCCACCGTTGACCTCCCCGCCCGAAAACCGAATTGGCTCTCGTCCAGGTCTGGGCCTTTTTCCCTGAGGTGTTCAACAATGCGGTGTGCGATGACCCTTTCCAGGGCCTTCCCAGAGTCATCCAGTAGAACTACCGGTCGATACCCGGACGGCGAGTCAGCAGGGCGACCCTCCTTGCGGATAAGACAGAGCCGACCCACCTTCCACCTGGCCGGAAATCGACCAGTGGCGATACTCGTGTTGAGCATTCCCCTAAACCTCTCTCCGAGTGGTCCTAGCGCGATTGCCAGCGCTTTGGCTGGGACCCCGTCAGGACCAGGTGCTGTTCTCTTCATTCGAGTTCTCTCCCTCACCACCTCAAACTCAAGATCCGTCACGGGAGGGCCTACCGGATCCGTCTCTGCATTAGTCTCTATATTCCCCATCCTCGGAGGATCAAAGTGGCGAGCCCTCGGGAAGAGAGTCCCCAGAACCTCCCTGAGTAATCCCGGGTCTAGATTGGCTGTGGAGGGAGTCAGACCTAACTTCCCTACCACAGTCCTGTATGGTCTTCCCCATGGGTCAGCATCCAATTTGGCCAGCAATCGCTCGTGGGCTTCTTCTTTCGCCCTACAGATTCCTTTCTGCAGGGCTTTATGTGCCTGTCTATACGCCTGACGCAGCTCGGCTTCTTCATCAGGCGTCCGTCTTGTCCTTCTCCTGCGACAGCGCAGAAGGGCGCGTCGGGCCGCTAAGCATGATGAGCGCAGGGAGCTAATCTCCTGCGCCCACCAGTGGACCCTCTTCCAACGGGGAGGAGGACGCCAAAGGGGCATGGATGAGCAGCAGACGGCCCTAAGGTCATCCGCAAAATGCTCGGCAAGCCCATCAGCATCTCCTGCGAGGTGAGGCGGAACCGCCGACCACTCTCTAACCATTGCCGCCTCTTCGGCAACTTCCGGCCGGATCTTGTTAATTGCCCACCTTGGAAAGGCGGGAATAGGATTGTGCTCCGGTTGGTATCGCGACGCCATGGAGACCTCATACCGGACATACAAATGGTCCGATAGGGTCTCCACCTCTTCTTCAACCCGCCAGTCCCGAATCTGGGCTGCAATTACGCCCGTGGCGAAGGAAACGTCCACAATGGACGTCCCTTGCCACCGGACGCACGTGGGTTTCGAGCCGCGATTCAACACTTGGAGTCCCAGGCTGAGGGCCCAAAGCTCCAGTATTCCTCCTCTCAAATCTGTGCTGGGGGAACCCCACGCCGTAGATTTGGCGTTTAGGTCCCCAGCAATTATCACCTGGTGAGGGGCTGCCCGTCTAACCACCCCCTCAATCACAGCCAGGAAGGATTCGAAATCCGCCCGACTGCGGTTGGGGGAGAAGTAGGTTGAAACAACCACTATACGCCCCCAGTTGCCTGCAACAAATCCGGGACCTCTTTCCCTAAGGGAAAGAGGGGGAGTCGCATCTGCTGGTCTCCTAACCAGCGCTGCAGAACCGTCCATAGCCCCAATCCAGTTGGGGTTGTTAGGAACGTAATATGGTTCCGCCACAATCGCAAGCGGGATATCCCACTCCGCCATGGACTGACACAGGAGGTCCTGTGCCCCGGCGGAGTGGTTTATGTTCGCCTGGAGTATATTACCGTTGGAACTAATGGGCATTAATTAGGTCCATTGGTTCCTCCCTGGCAGGCCTGTTACTAGAAGCCGAGTTGACCGGTCCCGAACGACCCCTCGTCGGGGGGGGATTACAGCTTAAGCCCCCCATCCTGTGTCTTGCCGGGAGTCCAGCCTCTGTGCACACATCGCACTTCAGCTCCTCCTCGCATGCGTTGGCCATGTGCCCTTCCGCACCACAGCGGCGGCACATTCTGCTGCGATCTTTGCTAGACGGGCATTTGATGACTGGGTGGCCTAGCCCCATGCACCTATAACACCGCATTTGCCGTTGGTCCAACAGTTGGACGGAGGCAGAACTCCATCCAACTGAGAGACGGCCAGTTTCCGCCAATTTCCTCGCGGCCTCAACCGGGCACGAGGCAAAGGCCGAGCCCACCCCTCTACTTCCAACATGGACTGTGCTTACTCGAATGTGCTCAGAGGGGCACCCTGAGCTCAATACCAGCGCGGCCTTCAGATCCTCAGCTGACACCGAGTCATCAAGACCGCTGACTCTAATGTCAGCCGTTTTAACCGGCCGCGTGACCTTGGCTGCATCTCCAAGGACTGCTCCAATTTTGACAGCCAACTGATCTGCCTGCGATGCCGTCGTTTCTTTGGGGAGCTCGATAATTCGCGCCCCTGTTACACCCGTCCGGAATTTAGCCGGGCCTATCCCTAGGGCATCTAATGATACCGAAGCTTTCGCTTTGGTTATGGCATCTTTGTATGTGATACCATTCGCGGCCGCTTCCGGGTTTAACGCCACCACCACCGCCAAGCTTTTAGGCTTCTTAGGGAGCTTTGGACTAGTGGTTTTTTCCTTATTTGGGGTTTGGCGAGCAGGTGTTTTGGTAGAAGAAGCCTTCTTTTTGCTTCTTACTTCCGTCCAACCTTCAGACAAACCAGAAGGCCCGTCCCCCTCGTTAGTGGCCGGTGCTTGAGCACTAGCTGCTACACTCGACCTTTTTTGCGTAGCTCTCCAGGCTTTCGGGAGATTGGCTGGTGGAGCTAAAGTTGAGCCCGTCACATGTTTTTGGGGCACTGTCCTCCCCTCCGCTCTCTTCTTATCCGCGGCGAGTGGCGGTCTATGCACCTTCGCCGGAAGTAACCTGCCGTCTGCTTCCAGACTATCCAGCCTCGCAGTCACAACCCCCCCCACATGCGCTGTGATTTCAGCCTGTAGAGAGGCAAAAGCTTCTAAAAATTCAGCCTTGGTTATCGCCTGCGTGGCCGCCATCATCACAGGCGGTTCCTCAGACTGTGCTATTTCCTTCGGCGTAGGCTCAGGGCAGGACCTTTCGGAGAAAGCCCTTCGAAACGCCGCTGCTTCTTTGCTTAAGGCTTCCACCTGTCCGCGGAGACGCTTATTATCCGCCTTAAGTCTTCGTTCCTCGCGGGATGACTTCCGTCCTGCCATGGCGTGCACCACTTCTAGCAGTGATTCAATGGCGACCTTAATATCTCGCTGGCATGTTCCTTTGAGATTACCTGATTTGCGGGTCACCTCCGTGATCACTTTTGCGTTTGCCTCCGCCTTTTTTGTGAGCGTCTCTACTGAACCAGAGGATGAGTACGCCGACCCAAATTCTGTTTCAGTCTCCGACATAGGAGAGTCAGAGTCCGTCTCATTCTCCTTCAATTCGCGGTTAGCCCGCGAGCTACCAACATAGTGGCCGTGGGCTTTCCCGCGGCCCTTTCCCGCCTTGGGAACTTTCGGGGGAACTTCAGGTTCCTCATCTTCCTCCACATCAGACGAGTCCGCCAGTGCTGCAGCAAAGAATTTGCTGCGTTTCTGTGCAGTGGACTGGGATGAGTCCTTGGCGATCGCTCCGGTCGCAGCACTGAGCCTCCTCGTTTCTGCACGAGTAACCGCCTTAGAATAAAGCAGTGTTTGCTGCAATTTCTTTGGTGGGTCATGCCCACTTTCTTCGCCACCCTCCGACATGGACCAGTTGACGGCCCTGTCGACCGTCGAGTTGGTTGGGGAATCCACCCTTACGTGAGGGGGGGATAGTGCACAAAACTAAACGCGGAATCAGCAAAAATCAGAAGTTTTTTGCCAAAACAACATTAACGACCATAAAAACTAAATAACAACGAATAACAACAATTATTGTGGATCACCCTGTAGAGCCTTACTAAAGGCTTCTAACAAAGCAATCCACAACAAAATCCGTTAAGAAATAACGGAGAAGCAACGAAAAGAAAATCTCAACAAAATTAGAAAAACTTTAATAACTCCAAAAATTCCAAACGAAAGACAACGAAAACCAAACCTGCAGTAGCCCTGAAAAGGGCCCTTTCGGACTGCAAGGTAAAACCAAGGAAAATCAACAAAATTTTTCCCCGAAATTTTTGGGAAAACACCTTCAACCTAACCTCATTAAAGAATAATACCTGGAAGCTTACTGACTTGCCACCTGGAAAGAAAGCTCTTCCCTGTAAATGGATTTTTAAAACAAAAACTGATGAAACTGGAAATGTGAACAGATATAAAGCCAGACTTGTCATTAAAGGCTTTGCTCAGAAAAGAGGCATTGATTACGACGAAATATACTCACCCGTAGTAAGGTATACGTCTGTAAGATACCTGATTGCATTGGCTACACGATACAATTTAGACATAGACCAGATGGATGCGATAACAGCATTTTTGCAAGGGGACCTAGATAATGAAATCTATATGGTACAACCAGAGTCTTATGAAGAAGGATCAAAGGTATGTTTATTGCAAAAATCTATCTATGGTTTGAAGCAGGCCAGCCGACAATGGAATGTAAAATTAGACAGCGTTCTTCAGAAAATTGGCCTAACTAGATCAAAAGTGGATCCCTGTATTTATTACTGTATAAAGGAAAATACAATGATTTTTGTAGCTGTATGGGTCGATGATCTCATATTATTTTCAAATGATATTAAATTGAAGACAAAAGTGAAAGAAAAATTGCAGGAAGAATTTCTTATGAAGGATCTTGGGAAAGCTAAACAGTTTATAGGGTTAAATATTTCCAGATGTCAAAATGAAGGAAAAATAATGCTCGACCAAGAAACCTATATAAAAGAAATATTGGATAGATTTGGCATGTCAGATTCAAAACCCGTGAAAACTCCAATAGAAGTGAACGCAAAATTTGATAATATAGATGCAGATAATAGAGACGATGTCCCGTACAGACAAGCCATTGGATGCTTGTTATATCTAGCACAGGCAACTAGACCGGACATCTCGTTTGCAGTCAATAAACTTAGCCGATATGTCAGTGACCATGGTCATCAGCATTGGCTTGGTGTAAAAAGGATAATGCGATATCTACAAGGCACTAAACACTTGAAGTTGTGCTTCACCAAGGATATGTCAAACAAGATTAGAGGCTATTGTGATTCAGACTGGGCTAGCAGTCTAGAGGACAGAAGGTCCTGCACCGGATACATCTTTATTTTTCAGAATGGCGGAATAGCTTGGAACAGCTGCAAGCAACCTACAGTTGCTCTGTCCACAGCTGAGGCGGAGTACATGGCAATGGCTTCTGCGACACAGGAAGCACTGTGGCTTCGTCAGCTTCAACAAGAACTGGGTCTACGAGATGGTTCTCCCCTTCCTATTAAGTGTGATAATCAAAGTGCAATACGCTTAGCTTCTACTGACTGTTATAAACCTAAAACAAAACATATAGATATCAGATTTCATTTTTTAAGAGACAGTGTTAATAGTAAAAATATATATTTTGTGTATTCTAAGGGCAGTGAAATGGTAGCTGATATTTTAACTAAGGGTACTGCACTGGACAAACACTTGTATTGTATAAAGAAAATGGGTTTGCATTCTGAAGGGGGTGTTGGATTATGAATGCACTAAGTATTTAATCTAGTATATATATTATGTTCCTTGTAAAATATCTATCGGTTCTGTGTATAATGAATGTCAATTAACTATGTAACTACTCTGTGTACTTTTCTAGAAATAGGTTGTTGAATATATTGTCATCGCATAAAGTCTTGTATAATTTTCTCTCTATTAAAATCCAAACTAATCGCAAAGCAACTTATAATAATTCTTCACGCAGGAATTTCGTGCTTGTTTCATTGCTTGTATAACGTGAAGTTTTAATCATTTACCCAAACAGAGGTATAAATCTAAAATTAAAATGGCAGATAACATTCACTTATAAAAAACAACTTATTGACAAGTTGCCACGCCATTCAAAGGAACTTTTTCGTCTCATTTATCACTCATTGACCGAACTGAAATTATTAATTCGGTCAATGAGTGAATAAATAGTTCACTGCGCATAACTTTCATCCATAGTTCTAATAGACACTTAAGGTAATCGTGAGATCTCTTATGGATTCAATTTAGAACCAAAAATAGGCTGCAATTTTTCTCCCCGTGGTTCTATATTGGTTGCCTAAGGGTTCTTTCCACCTATATAGAATTTAATCATGGCTATATATTTCACTTAAGTATGTAAATAGATATGATATACGAGCTATTTCCCACCCAGTTGTGCTACTTGGGTACATACATCTTATAATATTAGTATATCTTATAATATTAGTATAGATATAGATTAGTAGGGTAAAAACCGGATAGTTGCCCCACTTTTCGAAAAAGCTTTATTTTTAAAAAATATGGACTTGCTGAAAATTATTCAGTAGGTATATATCCCAAAACATAGGTCCTTTATCTTCTATAATAGCCTGTTTTTGTATACATAATTAACACTGGTTTTGAATAAATACTGTTTTATTTCACCTCTCAGAAAAGGGATAGTTGCCTACTATGGCGGATAGTAGCCTAGCGTGGAAAATGCTTCGGGGGATACTTGCCTCGTGCGGGGATACTAACCTCGGTATGATTTTTATTTTGGATAGAAAGAAATTTATATCAATTAAAGTAATCTTTATTATTTATTTAACAGTCTTTATTATTAAACTTCATAGTGAGATATTTTATTAATACATATTATTAATTACATTATTAAATAGTTTTCAGTTTTAATGATTTAAATTATATAAATATTATTCAAATGCATTTATCTTAAGAATACAACAATTTGGTAATCAACTTTGGTATTAACATTAATTTTTACCACAAGCTTTTCTTTCAAGCTTTTTAGCCATTGCGTTCAAGCCATCTTACACTCATTGTTAAAGTTGTGCTTTAATCCCAATTTTTCTGCAAACTGATAAGCTAATTGGCGAATCACAATTCTGTCAAGAGGAAAACCGGCGTCTCCGAGCTTCAATATATATGAGCTACCAGTCTTTTTCATTCTCTAAGCCAAGAACAGGATATTTTCCTAGTTGATGTTGCGTGGCACCACGCCTGGTTTTCACTTATACTTGCGAGGCATTTTGCTTATCTAGAATAAATATATAAAACAGTTAAGTAGATATTTATTTTATTTACAACAAGTTAGAGTCACAGTAAATTCTAAAAAACAACAAAAACAGATTTTGGATTTTGGCTCACACGGACAAAACACGAACACCTATTCCGATGGCTTACGCGGCACGGAGGCCTGCGGGGGGTCACTACTTATTGTAGTAAAGCGCCAACATAACATATATTCCTAACATAGTGTATTAAAAACCGGGGCATGTATCCCTCCGAGGCAACTATCCGGCTTTTACCCTATAGATGAGCCTAGTATTATTTATTATTCATTCAAAATGTATTATATATACTTTTTCAATAAAAAACATGTTTATCACTTTAGTTTTATCAAAACAGATCACGAAGATAATTTTGATGACCAAGCAAAAGCAAAGTAGGTACCTACCTATTAACTTTAAATGGTTCCGTCTAATTTAAGTAGGTATAAGTTAAGATATAAGTTACTTGACAGAATGTCCTAAACCCGTAATGTTACCTACCTACTTAAGTGGTCTAATAGTCTCTTTCGAAAAATGCATTTTCAGAGAATTTTGGACAGTAGGAAGGTACTCATTATAATCTAACCTATGTATTGTAAAACTGTGCCTATATATTGTAACTACTTGAAGCGTAGGTTAATAATATTTACCTAGAACAAAAAAATATGTTTGGAAATCGAATTACATTTTATAAAAGTATAGGTAACTTATACTGAGGATTACTTTTATTTTTTACTTTATTACTTTTATTATTTTTTTACTTTATTATTACTTTTATTTAAAGAGAAATAATCTATTTTTTGTTTTATTTATTTAGATATACCTAGATAATAAAGCAGTAATAACGACTGCACAAAGCCAACTTCGTTCGGAGCCTGCTATAAATTTGCTACGAAGAGTATAAAATTGCTAAATATGGATATAACTTTTCGGTCAATTTAATGAAAAGTAGGTAAATGTTGCAAATACTTTATATTTGCTGCATACATAAAGTACTCACAGTCGCTGGAAGAACTCAGAGGGACGTTGGATAGGCCCAATGTCGCCTCTCGGCGCGTAGGACTTGAGATGAATTTAGACAAGACGAAAGTCATGTTCAACGAGCATATTCTCCCAGGACCTGTTACCGTAGAGGGTGTGACTCTTGTAGTTGTGCAGGATTACCTACGTCTATTTGAGACAAACGATCGAGTTAGACAGAAACAACTTTGACAAAGAGCTTGACAGAAAAATCCGGCTGGGTTGAGCTGCATTCGGGAAGCTACATCATCTGTTCTCGTCACTATTGCCGCTATGTCTGAAGACCAAGTTACATAATCAATACATCCTGCCAGTGATGCCAGTGGTGCCGAAACGTGGCCTCACGGCAGGACTAATCCACGAGTTTAAAGTCGCTCAGCGAGCTGTGCTCGGAGTTTCTTTGGTGGATAGGATCAGAAATTCTAAAAATCCCCGAAGAACCAAGGTTATCGATATAGTCAAGAGAATTAGCAAGTTGAAGTGGCTATGGGCATTACATCCGCCGCAGAGTGGATAACCAATGGAGTAGCAGAGTTCTCCAATGGAGGCTACGAATTAGAAAGCGCAGCGTGGCACGCCCTGCGGCCAGGTGGACGACCTGTAAAGCTTCGCCGGAAGCAGCTGAATTGGAAGGACAGAAAATCGTGCGTACTCTCGAGCCTTGGGAGAGGCTTAATTCCAGCAGTGGAGAGACACAGGCTGATGATGATACGTATAAAATTTGAGTACAATTAATACTTATGCTAATAAGTAAATGTCCTATGCCTATACACATTCTCCCATTTGAAAATCTTTATTAGAACTTTTATAACAACCTAATTTACCTAGGCATTCACTAATGTGTAGATCTAATTATTGTATTATTAGAATATGTATAGACTAAGTTTCTTTGACGAGCCCGTTGGATGAGTGGTAAGGGTGGTGGTTGCCTTAACGCTCTGTTATAAGGTTGCCGGGTTCGATTCCTGGCTGAGTCAACTTTGGAAATGAACTTTCATTTCGGTCTGGATCTAAAAGTAGTAGCATGGCACACTGAGTTTCGCAGTCATTTGGGCAGCCCGTCTGGCAGCAGTAACCACCGCTCCTTAATCCTACTGTAGTCGGCAGCGCACTTGCAGCAGTTATGGTGTTGCTTGTGTTATAGGCGACAGCAGCCACCTCCCATCGAGTGGACCTTCAGCTTGTCTGCCGACCTTAATAAGAAGAAAAAAAAAAGAAAAAAGTAAAGCAAAGAAATTGTTAAAACATGTAAGTTTTGTAGTGGGCATTAGGTGTGCTTGCGTGTGTGCGTGCCTGCCTGTGTACACAGAGTGAAGCTCGGCCAATCGTCACCTCGCGTGTGAATTGTGGGCGGGGCCTAACACCCCACTGAGTCAACCGCTTTATCGATCCTACAAGACACTTTCCTCTTTTTTAGTACAGGCAGTTCAGGTACAGAAAAAAACAGACAAATAAGCCTGGCTGTTCATCGATGTTTTTGCAATTGCTTGCAGAAACAATATGTAACCTATACCTGTGTTACCTATGGACGTAGGTATCTACAACATTAATTGAAGTGAAAGTTCCATACAAATGGCTTTTCAGAGAATAACTAAATTGAAAAATAATGAATACCTAAGTCTTATACATTCTGTACTCGATTTCGTTGATAGGCTGTAACTGTAAATAACATTATCAAATTATTGTCATCACGTTTGCGTCGAATTTCGGCTAAAAAAGAAAGATTTCAAAAAATAGTATTTTATGTGAACGTTTTTTGAATTTTTTCTTGTTCACCAGTTTGTCAGAAAATGCAAAAACTTTTGATAAAAACTGTACGTACATAATACTGCAATTGTTCGTAACATTAAGAATAGTCACGGCAATCAATATCCAAACTTTACCGTGACTAATGAGTAGTGGTAATACCGTGAGTCTTAAATAGTACAAAAATAGAATAAAAATTAAGAAGAGTTATATAAATTTATATAGGCATAAATATTTATGGTCCAAGACATCTGCTGCAAAGTTTCTATGTATATTAATTTCAGTTTAGAAAACTTCCTTGAACTCCACCGCAGGAGTGTAAAGGAATTTCCAACCAACTTTAGATTTAAAATTGTGGATCAAATACCTAGGTGTAGGTAATAAAGGTTTAAAAGTCAATTGATGTTTGACTTGCAGCCATATTACTTACGCGCTGTTACCACAGTTTTACAATACATACAGTTGAGAAACGAATGTACTTGCGTAGAGCAACGATGGGTATGTGGCGGGGAAGCGGGCGGCGCGGGACGCGTTTTGCAAACTCATTCAGTTTGCAATTTCTTGTACGGAGGGCTGACGCGAACGTGTTTTTTACGTATTTTATTTAATTTATTGTTTATTACGTTTTTAATTTATTATGGTGTGCTGTGCTGTGTACGGATGCACCTCGACAGGAAAATACAACAAGGATTTAAGTTTTTATAGATTTCCCCGTGATGCGAGGTAAGTTTTTCCAATAAATAAGTATATAGTTAGAATAAATATATTTTTTTATTAAGGAGACTGTAAGTCTAGATTAAGAATAACTCTGTTGTTCCGAATAAATAAATAATTAATAATAAAGTTACTGAAGTCTATAATGGACTAATATAGTCTAGCACTATTATTCATTTTGTACTAATTGAAACCTTTGTTCATAAAAGTTATTGAAGGGGTTCGAACTTTTTTGTATGAAAGTTGCGATGCGGTGCGATTTAGTTAGTAGGCAAATAATCAATTGTAGTAGTAGTAGTTTTCTCGTACTCCTAGTAGTATGTAATGTACCTAGTCTCTTCCAATAAACAGCAATAATAACAATCAACCTGGGAATGATTAATTGGATACAATCTGATGCCTATTTCTAATAATTGTCGTAATAAGTCTATTTCTAATTATTGTCGTTGTACTCATATATCGATATATTTACCTCTAAATATCTCAGTAACGTGACACTTTGGAGTACCATGTTACTTGGCATGTTTTGTTCGTCTATGTGTCCTCTATCAATACACTTTCACCTTGCGCCGCAATTTTGAAAAAAAAATAATCAAATCGGTGACGGATCGATATGCCAGATCGGTTCATGGTCTTAGAGACTTAAGAAGTTTTGTGAAAATTATGTGCAAAAGTTGTCGCGAATTGCGTCGCAATAGCTAAAACACAGGCATTGGGGGGATCGCACGCGCGGGAAGGGAACCACACGAACTCACAAGCTCACAACGCGCTCTCCAACGCTTCGTCACCTTGTGATGCTTCTATGTTAGTGCGCGTTTAAGTGTTATTGTTATTTTTTGTTAATATTTACAGTTGTCTGAATCTTTTTGTTGCGTTTTCATTTCTTTATTAGATACTTTCACGTGTTAATTAGTAATTGTTGTTATTAGTTATAGACATCATTAGATACTACGTGTGTTATATAATGTTCATATTCATATTCTTCATATAATACTATGTATTATAGAATAAACCAGTAATAGTACTAATAATAATAAACAGTGTAAAAATGAATATTCTTTTGACTGTATTTGCGCGAACTAACGTTCGCACAACTTCAGAGGGTAATAGTTGTGTGACGCGGACACTACATCACACATAATCATTGATGGCGTAATGTGTTACAATCCTAACATACTTGTAAATAAATGATCACATAATAATAATCACATTTATTTTATTTTCAATTTTGTGCCAACCCTAGCATATCGGAGTGTGACAGCGTAAGTACTTGCACGGGCGGCGGCATCGCGCAACTACAAAGGCGTTTCTCAACTGTATGTATTGTAAAACTGTGCTGTTACCTATGTATTCTTCGTTACCTACTTGTTACCTACGTTTTCTTCCATTACTTCTGTTATGTATTTTTGGAATAATAATACTATTAATTTAAAAATTAATTAATAATGTTATTTCTTAATTACACCAAAGGTAAATTAAAAATGTAATCATTTATGATACATTATATTTTGTAATTATTTATTTATTACAATAATTTTACACTCTTACGTTGTATTTTCTATTTAGGTTTCCAATTTACACATACAGAAGCATACTTTTTTTGTTTGCAATTTCCGTTTAATGTGTGGACGGTTTTATACGATGATTTTCACATAGTTTAGATACCACAACAATCCAACTAGAAAATGCATCAGAATGAAGTGATGACTGTGATTGATTTTCATCATTTTGAATTTGATACATTTTACGTAAAAAGTTATGCGCTATGCGCTAAGTATCTACCATCTAAGTATTTTCGCCTTCTTTGTTTTTACTTGTGAATACTAAAATTTATTCAATCCCTTGTCAACTCAAAAACGAAAAGTTTTCTTGAAAGTCTCATAAAAGTTAATTGTCTATGGAAAAAAATGTTAGGTGCATTACAACTTCTATTATGCAGTTAGGAATTTGCTAAAACGCCGTTATCTTATAAATGTGTATATTGTATATATACAATACATACTCTGTTATCATGTCATAATAAAACTATAGCAATATAACATAAATGTAACATAATATACATATTCATAATATATAATATATGGCATATGTCATAATATAAAACAATTCTAAAGTTGTACTATGCAATCAAAATTTCAGTGTAAAGATTTACTGTTATTGAAAAAATAATTTATAAAACTAGTAATTCGACGAGTCCGTTGAATGAATGGTTAGGGTGCTTGCCTTAACGCGCCTTAACGTTCACGGGTTCGATTCCCGGCAATGTCAAATTTGAAAATTAACTGTACAAAGTTGGCTCTGATCTGGATCTGAAAAGTAGTGGCAGGGCAGACTTGTGTTTCGCAGTTGTTTGGACAACCCGTCTGACGACAGTAACCACCCCTTTACAGTAGACCACCGTGAAATAATAGCATGCGTGCTGTTGTGTTTAATCACACTTCGTTTAATGGTTGGCAGCGCACTTGGAGCACCTGTGGCGTTGCTTGTGTTATAGGGCGACGGTAGCCAACTATCATCAAAGGGACCGTCAACCTGTCTGCCGATCTTAACATAATTGTTTATTCACAAATACCATATTTTTTAAGCCGTGAGTTTTTTTATTAATTAAATAATAAAAATATGTATATGATATTATACACTCGCGGACTAAGAAAACGGGTCGATGACAAAATCCTCTGTATCTTGCAAATTAATAATGATACATGCATGAAACTTATTCTATATTAAAGAGAATTTTATTATCGTATGATGTGAAACCTTAAATGTTATACAACGCAATTGGAAATATTTAAAAAAGAAAGAAACCTCGAATTCGGTAATAAATTCACATCACGCATATTTTATTTTGCTTGTTTTCTCACTTTTGTTTTCAATCTGTCATTCAAAATGATAAAAGACAGTATTTGTCGTCTTTCACGGTCATTATTGAAATACTTCCATCTCGCTAACACGAGAAGAATGTACACGTATCGTCACTATGATAGAAGAAGGCAGAAGTCAGAGAAGTACAGCGACAGTAACAGGCGTGTCACTTTCTACGGTGCAGAGAGTCGTCCAACGTTTCCCTGAAACTGGGCAGAACGTTAGAAGACCAGGAACCGGCAGAACGAGATGTACTACGGCTCGAGAGGATCGATTTATTGTTACGACCATGCTCCGAAATCGGCACCTCACGGCAATTGAAGTAACAAATCAACTTCGAGAAACCCGAAGAGATCACGTAAGCGAACGGACTGTTAGGCGGCGGCTCCAAGAAGCTAATTTGACTCCACATAGACCCGCAAAGGGCCCAAAACTTGTAAGGCAACATCGATTAGCAAGAATACGTTACGTCCGCGAACATGCTCATTGGGAAAACGAAGAATGGGCAAGAGTAATGTTTTCTGACGAATCCAGATTTATGCTCTCTACAAATGATGGGCGGCGAAGAGTTTACCGACGGCCAGGGGAACGTTTTATTCAAGCTTGTTTTCAGGAGAAAGTATCGTTCGGCGGTGGATCTGTTATGGTTTGGGCTGGAATCTCTTTAGAGAGTCGCACGGAGTTAGTGTTCATAGAAAATGGTACGCTAACTAGTGTAAGATATGTAGAAGAGATCCTTAATGAGAATGTTGGCCCATACTTAATTAATTTGGGTGAAAATTCCATATTTACGCATGACAACGCTAGGCCACATACAGCTCAAATTGTAGATGAGTACTTTCAGGACGTTGGCATCAATTGCATGGACTGGCTCTCGAGAAGCCCGGACTTAAATCCGATTGAGCACGTTTGGGTCGAGCTTGGAAGGCGTATAAGAAATCGGAACCCCGCCCCGGCTACACTTAGAGACCTGAAACATGCGTTAGTGGAAGAATGGACCAATATCCCGCTACATCGCATAAGAAACTTAATAAACAGCATGCCCAATCGCCTGGCAGCTGTAAGAAGAGCCCGCGGAGGCAATACGAAGTATTAATTTCTGTTTGAAGTTCATTTTTATGTGGTATGTGAGGTAAAGTCTTTTAATTTTTCAACGCGATTCACGTCGATTTTTTGTTTCTTATGTAATTTTAATAAATAAACAGATTAACTTTTCTAACATTTGCTTTTCATTTATTAACTATAAAATTATCTACAACATACAGTTTCATACATGCCGCTAGCTCTGTTATTTTAGGAGATATTCTAGTTTTTCGTACCGACCCTTATTCTTAGTCCGCGAGTATAGATGTATGCTTTTCGGACTACGATACGAACTCTTGCTTCTAATTCTGATCTGAGCTCTTGCAATCATTTACAACCTACTTGTATATTTGCATATCAATAATACAACGGCAAAGGAAAATAAATATAATGAGATTATAATAATAAGACTGTATCTTTGAGAATATGTGAAATCCTTAGCACTCCACGGTGGACTAGGGAGGTTTTTAAGTAATCATCAATAAAATTAACACTTTGATGTTATATCAGCCCTGTAATATATATGTTATTATATTGTAGGTAGTTTTAACGATAGATTGTCTAAATCTATACTTAATATAAAGAGAAAAGATTTGTACGTATGTATTTTTGTATGTTAGTAATTAATAAACTCAAAAGACTACGGGACCGATTTTAAAAATTCTTTCACCTCTAGAAAGCAACATTATCAGCGAGTAATATTTTATAAAGAGACGCGGACGAAGTCGCATGCCATAGCTAGTGTTAAGTAATCTCAAAATTACTATGATTCATTTGACAAGTTATTTACTCGATAATCATCTGAACTAATCTGAATCTAATTTGCATATTGATGGCCAGATAGCAGTTATACTTATTTGCGAAAATTTCGGAAAAAAATCTTTTCTCCTATAGAGAGGCCTGTGCCCAGGATTAATACGTCTTTGTGATGTCTTCATAAATGAGACACTTTAACTTGTTTTTAGTTAGTTTATTTAGATATTAACACAAAGTATTTTAACTTTCTTCTAAAAGTAACTGGACCGCCATTAGAAATATTTCCTGGGACACAGACTGCCAAATACCATAGACTAAAACATCACACAGTCTTCTATATCTATATTTGTATATCCATTTGTATCTTCTATATTTATATATTATTGTTACGGCTAACTTTGGAACGTTCTGGAAAAAGCGTTCGCGCCGGCAGAAAGTCTCGAACGTCCCACCTTAGCGATCGTAGCCACATAGAGTTTACATTTCAACAGAAATGGCATTACCGAACTTTCAACGGCTTGTTTACGATCTTGTTTACATTTTCTAGAAAATACGAAATAAATCGAGACGTTTTGCGTCAAGTATAAATAAGAGAGCAGGCGGGCGAGATGAACTGTGGTGCGACAACCAGCGATACGAAAGCGACTCTTCGGAGCGTTTGCGAAGTTAATCTGCGACAGTGCGACACATTAAGGGTCGGTGATATTGGAAGTCATCTTGGTTTGTGAAAATAAATCGCTCGTTTTGCCCTTACATGGCATAACTCACCTCGCACGTACCATTATGAAATATAATCGCATTTCACCTATGTTTCTCTGCTTACTTCTTAACGACTTAATGTTGCAATACCTACCATTACAGAAGATCACTGCGAAATGACACAACGTTTCTGTTATTTCGGTGGTGCCATTCGTGATTTAGAGATATCATTGTCATTCCCCAAAAATGCTCTTAATTTTCTTTTGTTTTACTAGTGCCGGAAACACACATGTTTTTTTTGCCTAATTTTTTCTTGTCTTTAAAGGCGACCGTAGCCACATATATCTCCAAAAATGTTGTTTTTTGTAGTCCACACTGAAATGTAAATTGGTGCATTTTATTTTTATTAAACTCGGATTAACTAACCCTTGCAATTTATAATATACAAAACAAATATTTAAATCAAAAATAATATAAAATAAGTAGGTTCTTTCATGAATAAATTCCCAAGAATTACCCTTAAAACATTGCCCATGTAAAATTGAATAGTTAGATAATGTGTCACTGCTTATCTCAAATAGCAAATCATTTTACATTTCACGTCCCCCTTTTAATCGTACATCCGTCAAGTACGAAAACAATTTTGAGTGCGGCTCATTCTAAAATGCAGGAAAATAAAAAGTGAAAACGTGACATTTCCCTCTACATTTAGGCACCTAAACCGTTCGCAAACAGCATTGAGAGGGCCACGAGTAAATGAACGGGGGGCCGGGGGTCCTAAACAAAAGGTGCGAGCCCCCCACACCCGCACAACTTCGACCCGCCAGCGGCCGAATAGGGTGACCACGCTTATCTTTCCATGGATAAGAAAGTCTTTTGAGGACAAGTGCAATCTTTTAAAAATATCATTATGTATTAATTAGGTATAATAGAAAAAATAAATTAACTGATCATTATAACCGTTCAGATATACCTACAACTGCACTATTGCATAATAGAAAATGAGTTAGTGCATCTTCGAGGATTATATATTCAAAAAACGGAGGATTATATATTGAATTATTGGCAGGGCACACTGCGTTTCTCAGTCATTTGGGCAGCCCTTACAGAAGACCACCGTGAAATAATAGCACGTATGCTGTTTAGTTTCGGTAAGTGAATAAGGGATGCCAGAGCCCCTTACCCTATCCCCTCCTAATCCCTTATCCTTAATCCTACTGTAGTCGGCAGCGCACTTGCAGCAGCTTTGGCGTTGTTTGTGTTATAGGCGACGGTAGCCACCTACCATCAAGTGGACCGTCAGCCTGTCTGCCGATCTGTGAAAATACTCTGCTCATCTGAAGCAGTGGACATTTTTAATTCCACTGCCACATATATGTATTAATGCTCTCTTTAGTAGCTGTTATATATAAAGTGAATTAACTTTCAAACTCAGCGGGAAATTATTGACTGCGCATCAGGCAAAAAGAAAATTATTCTGTAAGGCCATTTACACATGGGCGTCGCAGTAGCAGCGACACCGCTGCCGCCACGGTGCCGCTGTAATAGTCACCCTTGGATGTATGAACCCTAACACATACCAGCGCTCGCCGCTACCGCAGTGGCGCCATGTGTTAGGGTCCATACGAATCTTTGCGCTGGACAGCCGTGACGGGTCGTCTATGTTGTGTCACAACGTTCCCACGACCCCGCACACCTTTTTTTTTTTTTTTAAGGAGGGGAAATGCATTTACGCACTATCCCTCGTCGACGGGGACGATCGACGAGGGGGTGTGTGGGACTCACCCGACGGAACGAATCGCCCCGCCGGTCCTACTCCACTAAAACCGCCTCCATGTTCCACCATCGGCAGTGATCGTGAGACCCGGAGTCACAGACCTCGTGAGACCTCGCTCGGAGCCCACCTCGGTGTGGGCCTTCTTAGTCCCCAAAACCAATCCGATCGGTCGAGCAAAGGCCGGTGACCCCACCGACCCCTGCAACCGCCCGGATTGCCAAGGGTAAGCCCCCCCACCACGACAAGGTCATGGCCCACCTAGGGGGGGACGACCCCGCACACCTACGGCTGCGTTAGAAAGTCGTTGGGTTTTAGCCGGTAAAAATTCGGCATAACCCCGCAGCGCCCCCCAAAATCCATGAGGATTTCCCAACGTTAAAAAAATCGGGCCCATACAAAACTAAGGATGACTATTACAGAGGTACCGCGGCAGTGCCAGCAGTGGCGCTATGTGAAAACTGCCTGATACTAGTGTGGACTATAGCTTAGACTTTTTGTACATTATGCTCTTGAGCGATATTTACCAGCGACTTCTTTCGCGCCCCTTTTTCTTAAGTGTTAAAACATTTATTCAACTTTATTTTAGTCAGGCGTTGAATTTTCTATATATATTTTTCATTGATCCCTCGGGGGTTTTTTTTTACTCCTCCCCTAAGGATCGTAAAATGATGTTATATAATCTTCCTCAAGAATTGGTGTACAAATTCTCAAGAACGAATTGAATTCATTTTTATTGCAGTAGTTTAGATTTACTATAATAATTCGGGATTATTATGATCAGGGTTTTTTAACGAAAGGTATATGTAATGGGCCTTGTTTATTCTATTAACGTTGATTTGTGCATATGCATCCTCCACGTCAAGTGGACTGGCAGCCTGTCTGCCGCCTTTTATGTCAAAAAAAGTGGAAGCAGAGCTAAGTTTCCACAAAGGGGCATCGAGCATGCGGCACCTAGCTCGAGGGGTGGTTGTGCTTTTCCTAGGCGCGTGTCACTTGTGCGGCGGGGCGCGGGCACGCGGGCGAGGCGACCGACACTGCGGGCGTCGGGATCCGGCGTCCGGGCGCCGCGTTGCCACGGCAACGACACCGCGACACCCGCACGGGGTGGGTTTGCACCCCGCACTCACACAAACAAACGACACTGCTCACTTATATACGAGGGGTGGCAACACATAAGGGGTCGACTACATAAGACGATACTGACGATACGGTCAGGCGATGTAAATAACGCGAGATAACTTCGGGAGGGTCTAATGGAATAGCGAATCGTGTTTTGGAAAGTGCCCCGGAGAGAATGTTCTCGGTTGTTAGGCCAGAGTCGGTTTCGGGTTCGGCTTCGGCGATACGAAAGCCGATATGGGATTACACTGAAATTTGATTATTTAAACGATCACTTAATAATGCCTTTGATGAAGGTAAAAGGGTCTTACGCGGTATTCACTTATAACTCGGTCTCGTCCCCCGCTCATGTTAGTTTATTCCGTTCGGATTACAATTGAACATTTTCATAATACCTCGTCTAATATTGATAACAATTCGTAATGTTTGTAACAATTCGTATATCTAATATAAATTACGTCGCCCAACACTCGGTACAATGTGTACAATTTAATTTAAACCACTCTTATCAACCTATAAATCCACAATACCAAAAACAATATAGGGCTTACGGCCAAAAATATTATAAGGCTTAGGCTACCTACTTCAATAAAAATATTTCGGTTTAGTTTTTATTTCATACGAAATGTGCGAAACGCCAACTTTAATTTAATATTTTTAGTATTTCGTTGCGTGCGACATGACGACTCCTTTAGAAAATCGTAGCAGGCGGCGATTGGCACACATTGGGTTTTATAGAGGAAAGAAATAAAAGCACAGTGTGCGATAATGAAATAGATGTAATACACTTCAAACAAGACTATGATTTGAGTTGTGGGTTTCCGGGATGATGGCCCAGACTATGATTTATTAATTAAATATACTTAATTAAAATAAACTGCGTAGGATGTCCTCCCACAAGGTGGACAGACGACCTGATATGAGCCGCGAGGTCAGCGAGTCGACGGTGGATCCAGGCAGCTTCTGAGTTCTGATCGGTCCTTTTGGAGAATTAGGGGGAGACCTCTATGTCCAGCAGAGTGTCCTACGGCTGAGATGATGAATGATAAAAATAAACTGGACTAAAATTTCACTTGATTTTTATCTTGAACGTATTGTAATTTGTTTTTAATTTTACGATCACTCATCAGGGATGTATCAATGATCCTAAGTAATGTCATTGACGAGAAACTGGATTTATTTGTTTGGAATTATCCATTTATCCAGGAAAAATGTAGGTACTGTTCCCTAGGGAAGCGCGCGAAGTCGCGAGCAATATACGTAGTAAATTTTTTTACACATTCAAAATTTATGCTATACCTAATCATTGTCACCACCATTTATTGTCATATGCAAAGCTAAGTAATTGTAATAACAATAGTGGTTGGAGATTTGCTGGATCGCGCGATAGAAGTATTTGGGTAATAGCAAAAATTGTGAAGCAATTGTCTTTATTGGGAAGGGTTCGATCAACATAGAAGTCTTTAGAGGAGGCCTTTGTCGTAAGACAAGCTAAGGTTAAAATTGAAGTACCGATTGGCGATATTTAAAGAGTTATATGCATATTATAGCCGTAATAAGTATGTAGGCTATAGATATGTTGTTAAACAGCAATAAAGGCTTATTTTATTTATTGTTAAGTTAAATATTAAGTTGTTGAATAACTATCAATAATAACTCAAAACTCTCTTTATGTGTAAATCACATACCTACTTAGCAGTTAAAAGTTCAAACAGATAATGATGTGTGTAAAACAGATAATGTTGTGACTTAATGATCTGTACTCAATGCAGCCCTCTAAACTAGTTTAATTTTTACTTTTGTTATTATTTGTTACTAAACGTTTCCTATGGCGTTTTTATTAAGTAAACAATATACACACTAATGGGACCCTATTTTGGCTAATATACTTATAGCTTTTTAAATTTTAATTTAATTTTTAATCACAGACGCCTAGCCGTGATGAATTGAATCATATGAAATAATTACAATCAAAATAAAATTTGGTACCAAACTATTCCTACACTCCAATGGTAACCGGCAATGGAAATAGCTTTTTCTATAATTACAGACCCCTATCCGTAATCTAGGGTCTAGAAATTCAACAAATCTATCTCTATACAATATCCTTTAAAAAAGTTAATTTATTTAATACCTAGTTTAATATTTGCAATCAAAATAAAATTTGGTACTAAACTATTCCTACCCACCCAATCTGCTGTGGAACAAGCAGTGGGACCCTGCCGAACTTGTGGTACTTCTGCAATTACGTTTATACTTTAAAAACATTAATTACTAAATTTCAACTTACAATACTTAACCCAATCATTGCTCATAGAACCTTTAGACCTTAGGCCAAACTAGCTGATATAATTTTAATATTTTAATTTTCAGGTGAAAGTAGTATCTACAATAACTCGACCAACAATCACAAAGACCCCGTGTCGACGCGTCATCAACCTTACATAAATCTAACTGAAGGTAGGTTGATAATAATATTTTTTGTATATATTCTAAAAATATATACATATGTTTTCGGGAAACATGGAAAACGATTTTCCCAAAGGGTTGAGCCTTAAGATGAATATGGATAAGACGAAAGTTAATCTAAAGCCGATGTTGTGCCCACCCCAGTAGCAGTTGGCAATTCAACTCTCGAAGTTAATGACGAGTAGGTACATCTACTTCAAGACAAACGGTCCAATTAGGTAGAGACAACTTCGAGAAGGAGGTCAGTCGTCGAATCCAGTCCGGTGGACAGCGTTCGGTAAGCTCCGAGATATCTTCTCTTCAAATATTCCTCAGTGTTTCAAACAAAAGTTTTCGACCAATGTGTGACATATGGCGCTGAAACGTGGTCTCTAACTATGGGCCTCGTAAGAAAGTTCAACGTCGCTCAACGAGCTATGGAGAGAGCTATGCTCGGGGTTACACTTCAACACAGGGATGAGGAGATCCGTAGACGAACGAAAGTTACCGACATAACCTAGGGGATTAGCATGTTGAAGTGACAGTGGACAGGACGTAGTAGGTACGGGGAACCGACGATCGCTGGGGCCAGAAAGTTTTCGAGTGGAGGCCACGGACCAGCAAGCACAGTGTAGGACGTCCACTCAAAAGGTGGACAAACGACCTGATAAGAGCCATAGATCAGCGGTGGATCCAAACTGCTTCTGATCGGTCCTTTTGGAAAATTATGGGGGAGGCCTTTGTCCAGCGCAGTGGACGTCTTACGGCTGAAATGATGATGATGATGATACGTATGTTTTGTATATAAAACAAACTTTGTTAATAAAATCGGAGAATAAATTTCTTTGACATACACGTTTAACTATTATATTATACATTAGTAGATATTATACCATAGGTTAAAACCTGAATTATCAGCAGTAAATCCATAAAAACTTTTAGTGATATACCTATATAAAATAATGTCATTGGTTAAATTTTAAAAATTTCTATTCGTTTATAAATAACTTTCCGAAATAAAATGTCTAAATAATAGTAAATACCGTATCAAAATAAGTTGCCTCAATTAGAATTACTTAGGAACAAATACTTTGTTATTTTTAATAGAAGTGTGGCAGACAGGCCGACTGTACATTTGATGTTATACCGTCATCACCCAAGGAACGACAGGAGAGAATAAGGAATAAGCGTCTAATTAAAAAAAGTGTTAATAAATTTTTTTAATGAACATTATTGCTTCAGAATTATTTCTGTGTAAATATTTTTTTAAAATTATTTCTTTTTCTTTAAGAAAATATTAGTAAAAAGTGCAAAAAAATAGTGGGAAAACTCAAAATACTTGAAACGGTCAGATCGAATGTGACGTCAAAGTATACAGGGTGGTAATTTGAGACGGGTCAGTAAGACGTATGTTAAGCTAGCATTGTAAATTCGGCAAAATAAAAAAAATTTTAGCTCAAAATTTAGTGCTAATTGAGTGCTAATTTAGTGCCAAACAATTAAAAAAAGTGCTCCTATAAATAAGCAAGAAAACGATACAATGCTACCTTTTGATCAAGCTAGCATTGTAATAGTTTGTAAAGTCGGCAAAATAAAAAAAAAATTAGCTCAAAATTTAGTGCTAATTGAGTGCTAATTGAGTGCCAAACAATTAAAAAGAGTACTCTTATAAATAAGCAAGAAAACGATACAATGCTACCTTTTTATAAAGCTAGCATTGTAATAGTCGGAAATGAATAAACTCAGATAATTAGCCTTAAGTATTTGTAGTCAAAATTAAGTACTCAATTAGTGCTGACCTTCCCAAGCTTAATTAGGATAAAAAAATTAATTTTAATATAAATAGTATTCAACAATGCTAGCGGAACGGAAGTGGCGCATTGTAAAGCTGGTAAAATGGGATATTATTAATTTACTGCTTATTTCTCACCGTGAAAATTAAGTGCTCAATTACTGCTAACCTTCCCACGCTTAATTAGGATAAAAAAAATAATTTTAATATAAATAGTAGTCAACAATGCTAGCGGGACGGAAGTGGCGCATTGTAAAGCCGGTAAAACGGGATTATTATTATTTTACTGCTTATTTCTCACAGTGAAAATTAAGTACTCAATTAATGCTGACCTTCCCGTGCTTAATTAGGATTTTTTTTTCTTAAATTCAAAAAATTTTCTTCGTGGACATGCAGTTTTTCAGAGCCCTGTCACCATTTTTTTCACAATTAAAAGTATTAATACGTAACGTACATAGATACGCCTGGAGTCTGATATGCTGTTATAATGTCAAATTGCCTATTTTTAATCTTTTATTATAAAAGAATTATGAACCCTAGGTCGCTGAAATTTTCAGACAACAAATATTATTAATATTTTTATTGATCGTCAAAATTTCATAATGATTTCAACATTTTCGGTAATATTCTGTACCTCCTTAACTTATTTTTTCTTTAAAATTTGAAACTATTCTTTCCATTCAAGTTTCTTAATGTCGTAAAAATTTTATATTTATAATTTTAAATTCAACAAAACTTTCATCAACGATCTATAAAGAAAAAAAATTAATTTACATATAAGAATATCTTTTTATTATTTTCAGGAGACTTGGTATTCTTTGAACCATATAACAAAAATGGGGCAGCTGTAATAAGAGAGCTTAAAAACATCCCCCAAAAAGTTGAGACTCGTAGGATTAATTCACTATTATCCCCCAACAATATACAATAAAAGAACAAAAACAGAAAATAAAGAAAATGTGAACGATAACAAAGACTGGAAACCAATTGGACATTATGTAGCCATTAGTCATCGTAGAGATGGGTCATAGGTCCTTTACGATGACAGAAAAGAAAAAGGAAAAAGAGTGGGACAAAATTTTAAAGCAGAAATAGCCTTAACTATGTATGCCACGGATGCAGTTCCTGCATAGTTATTATTATTTACTATAATGAAAATTGCAATAAATTGTTTGCTATAATTAAAATGTTTTTCTACTAAATGTCCTAAAAACATCGAAATTTACAAAACCTAATTGGGTTCTATATCTTAACAGAATATGACGGAAGAATAAATATATTCTAAAAACGTATACAAAATGACAAATGGTTGATTACTTCAGAAATCATTCAAGTTCTACAATGCAGTAACCGTTTTGCTAGCATTGTTGATTACTAGTAATATAAGCAAAAATTTTTTTTAATATATTACTGAACGCTCAGCACTTATTGAAGAGAATTCTCACAGTGAGAAATAAGTGCTCTGTGATACTGAGAGACGAGTTTTCCAGCTGTACAATACGCATTGAACTTCCCAACTTCGCACAAACTTGAAACATTATATAGTTTCAAAAATATAAAAATAATACTTTTTTCCTTACTTAAGCGCGGGAAAGTCAGCACTAATTGAGCACTTAATTATCTCGATAAGAAATAAGGGGTAAATAAATAATATACCATTTTACCGGCTGCACAAAGCTCCATGGTTCTCCCGCTAGCATTGCAGATTACTATTTATATTAAAACTATTTTTTTATCCCAATTAAGCGCGGAAAGGTCAGCACTAATTGAGCACTTAATTCTCACGGTGAGAAATAAACAGTAAATCAATAATATCCCATTTTACCGGCTGCACAAAGCTCCATGGCTCTCCCGCTAGCATTGCAGATTACTATTTATATTAAAAATATTTCTTTATCCCAATTAAGCGCGGAAAAGTCAGCACTAATTGAGCACTTAATTCTCACGGTGAGAAATAAGCAGTAAATCAATAATATCCTATTTTACCGGCTGTACAATGCGCCACTTCCGTCCCGCTAGCATTGTTGACTACTATTTATATTAAAATTATTTTTTTTATCCTAATTAAGCTCAGGAAGGTCAGCACTAATTGAGCACTTAATTTTGACTACAAATACTTAATGCTAATTATCTGAGTTTATTGATTTCCGACTATTACAATGCTAGCTTGATAAAAAGGTAGCATTGTATCGTTTTCTTGCTTATTTATAAGAGCACTTTTTTAATTGTTTGGCACTAAATTAGCACTCAATTAGCACTAAATTTTGAGCTAAACTTTTTTTTATTTTGCCGACTTTACAAACTATTACAATGCTAGCTTGATAAAAAGGTAGCATTGTATCGTTTTCTTGCTTATTTATAAGAGCACTTTTTTTAATTGTTTGGCACTCAATTAGCACTCAATTAGCACTAAATTTTGAGCTAAAATTTTTTTATTTTGCTGACTTTACAATGCTAGCTTAACATACGTGTCAGTAAGGACAGCTACCTAAACTATTGTAGCTAGAACAAAACACTCTTAGGAGACTATCCATAATTTTAATATTTATTCCCATCGGCATTCAAAGATTTTGGAAAAATGATACAGTCAGCGAGTATGCCGCCTTTTTAATTAAAAAAAATACGTATTTGAACTTATTTTTCAATCTCATTCCGTGAGAAATGTATGGAAGTAGTTTTTTGAGATTTTTGACGTTTCTAGTACTCTAACCTCAGGTGGTCCCGTAGGGTCAATTGATCCTAATAAGTAATAGAATCGATTGACGCTATAAAAACAAAACGTGAAAATTGACCTTTTCCCCGCTGACTGTACCATTTTTTCAAAATCTTTGAATGCCGATGGGAATAACTATTAAAATTATGGATAGTCTCCTAAAAGTGTTTTGTTCTAGCTATACAATGGTTTAGGTAGCTGCCCTTACTGACCCGTCTCAAATTACCAAATTACCTTACTGACCCGTCTCAAATACAGGATAATGTCAGTGTCAACAAGCGCGTAGTTGTTTTATTTGTTTGATTGTTATTGTAGGTAGACTGTGCGTCACGACAAGCGCGCCAAAAAGGCATGTTTAAAGTGCTCGTAGCTGTTTGTAAATTTTTTTTGTTACTAAATTTTAGAATTTCGGCACTGGATATTCTTTTACGGTTATATAACGATATAACCTAACGTATAAAAATATTTTAAAAAAATGTGCATATTCCCTGTTACTAGATTTTATCAATATTTGGGGTGTCGTTTGTATGATTCACAGGTCGTGATGTATGTGTAACCGCCAAGATTGAATTACACCCTACTTACTTTTGAGAATTGTAATAAATTTTATTGTTAGTTATAATCTATTAGTCCGGGGAAATTTAATAACAAATCAAAATTTGAGTCCCTCGGGGTCATTTTTGATATAAGCTTATAAAATATATGTAATATCGACGGGTGAAAGAAAGTTTTGATTCCACCCTATAAGAAGGGATAGAAAAAAGTAAAAGTTGGTAGGTGTTTTTTTTTGTTAGAGAAGTGATAAGGGCTGCTGCTGTGATTTTAAAACTGTAACTATTAACTCTTTTATCTTCTAACCTCCCTAACTCTGTTAATTTTAATTTTAGCAGAAAAAGTTATATGAACATTTTAGTGTAAAACAAATTACTATACAATATTTATATGATTTAGCATTTTTATATAATCGAAAATTTCTTTCACCCATCGGTATTGGTATCATATCTTCTAGAAACCTGAGGCACTCAAATTTTGAAAAGAAAGTCGTGTTAGTTACACCATTTATAAATCGAGAACGGTTGGAACTATTTTATGATGGTTGATTTGTTAAATTCGTCTCCACCCTGAATAGCAGAATAACTATTAAAATATCTGAAATATTCAAAATAAAAAATTGTGAATAAAATTAATTTTCTCATACATTACATATGGAATGGGTTTTTATTCTGAGGCGGTTATATTATAATTATGAGCTCCGTAAATGTAGAAAGATGCGTGTGTTTTGCAGTTCGAAGTGACACGCATCTACGTCACTATTACTTTTATGTCCGTTCTAAGATATTTTATCTTTAGTTTTGAATGTTCCCGTTTGATTTAGGCAATTATTATTACTTGGGATATAATTTCCCGTTAATTACGATGAAAAGCTGTGTAATTTCCACGTTTTTAGTAATTTTAGTTACCGGTTATATATTTATTAATTCATTACATTTACCGCAACATATAATTATAATCGGTGTCCAAGGCAATGAACATTTTCTAGGATCTGTAGCTACCTAGGCGAAAAGATGGCTTCGTTTGATGACAATGACGCCATTACAGTGATTGCTTGGCGTGCCGGCGACGTACGCGTCTCTCCCCCTAATGAAAGTATTGAAATAGTCTCCCTTACAATGTCACTTGAAGCTCTCGCTCGTGGTTGCCCTACCATCGCGTAAGCAGCGAAAAAATGGAGCATTTCATTGAAGAAAGAGCATTTCATCTTTATGTGCAATCTTTTGTTTAAACTGTTATTCATATATTCTTATTGACAATTTTTAAAACTAAATCAAAGCTGTACTCGATCATGACACCAAACTATAAGTGTTGTTTGTGCATTACAAATTAGTACCTAGGCGACAGAGTTGCACTCCGTATTTTTTTATGTCATTGTGGACGTATGATCGTCACAGTAATTGCATTGTTATTATTAAATGTAAGCCGAACCTATTTGTGTTCACGTAGCGCCATCTCACAAAATTCGGAGGTAACAGTTAATTATCATCTATTTTCAACAATACAAGTACCTATTGGCATCTAATCTATTGGCAACAAAATACACTTTACTTTACGAGATGGCGTTTTAAGAAATGTTTATTTTAAAAAAAATGTGTGTAATTTTTGTAATTATAATGTACCTAATTGTGTAAATAGAACTATATAGGTAGACTTAAAAAGCAAAACCTTAATTGAATACCAAATTTCATCCAAATCGTTGTTAGAGCCTTGTCCAACGTAGGCGAAATTTATTTATAAACTAGCTGAGCCCCGCAACTTCTTGCGCGTGGTATTCGGTATAGCGCGTAACTTTTTTGTTTCTAAACCGATTGGAAAGAAACAAACATTAAATATTATGGGAAGCTTAATTATTAAATATTACGGGACCATGAGTGAAAACCGCATTCAAATCTGTTAAGCCGTTTCAGAGATTAGCGTGCAAAAACGCACAAACAGTCGACGTAACCTCTAAAATTAATTTCTTAAACAGTATAATTTTAAATACAGATTTAATATCTCGAAGTATCAAAACATTATAAGGGATAACACCTAAGTGCTTTATTATGTTAGGATTTTTCAAGCTGGAACAGTACACATACACAATATTTCATTGAACTTATATACCTGATTATATTAAGATTCCTGTGTCATATCATTCAATATTATAATATTATAAGCCTATTATTCGCCCTGCGATTTGGTATTTGTGAGCTATGTGCCGCCCAGTCTAACGATTCTGCGAGGCTGGCCGCCCGAGGCGGGCTTATGTTGGAAATGTCAACACTGACATAGCACTGTTCGACCGTCTGCTTTGATATGAATATGAATAGTACAATTTTACGTTAATAAAATAAACAAATAAACCATTCAATAGAAGCAAAATCTCGGCGACTATACGCCTTGTGTCTTTGATAATCTTTCTAACTATAAGACTCCAGACAATGCATCAGCAATAACTTTATTATCTGCCATTAAATAAATATGAAATTACCCTTAATATTTCAATTAATTATTACAACAATACACTAAGTTTCATACAACAATGCATTCATTCCCAGTTCTATGTCTGATTCTTTGTGCTATGTCGACCACTTCTTAGCCTCACATTACCTACTCTCTCAATAGCTCCCTGAGAGACTTGCATAATTTGTAATAATTTGCAGCAAAATTATTAATAATACTTCTTTTTATTTCAATATTTAAGTTATCTTGAAGTCTTACGGTTTTTGTGTTTTCGTTAATTTCTGGCATTTCTGCCCAAGTACTAATAAATGAAGTACCTATCGTTATGTAATTTGTCGTCAATCGTCCTCACCGTTTTGCCATTCCCCATGGCTTGCCATCTGTTTATAAGCCTCGGTAATCTATAAACAGTTGGACCAATGGATCAGCACCTTATCAAAATAGCAATTCGATAAAGCATGAAGCATGCGCTATCTTAATCGTTCCAAAATGCGCCTATATGTCGATATCCACAAAGTAGGATAAGTGATAATCTGCTTTTGGAATTACAAAAATTTGGTCTTAATGAATCTCTTTTTAAGTGAATAACTTAAAGATACTGTCTATATCTTTACAAATATTACGATAATGTTACAAATACAAATACGAGCTATGGAGCCATGGAGCCCCATGTTCGGGGTTGCACTGCGAGATCCGTAGACGAACGTACCGACATAACCCGGCGGATTAGCAAGTTGAAGTGGCAGTAGGCAGGACAAATTGTACGGAGAGCCGACGGCCGCTGGAGCCAGAAGGTTCTCGAGTGGAGGGCACAGACCGGCAAGCGCAACGTAGGACTTCCACCCACAAGGTGAACAGACAATCTGATAAAGGCCTCGATGGTGAAATCTTTTGGCTCTTCTGACCGGTCCTTTTGGAAAATTAGGGGGATACCTTTATTTAGCAGTAGATGTCCTACGGTTGAGATGATGACGATAATAATTATTATTATAAAATAAAGTCTCTGTCCCACTCCGTCTGTTTCTCCGCTAACTTCTTCTAAACTACCCAACGGATTGTGATACAGTTTTCACTAATCAAAAGAGCGATAAACAAGGAAGGCACACTGCGATTTATTTGGGCGTCCGTCTGGTGGCAGAAGACCACCCCCTTACAGAAGACCACCCTGAAATAACAGCACGTGTGCTGTTGTGTTGCGATGAGTGAAGTAAGGGATGCCAGAGCCCATTTCCCTATCCCTTCCCAATCCCTTATCCTTAATCCTATTGTAGTCGGTGGCGCATTTGCAGCAGCTTTGGTTGTGTTATAGGCGACGGTAGGCACCTACCATCAAGTGGACCGTCAGCTTGCCTGCCGATCTTAACATTAAAAAAAAATTATGTAATAATCTATTTTAATTTCCAGGTTCGCCCGAGAAGGGCTTAGTTAACATTCACAAGCGGCGGCGGTTCGGTTCCGAAGAGTATTACGACTCGAAAACGGCCAGTCCCAACCAACAGAGCACACCGGAAAAAAATAACCCAAACGCACAGCAAGAGACTCCGCCGAAAATCAGGTGCGAATATACTCATGAATTATGTCTTTGAACAACATTATGTGTCCACTGTCCATAATTGCATTGTCAAATATGAAAATCCATTAACTGCGATTCTTTTTTATGTATAGACTAGCTGAGGCCGCAAATTGGTATGCACGGTATTCGGTATAGCGCGTAACTTTTGTAAACCGATTGGAATGAAACAAACACTAAATGTTACGGGAAGCTTGTTACAATACATCACTGGAAACCGCATTCAAATCGGTTAAGCCGTTTCAAAGATTAGCGTGCACAAACGCACAGACAGACAAAAATCCAAAAACTGTTTTTTTTTCACCTCAGTAACTATTTTTTTTTGAAAAAATCTTCAATGTACAGACACGGCTCGTTTACGACTTTATTATACAGATAGGTATAGATTACTAGAGGACTGACATTAGTCACGACACGGTAATCCGTATACGAGTAGGTATAACTCCTTTCGACAGGCGATACTATTGAAAATACAGTATATTTTAAGTAAAATCATATGTAAATATCGCCTTCAGTAACCTTAAAGATAAGACAAATTCATGAAAATTAATTTTAAAAAAAACTTCATATTTATTTAAAAGTTCGTCAGCCATTCTGACAGTTCACTGGATGATTTAATGTGTCTACTGTCGCCTATGAACACAAGCAAATCCAGAGTAATTAATGCGAATCGCTGCCTACCATGATTGGAAAGGGACAAGATGTAGAGCTTATTTGTTGTTTCAGTCGTTTAGCCTTAATTTTAATTTGACATCCTCTTAAGTACAATATGACTGAATAAATTATTTTTTTATTGATTGCTTCTCAACTTTTATTCTTATGGTGTAGGTTTAAAGATTGCAGATTGTGTGAAATCGCAACAAGTTTGTTCAGCATGCATACCTACATTTTATTTCTGTGAAGTTTTAGTGGGATTATTAGTGTGTTATCTTTCTTAAATTTCTATATAGTTTTGAGAATGCAGCATGAATGTCAGTACATATTTATGTATCATTCTTATTTGTAATCATCGATCAATTATTAGTAATAGTGATGTAAGTAAAAATAATAATCATCTCAGCGGTAGAACGTCCACTGCTGGACAAAGGCCTAATTTTCCAAAAGGACCGGTCACAAGCAGCATCTACCGTAGACCCGCGGCCCTTATCAGGTCGTCTGTCAACCTTGTGGGTGGACGTCCTATGCTGCGCTCGCCTTGGTCTCGACTCAAGAACCTTCCGGTCCCAGCGGCCGTCGATTCTCTGTATACTATGTGTCCTGCCCAATGCCAGTACAACTTACTAACTCCGGTTTATGACGGTAACTTTTGTTCGTCTACGGATCTCCTCACCCCTGATTCGATCTCGCAGTGTAACCTCGGGCATAGCCCTTTTCATAACTCGTCGAACGACGTTGAGTTTTCTTAAGCCGCGTCTGCTGCGCCAGTTTTTAAACAAAAAATTGTCAGAAAACATAAAATCGGGGCGTGACTTAAATGTTTTGTCGGATAAAAACACTCGAACGTGTTTGCCGGGAGTTGTGGAAAACGTCTAACAATGTTTTGTTAAAAAAACTGGCGCAGCAGACGAGGGTTTATAGTAGTAATAGCAATAATTAAATTATAGTAGTCTAGTCTATTAACAAATGAAGTATTAATCCTGTGTTTGCAAGAAACTACATAAATTTATAAGTAGTCACGCATAGTTATGTACTTAGATATGTAAAATTTTGTATACTAATTTTCAAATTCTTACAGTTATTGTTGGTAATTTTATTGAAATGGTTAAATAAGTTACAGATGACTAATTTATAATTTCCGCAAATGTATGCCGCGAGTGATCCACTTGTTCTTTCTCTTTCTTCTTTTTCTTTCTTTGTTGTTTCTTCTTTAAAAGCACATATTAAAACTAAATAAATGTATGTATTTTCATTGGACTTAATGTGATTTTTATCTTTTCACTCGTTTTACAGTTTAAGCATTGAAAGTTCATCGAAAGATCATTTAATCAATCACATTCTGTTCCATGATTTTCAACTTTTTCATAATTCATAACATAATATTAATTTATCGTTGCTTTCTTTTTAGCGCCATATTATATAAGCTTTGCATGCTACTTTTTAGATCTTGTATGGTAGATATAAATAAAGGCTTGTTCACATACGAAGCTTTCTTAGAAAACTTCAAAACGGTTGTTTTCTTATCGCATCCATTCAGCAAAATATTAACGAATAAACGCTTGTTTTGAAAACAAACGTTGCTGAAATATCTTAAACAAGTTTAACAAGTTAAAGTTAAGTTAAGTTAAGTTTGTTATCTTTAACAAGTTGAAAATATTTAAATAACTAGTACTATCTATAGGTATACTTATATAAAAAATTAAAGACGCTTTTAGCTCTGGAACTACAATTACGATTTTAAAAATTATTTTTGCATTTGATAGCTCAATTCTTGAGAACGGTTATAGGCCACCGAGAATTACCGAAAGTATGCCTTTGGCATTGTAAATTAGACCGCGAGCCACAACTGACGCTTTTAACACCTCAATGCGATAAATATTAATAAGCCTTTATTTAGTAGATAGTGGAGATTGTTTGCATGGTAACAGAAGGTGTATGATACGGTGGTTGCTTCCAGGAAAGTTAACGATTTGATGGACAACCTTCGTTTGAGGACTTCAATGATTGTTGATTGCAGCCTACCGACGATCTATTATGGAGCGAGGACTCACAAACAGTTGCAACAGGTCATCAAGGAGTTCAAGAGGACTTCGTACTGCTTGACGTCGAAGATGACGATACTGTCCAGTAGAGAGTACAGCTGCATTAAGGACTTGGACAAGCAAATTTGGAATAATAAAAATGATATGTGCAGGGCTTGTATCAAGGTTTGTAATGTACATTGTAGTTTAATTATTTTCGCTTTGGCAAAAGGGTAACCCCGTTGGATGAGTGGTTAGGGTGCTTGCCTTAACGCTCTGTGCTAGGGTTCCCGGATTCGATTCCCGACAGGGACAGTTTTGGAAATAAACTTTTCAAAATTGGCTCTGGTTTGGATCTGGAAAGTAGTAGCAGGGCACACTGCGTTTCGCAGTCATTTGAGCAGTCCGTCTGGCGGCAGTAACTTCCCCCTTATAGAAGAAGACCACCGTGAAATAACAGCACGTGTGCTGTTGCTATCAGTCACACATTTACATGGAAAACCAAATTGTAAGACATAGAAAATAAACTTCAGTCGTCTACGAGTGTGTGTCCACACACACACTTATAATCCTTTGTTAAAGAAAAGTTTGTAATAAAAAGTTATTTAAAATGTCAAGTCAATATTGTTTACAAAATAAATCAGAGTAAAACAATGTAATAATAAATAGGTTGGGGAAAAAGTTTCTTCGCATTTTATATAAAAACTCAAGCCATTTTTTTTTACAGTTTGTTTACATTTAAATACAGTATATATGTGCCATTTCGTTCGATGTCTTTTTGCCATCTTGTAGGTAGTTACATGATCCCGTTGCTGTAGAAATTTTGGGATTAAAATGCGCGACAAGTAGTTTTGGCAGTCCTCTCTTGATGTTAACCTGTTCAAGAATGGCGTCCATTTTATCCGTAATAGGGCGACCAGAGCGAGGTGCATCTTTGACATCAAAATTCCCGGATTATAAACTCTTAAACCAACTTTGTGCTACTCTTACTAACATTGCATGAGGTCCTTAAACGTCACAAATTTTTTCGCGGCTTGCGTTGCATTTTTTCTTTTTTGTAATAAAATTTTAAAATGTATCGAATTTCTTCATTAGATTCACTCATTTTGACAGAAGGAAAAACAAATAAAAAATAGCAGCAAACAACATTTTACTAATTTGTTTCTTTTTTTGAAATGTAACCTTTTTAATATCATAAAAACCAGCCAGATACAAATAGTACAGCCGGAGAGATTTTATTGCAAGTTTATACATACTAATTATATGTGAAAAGACTTTTTCCCCGACCTAAATAGTTGAAAGAATTCAATAACCATTGCTGATCGACATTGCTATTTGCACTGGTCTATAAGCGACCGCTCAATTAATGGGATCTCTGCTGGTCCATCACATATTCGCGTAAAAAGTTATTTAAATAAAATGAAGCTATAACTGAAGTCGTTTTTATATCGTTTCACAGTCGTTTTCGTCGGAAACAGCAGGTATAAGGAAACAAGAGAGCAACTGTAAGTACTACGATAACCGGGCATCGTTGAACCACAGAAGTCTTCCTCCAGCGTTTGACCTGGAAGAGCTGGTCAATGTTGGCACCAAGACTAACTCTTGTCCGTATTTCGCTGCCAGGATGATGGCGCAGACTTCTAACATCGTCTTCTGTCCGTACAATTATTTGATAGAACCGAGCATTCGGAACAGTGTAAGTCATTGCTTTACTATAAACTTTAAAACCCGGAAGGCAGTGACAGTAGCCTTTGGACACATCGTAAGTTTAGATTACGATGATTTGGATTCTTATGTTCGGTTCAGTTGATTCAGGGATTAAACAAACATACCTACAAATTTTACCTCCATTTTAATATTAGTCTAAGATTGCCAATAAGCCAACTAGCACAAAGGATCTTCTTGCATAAACAGGTCTTTAATTTTAATTTAAGCCCAAACTATAGGCAAGTTAATTAAAGCTGGCTAGTCCAACACATTTACGCATTGTATCTGCGAATAGGCAAGCCTGTCTTTTTAGCGCGGACCCACTTATGAGTGTGGCTGAGACAACTGTTGCTTTTTACGTTCTCAGGGTATGATGTACAGGATGAAATTACTGTGAACGCACCGGCTTTAGTTAACTGACCTATATTAGATGCTTCATAAAGTAACTGTAAGGGCTGCCGATAGTAAGTAATCGGGTTTGAGCCCAATACGGCGGGTGTGGACTGTATAGGTATGCGGGAATCCTATTCTATTACTCACTGTTGTGATCCGCGGGATTCTTCAGGGCTTGAGTCTTCTTCCAAAGCTTTGGATTATTCTCTTCAGCACTCGCGACGCGAATCACTCCAGTTTGTTAACAGAGATCGGGTGATGGAAGATCAAAGAAGACAGCCGGTCTTTTTGATTTGCGGGTTTGTTCACTTGATAGAAGAACAAAGAAGACAGCGGGTCTTTTTATCGGCGGGTTTGTTCACCGTTTTTACACTTACTATATTTTATATGGCGGTGGACTCGAAACAAGGGTGTTCTCTGATTGGCCCACAATGACGTGCCCCCTCTTAGCCAATCAGAGCGATTCCTTAAGAATTACAAAAACAGCGAAGTGGCGTGAACAGTAACAAAATTCTTTATTTTAGCTGTTTGGGCGAACAACATGGAAATATATGCGGCAAGCTTGTCTAATGTCTCGAAAAAACGGGTTATTTGACTTTTTAGATATCACTGCTATAGCCTTATCTTTAAAGTGAGGAGATAAAAGCTTACTCTACCACTGTGGATTCATTGACTTTCGAAGTATCAGTCTTCCAGTACACGCAGGTTTCCTTACGTGATCATTATATCAATCTACAAATAAAATAGAACAGGCGTTTTCCATCGTGGCGGCCAACCGTCTACCCAATGAGCTATCACTGCTTGTACGCAGCAAATTCGTAACGTAACGGTTGCTCTTAAGACTCTTATTTATTTCAGATGCAAATAGATTTGAAGGATAACATAGTTATTATAGACGAGGGACATAACATAGAGGACATTTGTCGCGATTCAGCCACTCTCTCCTTTACTAGAGAACACGTTCAAGATGCCTTAGCAGTAAGTGTATTTTTTTTTTACATAATAAACGCTGATTTACATTGATAAATTGGATCTTTGTAATCATTTATGTGTTATAATTATTATAATCAGCTCAATCTCACACTGGTATATAGTAAGATGCTGCCCAGTTTTTATTGGGCCAATAATTATTTTCACTTTGAAGAAGCGACTAAACGTTTAAATTGTTTGAAATGCGTGGTCATTTCAACGCCCACGCATCTATAACCTATACGTACAGTGTTTTTTTTTTAAATAATGATTACTCTAATATCAATTTGTAAATGCATTCCTATCTCAAATATTGAACAACCCATGGTTTTTATCCAAAAGTACATCTACATTATATATTTAATCTAACCATGAATACAGTGGTACATTCCTATTCATATGATATTAAAATAGATATAACGATTTATGTAACGAGATCCCATTTCTGAGGGTTCAACAAGAAAAAGGTCTCATGTGTTAATCAATTCATTGCAGATATTCTATACTGTTAAAATTGTGTGTCCTAACTGACTATCAACACACAGCCAAAACTACTACTAAGATACCTAAACATAGGTTTATTTTATAACGTAAGCATACACAAGTTATTTTTGCACGTCATTTCTCAAAATCAAAAGTAATTGTACTTGCAGGAATAAAAATTCTGTCTTTATATGTATAGTCGTCATAAAAGAAATTGTCTGTTATTATTATGACGTCACTTAATTACATTATCTTCTCAACAGGAGTTACAAAAAGTAGCAGTATACCGTTATACTAATCAAGATGCAACGGGATATTTGGAATACCTCATAAAAGCGTTAAAAAATTTTGACGATTGGTAAGGACATTTTTTACAATTATTATTTTTTATAAATAAGGGCGGTAGAGAGACTGACACCACGGTTCACTTGATGGAAGGAGGAAACCGTCACATATGAACACAAGCAAACCAGGGAGATGCAAATGCGCTGCTGACACAGTTACTTAAAGCAACAGGTAAGGGATATAGTGAGAGAGCAACGGAATGGCCTCAGGTTTGGCAGCGGACCAGGAAAAAACGTGAGGGAATTGGTGATGTAACTCTCCTTTGCCACATTGGCAATTCCTTCGCTTAAACTGAGCTATTGGACCAAATCTCAACAAATATATGTTGCTGTACAATATCTTTTATTTAACACATCAACCACGCGATCTAGTTATCGTCAACTACCGCAATTTGGCATAGGTACATCAATACGAACAAGTTTCTTGGTTATCAGAGCTGTAAGATAAAAACGATAAAGAAGTATACATTTTTTATGTGTTAAATATCGAAATTAGACATAAATTATGAAATTGACTCGAATAAAGGTTATTAAGGCACTTGGATACTGATTTTATCTTTAAGTATAATTATAAGAACATGAATTGAACTGAATTTTTAGGTTCGCAAATCAATTGCCTCTCCTAAATAACGTTCCCGAACAGAACAACGAAGCTGTTTACACGTGGGAAGTGGAACATTTCGTTCAGACCCTCAACAATCATAACATAGGACAAAATCATTACGAAGGTAAAAACAGTATTACTAATTATTAATAATACTATCAATTACAAACTATGGTTCAAAATAACTATTGTTTTATTATCATGGTTTTTTTTGTGTAAAATCAGCAAACAGGTTCGCGATGACTGCCATCACCTATTAGAAACAACGTTATAGGGATTTCCAATGAGGGACAAGGCATAAAGGATAAGGGACGTTCAAGGTGGAGATAGAGGAATGGACTCTAGCATCTCTCATTCACGAAGCGAAATACAACAGTACACGTGCTTTAAGTCACGGAAGAATTCTGTAATTTATGGGTAGGTCTGTGCACGCACAGACAAAACACAAACAGACTAAATGTTATATAGTCTAGTATAGACTATTACTATAATATTCAAAGTAATAGTCTACACTAGACTATATAACATTTGGCGGGGCAATAGAATGTACAAAAGCGTTAGTTCACTGATCTTGAGCCGCTTCGTATGCGTAAGTAGATTATTTAATCCTGACTCCCTTAGCGCTTCTTCGTGGAATCCAGACTTCATCTTTCATTTTCAATAAAAAAAAAGCGAAATTACTTTCCAAACAACCCAATAGAATTAAATAGAAAAGTGCAGACACAGCCAACTTTGATGAGAACGTGAGCGTGAGCGCTCGATGATGCGGGAATGACACTGTATGACTGAACGAAGATTGATCGGCACATGATCTGATAGAAGCAGCCAATAGAGAGACCACACTCATCGCACAACAAATATTATCATAAATTGCTTTGTCCTTATAACCTAAAATTAAAATTGTAAATGCGACCATAATCATAAATGCGCGATTGTACCAGTAACGCGGTTGTCATTAACCATAGCCTCTTTCAAATGTTCACCGCGAAATTACCGTTTGCTTGCGATACGTGAGCAATATGAGAAAACCTAAGACATTTAAAATAGATTTCAGCCGTCACGCAAGCGAGTTTTGTCAAAGGCTTCGCGACGACCCGAGGACTTTGTATGGCGTAACTCAACCTACGTGTACCCTTATAGAAAATTTCAACACTGCCCTGGGTGAGTAGATAAACACGGTTTCTTATTTAATCACATCAAGAGTTGCATTTTCATATTAATAAAAGTGTCATTTCATTGATAATTGGAAATACAAACAGATGGCGCTAAACTTCGCAAATTCAATTATTCTATTCAAGATTATCATTATTATTTTTTTGTCAGTTTTCGTGAGTTTCGTGACAATATAAATCACATTACAATCAGAATTACCATATGTTAAGCAATGCTCATTTTGCGAGTTGGAATCCGTCGACAAAATATTATTTGTGTTACAACAACTCGACAATAACGCTGATTTCCTTATTTTTTTGTTAACGAATCTCCGTAGCTCAATTGAAAATTGCTCGCTAATCCTATCCTCCAGTACATACACAACGCTTGCATGATGTAGTGGAGTTTTCACTTTGAAATCGAATCTTATTTATCTTACTTATTTTTCAGGTTACCTATTTCGTTCATCTGGGCAATTTCTAGACGACTTCAAACCGGTGCTAGTAAAAACAATAAAAGGCAAAAACGAATCTTTGTCGGAGGCCATGGGATGGAAGTCCTCGCAGTATAATAAGGTTAGTGAATGAATATCTCACACTTTGCTTTTGTTTTGTGTCTTTGTTGGTTGCTAATTTCGAAATATCGCTGCCTCTACTCCTCCCGAGCTACTCTATTTGTTTCCGCATATTTCCATAGCAGCATCGACAGTAATTAGTGTTCGACTTGAATCGACTTTGAATTAGAAGTGAGATGAAGACACAGTAGGATCTTGAAGTTGTACAAGATTATGTAGAAATAACTTTAACAAAGAGACTGTCAGGATAATCCAGCTGAGTTGGGCAGCATTCGGGAAGCTACGTCATCTGTTCTCGTCACTGCTGCTGCAATGTCTGAATTTGAAGACCAAGGTATATATATATATATATATATATATATATATATATATATATATATATATATATATATATATATATATATATATATATATATATATATATATATATATATATATATAGTGCGTCCTGCTAGTAATTATAACGTGGCCTCTCACAGCAGGACTGGTCCACAAGTTTAAAATCGCCTAGAGAGCTATGGGACGGGCTATGTTTGGATTTTCTTTGGTGGTTAGAATCAGAAATCCTGAAATTCTCCAAAGACCCAAATTTGTCGACATAGCCGAAAGAATTAACAAGCTGAAGTGGCAATGAGCCGGTCACATCTGTCACAGAGAGGTTAACCGATGGGAGTAAACGAATTCTTGAATGGAATCCACTAATTGGAAAACACAGCGTGAGACGACCTGCGGCCGGGTAGATAGACAACCTAAAAGGCGTCGCAGGGAGCGGCTGGATGCGAAGCGCAGTGGACCGTGCGTGGTGGCGAAACTTGAGAGATGCTTATATCCAACAGTGGAGACACACAGGCTGATGATAATGAAGTTTGTTAATGTTAATAAAAGTTAGTCTTGGGAAAAATTAGTAATACTACATCGTGCCCACTTTATCTTGTATTTTAAATGAATTTTTGGCAGTGCCATCTATTTTGCATTGTGCAAATTGACCTAATTTGACTACATTGACCTTTGGCTTTGGCGGACTTTTAATGGAAACGTTTAAACATTGATTTACAGTAGAGCCATCTTTAAAATGATAAACAGATTCAATGTACGCGAGTGGCGATCTATTCTGGATAAATAAAATATTTTATCGATGGCTTTGGTCCAGTGGGTCTCTAAGGAATCGCTGGCGCTGCGTTTGCTGTGCCTGAACCCGGGTGTGGTGTTCGCTGCCATGGGAGTAGCGCGATGCGTGCTGCTGGCTTCGGGCACTCTCTCGCCACTGCTCAGCTTGCACTCCGAGCTGGCGACGAAGTTTCCGCTGCGCGTGAGCCCCGCGCACGTGATCCCGGCGGAGCGCGTGTGGGTGGGCACACTGGGCACGGGCCCCCAAGGCGAGGTCCTGGAGTGTTCGCGCCGAGGGCTGGCGGCCCCTCACTCTCTGCCCTCCCTGGGCCGCGTAGTGCTGGCCGTAGCGCGCGTCACCCCGCACGGCGTGCTCTGCTTCCTGCCCTCCTACCACCTGCTCAACTCGCTCGTCCAAAAGTAATACACCTTTTATTATCTCGCTTGTAACATGCGTCCAATTATCACTTGCATTTTCTAACTTCCTAATGTACTCCTTTGCACTTCATAGGATACCTCCATAATTGTAAGTTAGTGAAACAATAATTTATTTATTAAATAGGTTTCAAATTATTAAATAGGCCATGGGCTTTGGCCGGTAATATCTTGTGTGCAGTCACGAATTTTAATTTAGGTACCATTTCTTAGAAAAATTCTTCGTAATAATCGTGTTGTATTAGCGTTTATATATGTAAACAGCTTTTTCCCGCGACTTCGTCCGCGTCTCTATTTCTTAGGTCGCGGTGTGGTAACCCCCAATGACCCTCTATCACTATGACGTGCCGCAACGCCACGTCAGTTTCTATTCTTTCATTTCATAGTTTCCATAACAAGGTTCCCACCCCTTACCATTATATAATACAAATTTAAAACAGATGTGAAACCTACGAGTAAGAAACTTTTCTTACTCATAGTGTGAAACGAAAATTTGATAAAAAGTACAATACTTTATTTAATAAATTATTGAACAAATAAAACTGCTTGGGATTTATGTTAAGAGTATGTTATGTTTTTATACATTTTTATATTATATTGTTATTTGTTATTCTGTAATTGGACTGTACCTTGAAAGCGCCATCTAGACAGTTTCTTGCTTGAACAAAAGGAGTAAATATTATATCTCATAGAAGAATAACTTTTCTTGCCGGTCCGAAATTACTCAGTAATAATTATCACTTATTAAAGTGATTGGTCATCTCTATATATAAAAATGAATCCCTATTTCCCTTGGATGCATCACGCATGAACGGGTAGACCGATTTTAATTCGGTTTCTCTAATGGAAAGAGGGATAAACGGGGAATGTTCGTATATATAAAAATTGCACCCCGGGCGAAGCCGGGGGCGGGTCGATAGTATGCAATAAAAAAAGGATATTTTCAGTTTTTAACTTTGATCACACATCATCAATAATCAACACCAAGTTGATGATCTGAGCGCTATAAAATAATCAATTGGTGAGATAAACCCCACATTGGTGGACAAATTGGTGACACCCAATTTTTTATATTTTTAGACGATCCCTCGGGAACATTTTTTTTTTTAGGATAAAGTTAATCCAAGTAATAAGCTGTGTGCCAAATTTCATCCAAATCCGTTTTTGCGTGGAAGAGTAACAAACATCCGCACATTCCATCCTCACAAACTTTGGCAGTTATAATATTAGTAGGATGGTCAGGCTAATACAAGCTTCTTATGAAAATGGTACCTTGAACATTTTAAATTGCAGTTGGCAACAGACGGGCATTTGGCATGAATTGAACGAAACCAAGCACGTATTCATGGAAAACCGTAACACGAGGGACCACAACGACATTATGGAGGTACCTATTTTCTTCGCTGTCAATAGTGATTTTTTAGATTTTTTTTAATGCTATTTCTTATTTCGTAGGATTACTACAAATACGTGAGCAGTTCGAAGGGTGCACTTTTGTTCGCCGTGTTTCGCGGCAAGGTTTCTGAGGGTATGGACTTCAAAGACCACCAGGCGAGAGCTGTAATCACGGTACGGATTGCTAAACCTTTTTAAGGGGTTCGTCCTTAGAGCTTCGTTTTGTTAAGGGATAAACAGCTTCCCTGCTATTCCTCTAAACAGATAGTCAAACGGAATACTTCCTTGGGTAATTTTAACTCTGAACTAAATGCTTCGTTAGATATCTAATTTTGCCATATTTAAGCATTTCTCTTTAACAATTAGTTCCTTGCACTATTCAATTTTGAAATACAGTCATTAAGTGATTACTAAATTCGCAACTAATCAAAATTCAAGCAGGAATTATGAATTGCGAACCTCCGAACTAATTTTAATGCAGCACGTTCCTCTGTGTAGAATTGTAGATGTATCTTCTTGTCTTTTTAGATGCTAAACATTTAAAAAGTTGCAATTTCAAGGATAGAATACTTGCAAAAGACGACGAAAATGGTTTCTTTTGTTATATGTCCCTGAATATTAAAGGTGATTGTAGTATGTTAATAACATCTCGTATGGTGACGTTACAAGTGCTCTAATCGATGAATGGCGCCATTGTGTCATATTACCACTCCACTAACAAATACACAAGGAATTCCTTCGCACATTTTGATTATTTGGACGATTACTCAATTTAAAAAGATGGAACATTTTGATTATTTGGACGATTATTCACTAAATTTAAAACTAGAATATTATGCGAGTAGTAACACAATTACGAATCTATTATTTTAGTAGTCAGGGCACCACTAAATTCTGCAGTCAAAGATTAACCAACCTCTTATACAGAAGACCAGCGTGCAATAAAAACATTTAATCTGTTGTGATCTTATACGCGAGTAAGTGATCCTCGCCCGTTAACCTATCAACGTTGACTAGTGTAGGCAACGGTAGACAACGAATGAACTGTCAGCCTTTCTGCCGTCCTATATCACAAATAAAAACCGTATCGTTAACTATCTGTACGAATTATATGTTAAAACATGGTCAGAAAACGTATTCTAAAAAAAATCACATAAAAGGAGTTCTGAATGCACAGACCTATATAGGGAGAGAAACGATTTTTTTTTAAATAATAAATAAGGATAAGTGTTGTCAGATTGGAATCCCGTACCCCAACTTAATGGACATGGCTGTAAAGGAGAAGATGAAGTACAACGACAAGTATTCGAGTCAAAGAAATCTGTTGCCCAGCAAGGAATGGCTTCGTGTACAAGCTTACAGGTACGACACTCAACCTACCTTCGCTATTATTATCTGCCTAAGTTACAGATGCAAGTTTAAATCAAAATCGGGCCAGAAACTTGCTTTGTATACACTCTGTTTAATAGTGGCAAGGCAATTGCGTTCCGCACTAATGAACTGGGACGCCCGTCTGGCTGCACTTACCCCCCTTACAAAAGATCGCCGTGAAAAACACAGCATGTACGTCGTTGTAAATCGGTGAGCGGTGTAAGCGATGCCAGAATCCAATGTTTCCTTATGGACTTCTTTTGAACAGTTTGGTTTTGATTACACTTTTAAATTTATTTATAGGTGAGGCTCTCATTATCTCAGGAAGTTTATTATAAAACCGTATACAGTGACCCATAAAAGAATTACTTATCTTGTGTTATTGTGAATATACATTGTGAATATTACATTTTTTATTAAAATGACTAATATTTTATGCGTATAAATTAAATTTTCATAAATATACTGACAAGTAACAGTTAGAATCTTTATCTCCTTGAACCTCTCTCGGACGGAGATAGTTCTAGTTGGTAGATAGCAGCTAGCCAGCTAGACACTGTGTTAACCCTGGGAGTATCGTGACTCTTTCGCAACTAAGTTTATTGGGGATCTTACAAATATTTTTATCTTTGATAACAAAGATTTTGTCCAATAACACGTTTTTTGACCTTGTATATAAGCTAATATAAACTACTGACTGAGAAAGCAATGTGCTTGTGAAGCAAATCACAATTAGGTCTGAATTACGAACGAAGATTTGTAATAATTTAAAAAGGCTATATTATTATACACATTTGTATGTTATCTATCTCCTATCTTCTTGGTGTTGATTATGTGCGACTGTAGCCATACGTTAAATGAAGTGGAAGGTCCGCCTACCCTTCTCTACTTTCTTAAACAAGATTGCCGAAATGCAAACAGGGCACTGAACCAGGCGGTCGGACGCTGCGTGCGTCACCGCGGCGACTGGGGCGCTGTGGTATTGATAGACGCAAGATTTAATCAGCCCTACTACCTCGAACACCTCTCCGGATGGGTCAAAAATTTTGTGAGTATTCATAATCGAACCGTTAATGCAATTCCTGGAATATCTAACAGTAATGTGGCATTGTACTCGAATGTAGTATCATTCAAACTACATAGATGTAAATTGGCACATTATAAATATTTTATATTATAAAACGCGGAACCCCGCCGCGTTTGTCCGCATGTATGTTCGCGATAATCTCAAAAAATAATAAACGGACTTTCATGCGATTTTCATCTATCAACAGAATGATTCCTGAGGAATCTATATAATTCGTTAAAGTTTTATCGTTAGGTACCCGAGGGTTTGCAAATTGGTGCATACTATGCACAGGCGTATTACCAAGCAGTTCTACTCAAATCCGATAGATGTCGCCGCTTCACCTAATTCTATTATAGTATAATAGATGGCGCCATCAATAGGGAATATGCACATTTTTTTTTTATATTTTCATACGATAGGTTATATCGTTATATAACCGTAAAAAAACATTCAGCGCCAAAAAACAGAAATTTGGTAACAAAAAAAAAAGTTAAAATTAACTAACAGCTACGGGCACTTTAAACACCCGCCCTTTTGGCGCGCTTGTCGTGACGTCAAAGTCTACAATACAATCAAATCTTAAAAATCACAAACATCTACACGTTTGTTGACATTTCATAGACGACGTCACATTCGATCTGACCGTTTCAAGTATTTTGAATTTCCCACATTTTTATACACTTTTTAATAATTATTTTCTTAACGAAAAAGAAATAATATTAAAAAATATTTACATAGACATAATTCTAAAGCAAAAATGTTGATAAAAAAATATATTTAAGCCTTTTTTGAATTAGACGCATATTCCCTATTGTATGTTTTTTTTAAAGCGGACGAATTCGCGAAAGAAAAAATTGCATCCTTACTAAACCGGGTGCTGGTCGCTGGTTAGATACAAGATCAGTCAAGGTTGAATTAAGAAATATTCTGTTTATAGCCAAAAAAGAAAGAGACAATGAATCACTTTCAAATTACTCGTGAATCTGTTACGTATTATAACTGTTATTATAAGAATCCCGTATTTAAAAGGGTACAATGTCTTCTCCCTAAAAGGTACTAGGGCAATAATGTTGTTTGTTCACAGTTAGGCGCTAACCACCATACTTTCGATAGCCTAATGAAAGGCGAAAACAGTTTGGAAACTTTCATGAAGAATATGAAGCTCATAGAAAAGGAAGACATTTAATTCGCTTCCAGAACTTATATCTACGTTGTTATTAATACTTTTTTTATATATCTTGACAGCTTTCAATAGTGTGTGTTGTTTTGAATAGGGTATAAATAATTTCACATGTTAAAAGGTGGCCACTTTTCTAGTTACTAAGTAACGATAACATTACAGCTCTTTTGAATTCGTCGATTTTTATTTTAACAGTGAATTTTTTATCTTAATTTTATTCAGTGACCTTTTTATCCAGTGTCTAGGTACTATTGTTTTAATATTATGTAAATAAAACGAAATAATTATGTACATGATCCTGCTTTGTTATTTGTGTACCATAATGCCCAAGAGATTTTAAATGTTATTCTGAAGATTTTGAATAATTAATTTTCTATTAATAGTGAAGACGTATAATAAGCAATACAATGGTTAAAAGATTTTCGACTGTCTTAACTTTAAAATTCGACTGACTGCTAAAAGATCTTGCGTAAAAGATCATAAATTTAAATTAAACTGTGTGTTAAAATATACTAAGAATTACAGGAATCAACATGTGCCAAGTTATCGATTCATATTTTTAGGATTTCAATAAAATAAAATAAGAATTCAATTTGAAACTTTAAGTTAAAATTACAAATTTAAATCGTTGATTTTTTTATTAAATATAAATTATTGACATAATAATATGTACAATTGATAGTTACTGTTGTGAGTTCTTATGTATACTTAAAAAATGTATAGAATACAATAAAAATTAAATAATGTTTGCGCCTATTAATCCATTTCTTTCACAATACTCTTTAATTTTGAAAATTATCTTAGTGTTTACGATTCAATACAGAACGTACACACCAACCCTTCCACACCAACGATGTCACCAGAAACGATTGTGCGTGTGGCGTTTGATCGCTCTAGGTGGCTCTAGCGACGGAATAGTTAGTCGTTTCTGTACGACAAGACAGTCTGTGTACGGATGGTCGCTAAAGGCGATAGCAGCGAATTTGCAGACTCCCCAAAACTTATGGAGATGTTTTTTTCATTAAAATGTTAATTTAAACTTTCGGTTCATTACATCAGAAATTTTTTTGCTGTGAAATGGACTTTAAAGAAACGCAAGGTAATTTTGTTCGGTGTTGTTCTTTTTGATACCTGCCATGAGTTTATTGGCACATACATTTTTAGTGAAGTAATCTAATAACTTGCTCATGTATAACATTTATCCAATCTTTACTGTTCATATATTTTTGTTAGGCGTTAAATTTTTAATCTTATGTGATCTATCGGGAATAATACTTTCTTTCTGGATAAAAGGTAGCCTTGTATCCTTTTCTGTCCTACTGGTGTACAGATATGTGTATGCAAAATTTTATGGTAATCGATAAAGTATTTTCGGAGATTTTCGGTTTTCAATAAACTGAATTAAACTGTATAATCATATTCAAGACAAACTATTTTTGTGAACTATAGTAAGTCATATAATATACCCACTACGTAATATAATTAATATTGACAAAGTATAACCGAGGCGTCCTTAAGGCGAAGACTTAGCAGAAAAGCGTTACTTTCGTCGCCTAATTTGACTTGTTAGATAGAGTAAAATATAACTTAGATAAAAATACAGAGCATACTACGTGGGTGCTCGGGGGCTCTAGCACCCATGAACACAGAGATCATAATAAGATAAGGGTATTTTATTTTTTCTATAATTAGCTATGATGAAACTTGGAATACGTTTTGCAATATTTAATCGCCAAAAATGAGATTAAAGCAAGAAGTTGAGAGAAAGTGGCCGGAATTGATAAATAGAAAGGCTGTGGTCTATCATCACGACAAAGCTAGACCACACACATCTTTAGCCACTCAGAAAAAATTAAGAGAGTTTAGCTGGGAGGTGTTAATGCATCAGCCATCCGGGGACCTTGTCCCTTCAGATTTCCACCTGTTTCGGTCTCTTCAGAATTCAGTGTCAGGTTAACATCAAGAAAGGATGCCAAAACTACTTGTCGAGTTTTCTTCAAAAGTCCCAAAATTTCTACAGCAACGGGATCATGTCACTACCTACAAGATGGCAAAATCGTACAAAACGGTACACTGTAATTAAATGTGAAAAAGTTTGAAAAAAAGTCTTGAGTTTTTATACAAAATGCAAAGAAACTTTTTTTTGCTATCTTAATGCTGGGCGCATACATACGTTTTCTGTATTCAGAATTCCGTGTGCCTAGCGCAGACGTTCGGAATTTGCATTCGGAATATATATTGCCAGTACGTTCAGTGGTGGCTTTGTGAACGCACGACGATGGAGAACAAAGATTTAATTGCGATTGCATTTTCTGTTATAAAGAAGAAAAAGAAACGTCGGTATTGGGTTCATCCGTTAAACACTCGAAGAAGCAACGAGAGTCCATTTTATCTAAAGAGAGCATTTATGTTGTGTATATTCCATAAGCAGGGATGTTTTTCAACAGCTAAAATTAATCGCAATTAAATCGTTGTTCTCCATGGTCGTGCGTTCACAAAGCCACCACTGAACGAACTGGCAGTATAATATTCCGAATGCAAATTCCGAACGTCTGCGCTAGGCACACGGAATTCCGAATACGGAAAACGTATGAATAGTTGTAAAATGCAAGTAATTCTTATACTACATATATAAATCAAAATCGTTGCCCGCGTCTGTCTGCCTGTCTGTTCTCTATCTCCTAAACCACGCAACGAATTTTGATGCTGTTTTCACTATTGAAAAGAGCATTAAACGAGGAAGGTTTTTATTTTTATATATAATTTGCAGAAAAAATTGCAGCCGTACGAAGCCGTGGGCAGGTCACTAGTTTGTTATATTTAAATAAAAGAATATTTCATGGTATTATATTTTAATTTTAATACTTGTACATGGTTTTAATAAATACATAAAACAAAAAGACTACATCTCAAAATTACAGTACTGAAAGATCGTTCTTATGAAATCCTGACGACAGATTGCATTGGTAATCAAGTACTAGCCTAGTAGAATAATGATATTACGTGAAAATCACGTTCCACTGGTCTTTAGAATCCTCATTCTCATTCATTGTTTTAGAGGTCATAAAGGCAAGCTATATGCAGGTAATTCGCATTTATAGAAGATGTCATAAATCTACTCTTGTAAAGTGGAATTTGGTAGTTTAGGGCCAACGTGGACTAAAGTCCACTGTGTACGATGAAGCGCCTTGGCAACTTATTTTTATTTTTTCTAGAATACGCCACGGCCAATTTTTGTCTATTTGTCTGTACGTTTGTGCACGCTAATCTCAGAAACGGCTTAACCTATATGAATGCGGTTTTCACTGACGTATTGTAGCAAGCTTCCCGTAAAATGGGTGGTTAGGGAGCTTGCCTTAACGCTCTTTTCTAGGGTTCTCGGATTCGATTCCCGGCAGGGTCAACTTTTAATATGAACTTTTCAAATTTGGCTCTGGTCTGAAAGTAATGGCAGGGCACACTGCGTTTCGCAGTCATTTGGGCAGCCCGTCTGGCACCCCCTTACAGAATACCACGGTGAAATAACAGCACGTGTGCTGTTGTGTTTCGGTTAGTAAGGGATGCCAGAGTCAATTTCCCCTAACCCTTTAATCCTTAATCATACTGTAGTCGGCAGCGCACTTGTAACACCTGTAGCGTTGCTTGTGTCATAGGCGACGGTAGCCACCTACCATCAAGTGGACCGTCGTCGGCCTGTCTGCCGATTTTAACATAAAAAAAGTTTAGTGTTTGTATCATTCCAATCAGTTTACAAACAAAAAAGTTACAAGCTATACCGAATACCACACGTACGAAGTTAAGAGCTCAACTAAACTGGAATATGTTTTGTACAACTACGATAAAACGATTCAATGTATAGACTAGTTACTAATCTATTTCTATATTACATCATATACTGATATGGTAAATTTATACTCTTAATACTATATTTTCAACTTCATTATTAATGTATGCACTCGCTCTCTTCCTCTTCCATCCCCCTCAACATAAAATTACACCTCAAATAGGTCCCTTCAACCTCAGGGTGGCGGTCGATCAGTCACAGAGGCCCTCGAGGTCGGGGTGCGGGCAAGACGGGGGGAGGGGGAGGTTCCTGCGCGGAGTAATCTTCTAAAGTTTAATTATAGATAACTAAACTATTCCTGACTTATTTTGTTAAAAATATGTTTTCAGCTTAGAAATCTTAGTACATAGTTATATATGTATTGAAACTAGATATATTTGCGATTAAGACATTTTGAGATGTAGTCTTGAGATCCACTGCGCTTAACTATGATAAGTGTATATATTCATAATTATAATAAAAAAATATCACAGTTTTATATCTTCGGATGCCTCCTCCTATTTATTCATTCGCCGTGCACTGGAATGAAAAAAAAATTAATATAGTATACATAAATCATATACAACTCAGAATTTTATATGGCCGTGTATTTAACGCTTTGTTTAAATTTAGAACTTAGTTCACTTTTGTAAACCTAGATGGCACCTTATGTAATGGTTATTTTAACGAAAAGATGAAGCCACAGGAACAGCTGGTATCGTATAAAACAGTCATTATTTGCATATGTTTATTTGTCCGCCTAACTTTTCTGAACTATGCGTCTGATGTTAAGACACAATGATTGATTTGTTATCAAAGAAAAGTCGATACTTTACAAAGTACAAGTTTACAAAATTTACAAGTCATCTGTGTTTAGATGGTCTTCAAAAGTATTTTCTGTTGCTTACGCTGGTTTACAAGTTAATTATTACGGCAAGAAATTATATCATAACCAAGTATTGCCATGTTTGTAATTTCATGGTTCATGGTTATGAATATAATTCATTTTTACTTAACTATTAATAAGTATTCAAATGTTGTTTTCAAATTAAGTATTAATGATATCCTGCTTAAAAGAAAATAATATTAAAAAAAACATTTTGAATAACCAATAATGATTAAAACACTTTGCTTTGAAGGTACTAAAATTGCCCTTTAGTCAATTGTAAATTTAGTCATAAAAGTACTAACGGTTTGGCGCAGACTACGTTGCGCGCGTGTCGGCGCAGATGAGACACGTGTGCAAACGACAAACCGCACTTGGAGCACTTGTGCGGTCGCTCGCCGTTATGATACCTGCACACAGAAACAACACATCATAACCTACATTTTATAAACTACCTCTGTGGGTGGCATTATCGTCCGAATGGCGTCATCATCGAAGCTATGTGACGATCGTTTCTCATCTTTGGCGTATGAAGAACATATCTTCTCTGCCGCTATTACCAAATTTTTCTTTTGTTATACTAATCTTTAACAAAATTTGTCTTAATTTTTTTTTTTTTTATTAAAAACCCTATTTTTAATAACAACCTCTGAGCTAATCTCATAAACAATGCGCTGTTTTTTATTTGAATACTAGCTGATCCGACAGTCGTTGTGCCCTATCAATTTCATATAAAAATACCATCCAAATTTCTGAATTTTTTGGGAATTTTCCAAAAATGTTTTTTCATACAAACCTTGTCCTGACAATTACGAAAACAACAACAAAAAAAAAACAGTAAAAATCGGTCGTGCCGTTCTCTCAAGTGCTACGATGCTATGTCATATATTTGTCAGTAGTTTATATTGTTATTTTTCTAAGCAATCAATCTCCAATCAATGTTTCAGAAACTTAAAGAATTTATAAGTAACTAACACAATTAAAAAATCTCCGACAGCAGTAACGCGAAATAAAAACTGAACGTATCTCGTACAATCCATACAAAAAAAAGTTACTTACCTCTTATGTACGACCAGATCAAATTTCTTGTAGAATTTCCTATTACAGTCCTTGTAATCGCAATGGTAAGGCGTCATCTTTTTGTGATCGCGCTCTTCGTGATTCTTCAACTAGAACAAACAATATATTTAAGAGATGTTAATATCTATTGTTTAATACAATCGAATATCAAAACTAAATACAATTGGCTCTATTTTTAGGTTGAATTTATGTAAATATGAGAATAATTAAGGAAAACATATGGAAAATAGAGATAAGGAAGACCAACTCTACACATGAGAAAGTATCGGTCTGTTACCATTACATTATGTAGGAGGCGTTGTAGTAGCATTTTATTTATGGTCTAAGATACGGCTGCAAAATTACTACGTTTATCTAGTTTTAAATGAAAATCTGATTTTTACATACAATTAGATTATTTAGGATGGTGATTGCCAGCTGTATGTTTTTTAAAGCCACTGCGCATTGCATGCAAACCAAAACTATCGCAATCCTCGCTTGCGCGCAAACTCTCTTTTATGCTAATCTGTATCTTTAACAGATAGCAACCCCTATTTGCGGCCACTTTTACATAGGCAGAGAGGTATTCCATCATAGACGAAAATATATATATATATGTAGTAGATTATATTTTATTTATAAAACATTTCCCGAAAAATCAATAACATTTTAATTAAAAATACTAGCGGCCACATTTCGATAAACCTCGGCAAAAATTAAATTTTGATTAAAAGCTAGATGAATATAGCAATCTTGCAGCCGGATCGAGTACCACGGTGGTTTAATGTACTACGCAGCCAATCAATCCATCAATGCCTACACAAGTGCCATTCTGGCCAATTCATGAACCACTATTTCCGTTCAACTTTAAAGCGCGTACACATCTCCATACAAAACTGCTGTTTTCTACGGAGAAAAGTTGAGCTGAATTTAATAAATGTTGTTACTCCCTTACATTTATTTTATAATAAATAAATAAAAACATTTATATTATAATAAGATAACTGATAGAAGTGGAACCGAAACGCGAATGGAGCTCAATAAGTGTAGTTACTTCTAAGTCGCATTTAGGAGACCGTAGCCTGCCTGACAACTCCCGTAGGCAAAACTGCAGAAAAAAGCAAGGATAACATAATTGGTATCTCACCATCCAAGCGGCGGCGAACTGTCGTTTGCAATGTACGCAGGTATGTGGATAGGACAGCACACACGGCGTATGCTGCATCTTGTAGTGCTTATTCAACGTGGATTTGTAGCTGAACCGCTCGCCGCACACGTCGCACTTGTGCCGACGAAGCGTCGGCTCGTGAACGGCTACACGCGACAGGGGCATTTAATATTTAACATCCTCGAAATGCTCTGTGACGTCATTCGATGTGACGGTGTTCGGCGAAATAAATAATCCCTTTACGCTTACTTTCAATTTATGACAAGAAAGCGATATAAATTTTTGACCAGCCCGTCTAACAGTAACCACTCCCTAACAGAAAACCACCGTGAAATAACAGCATGTGTGCTGTTGTATTTCAGTGAAAGAGAAAAGAAAGCCAGAGCCCACTTCCCTGTCCCTTGCTAATCCCTTATCTTAAATCCTACAATGGTCGGCAGCACACTTGCATTACCTGTGGTGTAGTTTGTGTTATAAGCGACGGTCGCCAGCTACCATCGACGGGCCACCGTCAGCCTGTCTGTCGACCTTAACAAAACAAAAATTGTAATATTTTAAGTAAGTTTGTCAGCTCCGACGCACGACTGTAGTTTACACCTGTAAACGTATAAAATTAAATGAATAAAATTTTCCTCCAGTCAATAGATAACTGGATATCTAATTACTTTAAATTATTTATTTACATTCCGCATACTCCGATGTCACCTGTTCCAACAAAAGTTATGTTCAATATACACAGATGTCACTACGTTTTATAAGTACAAATAGTTCATAATTTGGACGACAGATGTCGCTGCGCTATCGTTTCGTTCGTAAACGGGGACAACACTTTTCATACAATATTTCGATATTTGCTTTTATAAGCCCAGAGAATATAATTAGGGAACATAAATACATGAGTCAGCTGTCGTATAAATTATAAAGTGACAGATAACGTAACGTTTTCTAGTTAACGTTTGTTTTAATTTTACTGCTCATAAAATTTCCATACGGGAGTAAACTCCAATTATTTAAATGGAATTAGCTGATTTGCCAATTAAGGTAACGATATGTCATATATTATATGTACTTTAAAATAACGCAATAAATGTGTCATGAATAGAAAATTATGCCATGTATATGAACAATCGAGTATTAGATGTCATTGAATACTTACCACAATGCGAATTATAGTTATCCCTCTTTGAAAAAGTTTTATTACATATAAGACAAACATATATAACTCTTTTAGTTACATTCGCTTCGCTCGTCTTCTCAGACCGTTTAACTCCACCTTTGTTCGCATTTACATCTTCATTGTCTATTTCAATTTTAATGGATTCAATGATATCTTCAACTTCTGGGCTATCATCATCCCTCTTAACAATGCTCATAGCACTTTCTATTGTTCCAACGTTGCCTTTGTCTCCTCTTATACTACGTTTGCTTTTTCTAATTTTAATCTTTTCGGAAACAGTCTCAAATATATCACCGTCTTCAGCTTCGTCGCCCTTAAGTCTCGTATGATTTTTCATCATATATTCAATAGTTTCAACATCGCTACCTTTTATGCTGGGTCTTGAAACATCACTGTTTTTTAATTCACCTACACCATTTGCAGCTCCATTGTCGTCTACTAATTCAACACCAATGTTAAGCATACCGGTCAATTGTTCAGCATCTATACCACTGTTTAAACTTATAATGAAAGTATCGTCTTCCTCTGTTGATATATATTGAACTGTGTTCTCTCCGATTAACTGATTAAGGTTTGCTGCTAAATTAGTGCTCGCTTCTAAATCTACGTCACTCTCGAATATCGTGGCGCAATCGTTTATAGATAAAGATGGAACTTTGCTGGCGTGCGTTTCTTCTAAAGAGCCCTCTGTTACATTTAAAAGCTCATCGGGTAAATATTCACACTTCACATGACACAGAGAATTCATTATACCTTCGTCCATACCATTATTGTCATTTAATTCTGCAGTCAAATTGCATTCTTCATTATTTCTGTCCATGGTAATATAATCGATGTCATTAGTGTTCATATTAAACATATGATTACTTTGTAGACAATCTATGTCTAAATCGTTGTAAAATAATTCATCATCAAGAATGTGTAGCTGATTCATATCTTTTAAAAATTCTTTTTGAACACGATTATCACCATTTGTTTCCGATTCGTTCTGATTATTATAAACATTTAATATTTCATTAGGGGTGGCCATTTTTAAATAATCAGCTTCAACCGACAAAATGTCGTCTACGATGTTATCAACTGTGCGATTTGATTCTACATTTACTTGATTCGATTTTTCCTTTTCATCTTCAACTGGAGGGTTGGCATGTTGCCTTTAATAAAACACATAAAGGTATACATCATTTTAATTATATCTCAGTATTAAACTAGTATATTTATTAAAAAATAACTTGTGGTCGTTATTAATGTTACAAATTATTTGTAAAATGTAAATATTATGAACCAATTAGATTTCATAAAAGTAATTTTTGAAATAATTTGAATGGATGCTTACTGCCAAATAATACAAGCAAACTACTAGTGTTCTTTGTAATAATAGAAGAAAAATTCCCTTCTTACCTAATACAATGCTCCAATAAGGTACTTCTATATAAGAAGGTCATGCCACAAATCCTACAGAGGTTCCTGGTGTTTGGCTCATTTGTATCACCCCTATTAATATAATGTGGGCAACGCTTCATGTGACGTTTTAAACTAACCAACTGAAACAAATCACATAACTAATGGTTATATCTTTAACAAAATTTTATTACATAAAATATCATGAAAGGCCGCCTTGCATCTATTTACCGCATTACACAAAATACCTTTTTTTATTCCATAAACCAATAACTATAAAAATGTTGTAACATATAAAATTATGTGCCCTGTGTTAACTCTATCTTCTGTGGTCATTAATAATAATAATAATAATTTCTTTATTGTCCAATTCATCCTGCTTACACTCGATTATCCCTAACCTTTACACTAGGATACCCTGTGTTGCAGGGGTCAGTAATGCAATGTGTGATTGTGTATGCTTGTGTGCGTGTGTGTAGAATATGTGGTTATGTGAAGATTGTGAATGTTAGGTTTTAAGTGTATCAGTATGTTTGCTTGGACATGTATAGGTGAAATACAACATTTTATCAAGAAAGGGTCATCGAATTTTCAGATTCATAATAATCCAAGAGAGGGCGCTACTGTGCTCGTGTTTACATCGGCTCTGCTGTATAATTGTGTTTTTTAAATATAAAAGTTATAAATAGAAGTAAAATAACGATAAATATATAAAATACGCTGTGAATCCGCCGGACAAATGTTATGTGCTCCATAAATTCGATATTTACGTATAAATATCCGAAAAACCGCCAACAACTAAAGTGAGTGTTAACAACTAAACTAACGCATCTACTTGAGAAATTTCGAAGAAGGCAATCACAAGGACAAAAGCAGGACCGGCTATCTAAAAGTCAAGTAAGGAATAAGTGCTAATAACACTGTTTAGAAAATCTTGTTTATATAAGAAAACTCTAATTACCCCCAAGACAAAATAAAAATCATCGACATCAAAAATTACTTATATTAGCGCCATCTATCGGCGAACTATCTAAAACCTGCAAACTAAATACTGCGCAAGCAACTAACACCTAATAGTTTGTTGCGATCACAACAGAGGGCGTGAGTGATACGTTCATAATGGAAGAAGTTTTAAAAATTTTGCAAAATATACAAGATGACATATCAAAAAATAAGCAAGAAATGAAAGAGCTGGAGCTAAATATCAAAGAGTCTATAAATAATAACATAAACGAAAAATTCCTCATTTTTGAAACTAAAACTAAACATTTGGAAATAAAAATTGAACAACAGCAGAAAACCATCGAAATTTTAGATAAACAGATCAGAAGAAAAAATTTTATATTCTTTGGGATTGAAGAAAAAGAAAAGGGGTATGAAAGTCTACTCTCCATGGTGTTAGACATCATTAACAACAGAATGGAAATACCTTGCCAGAAATGGGAAATAGAACACGTTAATAGGATGGGAAAAAACTCAGGAAAGGTCAGACCAGTGGTTGTCTCTATAACAACAATAAGTAGGAAAATAGAAATACTAAAAAAGAAAAAATCCCTGGAGGGTACAAATATTTACCTGAAAGAAGATTTTCCTCCTAGCGTGCTACAAAAACGGAAAGACTTACAAGAAGAACTTAAACGCAAGCGAGAGTCAGGAAAAAGAGTAGCTTTACGCTACGACAAAATTGTGACACTAAAAACACGAGGATCAGAAGTCAGCACACCCACAACAAGAAACACAAATAAACGTTTTATATCTATATCACCGGAGGAAACGGAGAAAGAAATTGCAAAAGAAGGCGACAACGAAAGGATAAAACAAATATCTAAAAAAAACAAGCTACAAACCATGACCAGCTTTCTACGCCCGTCGCAGCTGAATACCAACAACCGGACAATGCCAAATGTAAATGTGGAAGTTATTGAAAAAAACTAACTAGCGCCTCTTCAACCTCTCTACCTCCTCCAAGCCGGCTGGTCACCGTGGAGGAGTCAGACCACTGCCTCCTAAATCACAATCAAAACCGATCAAACAAGATTAGTAATAAAAACATAAACAAAAAACATAAAATCTTAAACAAAAGTAAAAAATCACAAAATCTTTACATAGCAAGTATCAATGTAAGAACCTTATTATCGGACAGTAAAATAGAAGAATTAAGATACGCTGTTATGTCAATAAAATGGGACATTATAGGTCTATGCGAAACAAGAAGAGAAAAGGAAACAATAGAAGAACACGCCGATTTTATCTTATATCATACATCTGGGACGAATGGAAGAAATGGAGTTGGATTTTTGATTAAAAAACATTTAAAGAACAATATAATGAATATAAAAAGCTTTTCAGACCGTGTTGCGATACTAGAAATGCAAACATCTGACAACTCTATCTGGTCACTTGTCCAATCATATGCCCCTACAGAGAAATGCACTAAAGAAGACTTGGAATATTTTTATGCAACAGTGCAAATCGCCTTAGACTCTATCCACACAAAAAATATAATTTTACTTGGAGATTTCAACGCAAAAATAGGTAAAGCGCAAAAAACCGAGAGAAAAAATATAGGACTATATACATACGGAAAAAGAAGCCCACACGGCCAAAGGCTAGTAGAATTTGCAATCGAAAATGATTACTACTTCATGAACAGCATGTTCCGATGCAAACCACACAAAAAATGGACATGGCGATCCCCAAATAGTCAACATCTCAACGAGATTGACTATATACTAACAAATCAACCAAACAAAATAAAGAATTTCGATATAATAAAAAACCTGAACTTCAATTCTGATCACAGGATGATTAGATGTGAACTATCCTTAGCTTCAAAATCACAAAGAAGGAAAATAAAATCAGCCGAATACATTAGAGAACTACAAGATATTTCAGAAGACGACGCTACCTACTGGGAAAATAAATTTATGGGAGCTATTGGTACACATGCAGAGGTACAAAACCAATATGACAAATTAGAAAGAGAATTGCAAGAGTTTCTGAAACAACTGCCAAGAAAAAATAAACATATAAACAAATATATCAACGAAGAAACAAAAGATCTCTTAAAACAGAGAAAAGAGTTATACACGAAGAAGAGAACAAAAGAAGTAAAATGTGAAATAACAAGAAAAAGCAAAAAAATCAATAGAAATATTACACAACAAAAAAGAATAATACGACAAAATACCTTCGAAAAATTCATAGGCAAAACAGGGGCTCTACGTAAAGCATATAAAGAGTTGAGCGATAAGTCAGAGTGGACAGGAAAACTTAAGAATAAACAGGGAATCATGCAATCAAGACGTCCTGATATAATAAATGAAGCCACACAGTTTTATAAAAACCTTTACACGGTCACGGATACCAATTGCTCCTTCTTATGTACAAAATCGTACAAATACAATGCAGAGAATACAAATACAGAGACACCAACCATTCTCAGATCAGAAATCGAACACGCAATAAAATCTCAAAAAAATGATAAAGCCCCAGGAAACGACAACATTGCCAACGAAGTTCTTAAAGCGCTATCTGTTACACTTTTGAAACCGCTTCAAGCATTATTCAATAACATACTTAGAACCGAAACCACACCAGAGCAATGGTCGAAATCTACAATCATACTACTGTTCAAAAAGGGAGATAGAAGTGATCTAGGAAACTATAGACCAATTAGTCTCATGACAAATTTATATAAAATTTTTTCAAAGATCATATTAAATAGGATAACAAAGAGTCTCGATGAAAACCAACCGCGTGAACAAGCGGGTTTCCGCAAAAGTTACTCGACTATAGATCACATACAAGTTATAACACAACTAATCGAAAAAGCAAAGGAATATGGAACGACGTTATATATGTGTTTTATAGATTACACAAAAGCATTCGATTCTTTGCACTTCCAAGCTATATGGGCATCACTAACACAACAAGGTGTCAACCAGAAATACATTAACTTAATTAATAATATATATACAAAATGTCATGCTAAAGTGCGCCTAGAGCGAGTAGGTACAGAATTCCCCATACAAAAAGGAGTAAGACAGGGAGACCCTCTCTCTCCGAAATTGTTTTCAGCTGTGCTCGAATCTATTTTCAGACGTTTAGATTGGGAAATGAAGGGAATAAGGGTGGATGGAGAACTACTGAACCACTTGCGTTTCGCTGACGACATTGTGATCTTCGCAGAAAGCTCCAGCGAATTGGAGAGTATGGTGATCGAACTAGCAATGGAAAGTAAAAAGGTAGGATTGTCAATGAATACTACGAAAACCAAGATTTTAACCAATGGAATACCCCGGGACATTACAATAGCAAATGGAAAGATTGAATGTGTAAAAGAATATATATATTTAGGACAGCTAGTATCTTTCGAAAATAGTACGGAAAAGGAGATAGAAAGAAGAATAACTCTAGCCTGGAAGAAATATTGGGGATTGAAAGAAATAATGAAAAATAACGATATCAGTATAAATATAAAGAAAAAAATCTATGAAATAGGGATATTGCCATGTCTTACATATGGTTGCCAGACGTGGTCATTAAGGAAAGAAGACGAAGAAAGAATTGCTATCTGCCAACGTAAAATGGAAAGAAGCATGCTTGGTCTGAAACTATCAGATAAGATTAATAACGTCAATATCAGAAAAAGAACAAAAATAATAGATGTAATTAAAAGAATAAGATTACTCAAGTGGCATTGGGCAGGGCATATTTGTAGGATGAATAATAACAAATGGACAAAACGTTTAACAGAATGGGTACCCAGAGACAGGAAAAGGAAAAAAGGGAGACCAAGTAAAAGGTGGAGAGACATTTTTAACCAGAGATGTGGACCCTTATGGATGCGAGAGGCGCGAGAAAGAAATGTATGGAAAGGTTTAGGAGAGGCCTACGCCGCAGAGGCGACTACTACCAATATAAATTAACTTATATACAGCATACATATAATATAATCATACATGTCATAAAATATTAAACTATTATAATCTACACTATTTCATGTCAAGTTTTAACTGTAGTAGAAAATAAAGGCTATTTTTATTTTATTTATTTTATTAATAATCCAAGTTCTTAAGAAAATCCACCAATTTTTTCTTACAAGACTTCTTTAAACAATGAATTATATTTAATTTTTTATTTAAAGTTCTATATAGATAAGGACCCATAAATTGGTACGTTCTCCCGGCGATTTGTTTTTTTAATTTTGGCACTCGCCATTTGAGAAATCTCTCAGATCTCGACCGCTTATTCACTTATTCACTTGACCACTTATTGTCATTGGGGTCCGAAAAACTATATAAGAGATGTTATGGATATGCTCGTGGCTTAGCGAGATTGAATTTTTTAAGAACATCTTAACCACATTGCTGGCCCCGGCCTAAATAAATTAATAAATATGTACTCCAAATTGTAAATTTTCCCATCACACATGATGGCATCATAATATAAGTTCGTAATAAATCGGAAATGGCTGACAAAATTATGTGCAACACGTGGGGGGCAGTCTGAGAAACGCGCCACGAAAAGTCACGTTGTCTCCTCAAGGAAAAGGACTAAGCTTGACATCCGGTGGTCATCGAGCGGTAAGCACAAGCTCATAGAAGCTTAGTCCTATGTTCAGTTGCTATTCCTCACGCGACACGATCAGCCGGACGCACTCCTCGATGTCGACATATGAGATGACGTGGGCAGGACAACGTATCTGGTGTCGAGGCTCCTGATGGTCCAGAATTTATGTCCAGTTGTTGTTCCTTGCGCGCGTCAGTCGACCTGGCGCCTCCAACTGTCAATGGTCCGAGTATCGAGGACCATACCTGCGCCTTCCCTACAGCGAATTTAGCAAGCAATTTGTGTTATTTTGTAAAAGTATTTTTTGTAAAAGCCCTCAGCGCACTTATGTATATGGTTTAGTTTAATTAAACTATTGTGTCACAGTATTCACACCATTCGCCCTCCTAACAGGACACTAGGCGCCCAGTGATATCAGAGTGATATGTCAACTTTATTTAAGAAAAACCAATGGTACAGAAATGCACTTTGCATTCAACAAAACGGTCCTCAGACAATGTTTTGACTTTGTCCGAATCAGAGGACCAAATGGAATAGCCAGATGAAATTGCGAATAATCGGGACCCTGATCAATTGATTAATTAAGTGGATTTGCGGAAGAACGGATAAGGAGTAAGGGCACAGAATGTTTACCTTCGGAAGATGCTGGTACATCACTTTTTGTATTCCGTTAACTCGCGAGCGTGGCGAATGTCTAATAACTTTATAAAATCTATCGGTGCATAGGCACTGCACTCGACAGCGACGTTTAGGGAATAATTACACTTTCAATTGTCTATTATCTATCGGCGCACACTGTCTTGCGAAGTACTTGTCCGTGCGTATTGCACGGCCAGAGTCCAATTTTCATACGCGTTGGCAGGCGCGCTCAAGGTAAGGAAAAGGTATTACTCGCGGAACCATTATAATTCTATAGGCATTATTGTTATGAAAAAATTCAATCAAGTTATACCAGTACCAGCATCACCTCATAAGAGGTATTTGTTTTCTAAGTAGTCTGATGTCTGATAAAGCTCAGCATAGTATCATCATCATTATCGCTGACAACATGTATATAAAATTCCATATTATCGATTGAGCAGTTAAGGCATCAAAGCGTAACAAACAAATAAACAAACTCAATCTCGCTTATGTAATATTAGTTAGGATGTAGAGTGAACCTGTGTGTAAGATCTGTTGCATCCGGAACAAAGGAAAGTCTGCTTGTTATGTCGTAGCAAATGACTCTTCATATTTGATTTATGTTTAAATTTTGCACCACATTTTGGACAACTAAATCTCCTTCCATCTGGAATTGAAAATAGCATAAACATTAACTATGACCATTCAGTTCTTTTTGTTGCAAGGCCATCTCCAATTAGAGCCATTATAATTGGAAGAAAAGGAGTCTGGTATTCATTCCAAATTTGCATTATTTGGTTCAACTTCTACTATACATTATCGTAATTTTCTTTACTAAATGTTATTAAGGACTTTAACTTTTTTTTTGCATTCTGATGGGTCAGTATCAAAACAACTGGATCTACAAAATGACCTTATCCGCATAAGGACTAGCTTGCAAAACGATCACAGCTGCAGAAAGCCTATATCTCGAAATGGCATTGTCGCTCCATCTTCGGCCTGATCCTTCCTACATGGATAGATGCTGGTCAAGAGCAAACCCATCTATAATAAAAAAAAAAATAAAAAAAAAACCTAGCAGAAGGTCTTCGTCTCAGAAAATAAGCCATTCTGGGATTTGTTTTAATTGAATGGGTAATATAAGGTATGAGCAACACTCCCTTTCTCAAAATCTGTATAAGCGACAGTATAATTTTAATTTTGCAAAGGGTAGTTAGTATAAGCAACAGACAACATGTCCTATATTAGTAGAAAATTACTTTTATCAGCTTTTAGAAAAGGGTACATCCACTGCTAATCTTTTTCTAAGATAAAAGAAAAGAAGCATTAACTCAAATACACAACAAAAGCATATAAAGAGTAAAAAGACATATCTCCATTAAAGTCTATCTCAATTTGAAGTAAGAGGACATGACCAACTATGAACCATAAAATAAGAATACTGTTTCTATATAGCATAAGTGCCCTTATCAAATAAAAAGATAAAACTAAAGAAAAAAAAACCTTGTCGCTTATAAGATGGCATTCATAACCATTTTTGACCAAAGTGTCGCTTACCCCTTTATTACTTTTAACTGTCAATATAAAAAACAAGGTAAACATTTGTATTTTATATTCTCTTAAATTTTTTTTTCACAGCCATCAGATAGATTTGGGATTGGTTCTTTGCTATGATAGAGTAATATTAGTAGAAATATCTACCATTATTATCTTAAAACATATTTACCACTGTGTTTATCCATATGCTTTTTTAAGTCAGAGTTCTTATTAAATACTTTATCACACTGGTCACATTTGTGTGTTCTGAAACATAAAAAAAGTCAAGTGTTCAATGTTTCCAGAGATCAACTGAAAAAACTCTCAATCCACCATACAAGCACCCCTGCTCAAGGAGTAATGACTTTGACAACCCCATTATCCAATGATTAGATTACTTGCTTTCCCTGCAGGGTCAACTTTGAAAATGAACTTTTCAAAGTTGGCTCTGATCTGGATCTGGAAAGTAGAGACAGGGCACACTGCATTTTGCAGTAATTTGAGTAGCCCACCTGGTGGCGGAATTGTGTTTCGTTGAGTGAGTAAGGGATGCCAGAGTACATTTCCTCATCCCTTATCCTTAAATCCACTATAGTCTGCAGAGCACTTGTAGCAACCGTGGCATTGCTTTTGTTATAGGTTATGGTAGCCACCTACCATGAAGTGGACCGTTGGCTTGTCTGTAAAGTATAACTTAAAAATTAGTTCTCAATGAAACCATTTCAATTTTAATGTATGATAAATGAGTGAACTATATGCTTGTTGCACTAAAAACTTACTATTGTTATTATTAATTAAATATTCACTCAAAAGCTCTCCCAGCACACTTGCATTGCAAATGCCTAGCGTCACCACTGGTGTCCTTAGGCGACCGTACTCCTCTAACATAAAGTTGTAAGCATAAAGTACTAGTAGCCTTTTTAAATACTTTATATGTTGCTGTTGTTAATTACAATGAAATTATAATTTTTACCTGTAATTTAAATGTTTACAAAATAAATGTTGTTGCAGCCTCCACAAAGCTTCAAAAGTCATACTACACTGCGGACAAGGCCATATCTTCCTCAACGGTGTATGAATTAAACTATGTTTCATTAACTGCTGTTTCACAGAGAATTTCTTATCCGGACATTTATCTAAAAATAAATGAATTGATTGAACAAGAATAGGTACTTTATGGGGCAGAATATTACAAAAATAAATTTGCAAACAATATTTACCACAAACCCATACATTATCTTTGGAATGAACCCGCAAATGGCCATAGTATTTTTTCGCTTTGTCGAATTTCTTCTTACAAATCTCACAGTGCAATGTCGTGGGTCCATTCAGGTCGGGCTCTTCCAAAGGCTCGTCAGCAGATAAAATCTGTGCGAGTACCTCGTCTGTACCCAAATAATTGTGTGAAGGCAGAGCATTTTGGAAGTCATCGTATGCACTTTCCCGAGACTTATTTCTGTCACTGAATACTAAATCGGAGTTAGCGTTATCTACAAACTGGAATAAATAAAAATTTGATGCAAAAACACTTCAATTTTTCATAATTATATAAAAATGTTAAAATTATAAGACATACGGGAAGACTAAAGAATGCTAAATTTGTGTCAACACTCGTTATATTATCATCGTTCGACTCCATTTCTAAAAATCATATTCATTAGTTAATGCCTCAATGATTTAAAATGAAAATATTACGGAAATACCGACTGACTTAGATAAAAGTAAGTAAAATAATACGAATTACGAATTTTACGAATGAAAAATTGAAAACATTTGACAATCTGCTGAGAATGTGAATGTGAACTAGCCACAGGACAAGGGAATAATCATGTCACCACAGGACACTATATATTGACAAGGACAGACCACTTGTTGACATTTGTAACACAGATCAAATGTAACGTTATTATATTGTTGCATTTACACAGATTCACTGGTAACATTTTCACAAAAAAATGTTGGTTTATGTGGCTGATGTGGCCTCAATGTAGCATGTGTAGCAGAAAGCCGTCCCATAAGCATCACGACGGTACCTACTCTTGCTATAGTACGGTCATTCTATGAATGCGTTTTTGACATTTCTTTATGTCCATTGCATAAAGTTCATTTCCGAATAAACGATACAGAAAATGTATGGAATTGACACCTGTCAGAACAGCACTCTTATAATGGCCGGAGTATAGAGAGTACAACATCTTTGATAGAGAGTATATATATGTTCCTTGATGGTGGTCGTCATTTGATTATGTATTATCAAGTGACGACCGCCATCGTACAGTATTACACGTAACCATGGAAGTAATAAGTACTATATACAACAGGAATGACCTGTTGTCGCAAAATTGAAGCCGAAAGAGAGATCAGTAACTGTACCTCTTATCCCTCTCTGGCGATGGTGAATATATTGAAATATGATTTAAGGACAATAATTATAAAAAATGATTTGTGATTTGACGTCAGCAGATCATTGCTTCAGATGGATTTTAATCGAAGATGCTAATGATAAACTTGCCCTTTGCGGTACTATACATTTCCTGTTTTTGCTTGCTTTTCACACTCGCGTCATATAGATAGGTACTTACCTACTGGTCCTTGTGGGACACGACATGCAGCTGGACTGAGATAAAATTACGATAAGCTACCTATTGTGGTATATTAAATTAATTAAGTAAGAAAAAAACAGTTAAGTTTGTAACCGCGAAACCTCTGCGGGGTGTTAGGGCTCCGCAGGCGTTCCAACTGTTACTCACCGACTGAAACTCAGGGGTAGACACTACACGAGACCAGTGTTAACTCTCAGGGCGCCAACTACCTGGGGTGGACTTAGACAAAAGAAAGCCAAGTTCAATCACACAACACTTTACTATACCAATAAATTTACACACTATATAACAAATGAAAATTTATACATGAAAGAGAAAACAATTTAGTTTAGAAGGTTGGTCCTGATCTTCCTCGCAGAAGGCGGGGGATGCTCTTAAACACTCACTTGTAGACACAAAGCACACAGACCACGCCGAAGTGATGCCACGTGGCCTGGTGGTTCGGCGAAGGGGTACCTGTCGACACGTGGATGTCGTCGCCGTATTTATCCATATTTCCCTAACATTAGGATCTTTAGGAAATCTGAAATTGAACCCGTTATGTTAATAGAGAAAGGAATAAAAAATGCATAGTTATTTAAGTTATTTGTTCTTGAACTAGGATTGGATAGTCATGCATGGTCACCCTAATTGTTCACTAACAAATTATGTTTAAAACTATTACCTGTGAAAAGATAAACCACAATCAGGATAATACTCGCTTCCGCAAGCCTCCACGACACAAATTCTCCCCATTTTAATTAAAATTCTTCAAAAATATCACGAAATCAAAAATTTTCGCCATTGACGTCAGAGTCGGCGATTTCATGTGGGGTTGTCAGGTCAGGTGTCCGTATTTCATACAAATAAAAGAAAACCTATACGCCAATCGCAAAATTTTTGCGTTAATAAGGCTTTACACGTAGCAACAAATAATATTGCTTTAACATGTCGGTAATAAATTTATAATTTATATTTAGAAACATTTTAGAAGTAAATGTTTTTACTTCATTACATTACATCAATCGCATATTTTTCTACCATTTCTACCAACTTAACTCTGGCAACTCTATAGAACGGGACACAGCGTTCAGTGGTGGCCCTCTCACTCGGCTTCATTTTTATTTTGCGTGCAACAAGACTCTTACGACCTTAGCATAAGGTTTTATTTTCTTTATTTTAGCTGCAAGATGCACAGATAGAGCTTATTCCTTATATAATACTTCCATGCACGTAACATAACTGTTACGTGTAATACTTATTTGCCACTTTTTACGGTGGCCAGGGTTGTGGTTGTGTGGTTGGCTCTGCGTTGATGAATCACTCTGGACAAAATAAGTATGGAGAAGATTTATTTCATAATACTATTATAATATCTGATTTTAATGTCACAAAAGTGCTCATAGAGCACAAAAAACAAAAATGAGGTGTGGCTGTCTCGTGGCGGGCGGCCGTGTGTTTTACGTGAAAACGGGTACATTACGAGTAATATTTTCTTTGAGGGTATTATATTAAGTATATCCAACGAATTCGAATATACCAAGAAAATCTTTGATCCTTTAGCTATCGAGTGAATGAAATAAAAATAAAAGCCCCAACGAGACTGACGAACAGAAAATTAATATTATTTAATCCATAAGCCATTTTAGAGAAATAAATGTGTCTTTTTTAGACTAGGTATATTTTTTTAATGTGCCCAAACCCCATCTATACTATTTCAAAGCCCGCTAAATTTTTCTGGATCTTCTACTGCCCCCCTGAAACTCTTAAACAGTCACAATGGTCGTTAATTCGTTATGCTCCACGTTGAGAGGCTAGCGTTAAGAAGAATATTTTGAATAATCTCATATGACTCACATAAAGATGACTAGAATATTAAAATAAAAACAGTATTGCAACTTGGTCGTTTTATTGCAAGACAATAAATTTCACTTTAGAAATGAATAACTTAAAATTAGCAAGGAATTGAACTCTGCAATGGGAGTTAAACATGCCTTAAAGCTTATTATGGAAGCGTTTACTTAAGACAATATAAAAAACTAAGATGACATTAAAATCTTTTGGCGTATTTTGCTGATAGCCAGTTATAAATATTAGATACGACACGACGTAAAACTATAGCTAAGGTCACACTAAAGTTTACCCTACCTATTTGCTTTCTTGCATATTTTAATTTAAATGAGGAAAACCAGAGTTTACAATCTTAAAATATACTTAAACTAAATAGTAGTAATAGTATTTAAAACAGATTTTTAGAATGAACGGGGATATCAATTTAATTAATTAAAAAAACATTAACTAATTATTGTCCAATTTAAAACATAAATAATGGTTTTATTAGATATTTTATTGCGACATATCCTTATTTGTGACACTATTGTTCATGAAAGTTATGATTTTAAGAATCTCTCAAATAGTAAAATTATTGAATGTAAGTAGGTATATGGCCACGAGGCGCCCCGACTGGCCCGCAATTAATTTCGCTTCTCTGTTCACATCGCATACACGTATTAGAAACTACTGTGGGAGTGAGCAAGAGGCGAAATGCAGAAAAACGTTCAACATTTCAAAGCAAGAGTTTTCAAATGAAACATTGTATAGACGCCGTCACGAAGCTGCAAATTATGTAAACATTCAGGGGTTAACAACATTTGAATCGAATAATAATTACATAAAGGTAACACAATTAACGAACACGACACTGACTAATAAAAACAAAATTAGTGATAAAATCCAATATATATTATCCGCAAAAACAACAAGCAACCCGTACGCTCGAATGACGTATGAGTATGACCAAGTGTAAGTTCGATTCTTAATAACCCAGTCAAATTAAATTGCTTGCGAGCAGTGTGTCCAGATTGGAAAATTGAAATTACAGTGTGGGCTATGTGAAATTACAGTATTTTGATTAAAATTACAGTGTTTTATCAGGCAAAATTACAGCGTGTTTTACAGTAAATTGAAATCAAATTTTAAAATTTTTTGGCTATTAAATGTATTATTATAATTAAAATTGAAAAAATGATAATTTATTTTTTATTCACTGTCACTTTGGTTTATCACTTTCAGAAGTAGTTTTCGGCATATTTAAACTTTTTAAACAATCAATCAGTTCCTTGAATCCCACAAAACCCATACCAAACCACACTAATAAGTAAGTACTTTGTCCAACGAATTACGAAATAATAAATAGACAGTGACAGTAAATACAATATAAAACATCACACAACATACCACGCTAGATGTAAAAGCCTCACATTAAAACCCATACCGAAACAAGAATCGAACAACATAATTTGACTGCGTAATAGCTCCATAAAACTTCAGGGTATTCCCCACCGTTGAATCGTAGACTAAACAAAACGTTTCGTTTCACGCATTATTATAGATATTTTTTGGAATTACAATTTTTTTCTATAGATATAAAAGGTTTTCATATAAACAAAAATTACAGTACTTTTCATACACTGTATTCACCTTAATACAGTGTACAGTAGATTTAGTAGAATTACAGTAAATCTACTGTAATTACAGTGTATCTGGAAACACTGCTTGCGAGCGTCGAAGTATGCTATACAGATACGTTCCTTGATAATTTCCCGTGTGGCAAGTTTGTTTACATAATTTACAGCTTCTCGTGAGAGCGACTGTAGGTTTATAGTTAATTCGCGTTAAGAATGCAGTGAGTCATCGTTGTCCATCAGTCTTGCCACGCCCCCTAACCAATCAGGTCGCTCAAAAATTAGCAATTCAAGTTCACAATGACTAGTTGAAAGCAGACCTATGAACGAAACGGTTGTATCGTTTGTGCGTTACCTTCAATTTTAAAATTTAAAAAATGAATACCTCACCCACTCGTAAGAATAAAAGTGGCGCCATAATTCATAGTGAAGAAAGACGAGTAATGTACAATGTTTATAAATACTTTAAACAGTGTGATTTTATTGTGAATGTGGAGAGTACAGTACTAAAAACAGCAACTGCATGCTCGAGAGAACAGTTTATAAAATTATTAGAGAAACTATTAAAGGAAACTAACATACTAAAATCGCCAGTGAAAAAAAGTGCTCGGCTATCCACGATTAAATAATTCGACAAATTTGCAATAAGAAGAAAAGTACATTAATTATATTTAAATAACGACATTAAATAAAATTATGACACTTTGTGAAGCTGATGAAGATATTCCGACATTCAAACGTACCACACTTCATAAAATACTGCATAAGCTATATAGGATTCGATTTTAATAAACGAAACAGCAGAGCATTATTATTAGAAAGAGAAGACATTATTTTAAAAACTTAATCTTTTAAAATATATTTTTTTTTATTTTTAACTCCATTGTGAATACACCTTTACCCTACCGTTGCACTGATGACTCACTGCATTCTTAACAAGAATAGACTATAAAACTTATTATTTCCGCAGAAATATTAAACAAATTAACATGAATAAATTATAAGTACAATTAATATCATTATTTACGCAAAACAAAAAATCTATATCTTAAAATTGATCAATTAAATTTAAACGCTTTTTGAAAAATAGGCAAATACCCTATTAGAAGATTTGGGAGACTGTTAGTATGCGAATAGCTCTAGGCGTATTTATAACTTTACTTCAGGAATGCTAGATAATGCTTTCAAGCAAATCGAAGGGAAATTGTGACTTCTCTTTGGAGAAAATGTCCTTTCTTTTGAGCCAATACTGTGTCATAGTAATTATACGCATTTTTGAGTTAAAAAAAAACACCTACAAATTCAGTATTCTCAGTACCATCTCATAGGACTTTATTTAATTAATGTATTAGCTTCTTCTTAAAGATCAACAATAGTAACAATATATCACATTTTTACTATAAAAACTGCACCAATCAATAAGTATGATGAAATTTACATTACATATATCTAACAAAAGATTTCAATGGCTAAGTGAACCTGTTGAGTTACAGAGAGAGAGACATTTGGATATATAGATCTCGACATATAGATAGATTTCCTCGTGTGTTTAATATATAGCATACATTATTAAGTAAGTTGAAGTGACAGTGGGCAGAACACATAGTACGGAAAGCCGACGGCCGATAGGGCCGGAAAGTTCTCGAGTGGAGGCCACGGACCGGCAAGCGCAGCGTAGGACGTCTCACAAGGTGGACATGATAAGGACCGCGGGTCCAGGGTGGATCCAGACTGCTTCTGATCGGTCCTTTTGGAAAATTAGGGCCTTTGTCCAGCATTACACATCCTATGGCTGAGATAATTTTGATGATATATTTTTACCAAAGTAACACATTCAGAAGACAAAAATGTTCTGAACCTAATTAGTGGTGCGAAAACTGCACAAAACTACTATTATCGTGAAAGCAATAGGCATTATATGGCAATATGGCATTATAATTTAGGTCACTTTAATAAAATAATGACGAATATCAGTTTTCAATAGAATAATTGACAAAAACACCAAACGAAAATAATAAAAGATTAACTTATATTAACTTATTGGTTCGTTAGCCGAAGGACAGAATTTGTATAATTAAAAAATAAAACTAACCCACTTAGAAGGGGTGACATACATACACACATATAAGTAAATACAACCATACTTCAAACATCTTCCAGTTGTGTCAACAGTTAACATTCACTTATCTTACTTTCCTAACAGTGATGGGTCGAGTACCCTTTAATAGAATTTATCAAACCACAGTATCGAAGATTAAACACAGTAAACTCCAATTTTCACTAAATCAGATATGTTTATTTCTTGAAGATATTTATTCGGGTTCGATTCCCGGCAGAGACAAATTTGGAAATTAATTTTCATGTGGCTCTGGTCTGAATCTGGCAAGTAGTGGCGGAGCACAATGCGTTTCGCAGTCATTTGGGCATCCCGTATGGCGGCAGTAACACATGTGCTGTTGTGTGTATCGGTTAGTGAGTAAAGGATGTCAGAGCCTAATTCCCTATCTCTTAATCTGATCAGAGCCTGATCCCTAACCTTTAATCTTACTAAAGTTAGCAGCGCACTTTCAGCACCTGTGGCGTTGCTTGTGTTAACAGGCAACGGTAGCCATCACCATCGCATGGACCGTCAGCTTGTCTGACGACCTTAACATAAAAAGAAATTAACGCTGTGATATGGATATAGTACATTTTAAATAAAACATTTAAAATATTATATTTGTTTCTATATAAATCTATAGGAAGTGTATAAAAACTTTAAACTTTTCAAGTTTTGTTATATCGACACTTAAAAAGAACAACATTGTATCTCATTTTACAATGTCTTAAAAACACTAAACAACTATTTTTTTTTTAATGTTATTTTTCTGTCTTGAAATGGTAATCGACCTTTAGATCGTCTTTTGAATGGCAAAAATATGCTAACTTGAAAAATAGTCGGTTGTAATTTGAGTTAGGTACTTACAAGTTGTAAGTATGCCATTTTAGAACCACTGTAAGAAAAAATACCATATTACTGACTTAAAATAATAATAAAAAACACTATAATTTTGTGTTTTAGAAATCCCATACATATTTTAATAGCGCTATATTGTCATATAATCGTAACTATACTTGTCATATGTTGTTAGAAATGTCCCCTTATTTCGATATTGTAACTTGAACAAATACAGATTTCCTTTACCTCTACGAAAACGGCTTTATTTTTCTTCAAAGAGCGTACAAATGCTAAGTATAATAAGTCTACTTAAATACCGATATAAAAAGCGGTTGGACGATATTTGAAAGCAAAAAATCTTTAAAACGCTTTCCTTTAAACTTAGCCAAAATGAGATACAATACCAATCCCATTTTGGTGTAAAGTTCTACGACAGACTCACAGTACACTTGATGGTAACATTACCCGCCTATTAACACAAGCTATGTCATAGGTGCTGAAGTGCGAAGCCGACCTTAGCAGAATGAAAGAGAAGAGATTAAAAGGGGATAGAGGGCTCTGGCTTACTTACACATAACAGCACACGTGCTGTTATTTCACGATTATCTTCTATAAAGGCGTGGTTACTGCCACTAGACGGGCTGCCCGATTAACGACTGTGAATGCCCCGCCACTATATTGTTTCCATGCAAAATATTGAACGATCAAGAGAAAATAAACTGATCTGTTTTAAAATGAGCTATATATATTCCAACATCTAGGCAGAAAGCAATGATGCTATTAGATCTTTTGTAAGTCAGAAAAGCAACAAGAAATATACGAACTTGTTTATTTGTGCAATGATTGGATCTGATGGAGTAACCAAGACTTCTCCTACAAGCTAAAGCTATTCTATACCTTACAGCTATTCTTGCAAAGAAATTATTGAAACCAAAAATGGCAATAGGAAAAAAATGTCTACTTATGTTTAATCTTGTAACGTGTGGTTTGGTTTTACATGTTTTTACAAACTTAATTTTGTTATCAAGCTTATACGAACAGGCACTACCAATCCAATTAAATTACAAATACCTGGACACAAACAAACATTATTTAATAACATTCTGTGAGTTCACATAAAACTACTGGTTAGTAATAAATTTTTCATCAAATTTTAATCATGCAATTGGGACAGTAATTAAAAAAAAATGTTAAATGCCTTCAAAAATAATCATTCTATGAATATTTAGTGAAATAAGTAATAATATCAATAAATAAAATACAATAATTTTAAAATATTTTCGCCACATACAAAAACCTCTTAAACGACAAATTCTACTTAATTTATATTTCGTTACAAGCTGAGCAAGCAACTTCGTACGCGTCGTATTCGGTATAGTTTTTTTTTTGTTTGTAAACCGATGGGAATGAAACAAACACTATATTTACGGGAAGCTTGCTACACTAAGCCGTTTTTAACATTAGCGTGCACAAACGCACTGACTAACAGACAAGAATTCTAAAAACTATTATTTTTATGTCGATAACATAAGTACGTGTACAAATTGTTATTTATTTTAAATTTAATGTACAGAAACGGCTCCTTTACATTTTTTTTATTTTAAGTATAAATTTATGCAACACAAATGACGTGAGAATTCTTGGGCCACAAATACAAAAGAATAGTAAACTATGATCATATACGTCATATTTTAATAGGTACACATAACATTTAAACGGTTTTTACAATTCCCTATTTGTTATAGAAGTTACAAAAAAAAAATGAATACAATACAGTATTGTGTTTTAATACACTATGATTTTATTCTCATATAGAATACTATATGAGACTACGCCCCTACTAGAGACAGCATAGTCAACGCTTTCCATACAAATCCAGCCTGTCAGCGTGTTACCGTTTCTTCATTCAATACTAGTCCACGCACGGCTTACGCACTCTTTAGGTTTTGTGTTCCAAGACAATTCGACTCGCATTATTTAAAAAGTTAAAAACTGCCATTAATTACCCACTTGTGATATGATACACCAAAATTTAGCTTATTCGCATTTTTACTTTGATATTACACCAAATCACAGCACAATGAGACATTTCTGTCGTTTTTTTGGATAATGTTTACTCCACAACGTGCAAATAGAAACTGGCGGCCAAATGCACCTTGAAATGCGCTCGGCGCAATAGGGAATTTGCACATTTTTGTCTTATATTTTCATACGATAGGTTATATCGTTATATAACCGTAAAAAATATTCAGCACCAAACAGAAATTTGTAACAAAAAAAAAAAAAAATTAACTAACAGCTACGGGCACTTTAAACAACCGCCCTTTTGGCGCGCTTGTCGTGACGTCAAAGTCTACAATACAATCAAATGTTAAAAATCACACACATCTACACGCTTGTTGACATTTCATAGACGTTGACGTCACATTCCATAGACTTTGACGTCACATTCGATCTGACCGTTTCAAGTATTTTGAATTTCCCACATTTTTATGCACTTTTTAATAATTATTTTCTTAACGAAAAAGAAATAATATTAAAAAATATTTACATAGACATAATTCTAAAGCAAAAATGTTGATAAAAAAATATATTTAAGCCTTTTTTTGAATTTCGAATTCCCTATTGCGCTGCACGAATATTATTACTGCCGTCTGTAGTAGAGGGCGGCGCGGCGATTCGTTGCTCTGTGATTTAACTCCACGAAATTAAACACTGATTAAAAAAAATTCTAATTTCAATAAAAATCATATATTGTTAAATTATTATTGTTCCAAATTTAAACAAGAAATCACTTCCAAAATAATTTAAAAAAAATTAAATGGTAACATAATTTCATTGTATCCTATTATCTGATTAATATACTTTTTATTTTTTTTTTAATTATTTACTATTACTTCTTATTATTATGGTTTTGTACAAATACATATTCTGACAAACATTTTGACAACCATATACATATATATTTTTCCTTATTCTACGAAGTTCAAACTGTTAGAACAGTCCCGTATAGAAATCTTCCTATAAGTATTTCTATAATCTAATCAAAAATTATTTGTCTTGTCTAGTTTAAAAAGGATCATTGTTATGAACATGTTCATGTTTGAAAATTATATAAAACATTACATATTATATCATATTTGTTTTCATTTACTCATTACATATCTTTTTTAATATCCATTTCAAAAAATGTCTGTGTTTTAAAGCTGACATCAATTTGGAAAATAACACAATATTAAACCGCAATATAAATGTAAATCCAAGGAGATGACCAGAAATCTTGACCAAATATAGGTATCCCAGGAAGCAGCAATGATGCATATTGAAAAATAAGATCTCCATTGTCTTCCATTTTGATTTATAAAATAAAATGCTTATTCTGATATTATTCTATTGTGATCTGAAACAATAATTCTATATTTATTTCATATTTTGAAATTGACCCTGCCGGGAAAGCCGAGACCGTTGAGATAGAGGCAAGCACCCTAACCAATCATCCAATGGGCTCGTCAAACTGTACAAATATAAATGTGTGCTCGAATTTTCTCCTCCGGCCGCCATCCGAGTAAAGCACCATAATTCCACTATCGCAACAGATTGCTTTTTTATTTACAACTACTTGCGAACAAAGAACTTTCTCTAGTTTTTTTTTCTTTTTTCAAAAAGCAACAGACAAATTAATTTAACCTACTTACAATTTTATTTGATATAATTGATTACCTATGAAAACTAGTTTAGAGCAGTAATTAAATTTATACGCATTGACATTCGATTTCGTTAAAGATTATAGCGGAGATGGGTTTTTTGCTAATTTATGTTAGTCGAAAAATGAAAAAAATATTATTTTTTAATAATATTGTTATATTCTTTTTTTTATTATTCTCGTACAATAACACAAATTCATTAACCCATTCAGTGCGGAAAACGCCGATCGACGGGTTTTTAATTTCATATCCAAGTGCGGCTCACGCCGAACGGCGGGTAGCGTGAAAATGGCCCGCACAGGAGTTATATTTGTGATTCTTGTCCCCACATTGAATGGGTTAAGTGAATAACATAACAAAGAGAAGCAAAATATAATTATCCTTATATCATCATCTACAACATAGGTTTCCAACGGGGGCGGTACCACCCCCTAGTGGAGCTTTTAGTGGAGGCGATAGCATGTCCAAAGGCAAATGGGGGGCGTTATGACAGTCAAGGGTGCGGTCGCGGCGTACCTACCTAATTAGAAATTGAATATAATAAAATACTTTGAAAATACCTCTGTTTTCATGGAAAAAATAAAATAAAAACATTTTATCTAGCCGCCTAAAATGTTTATCTTATTATTATGGCGTAAATATACATTAAAACATTTAAATAAGTATTAAGTATAAACTAATTCATTCGGTTTAGGACTGTCGGTGACGACCCCCTGCCACGACAACGAGGATCACGTTTAGAGAGAGAGGGAATTCATTTTTAATTTGGGATTATTAATAGATAGTAGACATATAAAATTGGTATAATTAACTATTATATAAAAGGAGGCGTTGGAATTTTTTTTTTTTTTTGTAAAGGGACGGTAGTCCATAAAAGGTTGGGAACCTATGATCTACATAGTCAGCAAGATAAAATTGTTGATACTTTGTGGGTACAATTACGTCGTGGGCTCGTGGGGTCTTTCGAAACGTACCTTTGTTGTACCTATAACTTTATTCCTTCCATTATAAAACCATGTTTTGACCCAAAAAACTTTTGGTACCTCTCCAAGTGAGTCATTACTCACATTATAATAATACATTAATACTCATACATTAATACTTTTTCATATGCATCGACTTTTCGAGAGGGTTACATCTGAGATTGGCTACTCACCTCCTACTCACGTAACGACCGCGATGCTTTTAACCGCGACCGCGATGTTTAGTTCATATAAATTCCATTTTATATGAAGTTGGAGTGGAAATACGTTGGAGGTGACATATTCACACACTGTACCTAAATACCAATCTTTACCACGACTAAAGTGCAACTATTTGTTCAGATAAATAATTCACGAACTCTGTTAGTAAATCTATATATATTTTCTTCTATATCTCTATATAAACACATCAAAAAAGTCTAAGCAACACATACTATTTCAAATTATTAATCAATTATTATATCATTTCTTACCAAGTAGGTAATACCTATGTAAACTTTTTTGATCTAGAGGACATACTGGCTGGTTGTAAAAAAATCGACTATCATTTGTTTTTTTTTTTTCACAAATTCAAAAGCGAATGTATTTGTCCGAATTTTATAGCGTTTTCTTTGCTCATTAAAATTTAGTATTCTGTATCAATTTTATGATTTAAAAAATAATTTGAAAAATGTTTTGAACAAATTTGGATTTTGAGACATATTTTACGTCACGGAGCGGACGTCATTTGAGCGCAGGTGAAATGCAAAGAGCTGTAGGGATGTTGCAAGCGGGAAGAAGTCAATCTCAGGTATCTCGGTATTTTGGTGTCAACAGAAGCGTTATTTGCCGTCTTCATCAGCGTTACACTAACACGGGAGATTCTGCTGAGCAGCACCCAGGTCGAGAAAGGTGTACAACCACATGGCAGGATCGATACACGGATACATACGCAACTGACTTTAAGACGCCAGCCGATGTTAACCGCCCGAGAGATAGGTTTAAGGCTAATACAAAATTCAAGTGGTGTTGTTGTTAGCTGCCACACTGTGCGAAATCGACTGCATGAGTATGGCCTACGAGCACGACGGCCAATTAGGTGCCCACCAATACGTCACGGGAATCGCGCTCGTCGAAATAAATGGTGTAGGGAACACATTACATACACCCGGGAACAATGGGATAAAATTTTATTTTGCGATGAGTCTCGATTTGGGTTCAAGCCTGATACTAGAAGGGTAAGAGTGTACCGTCGTCCTGGAAATACTGAAAGACTGAGGTGCGTTCAGGAAGTGCATCCATACAACGGCTCAACAAGTTATGGTATGGGCAGGTATTATGAAGAACAGACGAACTGAGCTCGTTTTTGTAAATGGTAACATGAACGCTGTAAATTACGTTGAGGATGTTCTGAGGCCTTATGTTCGTCCATTCGCACTAACGCTTGGCTCCGATTTCACGTTGATGCATGACAATGCGCGTTCGCATACAGCTTTGGAGCGTTCGCATACACACACGGGAGTACTTGGCGAGGGAGTACCTGCACAATCGCCAGATCTCAACCCCATCGAGCATGCATGGGACATGCTTCAGAGACGTGTTTTAAAGGACTTGGATGGAGTGACAACATCCCAACAACTGATGGACTTACTAAAATTTCATTGGGAACAATTGCCGCAGGATAACATTAACAGTCTCATCGATTATATGAATAATCGGTGCCAGCAAGTTCTCAATAACAAGAGGAGGCCACACTTTGTATTAATTTATGCAATTTTAGTTTAAGTTTAGTTGATTAGGCACCTTACTTTGTACTACGTACATACAGTACTTGTAACTATTGTTAATTAAGATTATTAAAAAAAAAATTAAAAAAACAATTGAGGTTTAATATCAAAAAAGCATTAAAAATTAATATAAATAAGAAAACACTAAGGATTTAATGCGAAAACACATTGTAAAATTGAAATTTGTATGTGTTGCTTAGACTTTTTTGATGTGTTTATAAAAATGAATCCCCATTTCCCTTGGTCACGGCATCGGGCGTGAATGGTTAGACAGATTTTAATTCGGTTTTCACTAATGGAAAGAAGGATAAATGGGGAATGTTCATATGTATAAAAACTACACCACGGGCGAAGCCGGGGGCGGGTCGCTAGTTACTTATAAATTAATAAATTATTTATAAATTACTTATGTCACACGATGTCACCCATGTCACTATGACGAATTTCTCAATAACAGCATTATTTATAGAAATTTATTAAGTGACCGGTATCATCTTGAAGTAATTTTTATGAAAAATGACTATTAAGATGGTATGTAACAAGAATATAAATTCCTTTTTCGTAACTGGTTGTGAAACTTAGAAACGTTACTTTTTAGTTGTGAACTCTTCTCCGCTATGGCAACTGGTTGCGAAATTTGGTTGTGATGGCGGCAGGAGGGGATTTTTTACCTTTTGGTAAAAAACTGAAATCGGCAGAAAGAAGCGTTTTCAACTATTAATAGACTGTTTAAATGAGTCCTCGCCCTTCGCGGCTGAAGACTCGTTTGAACGGTATATCTATACTATCATGTGGAGCGTCACTTAAGATTTTTACTTTTTTAAATAGGACAAGCAAAAACATACCTCGACACCGTCGCCTTAACGTTGAAAGTACTACAATCCCGAAAATCTAGGACGTTAGACTACAGGTCTAATCATCAACTTCAAGTTCTAACTCTATATCAACAAGGCTTATTCTTCTTAGTGTATTTATGAACATATATCGCGAGAACGCGACATATAAGTGTCGGAACCACACCATTTGTGAGCGATGTTGTTTCATCGCTCTCACTACTCGTCTGCTTTCTGTCCACAGTAGAAAATATCTGAAATTGAACAATTGCTTTGTCATTGCCCGAGCAGTTTCCGATAGAAGTGTTTTGTTCTGATAGATGCTGAAAAAGAATTACACCAGTATACTCAGTAGCTTCATAAAAAATTAAGAGTTTTAATTTTTTATTTACAACTTATTAGTCTCTGAATATGGATGAAAAAACTTTACATAAAAACAAAGATAAACATGAGTTTGAAAATGATTTTAATAACTTTGTGTTTAATTGGAAACATTGTTCGGATTAGAATATATTTTTCTCATTCTGTTAGGAAAAACATTTACACTAAAAATATTTCCAAAGCAGTCAATTTGTCTTATATCAGTCAATCTCTTAAGAGTTTGTATCACAATTAACTCATGTATTAAATACTTTGAGAAGTATTTAAATTATTCAGCTCTTAAAGAAACATATTTGGGTAGACAAATTTTTAAAAAACATTGTCAAACAATGGACACAATTAATTGAGTAGCCCATGATAAATTATATTATCTTATTTTTTATTTGACTAGAGACCTGCTCCTGGCTTTGCACAGACAATTTTTCCAATTATTCTGTTCATAAGAACCTTCCTCGGACTTCAATGAATATTTGCAAAAAAAAATGCCAAATTGATCCAGCCGTTGTCGAGTTTTGCATTTAGCAACACATTTAGGATTTAAAATTTTGAGACTAAGCTAAAATCACAGTCCTCTGGGTTTTTGATTAAGTTTGGCAGGTAGGCTGATGTTCCACTTGATGGTACCACAGAAACAACTGAATACACACAAATCAAATATGAGAAATGTTTAGGAATTTCTTTTAGCATTCAAAAATAGTAAAAAAAATATATAAATGCCATGTTTCCATATACTAATTTTATACTAACCTGTTGGAAGACAGCATGAAACTAAGTGGTAGGTCTAAAATACCCCAGTATTTTCTTAATAAATTTACTGAATCTAATGTGTACGCGGTGCACCCTGGAAACATGGGAAGTAACACCATTCTTAAAAAAAGTAAATGACTTGCACAACTGTTCAGGCTAATTTTTCATTTCTGAGAGCATTCTTCTCAACAGGTTGTTAGAAACTCTGCTCCGTGGAGAAGAGCCGAAGTGGCGTCGCGTCAGATGTGACCAAGAGTCTTCTATATATTCTATGTAATCATAATCATAAAGTCGAACTGGAGGCGGGCGACGTGCTGCCCATTCGTCGCCATTTTGGTCATTAAATTTTCCTCATATGGATGGCCCCAATACCTCCTTTGTCTTAGGTTTGAATTCAAAAGGGTAAGAACGTCTTCATCTTCGGAAGTAGACATGGTGAACGAAGCATAGTGTCTGCACCTCGACTTCGCACTGCAGAGTAGACGCCTCAACTTAAGTACTGAGTGTGGTCGCTTACAGCCCTACATGTCCACACTAGTCCTGTAGTCCAGGACTAGTGTGGGAGTGTAGTCCAGTAAATAGAGTGCCCTGATATAGTCCCACACTAGTCCAAGATTGTCACACTACTAAGACAAACAGTTTCTTTGCAATGTTTTCCATTAACAGCAGACACCAAATGTTGGCTCGCCTTCTCCCTCATAAATGGGTAGAGTATGGCTAGCAATATGACTTTCCCCCATCCAATGTTTTCCTACTATGTTATCAGAAAGGTGGTGTAGTAATTACCAGTTTTTGGCTGCCACATAAAAACGAAAAGCCAAAAACCATAGCTTTGATGAGTCCCTTGGATGAGTGGTTAAGGTGCTTTCCTTAATGCTCTGCCTTAGAAGTCCAGGGTTAGATTTCCGATAGGGCCAACTTTTGAAATCAACTTTTCAAAGTTAGCTCTGGAATAGATCTGAAAAGTGGTGGCACAGCGTTTTGCAGTCGTTTGGGCAGTCCGTCTGGTAGCAGTTACCATCTCCTTACAAAAGACTACCGTAAAATGAGTGCTGTTGTTTCAGTTTGTAAGGGATGCCAGACCCCCTCCAAATTCTTAGCACCTATAACGTTGCTGGCAACGCTAGCCAACTACCATTAAGTGGTCCGCCAGCCGGTCTGTCAACCTTGATGTAAAAAAAAATGAAATTTTTCTTCAATAATAATTAATATTGTTGAAAACAATATTAATTATTATTAGTAAAAAATGAAGATAGAATTTCAAATACTTACTGCTAGGCATAAGTTTTTCAACAAACAAATAAGCAAGTGCATAAAAGAGAGAGGAGTGGTTTGCGTGTGATGAGACTCCACCTCTATCAAAAGTAACCAGAGTATCTATGTCTAGCATTTCTAAATAATATTGTATTAATTTAGCAACAACAGGTACAGGCCATTGAGTGGTTGGCTGATCCTTAAGTCTAGTGTCATTTATAAGACATATATTCTGATCTGGTATTCCGAGCTCTTTGCAAGCTTTCCATAGTTCCTCTCTTCTTAAATGACCTTTGCCTTCAAAATTACCTGGAAAGATTAAAAGATGATTTAATAACTACAATATAGAATGTGAAAACGATATTAAAGTTAAAAGTTCCAAAAGATATGTAAGTACATACACTGAGATAGTATTGTAAAATATCTGGATAGTTATACCATAAAAAAAAAACATAATAAAATAATGAGTCACTGAAAAACTCTGTATGATCTGCTTATGATTGCAAGATAAAAAGTAAAATTAATGACTAAGGAAACAGTTCAAATTTTATTTAACAATTAGTAGAAAAATGTGAAATATTGGTAAATAAAATTTAAAACATGTTGTTTTTTTTTTTTAAATATAATTAAGGGTGGCAGGCAGGCTGACGGGCCAGTTGATGTTAGATGGCTATTGTCGCCCAAAGACATCAGTAACAGGGGGGAAAACAAGTGCATTGGTGACCCTGCAGAAATTGTTAATGGCACACTTGAAGAAGCCCATATTGTAGCTAGATGCAAACACCTCATAAATGAAATTGTACCAACGTTTTCATATCACATGATGAAGTTTCTACTCATAATGCCTGTACGCAGTGGCACCTTATTCAAGTATTGCGGATGAACTCTGAATCTATGGCGGTGGTACTAATTTGAGATAGGCATTAATTGGAACAATTAATGGTTCTTACTCTATTAAAGTATACAAGTCTGTTTCCTGTATTGAGATATGTACATAAATAAATTTATCAAAGAAACATAACACTATACCGTTAGATAAACACAGTAAATGTACTTCGACCCCTTGTTCACATAATCTGATAATTGTTGGGCCGAAGAACATACACTCATCGTCAGGATGGGCCACAGCTACCAACACCCTTTTAATATCACGAATTTTTGCAGGTGCTCTTCTTGCGTACCGCAAATAAACCACACAACACAAAAAAACATAACCCACTATCCATAAACATATGTAAAACGCAAAGTTCTTAAAATATAATAACGTTTCAGATACAATTCTCAAATAACAAGTGTAGATGTATTCTAAATCATGAGGTGCTATAAAAAGTAACATTTCTGACTAGAAAGAATCTTTTTGTGAATCTAATGGGAAAACAAGTAGATTTTAATTTACATGTTTATTAAAAATTATTAAAAATATATATTGATAGAAGAGAATTAATTTAACAAAATTCATATCAATTTATTTAATCGACTTCAATACAAAACAAACCCAAACAGAACCTCAGTATGTCAATGTCAATCAAATTGTCAATGTTGTCAACAAATGATAGTACCACAGACCAAAGACAATTGTATTAGTGTATAGATGGAACAATAAAAATTGAAGATTCCTTCGATACTCGATACCCGTCTTTCTAATGGCTGCATGTCGTATGTTAAAAAGAGATAACAATAGCCGAATATAACGTCTTAAAACGCTGCGCGCCATAAAAGAGGCAACGTCATATTTGTTTATATCATGCTGGTTAACAAGTCCGTTTAGCTTTATGTGATTTAAAATACTTAAAAATCTGAAAGTGTAATTTCATAAATCTGTTGCTTGCCAAGAATGGCTTGTACTGTTCCCGTTTGTCCAAGTAGAGTGGGTGTTTTGAAGGAGAATAATGGAAACATATCATTTCACCGGTAAGTCGCACAGCTCGCACTCATTAATTTTGGTGTTTTGTAAACAAATTTTTATAATTGTTTACTAAAAATGAATCGTTGCACATGCATACACAGCTCTAAGGTTGATTTATTTAAAGAAAAGCTGGTGTTTATAACTAAAATTTACAAAAACCAAAGTTAATCGGAATATTTGACATTTGTCTTGCTTTATAGTGCTGTAGTCTGATCTTGATAAGTTTATCGATATCGATAACTAATTTATTTTTAGTAGAGTGTTGACAATTTCTAGCATTCACTGCAGGTTGAAAGTAATTTTTATCAATTTATAACAGATTTCCCACCGACATCGATTTAAAAAAAACGTGGACAAAAAAATGTAAGAAAAGCCGACGATTGGAGAGCTTCGCAATATACCTACAAGAATATGCTCGATGAACTTTGAAGATTCTTGCTTTCGCCAAGGATATCAGCGTAAAATTCTACACTCGTATGCAGTGCCGACAATATTCCCAAAATTACCACCATCGTGTAAACCAGTAAGTAATATCTATAAGTTATAAAGAAGTTATGCTTCAATCTATGAAAATTATGAAAATCTTTTGAATCATTAATAACCAAAAACTATTTCTTTTCAGAAATTACCCAGAAAAAGAAAACTTACTAATAAATACGTTGATACCCAAGCGTCAACATTAACTGCAAGTCTTTAAATTAAAATGTTGACGAATCACAGATGAATGATATCACAGATTAAAATGAAACGATATCACAGATTATCCAATCTGTGTAATCTGTGATATCGTTTCTAAAAATAAAACTTTAAGATTATCGAGTTTTTTTTCTCTCGTAATAAAAACCTACTCCTGTTCTACCCCTTAAGGATGGATTCTAAATATTTCTACTCAAAAAATAACTATTCTTTTGAAATATTTTGGTGAAATAAATGCGAGAGGTTGCATACAATCTCATACAACTGATTAGCAATGCGGCGAGTACCAGTACGCACCCACATTTTATTTATATTGAATAACCAAACAGTACACCGAAACGCATTTAGCCATACTTTTTATCCGTCATATATTTAAAATCTATATCAACAATATCTAGTTATCAATAACAATGCACAGCACTATTATACGCTATAACTTTAGCTTGCATTGTATAGTCAAAATGGAGACATTCACTCAACTTCGACCCGACAGATTATATATGTATGTCTCTTTCAATCTTATGACAATTTGAAGGTGTTAGAAAGAATAAAATATTGCTGCATTTTGTGATCCATCTATAGGTACAGACTAATTCAAAATCTTTGCCACAGACCATGGAGAAATGAAAGAACAAAATTATATTTTTTATTGACGTCCTAAGAAAAATAAAAGCCACAGAAATCATAAGTAGATGGAACAAGAATACGCATAATGCTTTTATAAATAAGAAAAACAAATTGCCCTAATTCAGTATTGTCCTTTATAAAAAATATGTCTTATTGAGTTATCAGATCGGTGAAGGTCGATCTTCAACGGCTCTTAGACCATAATAACATTGGAATTAATGAGGATGAATGCTCATTCATTCCAATGTGATTAATCATAGCCTTCTCTACTTACGAACGAAGTAAGTATTTGAGTGGACATCTCAAGTTCGCCGCGTCGCGTCGCCATTCTTCAATAGTATGTCGTCAATGTGATCGGAACGTCTGGAGCTCACTCCTGAAAAATAAACATTTCATTTTGAATCACATGACCCAGCCACACATTAATCCTGATAATTATAAATGCAAAAGTGAGTTTGTTAGATTGTTACGCTTTAACGCTTAAACTAATTGACCAAATATCGGGAAATTTTATATACACGTCTGGGATAAAGAAAAGGACATAGGGTACCTTTCATCCACAAAAAAGTAGTATTTCCGAGTGATCATCTAAAAAGGAAATGAAAAATTCAACGCCTGACAAAAATATATGAGCATGATTTATCGCGTATATTGAAAGTATACAAGGCCAGTACTGTTGGAGTAAATACTTAACTCCTTGCTATTATAATATGTATTACCTCATTGGTAAAACTAAATTTAAAATATTTAAAAAAGAATCTTAGTAGTTGTCATTGTAAATTGTTTGATTTTAAGAAGTGTACAAAAATATAGTAAAAAATATATCATATATATTCTTGTTTTAGTTTAAATAATAAATTACTTGATTTCACAACTTCCACACAATCTATGCGCTCAGCTCATGTAACTAGTGGTTATGGGCTTGTGTTAATCTTGTAATTTTTGTGTATATTATATGATATAATTGGAAGAGTCAGAATGAGCCAAGAATCTTCTACATCTGTACATCCTGTAAGTCCATCTTTTCACAAATTAAACGGACGTGAAAATTATGCAAATTGGGCGTTTTCTATGGAAATGTTGCTAATCGATTGTGATTTATGGGATAGTGTCTCATCTCCTTTATTAATAGATGCAGATACAGCAACAAAACGTCGTGATGCAAAAGCACGATCTAAGATTTGTTTGTGTTGCAACGAAAATGTTTTTCCGTTTATTGCAAATGCCAAGACGGCTTATGAAACGTGGCATAATTTAAAGAAGGCATATGCTGACAGTGGACTAGTTCGAAAACTAGCATTAATGAGAAAACTGCTCAGTATTAGATACAAGGAAAACATGGAGATGTATGTCAACGAAATAATGGCAACTAAGCAAGAGTTACAAAACATTAAATATATTATTGATGACAATTTTCTAGCAATTATATTGCTCTGTGGATTACCAGAACGTTTCGATCCACTCGTTATGGCACTCGAACACACCAATGCCGACTTTACTTCAGAAGCTGTGGTTACTGCTCTATTAAAAGAAGACCATCGTGATTCTGCTAGATTAAGTTCAAATGACAACTGTGTTGGTGATTCCGCCTTAGTGTCGTCAAATAATAATAATAGAGACTTTAAGAAATTTGTATGTAACTATTGCCATAAACGTGGTCACATTAAATCTGAATGCAGATTACTAAAAGCTAAGTTCTCTAAAAATAAACCTAATAATAAAAGAACTGAAGCTGTTAATTCTTGTGAAGTTGTAATAACAGCTAAAGTTTGTAACAATAATGTAGATAATTTTAGTAGTAATTTAGATTTAGACCATGTCTTACTTGTAAAAAATGATGACTGGTATATTGATTCCGGTGCTACTAGGCACATGACAAACAGAAATGACTGGTTGGTAAATATAAAGCCTTTTGTAAAAAATGTTAAAGTTGCTAATAATGACACGATTATTTCAGAACAAATCGGCAATGTGAAACTACCGATACCATCCTATGATAAACAAATTAGTGACGTCCTTTACGTGCCCAAGCTATCTACGAATCTGCTATCTGCATATTCTTTAGTAAACGAAGGTCATGTTATTCTCTTCTCAAAATCTGGAGGGAAAATATTGGAAGGTGAATCATGTAAGGTATATGGAAAAGTGCTAGCTACAGCGTCAAATGACAATGGTATGTACAAACTTAATATACCTACTGCAATGGCTAACCTTTCTGATGACATTACGAATTCAGCAGTTTTATGGCATAAACGGCTTGGACATCTGAATTTTAGGTCAATGGAAGTTCTTAGATTGCATTTAGCAATTGGAATTAAATATTCCAAACCATATGTATCATTTAAGGATACTTGCGTGTCTTGTATGAAGGGAAAGCTTTCTAAGTTACCTTTTAAGCCTTCTCAATCTAGAGCAACAGAGTTATTGGGTATTATTCATAGTGATGTATGTGGGCCTATGAATGTTAAATCTTTAGGAGGTGCGTCATATTTTGTTACCTTTACTGATGATTTTTCCAGAAAAACTTTTACGTATTTTATGAAACAGAAGTCAGAAGTTAAATATAAGTTTACCGATTTTATGAACTCGGTTGAACGACAAACAGGTAAAAAAATTAAAATTTTGCGTTCTGACAATGGGGGTGAATATGTGAATGCTGATCTTCAAAAAATATTAAAAGCCAATGGAATTAAGCATGAAACTACTGTACCCTACAATCCTCAGCAAAATGGTGTAGCAGAAAGGGTAAATAGAACACTCCTTGAGAAAATGCGATCAATGTTAGAGGAATCTTATCTTCCGAAATCATTTTGGGGTGAAGGGATAAATACTGCTACTTATCTTAAAAATCGATCGCCAACAAAAGCTTTAAGAGGAAAGACTCCTGAAGAAGCATGGACTGGTAAGAAAGTTAATCTATCAGGTCTTCGTGTATTTGGTTGCAATGCATATGTATATATACCCAAACAACTTAGAAATAAATTAGATTCTAAGGTTAAACCTTGTATATTTGTGGGATATTGTACAGAAACGAAACGGTATAGAGTTATAGATCCCAATAATATGAAAATGATTTGCAAAGCTAGAGACATAAAGTTCTGTGAAAGCGAATACTTTTATAAGCCACAATCTTTGCCATCTCTAGAAAAGAATGAGGAAACGTGTAATGATTTTGTGTCACACAATATCAGCAGAGAACCTGTATGTAATGATAGTCCTCATCTTCAAAATGCAAACAGGGAACCTGTACATAGTGATAGTCCTCAACTGCAAAATGCAAAAGAAGAAACTCCTGGAAATAGCATGCCAAATAATGTTCCAGAAGAGTGTGATGATGAGTTTCATGATTCTTTAGATAATGTATCTAGTAACGGAAATGATATAGAAATTAATGAAGAGAGAAGATATCCACTTCGAAATAGAACTCCAAAAGTATGGCCTGATGATATACTTTTATACAAAGCAGCCATTAGTGAAGAACCTTCTACGTACAGAGAAGCTGTAAATAGCATTAATAAAACTAAATGGCTTGAGGCTTTACAAAAAGAATATAATTCACTTGTCAGTCACAAGACATGGATTCTTGTAGACAGACCGGACAAAGGCAATATAGTGAAAAGTAAATGGGTTTTTAAAATTAAGAAAAACGCAGACGGAGAAATTACTAAACATAAAGCTAGACTTGTGGCAAAGGGTTTCACTCAAACTTATGGAGTGGATTATGATGAAACTTTTTCTCCTGTGACAAGGCTATCTACTATTAGAATTTTGTTTGCCTTTGCTGCTCAATGGAATCTTAGTTTGGATCACATGGATGTTGAAACTGCCTTTCTTTATGGAAATTTAGATGAAAAGATATACATGGAACAACCACAAGGTTTTATCAAAGATAGCGACAAGGGGAAGGTATGTTTGTTACAAAAAGCTATATATGGTTTAAAGCAAGCACCTAGACAATGGAATATAAAAGCAAATGAAGTAATGCAACAACTTCAGTTTAAAAGATCGGAAAATGATCATTGTCTGTTTTATAAAGCAGTTAAAAATAGTTTTGTGATTGTCGCCATCTTTGTTGATGATTTATGTATCCTTAGTAATGATATCGATTTAAAAAATAAATTTAAAGAAGACATTAAGAAATTCTTCTGTATTAAAGATTTGGGTCAGTTAACTCATTTCTTAGGAATGAAAGTGACACAAAAGGATTTTTATGTGTCTGTCGAACAAACAGAATACATAAATAAATTGTTGCAAGATTTTGGTATGGTTGATGCTAAACCATGCAGTACTCCGGCTGAACCTGGTCTACGTTTGATTTCTCCCACTCTGGATGAGAAGAAGGAAGCTGAAAAATTTCCTTACCAACAGCTCATAGGCTCCTTAATGTACTTAGCGATTGTTAGTAGGCCAGATATTGCTCATGCAGTCAGTGTATTGAGTCAGTTCAATAATAATTACGGAAGTATACACTTCATAGCTGCAAAAAGGGTATTGAAATATCTAAAAGGGACTAAACATCACAAATTGATATTTCAAAAGAAGCTAGACTATTCTCTCGTTGGATATGCCGATGCTGATTATGGTGGTTGCATAAACGATAGGAGATCGTATACTGGATATGTCTTCTATCTAAATGGACCAATCTCTTGGGAATCTAGAAAACAACGCACTGTTGCTCTCTCGACAACAGAAGCCGAGTATATGGCCTTAAGTAATTCCTGTAAGGAAGTAATATATCTCGATAATTTACTAAAGGAAGTTTTTAATTTACAAGTTAGGCCAATTATATTTAATGACAACCAAGGAGCACAAATGCTTGTTAAAAATAATGTCTATCATTCCAGAACGAAACATATAGATATCAGGCATCATTTTATTAGGGACATAGTTAACAAAGAAATTGTTAATATTAAGTATATTTCTACAGATAAAATGATAGCAGATATTTTAACCAAGTTTTTATCTAAAAATAGACATTTATTGTTGATGCAGAAATTATGTATAGTTGGTCAATAGTATTCGTTTGTTGTTGTTAAAGTCTTAATGAGATACACATTAAGGGGGAATGTTGGAGTAAATACTTAACTCCTTGCTATTATAATATGTATTACCTCATTGGTAAAACTAAATTTAAAATATTTAAAAAAGAATCTTAGTAGTTGTCATTGTAAATTGTTTGATTTTAAGAAGTGTACAAAAATATAGTAAAAAATATATCATATATATTCTTGTTTTAGTTTAAATAATAAATTACTTGATTTCACAACTTCCACACAATCTATGCGCTCAGCTCATGTAACTAGTAGTACGCCCTCATAGTGTTCTAGCACTGTACGGTTTCAGAACGTAAAACAAAATAAAGTTCTGGAAAATATACACGATTTCTGCGTACTGGTCGTGTATACTTTCTGACGCTAATTCAGTGAATAGTTTAAGAAAATATACAAGGCTAGAACCGACGTGTTCTGACATTGTATAGATTTAGAATGCAAACGTATAGCAAGTGTTTGTAAAGTATACAAGCTAATAAAGTTAGATAATGTCAATATCAATGTTACATACGAGTTACATACATACGAAGTTTGTGTTGTTGCGGGGGACATGTCGGATTCAAAATACTGGCGAAAACAATCATTTGTTTCGGTATCACTCCTCAGATAGCTTTACGCTTCAGCCACGTGTATCAAATGAGAATGTGAAAAATCTACCTTTATTAACATTGTGAACCCGTTCTTCAAATCAGGATCAAAATAAACAAAAAACTGTTTACAAAAACAACGGCACGTGCCAAATGATGATGCAATAATTATGAAAAGGATGAAAAATGACAGATTGTTGTGAAAAAAAGAGATAGCAATAATTCAAAATGGCTGCCTTGTAACTCTTCATGTATAGATTCCAGTTACGTCGCCTTGTGTAGTGCTTGGAAAATATACACGATTAGTCCCCAATGGTAACTAATGCAGTATATTTTTCGCTCAAAATGCAAGCGCGCGTAACTGGAAAATATACGCGATAAAAGCGTAATAACGATGTATATTTTCCAGAACTTTATTTTGTGTTACATTCTGAAACCATACAGTGCTAAAACACTATGAGTGCGTACTGGCCTTGTATACTTTCAATATACGCTGATTTAACACCTACAAAAGGGGGCGTGGGTAAAAGCGAACCAGATGTATTACGTCCCAATGCTGTGGATTAATTCATCCAAGGATGATGAATGAAAGTACGAGAAGTAGAATAAAAGAGAGCGGTAGTGCCGGATATGCCGGAGGATACAAGATATAAAAAGTCTGTCCACTAACATAGTCTGGCCCTCGCCATCAGGCTCAATCACGGACCACTAAAAATCTGCACTACAACTTTTGATACTTGGTGATTGACCTTCCTACGTATTTTGTTTTGAAATCCTAGTATGTGGTTCGCTGGCTGATGGCATGATGCATAACTATAGCATGATGTCATCTACTTAATAGTCTGTGGTCCTCTTGGCTTGGACTGGGAGTAATAGCAAAGTATATACTACTCTTCATTCTCTAGCGGGTTATCTCTTTATCTCTATGCTCTTTATAGATATATGTTATATATGTTCTGTGATATATCTCTTTATATATGTTCTGTGGAGGTAATAGCATGTAATAGTTAATAGTGTTCTTTGTCTGTGGTTCAGTCAGTTTGTTTAGTATAGTACAAGTATAGTATCTTCTATTCTATGTATTCTATTTTGTGGTTTGTTTGTTGAAATCTAGAGTTTTTCCCATTGAATTGAATAGTATTTTTTAATTTTTCAGAGTGGTGCGCCTATTTAAAACAGTTTTTAATTTAAAATTTACTCAAATATTTGCCTCATATTTTAGTTTGGAGTTGTGATTTTATAGCTAAAATCTAATAAAATGATTCAGCCCGACTATCAACCTATGGGCTTATTAGCACATCTTAATTCTGATGAGCTTAAAGAAATGCTCAATGACGACAGTAAATTCGACGCCGTTCTTAGAGATGTAAAACAGGTATAGTAATGTTTTTTAAAAAAACAATGAAGTCTGTCCATAAAAACAGCCGTTAATCAAACAAAGTTGCTTATGACTCACTGCATTGAACTTATAATTTAATTCATATTGTGTAAGTAAATTAATTAAATTAAGTAAACAGATATTTGTTTGAAAATAGTTATTTACATAATTGGCTCCTTTCATAAAGTAAAACAATAATTTATGGGGCACTATAAACACAACATCAAGTCTATGTGTTCCTGACCTAAATAAATTAGCTTGGCCACAATTTATGACACCCAAGTTGCATTTTATTTTAATTAGCCTGCAACATGTCTTCACAACATAGTTGATAGGCCTAACATCCCTCTGGAATTATCCAGGTTTTTAATCCATATGAATTCTATGTTGTGTACCTACCCTTAGAATACATGTGTATTGAAACCAACATAGAATTCATACGATTTATATGTATTAAAAAGAATTTAAATAAATAAATTCAAACTATATTTAAATTTCACTTTATTATTATAAACGTAAAATTAATATGTTTTAGCTTAAATAATAATTACTCTTGCATTAACGATTAAAAGGTTATTCTCTGCAGTAGGTATTTACTGGTTGAATATGTCTCACTCATAATTACAATTTTATGTAGGTATTATTTCTTTGTAGGTTAAGGATTGGGATACAGAAAAAGAAATGGTGATAGCAGAAAATAGATCTCTAGCCGAGTTTAATGTTAGCAAAGAGCCAGAAATAGAAATGTTTAAAACCCAAGTGCAAGAGAAATCTGAAGTAGGTGAACAATTATGTAGCCGCATACAAGAGTTATTGGAAGAATACAGTAAGTGTTACTTCTACTATCAATTGATGTATTATCTATTTATTATTATGAAGTAGGATGTCCACTGCTGGACAAAGGCCTGCCCCCAAATTTTCCAAAAGGACCAATCAGAAGCAGCCTGGAATCATCGTTGACCTGTGGCCTTTACCAGGTGGACATCACAACATTGAACTTTTTTACAAGACCACGTTTTAACGCCATATGTCATCACTGGCAACACCATTGGTCAAAAAGTCTTGTTAAAACAAGACACTGAGGAATTTTTGGATGAGAAGTTGCCTCGGTGTTTCCCGAACACTGCCCGTCCAAGCTGGATTCCACGATTGCCTCCTCAAAGTTACAAGATATACTCGAGATATACTTTGAGAATTTAATTTCCAACTGTTACTGGGGTGGGCACAACATGGACATTAGACAAAACTTTCAACAAATTTGGTGATTGAAGTATGCAACTGTCTATAGAACTTCTGGACCTCCATCAGCCCATCCGGTCTAGATGACATTACACTGCTGTCTTCTCTTTTCAACTTTATTAGCTAACTTTGCCCAACAAACCTGTCTCTTGTGAACACTTTATTCTGCTCGATCGTCAATGAGGCCTATATATAGCTGGATTGGCCAATATACTTAGTTCTGCAGTGTTCTCGGTTACAAAAATTTGTCAACTCACTGACAAAGATACAACACATGTAGTTTATTTCAGTTATTTCCATAATGTTTTGTCTTACAGTATTTTACTTTGGGGCCACTCCACTGATGTTCAAACAGTTTTCGTGCTCTAGAAAAGAGCTGTTCTTTATAGAAAACAGCAATTTATAATTTATCCAATAGTCATTAAGAGATAAATTTAAGGATACCAGCATATTAACAGTGTCATGTCAATACATATAATATAATTTTTGTTCATAAAAATATTGATCATTAAAAAAAAACAGTTATATTCATAGGTAATTGTTATACTAGAAATAAATATGACCTTGCTTTGATCCACACAAGGCAAACGAAAGTAACTATTTGGAAGTTACATTGTTACAGATGAACTTAGGGTTATGTATTATGTACACTAACCCTTCCCGTTGCATCTAGTTTTGAATAAATAAGTTATATTTATCAAATTCTACTTACAGAAACAAAGTCAGCTGGAATTTCACCCGATACTACACATGCCCTACTGCAAGCCGCCGCCGCAGAGACAGAAGAACAGTCGGAAAACATAGCACAAGACTTTCTATCGGGGAAAATTGATGTTGATCAATTCCTCACTGATTTTCAACCGATCCGAACGAAAATGCACCTACGCAAATTCAAAGCGGAAAAGATGGGCGAATTATTAAGAGCAGGTACCCAAAGCTCATTCGGAAATGGATTTTCTAAACCATATTTACCATACCCAAGTTATGGTCCACCGCAGAGTGCAAACGTTCCGTACCCTATTGGCCCTCCAAATATGCCAGGACAAAATATGAATGTGCCATACCCGATGGGGCCACTAAACATGCCTATGCCAGGAATGTATGGCAACCATTTTTAAATTGTAGTCTTAGATTTATTTGGAGGATATACTTTGTCAATTCAGTAATTTTCACACTGATTAGACCCAACTGGACTAACACATATTGCAGTAAAAGTATTTTGTTTACAGACAACTCTGTTCAGTAATATGCTTTATTTCTAGAAATATTTTTATTCCTTTTATTTAATTAATAAAATTTATGTATTATACTTAATATTCTCGCATAATGAGCGGTATATTTAATGGTCTGTAAAAAGGGAATGAACAAGGATGCTTTACATTATATAGTCGCCGTCACGAGAAGCTGTAAATTAAAAACCGTCAAGCAAGCTGAAACGAGGTAATAATTTTAAAAATTATTTAAATTGAATTCTTATTTAATACAAAAATTTTATTTAAAGTGACCTACGAAAAAGTATAAAATATGATTAAGTCATCTCGATTGTAAACAGCAACAATGTATATTATTTTGTCTTAGACATTGAATACACTTTTTACTTTATCTAGGTGCCATACTCGATGAAAAAACTTAATGTGCCTGAATGTAAGAAATAAATTAAAATATAGGTTGTGGACATTAAACCTAAGATCTTGCTGGCCAGGCTATATGGTGATATTCATTCGCCTGCACTATTCATTCGCTGGAATAACATTCATTAGGGGAAACGGACGGCTCCCCGACGCCTCATTGGAATGGCTGTTATAACTTTAAAAGTGCTTAAATAATAATAGCGTTATTGACATGTTAATGCATGTTTTTTTTTGTTTATAAATTTATAAGAGAAATAGACACTGTTAACGACATTTAAATCTTAAAATATGATTTGTCTTAAATCTTATCTAATTTACATTTTGCTTCGCAGTAACATAGAAATCTTTTTTTCCTATTTCTTGGTAACAATTTATCTTTTGACAAAGTTCTCCTCCGAAGCTTTGCACTCTTTCGTTTCTTGACACTCTTATTCATGATTTTCCTATTTTTTTAGTTAATCATCCAATCTCATATTTCGTCTTCCCTTGTTCCTTTTTTCTTCTCTGGGATACCACTCTGTGATAACAGTTATCGGTTGACATATAACATAACTATACTACTTTTATTGTTGATAGTGTTCCTCACATAATGGTATCTTATGAATACTTGCTTTAATAGTAGCTAATTTATCTGCCAACTGATTATTTTATCACCATACAAAACAACATTCTTTTAGAACCACCGGTAAGCTCCGCCAGAATAGCCTCTAGAATTGCTTCTAGAATAGATTAAAGTGCGATACATGATTGCTTATAGCAACACCACGAAATACAAAGTTTCTACGATCAGCCCTGTTAGCCCAGTCAGCATCAGTAAATCCTTGTAAGAGAAACTTACGTTTACTATATACACGATCTAAATAATTATTAATTGTACCTTTGACAAGATGCGATTATTGGTTACATACCTTTAGGCTCGTCGTTTAGCTACAGACCAATGCTGCAACCTTTGACTTCTGTCTTTCTTTTGTATTGAATATGTGCTTGAATAAATACACTTTAAAATATCATAATAGCTATCTGAAGTTCAATGAATGCAAGGGTGCGAGTTATGATATTACCGATCGTGAAACTTTGAGCGTGAATCCAGCAGGGAGGACTTTAAATAAATTTTTAAAATATGACTCAATTGTAAGAATCTGGTAGAATAATTTAGATCACACAACATATTTGTGAGTAATATTTTGCATCATAGAATTAGCGAAGCCCGCTGCCGCGCCATAGATTCAGAAGCAGAAACATGTATTTTTTTTAATAACATTACTTGTACAAAAACACAACGACTCATCCCCTTTGCGGGGAGGCCGGATGACCGTGCGGGGGGAGACGCTAGTGATGCACTGCTCGTAGGTATTTATTTACATTATCGATAGTAGTTAATTGAAGTTTTTTAGTTACAAATTTCTGTTTTCAATAATTTTTATTTAGTAATGTAAAATTAACAGTTTTTTTTTGTTGTTGTATTGTGTGAAATAAAACAATATGTATATAAATTCAAACCTCTAAAATTATCTAATTCTAATCACTTCAATAAAATTTATATATATATATTGCAAATTACTTAAATAAATTTTCTAAGAACCCCATTTTATAATTTCGTCTTTCACGTCGTACATTACTTGTTTTGTATAGAAACCATTTCTATACAAAACAAGTAATTTTAACTACAATTTTTACAACCACTAATTTTAACTACAAATATGGAAATTTCTTCTTGATTAGCAGGATTCTTAAAAGCAGTTTTTTAAATTATTTATAGATATGTTGCAACCTAATTCATTGGCTATATTAATATTTGTTGGGTATCCATCAAAAGTTAAACGAGACCGCTCGGACGCCAGTATGCTGTAACTCGAGAAGGCATTGTTTTACAATGTTCGCTCTCTGTTTCCACTGAGGCCATTAACTAGAAAATAGCCTCGTGGAACTTTCCAGTCGGAATTTATTGTGACAAGCAAAACAACAAATGTGTCTTACGCTTTTTCATTAAAATCTGTTGTAACTGATATATCCGAAAAATTTGTTATCATCGCGGGATTTGTTTCCGTATTGCCATTTCGTCTACAGCAAGAGAGCAAATCAAAGTATAATTTGTCGTTTTAACATTTCCTTTTACTGAAAAGAAACATTTTTGTGTTAACCCGGGAGTTACATCAATAGTTTTGTACTAGCTCGATATTGTGTTTTGATTTGGCAAACAGTAATTAAACACCTTTCGAACATACATAATTATATTACTTATGTCTTTGACGATACATAATACAAAGTTAGGGCAAAATATTACTAATATTTTTTGGGTAATGTTAAATTTAAAAATCTCTTTTGCATGAGTTCTGAACATGTATAGTAGTACACAATTGTAAAGGCACGTCGTGAATCTTCGTTCGCGCAGAAAAGAAAGTACGGCTCTATAAGGTTCATAATACAATGCAGCTGTTAGTTCCGTCCAAGGACCTTATACAGAAGGACTGAGCTGTACCAACTTTTCTTTCAATCAAATCAAAAGTAAGCCTTATGTCATTGACTTACATCTTATTCCGCACGCATTATAAAAAGCGATCCGAGCGAGATGGTAACTAGTGACCGCGGTGTCCCTTTCTGACATTGTTCTCTGTGTTGCCATTTATATTTTTTCTAATTATTTTCTGTATAGTAGGAATTTCTCATAAGAAAATAAAATATTAAATTGTCTTATATATAAATAAAAAATGAAATCCCTTTACAATATAAATAACAATTAAATATTGGCAGTAATCATGTCTATAATTTAGTTTTATTAATTGTTTTGTTAAGCGCGTTTCTGTGTAACTCTATGCACCTGTCACTTTGTTCCAAACAAACACGTCAGTAAGTGACTCCCATTGCATTTTATTGTCACCTTTGTTAGAAAGGGATATAATGGCCACTGGTGTATCTCCTTGTCGGCACACTTTCTTTGGCAAGTGCTCATTCCTGGTGTACGATAGTACTTATTTCTTCCATGGTTCCGTCGCACTCGCACGAGTTCATTCGGTCCGTCCGTCTGACGCCAAGCGGCGCACGCTCACGTGGCGGCAGCTGGTGACCAATGGCGGTACTGGAAAAAGGCAGGAAGTGTGTGGAGTTTGCCCATTGGTCGATAGCATTTCCAACGCTTTAAAAATTCGTCTTCTGCGCAGGTATATCGGTAAGCCATATCAGTTGGGTACTACTATACCTCCAGCCAGATAATTTTAAAAATTCTACATGATCACCTTGCAATCTTGCAAAGAAAATTTTGCTTTCATTTGATCAATGAGATGTTTAACTACTTTCCGTGGTAAACGCCTTTGACGCATTTGCAATGTTTTATGCTTCCTTTTATTCATTTCGGTTATGTATTTAATACGTGAAACAAGTCGTTTCCACATCATCGTGTGCAGTCCTTATTTCACAAACTATTTTATCACTTTCTTCCACAATATTGTTCATCAATGTTAACGTTGGAATTGCTTCTAGTAATAAATAACGACGTTTTTTATCATTATCAATTTTACTTTATTTTTTATTTTTAGAACATAATATAGTTTTTTTTTGTAGGAAACCAATCATCCTCCCTTTATATATTGCTTCTATCCAAACTTTTTTCTATTTATTGTCTTTTGGAAAACTAATTATGAAGAAATAAACATTTTTACTACCTCTATTTATCTATTCAAAAATAATAGTGTATAAATAGCTGTTTTGATCTGCTACAGAAGTGTTGCTGTATTATTACTATAACTTTTAATTAAAATTTATTTTTCACTCTACAATATTGTACCTATTGTAAAAAGTAGTTGTTCTATTTCAAAATGCTACAAAATTTAGGTAATCATTATTTTTTTCCTTATGTTAGCAATTATATAAAATTATAAAGAATAGTAAAAAATACATGCTAATAATGTGTAATACATATACAAAATAACATAATAGTTACTATCAATATGTAATTTAAGGTCCAATACTATCGACCATCGCTCACGCGGCCATTAGGTACGTTACACATCCAGAAAATTTACTCTAACTTTAAATAGGTATCGAATTAAATAACCTTTCCTTTTTGATTTTTAAATGTGTTTTCACAACTTCTTACTGCACAACTAGGCATAGTTATTTAGGAAAATTATAAATTTGTCACAATACGTAATCCAACCATAGCACATACACCTACACGACTAATGACGGCGAATGGCATCCTCTCCTTAGGAGTGTTTCTCTTCTATAGCGCGGCTTCGCTAATTATATGGTTCGTACAATCTACTTTGAGTACCTACATTTTTTATTATTAATCTCTTGTAGTTTTTGACCCCTTAAGGTTTTAAAGTGAACTATTTTTAATTTTACGATCCGAAAATGTTTTCACGTCGTCGTAGTAAACGAAATAGTAAAAAAACTGTGATTTGAAATATATAAAATATGTTTTTTTTTTCTTGAAAACCAATGTCAAACTGTCCGCTTCATATTGGTGCTTTGTAGTTAAAAAAATTATTGTAACTAAAATTTATGTATAAATATAGTGTAAAGAGATGAAATTATTAATGTGTAACAAAGTTAATATGTTGATGAGTTTTTATACAGTCAGATAGATAAAATAATTTTGAGGCAGAGATTATGAAACCAGCGGAGCGGGCCTAGGGTTACCAGGCAATAATATAAAAAATCCTGATTTTTCCTAAAATGTCCTGGCCGATCAAAAATAAATAAAAATACTGGTATTCAAGTAATTTAACTTTAATTATACCATAAGAACTTAAGCGACGTACCGCACCCGCGCCCACGCCTCCTACGTACGTTACAACATTATAACCTCAAGAATAGTCACGAACCGTTTTGTCATCAGGAATTTAATAATCCGGGCGGGATCCGGTCTATCACTTAAAAAGCCGGTCAGATGGACCCTAGGCGGGGCGGGCTACCGCTCGCTGCACATTGTCTCCGGTCGCCACCAAGTTTAATTAAATCATAGATAAAGCAATAATATTATCTTAAGTTCTTTACATTTGTGCCCGCCTCGCTCCGTGTAGTATTAATATTTCTATCAGTAGTGGAATATGTAATATTAACTATAATATTCGTATCAATATTTATATATCTACTTTGTGTTCACTTATAATATTGGTACTAACAGTATAATAGGTTGATAATCCACCTTCTTCTTCTCTTTCCGTTGTTATTGATCTTTGAGTTTTTCATTAACATTTTCTCTGACCTTCATTATGTCATAATTCTTTGAAAATTGACCCTTCTATGCTTTCGTAGGAAAGCTTATTCCTATAAGAAGTTATTGTATTAGTTACAGGATTAGTACTTATTATTTTCTGGTTTTTCTTTGAGTTTTTCGTTTGTATGGCTCACCTTCAATTACATTTTCTATTGTAAATATACGTATTAGACATAGGGGTACCACGTGAGTACATGCCCTTTTTCATTTTCTATAAATTACTAATTACATTTAGTTATATTTCCAAGCACATTGTTAAATATTCACAAAAATGTATTTTTGTGACATTTCTTTTATGTTTATTTACATCGTTGCCGTAGTAACTTTGCACCCGTTTTCAGACCATGACGTCAGATTTTCGGGTATAAACTCCTTAGAAGAAGTCTAATACCTGGCCGCTTGAATATAAAAATTCAAAATTCCAAATTTTATTTTAAAAGAACGGATTCATTCTACAGAGGTTTCTTAATAGATATCGGCGATGGTTAGGTCATTGGAGAATCAGCCTCTAAGCTGAAAGCATATATACATTTATTACGGTGTCTGCTCCTCTCCTACGGTGTCTGACCTTGAGTACCTCTGTACTCTCATTCATCGGGTGCTGCTGTTGCTTCTGGGCTGCTGCCGGCCGACCACCGTACCGGTTGCTGTCCCTACTAGGACCGCTGCCGGCCTACCACCGCTCCGGCTGCAGTTCCTCCAGGGCCGCTGCCGGCCTACCACAGCTGCAGTCACAGTTCCTCCAGGGCCGCTGCCGGCCTACCACAGCTGCAGTCACTGTTCCTCCAGGGCCGCTGCCGGTCTACCACAGCTGCAGTCACTGTTCCTTCTGGGCCGCTGCCGGCCTATCACCGCTCCGGCTACCGCTTCTGGGCCGCTGCCGGCCTATCACCGCTCCGGCTACCGCTTCTGGGCCGCTGCCGGCCTACTTCCTCTTCGGCTACTGTTCCTACCGGGCCGCTGCCGGCCTACCACCGTTCCAGGCTGCTGTTCCTGCCGGCCTACCACCGTTCCTGGCTGCGGTTCCTGCCGGTCTACCTCCGTTCCGGCTGCTATCCTACGGGGCCGCTACGGAATAGAGCATCCAGCAGGAGACCCTCTTGGGGTAGCATAGCTTAATTTATTTATTTCATCCACTGTAGTCCCTAACTCTCCACACCACCTACATCTACACCCCCGTTCACCAACTCCACCCTTCCCTTTTTTTAATAAATTTGTTCTTTTCTTTTCCCAGTCTTTTATTTTATATATTTTTTTTAGTCTCGCAGGCTGTTCTGTAACAAATTGGCGCCCAACTATAGAATCGACTCCCTTGACTCCCTGAGCTTCTTGTTTATTTTTCACACCAATGTACTATTGGTATACATAACCCTCTAAATTCTAAAACTACACTTCTTCTAGTGTTTAATTCCGTTCTCTAATAGTTTATCTGATAGCCTGTGATATGTCCTCTGGTATTTAAGTACCAAATGGTACAAATATTTTTTGTTAATTTTTCTAAATTCTATTAAGACACTGCTTGTAGTGACTAACTATTCGAAATTCTATTAAGTCACTTCTTGTAGTGACTAACTCTGCGATATTCTATTAAGACACTTCTAGTAGTGTTAACTCATGAACATTTGGTAGTGATATTTCTCATTGTGTTCAAGCCTATGGGTTTATCTTTATAATTTTTCAACTTTTGTGACATTATTCCCTTTTGACTTATTATTACACTTCATTATAAATAATTTCTTTTATTCATTAGTTATAGAATAGTTGAATATTATTTTTCTCTTTTAAAACTAAATATATTAATTTTATTAAACGTAGTCTTAGTTTAATTATCTAATAGATAATTTGAATATACTTAGCTAGTCCTCATTACTTTAATAATAAATATTGATTTATTGTTTTAATTTTAAACTTGAACTTATTTCTTGAATTTTAATTGCGATTTGCTCTTGATCTTATTGACGATTTTATTTTGAAACTTTAAATATGGCTAGAATTATTAAATTTGAGTTGCTCAATAAAGTTGAACTTGAGTATGAAGCGAAGATCAGACTTGTAGAACCTGCTACTACAGTTATTTCTTTAAGAGCTCAAGTCATTCGACTTGCTGAGGCAATTCCTTCAGAGAATATCATAACTTCTCCAATACCTATTGAAGAAGATCTACGTCAGATTGAGGTCACCTTAAAATATTTAGATCTAAAAATTAAAAATTTTTTAGAAGGACTAAATAAATACCTAAGACTGATTCAAACTTATTTGAATCATTTATACTTTCGATTAGAGAGAATTGACTTGGCACTATAAATATATAAAATGTAAAATTGTTGAAAAACTGTCACCTTTGGTCTATATTCTTGAGGATCCTAATGGTTCGAGAGGCAAATGGCATATTAAAGACTTTAAAGTATAAAATATTAATGTATTATAAGTTATCTTAAATATATTATTTAGCATATTTTGTTTAAACATATTGTAGCTAGTACTTTATTTTATTATCTTGTCTTCATATGTCGTATCTATTTCTTACTTAGTTCGTAATTTCAACTGTTACCCTCTTTCTTAGTCTTCATAGTAATATTTACTACATTTTTCATACCTGAAATGAAAAATATTTTTTAGAATTTTTTTTCAACTTCTGAACACTACAAGTTCAGTGTTCTTTAGCCTTGTGCTCTACCGCACTAAGCTTACTTTGATCTCTACAAGATCAGTATTCTTTAGCCTTGTGCTCTACCGCACTAAGCTTACTTTGATCTCTACAAGATCAGTATTCTTTAGCCTTGTGCTCTACCGCACTAAGCTTACTTTGATCTCTACAAGATCAGTGTTCTTTAGCCTTGTGCTCTACAACACTAAGCTTACCTTGATCTCTACAAGATCGCTTCAGTCTCGTGACTAGGGACTTTACTTACTATTTATATATATGTATATTATCTCTTAATCTAATAGGAGCGGTTGATAACTCCTCAAAAAAAAGCCATACTATCAATTCTAATATACATATATATAGATATAATGCTTTTATAGATTAATTTTTCCATATAAGAGCGGATGATAACTCTTTATAAAAAAGCCCTATAATCATTTTTAAGTCCAACCTATAGAGTGGCAGTCATTGAATGTGAACTCCACCCTTATAGTATGAAAGTAGTATGTATATGAGATTAGCATGAATTTGAAGTATGTGAGAAGTGTTAGTGATGAATGATAGGCTAGGTTGAGTCTTTACGGACCTATTAAAAAAAAAAAAAAAAAAAAAATTTTTAAATCTTATTAGTAATATTCTTCATTTTTTTTTTTCTTTGGAACGTGGGGAAAAATGTAGTATTAATATTTCTATCAGTAGTGGAATATGTAATATTAACTATAATATTCGTATCAATATTTATATATCTACTTTGTGTTCACTTATAATATTGGTACTAACAGTATAATAGGTTGATAATCCACCTTCTTCTTCTCTTTCCGTTGTTATTGATCTTTGAGTTTTTCATTAACATTTTCTCTGACCTTCATTATGTCATAATTCTTTGAAAATTGACCCTTCTATGCTTTCGTAGGAAAGCTTATTCCTATAAGAAGTTATTGTATTAGTTACAGGATTAGTACTTATTATTTTCTGGTTTTTCTTTGAGTTTTTCGTTTGTATGGCTCACCTTCAATTACATTTTCTATTGTAAATATACGTATTAGACATAGGGGTACCACGTGAGTACATGCCCTTTTTCATTTTCTATAAATTACTAATTACATTTAGTTATATTTCCAAGCACATTGTTAAATATTCACAAAAATGTATTTTTGTGACATTTCTTTTATGTTTATTTACATCGTTGCCGTAGTAACTTTGCACCCGTTTTCAGACCATGACGTCAGATTTTCGGGTATAAACTCCTTAGAAGAAGTCTAATACCTGGCCGCTTGAATATAAAAATTCAAAATTCCAAATTTTATTTTAAAAGAACGGATTCATTCTACAGAGGTTTCTTAATAGATATCGGCGATGGTTAGGTCATTGGAGAATCAGCCTCTAAGCTGAAAGCATATATACATTTATTACGGTGTCTGCTCCTCTCCTACGGTGTCTGACCTTGAGTACCTCTGTACTCTCATTCATCGGGTGCTGCTGTTGCTTCTGGGCTGCTGCCGGCCGACCACCGTACCGGTTGCTGTCCCTACTAGGACCGCTGCCGGCCTACCACCGCTCCGGCTGCAGTTCCTCCAGGGCCGCTGCCGGCCTACCACAGCTGCAGTCACAGTTCCTCCAGGGCCGCTGCCGGCCTACCACAGCTGCAGTCACTGTTCCTCCAGGGCCGCTGCCGGTCTACCACAGCTGCAGTCACTGTTCCTTCTGGGCCGCTGCCGGCCTATCACCGCTCCGGCTACCGCTTCTGGGCCGCTGCCGGCCTATCACCGCTCCGGCTACCGCTTCTGGGCCGCTGCCGGCCTACTTCCTCTTCGGCTACTGTTCCTACCGGGCCGCTGCCGGCCTACCACCGTTCCAGGCTGCTGTTCCTGCCGGCCTACCACCGTTCCTGGCTGCGGTTCCTGCCGGTCTACCTCCGTTCCGGCTGCTATCCTACGGGGCCGCTACGGAATAGAGCATCCAGCAGGAGACCCTCTTGGGGTAGCATAGCTTAATTTATTTATTTCATCCACTGTAGTCCCTAACTCTCCACACCACCTACATCTACACCCCCGTTCACCAACTCCACCCTTCCCTTTTTTTAATAAATTTGTTCTTTTCTTTTCCCAGTCTTTTATTTTATATATTTTTTTTAGTCTCGCAGGCTGTTCTGTAACATCCGCTGATTTCATAATCGCAGCCTTAAGGATGATTCATATTACATCGGACCGTGGTTGATACAAAAGCATACTATGAATACCTTGACCGGGCGGAGCACGGCCGGGCCTATTAACACTAATCACTATTATTGACAATTTTATAATTATCCGATGCTGACTGTATAAAATGCATACACTGTTGGACAAAAATATATTAATCAGTGCCACGAAAATTGGGTTTGAACACAGTGCGAGTCTGGGGGTCAATAGGACCATCTAAATGACACCTTATTGCTTACTGAATAGATTCTATTTTCGTGGCACGACTATATTACACCTATTTAACAAAATGTAAATTTAAGGAAATCCATACTTATATAGTAAGGGACAACAATACGCTGTGTGTACATACCAGGGATGTTGCGGATATTCGGATCCGCAAATGCGGAACTTTCGCATCGATTTAGAGACATCCGCAACCTCATTTGCAATAATAAATGCGAATCTTGCGAACTAAATATCGCAGATTTCCTCAGAATGAACTGTGGAATTGTTCCAGTTTTTTAGTTTTTAAGTAAAATGATCAATTTCCATCATTTCTGCTTCTCAAAATGAATTTATTTTATTTCTGCACTTAAAAATTAAATCTATTAAAAAAACTTGAAATCTAACTTTTGAACTTTAGATGTTAAAAATTCTGCATCCGCAACAACGCAGGTACATACGTTGGATTTTTTGTGTAAAAAAATTGTCTCATTAATTCAAATTTATTCCTAACAAAAAAGTTAATGAAATAACAAATTATTAGACATTATAATCGTTTTGTAAATATTTTGTGATCGGTCAAAATAAGACCTAGCATAATAAAATGGAGTAAATATAGTATATCCCAAGCAGTGATTGGTTTTAAATTGAAATCTTGCACCATTTAAAATTTATTCATGAATTATATTGTTATGTATATAAAATAGGAAATCATAATACAATTATAATTAATTATCATAATAATGTATGTATGTAATTTTAGGAATACTTTGGTTTCGAACTGAAATCTCTTATAATAAATATATGTAAACAAATTTTAAATAAAATAATGACTTTATTTTTCCCTTATCCAACTATTTTTACATAGTAGGTTATGCCGTCTTGCTGAGTGCACAGGAATAAAATAATAAATAAAAACAAACAACAGAAAATAATCGTTACATAATTCGCTTTGATCTGTGGTCAGTTTTCAAAATAACAGAATGTATTATAGCTAGCCTTTCATGAAGAAAATGTTAATTTTTTTTGCAATGTAAAACTAGATATCATAATAATCATGAAACAACAACATATCACATACCTATAAAGGCATCACACACAATTGCTTTATAAAATCATTATAATTTCAAATTTATAAAGCAAAAGTTGAGTTACTTAATAAACATGTACAAACACATATTCTATATTATTTTTAAATTAAAATGGTTCACTGTATCCGAAACTATATAGCATATAACTTGAATTGACTTTATAGTGTTTAATTTAAGATACACAAACTGAAAATTATATTTTTCCAGAAGAATATACAAACTATAGGTAAATAAGAGATTTTGTCTCTTTTCAGTTTAAAAAATAAACAGCTAGAAAAAGTCAACACCAGTTTTGTGTTTAACTTTATTCATATCGAAGTGTTTGAAGTCTCTCGACTTAGACATGCCAGTTTCAAGTGCAATAAACCATATTATCAAGAAAATTAGAGACAATTCTAGTCAAAAATTTACTACATTTTTCTAATTAATGTAATAGCTACGTCAATGGTTTAACAGTTTTCTTTTTATTTGAATCGTCTAAATTATTTTGCCGGTCTGTTTTGTTTACATCATAATTTGGCTCTCCTTTAATGGCAAGTGCAAAAAACAGAACCATTAAAATTGCAAGCATGTAAAGTGTGAACTCTTGGTTTATGGCGACGTGAGCTTCGCTCGTATGAACTCGTTTCTTTTTAATGTAATGTTTATCAATCTGCGATTTGTTGAACAAATCTCCATAGTGATTTCTGGACCTAAAACAAATTATTTACAATTAAGAGCTGTTTTCCAAGTGGGAACCAAAGACAGGCGCAAAACAAAATCTTGTCTATCTCTTTTTCGGAAATATTTTGGCAAAAGTGGCATCTCCCGGTTGAAAAGTTGATGTCCACGCCATCGGTAAGAAAAATCACTCCTTTGTTTTCCTATTTAGCTCGTTCAAACATAAAGCCAATGTACCAAAAAAAATATGATACTTACATAACTTCTTGGTCTATATTTTTGATGAGTTATTTTAAGGTATAACGGTTTACGAGAAAATAAATAAAATTTGATTGTCTTGCTTTACAAAAATCGATTCAACTGTAATTGGTTGCCACACATGTTTGTCTATATATATGTGAGCAAATGTTGGTGGATCTTTTTTAAAAAAAAAAACTTTGTTGTTTCAAGAAGTATTGCAATATGTCTATAATCAAATGATAGCGTTTCATTTACACTAATAGTGTGTTTATTCATTCCAGGACTTTTAATAATTTTGATTTTGATGATTGACATTTGTGAACTTACCAATCATCAAAATTATATATGGGTGTTTTTCCATCCATAGTGGGTGTCACCTGTCGGTTTGCATGTGACTTGTAAAATTTTAATGTTGGATCTGTCGGCTCAGGATCAGGCTTGTACTCTACCCTGGATGTGTTTATACTGCCAACTAAAAGACCTTCAAAAAAGTAGTTCCTCGTTAAATATCAAGAAAATTATTAAGGGCTTGTTTCACAATGTGCTAATAAAGTCCCGAATAGTAATTCGACGAATAAAATACTTGTCAGATAAATCCTTCCATTAACTTGCATTGCGTTTCACAATCATCCAACTCATAACTAAATCTGCTGATTTGGTAGTCGACAAGTGCGAGTTGGCAACGTCTTATTCTTTCTTTCCGTTTCGAGCGTTGTTTAATGTTATACGAATTATTATGCCATAATTTTATTACAAATTAAATAACTGTATTTTTTCTGATAAAATAATTATTAATGTTACCGGTTTCATCGTTTCAATCTATATAAAGAATATTTTTGCTACATAAACATTAAAAGAATACTTTGGTGCGAAGCCTATTTTGCAGGTAACAAAACGTTTCTTCTATATGTTTTGTTATTTATGTCCTTTATGTTTTTTTTATTGTTATTGCGATTCGAAATTTTTAAGGTAATGAAATATTGAAGACGTTATTATAAAACGTAGTGTATATATATAATGAATGGCATTATATAAATATGATGATAGTGATTATATACCCAAATATTATAAAAAGAAATGTTCCAGAAATGTGAAAGCGTGAAAGGAGATAAAAAAATCGTTTTCATCTTCCATCGCCTCGTAAATATCCATTTTAATTGAAAACTTATTGAATAATAGCAAAATGTAAAAATAATGTGTTAACTGTCAGTGCTATTCGTCGGTTAAGTATGATAGTGGCCACATGATCTAACCTATAACTTATTCGGTAGTTTAACAGCTGAATAGCGCTATTCAACGAATTGTGATTGTAACTTTATTCGGACATTGTGAAACAAGCCCTTAGTATTATAACAGCCAGTCATGATATAATTAATTACCTTTATCATACATCTTCTTTAAGTTTATGTTTCCTAATACTTCATATGCTTCCGTTATTGCTCTAAATTTCTTCGCAGATTCTTCATCCTGAAATCATTGTCATAATTTTATATGACAGATATATTCACTATAATTGTATGTTTACTTTGACCAGAAGCGCTGTACCAATACATTGAATGGTCAGGTAGCGTGCAGCTGCTATGTTGTGTCCTGTTCTATCACAAGGACCTCAGACGCTCTACTTTCTCTCTCGCACCTATCGGCTTTCTCTCTCGCACCTATCGGGAAGCTAAAATTCTAAAACTTTATAGCTTGGCAATAATATTTTATGTACGATTTTTTGCAGGCAACCCTATATGATTGGTTTTGTAATTAAAATATCTCACCTATGATATCAATTTCGATTGGTTAACAGATTGACACAGAAATAACCTAGGCATACTCTCTGTTAAAAACTATCAGTTGAGATAAAACTCATTCGGTTAATTAATTTTAATGGATTAAAATTAATTAAATTAAAAATAGCTATGAACACTTTTGGATAGGCATATAGGTATATTTGTTTATAAATTATACTTGATAAAAAATATGTCTCATCGAGTTATCAGATCGGTGAAGGTTGATCTCCACGGTCTCCTCTACTAATATAGGTAGACCAAAAAAGCAAAATGTTATCTATATACAAAAACCAATGCAAATTGTTAGTCGTTTCCGAGATACTCCAAATCTTGTATTTTCTTAATTCCTCATTTAAAGTTATTAAATATGTTATAATTATTGGCATTTAACATTCTCATTTTTATAACGAAGATTAAGATAGCCTTTATTTCTAGGAATCATAAATACATAACTCATGCTAAATACATTAATATAAAACAAAAAAAAAATTATATTATTTTTCCTAGCTTGTCAAATGACAGGCCTCCACTAAGTTTTTCTCATCCATGTTAACTCTTGCTAGCTTCCTTATATCATCCTCCCATCTATGGTTTCGTCTTCCTCTTTTTAGTTTCTCTCCCTTGGGGTACCAATGGGTAATCTTACATGACCATTTATTTGGGCCTCTAGTTATCATTATAATAACTCGTATTAAATTGCATTCACATATCTCATTGGATTTTGTTAAAGTTACATGTTTCAACATCACATTTATTATTGGTACTGAATAATATTGATGCAATACAGTTACTATCAAATCTGGTGATGGTGGTCACCTATCATCAGCCTGTCAACTTTTACTTAAATAAATACTCTTGAACAAATACAGGATTAATTTTTAACTAATGAGACTAGATATTCCCTTTAACTAATAGCATTTAGTGGTAAATCGCTTGCTTTTAATGTGTTGAAATACTATGAGACTAGCTCAAACATGTATTTTGGCTATCTTGCTCTATTCCTTCACCCAATTTCCCAATCCCTTATCCAACTATTGTGTTTCGCTTGTGTTACAGGCGACAGTAGTGCCATCAAGTGGACTATCAGCCTGTCCATCAACCTTAACCAAAGGACAAAATACCTGGGATTTTTTAAAATAATTAATATGAATATAAAGAAAATGTATAAAGTTCCAAAAAATTACTCAATAAAAGTATAGACATACCATATAATATAGTCTGCAGTGGATTTTAGTCAAAAATTTATCAATTTGAAAGTGTTTTCGAAACAAAAATATTTCAGTAATATAAACGAAAAATCTGATAATAATTACATAATGCTATGTATACAAACTGTCAGGTTAGATTAAATTACATTAAACACCTTAGATTTATCTGGATGGTGGACTTTTGACAAATTATAATATGCAGTTTTAATGTCATTTTGAGTGGCTTTTGGTGTTAAGCCTAAAACATCATAGTGGCTTGCTGTTCTTTGAGGACAGACGCTAAAACATTGTAATCGTTTTGCTCCAGAAATAAGTTTTGTTTTATTTTGTGTAAAAAGCATCTGAAAAAGGAGGGTTTGCTGTCAATATAACAAAAAGAAATAGTAAAAATTATTTTGAAACATTTACACTTACTGCCATGCCAATTTATTTACAAATAATTATTAATTACTAAAGTAAAGATAATTAATTGTAAAATTGGAATTTCTATAATAATATTGCTGGTTTGTCATTTTGAAAACTGATAAAATGACATGACACCATTGACACATGTTGACACCACACCATAGAGGAATATGAAATCATAATAATCTAGTGATCTATAATCAGCTGACTGCTGAGTGAGAGAGCCCCTACGGATTAGCCCCAAAAAATTCAAATTTTAAAATTTTGCTTTGATCAATGGTTTGTGAAACGTTTGTGACGCCTTTCATTTCGTTTGTGACTACGTAGTTAATTAGAAATTTAATTGTTAATTAAGGCATACGGATTAGCCACAAAATATTAAAAATTCGTGTAAGATAGGCTTCCGGGTAGTCAATCGATCGGAAATCGTTTGTGAATTCCGAATATATTGATAAAAACGTTTGTGACAACGTTGTTTCCAAGAAATAATTAATTATTACAGAAATATAAACAGCCATAGGCAAGGAACCATAGACAACGCTACAGCCATGGATGGCTGCTGCGACTCCTACGGATTAGCCCCAAAAATTCAAATTTTAAAACTTTGCTTTGATCAATCGTTTGTGAACGTTTGTGACGCCTTTCATTTCGTTTGTGACTACGTAGTTAATTAGAAATTTAATTGTTAATTAAGGCATACGGATTAGCCACAAAATATTAAAAATTCGTTTAATATCAATCGCTTCCGGGTAGTCAATAGATCGGAAATCGTTTGTGAATTCCAAATATATTGATAAAAACGTTTGTGACAACGACAAATAATTAAATATTACAGAAATATAAACAGCCATAGACAAGAAACCATAGACAACGCTGCAGACATAGACAAGGAACCATAGACCATAACCATGAATTCATAGTGGGCAATGGAACAGGCCATTTTAGATTAGAGGAGCCTTGCCAAGTAAATCAGTTCTTACTTGCGGTAAGGCCAACAGCTAAAGTTTCCATATTCGTTAGTATCTACTATTTCGTTTGCGATCTCCTCCACATAAATCTGTCAGGAACACACAGTCTGATTTTATTTAGCAATGTCGATTGCGAGCTGGCAACACTTAATGTCATTGTCAATTGTCAAGTATATACCTTATTCTGTACTTTACTGGGCTCTGGGCTATTCATGGGCTACGAATTGCTTGCACAGCCAGTGATGCCAGGTCTCCTGATTTTTCGGGGGATTTACTGATTTTCCCAGAATTCTACTGATCTACTGATTTGAACTGAAAGTCTCCTGATTTTTTTCAAATACTTAATTGTTAAACTTTACTTTAAAGCATGATAAGTAATAAAAAAACCTGCGTGAAATGAAACAAAATTTTCATGGTTGTTAGATTTTCACTACAAAATTGTCATCGTAAAATGATCTTAAACTAATGGACACATAGTTGAATATTGAGACTTTAATCTTGCTCCTCACATCGAAATATGTAGGTATCTCAAGGACAATACATACATAACTAATAAAATGTAATGTTATTTTAATGCCTGACATTGTTTTATTTGACAAAATTGTATCTTCTGATTTTTTTTTAAAAATTCCGCATACATCTGATTTTTTCTAGTCGCACCTCTGATTTTATAAAAATGGACCTGGCAACACTGTGCACAGCACAATTTTTTAAACTATCTATACTACTTGACTTGACTGACTTGTTAGACTTGTGTTGTGACTTGTCATTTGTGCTTTGTGTGCGTGATTTACTAATATTCGTGGATTAGTCATACTAAAGAAGATTTAACGTTATTAACGTCTTTTTTTTACAACTTTTCTTCACTTTAGAAACTAAAGTATTGGTAAATAAAATTTCCTTTTCTTTATTACGAAATTGTCGGCCAGATGGGTAGAATGTGTAAATTTGTTACCATGTATGGAAATCCTCCATCGTCGCGTGTCCTAGTTTTGTTTAGTCGAAAGAAGAAAAAATAATTTCAGTTTGAGTCAGTCTGAGTCATTAATCTATCTAAGAGCTAGATTTAGCTACCCTATTCGACAATCGACGAGTTTGTATATTAATATTCTGTCATACACTCGAGAAAAAAGGATTTATAGAAAAAAGTTTTTAAAAGGGCTTTTTATCGTAACTGCATTATTTTTTTTATATTAAATATTTCAGTTCGCCATCATGTCATCTCGTAAAACCGCTGGTCGCCGGGGCACCAATAAGAAACGTGCCCAGCGAGCCACCTCTAATGTATTTGCTATGTTTGATCAAGCTCAAATTGCTGAGTTTAAAGAGGCCTTTAACATGATTGATCAAAACAGGGACGGTTTTGTGGACAAGGATGACCTACATGATATGCTTGCATCACTTGGTGAGTGGTATGATTTTTGTTAAAATCAAATTTATGTAAATAGTTACATTACAGGTGCAATCTAAAGAGTTAGCTTCTTATTGTTATACTATACTATTTATATTAATCTTTTTTTAATATTTTTATGCATGTAATGTGATATTGTTCTTATAATTATAATATGAGGGCAGAGTGATAAGTCTGGTAAAAATTAAACAAGGAGTAAAATTAATTAAATTATTATTATTTATTTTTCAACGTAGTCTCTGTGTAGCTCAATGCACTTCACCCAGCGTTTCTCTAGCTTTTCGATCCCTTCCATAAAACACAACTTAGGCAACTTTTCAAAATAGGCATTGGTTTCGTGCATGACCTCTTCATTGGAGCCAAATCTTTTCCCACCAAGCCATTTTTTAAAATTCTGAAACAGAAAATAGTCACAAGGGGCTAAATCTGGCGTATATGGTAGGTGAGAAAGTGCAACTCATGAAGTTTTGCCATGGTAATCACGCAGGTGTGCACTCGTGCATTGTCTTGGTGGAAGAGGATTTTCTTCTTAGCCTAATGTGGTCATTTTTCACATAAAATTGTGTTAAATTGGTTCAATAAATTGGCATAATATTCACCATTAATCACTTTACTCTTTTCTAGGTAGTTAATATGGATTACTCCATGTGCATCCCAAAAAACAGTAGCCATCACTTTATTGGCCGATAAAACTGCTTTGACCTTCTTCGGAGCTGGTTCACCAGTAGCAATTTCGATTGTTGTTTGGTTTCTGGGGTATGGTGGTGGATCCATGTTTCGTCTACTGTTATAAATGTTTCGTATCCGTAATAGTTTTTTTGCGCAAAAAATTATGTTTAATCAAGACACGAAATTCACATTTCTCCATCTTTGCAAAAATTTGTTCAATTCAATTTTTTCTTTAATGGCTGTCACATAAAAAATAACCGTCAGTACTGGCTGAAAATTTTAATTTATTCCTTCAAAAGAGTTGTGAACAAGGGGGTTCCATGCAATTTGCGGTAATTTTAATTCAAATTAGATTTTTACCAGACTTATCACTCTGCCCTAGTAATTAAGGGATTCACTGAGGCAAATGACATTTACTATAGAACTCGCTGGCAGCGGAGACAATTCAACGGGCCTAGAAATGGTGTTTTTTTGTTTTTACCATTAGAACATTACACAAAAAAAATTTTTTTATCAATACAATTTTTTAATCTGATATCAACTTATTAATAGGTACAGGATTCATATGCGTGCAATAAGCAGTTTTCGAGAGAATTTTCAATAAAGGTCAAATTCTTCTTGTGTTCTAACTTTTTTTGTGGAGTTTCTATTACTTTAACGAAAATTCTAATTAATACAATTGGTTCTTCACATGTTTAAGTATAATATATATTTTTCAAAGCAATTGTCTTGTCTATTTCTTGTAACATTTTCATTAAACAATGGATATTTTTAGTATTTAGCGTTTGTCTCCCCCTTAATAAGATTCTATCTATACTACTTACTAATATTATAAAGAGGTAAAGTTTGTATGTAGGGGGTAATTTTCAAAACTACTCATTGATTTAAAAAATTCTTTCACCAATAGTTAGAATAGAATTTCGGCATGGACATAGGTAATATATCAGGGGTCTAATATCAAATATGGCAAAGTCCACAATTTTTAAATTTAAACATACCAAAATATAGGGCAACACTCTCTTTGCAATATGAACGATGTATTTTGTAACAAAAACGGCTTAGTCACATCGATTTCAATGTGTTTTATAATATATTGCTATCAAAAAAGATCTATTGCTATCAATTACTGTAGGTAATAGACATATTGGATATTATACTTGATTACTTATTTGATCTTATCCCGTAAAATGAAAAGGCTTCCTTATTATATTTTAAATAATAAAAATTATTTAGCCTTTAAATCAACTTCAAAGTGATGAAATTTAATTAATAAACACAATCATATATTTTTTTAATTCACAAGTTAATTTTTCACAGTGTTTTTTTTTTATATGTAAATAGACTGGAAAATAGCAAATAAATTAAGTTGTCATTTTTAAAAGCCATTGGATCACTCATTTGACTAAAACATATTTTGAAGTTTTATTTTTTACATAGAAAAAAAGTTCATTGTCACTATACCTAATTAGGGATCAGATTATATTTTTTAACTGTTGTGAATGTAGACTTACAGAAGACTACCACCCTGAAGGAATGAGGAAGTGAGTAAGGAATGACAAAGCCCATTTCCCTATCTTTTCCAAATCCCTTATCCTTAAGCCTACTATGGTTGGCAGTGCACTTGCAGCACCTGTGGCGTTTCTTCTGTTGTAGACAACCTATCATCTGGTCCACTTGATGATAGGTCAACCTAACCGTCGACCTGAACATATAAAATTAATTTAAAAAGATATTACTTTTGGGGGATATTTAAATTGTCTATATTCCTCTCTCTAGTTAGGGTTTTTTTTTCTACAAAAATGTAATATGCAAGGCATCTTTCTGCTTTAAAAATTTTAATGTGATTGGGTATGAAAGGGCATTAAATATTTTTAAAATTTTCAATGTTCAATGTTTCTCTATTAGGTAAGAACACTACTGAGGATTATCTAGAGGGTATGATGAATGAAGCGCCTGGTCCCATTAACTTCACAATGTTCCTCACCTTGTTTGGTGAACGTTTGCAAGGAACGGACCCAGAAGATGTAATCAAAAATGCCTTTGGGTATGTCATATTTATCAAAATAATAAACATTTTACAAACTAAAACTGTATTTTGCGTTGTGGAACTGTGGTTTGTAACAAAATCATGGTGTTTTTTTTTTTTCAGTTACTAAATAAATAAATTTTTATTTAGTTGCACTTGCATTTTGATCTTTAATAATTTTTATATTAAGAAAAGTTTATATTTATTTTCAAAGATTTAAAGTTATACTATCCCATAAGATAATAATTATAAAGCCTTTTTAATTTATCCATATCACAATAAATATTTAAATAAAAAACTATAATATTATTAAATTTTATGATAAGGCCCCCCCTTGTAGGGTGAAAGCTTCCTCCATCTTATTCCATTTAACATTGTTCTTCCCATAAGAATCTTATAAAAATTTATACAATGTGCATTAATTTTTATTAAAAAAATTATGAGTGGATGTTGAGGGTGATGGGTCTATCTTTTTTCAGAGAGAGTAGACCAGCGTCAATATGCTCCGCATATTACTTGCTGTCTCTTTAGCCTATTGATTCTATTTGTAGTTTCCAGCAGCTGAGGGACTGATTGCAGATTTCAAACAAAACAATACAAGAAAAAACAAACCTATAAAAGAAAATTGGAAACAGAATTTCAATCGATTATATGAGTTGAATGTATTAATTGTTAATTTTTCTTTTCCATAATAAATCTTCATAAAGTTTTACTAAACAAAAGTCTATTTGAAATTTTCTATTAATTTTACATTTTATTAAATTTTTCCATTAATAAATAATAATAACTCTGTTGAAACAGATTAATACATTGGTCATAAACCTTACAGATGCTTCGATGAAGAGAATATGGGTGTGATTCACGAGGAACGTCTCCGAGAGTTACTCACCACAATGGGAGACAGGTTCACCGACGATGATGTTGATGAGATGCTTCGTGAAGCCCCCATAAGGGATGGACTCTTTGATTATGTGGAGTTCACCCGTATACTCAAACACGGTGCCAAGGATAAAGATGAACAGTAAAGGTTTATTTTCAGGCAGGTTGTAACACCCTTCGAACAAAACTGACCCAACTCTAAAATCTAAAATTTTCAGTTAACTTTACTTTGTAATATCTTACTGTTGGAAAACTCCACTTTATAAGAGAACTGAAGTAACCAATTGGAAGTCATATTTTGTTAAAAAGGTTAGCATTTCTAAAGTGTATCTTTTAATTATTTATGGTAAGTGGAGATTTGAAAATTAAATTACATAGTTATTTGTTGTTGATTTAGTTTTGATTTGTGTAATTAGTAAAAAATGCCTTGATAATGGCTTATTTTTCAACTGAATTGATACATTTTTGCAAGTTTTCCGAAAATAGATTTTTTGAGTTCAATATTGTGGGAGTGATTCAAATTCAAACAATATTCTTTTTTTTTTTTCATAATTATGCGTTCAATATAATAACATTATAATGCTGCCCAATAAATATTAAGGAAACTGTACAACCTGCCTATTCGTAATTGATTATGTATTTTGTAATATCTAGATTTTACATATGCACTTGTCAAACTAATAATTTTACGTCACACTTTTTTTTAATATTATTCAGGTGCTAATTAATAAAAGTACTTTAAAAAATTGTTGTGGCTGATTGTCTCGTAATCGAAATGTAATTATCAATATGAGATGTAATATCAACTGACATAGGCGATTGTGTAATACTTTAATGCCATCGTGGTTTTGGCAAACACGTGTGAAAACTCAATTTAATGTTGGCGTTGTAAGCCCAAAAATGATTTTTATACCTAATTAATTAAATGATTTTTATAAAGTGGCACATTTGTCCCATGAATTTCCCATTTTAAAATAACCTAATCTATATGCATTTATTTTGTAAATTAAAAATTCCGTTGAAGCTTAGTTGTCAACATAATAATTAGATTTATATGTATTTTAATCTTGCTTTTTCGTTTAATATTGTTTTGATTAATATAAAAGTATTATTACTTACCATTCCTAGAATTAGGTCTCTTTTTATTAGGGATCGGTATTTGGTACTGATTATGTAAAAGCAAGTAGGTAATTATCTTCAATCACTTTATGCCAGCCATACACGATCAAGCCATACATTTTGCTTGACATGCCATACTCTTGTCATGCCGATTGGACGATAGACTGTATCGTGTATGGCTGGCATTAGGGTGTGGTCACACTCGTGTCTTGTATAGGCTGCACCATTTGTTTAAGGAACACATAATTGAGGTATTTGGCATCATTTTCTTTACAAAAGTACATAGTTGGCATGGTGGATATTTAGTAAATTCACTACTTATATTTAAAAAAATATTTATGCTCAATTTTCTGTCTTTGACTGATATTAGCTCTTCCATCTTATGTGCTTAGTCAAGATGTGTGACTAGTTTTTGCGCGCGGACATGACTCCGCAGGCATTGAATTTGGGTACAACACCTTTCTTGGCGGATGCTTCCAAATTTCAGCTTTCCAAATCGTTAATGCAAACGATTTTATAAGTACTTATGTATGACTAGCGACCCGCCCCCGGCTTCGCCCGGGGTGCAATTTTTATATATATAAACATTCCCCGTTTATCCCTCTTTCCATTAGTGAAAACCGAATTAAAATCAATCTACCTGTTCACGTGTGATGCCGTGACCAAGGGAAATGGGGATTCATTTTTATATATATAGACTAGCTTTCCGCCCCCGGCTTCGCCCGGGATGCAATTTTTATATATAAGAACATTCCCCGTTTATCCCTCTTTCCATTAGTCAAAACCGAATTAAAATCGATCTACCCGTTCACGCGTGATGCCGTGACCAAGGGAAATGGGGATTCATTTTTATAATATAAGAGATCATTGAGTTAGGTTTGGATGTAGGAGGTACTCTTTGAAAGTACTCATTTCACAAGTGATAAAAGCTACACTTTGAAATTTATGTTTGATTAAAATATATTTTTGAACTTATAAATCTATACAGAGGGCACATAAGAGAATCCATGGGAGCTCAATCAGTTCTGTATGGAGAGATCAGGCCATGAGTTTATTTTTATTTTCGTCTTAACGGTTGAAACTTGTACCATTAGGTAAGAAGAAATGATGGATTTTACTGGGAAAATACCGTGTAATTTGATAATGGGTTTCATAGATATTTAAGTTTGAAAATATTAAAAAATCTGTTTGAAATGCGCATTGACTCGTATCGAGTACGTATCGATGTGTTAATATTTGAATGCTATCCCATTTTACAAAATTTGAAAATTCATAACAAATTACTGAAATTAAGAAAGACTTTTATTACCAAATTTTCTAAAGTGTAAGTTAAAAAAATGTAATGGCCTGGTTTTGATTGAGGTCCTTAAAAGCGAATGGGAAGTGCTAATCGTCAATACTTAGAAAACATATTGAGACACTTATATATGAATATGTCCAGAGATTTTTACCGATAAACTTGACGTTTTGCTATCAGTGCCTTAGCTTAAGACATAATTATAAATTGAATTGAAAACTTAAAACTAACAATGTTTAACATAGTTTTATGTATCGTGTATTTATTTTTACTCAAACGTAATAAAATTTTGTTTATCCCCTGAATTTGCGTTTGATTTTAATTAAAAGGTGTTGAGTGCCTGTGTATGGTCGAGTGATGCTTGACAGAATTTTAATTAGAAGAAAGATGTAAATATAAACACGGGAGCGGGTGTTTATTTTTATTTTCGTCCACTAATTAGTAAACATATTTTCAATAATGAGTAGGTACCAGGTACTTTAATTAAAAAATAATGTATTTTTTTATACTCAGCACAAACAATCTGGTATTTTCATGAAATTAATTCAGGCCTGTATTGCAATTAAAATTAATTGCTAGGAAGGTAGTAATGCATTAGATGACATCATATGTCACTCTAACAGAGAGGTGATATGCAAAGATGTTGAATTAGTCTGTATCTATAGATGGATCACAAAATGCAGAAATATTTTATTCTTTCTAACACCTTCAAATTGTCATAAGATTGAAAGAGACATACATATATAATCTGTCGGGTCGAAGTTGAGTGAATGTCTCCATTTTGACTATACAATGCAAGCTGAAGTTATAGCGTATAATAGTGCTGTGCATTTTTATTGATAACTAGATATCGTTGATATAGATTTTAAATATATGACGGATAAAAAGTATGGCTAAATGCGTTTCAGTGTACTGTTTGGTTATTCAATATAAATAAAATGTGGGTGCGTACTGGTACTCGCCGCATTGCTAATCGGTTGTATGAGATTGTATGCAACCTCTCGCATTTATTTCACCAAAATATTTCAAAAGAATAGTTATTTTTTGAGTAGAAATATTTAGAATCCATCCTTAAGGGGTAGAACGGGAGTAGGTTTTTATTACGAGAGAAAAAAAACTCGATAATCTTAAAGTTTTATTTTTAGAAACGATATCACAGATTGGATAATCTGTTATATCGTTTCATTTTAATCTGTGATTCGTCAACATTTTAATTTAAAGACTTGCAGTTAATGTTGACGCTTGGGTATCAACGTATTTATTAGTAAGTTTTCTTTTTCTGGGTAATTTCTGAAAAGAAATAGTTTTTGGTTATTAATGATTCAAAAGATTTTCATAATTTTCATAGATTGAAGCATAACTTCTTTATAACTTATAGATATTACTTACTGGTTTACACGATGGTGGTAATTTTGGGAATATTGTCGGCACTGCATACGAGTGTAGAATTTTACGCTGATATCCTTGGCGAAAGCAAGAATCTTCAAAGTTCATCGAGCATATTCTTGTAGGTATATTGCGAAGCTCTCCAATCGTCGGCTTTTCTTACATTTTTTGTCCACGTTTTTTTTTTAATTCGATGTCGGTGGGAAATCTGTTATAAATTGATAAAAATTACTTTCAACCTGCAGTGAATGCTAGAAATTGTCAACACTCTACTAAAAATAAATTAGTTATCGATATCGATAAACTTATCAAGATCAGACTACAGCACTATAAAGCAAGACAAATGTCAAATATTCCGATTAACTTTGGTTTTTGTAAATTTTAGTTATAAACACCAGCTTTTCTTTAAATAAATCAACCTTAGAGCTGTGTATGCATGTACAATGATTCATTTTTAGTAAATAATTATAAAAATTTGTTTACAAAACACCAAAATTAATGAGTGCGAGCTGTGCGACTTACCGGTGAAATGATATGTTTCCATTATTCTCCTTCAAAACACCCACTCTACTTGGACAAACGGGAACAGTACAAGCCATTCTTGGCAAGCAACAGATTTATGAAATCACACTTTCAGATTTTTAAGTATTTTAAATCACATAAAGCTAAACGCGCTTGTTAACCAGCATGATATAAACAAATATGACGTTGCCTCTTTTATGGCGCGCAGCGTTTTAAGACGTCATATTCGGCTATTGTTATCTCTTTTTAACATACGACATGCAGCCATTAGAAAGACGGGTATCGAGTATCGAAGGAATCTTCAATTTTTATTGTTCCATCTATACACTAATACAATTATCTTTGGTGATATGTATATATCTATACTCTTCTAATAATATAAAGATTGATTTTTTGTATGTTTGTAATGGATATACTCAAAAACTACTTAAGCGATTTCAAAAAATATTTCATCTATACAAAGCTATAAGATCCCTACGAAAATTACAATAATGTTACACAAGTTATCAAAAATTTGCTTATAAAAGTCATTGTTTTGCTTACGCTGCGAAAATTGATATAATACATAATATAATAAAATCGTAAACGAGCCGTGTCTGTACATTAAATATTTTTGCAAAAAAATGAAACCATTTGTACACGTTGTAGGTAGGTACTTATGTTAAAGAGGTCAAAAAATATATTTTAGGATTTTTGTCTGTGCGTTTGTGCACGCTAATCCAGAAGCGGCTTAACCGATTTGAATGCTGTTTTCACTGATATATTGTAGCAAGCTTCCCGTAACATTTAGTTTTAATGTTTGTTTCATTCCAAGAGGTTTACAAACAAAAACGCATACGAAGTTGCGGGCTCAGCTAGTGTAATTTATAGTACCTACTCATAATTAGCCACAAATAGTTTGCGAGGCAATATACACGTAAATTTCTGTTTAATTTACTGGAATGGGACTTTTTTTTAGATATTACAACGGATATAAAATGCTAAAAGGAAAAAAAAATACGCGGTTTGAGCGAACAAGCCTACCCTTAGTGTATTAATTATTTTTTGTTACACCTACACTACACATTTAATTTTTTTGTTTAGTTTACAATATTAATTTTGTTTATAAAATTATATATTCATGTTTTGATATCTTCTAAATTATATAAAATTCTCGTGTCACAGTGTTTGTAACATGTTTGTAACAAAACTCCTCCGAAACGGCTGGACCGATTTTTATGATTTTTTTTTTTGTATATTTGGTAGGTATGAGAATAGGTCGTAAAGTATTTTTCACCCTCATACCCCCAACCCCATTTTTTAATCGCAATTTTAGTATTTTTGTATAAACAATATCCAAATAATTTAACCGTACCTAGTTGATTGACGTGAAGTGTCGCGTCACGTCACCGCGTCACTTTGAAATATGCTTTGAAAATAAAATTAGACCCTATAGATGGCGCCATAATCGGCTTAAACGTCCGCGAAACGATCAATTGCGATTGTCAATATTTTTACGTGATTGACAATTTCAGCACCAATTGAAGGTGTATCATTCGCGAATGCCTCAGTCGTTTTTAATTAAACTGACATATTGTAGTCTTTGAACTGTGTTGAGAAACAGTCGCGTCGCTCAAAATTGTACTTGCTCATTTTAAATATAATTTCAAATGCAGACATGGCTTTTCTTGCAATAACTCTTGCGGTTTCTATTAAAAGAAAAAAGAAAAGAACCAGACGTTGGTCCAAGGAGTGGTATAAATTGAGATATAGGTTTACTCATGAACATTTGCAAAGAACTCTACAAGAAACTGAGCCTTCGTCTACGAATCTCTTCAATTCTGATTCGATCTCGCAGAGAAATCCCGAGCATGGATAGCCCTCTCCATGTTGAGCTTTCTTACGACCACGTATTAGCGTCATCACTGGCAACACACATTGGTCGAAAACTTTTATTTAAGGCATTGAGGAATTTTGGACGAGAAGATATCTCGGAGCTTCCCGAACGCTGCCCATCCGAGCTGGATTCGACGATTGACCTCCTTCTCGAAGTTGGCTCTACCTAATTGGACTGTTTGTCCCAAGTGGATGTAGGTACTCTTTTAGTTTCATTATTATTACATTAAATTAATTAATGTTATTTAATCATTTACATTAGGTCATTGACGTACCTATATAATTAGGTATTATTTAATAATACCTACCCATGGGTTAAGTGACGTGAATGATTAAAATAAACTGAAAACTTTGTATTCATGATAAAATAACGCGTAATGTCTTCAATCACATAAACTAGGTTTTCCTTCGTTGAGTAAAACGGCCCAAGCTAATACATCGTAGATGCGCATGTGAGGATTTTCACTTTTAACTGAAAACAAAAAAAAGTTCAATGTAGATATTACACAAACAAAAGAAATATTAGGTTTTGTATAGTGACTCAACTTGCCTACATTTTTTTTGTAGCTCTTTTTTTGTAAAATTAGACTAATTAAATATGAATATTCATTTTATGTATAATAAGTATACATACTTAGTATATTGTATAAATTAACTAAATACAACTTTTTCCCTTTAAAGAGTGAACTCTTATTTAAATGATAAAGAGCGGCAGACAGGCTAACAGTTCAGTCGATGGTGTAAAGTAATCGCCTATTAATAAGCATCACTGTGAGTGCGTTGCTGATTCTTATAGGATAAAGGGCGAGTATGTGATATGTTATCATTTACGATACTATATCGACATTATTTCGATACACATATAGTTGAACTCCAATTTTGTATTTCTCGTAAAATGGAAATTAAATATAAGTAGGTAATTCTCGATAGTCTATTTGTTATTTGGAATTCATAATTATAGCACGTGTTATCTTTTGCTACAGGCAAAATCATAAATTAATATAGGTATATAATATATTGTACTAAAGGTCTGTATTAAAGGTCTAAACCGTTTGTAATAAAGGTCTTATATTTGACATAATATGTTAAATATAAGACCTTTTGTCACAGGCTGACGGTTCACTTAATGATAGATGAGGTGGTCACCGTCGCCTATAAAACAAGTAACGCCACAGGTGCTGCTAGTGCGCTGCTGATCATGCCGATTAAGGACAAGTAGGATTTATCGAAACGTAACATCACACATGCTGTAATTTTACGATGGTTTTTCTGTAAGGGGGTGGTTACTGCCGCCAGAAAGGGACAGGTTGCTCAAAATGCTCTGCCTCTGCTTACAAGATCAGAGCCAACTTAGAAAAAATTCATTTCCAAAGTTGACCCTGTCGGTAATCGAACCCTAAGCAATGCTCAAACGTTTAATTGATCTGTTTCGTTTGGTCGGAGCGACCGGGCCGCTCGCGCTTCGCTGCAGGGATTGTATGAAACTGTTCGTGTCGAATTATCTGCGCGAGCCTTATTACTTAGAATATATTGTAGTGGCAGAACACACTGTATTCCAGGCATAAACTGGCAGTAGCCATCCTCTTAAGAGGCTCGATAAGAAAAAATCACTGCTTTGTTCTCCGATTCAGCTCGTTCAAACATAAAGCCAATGTAACAAAAAAAAATATAGGTATGTGATACATAACTTCTTGGTCTATATTTCTGACGAGGCATTTTTGTTTTAAGCATTATGGTTTACAAGAAATTAAATGAAATTTTAATGTATTGCTTTGTTACAAAAATCGATATCAACTTAGCTGTTTCAAGAAGTAATGCAATTTGTATATAATCAAATGATAGAGTTTCATTAACACTATAAATGACATGAACAGTTTTTCATTTAATTCAATAGTTTCAGAAAAACAAAGGTTTTTTTGATATTTTTGAGTAGCGGACGCCCCTAGCGAGGGCCGGTTGTAGAGAGCCCAGTTGCCCAAGGTCATTCGTGTAGTAGAGGACGTTAACAACGACCACTGTAAAATATGATGACGTGCGCTTTGTGTTTTCGGTGTGCGACTGAGGGATATTTAAGTTGGAATTATATATATGCGACCGAGCGGCCGGGCCGCTCCGCTGTGAAAATTGTATGAAAATGTACGTGTCGCGTCGCTGCTCATATCATTCCACACGAACAGTTTCATATAACTTCAACTGCGGAGCGGCTCGGTCGCGCGGATGCATATAATTCTAGCCTAAACTGAATTAATCATTTTATAATTTTAAATGTTCTAAGTCTTCTATATTAATTTTAGAATGTACAAACACGTGAATTTACCTTGTACTCTCACATACTGTTTCTCGGGACGATCTAAAATTTTCAACGATGGCCGACCCAATCGAAAGTGAGTAGTCGAAGGTATAACCTTTTTTAACTCCTGTAAAGCAATAAAGACGCAGTTCAAGTTCCGTACCAGTTCAAGTTGCACATTGAACTGGTACGGTGCTTGCCTTATTCTTAGCGCTCCAACTCGGGGCTCCCGGGTTCGATTCCCGGCAGGACAACTTTGGAATTTAACTTTTCAAAGTTGACTCTGGTTTGAGTGTGAAGGGCTTCGTCCTACGGTCCATTATGGTTTGGTTCCCCATAACACAAGGCAATTTTAGCTTTTAAAAATGCGAGTTGAGATTGTCTTGAGGTCTTGGAATACAAAACCTAAATAATACGTCAGCCGGTTCATATTATCGTGAATCAAGATTGGACACGAAAGAAACCGTAATGTGACATTTAGAACCACGTGGTACTATTTAGCTACGCCATACCCATCCTGATCAATATTTTTGTAGGAAAAAATTCCCTATGCCGTCTATATATATATATATTACATAGGTATTTTTTTTTTAATGTTATGTCGACAGACAGGCTGACGGCCCACTTGATGGTAGGTGGCTACCGTCGCCTATAACACAAGCAACGCTACAGGTGCTGCAAGTGCGCTGCCGACTACAGTAGGATTGGATAACGGATTAGGAGGATAAGGAAATGGGCTCTGGCATCCCTTACTCACTCACCGAAATACAACAGCACGTATATGCTGTTATTTCACGGTGGTCTTCTGTAAGGGGGTGGTCACTGCCGCCAGGCGGGCTGCCCAAATGACTGCGAAACGCAGTGTGCCCTACCACTACTTTTCAAATCCAGACCAGAGTCATTTTTTGAAAATTAAATTAAAATTTCCAAAGTTGACCCCGCCGGGAATCGAACCTGGGGCCCCTCAGACGTTAGGCAAGCATCCTTGCCACTCATCCAACGGGCCGTCAATATTTTTTTATTATATGGTATTTTTGTCGTGAATAAACTGTATCGCTTCCTGACATGCTGGATTTGTATGGAAAGTGTCGACAATGCTGCTGTAACTAATGTTAGTTATTCGTATTTTTAGATAAATATCTAGAATTTTTTACTTGTTCCCAAATGTTTCTCCTAATAATCTTCTCTTCGGTACGATCTGATCTAGCTGCTTTAGGATTGTAGTCTGGTGGATGATACAACATATCGTACGCACATAGTGGCGTATCTTTCGGCTGCCATTTTGTGTTGAAGAAAGTTTCCTTCGAAACGGGTATTATCATTTGTGTTATTTCGCGATCACTTAGAACCATTTCGTTGTAATTGTTTTCCTTGGATATTAACTATAAAAACTGAAAATTTTGCACTTTGTATGTATGTCATGTCAAAACTGAAACTTCATCATGTATAACTCCGTTTTGATAATTTATAAATCAAAATAATTTCAGTAAATTGGTACATAATCCGAAAAAAATATTCAAGTTTTATCTATTTGGATATCAATGTTTTGAACTTACTACTATAGGTACTAGGTATTATTTTATTATATTTAAAATTTGGCATTAAAATGACCCCCAAAATACTTAATAAATTTTAATTTATTTTATTATATCTAGGATGCTTTATTGTTACAGATATGTCTCTTAAATAAGTTGGTATACTTACCTACTTTTCAATGCTAAAAACTTCGTCTAGGTATTACCTACTTATGTTTAAGATATTTACATTGACATTAATTTGTCATTTTGATACCTGAACAAGGCATGACCTATATGATATATTTTTTAATTTGTAAATACAATAAACTATAATTCTGTCAATGTTTTTGAACATAGTCTCAAAATTCGTGATATGGATTACGTAAACGGCTCTAAATTGTCAACAGGTCTGATTTTTTGTTTTAATATTTAATTTTTTTCGTCGACAATTCTCCCCCAACTTTTGTACACTTACTTATTTCTTCTAGAAGTTAAAACCTACACAAACCCAGTACTAATAACAGTTAAACAGTGTAATCACGGGAATCGGTGCTCAAAAGATACTCATAAAAGATCGATTGAGCAAACTGACTCTTTAAAAGTGATAAATAGAGATGTCACAACATCCAGGTCGCTAATTTTGGAGGAAACCACAGAAAGGAAGGCAAGTGTTGTATTTAATTAAATATAGGTGATAATTTTACACGAGGGCATTACATCATGAGGAATTCGTAGAAAAATGGGATATCAATTACATACATTAAAGAAATAAATTTATTCAGACATGAATATGTATGACTCGGTAAGATTACTGCACGTCTGCCATGGTGTTCACTTCCTATCCTCACACTATTCTCTCGATAGTCTCAATGTCTCAAGACGAACATTTAATTGGTCGAGTACTGTATCAGAGGTCCCGGGCTCGATTTCGGAAATGAATTTCTCAAAAAAGTTGGCTCTGGTCTGAATCTGGCAAGTAGCGGCATGTAGCGGCAAGGCATACTGCGTTTCAGAATTATTTGGGCAGCCCTTCTGGCGGTAGTAACCGCACCCCCTTACAGAATAACAAGAAATAAGAAGTTCGAGAAATAACAGCACATGTGCTGTTGTGTTTCCTGAGTAAGGGAGCCTATTTCCCTACACCTTTTTAATGCCTTATGCTTGACCCTATTAGGGTCAGCAGCGCATTTGCAGCACGGCAGCACCTGGAGACGTTGCTGCTGGTAAGGCGACGGTAGCCACCTTACCATCAAGTAGACTGTCAGCCTGACTGCAAATCTCATTTAAAAAAATAACACATTATTCATCATACAAAAAAATTGTGTCTTTTCATCAAAATTTTTATAATATTGTATAGTTAAGCAAACTGATTATAACTTACTTTCTCGTTATTAATAGATTCGTCAAAGTTATTCCATAATAAGTTTTACCAATCAACTTAGTCCGAAAAGAAAATTGCCTACACATGAAGATACACGTAATATTCCAAAAGGTAAAAAGAAACCGCTAATAAAGGTGACGGTCATTACGAACAGGGCGAAGACGCAAACTGGTAAAAGGCAAAGTTACAATAAATCTTTTGATAAAATTCACAGTACTTCTTCATATCAAGAGAACAAAAGACTGTCGAGGAATACGTTTCGTTCTGATAACAGAAATAAAGGGGACATTTTTTACAAAACTAAAGAATCGGAAAGTGCCAAGTTTTCAACTGATCGCTTCAAATACGCAGAGAATCATGCTGACGCGCCCCATAGTGTAAAAGATATTAAAAACCTGATAGACTCATTAGGAATGGATAAACGGAACAAGAAAAGGGACAGAAGTAAATCAACACATGAGGGGTCCAAAACATCATTTGTAAACGAAATCTCAAACGACAGGGAACTGATGTCACAAGAGTGTACGTGTTGGGATTACGATAACAACTATCAAACTAACAGACAGCCACGAAGAAGAAGCCGAATTAGAATTTCTGGTCGCTTAGGTCTTACTGAAGATGACAAATATATTTTAAATTGCTCTGCAGCCGTCAATAACAAACCTAGTAAGTTTAGTGTTAATGTATAGATACCTAATATTTTTAAATATCTTAGATCTAGCTAAGCTGTTAGATCTCTCTGCTCGCTTTGATCGGATCCCTAAAAAATATTTCTTTTTATTCTTCATGTATTTCTTAAGATTTTTTTCAAATGTCGTTTTCTGTTTCAGTAGCAACGAGCCTTAATACGGTTCAAACTCCATCAAAATTCGCTTCAGGTATAATGACACACAGGTATTTCATTATTATCGTATAATGTTTCATTTGAACTCTAAGGGCTACTTAAAATTTTGAATTTATATATGTATAGATGTAGACCACAACAAGATTTCTGTATCCAGGTTAATCTACGGGATCAGATTTTATGCGGGTAAGATCTAAAATCATTCAATTACTTACCAATAATTTAATTAATTAATTGCTATTGTTATGAGACCTTAGACAAATATTATTTATGGACAGATCAATCCATCGATCTATGCTAATATAAAAAAAGTGCTCAGAAGAGATGAGAAAGTTCACACAATTTCATCGGTAAAAAACAAATGATATATACGTAAATCGGCTTGTCCTGTAATTTTTATGGCCCCGTGATTTATACTCACCTCATTTGTTTTTTTATCAATGAAATTGTGTGAACTTTCCTATCTTCTCTTCTGGCCTTTTTTGGGAAACATCGTATGGTATTTTTTAAAAAAAATGACCAATTAGTGACTGTTAAGTATACGTATTAAGTGGTTGTTTTCGTCACAATTCTGTATGAACTACATCGATCCTCTGGATCTTAACACAGTATTTTTCATTACAGCCACTTGTCACAAGGTACACAAGCAAATTTCGATTTTACCGTTTCTTCCAATAATTCATTAGATTTACTTCCCAAAGATAAGTTTATTCAATGTGATTGTGGATTAATAAACGATAAAACCGCAATTGTAACTGAAAAAAGGAGTGGATATGACGTTAAAAAATTTTCCAGCCCCCTATTTGTAATATCTGTCTATCCACATGAGAAAAGCGATCAAAACAGCGAAAATAATAATGTAAATGCTCTTCTTCAAACTAATCAGAATAAATACAAAATGAATGTTAGCAACACAAATACTAAAGTTAAATCTAGAACGACCAGTCGTTCTCCGTCTCCATCAAGAATGACGTCGCAACAACACCAAAGGAAATCCACGAAAACCAATAATATCAAGGTAAACTCCACAAGTCCAAAGGTTAGTCCGGATCGAATGAAAAACGCTGCTAAAACTGTACAGAAGGAGAAAACTGCACAACAAAATAGACAAGTAGAAATTGGTAGACTGAAAACAGAGACGAAAATTCAAAATATGACGAAGCACCAAAATGTAATCAAGAATAATTACAATAAAACACAGACGACTCCAGACCGGGATATCACTAAAAAAGTGATCGTGGACAGTTATACCAAAGCATTGAACGAAAGTTTCAAAAGAAGAGAAGACAATTTTGCCAAAAACACAATATCTCCGAAAGCTAACGTATCGAAAATACATTTTAACATTGACACCGATAATGAATATTATGATCTATTGTATTATCAAAATAAGAAAGCAACTGATTTTAAAATCAGAAAATCTATAAAGACAGCCACGAATAAACCGGAGTATTGGAACAGTGATTTGAGAGGGGCTAAAAATAATATGAACAATTCAGAGAAACGGCTAGAGCAAGCTTTAAAACACAAGAATGTAAGTATGGTGATCGGTTTTCGGTTTTAATGATCTTAATCAGTGACTCAAGTAAAATCAGTTGCCAAGTTGGTCTAAGTTGTCTTCAATTCGATAATGGGTCGCTGCGACGAACGCCCAGAGAGTAGGTAATTCCATCACACCGAGTATGGTTTGATCACTTTACTCCCGAGATGGATTTAGGGTAACGTGGAAGCGAAAAAAAAATCTTAATCTGCTAAGAATCTTACAGTTATTTTGTACTAATACACTGCCTAACAAAAAAAATTAAGTTTCCTTCACTTTCCGAGTCAAGTCTTACCAATTAAAGGTGGAGAATACCCAACATTTTCTTTATTAGCTCTAGTTTCTTTACAAAATGTAGACTATCCTTACATAAGTATTATAAAAGTCCCCCGCCACGTCTGTCTATATGTATATTCGCGGTAATCTCAAAAACTACTGAACGGATGTTCATGCACTTTTCACTAATGGAAAAAGCGTTAAAATTAATTAAATTGTCGTTTACTCGTTAACTGTTACCCCTCAATTTCGCTTACGCCATCTATCGATTAATTTGAATATGTGTTAATTCAAAACAGGTCTCTATGTGCTTAAGCTAAGCTAACATATGTAGATATTTTATGTTATGATTAATTTCCCTTTTCATAACTTTGTGATTCCGTTTTCAAAAATTTTTAGGCACTTTTTTTTCAACAGGAACAAAAATTGGCCTCGGAAGAGCAGAAAAAATCGTTCTTGAATATTCGCGACAGTTTGGAGATTGCTACCAGGTGACCATTTTTTATAATACTTAATCGTCATTTATTAAAATCATAATTGTTCAGTAAGTACCTTCCTTTTCAATCATTGTAATCTTTATGCGTAATAAAATATGTTAACGTCAATTGTCAATTCAAATTAATTGATAGTTCGCTGTGGTATGTGCTGTCTCAGTCCCACCATATACCTATCCAATATATCTGTCGCCATAGCAAGTCGCGTGAGCGGCCATTTAAATCCGCAATAGTCCAATAGTCTGCAAAACATCGTAAAGATAACACGCGTATTGACTCATCCCGCCGATCTCGATCTACGAGATTGAATTTATTTTATCCGCTAATATGATCAGGCAATTCAGGCATTGTGCTATTACAACCAACAAAAAAAATACAGTATTTTTTTTAAATTAAAGATATTCGACATAATCATTTTATGACGAAATATATTATATTTTATTACGTATTTTTGCTAGAATATTATTGACAGTTATAAAATTAATTACATATCTTTCAGATCTCAAAGCAGAGAACGTGAACGAAATGGTAAAGTGATCCAAACTTATGGAAGTGCTGAAAGAGACAGAAACGATTTTATTGGTTAGACTTTATTAGAGATTTAACCTTTTTTCTATTGCGCTACAATGAAATCGGTACCTAAGATTTATTATTTACTGTGTGTCGATTAAAACTGTTTGTGTCCGGGATCTTGCGTGGAGTATTGCCTTTTTGATCGCTCAGCAAAATACCAATTTGCCGCACTCGACTCGGTGAATCGCAGAGCTAGGAGGCTCATTGGCGACGGTACACTAATAAGAAATAAGCTGCGAAGCCTGGCACATAGATGCAAAATTGCCTGTCTATGTGTATTCTATAAGATGTACTTCGGAGAGTGCGCTCGGGAGCTGCATGAGATCATATCGCCTTCCTCTTTCTTCTAACGGACGTGCAGAATTACGGCTGGTTACCATCCCTCTAATTCGGACCAAGCGCTTTAAAACATCTTTTATAATGCGCATTACTAAGGATTGGAACTCCCTGCCGGGGCGTCTGTATTTCCAAGCTGGTTACAACTCAAATCTTTTCAAAGTTCGAGTGAATAGGCATCTTCTGGGTAAGCTTGTTCCATCGTCGGCCTCACTTTTCCTACATGGATAGATGACGGCCAATAGCAAACCCATCTTTAATAAAAATAATAATAATAAATAATCTAGTTGGTAGATAACTCTAATGGGCCTTTTCTTGTAGAATAAAGATAGTATTTATGTTCGCAGCATTACCGAAGAAGAATCCCATCACACATTATAGCTGTATCGACATCTGTTAGGCGTCTATTCTGTTAAACGGCATAAGCCGCAACGAATCACAATCACATAATATGAAACGAATCACAAAAAAAGCAGAATTCACTTAACACTTCATATGTTTTATTTTTTAGCACCTGTAAAACATTATAAGGGTGATAATTGTTGTCTTCCTGATCCTGTTCAAAGGGATAAAGAAATCAGAACACTTCTTGGGATCAATAAAAATAGTTCAAAAATAACCAAATCGAAGTTTCAAGTAAGTAAGATTGTTTGAATTTTTCGTGATGGGAATTATATTTACAATAGCATTTCAACATTTTATTTATGCGGGTACTTCTCTTTTTTATTATAGGATATTTGTAAGAACACACTGTCTGAGGATGAAAATGGGAAATCATCATTAGATATCTCTTTATGGTTATTTTTTATTTTTTTATTTATTTATTTTTAAAAACTGTTCCTTAGATTTGTTTAATTTTGATTGCTCGTTATACGTCATAAAAAATTAGAACTGCATTAAAGATTATTTGAAAATCTTTTTTCTGCCCGAAAATTAATGTCTAAGGAAAAGCTCATAGGCAGGCGAGAACGCTTGCTAGTATGCTACAATAAAATTTATGGCACTATTACCATAAACTTACCTACTTTAGCTTGTTAATGAATTTACGAATCAATAGTGAAATTAGGTTCACTTAATTTGAAATTAAATTTTAATTAAGTATCTACATACATACTTGTGATCATTGGTAGGTTCCTACATACTTATTGTAACTGCTTCTAGTGATGGAGTTTTCTCAAACAATAATGTGCAGTTTTATAAGTTAACAAAGTATGAAAATCAAGATCAAGAAATAATAGTTGATAAACTAACTAGAACTACTGAAGCCCAGTATGATAGTAAGCAACAAATGGAAAAAGATTCTCACTTTCCCAATGTGGATGTATGTCGTAATGTTCAAGTTTTAATGCATGCAGAGGAGTTTAATAAGAAGAAACCAATTTGCTTAACGCGAAAACAATATACTTTAATTAAAAAGACTATACATCGTTCATTATACAGAAACCCGATGAGTAGATACAAATATTTAAGTATGCAATCGATTAAAAGTTGTACAGTATCAGTTGGAGCGGTTAGAAAAAAGGTGAAAGATAAAGTTAATAAAAAAGTGCAAACAAAGATAAATTATAATATGAAAAATGAAGCTGTAGAGACAGTTCTAAATGAAACAAATGAAGTAGAAACGGAAGTAGTACCGATTATGGTACAATCATCGAATAAAGTGGCACATAATGTTTCCGGTGGTTTTATTTCCACAAACAATAGTAAGGTTTGCAATGAAAGTGAAAGAAACCAATCAATACAGGCCATATCGGCACTTGAGATACACTATGCAAATGTTTCCTATATGAAAGACGTGAATATTTCGTCTACTCATTTTGACAAGGAAAAATTTTCAAAGCCACCGGAACCAATAAACAATTTAGTCAAGACTAACAATTCGATTCACACAATTTTTAAAGGTATGTCTAAAAATTGTTTCATGTATTATGGACTTAGATTGGATTTGACGGATGTCAAAACCAATCCAAATATCCAGATCAAAAATTTTCAAAAACATTAGTATCTAACATTTTCCGGATCTCCCACGAGTAAAGTATTACGTAAGCTTTATACATAATGGATGGATTAAATGATTCTAGTTTTTTTCTCTGGCGTCTCCGACGACGCCCTATATCTTCTATATTTATCTATATCTATAGGTATAAGTGCATGTCTGCATCTGTATCTATATCTATATCTATACATATAATAAAGTCGTAACCGAGCTGTGTCTGTAGGTAAACACATTAAATATTTTTTCAAAGAAACAATTGTACACGTTGTACTTATGTTAACAAGGTCAAAAAATAGTTTTTAGAATTTTTGTCTGTTTTTCTATGCGTTTGTGCACGCTAATCTCATTTAATTTGAATAGGGTTCTCATTGATGTATTGCAGCGAGATGTAAGCATGTATTCCCGTAAAATTTAGTGGTTTTTTCATTCCAATCGGTTTACAAACAAAAAAGTTACGCTTACGTAGTTGCGGGTTCAGCTAGTGTAAAGTTTTTCGCTTTTAAACCACCTAACGGATTTTGTTAAGTTTTCACTAATGGAAAAAGCGATACGTTTGTAAACTTGATATACAAAAAATAATTGCATTCTTGCGAAGCTGGGGACGAGACGCTAATATTATAATACGTATATATTTTAGAAATGATGTGTTCTACTAATTCAACTAGGAACCATAATGGGTATTTAAAAGCTGCCCAGGATTTAAATGGTTCAACGAATGGTGCGTGATTGCGTATTGAACATTGAAAAATCGAGGATGTTTTTTTCAAATTACAGTTCTTTGTATTTTCAGGTCACAAGAGATCTTGTACTCCTAATCTTGGCACATCAGCTTATTCATTGTGCCCAGAAGGCGGGACCAATCCCTCTGATAAATCGTTCCGATACCTAATGACTTCAGGCGATTCTAAGCCCAAGAAACCGTTTCTAAGAAGGCTCATGTCCTGTTTAGTATTTAGAAATGCTACGGTATCGAAACCGCAAGTGAATCTTCATCCCACAATAAAAGTCTCTAACAAGAACAGTTCTGTTGATTCCTATCATATTAGTACATCGTTAGGGGTAAGTATTGTTTTAGATTTTTTAAGAAACATCTATTACAGATAGACCGTTTATGAGTCCTCACCCGCGCAGTACAAGGGCGCGCGGGTATGACGACAAAGGATATTACAATAAAGACAATAAGTCTTAATAAGGACAAAGGAGACCGAGAGAGGTGCGGGCGGCAGACGTATTTTTGTTTTAATTAACTCATTGCGATCGCACGTGCTGATTGTTGCGGACGCTTTGTGAGAGTTATACATGAGATTACATTTTCAAGATGACTTGAAATATTTTCGGACATAAAGTTAATAGTCAGTACAAGCAAATGGCTTTTACCGTATACGAATATTTTAGAAAAAAAATTTGCATAATTATTTTATATTAAAAAATAGTAGATACAAAAATTTATTACCAAATGTTATAGGGATAGGAAGTTGAGAACTACAGGGATAGGAGTTAATCGGTACTATTATTTTAATTTGAAAGGCATGTACCTACGCTGTATACTGTACCTATTTAACTAATAGCAAAAAAATCATAAATGGCTAAATAATTACCAATTGTATTGGCAAAGTTTTTTTCAAATGGTGGTAAGTGGCTACCGTCATTTATTAACACAAGTGCTGCAGTGCGTTGCCGACCTTAGTTGGATTAAGGATGAGGGGTAGGTAAAATGGGCTCTGAAATCTCATACCTAATTTATTCACCGAAAAGGGTTTGCTCAGGGTGCAGCTTACCCTAAATCGGGGCTTTATTACAACTAAGCGTAAAAATAATAATTAGACTCCAGAAAGTATAATTTCGAATTTCGCGGGCATGAAAGCCCAATGCGATGATAGCGGTAATCTATATATTTTTTAGTTTGAACCCGATTTTTGTATGGGGCTAATACGGACCTTATCATAGTATCGACTGAACTTACTTACAGTAGAAAAGTCATTAGTGGAGTCAAAACTTGTTTTTCTCCTATTTGCTTGGAATTTGCTTCATTATTAAAAAAACATGTCTATCTATTCTTTTCTGTCCGCGCTCTGGCAATGTCCAAGAGGATAATAATAGTACATTACTGCAGAGTCCAGGAAGTGAAGGATTGCCGGACTCAGATAAAGATCTGAGTCCGGCAATCCTCATTCCGGTCGAGGCTGGTATAGTGCTTTTCTCAATAAATGTGAGGAAATAATGAAACACGCCCCCGCCTACTACGCCTGTGACAGCGGCGGGCGCGTTCGTGAAGACTCGTGAATTTTCGGGTTTAATCGGGCTGAGCAGCGGCCAGGAATGAATTTTCATACAGCATTCTTGGCCTAGGCCGAGAAAGAAATTCATGAGCCAAGAATTACAAACTTCGTGGCTTGTTTTTATTACAAGAATGCCTACATTTCCGAGCATGTTTGCCGGACAATTTTAAAGCGTGACCGACTAGATTACCGAGGCGCAACCAACTAGGTCCGAAGGTGATCGCTATTTTGTTTTATTCGCCTGAATTATCTCAACATTTTTATAATTAGAAATTGTTATATTATTTCCTCGCCAATAAGAGAGTACTATGCAAGTCCCGGCCGAAATAGCAAATGACGACCTTGTTTGTTTGGAAAGACCTAGGCCTTTTAAATTCACTTAGAAAGTACGATCGACCATTGCTTTATTTCTGACTACGGCAGTAGTAGGAAATTGTTTCCCATGCGAATATAATTCTGTCTACATTTTATAGCTATATTTTGTATGGAGATATCTGGAGCTTTAAGGCCATTTTTAAACTTTTCAAGTACGCATATTGACCTATGTTCGCACAGGGATTTTCATGTTTTTTTTTTCTAGGCCTTCGAAATGAGTTCGTCTCTTTACGATACGTCAGCATCGTACTACAGTAATCATACGGTATTTCCATTGAATAGTAAGTTGAAAAGAGGATTTTTCACTTCTCTCCGTGAACTACTTTCAAATCGTCGGAGTTGAATGTTTTATTATGTTTTTTTTTTGTTTTCTTAATAAATTTGGCATGTTTATTTAATTATTCGTGTAGTTTTTTACATTTGAAACATTTTTTTTGCAAACCTACAACTTAATCGTCTATGATTTGTAATTTATAAGACCCTTATTGTGACTTAACGCTGTCATTTTTTGGTGTCTTAGGAGCACGAATAAAGTTGAGGCCTTCTAGAAATGAACTCACCTTGTAAATACCTTTTTAGCCCCTTGAAGGAACTTCAATGTGAAGGCATTAGTTAATTGAATTTGTTTGGTAGTCTTAAATCTCTTGCTCTATTACTCTTATTTACCTTCATTCTATCTATTTATTTCCTTTTATTCTATCAGTATCGGCACGGGCGGCGCATATTACCCTGCTGGTGTTACTTTTGCTCCTAGGCAATAAATGGACCATCAAACTGCCCACTTCTTTTAATTATGGAAATGAATACACACAATACTTTCCGGTATTCTCATTAATAAGCAAATCTTGGTACTTATGCAGGAATGCATAACCGACTATCACTCAAATTAAAATTGTACAAATACGTACATATTTAAACACAGTTATTACCATGTTTATGTTTAACATAAACATGGTAAACTGTGTTTGGTTGTAAAGGATTTTAGTTTTCACATAGTATTAGGCACCATTTAATACTGTTTACTATTATAATTTTAGTATATTATATATAATTTTAAAATTATCCTCTCTGCTCAACCGCCTCTGTTTCTCTCCGCGCGGCTGTTTTGTACTGCCCCTTCATTCCGCCATCACCGAATTCACCGAGCACCAGGTCATACCTCCCCGCCGCATCTCTTTCTTGCAACAACGACGCGTTCCATGTACAAACGCCGACATTTGCTGATATTTATTATAGTATTATATCAGTGGTCATACTTTTTTAAGAATTTTCAGTTATCTCTTCTGTGTTCATTGAAATATTTTAATGTTAAACTGTCAGCTGTCAATGTCACAATCTATCTATCTAATAACCTAAAATAATTTGTGTGGTATATTTTATTTTTACCTTTTAATATTAAAGTATTTTCGGCGTCGAAAGAATTGAATAAACAATAATATATTGAAAGTATGGTAAATTAATAATACTTTTTAGTCGTAACATTCTAAATATGGCTTTTATACGTGGAATTGGAATTCTATTGACTGCGGTAAAAACAGTTCCTATCGCTGCGCAAGGTAAGGTCTTGTAAATAATATTTAAGTTCCATTTATTCAAAATTAATTTTTGTCCTTGTTTAAAAGTTATAAGTTAGCGTTCCTCAAGGTTTAAACTTTCTCGTCACCTGCAATCTTAGCAATGAAACAAAGTCACTTATTTATATTATTGGTACCTACTTAGAAATTTTGTATTAATAATTTATTACTTTGTGTTATTTAAGGTAAAAAGATACATCGATGGGTTGCACCAACTCTTATGAATTTAAAATTACGCGAAAAGAAACAGGGTGGAAAGAAAACGAACCCAAGGAACACATTTTTAGAATGGAATTTAGAATCGGAACTTTTTGCCTTTGCGAAACGTTTAAATGAGGATTTTGATTCCGATTTACTGCTTCAAGCTTTTACTGATAGATCGTATGTAATCAAAGAAGAAATGAAACAAACAGAGATGGGTATCGATATAGACATGAAAGACAATCGGGAGCTAGTGAAAGAAGGTAAATTTATTGTTTTAAATTAAAAAAAGTGGTTGAAATTATTGTCAAATTCAAGTTTAAATAATTTATTTCTCGATTTCTTCATCATGATCATCTCGGCCATAGGACATTCCTTGCTGGACTTAGGTATCACACATAGTTTTCCAATAGGACCAGTCAGAAACACTTGGTTTCTTAGTATGTATTATAATTACTTTACATTGTTCTCCAAATGTAGGGGTAATTTATATTTAGGGTCCCAATCTAAGAAGGCTTAACTGTAAAAAATAATAATTAAATTTCCAGGTGAAAGATTTATAAAGCAGTATATTCAGCTGTATTTAGAAAACGTTCTTCCAAAGTTTCCCTTAGAAGGATTGAATGCAGTCACACAGTACCTAACATGCGAAGAGAGTCTTGCACATGTCTCTTCACATCTCGGCACAAAGGACATAATTTTAGCTGCTGTAAGTTTAATATAGCTAGTTATTTAATGTACGATATTCAGCACTATTTCCTATGAGAAGCTAAAACAGTTAATTTAATATTTCCTTTAGGAGTATCCAGTAAGCAATCATATACTAGCAAATGCTCTGAAAGCTATTGTTGCCGCATTGTTACACTCATCAGGAGAAGAGAGAGCAGCTCATTTCTCGAGAGACTTCATCATAACTCTGTTGCAAGGTAAGTAAATAACTAATTTTCAACGCAAATAATTTAACAATATTAGAAGCTTATATATGACTCCAAAACGGTTTTTAACATAGGGATATGTTTTATTAAATTTTATTTCATACTAGCTGGTGCCAGGGACTTCATCTGTGTTGAAAAATAAAGGATGTAGTGCCTGATGTAAAGTAATATAACCACCTGACATCTTTATTGCTGTTATACATTTGCCAGGCATTGTATTTTTATTTTTAGCCGATCCCTTGGGGAATCTGACATTTTTCCAGGATAAAAGTATGTTAATCCAGGTAATAAACTATCTGTGTACCAAATTTCATCCAAATCCATTCCACCGTGTTTGCTTGAAAGAGTAACAAAGAGTTTAAGTTAGTAACAATTTAAGTAAATGTTGTTTGATTAGAGGCCAGTATAAACGATATAACAAGGTACATCAAAAAATTTCAGGAAAAGATATAAACGAATATTGGAAGATTGAAGATCCATGGGCGATGTTGAAAGATCTGTTGAACAAGGAAGGCCACTCAGTTGAACCACGAGTAATTGGAGAAGTTGGCAAAAACACATTACTAGCTTGCTATAGAGTGGGCCTCTACGTTGATCGGAAAATGATCTCTTCAGGTAAAGACACCTGCTAACTGGTGACAGTTGCCAACCCCTTACAGAAGACCGCCATTAATTTACATTATAGTAGTGAAATAATAAAATTACTTTGACATCCTGCAAAATGTATCCTGCTAGTGTTTTCATAGACGACAGTAGTCAGTCTACACTGAAATATTTTAAGTTACAATACTTATTTACTACAAAAAAAGGTACACATTTCAGTGAGTACATGAAAGAAGCGTTGGCGACTTCGCATTGCGCTGTGATCAGTAAGGTTCCCCACGCACTAGGTGACCACTACTTAAGTGACACGCAGTGACCGCGACTAAGTGGTCTCAGTGACCAGAATTTATGCGCGATACCCACATGCGACCATCGCATTCCAGGAGATTATACCTCTGCCCGCATTTGGTTGTGAGACCAGCTACGAAGCAGACGTGTGCACACTATTTCCGCAATAGATTCAGACATGAATTTGGAGGTTGAAAAATAACTCGTCAAAAGAATTTATGTCTAATTTCCTTATAAAAATCATAAAATGATTTTTACTTAGACATCTATCAATAAATGGATGTACCCAAAACCATTTATTCTGTGTTTTCTTTTTTTTTCGTATTTGACGCTATCACAGCCAACTTGGTGTCGTCCATGTTTGCAATTGAATCAAAACTAGTCGTGACATTGGTCTTTTCTCGGTCGCAAGCTAACGACCACGACCATGAGTGCACGGGTATTTTAATTAATCAACTATTTAAGTTTCTATAAACAGTTTTTTATGTTAAGGTCGAGGACCACTTGATGTTAGGTGGCTACCATCACCTATAACACAAGCAACGTCTCAGGTGCTGCAAGTGCACTGCCGACAACAATAAAGTTAGGATAAGGGTTTAGGAATGTCCCTTACTCATGGAAACACAACAGCACACACATTGTTATTTAATGGTGGTCTTCTACGGACTGCCTAATTTATGATTGGGAAATGCAGTGTGCCCTGCAACTACTTTCCAGAACCGGACCAGAGCCAAATTTCCTAAGTTGGCTTTGCAGACAATCGAACCTGGGACCTCTAAGACAGAGTGTTAAGGTTAGCACCTTAAACACTTGTCCAATGGGCTTGTCAATAATTTTCTAATATGTTATCAACTAACAGCTTTACCAGGTATTTTTATTTCAGACAAGATCTAATTGCATTTAAGTATTGAATTTTTACAAATTCATCACCTCTAGATGTGGCTTTTCAAATCATCAAGTTTTTCTACATTCCAGATCTTCATCACTTTCATTATGACTCCAGATCAATAAAACGATTAAACTAAATTTAGTAAGAATTTAAATATTTTAATATTGTATATATTTTTCATATTTATATTTGAAGGTTTTGGGGAAACAGCAGCAACTGCCAAAACTATAGCTGCCCACGAAGCTCTGAAGAAAATATTCGGCACAGAAAACCATATGAAACCGATTGATTTCCAGCTGGAGGGCATTCCAAAGACCAAGTCGCAACGCCGTCTCCAAATCACTGCTAGTTGAAGAATTGTTTCTAAAATAAATTTAGCTCTAGAAATACAATTATAATATATTTTGGTGTTTTATTGACTTTTGTACTTAAATTTTGAAATTCACTTAAGGCGTTATTTTCCTCGCCTAATCGGGCTTCTTTGAGTAAAATTTAAACTTATAGATAGAAATATAGTGCATAATAGACTATATTTAAAAAAGTTTGAATAGAGCGGATCTATACAAAAAAATCTATTTTCTGAGAAAAATAATAATAAATCACTGTCCAAAAAAAGCTTTCTCGTCACAATAATAAAAAATTTCAGCAACTAGATAATTTTTTATTCTGTACTAAAGTTTTAATCGGCTACTTTTATTTCTTTTTTCATATTTCTACAATTTTTTTTTATTAAAAATGGGTTTGCTCTTGGCCAGCATCTATCCGTGTAGGAAAGATGAGGCCGACGATGGAGCGAGCTCCCCAGAAGATGCCTATTCACTCGAACCTTGAAAAGATTTCGATTGTATAAGCTCGGAAACACAGACGCCGGCAGGGGAGTTCCAATCCTTAGCTTAGCAGTGCGCATTATAAACGATGTTTTGAAGCGCTTGACCCGAATTAGAGGGATTGCAACAAGGGTACCATCCGTAACCAGCCGTACGTCTGCATGTCCGATAGAATTCATAGGTTGCACTCATTTTGGCAAATTTTGTGTTCGATCTAACGTTAGTCCTTGTCCTAAAAGGGAAACTTTAGAGCACTTAAAACTGAAGAAAATTCAGTGTTCGATCAGGGATGCTCAAACGATCGATCGCGAGAGCTTTTTAAGTCTATCTCAGGAAATATGTTTCACAATTAAAAGACTTTTGTTTGTTAAATGCTAAGTATATAGAAATTAAAGTTCGTCTGGGTCTTTTAATATATTTAATTCTATTACGATTGCGGTCAGTTTTATATTTGAATGACAGTCTTAAGGAAAAAGGGTGGCACTATAGCGTACGACCCATAGATAGTTGACTTGAATGTCCTTATTGTAATATTCTCAACCGAGTTTCCCAAAGGGTGGGTCTTAATGAATAATATGGATAAGACGAAAGTTCTGCCCACCCCATTAACAGTTGGAAATTCAACTCTCGAAGTTGTTGACGTGTACATCTACTTGGGACAAACAGTTTAACTTCGAGGTCAATCGTCGAATCCAGCTCGGATGGGTAGCCTTCGGCAAGCTCCGGCTTGCCGGACGCTTCCGGATTACTCCACAACGTACAGAAACTGGCGGCCAAATGCTCCTTGAGTTGCGCGGCTCCAATATTATTACTACCGTCTCTAGTAGGAGGCGGCGGCAATTCTTTGCTCTGAATTCTCTGATATCTAGATTTGTCGGTATGCGATCTGATAAGGGCAGCCCATAAATAACGGAAACCATTTATCTCTGTGGGGCAGCCAAATAGATAAACCGCATGTAGGTACTCTTAAAAAAACGACGCGAAACAAGTATTTTTAAAAAATTAATGAGTTATCAGATCTATGCATTTTTAGGTTTTGAGTAAGTAACTTGTAAAAAAGGCAGCAATCATATATTTAAAATAAATTTATTAAATATATCTTATCAAAATTTGTAAATATCAACATCATTCTCACTTAAATAAAATTCGTTTTATTAAAACCATTGGCACTTTACAACAATCTTAAATATAATAATACTATAATTACAGTCTTTATCAAATTCAATAGCAACACACTTTTCAATTCACTAATTCATTTGTTTAATGTATGTATTTATAGCAAAATGCTTATTTTTTGAAATTAACTGTCAGAACCTTAATCATAATGAGAGCCTCATCAAATAACACTAGAGAGAAGTTGGATAAAGCCACTGTCTAACCATACTTACGTCATACAGTCCGGCAACGCTCGCCGAACGTCGCGCAAGTACATTCGTTGCCTGACTGTAATAAAGCTTTTTATTAAAAATTTAATATAAGTAATGCATAAGTTGATATCATTTTCAATGCATGCCAAATAAAACATTACAAATGTCGTATATAAGAAATGGTTTATACAATATTTTCTTGCATATTATGAGTAATATCAGCAGACTAATCATTTTAAGGGCAATACCTCAAAAATTTTAAAATGAGATCCACAAATAAATAAACAAAAATCATATTACTATGGTCCGATTTATATAAATCTCCCAACTATAGTTCTAAATATCATCTAGAAGCAGAATCCATAATCAGATTTCCATGTTGATCTTTAATCCGCACTCTGCCTGAGGCGTAACGAGTCTCTGCTGTACCATCATTGTATACCAACTTGACTGTTCCATCTGGGTATTCCCGACGCTGTAACCACACAACAAAAATACTACATTAATTAATAACAATAGTAAGATTTTCTTAGTCATCATCTCAGCCATAGGCGTTGCTCATGTTAAAGGTGACTACCATCAAGTGGACCGTCAGTCTGAGGACCTTAACATAAAAACAAAATCATATATATTTCACCTGTCATCCGAACTAAGTAGTAAATTTAATATTTACTGATTGATAATGGTGTAGACAGACTGTATCATAGATTTTTTAAGATTATATTATGAAGTATTTACATTTGCGAATAATCAGAAGATATCTGGCTGTACTCCTCTGAATCGAGAGATATAAAAAAATACTATGGGTAACCTGCATGGCAAGAGTAACTCAAATGAGGGTTTTCGACATTTTTTCTGCCACCAGGCGGCGCTTCGTAGGCGTCAGTTCTAAACAGTTGTCAGATAGAATTGAAAAAAATAAAATATTGAAATTCTATTCAATAATTTATGATATTTTTAATATTCAATAATTTCTAAAAAAATACATAGAAAATTGCAATTCGCGTATGTATTTTGACAGTTCATTGGACCTGACGCTACAGTGCTGTCATCTCAATTAGACCGTTTCAGAAAACCTTCATTGAAAGAAAATTTTAACACAAATTTAATGTTTTTGTAACATTGAAAAGCCTAGTGTTACCTTGTGGTCCATGGCATGGACCTCAACTTGTCCACTAGGAAACACTATACGTTGTTCCCCGTTTGCAGCAACCGTGAGTGCTGTTCCGTCTGGGAAACGCCACTCCTCACGCACATGCTCGTTTTTGGGATCAAAATAGCGAACACTACCATTTGGAAGACGAACTTCTAAGGAGCCATCTTTATACCGCTTTTCCACTTGTCCACTGAAAAGTGATTTTACATTCAGATTATTTAAAACATAATCAACAAATCAATAGGATCCGAAAACTATCATTATTTGACATCTTCAATAGGCCTAAAACAAGATGTGTACTCACGTCCAATACTAATTGGCATTTTATCTCATGTGTCTTTATATTAAAAAAAAATTAGTACTACTTATAAAGAACACAATAACAAAGTATCTTCCACTTAATAGAGACAATAAGAATCATGTTAGTGGACATTATTCTTAGTAAATAAATACTAAATAGTAATTTAGGTTAAATTAAAATTGATCCACTACTTAGAGCTAGAGCTCGAGTTTGTAATTCTAAAAGAATGTACTTTCCTAAGTAACACCCTTATAAAAAAAAATGTGTTTGTATATAAAATAAGTTTAAAGGTATATATTAAAAAAGAATGTTTAGGTGTAGTATTTGCGTTAATGAAATAAACTCTAATATTACCAATGAAAAAAATAAATTTCCCAAAACTTCTTACTTTTAAAATCTGAACAAACAGACATTACAGACAATTTAAAATTATGTAACTTAACAAAACCACCCAGGCTTCTAATAGATGCAATTTTATATACATATAAACCTTTCTTGATTATAACTATTTCTATTAGTGTAAAGTATATTAACAGTCCAATTAGATAGACAATTGAACCAAGGTCAATCGTCAGATCCAGCATGGATGGGCAGTGCTCGGGAAGCTCAGAGACATCTTCTCGTCCAAAATTCCTCAGTGTCTTAAAACAAAATTTTTCGACCAATGTGTTTTGCCAGTGATGACATATGGCGCTGAAATGTGGTCTCTAACTATGGGTCTCGTAAGAAAGCTCAATGTCGCTCAACAGGCTATGCTCAGGGTTACATTGCGAGATCGAATCAGGAATGAGGAGATCCATACACAAATGCAAGTTACCGACATAAGCTGGCGGATTAATAAGTTGAAGTGGCAATGAGCAGGACACATTACAGAGTGCCGACGGCCGCTGGGTCCGGAAGGTTCTCGGTGGAGGCCATGAACCAGCAAGCGCAAGGTAGGAAGTGGTGGACAGACCCACAAGGTGGACAGACGACCTGACAAGAGCCGCCGGTAGAAAGTGGACCTAGGCTGCTTCTGACTAGTTCTTTTGGAAAGTTAGAGGAGAAGCCTTTGTTCAGCAGTGGACAAAGGCCTGAGATGATAATGATGATCAAACTGTATTAAAATCTGTTAAGATTAAAACAGTATGAGGTAGAAATTGGACAGATCTTAGTTTCATGTTTAAGAAAGAAAGCATCTTTTATTCCTCTAATAAACATAATATACATATATGAACAAATAATAATTACAAACAAACAAATATATAAACAAGTAGAGGAAAAGGAACCCTGACTCAGTATACAGTTGTGGTGCGGACCACAACACTGATATTCTGCCAGGGACCAGAAATTCAAAGAAAAGAAAACAAAAAAACATTTACGCGGGACAATTCATAACACGGTTACAATCCATGGCTGAAATTATTGCAAATTTTCTTAAAAACTATTGAAGGCTTTCACTAGCTAGTTATCTATATGACGTCACTGTAAATATACAATAGCACACGAGAATGTACAAAAAATGGATTAATTTTAGAGATTAACTACATAAAAAATTCTTACTCTGGGAATTCCAGCACTTCCAAACCATCTGGATGTGTTGTATGGAACGTTTTAAGTTCAGCATAAAAATACTTTGTCCTTCCTTCATTGTAAAATGTTTCTTTGATATCGCCATTGTAGTATAAAAACTTGCTATACTGACCATCCGCCGAAATATACTTTATATTACCGTTAGAAAACCTGAGTTCCCTTGATCCATCTGGCTTCTTGATTTCAGTAGGATTTAAGTTAGTTTTAGTTAAACTGCTATTGCTCGTAGAAGGTTCTGGACTTAGAACCATTTTATCATTAGCTTTTAGATAAGCTTTGCTTTGTATGACTGGAGACTGACTTCTTTTACTGGAGGAAATTGGTGATTCTGATCTATTCCATCCACTGAGCCCAACAAAATTTGAAGAGGAGTTATTGCTGTTTGAAGATTTACAATTATTTCTATTAGACAATATTGAAACGGGAGAAACTGCTCTACTTGGGTTGGACCTAGTAGTTTTTCGTAAAGGAGATGTAGACCTTTCATTTACAGATGTAGCATTTTTTTCAGTAATTAAACTTAAACTGGATTTTCCTAAATCAGATTTTTGAGAGCTCATAGTATTCCTGCTCTCAGATTCATCACTGTAAGTACTACACACATCAGAAAAATTTGATTTTCTAGCTGATGTGGAATGGAATCTTTCTAAATATAGTTTTTCTAAATTATTTTCTTCATTATGCGACAATTCATTACCGAGCATTGAATGGTCATTTAAATCATCCGTTCCATAATTATCTTCAATTATTTCATCATCTGATGAACATGCATTTGTGTCAACAAAGTCATTATGCAGTGATGTATTTCTTCCTACTTGACTTGTTGCATCCCGTTGGCTGAAGTATTTTGCATATCTAGAAGTAACATTCAAATTTGGGGCACTTTTAGCCCTTGGCCTAGGATTTTTTTTTAATAAAGGTTGAACTTTTCGAACTCTACTTTGTCTTTCAATTTCATAAGCTTTATATTTAATATCTTTGTCTACATTTACTTCAGACATTGTTTCTCGAGTATTTAAGTTTGACAGTTTCCTGTTTATTTCCTCAAGATATTTAATATTTGATAATCTCCTAGTTATATCGTTACTGTGTTGAATTCTCCTATTCTCTTTTTTGAGTTTTTCAATTTCTTCCTGAAAGTCTTTCTTTTCTTTTTCCATTACCTTGATTTGATTTCTTAATCTCGCTATTGTAGATGTGTACTTTGCATCTTTCAACCTTATATCCTCTTTGAGGTCATTTATTTCCCTTTTAAGATTTAAGACATCATCTTTTTCCTTCTTATTTACCTTAAGTCTCATCTCTCTGATATACTTTTCATATGTTTGTTTTTGCTTAGAAAGTTTTTCCTTTTCTTCAGATAAATAATACTCTTGCAATATTTTTTCTTCATTAAACTTTTGCTCCATAGCTGCTTTGTCTTCATAAAATTTCTGTCGCTCCAAGTCCATTTCATCTCGCAATTTATTAAGATTTGCATTCTCTTTCCTGAATGTTTCTATTTCATCTTCCAATTCCCCAAGCCTTTCTTTCAGAAGATCACTAGTTGCAATTAATTTGGCATTCATGTCAGCCATGGTAGCTTTCATTATGTTATTTTCTGTAAGTGTGTCATTTTGACATGTATTATTTTTGTCTTCACTTTCATTGACATTTACTGGATTTTCATAGCCAGTATTTTTTACATTTTTAGCTTTTATCTTTATGGGACTATGGTTTGTTTCAACAGTTTGACATGAGCATTCACTACAGACAGATGAACATTCTTCACTACAACATACTTCACAGACTTCACTGGATTTATCATGGGAATCAAAATTATCATTTTTTTTATTTTTTACATTGGGAAATATACTCATCAGTTCTGGATTCTCTGTTAAACATCTTCGTAAAACTAAAGGTGTGCTTTCACCGGAAGTTTCTAATTTGGTTCTTCCCAAAAACCTACTGAAAAATGAATTTTCCAAGTTAAAGTTTTCTTCGGAAACTTTATTTTCTAAAAGTTCAAACATTTTCTGGTCAGCAGTTTCTTTACTGATTTTATTTCTTAAGAAAACTTCATCACCACTAATATCAGATATGGTACTTTTAGCAGGTGAAGCAAAATTTTTATAATAGTCACTTTGTTTAAGTTGGTGCAAAAAATCATCTTGTTCTTTTGTTAATACTGCAGCCCATGTCTTTGCCTTATAACCTAACACTGGATGCTTTTGTTGTGCTGGTTTATTGGTTTTTTTAGACTGTTCAATTGTATCAATTTTACAATTATTTGATACAGAAACATCAGCATTTTCATCTTGCCCTGGAGACACTTTTAGTGTACCTTCTTTATTTTTATCAATACAATTGTTATTTAAGTTTTCCTGCTTTTCTTTATTAGCTGAAAATTGTACTTTAACTTGGTTGTTCCTGGGTTTCCTTAGTACTTGAGGTCGTTCTTTTCTACTTGCCACAGATTTTTTCCTCCAAGGCAAAGATTTTGTATTCTGTATCACGAAATCATTTTTGTGGACACCAAAACGTGCCATACCCTCACCTCGTTTGAGAAATGTATTTTTGGTTTGCTTTTGTTCATTTTCTTTTTTCTTCGGAATATTTAACACGGGAGCATTTAATTCATGTTGGAGTTTCTCAATAATGAGAGCCTCAAAATTTTTCTTGGGAGACAAAATAGGCATTTCATCTAAAGAAATTTGCTTCTTAGATTTAGTTTTTGAGTCAATGCTGTTATTTAAATTTTCAGAAGTCATTTGTGTTTTAGAGGAAGTAGCGCAGCTATTTGATGATGCTGGTGAATTGATAATTAATTCTGATTCTTGCGATATATTTAATACAGAAACACCGTCTAATAAATCTTGTTTATTTATCATAGGAATTACATTGGATTTATTATTTTTTGGAGAGATATTTGTAGTTGTTTCGTGTGAAGACAGAAGTAAACTTTTAAAAGTATTGTAGCTTGTGCTATTACTAAAATGAGTTGAAAATTCATTCGATGTGGTTTCCGACGACTCTTGATATTGCAAACCTTGTTTTTGTAGTTTGTCTCGTTGTAATAACATCAATTGTCGCAAAACTTGTAAACGGTCAAATATTTTTGTTGGCGACATTGATACATCGCTATCTGAAAATGACTGTTCCATGACGTCAGTAAACTTATTATTTTAAACAAAAATCTGCAAACAATATCACGAATAATCAAATGAAAGTTAGTATTAATAAACTGTTAAAAATAAAAAATAAAAAACATAACTGAACTGAATAGTAACTGAATTCAAAAAGTTTAAAAGAACGTTGTTGATTTGATTGTTTTGTAGCTGTCAAAATAAAATGGATCATTTGACAATATTGAATAATATTTCCAGATCTGTGACACAAAACATAGAGTAGAAATAATATCATCCCGTAGAGGGAGAATAGACTAGAGTGGTCATTAAAATAATAATAGCCGTGAAAATGAGACGCAATTATTCTTTATTACCTTAGAGGGAGTGAGACACATTCTTATATTTTTTGTCTCTCTTTGCGTATGCATTTCTGTTGTTTGCCACACTTGAAAGTGTGGCACACAAATCTCATGGTGGATATACGAGCACTTTGTATATTGCCGATTTTTCATATTTCAAGTTGTTTTCAAAGTTCCTATGTATTGTGGTAGGTGTGGTACATGTTGGTGAACGTGGTGAAAATGGTGAACTGTTGTATTTTAGGCCTTAAAAACCGATCAGAGCGAAATATTGAAAACATAACCTTTCATATGTAAGTGCTTTATTTTTTGGTTAAATGCAATAATTTTTGCATGCATGTTCAGTAAATATTTAATTTATGTCTTGTTATATATTTAATAACTGTTTTAGATGATATTTTTATGATTTTTCGATCACAAAAGATATTGTTTTGAGACTATAAACCGTACAAGTCGTGTAGCCATCTTAAATTATTGGTGACATTTAGCAATTACATGTAACCTAATATAGTAGGATTATACACATTTTAGGGATACCAGCGCATGAATATTTTTTTTTCCTAAATGTTGGGTAATATTTAGTTTTACGAATTATATAAGCACTATGCGTTTTTATTTCTGTAAATAAATAGCAATTGCGTTTGGTTACAGTTTTCCGAAGGATTTTGGCTTATTGAAGGAATGGGTTGCTGCAACTGGTCGCAAAATTGGAATCCTTCTAAGTTCATACGTGTATGTTCGAAACATTTTGACGCACAGTGTTTCCGGAAGACGAAAAGGTTAACAATTCTTCGACATGGTTCTGTTCCAAAACTATTCGTGTATGTTAGTTAATGTGAATTAAATTATCGGTTCTACAAACATATAGTTTGACGCTATGTCCCTTACGAGATAGGCAGAGAAGAGTGCCAAGCGAACGAAATATCATTATCAGTTTATTATATTACACAAATACATATCTTTTTTTTACGGTATACCCATAGAAGACTGAAGACAATAGTTATCAGTTAATATTTCTTAATAATGCTTTTTTAATACCTGTGTTGGATCAGGCTATTCTATGCACATGTAATTTGCCGCAATCAGAATCCCCTACGGTAAATAAATATGTGTCAGTTTTCCTGTTAGGTACTGCATTTAATTTGCACTGCAATGCGTACGCGTATTATTAGGAATGATGCAAAATTATAATATTTATCCCACATTTTTACAGAGTCTGGAAAGTGATCAAATACCGATGGAATACACGCATAGAAAAAAAAGACTGTACATAGAATTACACAGTAAGACATTGCTGGCTGATAAAAGGAAAAAAAATCGCTTTAAGAGCTAAAAATTAGCCTCTAACAAATAAAAATGCGAAGATTTCTGATGTTATAGCGCAATTGCAGTCAAGATTTCTAATAAATCAAGAAGGTGCAGATATGCTATAGAGCCAGTAAAAAAGACATTATAAAACCTAAAAAAAATGAATTTACCGGAACTACGACAATTTTGACTGTTCCTCATTTATTGTTTTATTTTTCCTGTAGGTATCCATGTTGATCACTTGTTAATATATTAAATTTTTCCATAATATAGTTACTTAATAAAAGTTATTATATAAAAAACATTGTTTTATTATCCATATTAAATGAAATAATTACTACTGAACCGATTTTGATGCCGTTTTAAGTTTCAAATAACAAGGTTTAACTTTAATACGGCTATATAATACTTTTAACCGCAAAAAAAAAAAAATAACATTTTTCCATCGGAAACTTATTACGCGTGAACCAAGTCGCAGCCAGAAGCTAGTTATATGTATAGTTAATACTATTTATGATTGTCATCAATGACGAGTTATCATAATCGATATTTAATATTGCAAAAGTGAGTTTGTTTGCCATTCCTTCACGTCGTATCGGAGTCAGAATGACTTGATTTTTTGAATAGGGATAGTTGAAAGGTTGGAGAAAGACAGAATACTTTTTACCACGAGAAAATGTGTTCCTGGGGGAAACTTATACTACACGAGCGAAGCCGCGGGCAACAGCCAGTATTTAAAAGTAATGTGATGATCAATGATATAAGCCAATATAAGCTATATGATGTTTTGTAAACAGGGTAAAAAGTGCATAATGTGGCAACCCAGAGTTCGGTATGTACTATGTCTCCATCCTTTTCGAGTGTACGTAGTGATTATATACTCTTTGGCTCACCGCTTCTCTAGTCTATTCTCCCTCTACGTATCATCCAATAAATTGGAGATATCATCATTGCCCAAAAATAACGTAACATTTTATTTTATCAATTCGCTTATAATCAAAATAAACACAAAATGAGTGAATGTAACGGAATTAAAACCCATGGAAAAAAATTACAATATAGAAATAAAGGACAATGCACAAATTTTGGATCGAAAACTAATAGGAAGTCTAATTTATCTTACTGTAACAACAAGACCGGAATGTTTTCAATATCATATCTGAGCAGATTTTTAGATAAACCGAACGCAGAATTATGGAAAGCTGGAAAAAGAGTAGTACGTTATTTGAAAGAAACAAAGGAAAAGGGATTGTTATTTAAAAAGACAAATGACAATAATTTATACGGATTTTCTGATGCCGATTGGGCTGGAGATAGAAGCGACAGAAAAAGTGTTAGCGGTGGTATTATCTTACAAGGGCAAGACCCCATTGCTTGGTTTTCAAAGAAATAACAATGTGTAGCTTTATCGTCTGCCGAAAGCGAGTACATAGCTGCCGCATCATTAGCACAGGAAATGGTTAATTTAAAAGGCATATGTAAACACTTAGGTTGTGATGTAAATGCCGTGTTACTTGTTGACAACAAAAGTGCAATATCAATGGCCAAGAATTACGAGAATTCAAAGCGTACAAAACACATTGATATTCGGGTTCATTATATAAAAGACTTGGTTGTCAATAAGGTCATCAGTATTGAACATATTTGTACCAATGAAAATTTAGCGGATGTCATGACTAAAAGTTTGAACACCGAAAAGTTTTATAAATGCATTGATAAGTTCTTGTGCTAATTCTTAGTTGGTTAGTTTACTGTTTGTTTAGTTAAGTTAGATATTAGTTAAGTATTAAATAATAACTGTAAACCATGTTATCATTTAGGAGGAGTGTTGAGATGTACAGTAGCTGCTTGTCTATGACTAATTATGTTGACTGGTTACTATGGTTACATTCTCTTCTTATGTTGATTGTGTCGTAACGTTTTTTGAATATAATATGATTTGTGATAAGTTAAATAACAGAGTTTGCTTTTTCTTCTATTTAAAAACCTAACATATATAACCCAGTCAATTAAAGAAAGGGAATGAAAATGGCGGGGCTACTATTTTCTTTCAATCACAAAATATTTCTATCTAAATTGGCACATTTGATTAATTTATTTAGACGTGTAAGGTTTTTTTACCACGTCGTGTACAATATGTTAATAATTTATTCTCTAATATTATTCTCTGGCCAAAGTTGGTAACTTCAACAACAGTAACGATTGTTTAAGAACATATTTAAAGCGTTTTCTCTTTGCAAATTATTCTTATGGAATTTTGTGTGCCTACACTTTATTTTGGTATCCAATCAAAAACACATCATTTTCTTTTCGTCTTTTTACTTCAACTCATTTTTTCTAACTATGACATCTTCTATATTTCTTTTTAAAAAAAACATTCTAATTTCAACTTTTTAAGGCAGCCAGTATTCAAGTTCAAAATACATTAACAATTATAACCAATATTGCACAGAGATATACCTATTTCAAAATTTCACAGAACTAATTTACATGCCAACAGCATACCTTCAAAGCGTCGCTGTTTTCAACCGCCCTCTTTAATTAACCGAGTTATAATATTATTTATTTAAAATGCATGCTTAATATTTTTCGTACCACTTTCATAATTATTAGGTACGGGACATACTATGTCATTAGGCGAAACTTTGGACTTCATATTGCGTTTGATATTGCGGCACTCTCACAGACCAATGCCATGATACTGGCCATGACGTTTGCTAGTGTTTGCGATGGCAACTCTAAAGCATGTGCCAATAAATAAATGTCAAAATTTTTGTCCATCCTTATTCAAAATACATCTGGGTATTTGCAGGCAAAACACCTATTATTTGCAATGTCTATGAGAAATAAAGCTCCTAAATTTAAACCAGAAGTAAAAGTGGTTAATACCCGTAAAAATAACCCATTCGTGACAATGTTTAATAGAAAAGAGAAAGTGGAAATTTTGCGTGAACCTATAAAGTCAGAATCTGATAAAAAACTGTATAAGTAAGTTTTAAATTATTTTTTTCTTTTTATTATATGCATTTAACTTCGAGAATATAATCTTGGGATTAATATTAATTAAATATAACGACCTCTGTTCACCCGTTAGTTCGAATAACAAATTAGTATACTATGACGAGAAAATTTTATAATTCATATTTTATTTTATTTTTTTCAATTTTGATTTACATGTTAATTTTTATCTTGCATTTACAGAACTATTCGACTTGAGAATGGCTTAACTGCTCTGCTAATATCAGATCCGAGTATACCTCCCGTATTATTTGAAGAAAGCAGTGAAGAAGAATCCAGTGGTTCTGAGGAAGATTCTGAAGGCGCAAGCGATTCTGATCTGTCTTCTGGTAGTGATAAAAGTGGTGCTGTCAAAAGAAACAACAATTTTGATGAAGAAAAATTGGTTAGTGCAATTTTAATTAATTATTTAACATTTTATAGAACTAAATTTTTCACCAAATATTTTTTCTTATTACATACAATAATTTAATATTCACATTATTTTATGGTCAATTTAAAAATTAGTTAAACAAAGGTGTCTCTAATTCTGAGAACTTACAAATTTTTTTTTACAATGTAGTTTATGGTTTACAATGTTGTTTTTAATACAAAAATAGCTAAATAATATTATAAACACAAGTTTGTGTTGGATGTTTGTTACACTTTCAAGTAAAGAGACTACTGTACTAATTTTTATGAAACTTTGAGGTAATATGTATTATGGATTTGGAGATATCCAGCTTCGAAACGTCCGGACATGTTGTATAGAATATTAAAAAAATGTATGGGCGGGAATGTATGTATGACCCTAGAACAGAGTGTTAAAGCGAGCACCCTAACCACTCATCCAAAGCAAATATAATTTTAGAAAAATATTTGGATAAAAGTTAAAAAATAAAGTTGTAGTAGGTACACTCATTGTTCATTTAAAACTGATTTAAAAACACCTAAATTAAATGTTTAATTAATTGTTTATTTTCGAGTTCAAACATGGCTTTTCCTATTAACAGCTTTAAAAAAGAGGAGAGAGGAACCCTGGCTCAGTATACAGTTGTTGTGCAGACTACAATACTGATATTCTGCCAGGGACCAGATATTCAAAAAAAAGAAAAAACATTTACATGGGACAATTCAGAACACAATTATACAATCAATGGCTGAAATTATCATAATTTATTTAAAAACTACTGAAGGATTTCACCAGCTAATTATCTATATGGCAAATTCACTGTAAATATGCAATAGCACACGAGAATGTACAAGAAATGGACCGCCGCCCCTATAAACTGTCACCACCCATCCCCATGAATCGAAGACCTAAAAAAAAGGCAAGAAAATTTAAACATCAATGTAATAAATTTTGAGGCCACTGTTCACAATATGAATAGTGATCAGATTATGTTATTCAATCGGTTTATTGAAATCAATCTATTATTTAAATAACACTAGAATTTGTTAACTAATGGAAAGAGTCCTTTAATTCAGTTAAATTTGAATGAGTTATATGTAATGTCCATTTAAACTTTCTAAAGAAGTTGTCCTCAGTTGTGGCACGCTCACCCTTGAACATCTGGATGAGTACTCCTTAGTTGTCTATTAACGTGAAATGTGAATTTCTTTGAGTTCACATAACGCTTCCTGAACGATCGCCACATAATTCTGAACTTAGCAACGTAAGGTCTATTTATTTAAAGAAAGAAACAATTTATTAATAACTAGCTGTGCCCGTGACTTCGTACCCGTGGTTTTTAAACCACATGTACGAATGGTTTTGAACGGTTTTTTAAAAAATAGTGCATAATTTTTTTTAAAATTGATTGGAATGAAATAAACACTAAATATGTTACAATGGGAAGCTTGCTACAATACTTTTTTTTCTTTAGGGTTCCGTACGTCCGAATAAAAAACGGAACCCTTATAGGATCACTCGTGTGTCCATCTGTCTGACTGAACCTAAAATTTTGAAAAAATACAGAAAATAGTTTTCTAATTATAGATTATAGGAAAACCTATAAGATGTCCATGATATTAAAATAACATGGTAAATCACTCAATACATGGTAAATCACTCAGTGCGGATAGGTAACATCGTACGGAACCCTCTTCACGCGAGTTCAACTCGCACTTGTTTGTTTTTTTGAAAAAATATTTAATGTACAGACATGGCTAGTTTACGATTTTATTATATGCATACTTAGATTATATATTTTTGACATAATCTTGCAATATCTAAAAATAAATAAATTGTAAGATAAGATAAATGAAAATAATATTTAAAAATTAAATAGAGATAATTACGCAACATATTAATAAACTGTGTGTGTAGAATTCGATTTGTACCCCAAAAGTTAAACGGTTTCTGTTTTCAATGAAATCAGTAAAGTAACGTTTCACGCCCTTCCGTCATTGTGAAACCGAATTGTCCAGTTATTAAAATTCCTTTATACTATGTGACGTCAATGGTTGAAATTGTGGATGTAGTTATATTCATTGGCTGTTAATTATAATGATAACGCAAAAAAAAAAACAACTGTATACATTCTTTGCTATTAGAAACGTCATTAATTAAGCCATAGCAAATTGCATAGGTGTAGCATTCACTGCACCTAACAATTGTTTACTATATAAACGAGATACATTGACTAGGAAAAAAAAAACGCATTTACTCTTTTACGATTGAATAACCTTCGCGGGAAACCTTGATTTTAAAATTTCCTTTTTGACTATTGTGTTTATGCTGTTTCAACTTTTGACATTGATCGATTTTTTTCTATGCATATAAGTAGACCGTACTTGAAACAAATTGAAAAGTGCGAGTCTGACTGGTCAAAGTATTTTTTTTATTATGATGAAAGTCAGAAGGCAGGGTGATGGTCCTGCTAATTTTTGTTAAGTTTGACACGCATCACTCTGTTACACCCTGTCACGCTACGTTTGGCAGTCATCAGGCAGCCCATCTGGTGGCAGTAACTACCTAATACAGTAGTGAAATAACAACATGTGCGCGCTATTGGGCTTCTGTGAGTGAGTGAAGGGATGCTAGAGACCATTTCCCTATCCCTTTCTAATCCCTTATCCTTAATCCTACTATAGTCGGCAGCGCACTTGCAGCACCTGCTTTACTTGTGTGTGGACCGTCAGCCTATCTGGCGACCTTAAACATGAAAAAATACAATGCTTGGAAGACAAGTCTACATAGCTTTTAGTTATCTGACTATTTTCAAACCTTTTACAAAACATTAGCTGGTGGCCGTGGCTTTGCCCGCGTTGAAAAAAAAAAAAATAACGCCTGACTAAATATATGAGTTAGATGATCCCTCGCGACTCGCGAACAGTACCTGTTTTCTGAATGAAAGGTACCCTATATCCTTTCCTGCATCCCTGACAACGTATATGCAAAATTTCATGATGATCGGTTCAGCTGTAGGCGTGAAAAGGTAACAGACAGAGTTACTTTCAAATTACAATATTATAGTATGGAGTATGGATTGCGCTTGCGACGTAACATGGTTTTTTCACAACCTTGAAGTCGCCATCGGGTCATTTTTTGGGACCATTGTCATACTGACTGCAAGCTCATACCGCCTTCCCCTTTCTTCTATCGGACATGCAGACGTACGGCTGGTTACCATCCTCACCTTGTCAAAATCCCTCTAATTCGGACCAAGCGCTTTAAAACATCTTTTGTGATGCGCACTGCTAATGATTGGAACTCCCTGCCGGCGTCTGTATTTCCGAGCTCATATAACCCAAATCTTTTCAAGGTTCGAGTGAATAGGCATCTTCTGGGTGAGCTCGCTCCATCGTCGGCCTCATCCTTCCTACATGGATAGATGCAGTCAAGAGCAAACCCATCTTTAATTAAAAAAAAAAAGCTAAAAACTGCACCATACAAAAAAAAACGTCAAAGTATAAAAGTTTCTAAAACAAAAAAAAAATGCATGCACTAACTAATCGGTTATTGAAAAGATAGTTGGCGAGTGATTGTATTGACTTAAGACTTAGCAATTGAAACTTAAGGATTTAAATACCTTAAGAATCGACTCTTTTGGTGCGCAAGTCCTCTACATAGACAGACTCACATTTGTACGAGTTCATCAATGAAATTGTATTAAAATTATTTTTTCTTTGATAAAAAAAATTCCTCGTGAAATATTTCTCAATGCAAGTTTTTTTTCGTAACTACTGATTAAAATTATATTATATCCCTTTTCTGTAAACTGACATTATGTTAAGTAAAACCGGACTGCGTTGAGTAGCAGAATTGAAATTTAAAATCGATTCTGTTTCTTACACTTTAAATTTGCATGAAGACTCGTGCAGATAAATTATATTTATTTTCTTTCTAACTTGAACTTTATGCTCTCCGTAATACGGGTGATTATTTTACATACGTTTCTCGAAATAAGGTAGCACTGGTTCTATTCTAGCAGCCTTCCATGTTGACGCTAAAAATTAACTTAATTCGCAAGAAAGTGAAAATGAACATTTATTTAGCAGCTTTCACTGCGTGCTAAACAGGTATAGAAAAGTATAAGCACTAGTTTCTCCATCACAGAAGATTTTATGTAATGTATCTTATGACTTGTATTTATCCAATCTCCGCCTTCGTCTAAAGTCTGAATACCAAACATTATAATATGTATGACTAGCGACACGCTCTCGGCTTTGCACAGATGTAATTTTTTTCTAAAAATTAGTGAAAATCGTATTAAAATATGGTTTGGGTGGTTTAGTTAAAAGTTTTCGGAGAAACAAACAGAAGCGGTTAGCGATTTTATTTTATAACTAGCTGAGTAACTCTGCCCTCCTCTAACTAAAAAGCCGTTAAACCCAATAAGTTGTTTCTGAGAAAAACGGCAAAAAGGTGCGAATCGTAATTTCTAAAAAACTATTAACGATTGTTGGAGAAATAAATAATTGAGATTTATTTTCTTACAACCTAAAAGATCCTTTCTGTTCAAAAACCCTTTTTGATTGTTTTTAAATCGCATATTTTCGATTTTGTAAAGCATTTAAATAATTTTTTGCTTCTAAAAACTGTACTAAAAGGTCGTTAACCATACTCTAGCGGCTTTTTAGTGATGTAATTTCAGTAAATTTTTAACTTCTGTAATGCTTTGTAAAATTTATTCTGAAATTCTTAGTTAAAAAGGCGTTAAGTGACTTAATGTCTTTATAGCCAAGCTATACGCTCAGAATCAAATTACAAAACCTTTTCTATTAGCAGTTATATCTCTATAGATGCTTTTAAGCTAAGCATTGTCAATGAAATAAAAAAAGCACCTTGCGCGGATAACTGCCTTGTAGTTAAATAATGCAGCTTAGCTGCTTTATTGTTAAGCACAAGTTGAAATTATTTTCACCGATTTGATAGAAAAAATGGCGTTAAGGAAGGATAACTGCACTTAAGTTAAGGTTTCTTTTAGTCTATCAACTCCTGATGTAATATCAAAGAGAATGCTTAACTAAAAAGAAGTTATAGTTCCTTAGCGCCTTTGTAGTCAAGAATAATCATCAAAATTGGCAGTTAAGGCACTTTAACGGACATTTTAGCGAAGAAACGTTGGTTAGTCGCTTTTAAGCTAAGGAAACATCAAAAATTCTGTCACTTAACGGCTTAGAAATTTTCTGTATCTCTGGAACTAATTATTATTTTTAAATGGTTCCTAGACAGAAAGATAGACAATTTTAAACTGTATTACTTTCAATTTAAAAGTCAAAATTGGCCACTTGAGGGATAACGGCTTTATAGTTAGAGGAGGGCAGAACTTTTTTGTTTGTAAACCGATTGGAATGAAACAAATACTGAATGTTACGGAAATCTTGTTACAATACATCTATGAAAACTACATTCAAATCGGTTTAGCCGTTTCAGAGATCAGCGTGCACAAACGCACAGACAGACAGAAATTCTAAAAACTATTTTTTTGACCTCTGTAACATAAGTGCAACGTGGCTCGTTTACGATTTTATTATATTTATAGATAAGTAAAACAAAACTCGCTCTCGCCTTGCACGGGTATTATTTTTTCTACAAATCATATAAATACATAAACCTTCCTCGCTTAACGCTCTTTTCATTAGTGAAAACTGCATTAAAATCCCTTGGATGGTTTGGAAGAAGTTAACGGAGAAAAAGACAGACGCGGAGAGCTACTTTAATTTATAATATATATGCATATAAGATACTATATACTTCTTTAAAAAAAATGAAGCTTTTACCATTTTGCCAAGTTCGTGTGAGACTTGACCAGTTTCCAAAGCGTTTAATCTTTCATTCATAACATCGATTCTTTCTTTTGGTTATAGGCAACAATAATTTTACTTCAATATTATTCTTAAGAGGATACAGAAATCAGAAAAAATCTTAAATTCAAAAGATTATAATAGTCGCGCAAAACACAAAAAAGTGCTCCAGACAATAATGTTTGTCTTCCAAATGAACTTTATCCTTTTTTTTTGTTATTCGCGTGTGATAAATATAATTTTTGCAATTGTTAATACCTATTTAAACATTCCTTTCCAAGGCTTCTACGTTCTTTAAAATTAGATCATGGTGTTTTTTAGAATAGAAAAAAGTCTTGTTTGAAAAGAATAATTAATGCTAGTTATTACTTACCTATATGTATTATTATTATTATACATTTCTTCATTTTAATTCTTAGATCTAAGTTTTTTACAATATGTATCTATCAATATATATATATATGTAATGTGAAAACACCTTATTTAAATTGTGGTTGTTGAAATAAAAACAAAATTGTGTTGCTCTGAAAAGAGAAACATTTTATTATTAAACTAAATTGATTACACATCTTCTACTATACAAATCTTCACCTACATTAAATAAAAATCTTACCTGAAAAGAGAAACAACATTTAAGCTATTATTTCTCAACTTTATATACTTTATAATTATTTATTAAATTTAACTTTATTTTAACGATTCGTATGACACGTTTTATTACCGTTTATTACGTTTTTATTACCGTTGTAGGTAGCCACTTTAAATATAACGAATTACCTACTTAACTTATTAAAAGTAAAAACGCGGCAAATTCAAATTAAATGAAGTCAATCCAACTTCATTTACATCTCCCCCCCTTGGAGAGTCACGACTTCCCTGAAACAGGAACAAGTTTCGTTATATGGTAAAGATTGGATTCGCATGTCTTATGTCCTGTGTTTAATCTGTAAATTGAGTTTGAAATTTTTTCTAAAATTTGGTATGGGCCAATTTTCAATTCGTCTAGTTTTCTTCTGTTTAATCTATTTCCGTTTTCTACATACACCAGGTCTCCTTCTTTAAATACGCATTGTTTTCTATTTTTGTCAAATTGTTGTTTATTATAATTGTGTGATTTTAAAGTGTTTTCCAAAGCGATTTTTCTGTCTTGCAATAAATCATTATATAATTTTTCTTTTTTCAATTCATCCGGTAAAATATCAACATTCGTTCCTTCCAATAAGTATTTTGGGGAGAAACCCGTGACTGAATGTTCCGTTTCATTATACATTTCAGTGCATTTGTGGGCAATAGTAGTCCAGGCAACTTTTTCTGTTCTTTCATTTATCTTACATCTAATTTTATTTACTAATGTTTGGTTTAATCTTTCAACTAAACCATTCGAAAATGGCGCATTGACTGCAGTGAAGATAATAGGAATATTCTCCTTTTCTAGAAATTTTTTAAAATCTTTTGAATTTATACCTGGATATTGATCGGATAGAATCATGCCAATTTTGTTTTCCTGTGTCACCTTTTGAACTAGTTTAATGAAATCAACAGAATTTTGAGTTTTAGATGTCGAAATAAAGGCATATCTGGTGAAGTGGTCTACCAAAAGATGTAGGTATGTTTTTGTGGACCGTGACCCACCAAATCCACCGATAGTGTCTAAGGACATTATCTCAAAAGGGTAAGTAGCGGGACCTAGTTGAGACATAACTCCAAATTTAAATTTTCCTCTAGATTTATTTTTTATGCAGATTTCGCAATTCTCACACAATTTTTTTATGTTGTATGCTAGATTTTTTGCTACGTAAAATGGTTTCATTTTGTTTTTAATTTGTTGTATTCCTATATGACAGTAACGATTATGTATATTCTTTATAAATTTTATGCTAAATTCCTCTGTTAGTACAATTTTTTCACTTCCTCTAATGTTTTTGTAATAAATATTATCTTTTAATTTTAGTTTTTTTATATTAAGTTCTATATCTTTATTTCTATTTTGATCATTTTTAATGTCTTCCATTTTAATCATATTTATCACTTTCGAATTTTCATTTTGATTTTGATATGGTTCTAATACAGGGTTTCGGCTCAAACTGTCTGCTTCAACGTTGTATTTTCCTGGAGAATATATTACGTCGAAATTAAACTGAGATAGATAGTAACTAAGGTCTCCCAGTTCTTCATCTGTTCGAGCTTTAATGTTCATCTTTTCTAAAGGCTTGTGATCAGAGAATACAGTAAATTTTTTTCCCATTAGCCAATGTTGCCAATATTTTACTGCTTCTTTTATTGCTAAGCACTCTAGATAAATAGCTTTCTTCTTTTGTTGCGTACAGTTTAATTTTCTCGAGAAATATGCACAAGGTTTTTCTTCACCATTATGCTGTGTTTGTTTTAATACAGCACCTACCCCTTGTAAACTGGCATCTGTGTAAATATGTATTGGTAGATCTGGATCAAATATTGCTAAAATAGGTTTTGAACAAAGTAGTCTTTTTATTGTCTCAAAGGATTCTTGACACTTTTCTGACCAAATAAATCTTTGTCCTTTTCTTAACAAATTATGCAAGGGATCTAATATAATTGATATATTTGGTACATATTTTCCATAAAAATTTATTTTACCCAGAAATTGTCGTACGTTTTTTTGTGTTTTCGGGACTGGAAAATCTGTTATAGCTACCAAATTATCTTTCAGCGGTGTAATTGTACCATTTTTTATTACGTGGCCTAAATACGTCACTGAGTCTTGTGCAAAATTACATTTTGAGAATTTCAATCTAAATCCTTCCTTTGAAATTGCTTCTAACAACAAAGATAAGTGCTTCATATGCTCGGAAAATGTTTTTGAGAAGATTAAAATGTCGTCTATGTAATTTACAGTAAAATCGGACAGTTTATGCTTCCTTATAATGTTACTTAAAATTCTTTGAAAAATTGCCGGAGATGTCTTTAAACCAAACGGTAAACAAGTCCACTGAAAGTGTCCTTCTTGAGTAACAAATGCTGTCTTTGGTTTGTCTTCAATTTTAAGAGGGATGGACCAAAAAGCAGAATTGATATCAAGCGTTGAAAAATATTTACATTTACTCGTTTTAACCATTAAATCCTCGATCAGTGGAAAAGGTTGTGATTGAGGAACTACTATTTTATTTAAATCGCGAAAATCTATGCATAATCTTGATTTTTTTCCTTCTTCTTTTTTATAGGCTAATGTTACTGGGGCAGCAAAAGGACTATAGGACTCTTCTATTAAATTATTTTGCAATAATTTCGATATTTGTTGTTCTATTTCTTTTTTGTCTTCGAAAGTGCACCTATATGGTCTTTTACTACAGTATTTGTCTACTAATAAATCGATATGTGCTTCATAACCTTTCACAGTTCCTATGTCGTATTTGTCTTTAGCAAAAAGTGATTTGTACTTGCAAATCAACTTATTTATTTCTGATTTATTATATGGGTCTTGCTGATTTATTGAAATATTAAAGTTTTCTACGTCTATGTGTTCATTAAAATTTATTTTATATTCTTTTCCAGTTTCTTCTACGATATCTTCCTTTTTCTTGTTTTCATTTTTTTGGTTGTGGTTATTTTGCATAACTTTTAGTTTTTCATTTTGAATTAGTTGAAATTTTTCTATACAATCTAATCCAATTAAGAAGTCGTAATCGAAATTTTCTTCATCTATCACGAAAACGTTTACGTTCTTTTCTATATCAAAGATTTTTATCTTTAAAGTTACCATTCCTATAGCTTTTTTCACGCCATTAATCGTTTTTAAATTTGCATTTTTGTTATTATGATTATTTGTGTTATTTTTTAACGATAATAATCTTGAATTTATTAAAGAAACATTTGATCCTGAATCATAAATTCCAATAGTTTCAAAGGTACCATTTAACAACAATTTAATTTTAATTAATGGCGGAATTTCTAGTTTTTTGGATTTATTTCATTTAATTCGGTTTCTAATTCAGAATTATTAACGTTTTTTATATTATCTCTCTTTAATATATTATTACTTTTGTTTCTGAACCAACATAAATGTTCAGAATGATACCGAGGTCCTTTGTTTTCTTTTTCACAAATTTTGCATGGTCTGTATCTTCCACTTATTTTATTAAATTTATTTTCATGATTCCCCATTATATTTACAAATTTATTTTTATTGACTATGTATTCTAAACCTCTGATATTGTTAAATAAATCCTCTATTGTTTTCAAGTTATTTCTGTCAATTTTCTCTACTACAAAATCTGGCAGACCTGTTGCGATTAGATTTATCAGAGTAGGTATATCCATCGATTTATTTATTTCCAATAACAGTCTTTCCTTTTTTAAAGCATATTCCATTAATGAACCCTGTCTGTATTTGAATAAAATTGCATATCTTACTGATGACCAACCCTGATCTGCGTAAGTCTCACAAAAGCATTTTTTCCATATTGACCATTCTGAGTTTATTGTATGTTTTATGAGCATTGAACTGTACCAGTCAAAACATGTATCTTCTAAAAAAATTCTAAGAGTTTCAATTTTATCATTATCTTCTATACCCACACGAGCACATTCTGCTTCAAAAATAGCCATCCATTGGGATACATTTGAATTTTTTCCAGTGAATTTTTCCATTATCATTTGCTCTGTCAAATTTCTTATGTTATGAGGTTTTGGTACATCTTTCTTCATTTCAGCAAAATTCTCTAAGATTCTCGTTAAAACTTCATCTGAAATTCCAGCAATAGTAGCTTGACTCTGTGTTTCTGGTATAGTTTCCTCTAACAAATATCCCTTAAATTGCATATTTCCATCAGCATCTACATAAGCATTCTTTATCTCTGGAGTCATAGAAATTCATACCTTTCTTTTTTCATGTCTTTTCTGTAGGGTAATTTTTACGTTTTGATAGGTTTGAGTTGTAATAATTGTATCATGTAGTCTTACCGGTTGGAGCTTTTGTGGTATTGAAAAGGTGTGATTACTGGTATCGGTTATTGAGATTATGCAAATTTCATTTGTTTTTGGGTCTTCACTCGCTTTCACTATAAATTCGAATCTTAATTTTTCCATCGTTGTTAAAAATAGCTGTAGAAATGTTGTTTTGTAATGTGAAAACACCTTATTTAAATTGTGGTTGTTGAAATAAAAACAAAATTGTGTTGCTCTGAAAAGAGAAACATTTTATTATTAAACTAAATTGATTACACATCTTCTACTATACAAATCTTCACCTACATTAAATAAAAATCTTACCTGAAAAGAGAAACAACATTTAAGCTATTATTTCTCAACTTTATATACTTTATAATTATTTATTAAATTTAACTTTATTTTAACGATTCGTATGACACGTTTTATTACCGTTTATTACGTTTTTATTACCGTTGTAGGTAGCCACTTTAAATATAACGAATTACCTACTTAACTTATTAAAAGTAAAAACGCGGCAAATTCAAATTAAATGAAGTCAATCCAACTTCATTTACACATATATATATATATATATATATATATATATATATATATATATATATATATATATATATATATTTATTTATTTATTTATTTATTTATTACAAAAAACTTAACACTAGTCTTCCGCAGGTAGCGGGGCAGGGCCCAAGCTACTGGTGGTTAGGACTGCAGAGTGAGGAACCTCCTGACAATTCGTGCCGTGTCAAGAAGTACCGCCTTCTGTATCTGTCCCTTGACCCAGCCATCTAATGAGAGTCTCTTGAGATGTTGGTCAAGATGTTGTTATTATTATTATTAATAATAATCGTGTACTTATTAAGCATCATGTTGTTTTGCGCGAAATATGTATACTTGCAATATTAATATTCATTATGACAATATAAGACTTATAAACATAAATATGAATATTAAATAAAGATTACTTGTGAATAAAGATTAATATTAAATAAGATTAAATGATGACTATGAACGATTAACGCTAAGTCATCTTTTTTTTTCATATCCACTACAAATATTTCGAACTAGCTGGTGCCCGCGATTTCGTCTGTGTTGAAAAATAAAGGATGTACCCCCTGACGAAGTGTGTAAAGCAAATATAACGCCTGAAATCTTTATTGCGCTGTTATACATTTGCCAGGCGTTGAATCATTATTTTTAGACGTTCCCTTGGGAGCCTAACATTTTTTCAGAGTAAAAATCCACGTAAAATACTATCTGTATGTGCCAAATTTCATCTAAATGCGTTCAGTAGTTCATAACGTGAAAGAGTCCCGCGCGATTACGTCTGAACGATTACGAAAATAATTACATCGATGGCCCGTGCAAGAGTAAAAATTTTCAGGAAAAAATAAAAACTTTTAAACTTCAACAACGCTTATTTTAATAGTAGATACATATAATGTATATATCGCTTATCATATGTAATAAATAAAAGTTTTTTTTTTTAATGTAATAATGAAAGAATTAAAAATATTTAAAAACCCGCATCGTTGCTCGTCGCCACAAAATAAAGTGAATAAATAGCTAACCTAGTTTGGTTGTAGGTAACATAAGTTTAATAGAACGAAACCGTTATACAATACGTAAGGTAATATGACATGAAAAAAATTTCTCACGCGCTGTTTGCTTTGATAATAATGGTCAAGTACCTTTTATACGTACATAACAAGCGGTGTTCATGCGGCTTCGTCCGTTTGAATTGCATATATACTCGTAGGTATATTCAATACAATACAATACTGCTTATTTGCCATGGGTAACTGTTTACCAAAGATGACATTTGGATTTCTTGTTCCTTCATCACCAACAAATAAATTTTCGGTGTTCAAATTTTGATTACTTGAATTTAGAAATCTTGAATCTTGAATATCTGACTGATTGCTAATAATACATTTCCTTTATTGACATATCGAATTTCCAATATTATGTGATATTATGACTTGACTTTTAATTAAATCTTAAATCGTGCTCTGTTCATAGGACTTACATACGTAGGTATGTATAAAAATTCATATACTTATGCATTAAAATGATCATTTCCGTACCAGGTACTTAATAAATATATTCAAGCGCTAAGTATAGTACGGGCAACAACGTGCTAATGCAAATTAGCTGTGATCCGGAATAACATAATTATGGCCATCATAACCAATAACATAATTATGGCCACTGATAAAGAAAATAGACGCTGACAATTCATAATTTTATTGAACTCTTCCATTCTTACATTATAAAACAATGTCCCCCGCCGCGTCAGTCCGTATGTATGTTCGCGATAAATAACTGATAATACTTAATCAAAAACTACTGAATGGATTTTCATCTATCAATAGATTGATTCTTGAGCATTCTATACGTGTATAATTCGTAAGGTGTATAGTTCATAAGGATAGCAAATTGGAGCATACTATGCACAGGTTTATCAAGCAGTTCTACCTAAATCTATTGTCGCCGCTTCACTTAATTCTATTGTAGTATAATGGATGACTCCATCAAAAAATTGTGAATAAAATTCATTTTCTCATATATTTATTTTGTATGGAACGGTTTTTTGTTGACATGTCGAGAACGGATTAACAGATTTCGATGAATTTTTTTTGTTCGTCTCGGCCTCGAAAAGTTTCCTCGCGTATTGGAAAGTTTTATTTATGTAGTCAGACAGGCTGACGGTCTATGATACAAGTAACTCCAAGTGCGCTGCTGTCCATAGCAGGATTAAGGATAAAGTGATAGTGATTAAGAATAGGGTAATGAATGGGCTCTGACATCCTTTGCTCACTCACCGAAACACAACAGCACACGTGCTGCTATTACGCGAAAGGGGTGATTACTGCCGCCAGACTGGCTGTCCAATTGACTGCGAACCATTGTGTCTCTCCATTGTGATCTCATATATGATCCCATATCTGAGATTACTACTCACAAAAAACCGCGGTGTTTCCTCGCGCCTTACCGCCTGAAGCGGTACGATGTTCGTCAGCTAGTAAAAACATAAAATAAACAAAGACTTACTTAAACTTAATTTCATAATTATATTTTTAAAATTGAGAGAAAAAAAACATAGATAAAATTTATATGTAATATTAAATAATGTCAAGAATAAGAACAAATAAAACAATATTTTTTTAAATACCTACTTGTAAAAAATATTCAGTATTTTTTTAAATCGCAGTAGATCTATGTTTTTTTTTTGTACCTAATTTGTGAAGCTGATAAGTTGAATTCTGCGCATAATGTGTGTAATCATAGACCATATTGTAAAGATTTTATTAATCTCACTGGTATTAACTAATTCAGTTGCTGGACAGCTAAAATTATTATTTTTTCGTGAAACGAAATTTAGAAAAAAATCAAAAAAAATAGTAATTGTTGAACTTTTTAATTGTATATACTTATAAAAAAAAATTAATTATGATTAAGTATGTTTTTTGTAAGCGAAGCAGAGCCGGAAATATAAGACAATTTTAAAATGTTTTAAATTTTGAATTTTTACAATATTTGGAATACTCACTCACGCGGCAATATATTTTTTAGAAACCACTTTATAACCTTTTATATAGCACACTCTTGCAATAGTGGCTCCCTCTGTCGGCGAGCGAATTTTAAACGAAGGAAATTAAGGAACAAATAGCGGGTAGATGTCGCTGAACAAAATGCTTGGAAGATTTTGGCTTAACTGCGCCTTTTTCTAAAATAGCGAACATGTAAACCCAGTATGCAAAAAACTGAATCAAAGCTATCAAAGTTATTGATGTTATAACACACCAGCACGATTTTATTTTTCGTAAATATGAGACTTTCCAATCTTATTAACCTAGTATCTGATTTTACTATTATATAGCCATTATTGTTTAATACTGATTTTAGACGTGGCCGTTATTTTTAGGCTAAGCTCATTATTCAAATATACAAAGCTCCTAATTACTCACATTGAATTAAAAACAAATTAATGTGGATTTATCTTCAAAAGGTAACTAGATTCCATAAGTGGAGGGGGGGGGGGGGGGTATAGGGGTCCGGACCCCCCCCACCTTAGCATACGCTAAAAAATGTGCTTTTATGTTCGTCATATTTGTGCCACAAAGTATATGCATCTCATCACCAAAACTCAGCACTCTGTTTTCACAGCAACGATTCGTTGTGTGCACTGCTCTCAACTCTCTATAGAGGATGAAACGCCATTTTATTTTATGAGCAAAGTTGCATGTCAGAAGGTGTACGGGCCTGTAAACTCCCGTACATTGTTTACGGTACGGCTGTGTACCGCGCTAGTGGGCAACGCTCCCGTGAAGAAGCGTCGCTGGTAGCCGATCGGTGGGTCAGACCGAGGAGAGTTTGTAAGGTTCCAAGACAAAGTCCGTACTAGTTACATAGGTCAATGCGGTGAAGCGAAGACAATTTTATTAGAAAAGTGGTCGATATATAAAACAATTATTTACATCCAACTAGCGACAATCGTGCCCTGCGCCGAGACAAATGCGCCAATAACAAATGGGTGTTGACACGATTGCGCAAGTTGTGCAATATTACGAAATTATATTAAATGTTGTGCAATAACGGTATTTACAGTATTTTCTGTCCCTATCACTTTCTATTGTTGTCTTTGTTTGTTCATACGTATATATGGGCCAACATTTTACTATTTTGGCCCATTTCTATGCGAACACTGTACGTATGAACATTGCACAATCACTAATCACTTTTCACACGATCTGTAGGCTGTCCCGAACATTCTCCCGCCGATGCGCCGTCCTTAGGTCGACGCATCTTCTGTGTGCTGGAGGGCAGCCGGCTCCGTTGGCAGGATGACCAGCTTCTTAGCCGGTCGGCGAAGAGTCCCTGCCGCGGTAGCGACGTCGACTGTCCTCACAGCGCCGTCGGGTCCAGGATAAGCCGCGATGACCCTTCCTCGCGGCCATGTGTTGCGAGGAAGGGTGTTGTCTACGATGAGCACAACGTCTCCGATGGTGACTTGCCGCCCTCTTCCTTGGGGCTCCCGCCGGTGCTGAAGCTCAGGAAGGTATTCCCTGAGCCAGCGTTGCCAAAACAAGTCGGCGAGACGTTGTGAGGCGCGCCAGTGCGTGCGCCCGATGGTGTCTTCCTCGCTGAAGACGCCGAGGTGTTGATCACGGCCCGATCCCATCAGCAGGAAGTGGTTAGGCGTGAGCGCCTCGGGATCGTCCGGATCAACCGAGACGTGTGTGAGCGGCCGACTGTTGACGGTGTACTCGGCCTCGGCGATCAATGTGCCGAGTACCTCTTCTGTGGGGCGCCGCTCATGTAGCACGTTGTTGAGGGATGTCTTGACGCTGCGAACGAGGCGCTCCCAGGCCCCGCCCATGAAAGGGGCACCGGGAGGGATGAAGCGCCAATTGATCCTCTTCTTGTTTGCTTCTTCTTGAAGAAGCCGATCTGTTTGTTGCCGAAGTTCTCGTTCGGCGCCGTGGAGGTTGGTGCCGTTGTCCGACCATATTTCTATGGGGCACCCGCGACGCGCTATCATGCGTCGCAACGCCATCACGGCCGAGTCTGTAGTCAGCGAAGCTGCGATTTCGAGGTGTACGGCGCGTGTCGTTAAACACGTGAACAACGCGACGTATCTCTTCTGTGTTGTGCGTCCCACCGTCACTGCGAGCGGCCCGAAGTAGTCGAGCCCGGTGTAGGTGAACGCACGTCGATGGTGTGCTAGCCGGCACGGTGGTAGGTCCCCTGTAGGTGGCACTGGTGGCACCGATCTTCGGATCCTACAGTGGAGACATCTGTGAACGATCATACGCGTTACCGGACGTAGCCGAAGGATCCAGTAGTACTGTCGACATTCGTTTATTGTGGTTTCGACGCCTGCATGATGCAACTGCCTATGGACGTACTCTATGTAGAGCCTGCATACGTACTCGTTCCCATCGAGTACTGCAGGGCTCTTTTGTCGATCGGTGACGTCACATGCAGCGCCGATACGTGGTACTAACTGGATTATGCCATTTTCGATCTTCACAGCTAGGAGGCGCAGTCGGCTCTGCGCTGCTATTTTTCTGTTGTTTCGGAGATCACGTAAATCTTCTGAGAAAGTCTTTTGTTGGCTGTTTCTAATGAGGAGTAATTCTGCTTCGTGCAGAAGGTCTGTGGGGATTGGTAAGTAGTTCTTCTCAAACTGTTGGGGTTGTGTGATTTTCGGATGTGTCGGTTTCTGCTTAATTTTATGTTCCCGCCACAACGGGTCTTTCTCTGTGCGTTTCTGTGTTCTTTTGTAGTTTACGTGATCCCTTTTTCTTCGGCAAAGTCGAATGAAATGTAGCACACGTGCCGTGCTTCGAACGAGCTTTTCCCATTTCGAAAATCTATTGCTATTCGGGATGCACTGCTCCAATTTCGATTGTTCTTTTACAACGGTCACGTGTACTTTTTCTTCGCCGGTCGGTGAGGTGGTTACAACTTTTTCCTGTGGCCATCGATCAGGGTTTTCCAGAAGGAAACTAGGCCCGTTGAACCACCTATGTTGCGAGTTGAAGTCGTTGGGTACGTCTCTGGTTGCATCGTCCGCAACGTTCAATTTGGTAGGCACCCAACGCCACTCGCCGATCTTACTATTTTCCTCTATTGCTGCTATACGATGCGCGACGAATGGTTTGTAAGACCTCGCGCCTATTTGCAGCCAGGTGAGCACGGTCTTGCTATCGGTCCAGAAGATCTTCTTGTCTGGCCTTCTGTCGTGCTCTTCGATGACTGTAGTTGCCATCCTGCTCCCCATCACTGCAGCAAGCAGCTCGAGGCGCGGGATGGACGTCAGCTTGAGAGGTGAGACTCGCGCCTTTGCTGTTACGAACGCCAACGACACTTGTCCGTCTGGCCTGATGATGCGCCAGTATAGGGCTGCGGCGTATGCTGTTTCGCTCGCATCCACGAACACGTGTAACTCGATTGTGGCGGCGTCACTGTAGTTCGGGTAACAGCGAGGTATGTTGACATCGCGGAGTCTCTTCAGATGTTCTAGCCATACTGTCCATTGGCTAGCGAGGTCTGCATCTATTTTTTGATCCCAATCTGTTCCTCTGCGCCATAACTCCTGAAATATCTGCTTGGCTCTTGTGGTGACAGGCGATGCGAGTCCAAGCGGATCGAAGAGAGACATTATAATTTTCAAAGTTTCCCTCTTCGTCGGTTGAGTGTTGTGGATGGCGCCAGGGGGTAGTCGAGCCATGTTGAGATCAAATGTAAGTTCGTCGGTTGCAGGCCTCCATATGACTCCCAAGAGACGCTCTATGTTCGAACTATTGTCGAGATCTATACTCCTTTTATCGATCGGTTCGGAGTTTTCATTGAACGCTTCGAGTACTTTCTTCGAATTGGATGTCCACTGTCGCAACTCGTAGTGGGCCTCCCGATTAATTTGTTGTACTCGAAGGGCTGTCTGTATAGCTTCTTCTTCTGTTTTGAAGCTCTGAAGGTAATCATCAACGTAATGATTTCGAACAATCGCCGTGTATGCCTCCGGATACGTTGTTTTGTATCTTTCGGCATTTCTATTCTTCACGTATATAGCCGTTGCAGGTGAGGATGTGGCTCCGAATATGAGAGAGGTCATCCTATATTCTATTGGAGGATCTTTACCTCGCTTTCTGCCTCTCCATAGGTACCGAAGCGCATCTCTATCCTGCGGTCGAACTTTCACTTGCATGAACATTTCGGCTATATCGGATGACACGGCGATTCGATGCTGTCGTAACCTCATGAGTACCCCGGGTAACGACAGAATGAGGTCAGGTCCGGTGAGCAGGTAGTCGTTGAGCGAATGTCCCATCGTCTTAGCTGCTGCGTCGTGTACTATGCGGACCTTTCCTGGTTTGGTGGGGTTCAGCACGGGAAAGTGTGGCAGGTACCACGTTTTTCCCGGCATACGATGGGGAGGCGCTCGTTCGGCGTATCCCTTTTCTATGAGCGCGTTCATCTGCTGCTCATAGCGATCTCGAAGTTTAGGATCTCTATCTATCCTCTTTTCAGTATGGTGGAGTCGTCTGAGCGCGTTGTCGTAGTTGACGGGCATCTGAAAATCGTCCGATTTCCACAGCAACGATGTTTCGTAGCGCCCATCACTATTTTGTCGAGTATGTTCGACAAGCGTCTTGACGGCCCTTTCTTCGATGTCGTTGGACGGTCTCTTTGGAGTGATCATCAGCGACTCCAAAGAGAAATACTGTTTCAACTGTTCGTCCATACTGTCTTCGGTACGATTGGTGAGGTGATTGATAGAGTCCACACGGCGCCCTAGTAGGCGCGTCTGTGTTCCATGTAGCACCCATCCGAGCGGTGTTAGAGACGCGACCGGCTGATGTCGCTGTCCTCTCCTGGTCTGTGTGGCGAGGAGTAAGTCCCAGTTGTCTTGACCGATGAGAAGTTTCGGTCGGACACGTGGATATTGTAAATGTTGTTTAATGTTCTTGAGGTGTGGACAGTCTGACAGGTCTCGCTCCGATACTGTTTGCGCAGAGAGCTGCAGATTGTTCATGGTGCGTGCTCGAATGGTGCGGTGGTTTGTCGCGCCGTGTAACGTTATCTTCACACGGCGTGACCGATTTGCGTCCACTTCGGTATTCGCGATTGCTTCTATGTGGAGCGGATCAACGGGCCCTTTCGCGCCTATTTGTTGCGCCAAACTATTATCGATGAGGGTCACCGTTGAACCGTCGTCGAGTAGTGCGTAGGTGTTGACGCTTCCTTGTGAACCGGAGACTCGAACGGGCACAAATTTCAGAAATGAATGTGTCTCCTTTGGTTGCCAGGCGGAAGCGACAAATTCGAACTTTTCACTAGCACGTACCTTTTCTTCGAAGTGGAGCAGTCTATGGTGCGAACGCGAACAATTGTTTTCATTACAATTCGATATTTTGCACTTGTGTGTTCTATTTTTGTAATGTAGACACTTGAAACACAATCGTTTGTCCTTTGCGATGTTCCAACGTGTCCTAGTGTCTGCTTCTATGAACTTCGAACACTTTTCTGTTTTGTGTCCGGTATTGGCACATACCGGACAGGCAGACACTTTTCGATGTTGATTTTCCGTTGCGGAATAAGTCTTCTGAGTTCGCCTGGGTGCGTAACTCGTCTCTATAGGCGGCGTGAACTCTGGCTGTGCGTACGAGCTGCAGAGTTCCGCCTCGATTTCGAAGAATCGTGAAAGTTTCAACAAATCGGGTTGCTCTTTTGGTTGTTTACTTACGTACTCGAACCATCTGTAACGAAGTCCTGAAGGGAGTTTCTCTATTGTTGTTCTGGTGATTTCCGGATTGAATAAGTAGTACGATTTTTCTAATGCTTGTAATGTTGCGACGGTGTTGGTGACTCGAGTGGCGAAGACACATATATCACGCGGCGAGTCTGTTAGCCGCGGAAGTGCCCTCAACCGCTCCAGTTCCGTTATGGCGATAGAATCCGGTCGGCCGAACCGGTTTTCTAACGTTTTCAGAATTTTACTTGTTTCTACGTTGTATATGAGGAGGCTTTCGACTGCCTCTTTGGCTTTTCCTTTAAGGCTTCTTCTTAAGCGAGCTATGTTTTCACTTTCACTGTGATTTTTGTGCGATTCTTCGTAGGCCGCTTTGAATGATAGCCATTCCTGATGCGACCCGCTATACGATGGTAGCTCCGTGAAGTAGCGCGGAGCCGTTTGGTGGCCCGATTTTGCGGCCAAAGTAATCGCTGCAGCCAATTCCGTTAGCCCGATACTTTGGCTAACGGGCGCTGCAGTGGGCACTATGCGATCTGTTTCGGGCTTACCGTCATCTTGCCGATCTTCTATTTGTTGCACGGGGAAAGGAGCCGGCGTGGTCGGTGACGCCTGATGAGTCTGCGCTATGCAGACTTCTCGAACTATGGGGGGTGGCGCACCAGTCGCGCTGAGTGCTTGACTGTTGACCCATGTGTCGACCCTCTCCTTCGTGATTTCGAGGTCTTCGACGGTGTTGTCGTCGATGGTGTCGGCGTCAGATTCTTCGATTGCCTCTATCTGGGCGGTGGCAAGCTCGATCTGTAGCTTCAACAGCTCTATTTTAGCTTTCGCTAATTTTGTCTTTCGTTTAGACGAGTGTGACGTGCCTCTCTTGCTTGAGCGCACGTCCGAACGATGCACGGCCTCTGTGCCGTGTGTACCGGACGGGTGACGCTCTACGTCGATCTGACGTGCGTCTTCTCCCGCCAGTACCGAAGTCAACGTCGCGGATGCTGACGTTGAAGTTGCCGTTACGGCCGATGACCCCGCTGACCATGTGTCCGTGGAACTGGCATGCATGGCCGCGGGGGTGGACGTGGAGGTAGTTAGCCTCTCGCCGTCCCGAAGTGTCGACGCGGCGTCTCGAACACTTGACGCGGCGTCGCGAACGGTTGACGCGGCAGCGTCGCGAACGGTGGACGCGGAGGTTGTAGGCCTCGCGGCGTCCCGAACGTTGGATGCGGAGGTCTGAGACCTCTCGTCATCCCGAGCGGTGGTGCTTCGTGTCACCGGCATTGCCTATGCACTCTCCTCGACCAACCAACAGCGCTATACAATCGGCTATATCCGGCTCGATTGGACCATAAATGTACGGGCCTGTAAACTCCCGTACATTGTTTACGGTACGGCTGTGTACCGCGCTAGTGGGCAACGCTCCCGTGAAGAAGCGTCGCTGGTAGCCGATCGGTGGGTCAGACCGAGGAGAGTTTGTAAGGTTCCAAGACAAAGTCCGTACTAGTTACATAGGTCAATGCGGTGAAGCGAAGACAATTTTATTAGAAAAGTGGTCGATATATAAAACAATTATTTACATCCAACTAGCGACAATCGTGCCCTGCGCCGAGACAAATGCGCCAATAACAAATGGGTGTTGACACGATTGCGCAAGTTGTGCAATATTACGAAATTATATTAAATGTTGTGCAATAACGGTATTTACAGTATTTTCTGTCCCTATCACTTTCTATTGTTGTCTTTGTTTGTTCATACGTATATATGGGCCAACATTTTACTATTTTGGCCCATTTCTATGCGAACACTGTACGTATGAACATTGCACAATCACTAATCACTTTTCACACGATCTGTAGGCTGTCCCGAACAGAAGGCATATAGTCTACTTCTTGATATTTGATTCTTCGTTGATTTTGTTCAATAAACCAATGTCAAAGCGTCGCAAAGATTGATAAAATAAAAATATTAAATTGGACTATTAAATAATAATTAAATAGGACTATTAGTTGCATATTTTATATTATGTAACTAATAACAAATGTAATATTTATTCATATTATTATGTTACGTATGTTATGTTACTACCTGTTTACTTTTGACAAAAATAAATGCTTTACCGACATTACTTAAATACGTATTTTATTTAAATATACTGTTTAATTATACTAAATATTTAAGTATACTAGAGTAATTATCGTTTGCCCGCAGCTTCACTTGCGTGTACTTTAATGTTTATGTAATTTCTAATTGAATGAGCTTGGCGTTTAGAATTCTGCCTTTTTCTACGTGAAGTCTGGACAAAAAATTATTTATCTTTGTACATTTTTGGACCCTTGGACCCCTCCCACGAGGAAAGCTATAGGTACGCCCATGCTAGAAACTCATTTGTTAAACTCATTTTCTTTTCATTAAAGAAAGATTACAATGAATTAGAGCCGCGTAAGCCGCGTTGTGACTAATTCTATGAATAATTCACGGTTACCTAATTAGTATGAATAATTTATAAGAACGGTCTAATGAATTGGCATGTGTAAACAGGGCTTTCGATGCAAACCCAATGCAATGAAGCTGTACAAGGTCACGTTCGATAAAGTATCTAGAAAGCGGTGCAAGTTTTTTACAAACGATCTCTCTTGTGACACGGTATTTGATAATTGCTTATTTATTCATTGATTTAGTTTTATTACTATTCCATTCACATGGATTGTTGTAGTGGTAAAAAAACACACAACCGAATTCATCAAAGAGTTGGGTAGACTTTAGAGTTGGTTAGTTAACGTATGTATGTAGATAATAAAAGTAGATTTTTATCTATTATTGTATATAGTCTAGGAAAATATAATAACAAATCAATCTTTTGAGTTCCTTAGGCGCATTTTTGGTACTAGCTTCTAGTTAGACGATATATAATAAATATGTAATGAAAAAAAAAGTCGTTTTTTCCAAATTATACAAAAATGGTAACAGAAAAAAGTTTCAGGCAAATATTGTAGAGAATTGAATTTTATATAAAAACTAGCTGACCCAGCAGACGTTGTCCTGCCAGAACCTGAAAATAATTCCGTAACCCGATTGTGGCGCCACGTATCGGATCCAATTTTAATTTCAAACCATAATTATGTTAAAGTGACTCGTCACTTCACGTCAATACGACGGTTAAATTATTTGAATGTTCTTCATACAAAAATATTAAAATTCCGATTAAAAAATGGGGGGTGCGGGTAGGAGGATGAAAAATACTTTACAACCTATTCTCATACCTAACAAATATACAAAAAAAAAGTCATAAAAATCAGTCCAGCCGTTTCGGACGAGTTTTGTTACAAACACTGTGACACGAGAATTTTATATACTTATATTAGATGTTCACATTACTTTTTTTGCTAAAATTAAACTTAACAGAGTTAGGTAGGTTAGAAGGTAAGGGTGGATGCCGGGATTTTTTTAAAATGTATTTTTTTTTTATTTTATGTTTATTATTCTTAAAATGTATTACTCTTACCGTTTTTTGTATAATTTGGAAAAAAAACGCCTATTTTTTTTCATAAGTACATACTTCTAAATGGTGGAGTCGAAAATTTCTTTCATTCATTGTTATTTCATAATCCTCTAGAAACTTACATCAAAAATGCCCCGTAGGAACTCAAATTATGATTTATTAGTAAATTTTCCTGGATTAATAGTTAGGTAGCCGAAATGTAACTAGCCCTAAAATCGCCATTCGCGTCTGTGATTATAGTCTTATCAAAACTACATCCAAACTGCAATTTTAAAACTATAAGCTAGGAGCTAGGAGTCTTATTGCAGTCCGTCTGAAAAATCGTTTAGCGAAGCTGCGGTGCACTGCTAGTGCATTGTTATGTCAACGATTGACAAACTTTTTCGAGTTTGTCAATCGTTAAAAAAAAATCCATATTAAAAAAAAATAGAAAACTGTTTACGAAACGATCACCTGTTTTTAATGCAAAACTGTTGGGACGTGTCTTGATTTTGTGGGGTGGTGTGCCGCAGTGGTTGAGGAAAAAGCAATTATTCTTGTAACAGCAATCATGTACTTATAATGAAAAAAGAAAAAAAAACTATATTTACTATAACTATACCTTGGAAGCTTTTACAGTTGTAAGAAGAAATACAGCTTGTACAGCTAACTTTCTAGCAGGTATATTAATCAAACAAACGTATTCAGGAGGTAATATTTGGATATATTAGGAGGGAAAAATCTGTGGCGACACAGACTTTCGGCGCTCAGTTTGTAAGCACCATAGTATATTACGAACATATGAAGACGCACTTTCCGTCTCATATATATGTTTTATTTCAAGACCAACCGCCATTTATAACGATCTGTTAGCATATAATCAAATATCAAATCAAATTTGTCATAACGTACATGGCCTTGGAAGCATTTGAAACCTCGGATTCAATATAGCTTAGACATGACTAGAACCCTCATTGTCGACTACAATGAGGGCTGAGTCATGTTGAAGCCGTTTGGTCCGATGGCTTAACTTTTTCCAGCGACTTAATGCGACGCCAATTCAGGCTTGAGGTGGACAGCAGACGAATGGTTTTTTAACATGTACCATGTACTCGTACATGTCTTGCACGGTTGGCGACATTGCCATGATCAGTCTGACAGTTGCTTAAATAATTATTTAAAAAAATAAATGAAAGAAGTTTTTGGTGCAAAACCTGACCGCAAAAAAGAAGCAATTTATTTAAGATAGCACTTGTTACATAAACACTAGATTTGGCCGCAACTTCATCGGGGTTTCTTTATAAATTATAGTCTATAAGTTATGTATAAACTTTATTACTGTAGAGTTTCAACAACGTCCGTTGAGTAATTTTTGCGTGAAAGGGTAACAAACATCCATCCATCAATCTTCACAAACTTTCACTTTTATAATATTAGTATTAGGAAGTAGAATATTGCATGAACGATAAAGCGCAGAAGACTGGAATTTGTTTACGTATAATACGAAGAAATTTATTTAAATCTTCTCTCTTTGATAAATCCAATTAATAAATAAACACTGATATAGGATGCTAATCAGTCTGCCGATTGAATATAGATCTTCCGTTAAGTGATTTACTTTCAATTATTTAAGTTAGCAAAGTAGAATACAGGAAGTTAATGTTAGTTGAGTACTTGCCTTCCTTCTAAAAATATCGCCAAAACAATCTCAAGCCTACTTCAACATGCCTATATGATCATGCCATGGCAACAAGCCTGCTCTACGAAGCACATTTGTTTGATTTTTTGGAAGACAAGCGGATATTAACAGCTTTATTGCTCAATTTAATTGATCTTATTTTATTTTATTCACAATCGGTTCCCAGGTTATAAAAGACCTATCCATTCGGATATAACGACAACTCGGGAAAATGGTTAGCGCCTTGATTTCGTTACATATTAATGCCTCTACTAACATTATTTGTATGATTGAGTAATTCTGCGGCTCATGACGTAATAATCGGTTCATATACAGCTTAAATAGGCTTATCCCCGAGTTAATAATGGTATACAGACATTGTTAACATCTTGTATTTAAATACGTGTCAGATAATAAATAAATAAATCATGGGCTTATTGATGTAACCAACTCGTGGATTTCATCTTATTTAGCGTATGTACCATGGAGGATTTTTTATCGTCTTTAAAGCATATTTGTGCACGGTAAAGGCTGCGTCTGTTACTTTACTTGCCTACAGCTGAATGCCACCATAGGTTCAGATAAATTTATTTATTATCAATTAAATTGATCATGTGTTTTAGGTTTTCAAGAAACTGTTAAAATTTCATGATCTGTGGGTTCTTATGATGATTTACATATATAGGATGTAACCCCTTGGTGTCGATTTTAAAGTCCATATCATCGACAAAAATTGGGAGTTCATGAGAATGAATCTTATAAGGAAATCGTGGTAGAAATTTTAGTTTTCTATGCACGAAGATCAGTAAAAAAATTTTGATAATCTAAAAGTAGTTTTAGATTATCAATTTTTGATAATCATTAGATAATTTTTTTTCTGTGTAATTTGTCTGGAGTAAAGATAGAATGATATGTTTGTCTTGTTACAGTCTGCTTGTGCCCTTAGTGTAAACGTCGGGAGCTACAGTGATCCGCCAGAGATCCAAGGGTTGGCTCATTTTGTTGAACACATGCTTTTTATGGGCAGCCAGAAGTATCCAAAGGAGAATGAATTCGATTCGTTCATTAAAGTAAGTGTTTTTATAAATTAAATTTTAAAAAGTGGTTTTTGAAGTCCCAATGACTTTCTCATTTATATTAGCAATTTTATTTTTATGTAATCTATGTTTTCTTTTAAAGGTATAGTGTATATGTTTTTAATTTCATTTCACATGGCTAATTGCATTCACCATTTGCTGTTTGTTGCACCTGGCATAATTGTTGATGTGCGACTTAAAAAATATAATACTTGATTTTAAATTTATAAAACTCAACAACTCAACGAAAAAAATAACGAGACCATTGGTTGTGTGTATAAGGCAGGCCCACTTTGGAAATGAACTTTTTCTGGTCTGGTTGTGCAGAGTTTCGCTCCCTGTCCGTCTCATGGTTATCCCATAGTAAGTGCTTCCTTTGGGGGCTATACGATTGGGTATTTGCCTGTTCTTCAAAAAGTGTTTAAATTTTCCATGAATAATATTTTATAAAGAGACACGAACGAAATCGCGTGCTACAGCTAGTTTATTATAAATTGTTCTATAATTAATATTTATCAAAATTCATATCATTGAAAGAATAATCACAACTTGAGAGGACCGTTTGAACAATAATTTCAAATATTACCAAAACACTTCTGCTTTTCTTTTAGTTAAATTACAAGCTAGCAATATAATGGAAACATCACTTTGTCCGTTCACTTAGGTTTATGGCAATAAGTTTAGAGAAATCAACAGAGTGATGAGTAGTAAAGTAGTAAGAAGAAACTTACATAATTGAAATTATGCTGTTTTTTTTATAGAAAAAGGGCGGTTCCGACAATGCCGCAACGGACTGTGAGTTGACGACGTTCTACTTCGAGACACAGGAGAAATATCTGCCGCAAGCGTTGGACATGTTCAGCCAATTCTTTGTCAACCCACTCATGATGAAAGAGGCCATGCAGCGAGAGCGAGAGGCTATCGAATCTGGTATTATGCACCAATTATTATACTTAGGATTTGAAATTTATTCCCCATATCTCTTGCTCTTTATGTACTAATGCATCGTATGTAAAAAAAATTGTTAGTATAATAATTGCACTCTCTGAAAGCCTACTGCATGATATGATATATTGCGATGATGACTCTGAGCACCTTACATTTCCATGAAGTTCGCCATGTTATTATTATTATTTTTATAATTTTTTTTGTATCCCTCACAATATGTAGGTATGCAAAATTTCATGATTACCGGTTGAATAGTTAAGGCCACTCCAGCCGCAAAACTTGTTCTGTACTGAATTGACGGGACTGCTGAGGGGGAGTCACTACTTGCAAATCTCGGAAATATCTATTTAAAAATTAAATAAAATATAATTCAAATTTTTCTTTTGATGAGCCTTCAGATAGTGGATCTTAAAATTTATCTTAAGAATTAGCTATTTAAAATATTGATTATTAAGCAAATCGCACGGTTACAACATTGATATTAGACCGCAAATTAGTAATTTTTTTATATATATAATTAAATATAATTTAAAAAATAATTATGATGATCCCCTTTCATATATCCTGCAGATGATTTGAGTATTTTTTAAATTATAATTATTATGATAATTTAAAAGGAAAATGGTTACAAATAAGTAGATTTTTTTATCATTAGGGGCTGGCGTCGCCTTAAGGCAACCAGACAGACAGATATTCACATTTATAATATTAGTATGAACGTGTTTTCAGAATTTGCACTGGCCGCCCCTTCGGACTCGAACAGAAAGGACCAGTTGATCGCCTCCATGTTCCCGGAGGGACATCCGGCGCGCACCTTCACCTGGGGAAACCTGCGCAGTCTCCGCGACGATATCTCCGACGACGAACGCCTGCACGCTGCTGCCCATCAGTTCCGCAAACGTCACTACAGCGCCAACCGAATGACGGTTGCCGTACAGGTAACGTTGCTAGCTCTTACAAAAGATTTGACGTAGTTTCTAGTGAATTACTCGTAGACTCGCAAAATATTGTTTGCTATTCAAATTCGCTAAATCCTTCTCTCTCTTGGGAAATAAAATAGCCCCTAATTTTCATATTTTTTTATTAAATGGTCGTCATCATCATCTCAGCTGTAGGATGTCCACTGCTGGTCAATTTACTCCACTGCTCCCCCAAATTTACTAATAGGAACGGTCAGAAGCAGACTGGATTCACCGTTGACCCGCGGCCCTTATCAGGTCGCCTGTCTACCTCGAGCGCACAAAAAACGTAAAACAAAGCAAAACGATAGCACATTCATGAATGCTACAGCGACATCCGTCGCGAAATATTAATTTGTTACTTAGGTTTCGTGGTTTGCCTTTATTTTCTGTAAATTAGACCTCCAGATCCTTGATTAATTTTGACAAAATAATTTATATTCAAAGGCTCGCATGGATCTCAGCACTCTGGAGCATTACGTAGTGAACACGTTTGGTCAGATCGCCACAAACAAGCTGCCTCCTGACGATTTCTCGCCTTACTCTTTCAACAAGACTGACCTCACTCCGGCATTCACCAGCATATACTATGTCAAACCTGTCAGCGATACTACGGAGGTATGTGTAATTGTTGTGATAACCGGAGATTTAGTCTATAATGCTCTGATCTATAATGTAAACGATAAATAAATAAAAATAGTTCATTAGAATAACAATAGGAATTACCGTGAGTCTTTAATATATATTTTATCAATATTCCCATTCTTATAAAAGAGAGGCATTGCATTGTAATTTTTTAAACGTAAATTAATTTAGAGATTTATTGAGTTGAAAAGGCATTTACGTTTTATTTAATACTAGCTGTTGCCCGTGACTTCGTTCATTTATACTTAATCTTAATATATGTATACATATATAATTTTCTAAACACCAAATAAAGTAAACAAAAAATAAAATAGGTAACTAATCGATAAGCGTAAGGCAGTTAGATACCGCACAATTTGTTTACTTATAGCATTTTGTACCCGTCGTAACTTCTAAACGAAAGGTCCGATTCCAACCTTGAAACTATTTAGTTGGACAGTGATTAATATGATATGTATGTCATAATATTTCGGTTCTTCTCGAGTTTTGATTGAACAGTTTAAACAAAAAACTATTCTTGTGACTTAACTATATAAGTGTTACATATTGCCTTGCGAACTTGTGGCTAATTATGCTTATTGTAAACATCTAGTACATTATTTTATGTATCAACAGTTTTCGCAGCGCACGCTAAATAATAACTTATAGGCAAAATTTTGATACGTTGTGTTATATTATTGTAATTTTCTTAGGGATCTTTAATTTATTTAAAAATAAATAATAAGTCTATGTTACTCGCTGAAATGTAGATTTCTATAGGTGAAAGAATTTTTAAAATCAGTTTACTTACACATTACATACATATAAATAAGTATACGAACGTGCAAAAAATAAAATCTTTCCTCTTTAAAGTATTAGCGTAGTTTATGAATGCCAGGATAGATGTATGGATGCATGTTTGATACTCTTTCGAGCAAAAACTAAAACGCGTCACATATGTTATAATTTATAACGATACGCGGACGGAATCGCAGATGAAAGCTGCTACAGAATACAACAGACTTATTTTAACTCTTTTCTTATTTACAATCACAAGAGCAGCGTTAATGTTTTGTCATTGCGTTTTGTTTAGGAACTCAATAAGTATATGACAAAAGCGAGACCAAGTCGAATATAATAATATTAAATAAACCTTCATTTCAGACTATTTGTCCATATGTTTTTTACATTAAAATATATTAACCCTGTTATTTTACATTATTTTACACTATTTTACATAATTAAGAGTCTCATCCAGTGATTTTGGATAGGACAGTCAAATCTAATAGATATTGATTGTATATTGTCCACTGAATTTCAGGTGCACTTGACTTGGATGATGCGGTCTTTGCTACGGGAGTACAAGTCGAAACCTCACCAATATATCTCGCATCTGTTGGGTCACGAGGGTAAAGGCAGTTTGCTCTCCTACTTGAGGAAAAAGTATGTGAATTTTTTTATCACTGTCGTTGCTCGTTGACTTCGGCAATTTTTAATCGCTTGTGTGTTTTATTTAACTGTTCAAAGAAAACTTTCTAATGAGGTTTTTTTTAATGTTAAGACCCGCAGAATCCATACTTATAACACAAGAAACGCCACGGGCGCTGCAACTTAGTAGGATTAAGGGATAGGGAAATGGGCTCTGGCATACCTTACTCACAGAAATACAACAGCACATGTGCTGTTATTTTAGCAAAAGGGAGCTGTTACTCATTTGCGACTGCCCAAATGACTGTTTCGCAGTCATTTGGGTATGCCTTATCTGGTATGCCTTACTCACTCACTACCGCCAAACGGGCTGCCCAATGACTGCGAAACGCAGTGTGCCCTGTCACTACTTTCCAGATCCAGACTAGAGCCAATTTTTAAAAGTTCATTTTTTTTGTGCGAAAAAGGTGCGACGAGAGCAAATATGCGTCCATGGGGAGATCGGTGGGGTATGTGAGACTTCTACCCACTAAAAACCCACAGCGCTTCCTCGCGCCGTCTATTAGGGGTAAGGGATCATGGAAACATGCGTCTGCCTCCCCCACCAGACGAGGCCCGCACACTCGCGGTCTCTTTAGGGATTCCACGTGCACTGTTTATTGTATAGATTAGGACGCGACAATGTTACGTGTTATCTATACAGAGCGAGTATACTGACTGATCGCTATGCCGCCGCCGGGCCGCAAGCCACGCGGCTGGGTATGGCATGCATTTGCTGCGTAAGCACCGCTACAGTATTCCCCCTCTTATTAAAAATAAAATTGAAAATTTTAAAGTAAAATACATTAAGATACAAGAGAAAGAATTGACATTGATACATAAAATCCTTATCTGTACGAGCTTAAAATTACATAGTCATATTATACGAATCATTGTTTATTTTATACATGGTACCGGTAGGTACTTATTTGATTAAGCAGAATTACCGTTGTAATATTTTATTCGCTACTAAATGGTTATACATTGTTATAATAAGCCTTCTGTGAATCACTCCTTCAATTCAGCAAATAGCATTCAGTTATAAAACTTAATTAGTTGCTTCTAATGTAACAGTTATGATTAACTTAATATTCTATTTTAGGTATCTTATTCTAGTTACTGGAATTTATGCTAAAAAATTTTAAACTATGCTGTTGACAGTTACTGACAGACATTTATGCTGAAAATTTAAAAATATGTTGACATTTATGTTACTGTTAAAATAAAATTGTTACATTACAAAGTATTACAAATTATTATTATTTTTTTATATGCTACTTACAATCTATGTCCGCTGTGCAAACACAACTTGCGGTTGAGGCTGGGGTTGTGATTGCTGAACGGTGACTCTTGGTACTTCAACGTTTACAGCTTTAACTTGTTGTTGCATCCAACGTGCACTTCTTGCTTTACATTTTGTGTAGCCAAAGTACAGGAATAATAGACTTAACAGAATAAGTATCGTCACCATGATAGATCCATGTAGCTTCAAGTGCGTTTCTATATCACTTTTGTTTGCGTTATTTGCACCATTTTGAGCGATAATTATTTCTTCCTCTTTGCTGTAACTTTTACCCATTTTGTCAAAAGTATAATAATATGATCGATATGGATGTGGATCAGTAATGATCATAACGACATAACCTCGTGATTGCAAATTTGAAATGATAATTTATATTATTAATGCCTATTTATTAAATTTTACTTTACGTAATCGCAAATCGTACTGTAGGTTTCGAAACTCGGCCACTGCGCGTGGTATAAGTTGTAGACTTTCCGCTGTTAGTTGATCTGTCATGTTGACTATCCTTGTTTGTATCTATGTTATTATCTAAATTATCTGTACATTCTGGTAATCCTTGTCTATCTGTTTGATTGCAATACCCTAACGTATAGGCAGGTTTTAGTCTATCGATTGATACGGAACTCTGTTTACCAAAAATATCTATTATGTAAGACTTGTCTCCCCTTTTAATAACTTTGAAAGGGCTTTCGTAAGGTTGGTGGAGAGAAGCTTTTACTACTTCTTTTCTTACGAAGACATGTTCGGAATCTCGTAAATCTTTATGCACAAAAATTGATCTAGAATCTCGTTGTTTAATTGGCCTTGGTTTTAAGTTACTAATAGTTTGTCTAAGATTTTTTACAAACTCGTATGAATCATATTTATTTACTTCGCTTGTGTCGTAAAAATCGCCGGGAAGTTTTAACTTGATACCGTACATGAGTTCGGCTGCGCTGACGCATGTGTCTGTTCGTGGAACAGCGCGTAGACCTAACATAACTGCTGACAATTCAGTGTACCAATTTAAATTGTTGTTTAATCTAGCTCTTAGAGCTGATTTAAGAGATCTATGCCACCTTTCAACCATTCCATTACTTTGAGGGTGGTAGGTATTAGTACGCAATTTTTCTATTCCTAAAAATTTTGACAATTGTACGAACAAATTACTTTCAAATTGTTTTCCTTGATCTGACGTCAGTCGACGTGGACATCCGAAACGTGAAATCCAGTTTTCGAAAATTTTTCTAGCTACTAATTCTGCAGTGATTTCTCTCATTGGTATTGCTTCTGGCCAACCTGTTCCTCTATCTATGATTGTTAAAAGATATCTATAGCCTTCGGCTGTAGTGGGTAGTGGCCCTACTATATCTATATGTATATGCTCGAGTCGTCCGCATTGTGGAAATTGACCTAGTTCTGACATCGTATGACGTTGAATTTTTGACTTCTGACAATTAATACAATTTTTACTCCAAAGCGATATATCTTTGTTCATAGACGGCCAGTAATATCGATCTTTAATTAATTTTTTTGTAGTTCTGATTCCTGGATGACTCAAGTTATGTAATGTATCGAAAGCGATTCTGCGATATTTTTGTGTTAGATACGGTCTAGCTTTCTGGGTAGACATATTACAGACTAAAGAATTTTCACAGTTCGGTAAATATATTTCCCTAAATTGTGAATTGTCTTTCTTTCCGTTCGTTCGATGTAATAAGTCTTTTAACTCGCTGTCTGATGACTGATCGATTGCTAAGTCTTTATAGTGAATGGTGGTAGGACATGTTATGCTCTCTATTCGGGATAATGTATCTGCTACTATATTACTTCGGCCCGTGATATGCCGTATGTCTGTTGTGAATTCGCTTATGTAAGATAGTTGTCTAGTGCGCCTTGGTAATTCTTTGTCGTTGCTTTTTTTGCTATAGGCGTAAGTTAAAGGTTTATGATCCGTATATATAATTAATTGACGTCCCTCAAACATCTTACGAAAATATTGTACTGACAAATAAATAGCTGTAAGTTCGCGATCATATGCTGAATATTTTTGTTGGGCATCTGAGAACTTTTTGGAAAAATAACCTAGAGGTTCCCAGTGATCATCGACTTTTTGCTGTAATACGGCGCCTACGCACGTGTTCGATGCGTCGGTCATGAGTGCTAGCGGGGTATCGGGTAACGGATGTGATAACGTAACTGCCTTCGTAAGGCTTGCCTTACACTGTTCGTATTGTGTTGTCGCTTCGGTAGTCCAATTAATTTTAGTACGATCGTTACGTTTTGAATTATGTAGATAAGAATTTAATTTAGACTGTATCTCCGCCGCGTTGGGAATATGTGGTCTATAAAAATTTACCATTCCTAAAAATCGTCTTAGATCTGATATAGTTTCTGGCTTAGGGAAATTCAGAATAGCTTCGACTTTTTTGTCCAGTGGACGTATACCTTTACATGATACTTCATGACCTAAAAATTCTATTACTTTTTGACCGAAACTACACTTAGATACGTTAATCGTGATGCCAAAATCATTAAATCTTTTTAATACTGCTTGTAAATGTTGTTTATGAGTTTCTTCGTTAGTACTAGCGATTATGACGTCATCTAGGAATGCAAAATAAAAATCTGATTGCAACTCTGAATTTAATCCTGATAATACACTTTGATCCATGAAGCGTTGGAATGTCTGTGCGGCGTTACAAAGACCAAAAGGCATTCGTAAAAATTCGTAAAGACCAAAAGGGGTTATTATGGCGGTTTTTTTAATATCGTCGGCATTGACTGGAATACAATGATATGCTCTATTTATATCTAGGCGTGAGAATATGGTTTTATTACTTAAAATATATGTAAAATCGTGCAAGCGTGGTACTGGGTATCTATCGGGTTTAGTGATGTGATTCAGTCTCCTATAATCGCCGCAAGGACGTAGTTGCCCGTTTTTTTTGGGTACTATGTGTAGTGGACTCGCCCACTCACTTTTAGAAGGTCGACATATACCTAATTCTTGCATATGCCTAAATTCCTCTTTGGCTATTTTGTAGCGATCCGGTGGTAGTGGTCTCGCTTTAGAATGTAAGGGTGGACCTGTTGTAGCTATATGATGCGTCACCGAGTGTGACGGAATTTCCTTAAAAGATATCGGTTTAGTGACATCTGGGAATAGTTTTAGTATATCATAGTAAGGGTGATCGTTAGCTATTGTATTTATGGTAGAATATTCGTTATCAACCAGAGAGGCAAGGATGTTCAGATTTGTTACTTGATCTACTAATTTCTTGGAACTTAAATCTACTAACAATTTATAGTATGCTAAAAAATCGGCACCTAGTATAGGTTGAGAAACATCTGCAATAATAAATGTCCATCTGAAATTGCGTCTTAGCTTAAGATTGAGAACTAATGATTTTACACCGTAAGTCCGAATTTCACTTCCATTTGCAGCAAATAAACGATATCTAGATAACTCACCACTATTCTTGTCCTTACGTGTCGCTGGCAATACGGATACGTTTGCACCCGTATCTACTAAAAATCTTAAGTTGTTCTTCCAGTCTGTTACGCACAGGCGATGGTTGCTAGTTGGTACGTAGTCGCCTGCTCCAGTACGTACCTCGTTTAGTTTTCCTTCTCCTTAGTGTTATGCCAGTTGCAGGGTTGTTCGCAGCGTCTTGCTTGCTCTCTAAATTTGTAATGGTATCTGCAGAGCCAATTCGGATCGTCTCTTGTTGGTCTTGGTCTATTGTTAGAGCGTGATCTCGATCGACGATGAATGAAGTTTCTTCCTCGGCCTCGACCTCGGAAACGGCTGCGCCCGCGATTCACTTCGGTGCGTAAAGATGCTACTTCCAATGTTAATTTGCTTAACTGCGACATCATCTCCGTTATCGGTAAAAATGATTGGTTGTTCACTGTACTCGTCATTGGATTGATTACGTTGCATTGTGCGATTTCGCCTACGTTGATATGCTCCATAATGTTGTCTGCAACGATGGCTAATTTTTCCAACGTGGTCTCTTGTGTGACAGCTAGACTGGCTCTGACCGATGCTGGTAAACGACTTAACCATAAATTCTTTAATATTTGCTCCGACACGTTCATGTTACGGCCTACTTCGGCCATTCTTCGTAGAAGCTGTGACGGTTTTTGGCTGCCTAGCTCCAGCTCACTGACTAATTTTTTAAACTGAGCATTAATTGAGTCTTCATATACTTGCAGTAGTCGTTCCTTTAATGCTTGGTATTTATTAATTAAATTTGTATTGTAAATAATGTCGCTAACCTGTTGTAACGCGTCCTGAGTCAGCTTCGATACGGCAACGTGGAATTTTACGTCATCGCTTGTCTTTTGTGGTAACAGCGTGTGCTCAAACTGCGCGAACCATAACCTTGGCAAGTGTGGCCAAAATTCCGGGAGTCTTGAATTTATACTTATGGCTGCCAGGTCTCCTGACAGGCCCGCACCTGTTGCGTCGGTGGTAATGGCGGTAGCCGGTAATTCTTCACGTGCATAACCTGTATACGTCGCTTCAAATTGGTTACTTGTACTTGCCGATGGATATATTGTTGCTGTTTGGCCTGAAATTTGCACTCCTTCCATTTCCGTCTAATGTCCAAAATATTTAAACGCGGGGTCACCACTTTAGGGTTAAAGAAACAAAGGATTCCACGTGCACTGTTTATTGTATAGATTAGGACGCGACAATGTTACGTGTTATCTATACAGAGCGAGTATACTGACTGATCGCTATGCCGCCGCCGGGCCGCAAGCCACGCGGCTGGGTATGGCATGCATTTGCTGCGTAAGCACCGCTACAGTCTCCACCTCGATTAGGCGCGGCGTTTGACCTCCACGCCGTGGAGAGACGTGCCGGAAACACACAGCACGTTTCCTCTCGTTGCCCGGTGTTCTGACCACGACGGCAGACGACCCCATGTCCGCCGTTCCCGAGCGAAGCGACACGAGCCTCCCATGTTGAGCAAGCACACTCATCCAACGCGATCGTCAAGTTTTCCAATACTCACGGACACAAGTTGGCATAGAGTCTGCACACAAGTATGAAAAACTACGTCAGCTATGCCAGCTAAGCTAAACTGAATTAGGCTAGCTTTCGGTCTGCATTCCGCTTTAAGTAGTTTTAAACAAAATTAAATCCTATGATAAATAAATAGTTTTAGGGATAGTATTTGCATTCACGACAGGTTAGTAAAAATAATTAGTAGATAAAGTATCTAAATTAAAATAATTGAACAAAATAGGAAACAAGTGTGTGATGTATATACAGTTGAATCCGTTTATAATGACATCGAAAGGAATTGACAAACACGTCATTATAAGCGGACGTCATACAAAGCGTTTTGTGAAAAAAAAAACCTTTTTTATGTAAATATGTATGTACTTAAGTATTTTAATAGAGAAACATAGTAACTACATATGTATACATACATATTAAATCAAAATAAAAATTGCACGTAATAAGTGTAATTGCACGTACACTTGCGCCCATAAAAATTCTACCGGTTGTTTTTGTTAAAAAGTGATTTTATTGTTGTTTATTGTTTAATAATAATTTAAGTGTTTCATTTTATAACAAATTTCTTAATATTAAATTTAACTAATTTGTTTTTTATACCTCACTCTAAACATCAATTTAAAATATTATGAAAACAACCGTGACCATTTTTATTGTACGCGAGTGTAGGATGCGCAGACTTTCCCCCACTACGTTAAAATCTTGCCAAGTTATGTGCCGGTCACTATACCGGAGATGTAAAGAATCATGTCGGTCATTATAACCGGACATAATTTATTAAAAATGGGTCATAATAAACGACACGTCACTGTAAGGGAAGTCATTATATCCGACATTTTTATAAAGAATTTTATATGAAAACCAAACTTCGTAGTGTAATTACGTCATAATAATCGGTTGGTCAATATAGGCGGAGTCATTATAAATGGATTCAACTGTATTATTTAAATATTTACAGAAATATTATTTAAATATATCACTAATAAAACCGTAATAAAGACGTTAGATGTTTATTTTGTCATTTACAGGGATGTGTCATTTACATTTCCTCAAAAAATAAAATAAAAAAAAGTGGTAGAATACACACTGCATTTCGCAGATATAAACTTGGCAGTCGAATATAACTGCGGAACCACAGGGTAGGGGAGTGGGCCCTGGAATTCTTCATGTACAGAAATATTAAAGTGCTGTTCTTTCACATTGTTTTCGGCGAAAGTGTTTGCCTGTCATTGACTTTTTTATTTTTTTATTTAAGGGTTTTATTTTTAAGGGTTTTATTTTTTATTTAAGGGTTTGGGCTCTTGGCATCTACACGGGAAACTCTGAGAGCGGCATTGATTATACTTCCATGTATAGCCTGTTCTCGGCGCAAGTTGTGCTCACCAAGCAAGGATTGGACAACATCGATAAGGCAACTATTACAATATTCTATTCATTTTCTTAAAAATGATAACAATAAAAATTGTTCTGTGTTGCATATTAAATAGGTCTAGGTGTTTGTCCATCTCACATTCCTATAAAAAGTACTAGTTTAATATGATTAGAGAAAGTTTTTATAGGATTTTTTGGTCATTTTCTGGACTTCGTCATAATCACAAACAATGATATTTTGTTTTTTTTACTAATGTTATAAACAAAAATTTAAAATCCAATAAAAAAGAGTGTCTCTAACGATTGCATGATTAAAAAAAATAAAAAAATAAACAAGAAGTTAATTTTAATTTGATACGATTCGATTTGTCCCAAGCTTAATTAAAAATTTATTTATTAAAGACAGTTGCTGTGTTAAATATATTTGCATATATTTTTGTGTTTAGGTACTGGAAGCAATTTTCTCATACATAAATATGCTGAGGAAGTTGGGACCGTCTAAAAGGATATTTGACGAGATTAAGGTGAGTTTTATTTTTTTAACTTCAATCTTATCGTTTTGTGTTTAGTAACTATCCATCCATAAGAGTTAACCGGGTGTTAAAGTTACTTTAAATAAGTAAAGGGATTAAAGAAATAAGGAATTAAGAATAATTGACACTTCTTTCAACATGTTTGGGTGTTGGGTTAGATTTTTAGCTTAATAATGTAAGGAAATGCTTAAGAAACAAAATTTACTTGGTTTGTTTACTCACGGTGGGATGTACGAATTGTTCGCAGTAAAATTTCATGGTTGACTCGGCGTTAGTACCGATAGTATCGTAAAGTCAGGGTAAGAAAAGGTTCGTCACCTGAAAGTCGACTAGGACAATTATCAGTCATGCCAAAATTTCATTTCAAACGTCTGTCAGTTATCTGCTTAGTGCTTTAGTTTGATAAGGTACAAAGAGTCCACGATTAATTTGATAACTGACGAAGGTTTTCGTACCTCGACTGTACATATGACCCACAGTTGCTATCGACAAAATAGATCCCATCCTCTGTAGCTTCATATACATTTACTCGATTCTTTTTGATCGCTCATAGACAATAGAGGAGACGAGTTTCCGTTTCGAAGAGGAATCGCAACCGGCTGAGTACGTGGAGATGCTCGCTGAGAACATGCACTACTACCCACCCGAACATTACATCACTGGAGACAGACTCTATTATACGTACGATCCTAAGGTATATCTTTGTCTTCATTTGTAAGTTACTAGTTTCGCGCTCTGCCTTCAATCAAACGGAGATGGGGCTGTATTTATTTTATTTATTTCTATTTTGTTACAACAACAAGAAATAAACACCAGTTAACAAATTTCCAAACTTAGGTAAAAACTTTTCTTCTAACAGATTCCAGGTCTTATAATTTAGTTTAGATTATAGATTATTAACATAGTATGTTACTATTGATAAATTTTACTCAATAATATATCTTGGTTACTTACATCTGTTTTCATATAAAAAGTATATTATTATCCTTACATATTATAAAATAAACCCCCGCCTCATATGTTTGTGTGTATGTTCGCTATAATCTCAAAAACTACTGAACGGATTTTCATGCCGTTTTCTTCTATCAACAGAGTAATTCCTGAATAATCTATAGGTATATAATTCGTTAAGGTTGTATCCTTAGATTCACGAGGGTTTGCAAATGGAGCATATATCACTAAGCAGTTCTATCCAAATCCGATAGATGTCACCGCTTCATATTATTCTATTGTAGTATAGTAGATGGCGCCATCAATAGTGTTATATTTTTTATTTTTCAACGCGGATGAAAAATAAACGCGGACGAAATTCGCGGGAACCAGCTAGCGCTTTAAATAAGGCAAATAAAGTATAAATATTTAACACTTTTTAGTAATTATTGTTTATTAAAAGTTATACCTACCTAAATACAACAGACATGGAAAATTGCATGAAAATCGCAAATTAAGTTGGTTACAAATTTGGCTTGGGTTTTTTTAGAGACACATTTTTCATTCTGGTTTTTCATTGCAATTTCTATTAATAATGTTTTTATTTATTTACACAGGCTATTAGTGAACTGATGGAATGTATGACCGCAGACAAAGTTAATATAATGGTACTGTCCAACAAGCACTCGAAACCGATTCAGTACAACGCCAAGGAGAAATGGTTCAACACTGAATATAGGAGAGAAGGTATGATGTCTATCGCGGTGGCGGGTGCTTCTTAGAAGCTCAAAAGCTCGGCATGCCTAAACGCACGCACTGCCTAAACAAAAAATATCTTTATTTTCTTGTTCTTACGACGAAGCACGCGAACAATTTATTGTTCGCACGTTTAATGTTTTTAGAAATATCAGTGGCCGATCGCGCCTGGGATACTCGGCAGCCATACCACAAAGAGGAGTTGAGTTATATTTAACAGTCTCTCTCCAACAATAGGTTTCTTATCGGGCTTGCAGATGTCGTCGCTTTCACTCTCATCAACCAATAATTAGACATAGTTATAGTTGATGTATGTATATAGTGATTTGTATGAGAAAATAAACCAGGTCAGACATGCGAACTGCAATGAAGTTAGCGCACAGTACATGCACTTGTGAATTTCTTTCTTTTTCTGCGCAATACGTTCGTTCGTTCGTATCTTACTTTACTTGTGTGGGCTTATGACGATAGTCGGTTTCTAATTTACCTTTTGTGTTTTGATAGCCGAAGAAAAGCTAAAAACGTTAAATTGTGCTCAAAAAAAGAAAAAAAAAACCACCTGATATGTTTATATCTCAGAGTAGTAAATCGCACAAAAGGCAATTTAATAGATCTGTATATAAAACTCATTGGATTGTTGGGTGTTCTCATTCTAATTAGTTATTTTGTTGGTGTTGTGTTCTAAAAACAAGTCGGGAACTACAGAAAATTGTCGGGTTTGCCCTATTTGTAAACCCAAGGCACGCCACTGCTTACCCGCAACGGTTATCTTGCAGAGATCCCCTCGGAATGGCTCCACCGTTGGCTGAATGTGGAGCCGTTGCCCTTCTTCCAAGAGCCGGATGAGAACGTGTTCATAACGCGCGACTTCCGCCTCGTGCAGCCGGCTGCCGCTTACCTCGACGCGGCACAAGCCCTCGACATCGACATTCACAACAGCTCCCCCAAGGACGTGCACAGAAAAGTGAAGGCTGCGCCCAAACAGGACGTTGTTCTCAAACACGACGACTTGATAGCTGTTGTCAAAGATTTCAGGTAATTCTTTGAACGAGCGGTCGCCCAGTGGTCGAAATTCGACTGTAATTTATTTAATTTTTAACTATATTAATCGCTTCTCAGTTTGATCACAGACCTTGACCATAAACAAAAGAGTACCTATACATAGAGTACCCTTCGACATGTCTAATCATGTACACGCACTCTACGCTAGCGTGCCTGTTTGCAGAAATAATCGTGACGTAACCATTGCAAACATGTATTGAATTACTAACGTACTTAAGTATTAAGCTTGTTTTATTTTTATTTTCGCTCGATGCTGTGACGCAAATGCATACTATCTTCGCGAAGGATAGGAAACATTTTCATGTCGTACTCAATTTTAATATGGATCTTCAACTGTCACAGATTGGATCAACCAAACTTGATCCGGAAGAACCGTCACATGGAGGTGTGGTACAAACCCGACTTCAAGTTCCGTTTTCCGACGGCACTACTCTACTTCTATTTCATCACTCCACTCAGCCTCAAGTCGCCCAGGGAGTGAGTATTTTTACAGGCCTTTTGAAGCTAATAAAGAAAGTGACAGTAATCTTACCATATATTATGTCGAGATAATTTGACAATTATTGTAAGAAAAAGTTCAAATTTATGACGGGAAACATAATTTATTCTTTTATTTTTAATACAATGGTGTTTACAAATGTTTTATGATTATTTAAAAGACGCCAACAGCACAACACACTTAAATCACATAACATATCATTAACAAATTATGGCAGCTGGTATATGAGCCAATTATAGGCATCCACAACGCTCACAACGAACAACTGCACGCCAATGTCTTCTATTATAACTGAGGTAGACGAGGCATACGCACCAAATCTTGAATCGTCCAAACGGAGCTAATTCGCACTGTTGCACTAAAGTCAGTGTTATCTAAAACGCTATGCGTAACAGTCGTATACGAAACTGCGAAGAAGTGTCACATTACGCGTAATATAACGAATTACGGCTGCATTATCACCTAAAGTCTTTAGTCTTTTCATCTTGTAACAACAATATTAGTTTTACCGTAAGTATACAGAATTAATGCGTATTTTCACGGGTTTTAATAATTTTATGTAATATTGTTTCAGTCTGTACTAGCGAGCGTTTGTTTCGACTGCGTCGGTTGTACGTACGAGTAGTCCAACGCCCCATAGGTCATCTTTTTCGCTTTTGTTGATGATTCTATCTCGCACTCGTTTACGTAGAGCTACTTTCTGTTGATATTATCAATGTCTAGTTTTTAGTATGCTTTTCAAATGTCATTTGGTAGGTACACCACGTCTACCTAAGTTATAATAGAAGTCTTTGCTACATGCACATAATGAAATTAAATACCGTAGGCATAAAAAGCAATAAAATACAGATTATGTTGATTCCATCTCAATAAAAAGTCTTTTTATTTTTATACTGATATTATTTAATGCTTTTTTTTTATTTTTTCTATTTTTTATGTTAAGATCGGCAGACAGGCTGACGGTCCACTTGATGGTAGGTGTCTACTGTCGCCTATAACACAAGCAACGCCAAAGATGCTGCAAGTGCGCTGCCGACTACAATGGGATTAAGGATAAGGAGATTAGGAGGGGATAGGGAAATGGGTCAAAAATATGAAAGTAGTCAAAAATACTACTTGATGGTAGGTGGCTACCGTCGCCTATAACATAAGCAACACCACAGGTGCTGTGCCGACCATAGGGTAGGATTAAGGGTAAGGGATTAGCAAGGGATTAACACTTACAGACACATTACTGACCACTTCTTCGTAATCTTTGGGTTCATAAAGTTAATTTTGTAAAACGGCTTGGTAAATCAATCTTCAGATTTTAATACGCTATAGAGGGCTGAAAGCAAAAGCCGTAAAACTTTTGACTTATTTTGATATTATCTAGTTAGATGGTATTTTTTTAATCAATCGCAGTAATAAAGTACATATTGCCCAAGTTCTTTAACAAATAAAATAGTAATTTCGATCCAAAAAAAGCTTTTAAATTCAAAAGTAAACTTCGCCGAGCAAGTTTTTGAAGAAACCAGTACTAGACTCTTGTTCAACAGATTTGACTTAATACGAATATACCAAAAAAAATTATCACTTACAGTTCCTGTATGCTCGATCTGTGGACCGATGTATTACAGCAAGGACTCAAGGTAAAACGTAAAACATTAATTTACATAATTAACATAACATTAACTGAGTAAACTTGTTCCCCCCCGTTATTGATCCAATATTTGTGTGTCGTTACAGGAAGATATTTACCCGGCCAATATGGCGGATTTGTCTCATTCATTGTACGTCACCGACAAAGGGCTCACTTTAAAAGTCAAAGGATATAGTCAAAATTTACATGTAAGTGTTTATTAAAATGAATTATTATCGAATTAATTATTTTTATGACTCACTTTCATAACAACGCGTACGTTACACGGCAACACATGCGCTTTTATTTCACGGTGGTCTTCTGTAAGACTGTGTTCATACCCCGATCCCCACCACTCAAATCTAAAGGGCCTCATACTATCTTTCGTTCTGTTATTTCGCTAGTGACAGGGCACATTACGTTCGGCAGTCACAAACATTACGTTCACAGTCGCGGCACAGTATAACCAATTCCTTACAGGATACCACCGCGATGTGTTTGGGTGAGTGAGTAATGGATGCCAGAGTGCCCGAGTCTATTCTTCCATTTTTCCTTTTTTCTTTATTGTCTATCCTATTAAAAGATCTGCATCGCACTGGCAACCTTTATTGCGTTGCTTGTAGACCTCTACAGAAGACCAGCATAAGAAAACAGCGCGTGCGATAAGGGATGCCAGAGTACTCCAGTACTCTGACAGAGATAGAGGAAAAGGCTCCAGCCTTTTCCTCTATCTCCTCTTTAAACCTTTATCTTTATTCCATCACTGCAGCGCACTTGCAACCTTTATGCCGTTGCTTGTGGGACCGTCAGCCTGTTTGCCGACTTTTATATAAAAAAATGTGATAATGTAGGTGCGTAAACTGTTTACTTTTTTTAATTGTCTAAGAGGTTCGTCTTCATAACCTTTAAATCCCATATGATTTATTACGTTTTTCAATATAGTATCGCGAAAACAGTTGGTTTCCCAAGATCGACATCTTTTTTGTATCTTCCACTACATAAATTATCAAGAGCCATGAAATATTAGAGTTATAGGAAATGAAATCAACTTTTAACTAGAACTCGATCATATATAATGCAATGCGTTGAAATGACAGCTGGTGGTGGAGCTGATCTCGCGCGCAATGGTCCCGCGTCCGGATGCTGTTTCGCAGGAGCTGTTCGCGGCGGTGCGCGAGGTGCGCGCGCGCATCTACCACAACCAGCTCATCAAGCCGCACAAGCTCGGCAAGTCGGTACACTTTACAATTATATCACTGTACTAATGCATTATTTGTGATTGTCTATATAAATAACAACCTATAATAAAAAAAAATATAAAATAACCCCTGACATGCTTTATGTGGGTATCCCGCAGACTACATGATGCTGCAGCGTAATTTTAAATCCATAGAATTAGTGATATCCCTTCGTCAACTAGGAAATGAGCTGATGATCTTCAAACGCCTAAACAGATCTTCATAAATGTATACTAATAAATGAAAATGAAGTGTCTATTGTAACTGCTACGTATTTACTAAATTTATATCCAACCTAAAAGCTGTTTAGGGATATTTTAAATTTATTGGTGTACTTTAAAATTTTTAAATTTAAAATTTTTACTTTTAAATTTATTTAAATTAATTCTTTTTTATATTTTAAAAAGTCACACTATATGTTAGATTGGTGTTAAATATACAGGGACGTGCGTATGGATATCCTCCTGGATCCGTACGTGTCTCCGCGGGACAAAGCTATGGCTATTAACGACATCACACTGGAGAATTTGAAGGACTTCAGTAGGGATTTCCTCTCCAAAATGTATTTACAGGTATACACATACATAGACATTTATAGGCTTTAACGGGAAAATTAACAATAAAAATTGTGGGCAATTTAAACAAATCAATTTTGTTCCATGTATTTTCACATACTATCATCACATAAACCATCAAGTTATCATATATCAATCATCATAATATATCATCATTATATATGCTAGCTAGCTTAAACTTTTATCATCTTTAAGCGCAAGCAGACAATTTGTTATATCTCATTTAAAATTGTTATAGTCATTTAAAATTGTTTCATTTAAATTTGTTATAGTGGTGGGACAGTATTTGAAATTTGACTGTAACATTTACAGCTAGAAACTAATTTAGTTAATCTGTCATTAATTTTTTGTGCTAACGTTTTAAATGCTTAAAAATAAGTACATAGTTTTCTCTTCACATTATATACTGATTTTCCTTAAAATTTCTGTAGTTTATTCAGATTTTTATAGTTTTTGTCAATAAAAATCAGTTAAATAATAAAAAGATTATGAGAAATTAATTACATTGATTAAAAATTAAATAAATTCCATTATGCTATTTATGGAGTCCAAGATTTAACATTGACTTGCCTCTTACTCCCTTAGAGTGTGTATTGCATTAAAAAATTATATATCGTCTGAATTTCCAGGTATTGGTGCAAGGCAACATACAGTGGCACAAAGCGATTCGGATATCTGAGAAGGTTCTTTCTACTATCAAATGGGAGGGACTTTCCGAAGAAGAAATGCCCCAGGTACACTCCAATACTTTTCTGATATTCGGATATCTCTGAAAACATTAACTTAAAGCGACAAAACACAAGTGATTTTTATATGTGACCGCACACTGGACTGAGTGTGGTAGCGCTCGGAATGTGTGGGAATATCCATACCTATTCCCGCTTCAGCGTAGCCATACACATTGACCAGTTCAGATGTCTCTCAATGACTAGGTCACAGCACCATAGATCTTCGTATTAAGGCATTTGGTGTTTTTTCAAATGCTGCCCAACTGTGTTCTTCTGTCGGCTTTTTCATCAATATGCTAAGATATACTAAGTGAATGTTTGAAGTCTGGCTTCAAGTCTCCCTCAAGTAGACAACATCATATTCAAAAGATATGCCCCACCTTAATGTATGAAATTTTGATTGGATAGTTGAAGGCGTGCCTCAAGTCTCCCTCAAGTAGACTTTCCGTTATATGTAGGAGATTGCCTCACATTAATGTATGAAATTTTGATTGGGTAGCTCCGCGTGCACAAGCTGCCGCTGGGCTCGCGGTGCGTTCGCGTGTCCAGCTTCAACCGCGCCTCGGCCAACAGCATCGTCACCAATTATTACCAAGGCGAGCTCACCAAGCCCTCCGACGCAGCTACCCTCGAACTGCTCATGGTGAGTTCATCATACCAATCGAAAACATCTCTTTCATTATGGGGACATTTACTTGCCTTCAACACACGTATTTAGTAACTAGCTGATCCCGGTCTCGCTTCGCTGCGAGACACACGTGGTTTTATTTATTAGTATCCTTATATCTCCAAATTACTTAACCGACCTTAATGAAATTTTGCACACTATGTGTAATTTGGTCCGATTTTTTTTATATTCCAAATTAATTGTTCTTTATAGGACAAAGAATTATAAGTTACTAACAGGTTGGACTCGATAGTGTCGCTGCTATCGGGTTACAAATTGGGTATAACATCCAATAGATGGCGCCGTGTTTCGATTACAATCACAATTGTATTTTTCTTGCATTATTATTACTTTATATTATACGGGGAATCTATAGTTATGTATACTACACACACATATCACAGTGACATGCATACGTACAGAAGAAATATCGCTCCGTGTTGGAGTGGGTTATCAAACCCTGGATGGTTTAGATTCACAATTGAACGCGATAGGTGGCGATGCAATCGACTTACAGATTTTTTTTAGGATGCGAACAGTGAACACTGCATTTCGCAGTCTTTTAGGCGTCTGGCGGTAGTAACCACCCCCTTACAGAAAACCACCGTGAAATATCAGCATGTGTACTGTTGTGTATCGGTGACTGCGTAAAGGATACCAGAGCCCATTTCCCTATCCCCTTCCCATTTCTCTATTCCCATTCCCTTATCATTAATCCTACCGTAGACGACAGAGCACTTGCAGCACCTGTGGCGTTTCTTGTGTTATAGGCGACGGTAGCTACCTACCATCAAGTGAACCGTCAGCCTGTTTGTCGATCTTAACATAAAAAAGGGCAACGTCTGCTGGCTCCACTAGTAACTTTAATATAGATTCAATAACATAAAAAATCACACTGACAGAAAAGGAAATTTGAACACTCCCAAGAAAATGTGTATTTATATTCAAAAACAAAATTTACAATTGGGAAGTTAATGAAACAAAGAACTGCAAAATTCTTTTAAAAGTGCAAGAAATATTTTTGCACTTGAGGACTTTCATTTCAGAGATTAAATTAATTCACAATATTTCTACTTTGAATTGGTTGCAATCGAACAATTAAATGTATTTTCAAAGAATTTATCAATTGAGTGCTTACAGTGGAGGTTATTTCATAAAATTCTTTGCAACACGAAAACTATCCGTCACCTACTTCTAGATAACTGCATTTGACTTGTTGCCAATTTCCTGTATCATACTAAAAACCCCTTGAAGGTCGAATTTCAGACCGTATATATTTGAGTGTTTATGCTATACTCTCGTGGTATACTTCAGATGCTGATGGATGAGCCGGTTTTCGATGAGCTGCGCACCAAACAGCAACTTGGCTATAGCGTGTTCAGTATGATGCGGTACACCTTTGGAGTCTTGGGCTTCTCAATCACCGTCAACACACAGCGCGACAAGTTCAGGTAGCAAATCACACTGTGGTGTGAAGGTTTAAAGTCTGTGTACTTAAGTCTGTGTACCTATTGTCGCTTTTAAACGCAAGCGAAATGGGGGAGGGATATCCAAGTGCGATGCCGACCCTTACAGGAAAAAGAATGGGTCCTTTATTTCACACACCGAAACCGTGATGGTCTTCTATGAGAGATCTACCTCCAGATAGAAATAAATCTGTACAATAAACATCTCCACTGGCTCTTCATGAGTCAAGAATACAAGAAAGATGTTTTATTTGTAGACTATATTAATGTAATAGACCTTCGCCCGGGTGCCGTTGGGGTAGTTAAGTTCCGTTTATACCTTCAGACAACGAACATATCAGACACGTACTGTCTCAGATTCCGTCAGAGATTTTTATTTTTGCAACTGATACTTTAATTATAGTAGCTATTACAGTTTAGCTATTTAGCTATTACAGTTATAAAAAGTCCAAAATTCCAAAAATTATCTTCAAAATTTTCGCACTCAATTGTATCAAAAAGTGGACGTTAGGATTAGAGTCTTAAGTTTAAGGATTTCTTCGTAGGCCTAATTGTTTTCGATATCAGTACTAGGTTAGGAAAATATGTCGTATAATATATATGATGTGTTTTATGACGTGACTGTGTGGGTGAAGCGTGTCGCAGGTGGACTCTCGCATTGAGGCGTTCCTCAAGCGGTTCGCACGCGACTACTCGATTCAGAACGAGAGGGAACTAGCGCACTCGAAGCGAGCTCTAGTGCAGCTCAAACACACCACAGACTTCGATATCAAGGAGGAGGTAAGACACGAAATCATCCCTACACTTCTTGGGATAGAGCACATTCTAGTAATATTGTCGCAACCTTCAGTAAATTACTGTGAAAATTTTAACTGCAGCCTGTCATCCAAAATTTAATAGACAAAATCTTTGATTACGATTCATTTAATGATAATTCCTAACGAACTATACAGGCTGTTTAAAATCACTGACTATATAGTCTTGTCTTACCTATTATCCCTGTGCCTATCAAATCAAGAACTACAGTTTGAATTGAAACTATAGTTTGTCACTTATCAGGATACTCTCTAAACTTTAGAGTCTAAAGCCTAGTCTAGTCTAAGTTTATATATGACACTCACACAATGTCGCCTTCGGGAGATGTAACTTTATGGGTAGTTTTAAAAAATGATTTTTAAACTTTTTATTCTAGTTTTTTTTTTAAAATAGTAAATGCACATTAAAAATAAATCAAACTCATAATGTATTTAATGCTATTTACATCACACCTATTATACGAGATCATCTATTATTTTTGAAAAAGACCTTGTAAACAGACATGCATTTTTAAAAGGATCGGCATTATTTCCGTATAGGAAAATATTGTGCTAGTGGTAGCCTTCTTCGCGTGTTTAGTTTCTTGCACCGCCATTTAAGCAATCACGGAGAAAAACACTCCGCTCCGCTGCGATTTCATTAAAAGATATATTAGTTATAATTTTTCGTATGCAATTAAGGATTTTCTCTTATTAAATTTCAAATTATTTAATTATAAATTGTATTCATTACAGGGTGACAGAAATTGGCGAGAAATTGTCAGCGGAGAATATAAGTTCCACAGGTTATATGATGAGGTTTGTCACTTAATATATAATACTTCAAAACTTTATTTTATTTATTTAAAGCGAATAATTGCCATAATAAGATCTTTTTGCGAATTGTCAAAATGGATCTATTGTATTGTTAAGATTGTAATCAATTTAATTATTTTATGTAAACAATTATTTATTTATTTATTTATTTTAGGGAAATTTACAGGCACTAATATTACATAGTAAACAATTCAAATAGAAACAAACACCAAATAAAAAAAATCACTTATAGCATGAAAGATCACAAAGATTAATTACAACCAGCATAGGCAAGTTACACTACAATATAAGGAAGTTATAGTTTTAAAAAGTTACTAAAAGAATTTTTTGGTTATAATATTCCTAGTTTTAAGTATAGAGCTGTTTGTTTATCACTAACGATGATTTCGTTCAGATCCACAATGTCGAAATCTTAATATGTTGAATTTTTTCCATGCAGCATAATGTCTAATTCTTAAATTCATTCACATAATATTGATATGTAACTCTCTTATATTTGATTTATCAACTCATTAACTATAATGAGTTGATAAATCAAATGAGTTGACCCTGAAGTTATAAATATATAGTTGTATCAAGATTATGTTATCTTTTCTTATTTTTAGTGTTTATGTGCCATTTGTTTTTTGTTTACCGTAACTACACGTGCTTTAATAGATACATATAAATTTATTACATTTTTATGATATAGAAAATTTTCATTATATAATAATATGGAAAGCTACAAATAATAATAATAATAGAAATATAGTATTTAACAAGATGAAATATCTATTTTATTCGAAATTCTAGTATAAATAGCAAAAACTGTTCAAAAATTTATCAATTAGTTTTTATTAAATAGCAAAAAACAAATATAGTGTAATTTTGATTCCACTATATTGATGTAAATTTTGAAAAGTAATAAATAAAAAATATATAGATTTTTTATATGAAACAGGGCGTTAATTTCCATATTACATGTCCGTGTAATGATGTAGGGAGTGTCTATAACCATTTCGAATTCTCTTTTTATTGATTTTTCATTATTTTCCATTCAGGAGGTGTCGTGACCGGACCGGTTCGAAGTCGAGAAAAAATACCTATCGACATTTCGATAGCGCGACACGGACTCGGTCCGGTCGAGCATAATTGGTTCATATAAAAGTAAACTATAGATATTTGACCGTGCCACGACAAAATCAACGTTGGTTTAGGTATTGTTTACGTTAACGAACAATTTTTTGCTAAGGTCGGCAGACAGGCTGACGGTCTACTTGATGGTCGCCTACCTCGCCCATAACACAAGCAACGCCACAGGTGCTGCAAGTGCGCTGCCAACTACAGTAGGATTAAGGATATGGGGTTGGGAACGGTTACAGAAATGTTATGGTAACAATGTTTTATTAGACAGTAAGTTGATAAATTTTTGTTTGTTTTCAGGCTGAAGCTATTGAGAAGGTGAAACTGTCCGACATGAAGAAATGGGTGAATAATCATTTCCCGACGGGAAACAAGTCTCAATTCAAAAAACTATCCATTCAAGTAAGACATATACAAGTATTCTGGACATAACATTCTTATAACGTTTCCGGCCAGTGGCCAGCAATATATATAAACACATCAAAAAAGTCTAAGCAACACATACTATTTCAAATTATTAATCAATTATTATATCATTTCTTACCAAGTAGGTAATACCTATGTAAACTTTTTTGATCTAGAGGACATACTGGCTGGTTGTAAAAAAAATTCGAGTGTCATTTGTTTTTTTTTTTTTTTCACAAATTCAAAAGCGAATGCATTTGTCCGAATTTTATAGCGTTTCTTTGCTTATTAAAATTTAGTATTCTGTATCAATTTTATGATTTAAACAATAATTTGAAAAAAGTTTTGAACAAATTTGGATTTTGAGACATTTTTTACGTAATGGAGCGACCTCATTTGAACGCAGATGAAATGCAAAGAGCTGTAGGGATGTTGCAAGCGGGAAGAAGTCAATTTTGGTGTCAACAGAAGCGTTATTTGCCGTCTTCATCGGCGTTACACTAACACGGGAGATCCTGCTGAGCAGCACCCAGGTCGAGAAAGGTGTACAACCACACGGCAAGATCGATACATACAACTGACTGCAAGACGCCAGCCGATGTTAACCGCCCGAGAGATAGGTTTAAGGCTACAAAATTCAAGTGGTGTTGTTAGCTGCCAAACTGTGCGAAATCGACTGCATGAGTATGGTCTACGAGCACGACGGTCAATTAGGTGCCCACCGATACGTCACGGGAATCGCGCTCGTCGAAATGAATGGTGTAGGGAACACATTACATGGACCCGGGAACAATGGGATAAAATTTTATTTTGCGATGAGTCTCGATTTGGGTTCAAGCCTGATACTACTTAGAAGGGTAAGAGTGTACCGTCGTCCTGGAAATACTGAAAGACTGAGATGCATCCATACAACGGCTCAACAGTTATGGTATGGGCGGGCATTATGAAGAACAGACGAACTGAGCTCGTTTTTGTAAATGGTAACATGAACGCTGTAAATTACGTCGAGGATGTTCTGAGGCCTCATGTTCGTCCATTCCCACAAACGCTTGGCTCCGATTTCACGTTGATGCATGACAATGCCCGTTCGCATACAGCTTTGCACACACGGGAGTACTTAGCAAGGGAAAACATCCTGGTATTGCCTTGGTCTGCACAATCGCCAGACCTCAACCCCATCAAGCATGCATAGGACATGCGCCAGAGACATGTTTTAAAGGACTTGGATGGAGTGACAACAACCCAACAACTGATGGACTTACTAAAATTTCATTGGGAACAATTGCCGCCGGATAACATTAACGGTCTCATCGATTCCATGAATAATCGGTGCCAGCAAGTTCTCAATAACAGAGGAGGCCACACTTTGTATTAATTTATGCAATTTTAGTTTAGTTGATTAGGCACCTTACTTTGTACTACGTACATACAGTACTTACTTGTAATTATTGTTAATTAAGATTATTAAAAAAAAAAAATTGAGGTTTAATATCAAAAAAGCATTAAAAATTAATATAAATAAGAAAACACTAAGGATTTAATGCGAAAACACATTGTAAAATTAAAATTAGTATGTGTTGCTTAGACTTTTTTGATGTATATATATACATATATATACTACGTAGTGGACAAGGTAATGACTACATGGAAAAAAATGTATAATTTTTTTATTTAATATCTATAAATAACGTCAGACAGACTGACGGCCCACTTGATGGTAGGTGGCCACCGTCCCTTATTAACATAAATAACGCCACAGGTGCTGCAAAAGTGCGCTTAAGAATCAGGTATTAGGAAGGAATAGGGAAATGGGCTTTGGTATCCCTTACTCACTCTGATTGCTCTAGTGACAACTATAGTATTTTTACTGTATGACGATATGCGTGACAGTTCTCACTTTTTCATGTCACGCATACTGTTTTCAACTAAAAAAAAAACTGGCACAAAAAAAACAATTAAACAAACAAATGAATGAAAAAGAAATTATGTGTTCGAAAAACACAAAAAGAATTGTCACTTTTATAATTATTTTATTATTATAATAGGTAAATGTAATAAAAAACATATATTTTAAAAGTGTCAAACGCGTGGAACGGAACTTGTGTCAATAGAGATTGACACTAGGCATATTCACTTATATTCGATATATCGAAAGTATTCTATGTTTTCTATCTATATAGTATGTATTTATAGATTTTTTTTTCTATTCTATATATTTATAAAAACATCGTATTTTGATAATAAAACTAAAGCTGACTGATAATAACAATAAAACAAAAGTAAATTTTGTTCTAAGTCTGATACGAGTTGTCAAGTTTCGAGTCAAGTTTAATGAATAAATAAATAAATAAATATTTTAAACAGACTGCATTTTATTCTATTATTTATTTAACATTACCTGTTTTTTAGATTTAAGAATTTATATCTAAATCTGAAAATCTAAAACCGGTAGATCGATTCCATTTGCTTTGCCAACTGACTCGATATTTTCAAACAATCGATTAAATGTCGTTAGTTTGCATCACTAAAATTGTCAGTTACGAACTGTTACGCATAACATCATACAGTGAAAATACTATAATCACAAAAAATATGCATATTTTTTCTTAATAAGAACCAAACATTATTATCTTGAAATCGTTTGCTCGAAAACAGGTTATTTTATTTTTAAACTTAATGTGGGGGGGTGTCGCGTAAAATAAAATATGTCGGTGTATGAACACAGGTAGTCGGACACAAATTGAAAGAAGACAACAACACGACAGAGTCGGACGTCTCCATGGATGAGCAACAATTGAAAAACTACGAGTTGGTCTACTTGGATTCGTCCGAGAACGGAGACTCTGATGGCAACGTTGACAATGCGACGCAGTTCGTGACCAACATCAAGGAGTTCAAACGGGATCTGCCTTTCATTCATGTGCCTAAGGTGAAACTGCCGCAGTGTTAGAATAAATAAGATTGTGACGTTAAAAAACATAGGAATAGAAATATTAGTATTGGTTGGGGTAATTTGGTCCGGGCGGGGATATCTTGTCCGGACAGGGGTTAAAAAAAGAAAAATATTGTATGCTCACTATTGATGTAAATTGATAAATTATTGAGAATTTGTAATAAGTTTTGTTTGTGAATATGTTGGCGTTTATAAAACAAATATCATTGCATGGATTTTTTTTCAAAGATACATCAACATTTTAGTGTTAAGTGTTATATGGTTATCATTTATTTGAGACGATCATTGCAGTACTAAAGATTATGGTGACTTTAAAATTATTATTACAGTGTTTAAAGTTTCGAGGCAGATTTATTAAATAGACGCAAATGGTATTTTTACCATTGAGAGTACCATTTCTGTTACAAATGAACGATATCCACATTAAAAGTTCACAATTGACTGTTCTTTTTTTGATAGAATTTTAAAGATTTTCTTGTTATGATGAAACTGTTTATTTTTTCTTTAATTTGATTCCACATTACCGCCAAATGATTTGAATTATTCACTGCCTTTTGGTAATATGTAAAATAATTGTAAATAGCTGCAATTACTAAAAGATTGCAAATAATGACAGATTTTTAAAAATTATTAAGTTATTATTACAATAATACTTTCATAAATTCATCTAATGTACATTTGTTTGCTGATTATAAATAATCAATATTGATTATTGTACATATGTACTTATTTAATATAATATAGTATTGAATTTAGAATATGTCTTTTATTTTTCAATTGCTCGCCAATAGTCGTTTGCCAAATATCTAATCCAATATGTTATTTGTTTCTTAAAAGTAGATAGATTTTGAAGAGTAACTTTTACTTGAGAAAATGAGGAAATTCTCTTAATATTAACGGGTGTAAAGGTGTGCTAACCTAAATATATTGGCATTTATTAACGCGAGATATCTTGTTACTTTTCCTGTTTCGAATTGTAAGTATTGTACGTATGGAATGTTGTATTCATCATCACATTGTGAAACGCTGAATTATAAACCTGTCTAAGACTTAATAGTTTTGGCTGTGGATTGATAGTCTGTCAGTACAAACGATTTTATGAGTATAGATTATGTGCGGACTGTGGACAGGTAGTAATTATTTAACAAAAAATAACAAAGAGGTATTATTTTAGACAAATAGACGCTCATAAGTCTCACTTGTATCGGAAAGTCGGAAAATTATATATTAATTTAAATAGTATTCTCGGCATAACTGTTTATGCCGAGAATGGTTGGTTACAACAATGAGTCGAAAATGAGGCGTGATCTCGCGTTTGCCTCATACATTTTTTAAATTGCTGAGAGGGAGAGGATATAATTATGAATTATAATATGAGACTGGACTGTGTGTTCCTGACAAATCTGTCTGGAGGGGCGGAAACCTCAGTTGTTAGCCATACACACGCAAGTACGAATTTGCTTGGCAAGGCTCTAACGCGAGCACTGTACAACTTTAATAACTTTCATTGCATATTGAATTAATTCATTAGAGTGGGACTATTTGTTATGTGTCATGTACGGTGTTGCGTACATGAAATTAAGTCAAGGCAATCACTTAGATATATTTTAGCTGCTAAGCAGTTTCAAGCACGTAGAGCCCTCATTGTATGTAATTAACCGGCTCATCTAAGATTATATTATCGAAACACATGTGCAAATAAATCAGTGTTCACCAGACAATCGAGTAGATTGTAACCAGCAACAGTTGGTGCTCTTCTTAGACTAGTAGTAGTAAACGGTTCCTTGCTACTAAGTGACACTCACAGTATCGTATTGTTATAAGTGTCATCAGTAAATCAGGTCCAACACTAAAGGTGGTTTAATTCGCGTCTCTCAAGCGCACTTGTAGTCAACAGACAGGTTAACAACAGACACTGACATTTGACAATACAATTCTTATGTAAGCATTTACACCCTTACATGTCATAAAAATTACAATTTCTTAAATAAATTATACTTAGCCCATGTTTATACTCATGTAATTATGTATGTACCTATGTATTCGATGTACCGTGGCATTCGAATAAAATAAAAATTTAAATGTGTGCTAGGGTACGACAAAAGGGAAAGCCTATTCGAATGCCACGGTCTTTAAAGTAGACTACAGGGCCGGCGGACTTTTGCAATTAACTAGGTACTTGCCTTAACATTTTCACACTTTTTTACTACACAAAGCAGGATTTGTCCAAGCTTACCTGACGCACAAAATAATAAAGCAAGGTAAATTAACGAGTTTATTAACACGACAAAATTAGTAAACGATTTGTATCCGCCCATCGAGATCTCCAACGGCCACCTGTTGGCGACGCATGTATCTTTGCAGCATCACATAGTCCAGGTCGAGGTTCATCAGATTTTCGCGGTTTTCAGACAACATCTGCAACAAAACGCATTCATTTATGCCTAAATTTTGCCCGAGAAAAACGCCTGACAAAATATATGAGCAATCATCTATTCAATCTTTATGACTGTTATGACTTTGCTAGGCGTTGGATTTTTATTTTTTATATGATCCCTAGGGAACAGTTCTTTTTCTCGGGGTGATAGGTTCCCTATGTCCTTTTCTGTGTCCCTGACATTGTGTTTGCAAAATTTCATGATGATCGCTTGAGTAGTTAAGGCGTGAAAAGTTTTCTGTTTGTCGAAGAGAAATGTCGGTGAATCAGTCTTTGTGTGTAATGGCTATTGCATTAATGTTAATGTTAAAATGTTAAAATTAAGTGTAACAGAGAGTCGTATGCCCCATTTAAAAAAATATAAAATACTAACACTTCAATTGGTTTTTGATGTCGTGTCAAGCGTTTTTTTTGTCTAGCGCCATTTATATCTAAGAGTATTCCGAACAATGATATTTAATATACTTAAAAATAAAATGAAGCAATTACTACTCTTTTATACGTATACAATAATATAAATGAGTATATGTTTGATAATTTAATGAAATAGTAGCTAATTAGTTTTTAATGCAGTCGACCTTTATTAACGTTTCAGAAGTTTATAAAAATATTTATTAAAATGGCATGTGGTACCGTGTATCCGCCGCCACCATCGCCGATGTAGCTCTGGGTGACGACGCGGTAGGTGGCGTTTATGTCGAGAGGCTCATAGCGAGGCACGTCGCACGTGATGCAGCGCACAGTAGCCGTCACGCGCGATCCTACTGGCGCCGACCCGTTGTACACGTTGCGCATCCCTGTACAGAACATTTTCATACTCTTCTAAAACTAACTTATCTTGAGAAATATACATTGATTTACACATTTTTATATAAAGTTCGGAAGGCAGGCTTAAGGAATTAGGGTCTACTAGATTGTAGTTGACTATAGTAGCTTATAAACGCAAGCAAATTCACAGGGCTTGCAGATGCGGTGCCCACATTGATAGTAGAATGTTTTATTCGAGAAATCTGTGGGCCAACTATGCTAAGAAGACGACCAGCGCCTTGCGAACCCAGTGCAATAATGCATTTAGGGTGCTCCAAATGTTTTACTGAAAACCGGTACTATTTAGATGGTATACTAAACAAAATATATCATTATATTTGAAAGGTAGCAATAGGCTGAAAATACATTTATTAATTTGATATGTTAAAGTAATGACACAGCAACGATTGTAACGACTATATGGGAAAAGGTTTAGAATTAAAAATGGTGAATAATTATTCATTTATGTTTCTCTCAATTATTTCCTCATTTAAAATAGCCAACCCTCATGACTTGCTTCGACTAACCTCCAATTTGTACCATTCGACCACTGTAGAAATCTCCAGGCGTCTGCGTAACGCCAACGGAAAACTCGAGCGCTTCCAGCAAATGCTCACCCTTCAAGTCGTATACCTGCACGTAGTTCTCGAACGGCAAAGCCATTAATAACCCTTCTGTAGTCACATCTGTAGCGAAAATTCACAAAGTCATTGCTATTAGTCCCTTATACAAATATCTTTCATCGTCGTCGTCATTCCAGCCGTAGGTGGGACCATTGGTGGACATAGGCATCCCCCATAATCCTCCACAATAGGATCGGTCAGAAGCAGTCCGGATCCACCGTCGACCCGTGGCCCTTATCAGATCGTCTGTCCGAATTGTAGGTGGACGTCCTAGCTGCGCTTATCTGTCCGTGGCATCCACTCAAGAATCTTCCGGCCTCAACGGCCGACGGCTCTCTGCACTATGTGTCCTACCCACTGCCACTTCAATTTACTGATCTCCTACTTTATGCCGGCCAATTTTGTTCGTCTACGGATCTCCATAGCTCGTTGAGCGACGTTGAGTTTTCTTAAGACGCCTATAGTTAGAGACCACGTTTCAGCGCCATATGTCATCACTGGTAACATACATTGGTCAAAAGCTTTTGTTTTAAGGCACTGAGGAATTTTAAAGGAGAAGATGTCTCGGAGCTGTCAATCGGAACTGGACATATCGATTGACCTCCTTCTCGAAGTTGGCTCTACCTAATTGGACTACTGTTTGTCCATTCTTAATCTTAATGTCTTTAATCGGTTTCATTTTAACAGGAAAACTACATTGTGATCCAATATAACCTTCACCACTGCCCTAAATAATAATTATAAATATTATGAAAGAGAACTCACCTCCCGGGTTGATTTGCACTCTCAAGCCCCCCGCGTTGATCATACAGACGTGTGCGTGATGCCATGCGCCGTCCGTCGCCATCGGCATCAACTATTGTAGTTATAATATCTACATAAAATAGGATCTCGCTACATCACCCGCGTGAAAATTTTAAAAGGAGTCATGTCATTCCTTATCATTCAAGTACCTCCTTACCAAAATCAAAATTTATTTATCATTTATTATAAATTATTTTATCAAAATCAGTTCAGTGGTTTGGCCATAAATGTAATGTTAATTAGGTTGGGGGAAAAGCTTCTTCGCATTTTATATGAAAACTCAAGACAGTTTTTTTTTTAAGTTTATTTAACAGTTTTTTTTTTTAAAGTTATATTTAATTACAGTTGCTGTAGAAATTTTGAGACTTCTGATTAAAAAAAAAAACGCAACAAGTAGTTTTGGCAGTCCTCAATCTGACACTGCCTGAAGAATTCTGTAGAGACCGAATCAGGTGGAAATCTGAAGGTGCAAGATCAGGGCTATATGACGAATGCATTAACATCTCTCAGCCAAACTCTCTTAATTTTTACTGAGTGGATAAAGGTGTGTGTGGTCTAGCGTTATCGTCATGAAAGACCTTTCTATTGATCAATTCCGGCTGCTTTTTCTCAACTTCTTGCTTTAATCTTATCAGTTGTTGGCAGTAGAGATCTGAATCGATGGTTCTGGTCGGCGGTAAAAGCTCATAATAAACAATGCCCTTCCAATTCCACCATACACACAGCATCACCTAATTGCTAGTTAACCTGGGTTTTGGCACTGTCTGTGAAGCCTGACCGACCTTTGACCACTACCTTTTTTGCAAGTTCTTATCGTACGTTATTCACTTTTCATCACCAGCTATCAATCTCTTCAAAAACGGTTCGGTTTCATTACGTCTGAATAAAGAATCGCAAATGAGTACACGATTCATAAGGTTTCTTTCAGTGAGCACCCCAATATCGAGCTTTTTTAAAAATAAGCAGTTGGTCGCTTACACCGGAATCGTACTATACGGACATGATTTCATAGTAGTCTATACGAAACCTACCTTGCGTTCTCATTTTCACCGTTAGACGTTATGAGCGAAGTTTTTACATCCGGTTTCTACTGTACATCTATTCTACACCTTAAGATTCACTCAGAAAATGAATTAAAATTCTTCCATCTATGAGAAAGGCATTAAGGCTCCTGTATATGCCAACAAGAGGTTTTCTCCGTGTAACTATACTTTACTGAGTGGATCTAAATGTACAAAAAAAAATATGTTATTTATTGGACATTAAATTTTAATTTGAACGTTGGAAATAATTCTTATAATATTATTAATAGTTGAAAAAAAATCCCAAAGTAAAGCCTTTTTTGTTTGAATTTTTGTAACTACTTCTAAACGGCATTGAATTTCAGCATTTTTCTTTCGCATAAATTTTTGACAAGATGTTTTTCACAAAGTGTACGATTGGCGAGTCAAAATAATGATTTATTAGGCTAAAAATAACTATTATTTGTTTTCTGTACAAATTAGCGCGGTTGGCGCGGGGAAACATCTCGCTTCTATCTATCTATCTTTGTATCTATCTATCTCTGTCCAGAACCTCAAGGCCGTTGGCAGATACAGAAGCCTTAAGGCTGCCATTACGTCGAAGTCGATGTTGTTTATGTTACACTTATCTACACCGTAACATGGCGATGAAATGCGAACGAACTATTAAATAGATAAAAGAAGACCAGTTATGAAAATGTGATAAGTGAGAGGATGATCGATTATACCTCTTCAAGGAATCCATCGCAGGCCCAAGAGCCCAGATTGCACTCTCTCCGGTAACACCCAGACCTGTTCAGTGTGACGAGCGACTTCCCCAGCACTTCCTTTCCAATCGCATCCACTTCCTCACGCCACGGCTCCAATAGCTCCAACATATACGGATCTATTGTGTAATGCATACTTATATTATTGCTAAAATCCTCAAAGTCGGGTTTTTAACAAGGAGCAAACAACTGGATTTCCAAAAAAATGTCAAAAAACTCTCCAGATCTAGTGACAAAGTCGGCAACACTGAATTGCCAAAACGGCAACACTGAATTGCGTTGGCTCGACGTACTTCCGAAGGCCAACGAACGTGCGGTAGCCAACGCTGAATATCCTTTGTTGGCGTTCGTTAGGCCGGTGTTTACGCAGATTTGGAATATCTAGGTATATTACTTATTCCCTCATAATGAAAAACTAATGCTAGCCATACACGCACGAGCATCGGCTTGATACGATTGGATTGTTCAAGCCAATTTGATGATGTATGATACGTATGAAAATGACACATAATCAAATTGGCTTTAACATGCCGATAAGCTTGAACGTGTATGGTTGGCACAAGGATGAAAAACTAAGGTAGTCAGCATACTTAGGATAGCGCCAACCAGTGCCGAAATTTTTTTTATGTTAAGGTCGACAGACAGGCTGACGGTCCACTTGATGGTAAGCTACCGTCGCCTATAACAGCCACAGCTGCTGCAAGTGCGCTGCCGACTACAATAGGATTAAGGATAAGAGATTAGCAGGGGATAGGGAAATGGACTCTGGCATCGCTTACTCACTCACCTTAACACAACAGCATATGCTGTTATTTCATGGTGGTATTCTGTAAGGTGGTGGATACTGCCGCCAGCTGGCTGCCCAAATGCCTAAATATCCTCAATAAGCACCAAGTTAAGCTTTTATACAAGTACTAGCATTTGTCCGCGATCCTTTTTCTTAGGTGTTAAAACATACAATATATTTTTATTGATAGATGATCCACTGGGAACTGTACTTTTTTTCTGGAATGAAAGGTACGCTATGTCCTTTTCTGTACCTTTGACAACGTGTATACAAGATTTCATGGTGATTGATAAAGTAATTGCGGAGATTCGCGAACAAACGAACATAATATGTAATAATCTATGTAAGCTAAAAAAAAATCATACATAAGGCTCATTATTTGACTGATAGAGCTTCCTGGAATTTGCCTTTGCCTGTTTGAGTGTTTGTTTATTATATCGGTTCAAAACAGCACCTAATAAGATTCTTTCCGGATTATTCCTCTTAAAATCAGAATCCTAAGCTGGTATGTGAGAAAAAAAATACCTGAAATTTTTATCCTATGCAAGCGTTAAAGAAATTATTAATATTATCATTGTTATAACCTTGAATAATGCTTGATCCTAAATAAATGGGCTGTCCCTCCCAGCTCTGAATGATGCCCTCTGAGTCTATAAACAGCTTAATGATTCCCAGGTAGCGCGTGTAACATGACGCTTGAACTATCGGAATCTGAAAATAATCGTCCATTAGTGAATGTATATTAACTCACTTTTTTTAATACTAAGGCACACTATATTTGGGCTCATGGAATAACCAAAAATGTGATTCCCATATGTGATCATTACAATACTCAATAAGCGCCATCTCATTCTATAATAAAAACTAAATTTTAAATCCATGCAAAGTGCATTTTAAATCTGACACCAAATGTGTCTTACTAGCATAAATGCTCATTACTAGTACTATAATAAGCACCTTATGTTTTAATTTGCGCAGTTTATTTGTGATCTTTTTATGTTAAGGTCGACAGACAGGCTGACGGTCTAATTGATGGCAGATAGCTACCGCGCCTATAACACAAGTAACGCCACAAGTGCCGCAAGTGCGCTGCCGACCAGAGTAGGATTATGGATAAGGGATTGTGAGAGGATATGGAAAATGAGATCGCTGGCATCCCTTACTCACTTACCGAAACACAACAGCACACATTCTGTTAATTAACGTCTGTAATGGTCTTCTGTAATGGGCTGCCGACTACAGTAGGATTAAGAATAAGGGTTAGGGAAATGGGCTCTGGCATCCCTTACTCACTCAAGGAAACGCAACAGCACAGATGCTATTCTTTCACGGTGGTGTTCTGTCAGGAGTTGGTTATTGCGGCCAGGCGGGCTGCCCAAATAACTGCGAAATACGGTGTACCCCTATTTTCCAGATCCAGACTAGAGTCATCTTTGAAAAGTTCATTTCCAAAGTTGACCCTGCCGAGAATCGGACCCGGCGGGAACCCTAAAACGGAGCGTTAAGGCAAGCACTCTAACCACTCATCCAACGAGATCGTCGTAATAAGCACCTTTACAAATTTTAGCATTTGAAATATACTAACGTTTCTCCGCGGCTTTGTCCGCGTAATTTGTTCTATTAATCCCGTTATGTAGTATTGATCTAGTAGGTCTATGTAACCTTTTTTTTTTTTTTATTTTTATTTTTTTATCGAGGAGAAATCCATTTACGGATTCCCTACCGCAGGTCTATGTAACCTAGATTTTCCAAGAACTATGCCACACAAGCCGTGCATTACGTAATCAAGGCGCCGCTGTCTAGTTCGTCTAGTTTTTCTATGGGAACTTATTTTAGATATACGATTAAAAAACTATTGGAGGACATGGTCTATCTATATGTCAAATTTCATTCAAATTCGTTCAGCTGCTCATGAGTGACCGAGTAACAAAGTAACCACTAATAAACTCTTGCATTTATAATATACCCGCACTAATATAACGTCTGACATCTGTATCGCTATGACGACGGTGGTGGCGCCATTTTTTATCTTTTTACACGATCCTTCGGGAACCTAGCATTTTTTCAGGATAAAAAGTATCCTATATATTAAGCCAGGGAATCCGTTCAGTATTTTAGAAGTAACAAACATACATCCTCACAAACTTTCGCATTAATAATATTAGTAGGGCGTAAACCTCACCCTATGCCCACTCTCCTGGGTGACCACTGTGGGGTAGTCGCCGGCGGGCGTGTCGCCGTTGGGGCTGTCGCCCGTATACAGCAGGCTGTGCGAGTGAGCACCCACGATGATGTCAACTTCAGGCACTACTTGAGCCGCCATTGCCCTGTTTATTTTAATAGTTCCTTTTAATGTTTTTGTTAAGACAGTATCAAATTATTTTGTCAAAAATATTGAAAGAAAACTACGCAAACTAATTTATTGCAAAGATCAAAATGTAGATAGAATATATAATGAAAATGTTTATGTACCTAATGTCAATTAAAGCGAAGGTACATTAAACTAATACAAGAGAATTGCCTGATCCTAAAGAAGGATGCCAATTTTGGTACCTCCCTCCAATAGCTGTGTGTAATACCCATGGATAGCTATTTTTGAGCTGAATAAAAGTTACGGCTCCTAATTTCAAATGTTAGTCCATTCAGAGATATGTATGCTGCACTAAACATTTACACATACTTAGTTATTGGAGGGGGGACCAGAGTTCATACATTTCCTGGCATCCTCCTTTGTGGTACACGAGCTAGGTCAAAATTTTGTTAATCATTTCCTCTCAGGCGACAACCGGAGCCGGGAATCGAACTTGGGACCCCTGAGAGAGCGTTAAGACAAGCACCCTAACTATACTCATCCAACAGGCTTGTCAATCACTTTGACTCTCACTGATGCCATTTTTTAAAATATAATATACACAAACCTTTCTGTAATGTCTAATAATTATTATTATTCGGCAGATAGATTTGAGTACAAATAAGTAATAAAGCCAGTGTTATTTTTATCTATAGTATAATGCCGCGTAATGGCATTAAATAGACGAACCTTTCCTATTCACTCTTCGACTTACAAACATGACGTACTTAATATTTTCACCATGCTACAGGGGAAAGATTAAAATGCAAATAATTTAATAATATTATAGCATATTTACATGTCTCTAGTATATCCACAGTGGGACAGCACTATGATGATGTCCACTCCCTGTTCCGTGAGAATTGCAGCTTCCCTGTTAATAGCCTCCACTTCGTCTTCCATTATCACCTGACCTATGGGAGCTGAAAACTTCAAAATTGAAAACGCATTAGTAGACTGTTGCAGTTGGACAATCTTCAACAGTGTTGAATGGAAATCATTTGTGAGAAGATTTTGAAGATTTATCAAGTCTTGCCACTGAAGACTGTGTGTTTGGTCAGGATCATATGCAGTCGTTGATTATAACTTGATAACTTGATTGATGTTGAACTTGGCGCGGTTAAAAGATAAAAGATTTATGATTTACATAAATACCTAACCGTATTCAAACCTAATTTCCTATGACGCAGATACCTACATATCGCTGATCGGCGATATTGTACCTTTGCGGGAGGTACTACCAATGTCAATATTTAACTACATAATATAACTTCAAATAGTCTATTACGGTATTCTGGTATCGTACTATAATAGTGTGAAAATGCCAGTCTGTAAAAAAAACTTACCACTTGCAGCAGTACACCGATAATGCCAATCCGTCTTCCATTCCGCGTGACGATCACATGGTTTTTGATGTAGGGCGCAAGGTCTGGTTCAAATGTGGTGTTCACATTGGCGCCCAATACGGTGGAATTCAAATATGAGACGTATGGGATTAGACCTTCCACGCCATGATCGAATTCGTGGTTGCCAAGCACCTGTTGTATTGTACTTTTATGTATTGTATTTTTAAAACAAAGGTTACTTATTTGGATTTTGAACTAAATCAGATCATATACTTGGTACATAACTTTTTTATAGTTGCATTTTTTACGTGAAGGTTGGCAGATAGGGTGATGATGCATTTGATAGATCTTAAGCCTACAAACAAAAGAGAGTTGTTGTGCGCTGTCAAAATGGGCATTGCATTTCTTACCGTCGAAAATTCCTACAACAGTACCTACAGGTGCTGTTATTTCAAGGTGGTTTCATGTAAGGTATATAATATACTAGACTTTCAGTTTTATATGGAAATTGGGCCATCGTTTTCGTTTTAACGGTTGAAACTTGTATCTACCATTAGTTAAGAAGAAATTATAGATTTTATTGGGAAAATATCATGTAATTGGGTAATGGGGTTTCATAGGTATTGAATTTTGAAAGTCAAATTTTTCCAATAAAGCGAAAAGTTTTCTCCTTTTGTGTAAATTTGTTAAATTTTAAAATTACAAATATGTATAAAGAGAAAAAAAAACTAACGTGGGCGTCGTGGGGCATCATATTCATAAAGGTCCGAGTGACATTCCATCTGAGGAAGTTGTACCAAATAGTGCCTTGGAACGTGTCGCCTCCGTTGAGCAGGAGCGAGTCTGGCTCCGCTTCAAACGCCTGGTTCACCGCAGTGTAGAGGCGCGCGAACCCTCCAATACATGGGTCTACTTCGGGCTGACATACTGTCCCACTGGGACTTACTTCGTCGAAGCTGTGAAGGCCAAGCGCACCGATTGTAATTAATTATAATTTAATAATGACTGCAGTTCGAAGTCATAAAATTTGCAGCCTGTCTGGGGGCCGTAAACGCTCACTTAGAGAAGACTGTGAAATAACATCTGAGCTGTTTTGTTTCAGTGACGGAGTAAGAATGCCACAGCCGATTTACCTATCCCTTCCAAATCTCTTATCCTTAATCCTACCGTTGGTAGTGCACTTGCCGCACCTGTAGCATTGCTTATGTTAATAGGCGACGGTAGCTACCTACCATCAAGTGGACCGTCAGCCTGTCTGTTGATCCAACCCTGTATAACACGTATCGTATCTACATGACCTACAACTATCTAGACATTAAGGACCGGCGCTGACTGACGTTATGGCTCGGCACGCCACAGCAAAGGATTTTTCCTTAACATTTTATTTTTAACCTTACTGCAAATTATATGGGTGTAATAATACTCCGTAGGTAGTATGTACAGGAATGTGTATTTCATTCTAAAATTACCCTATTTATATACAGTATTTAAATTGGGATACCGATAGAGGTATTAGGTATTTGACGACGTATGCCTGTTGCTTGAAAAAGCAAAACCGCGGTGTGCACCCCCGACGCCGAATTGAAATTCGGAAGCGTTGGCTGTGACGGCTGCTGCTGGCTCTCATTCATCCTCCGTCGTGAACCCAACGATAGTGGTCAAATAGATAAATATACAAAATCACGCTGATAAACAGCTCTTTTCAGAGCTATTTCAATTTATCCGTTAATGGGTTGACTATATATTTATTTCCACACCTTCACTCGGTACAGTAGCTACAGTATTTAACCTGGGTTAAAACCGTATTTTGATCCTTTTGTGATTTTTGAAACATTTCTTGCTCTCTAACGTCAGTGAGTCCCAAAGACTTTTGATTCTTGATAATAAATGGGATAAAGGACTCTCTATCTTGCTGATTGTAGGTAGGTATCAGTTTTCCAAAATTTATAAAGCAGTAAATAGCACCAGAAGTTATATATTATATCCTAAGAACGTTTCTCAGTAATTAGCTTGGTCAAGCTGACCTTACGGAAGTTCTCAAAATAGTTAGCGGCAAATTTTTGTCCTCTATACTAGTCTTCGGAATGCGATGACGTTTCACAATCACACCATCCGATGGATTAGCCACGGGTCTTTGAATGAAGGCATGGTTGCACCACTGTTCTTAGTCGTGTGTGATTGCTATAATCAGGGCCGGATTATTCCTTATGCGGTATAGGCAACGGCCTAGGAGTCCGCATCGGCTAGGAGGCTCCAAGCTCAGTGAAAAAAAAAATAGAACAAACATTTTGAATGAAAATCAAATTAGAAGATTTGTACAACAAATTCTCAATATGTAACAATTTTGTTGTTCTGTTTTTTATACTACTTTGTCTTAATTCAGTACATTTCGGAAAGTAGGTATTTCATAGGTGATACCCATATTGCCCATATCTTGGAAGGGTAGTAAAAATAGAGTAATTATAAATAGAATTGCATAGTTGAGGAAATTAGAAAATTAGAACCCCAAGACGATTACCTAGGGGCCACTGACATGGCCCTGGCTATAATATATATTTATATTTCAGCACATTAATGTCTATTATAGCCATGTCTGCGCTGGGCTTAATTAAGTTCTCGCCTGCAACATTACGGGGGGCATGCGGTACAGGAGTGAACCGTGGTATGGCCAATACCACAGAATAAATAATAGTACTAGGTGGTACTAGCGTACAAAAGTTGCACTCCTTTCACATTCAATGTGAGCCACGCGACGGTAGGCAATTTATATCACGGCACACACGGAGTGACAGAGGCCTGCTAATACCTACTTCTATGTGAATAGAGAACATATCGTACATAAAATAAGTGTAGTCTGATAAAGCTGTACTTACTGTGCATGGAAATCATTGTAGTGTATTATGTTTAACTCGAATAAATCGTCATCTCCACACACTGAGCCCAGAACGGCAAGAATTAGCACCACCAACTTCATTGTCACGTCCGTCCAAAACCCGTTTTGCGTGGCGATACGAGAAACAATTTATCAAAATACATATCGAATATTAGTATTACAGCGTATCTAAGATAAAGTTATGATAAGTTAATTAGACTTAGCTTAGCAGGACCGCATTTAGAGCTCACCTATTGTTTCTAATTCAAATTTACCCCCATGGGTACCTACTGTAATGGATCCGACTTATTATACTGTAACGACATACCCCCTAAGTAGTAGGGGGTATGTCGTTACAGTAAATAAATTTTAATTAATTAATTTGTCCCAAACTAATCTTATAGGTATTCGTGAGAGCTCGCTGAAGAGATTATCGATAAGAGTTTAATTCGTCGATAAGGTGTCAATATGAATGGTTTATCGAAACGAATTGACATTGATTTATTGTTGAATGCTGTTAATATATTCTTTAATTCCTTATTGCAGAGGCCACACCTCTAGCCACACTGGACAAAATTGTTTTCATGATTACTTGGACTCTGCTTTGATCATAGCAATAGTGATCAAAGCACACCTTGATGTCGACGTCCAATTTAGATGGGATTATACCCAATTTAATTTTCAAAAACTGCTTGGATGTCAAAAAATGGTGTCACATGTGAAAACAATGGAATTTCGCAGTAAAAATAACTAATTGATCCAAGTGACGAGCCTTCGAATGGTCAAGGTAGTTGACTTAACGCTCTGTCTCAGGGGTCCCGGGTTCTATTCGCGACAGGATCAACTTTGGAAATGAACTTTTTATGGAAATGACTATGGTCTGGATCTGGTAAGTAGTGGCAGGGCAGGGCACACTGGATCACAGTCATTTGGGCAGCCCGTCTGGCGGCAGTAACCTCCCTCTTATAGAAGACCACCGTGAAATAACAATGTTTGCTGTGGGCACCCCGCGGCCAAGTGGACAGATGAATTGAAATGCTTCGCGGAAAACGGCTGGATGTAAAGACTGGACAAAAGATCGTGCGTGATGGCGAGCCAGCAGGCTTACATCCAACAGTGGAAAAACACAGGCTGGTGATTTCCCTATCCTTTCCTAATCCCTTATCATTAATCTCTGGTGCGGAGCGCACTTGCAGCCTATCTGCCCATCAAGTGGACCGTCAGCCTGTCTGACGACCTTGATACTGAAAAGTGAACTTTGTTATGTACAACCGGTATTAATGTAAACTTTTTTCAAAGTTATTTTAAGCAGACTTTGACTATATCACGCGGCTTTTCTGTAAGATGATTCAAGTAGACTGATGCAAGTATAGGTTATTTTGAGCAATTTCATCAAAATAATTCACAATCCATTCGCTAAATGTCGCTACTAATAGTAACTGTTTGGTTCGCATCGTGTCGTGCATGCAACACGAGGCTTATTTATTAACTAGCTGAGTCCGCAACTTCGTACGCGTGGTATTTGGTATAGTGCGCAACTTTTTTTTTTTTTTTTTTCAAAGTTTATTTACATTAAAAATTACAATATATATGTATGTGCCATTTTGTTCGAATTTTTGGGATTTCTGATCAAAAAAACGCGACAAGTAGTTTAGGCAGTCCTCTCTTGATGTTAACTTGACACTGCCTAAAGAATTCTGAAGAGACCGAATCAGGTGGAAATCTGAACGTACAAGGTCAAGGCTATATGGCGGATGCATTTAACACCTACCAGCCATAAGTACCTCGATAACATAGTACGTGTACAGATTATTATTCTGAAAAAATGTTGAAATGTGCGAGTCGCGTTTCAGTGTGAACTAACGCTTAGGGCAAGTAGGTATAAAATATGGTTAGGTTAGGTTAGGTTAGCATAACTGATTACCTGCAATAAACTGGTTTTAATAAATATTTTGAACTAAATTTTAAAATATCACATATTCTCCTTTCATAGTGTTTCCCAAATTTTGATCTGGAAATGGATGAATCATACATCTCTAGCAAAAAAGGAAACAATTTAAAGTTAACATTTTATTAGTTATTAAACTAAAACTAACCGCTAATGCTATGCTAGTCATAAGCTATAATAAAAAAAGTCTCAATACAATCTAAGTGTCGGCTGATAATAAAAATTTTAAATGCAATACAGCAAAAGATCAAAAAAAGGAACTCGTAAGTTTTACTTTTGCCATAAAATAATACAAGAAAGTGACAATATGTTTGCATTAATAATTAATTAGTGCCTAATTTTAATTAAGAATTAGTTACATATTATAACCAACAAATGTGGGCTGTAAGATTCTCGATGAATATATATTGATTATTATTACAATTATAAAAAATAACTAAGAAATGCGTGACATAGAAGCGATATAACATTTTTTTTAATTCGATAAAGGCACTTTATTTATAACGAGAACATTAATATTACATAAAAAATGTCTTGCATAATATTTTTTATTTGCATATAAAACTGACAAACTTATGTGCTTGAAATAATTAAATGTGCTGACTTAAAATTAAAAACAATTACAAATAAACAAATAAAAAATATTAAAAGCGGAATTTTACTTCATATTTTGGTAATACCAATTAAAATAATTGTTTAAAAAACTAACATTAAAACTACAACAACTCATTATAATTATCACATGTTCCAAGTAATTAAATAACAAATTATATTATATTTTTCAAAATTAAAATAAATCTTCTGAAGAAACTTATAACGTATACGTATAAACGTAATCTTTTAAAGGCGACATAATATACATTACACGCTAATGTACGATCTACACCGAGCGACGCTCTTCGGACGAATTCATATTTGAATGAAATTTACATTGGTTGGTACCCAGTTGGATCCGAGCGCATGCCGCGGCACCCGGTCGGTCGCGTCCGGACTCCGCGATAGCCGATTGGACGTGGAGGGCTGCGCTCTGATACCATTGTGTTAGGTACCGCCGCGTGCGCTCGCCTGACGTCAAATTGAATCATTCAAGTCATGTGTTTCAAACTGTCATACAAATAAAATTGCGCGTGCGTAAATTCGTCATATTGAGCGTGCTGGCGGATGAGCGAGAATGCGCGCGCGGGATCTAACGCATCCGCTACGACGCGCACCGCTCGGTGTAAATTGTACCTAATACAGTATTGTTTAAATAATGCAATTATTTTACCAGAGAAAAGTAAAAAAAGATGTAATATTGTTAAGTATCCAAAGTATGTCCATATTTATTTAACATTACACAATATTCCACTATTACAATAAATACATTTTTATAGAGATTAGAGAAAAAAAAATTGTAAAAACATTATTGTATAATCTAATTGTAGCAACCGTCACAAGAAGAGCTATAAAGTACGAAATAAAATTAACTTGCGACACCGGCAATAGTAGGTATATTGTATATTTTAAGATATAAATGACTATTTTAAATCAATATATTGATTTAATTAGACCTTAATTAATTATTACCAAAAATGATCAAATTATGATTTTTCATTCGGACTTTAAATTCATTTAACGTGGAAACGTGATGCTTTGAGACATTAAGTCAAATAACATTTTTGTTGAAATAATCATGTACCATCGATATATAATGTTTCATAGCGGACCGCGAAATACCACAAAAATTAAGATGTTGGCGGCGCCTATGCCAGCACTCATAGTAAAAAGTTAGAATCCCTTTGGTGTTCAAGTATATTTGGTTGGTGTATAACAACTTCAGTTGTATTTCCATGACTTGACCTGATCCTGCAAAGTCAAGTAGTCTGCGAGATACCCAACTTCTCGGCAACTACAGCAGATATAGCGTGGGCTCATTAGAATGGTCTCAACAGAATGTCAGCGGTTAGTTTATAATTTTTAATTATTATAGTTGTAAGTTATGTAAATGTTTTTATTAGTTACAAATCTGTGTCGTTTTTGTTAATTATTATGTTACTTTTTATTACCTACAACGGAACTCAGTAACCGATACAGTTCGGACTGTAAGCTTATAATATGAATGAAAATAATAAAATCAATGACGAGTTACACAGGAGGGGGGGGGGGTGTAAACAGAGTAATCTAAAGATATTCTAAAAAATACTAATACAAAAATAGTATTTATTATTTGTTCCAAATGTTGCGAACCTCTGTATTTTTTAAATAATTTATAGCTTCCCGTGACGGCTAACAAATTTTAGTTTTGGTACTCTCTTCTAAACATTCAATATATATATATCAAAGTATTGCATCAATTTTAATAACAACTAAACATACCTAAAATATTTGACAATCAGATTCAATGAAATATTTTCAAAGCTACAAACAATTTTAGAATTTACGCGGACATCATTTTAAACTAATTATATCTTAAGAATAAGGCAATAGAAAATAGTTTTGACCTTTTCTTTAATTTTATCATGAATTGTTTTTTCACCATTTCAAACTAGAATACTCTCTTTGAACGACATTTTTGTCATGGACTCCGATTTATATTTGAAACGTTTGCTCAATAATTCAGGAATGGTAGTACATATAAATAAGCTTTTTTTAAACGAGAGTAACTATTTCTTAGAATACCATCTGTTAATATTTCTACTATTAAGTCGATTATTGAAATAGACTTAATGCAAGCCCCAAAATGACATTTCATATCATAAAATGCCCACTACATTATGATACTTGATTGGCTCGGAGCTGTAGTAACTCCGCCGTCTATGCCAGAAGTCGCTACCTGCTCAAAACAAACATTTGTACTGTGCGCGGGCGACCTGAGTGTAGCTCAGATCAGTTCAGCTCATTAGCTCTGAGGAATGCGCCAGGCCTATCGCGGTCTGTAAATTTTAACAACCTTAAGGTTTATAAATACAAGCACACATCTATGTCACAAAGTTGATTATATTATATGTGATTTAATTTCATTATCAAATTGTGACAAATTTTTGTTAATTCTTTTATTATTATTATTATTAACACAAATTCGTACTTGACGAAGCGCTTGACGTTTTTGAAGCTTGGATCGGTTCTTTTGAAACAAAATGGGTATTAATATGCAGCTTGAGTGATAACGCTATCGATACACATAGGAAAGATGTTAAGCACGTCACTATTATAGTGCAGGCGAGAAAAGGAAGGCGCGCGGGAGGCGGGCGATGTGCTCCCTCGCTCCACGACTCGTCTTACCATATCCAAATTTGGGACTCGCCTCATCTTGGTTTTCATTAAGAAAAAGAAATGATGGTCTGTTCAAACAAAAAAAAAGCATTTAGTTGGAAACGAAAATTTTAATACCGAAATCAAGGACTGCAATTTTTTAATGGGAAGGTTCCCATTTTTTGTCGTTATAGCTTTTGGCATTAGCTTGCAATTTTAGTAATTTTTAATCTCAATGAGTTGGCCCACGCAATATTCGATCGCGACCCACCGCCAGTGGATACTGGATACCAGTGGATACGACCCATACTTTGGGAAATGCTGGTCTAACACGCATAGTACAAACTGCTTAGTTGTAGCGTTGTGTGACATGTCCTAACCAAAAATAAAATAAATTAAAATTCAAAAATACTTATTCTTGTTACAGAGTTCGGATATTAGTACGCGACTTCTCATTTTTTTTATGTTAAAGTCGGCAGACAGGCTGGCGGTCCACTTGATGGTAGGTGGCTACCATCGCCTATAACACAAGCAACGCCTAAGCTGCTGCAAGTGCGCTGCCGACTGCAGTAACGGATTAAGAGTAGATAGGGAAATGGGCTCTGGCATCTCTCATCGAAAATATCTAAAATTGTTTATTGTCTTTGATAAGAAATTATAGGATCGATTTCCAGTATACTGTTTATTACAATTTAAAAAATGTAGATATAGAGTATTGAAAACGATTAGCAGTTTTGAACTTTACCGTAGAGTGAATAGAGATTAGAATGTTTTGTATTCGTTGACCATTACGCTTTTTTCTATTCAGTAAATTTTAGGAATACGGTGTGCGAGGGTTCACGTTGATCATCTCGGTCGTGCTGAAAATAATAATATAACATAGTTTAATACGAAGTTAGTAACTACACATAATTATGAGATTTGATTAAGAGAACAATTATTCTAATAATTGATACTATATTATAATTCGACAATATATACTATATTTGAATACTATAGTATTCAGATGTAATTAGATTAAAATTAAAAGGCAAATTCAAAGGCAAAATCAATACTGGGTACCCTCATTGGAGCCACTCGTAACTTAATTATACCATTGAATGGATACAGTCTGGCTAGCAAAAGTGCGATAAATGAAAATATAAAGTATGACAACAATATAAGTATGGCGACAACCGCCATCTTGATTGTCAAATTAACGTTGACATTCGCATTAGTGTTGCCATTTAAAAAGTTTGCAAATAATTCCTGTGCCAATTTTCGCTAACCAGACTCTATTAACACTACTGGGCTCCGGATGTACAAAAGCTAGGTACTATGTAAGAATGAAAGGAAAAGATATTGCAATGTTCTTAACTCAATAATTTTACAATTTACTTACTCTAGCGTGTTTGCTTGCATTGGTGATCAAAATGATTGGTTGAAAAGTTACAAAAGGTTCAAAGAAAATGGAAACCAACTTACAAATTAGGATATCTTGGAACAGTGACACCGGGAAGTGGAATATCGAGGATGAAAGGAGTCCTGGGTTTATACAAAATATTAATATTTTTTTAATAATAAGTAACTACGTTATTCAGCTCAACTCAGCTTTGTATGAAGTTCAGCATTCCGAGTCTATTCAGCTTTCGCACAAAACAGGCAGAAACTCAGGATCAATGATTTTTAATATTCCCATGCTAACGACAGTGAACAGTGCTGTTCCGCCGCGTTCAGTGCTGTACGCGGACAGTTCTCAACTCTTCGTCGACAAATTGCGACTTGCATAGATTCCCGCTGTGTACGCGGCCTAAATAAGCTGTTCAGCGAAGATAGCTCTCTATGACGGCCGTAAACGGCTGATAGAAGCGGAATAAGTGTACTCCCTTACTAATAAAATAGTCAGAATTGCATGACTTTTACCATTTTATGGACTCAATAGAACAGCTTTTCTAATGAATGTCTATCATTGCCTTTATGTCTGTTATGTGGTTCCCATAAAAATTGTCTCTTTGTCTGATTTTTATTTTTAAATATTTCATTGGCCGATAAAGAATGATAAGGTTTAAGATAAGCAACAGTGACTGTCGGGGAATTTGATGATACATTATAGAAAGCATAATAAAGAGATATCTCAACATACTTCTGAAGAATCACGTACTCAAGAAAGTTACGAAATGCAAACTTAAGCATGTAAGGAACAGGGGCCTTAGACAAAGTAGCATTCGCTCCGTAGCGAAGCGATATCGAAGTTTCCCGTGACGGCTTCCCATTACGTTATCGTCTCAGAGACAAAGGAATCGACACTGTAACACGTGATAATCACGTGATACCTTGTCATGATTTCTTTGTGTCTGAGACGATAACGAATTTCGATATCGCTTCGCTACGGAGCGAATGCTACTTTGTCTAAGGCCCCAGTTTAGATATTTAATATTGAGTATTAATGTCAACAATGAGAATTACTTTGTATAGATACATAGACAGCATTTAGATTTGTGTATCTATCTCATATTAAAACGATTGACTCCATGAGTACCTAGTGTATATGAAAAATGTATAAATGCAGTTTTTCTATACTCTAAAATCAACGCTATGTCAACTTAGACAAAAGTCGCGGTAAAATTTAAAAAATTCAGGACCCAATACTAAGCAATCGTAACAAATATCTCTGACTGGTCCTCTACGTTTCCTGTTATGTCTTTCTATAGTACGTAATTTTCATAAGTAGTGTGAAGGAATCTCCATACAATAAATATGACATGTGCAATTTCACCATCAAAAATATCCAGAATTGAAAACATATTGTCTGGAAACCATATTATTGATCATCAACAAACAACCCATTGGATGAGTGGTTAGGGTGCTTGCCTTAAAGTTCTGTCTCAGGGGTCCCGGGTTCTATTCCCAGCACGGTCAACTTTGGAAATGAGCTTTTCAAAGTTGGTTCTGGTCTGGATTTGAAAACTAGTGGCAGAGCACACTTGCTTTTCAGTCGTTTGGGCCACCAGAAGACCACCGTGAAATAACAGCATGTGTGCTTTTGTGTTTAACCCTTCCTAAGCCCTTATCCTTAAACCTACTATGACCGGCGCACTTGCAGCACCTGTGGCGTTGCTAGTGTAATAGGCGGGGGTAGCCACTTACCATCAAGTGGACCGTCAGCCTGTTTGCCAATCTTAAGATTAAAAAAGAAACATACTCATTAAAAAAATCAACATAATATCGCCTAATTTGAGTCTAATCTTCATTGTTCAGTTATCCGTGAACATAAATTTAGCTCATGAATATAAAATGTGTATATTAAATCGCAATAAAAGGCGAGTAAGCTTACCTCTTTGAACACCTGACATGTATAACGAGCAAAACAATGCCCAGAAGAAGACACAGCGTGCCGACTACAATGTACGCGACGCCCAGGAAAGGGTTCTTACCGCCAAGCATCGACGTAGTCGAAATCACAAACGACTTTGTGCCTTCAAAACCGGTCACGGGATAATCTGAAGAAACGACAGAATTCTTGAAAGATTAAAAAAAAATACTTAAAACCATAATAACAATAATTATGAATGTATCGTATTCAATAAAATATCAGTAAAAAAATTCTGGGGTCTTGATTTTATTTCAGATTAAGCTTGATTCATGTATGACTTTGAGCTAAATTAAAACTATGCCCTGTTGCTTTGGCAACAGGAAAAAGATCAAAAGGATTTGTCTCAGGTGAGTGTAGTGCTTTATTGATGACATTTGTAATTTTTTTTACTAAAACTTCAAGAGAACCCAAAGGTGCCATCAACAAAAAAACGGGACAAGTGCGACTTGAACTCGCGTGAAGAGGGTTCCGTACGATGTTACTTATCGGCACAATATTGAGTGATTTACCATGTATTTTAATATCAATGGACTTCTTATAGGTTTTCCTATAATCTATAAGTAGAAAACTAATTTCTGTATTTTTTCAAAATGTTAGGTTCAGTAGTTTCGGAGATAAGGGGGGGAGGGGGATGGTTGGACAGACGGACACACGAGTGATCCTATAAGGGTTCCGTTTTTTTATACGGACGTACGGAACCCTAAAATAATACCGACTACAAGATTTATACTTCAATTCAATATTCACTCTTGCAATTAATACAGTGTTACCAACTTCAGAGTAAGATTCTTTTCGGTATCTTTTAAGGTCTTTATTGATGAATTTTAAGTTCATGCCACCTGCTTAGAGTAGAAAACACCAACACGAGTGTAGACTGGCGACAAGCCATGCAAGAATGGGGGAAGTAAAACTAAAAGACTTCAGTATTTTTGGACACTGGACTCAGACTGATACATAATACCGTTTGAAAGTATGTAGTTTATTATTTACTAGCAACCTGCTTCTGGCTTCGGGGCGGGTGCAATTTTTTTCTTTCAATTATTTATAAAAATCTTATGAAAATCCGTGGTGTAGTTTAGGAGTAGTTAGAGATCATACAGACAGATGAGAAGCTACTTCAATTTATAATATGTAAGAAAAGGAAGAAAACAAATCGCTATAATACAGAATAACTGGGGGAAAAATTCATTATAAATAGCGATATTATTTAGAAGATACATTCCAATCTTATTTTAATGAACAAAATTTAAGCAAAATTCACTGTAACTGTCAGTCAAGATAATCGACGACCCTTCAGGGCATGGTGGGACACTCAATAGCAGTCCATTGTGATTACTGAATCCGAGCACCATCTAAAATGTAGTGTATGGCTCAATTGATTGATAATGTGAATAAACTCACTATATTCGATGTCCAGCCTGTAGAATCCTTTAGCCAGCCCTTTGGAGAATCCTTCCTTGGAGTGATCGATCCGTCGATATAGTTTGCGGAAGGTTGGCAACGCTGCAGTTCGCATCCAAACTATTAAGTCTTCATTCTAAAAAAAAAATAACATATTGAAATCTGTTTTTAGCGACCTTTAGTAACCGTTTACAATGACACGATTGCATTTATAATTTATTAAAATTGAGAGGGTTTAAGAAATAAATGCAACTACAGATAACAGACAGGGTGAATAGCTCTGAGATGAGCTGTCCAACTTGAATAGCAGCGTTCGGGAAGCTCTGACGTCTTCTCTTCTAAAATTCCTCAGTGTCTTAAAACAAAAGTTTTCAACCATTGTGTGTTGCCAATGCTGGCATATGGCGCTGAAACGTGGTCTCTAACTATGGGCCTCGTAAGAAAGCTTAATGTCTCTCAACAAGTTATGGAGAGGGATATGGTCGAGGTTATACTACGAGATCGAATCAGAAATATGACAAAATGCCTTCAAACACAGGAATATTTACTCTGAAAACCATTTCAGACACACACACACACACACACACGTACTCACACACACGCACACACGTTTCCTTACGAATTGTTCGTTTACCTCAGTCAGTGACACAAGGTTGAGTTGTTGACCAACAACAACAGAGATACGGCCAAATGTTGATTCCTTCTACGAGGCTATTACTTCGGATTTGTCAACGAAATATGTCATCGTAAAGCAAGCTATTTATTTGTTCCCATAAACCTTCACCAATCAGATTAATACTGCTGAATGGTAATTTAATACCCATAAAACCGTACAACAGTCCCTTACCTGAAAACCGTTATTGTTAGGGTCTTCTAGGTCCAGCTCCCATATATTTTTCTTCCAATTAATTGGTTTCGCATATCCTTCAAAAGCTGTAAAAATATTAAAAACATTTATTGTATTTTTATTTTATTTTAAAGGTGTGAATTCATTCTGAGTAGGTGGAAGGGGCTAATCAGATCTGTTTATGCATATGATCTTTTCTCACTACAAATAAACAATGCACATTCAATAAGCAATTAGCAATATTGAAGCAAGTGCAAGTATAGCTTTAGCAATAAATAATCTCCTGAAAAATAAAAAATCTCCTTATGTAGTTGCTCCGCTTTCATAAATTGGTCAGCCTATTTATGATACTCTAGCGGTAGTAACAATCAGGACTCCTTACAGAAAGGCGATTAAGTTAGGTCAGAAGCTGACGAGTCTTGTTCTTCTCTTCTTTTTTCTCTCATTAATTTAGCCACCTTTGCTTAGTAGCCATACAATGATGTTTAATGATTCGATACTTTTTAAGTTTTTATGCCACCAGGCGGCGCTTCGTAGGCGTCAGGTCTAAACAGCTGTCAGGATAGCACAGAGTCATAGGTACTAAGCATAAATTATTGTATTTCTATTGTGTTGGTTTAATAATTTATTAACATAAGTTATTAAACATAAATTGTTAAATTATAACATAAATTATTAAACCAAAAAATACATGGAAAATTGCAATTCGCGTATGTATTTTGACAGTTCATTGGACCTGACGCTACAGTGCTGCCATCTCAATTAGACCGTTTCAGAAAACCCTCATTAACTTTGAATGTTTTTCATTGGAAAAAAGCGAGGAACTTACACATACTGTCTTCTGAACTGGCTTGTGTATACGTCTTGCAAATACAGGCATCCAAAAACGCAAATTGCATGCAAGTTTAACTTGCAAATGTATCCACAGTTCAGCAATAATGCATGCATATTAATGCATGGTAAAAAGGTAATGAAATAATAATAATAACGCAATAATAATAAGAAGTAACTGCATGCTATACAGCATGTTCCGCTTTACAGGCATAATATTTATAATGATTCCATCACCTATATCTCTTACCTGCTTTTAAATCTCCATTGACAGAAGGTGGGTTACGAAATTTGATGGACTTGTCTGAATCCCAAGCGATTCCAGTTCGCAGTACAGGCACAAAATCACCCATTGCTACAGAGAACACTTTCAGAGTATCTGTGAGCAAAATTGAGTGATTAAATTAAAAAAATACACAATGGCTGGACTTTTATTATAAAAGGTGATGGACAGACTGAAAACTTAAAGGATGTTAGCAAAACCAAATGAATATACTATAAAACACTCATAAGGTTGTATTGTTTTGAATACAACAGTTTTTACAATGAGTGAAGCATCCATGAGATGAATATATCATTTTAAAATTTAAATTGGGTTGGTAAACCATTATAGCTAGAACAAATATTTCATAACTTTAGGAGTTATTCCAAGAAAATGTGAGAAAATCAGAAAGAAAAAGGATAATTTTCACATTTGTTCTATGTTCTGTTTCTTGTATGGGTCTTTGGAGTCAACCCAAAAAAAAAAAACTACTTGTATACATTTTTTACAAAATGAAAATTAAGAATAAGTTTAAATATTTTTTAACAAAAAATCAAATAAACAAAGCAGCCACTACAATACATTTATATTGTAAGGTAGAACATTCCACCATACAATAATCTTTGAGGATAAGCAAAAGTTTGCTCACGTAATGAAAGAACGTATGAAAAGCACTCAAGAGGTGCTGGCCCAATTGGAATTCGAACATACAGTTGTAGTTTCGGTAGCCGAGCTTCCAAGCTACTAAGCTCTAACATTGCTTTTACATTACTTACATAAAATTAATGCCTATACTAAACTTATTTTAAATTCTTTATTTTTCTAATAAATCTGCAAACAATCATTATTTTGTCACAAAAAGGTCTCCTCTAAAGATTTCCACTTATAGTTGGAGTCATGTCATGACAAGCTGTAAATTATGTAAACAAACATTGTTCCCAACATTTGGATCCAATAATAATAATTATATGTAACACAATAATTATCCAAAACGACACTGATGTCTAACTAATAATCTAATCCAATATATAATCTAATCCGCAAAAACAACAAACAACCCCATGCGCATTTTAAATTCGAATGACGCATGACTCCAAAATTGGGGACCAAATGTTTACATTCGTTTCTTTATAACCCACTAAAATTAGTTGCTTGCGAGCACCAGAATGCGCTATACAGATACTTTCTTTGATCATTTTCCTGTGGCAAGTTTGTTTGTTTACATAATTTGCAGCTTCTCGTGACGGCGACTATAGCTTTGTGCATTTTGGTTTGTAAGGAATTCAGAGGTACATGAATACCTCTATGTCCCAGAATCGATTATGTATTTCTTCACTTGTAGCTTACAAGCCAAGACTGTGAAATATCATAAAAACGAACTGACTGTTGCACTGACAAATACCGAAAATAGCATATACCACTTAAAAAGCCTCGATTTGATGATCCTTGCTGATTCACATGAGATTTGTGGTTTCCCAAAAAGTTAAAAATGATAATGGCTATCAAATCTGATTATAGCTCTGCAGGCCCTACTTGTAGATGGCTAAGAGAAAAAAAAAACTTAGCTCTGTCCTCCAGTGTGAGTCCATATTAGGCTGACTACTTTTACAATTTCATCTTCCCATCATTTAGCCTGTCCACCTCTGTTTCATTTACTGTCTCATGACTACCATTCTGTCACTATTCCAGTCCACTTGTCCACACTTACCATTAAATAAGGAGTTGGCAATAGCGCCACAGGGTGCAATGGGCGTGTTGTGCTCGTCATATGCAAATGGCGCGCAATCTGTCGAAGGGGTGCGAGACAGGCGTCCCAGGAGTTGACTGTCATCTCTGATTAAAATTACCATACATATGTTAGACACATACCATACAATGGCAGAGCGTGTTGTGTACCTCCATTTTCTTATAGAGTAGTGGCAGGCCACACCGCGTTTCGCAGTCAAGTGAGCGGCCCGTCTGATGACAGTAAGCACCAGTAATTTCCCTATCCCTTCTTATCCCCTTATCCTTAATCCTACTAGTCAGCAGCGCACGTATTTATTTGTTTATTTATCCAAAGGTACACAACAGCATGCTACATTTAAAAATTACCAATGATGAGGAGGTTGAAGGCTTATGTGTGCAATTGGCTTGACACATGACCAACTTCTTTTTAAGAGGAGGGCATATCAAAATTACTTACACACTGGGAAAAATGTGTTTCTAAATCAGGAAATTATATAGAAAAATAAAGTGTTATTCTTTTTTTTTTTTAAGTCTCATTTTAAATTTAAATTTACATTTGATTTGCTTCATAGGTGTACACACCTTTGGCCATTGTCCTAAGATAAATTAACACAAATAAAACTTCTGAGACCTCTTGAATGACTTTCCTGTCCATAGACTCTACTCAAGAACCTTCCAGCCCCAGAGGCTGTCAGCACTCCCTAGATTCGTGTCTAGAGTCTAGAGTACATGTCCAGACTAATTCTGGCATTCTCTTTTATATATAAATATAAATTATATATAAAAGAGAATACATTGTAATAAAAATTCATACCGAGACCGAGACTTAATTAATTGAATTAAAAATCAAACTAATGTAAATCAAGTGGATTAGAAATGACTGTATAAGAAATAGAATACCTGGATTTGACATATCGCCGATGATTCTGGTAGTAATTGCTCAACCCATAATAGAAAAATACCGGTTCTTTGAAGTCTTCCGTTAAAGTGAATTCTATACTACATTGGCAGCTATTTCCAGTTTTTAGGACATCAGAACAATTGTCTGCTGTGTTTCCAGTTGGCTTACAGTAAGTATAGTCAATTACATGCTCCGTAACCTAAAAAATGTCATGATTTAATAAGAGACTTTGTTTTCGTCTTCATTATCCTAGGCCCATCAAGACAACGAAAAAACAGTGTAATGAAAATGTTTCTTCCGAACCCTGCTTTAACAGTGAGAGATATACGATTGATTTTTATAGAAAAGATGTAGAGCTTGATGATGCCTACAAAAAAGGTATATAACTTTATTTAAGGTTATATTTAAGCCAGAAAAACTACTTTTTGTACTAAAAAAATAATTAAAATTGTTATGTGATGTTTATTGGCCATATTATCAAAAATTATGAATCCTTATCAACATCAGCAAGTTTATCATTACAAGTAATTACTACATGTGATTGTTGCTTTTTACTGCACATGTTTTGGACATAAGGTTAAAGAGATAATACAATATATGTTAAAGTGCGACCACTTTGCAAAGCCACACAGGCAGAGCAAGTACGTCAAGACAGGTACACACATCCGATACCAAGCAACAATCTGAATTTCATGACGGCAAAGCCTCTGGCACACCTACTAATTTATAAAATGACATTATTACAATTTTAACAACCATATCTTGAGTGTTAATAGTTTTGGAAACCAAGACTTCACTGGACCTTAATTGATTTCTTCTAGCCTTCACTACATATACAAGTCATATTTTATATCTAAAAAAGAAATAGAGTAATTTTTCTTTTTTAGATATAATCTTAGTAACAAGCAGTCAGTCTATGTGCAATGCCTCATTGTATTTATTCATATCAGCCCTGGATTTGTCAATAGGCCGTATAGGCCACGGCCTATGGGCGGCAGCGGCCTAGGGGCGGCGGATTTTAGATGGTTTTCGCACGCTTTCGGAAGCCATCAAATTCTTACGCGATGATAAATGCAATAATAATAATAATTACCTAATAAAGGCCTAAGTATCTACCTAGGCCACGAGGAAGAGGCGACACAAAGTGAAGGGGCCTATACTCAAGAAAAGTATAAATCCGGCACTGATTCATATAACATCTTGTATCATTCTAACACGCAGACTATTCTCTAGACTTCTAAGAAAGAGAATAAGATTATATGTAAATTATTTGATTCACATCACTGTTTATTTGTCATCGTAACATATTATTACTGTCTGCGTTTAGAACTCAGTGTACTCCCTATAATTTGATCAAACACACCTTCAATCAAAAGGGTTACAAACATTATTTAGCACTTTTTGATGATGACCTAACAGCTATGTAGAAGCTCTATGTATGTACATGTGTAAATGACTCATTTTTGATACAATATGTTAGTTAAGATGATAACACGTATGAAAATTGCTTACCTCTTCAGAGAAATAAAGAAGGCCAATGCCAACGGGTATAAAAGCAATACCGATTACAAAGAAGGTTGGCAGAACTGTTCCCGCTGTGAGAATTGGTTGCCATGCAGGCAATCGCTGTTGCTTGAAAGCCGATTCTGGAATATTTAAATCAACTTTGTTTTTATATTAATTCGTTTAAAGTAAATAATCGATATTTACAAGGACACAGAATTTAGATATTCACCCGCTGGTCGCCTAGATTTCACATTATCCGATGTGTCACTAGACGTTGCCATGATTTCTCCAGTGAGAAAAAAAACAATTATGCGATTTTAAACTAAAAATTATTTAATTTTTTATTATTCTTAGATTTTAATTAAAACATTCAATTCAACTCTACACTACACAAGGGTGTTGACTGTTGGTTGTCAAATGTTTGGCAAACTGTCAAAATATCAATGTCATGTAAATCAACAGACCAAAGATGTTGTATTAGTCTGTACCTATAGATGGATCACAAAAAGCAGCAATTCTTTTTATTATTTTATTCTTTCTAACACCTTCAAATTGCCATAAGATTGAAAGAGACATACATATATAATCTGTCGGGTCGAAGTTGAGTGAATGTCTCCATTTTGACTATACAATGCAAGCTAAAGTTATAGCGTATAATAGTGCTGTGCATTTTTATTGATAACTAGATATCGTTGATATAGATTTTAAATATATGACGGATAAAAAGTATGGCTAAATGCGTTTCGGTGTACTGTTTGGTTATTCAATATAAATAAAATGTGGGTGCGTACTGGTACTCGCCGCATTGCTAATCGGTTGTATGACATTGTATGCAACCTCTCGCATTTATTTCACCAAAATATTTCAAAAGAATAGTTATTTTTTGAGTAGAAATATTTAGAATCCATCCTTAAGAGGTAGAACGGGAGTAGGATTTTATTACGAGAGAAAAAAAACTCGATAATCTTAAAGTTTTATTTTTAGAAACGATATCACAGATTGGATAATCTGTGATATCGTTTCATTTTAATCTGTGATATCGTTCATCTGTGATTCGTCAACATTTTAATTTAAAGACTTGCAGTTAATGTTGACGCTTGGGTATCCACGTATTTATTAGTAAGTTTTCTTTTTCTGGGTAATTTCTGAAAAGAAATAGTTTTTGGTTATTAATGATTCATAAGATTTTCATAATTTTCATAGATTGAAGCATAACTTCTTTATAACTTATAGATATTACTTACTGGTTTACACGTTGGTGGTAATTTTGGGAATATTGTCGGCACTGCATACGAGTGTAGAATTTTACGCTGATATCCTTGGCGAAAGCAAGAATCTTCAAAGTTCATCGAGCATATCTATATTAATAATTTCGTCAAGGGGTACGGTAGACTCGATTGAAACCTTACCTGAATAATAAAACATAAAAAAATAAAGATTTCGAGTCGACAACATATATCTGCAAAATTCGGATTGTCAAGTATTTTGTTAAATTCTAATGGTGCTGACAGACAATTCGCAGTCACTCACTGACACCTGTGACATCTTGAGTGGTTAATAAACGTTCCGTTTCATTCATACTAGCGCCACTCAATACGTCGTCGTACCATTCATTTTAAAAACAAAGTGTCCATTACAAGGAACTGTGACTCATGTGACTGTGTGAAACGAAACGTCTTGCCGCAAACATTGAGCGAAATCTATGCCGCTTTTGCCTTTAATATTCCTTGAGAACCGATAACTATAGAAATATATACTTACATTTTGTACCTACATGTGTACATATTATGAGTCACATTACATCCGAGCGAAGCCGGGTTTTCATCTAGTTCTTGTATATTGCGAAGCTCTCCAATCGTCGGCTTTTCTTACATTTTTTGTCCACGTTTTTTTTAAATCGATGTCGGTGGGAAATCTGTTATAAATTGATAAAAATTACTTTCAACCTGCAGTGAATGCTAGAAATTGTCAACACTCTACTAAAAATAAATTAGTTATCGATATATTGGATAAACTTATCAAGATCAGACTACAGCACTATAAAGCAAGACAAATGTCAAAAATTCCGATTAACTTTGGTTTTTGTAAATTTTAGTTATAAACACCAGCTTTTCTTTAAATAAATCAACCTTAGAGCTGTGTATGCATGTACAATGATTCATTTTTAGTAAATAATTATAAAAGTTTGTTTACAAAACACCAAAATTAATGAGTGCGAGCTGTGCGACTTACCGGTGAAATGATATGTTTCCATTATTCTCCTTCAAAACACCCACTCTACTTGGACAAACGGGAACAGTACAAGCCATTCTTGGCAAGCAACATATTTATGAAATCACACTTTCAGATTTTTAAGTATTTTAAATCACATAAAGCTAAACGCGCTTGTTAACCAGCATGATATAAACAAATATGACGTTGCCTCTTTTATGGCGCGCAGCGTTTTAAGACGTCATATTCGGCTATTGTTATCTCTTTTTAACATACGACATGCAGCCATTAGAAAGACGGGTATCGAGTACCGAAGGAATCTTCAATTTTTATTGTTCCATCTATACACTAATACAATTATCTTTGCAACAGACATACATATATGACAGTAGTGACAGTGAGTAAACTCAGAACAATAACTAAAGCTAAGATTGTTCTGGAGTGAGTAGAGTGCGCGCAAGATAATTTGGCGCGTATCAAAAATCGGAACAAATAGTGGCAGCTACGATTACACTAAATATGGAATTGGCTTTGGTCTAGATCTGGTAAGTAGGTAATGGCAAGGCATACTGGTTTCTCAGTTTTGGGCAGCCTGTCTGGCGGCACTAACGATTTCCTTACAGGAGAACACCGTAAGATAACAGTACCTATGTGTGTTGTTGTGTTTCGGTGAGTGCGGCCATTTCGCTATCTCTTCCTAAATCCTTATCCCTAAACCTACTGTGATCGCCAGTCGGCAACGCATTTGCAGCACCGGTGACTTTGCTTGTACCAGGCGGCTGTTAGCCATCTAGCATAGTGTCAACCTGTCTGACGATGTTTACATTAAAAAAAGAAAACTTTAAGTGCCTGCGAACTTCGTGTTTCTTTGTTTACCTACAATAATACCAATTTTTTTTTTTTTTTATGAAATCGAGGTAGCGCTTGACCACTATCTCACCTGATGTGAGGTGCAGATGTGGCCGAAGGTGGACCACGCTTACCTAGTAAATGCCCATTTACCCTAGTTTTGAAGACCCCGAGGTTGTAGTTCTGTGGGAACACAGACGCAGGCAATGAGTTCCACTCCTTAGCAGTTCGAACAAGGAAGGTGGAACTGAAACGCTTTGTTCGTGATCGAGGTACATCGACCACGAAGGGATGAAACCCCTGCCCACGTCTAGTGGTCCGCAAGTGGAACGGTTCCGGTTGGATTAAATCGTACAACATAGTGCACACTCTCCATAGTGTAGACGATAGAAAATCGATAGGCACGCTACTTTTCGGCGATGCTGCAGGCTTTGAAGTTGGGAATCCACAAGGGTGTCGTTGCCAATAAGGTTCTTTGCTCGCCTTTCAATCGAGTCCAGTGCGGCCAGTTGGTAACGGGCAGACCCATCCCAGAGGTGACAGCAGTACTCCATGCAAGACCGGACCTGTGCTTTGTATAAGTCCAGGAGCTGCCTCGCAGTGAAATACCGTTTAACCTTGGAAAGGATGCCCAGCTTTTTGGCAGCTGTTTTGGCAATGGACTCGATATGCCTACCGAAGTTCAGATCGGCTGTAAGGTCCACACCAAGGAGTTGGAGATGATCCGAGACTGGAACAGTCACTACTAAACTAATATGCCGACCCCTATTTCGTGGGGTTTGTGTTGAGAGAGAAATTTTAGTATTTATTGTAACACAACACTTTATTATTGGACGCCTAATCAATTATTAGGTAGTATTTTTTTAAGGTCGGCAAAATTTTGATATTGCAAAATTTTGATTTTATTTTTTGCTTTTCTAATATGTACTTCTAATACTTTGCCCTCTCAATGGAAGACATCATAGTGAGTTTTGCCTAATTGCTATTTTGTCGTCTCATAACTTGCGTGTTGTGTTGCATATTGTAGTCTATGGTCAATCTGTGTAGTGTCTATGGTATTGTAAAATAATAAAATATGTCTTCCGAAGTCGTTAGTACTTTTTCATTTATAAAAATATAATAAAGTAACCCACGCATTGAAATATGGTGTCAGAATTGTGAAGTCAAAAATATATTCAGATAAGTAAAAGAAGAATAATGTCGGAACAAAACATATTCGTGAGTAATATAAAACCATTATCTGTCGATGGAGGTAATGCAGCGGAGATATGGCGTCAATGGAGACAAAGGTTTGAAATATTTTGTGACGCAAACGATATAAAGAAACAAGTGGCGATATTTCTGAACATAATTGGTAATTACGGATTGGAAATATATAACTCATTTGGAATTGATAGAAAATCAACTACCCTTGAAGAATTAATTAAGTTATACGACGAAAAATTTAATCCACAAAGCAATGTAACAGTGGAAAGGTATAAATTCTTTAAAAGGATACAACAGACAGGTGAAACACTAGATAATTACGTGACAATTCTGAACAATTTGGCGATGTCTTGCGAATTTGAAAGTTTAAAGGAATCATTGGTAAGGGACATGTTCGTAATAGGTACCCTCAATCCAAAAATTCGAGAAAGATTGTTACAACAAGAAAAATTAACCTTAGAGGAAGCAAAAAAAAGGCTAAAAGCATGGAATTATCACAAGAGCGTTCTTCGAGAATAAATCAAACTAAAAATAGCAGTATGTCGAACGAAACAACAGCTATCCAGTCGATCAAATGTAATGATCGTGGAGGTAGATCGATGTCTGGGAATGGAAGGAAGAACAAGAGAAGTCTGAGTCAACAAAATCAAGACTCAATAAAAAGAAATCAATATTCGAAGTTGTCAGGAACAAAGAATTGTACGAGATGTGGACAAGTGCATAAATTCAGATGTCCAGCAGATGGAAAGACTTGCAATATATGTAAAAAGCGAAATCATTTTGCCAACTATTGTTTTTTCAACAAAAATAACAAACAGAACAAAAGACATGTTAGTGGTATTGACTGCAGTAAAGATAACTATTTTGTAATTAATAAATTAATTAATGATAATTATAATAGTAAGGACGAATGGAAAATAAATGTAGAGGTTAATAATTATTCAGTAAAAATGCTAATTGACACAGGAGCAGATACAAACATTATATCTAAGGATACACTTAATAAAATTATGAAAAATAAGAAAATACCGATCCAAAAAACAAGTAATAAAATTTTCTCATTTTCAGGACAAATAGTACCCAATTTAGGCAGCTGTTTTCTGAAATGTAAATTTGAAAATGGACTGACCACTAATGTTTATTTTATTGTTGTTGATTGTAAATGTCAGACTATCCTAGGATGTAATACATGTGAAAAAATAGGAATAGTAAAAAGGATTTTCAAAATTCAAAAGGATCTTCAACAAGATTCTGTAAGGTCAGTACAAAAAATTGTAAATAACTACTCGCACACATTTGAAGGTATAGGATGTCTTCCAAACGAAGTACACTTAGATATTGATGAGAGTGTAAAACCAAAGATTTGCCCGGTGCGCAGAATACCATTTACTTTACAAAATCGTTTAAAGTCTGAATTAGAAAATATGGTAAAAATGAATATTATTGCCAAAGTCATAAAACCAACAAAATGGGTTAATTCCATAGTTCTCGTTGAAAAACCTAATGGATTATTGCGTATTTGTCTTGATCCAAGAAATTTAAATGTAGCAATTAAAAGACCTCATTTCCCGTATCCTACTTTTAATGATCTTCGATCACAAATAACAGGTAGCACTATGTTCTCTAAACTTGATGCTAATTCAGGATATTGGTCCTTAAAATTAGATGAGGAGAGTAGTGATTTATGTACATTTAATACACCTTTTGGACGATATAAGTTTCTCAGACTTCCATATGGTATTAATTCCAGCGGAGAAATTTTTCACAGAACAATGAATGAATTGTTTAATGATATACCAGGAATTGTAATATTTGTCGATGATATATTAGTACATGGAAAAAATGAAAAAGAACACAATCAAAGACTTGAAGCTGTGTTCAAGCGTGCTTCTGAAATAAACTTAAAATTCAATAGAGAAAAATGTCAGTTTGATCTCGCAGAAATTGGTTATGTAGGACATATTTTTAATAAGGATGGAGTGTCTCCTGATAGGTCTAAAATTGAGGCTATAATTAAAATGCTTAGTCCTAAAAATATTAAGGAATTACAAAGATTCCTTGGGATGGTTAATTATTTGGGTTCATTTATTCCTAATTTGTCAGAGGAAATTAGTATATTTCGTGACTTATTGAAAAAACAAAATACTTGGAATTGGACTGAAAATCATGAAAGACAATTTAGTAAATTAAAATCTATTATTTGCAAATCTCCAGTATTAATTCATTATGATGTTAATAAACCTGTGAGAATGTCTGTCGATGCTTCTCAAAATGCTGTCGGTGCAGTGATATTTCATGGCAATAACCCAATAGCATATGCATCTAAATCTCTTACTAAATGCCAGGAACATTATGCTCAAATAGAAAAAGAACTTTTTGCAATAGTTTTCGGTTGTAAAAAATTCCATCAATATATATATGGAAAACCAATTCAGGTAGAAACAGACCATCAACCTTTAGTAACACTTTTCAAAAAACCATTGTCCGAAGTACCTACAAGACTTCAGAGAATGATGATAACTTTACAAGCATATCATTTAAATGTCTCATATACGAAAGGCTCAGAAATGTATATATCTGATACTCTTTCTAGAGCACCAATTGATGATACGATAAATGAATCATCATACTCATTAGATAGTTTGTCAGACTTTGAACAAAATTTAAATATACATGTTAATTTATTGAAATCAAATTTAGCAATTTCTCAAGAAAAATTAGAAAAAATTTTAAATCATTCAAAGAAAGATTTAACATTACAAAAACTTAAAGATTATTTTATGAATGGATGGCCTAAATGTAAAAAACATTGTGATAATTTAGTACTACCATATTGGAACATAAAAGAGGAAATTCATGTAATACATAATTTACTTTTCAAAAATAATTCTGTCATAATTCCTAAATCAATGAGATTTGAAATCTTAAACATATTACATGAAGGACACTTAGGTATAGAAAAGACTAAAAATTTGGCTCGTGGTATTGTTTATTGGCCCGGTATGAACCATGACATAGAAAATAAAATAAAGCAATGTGAAACATGTGCTATGTATAGTTCAAATAAGTCAAAGGAAAGTCTTTTATCTCATGAAGGATCATTATTTCCTTGGCAGAGATTAGCTACTGATTTATTTGAATATAAAAATCAGAAATATTTACTAGTTGTCGATTATTATTCTAATTATATTGAGATAGCAAATTTAAAAAATGACAGTAGAAGTTCAACAATAGTTAATAGTCTAAAGTCAATTATGGCAAGGCATGGAATCCCATTGCAATTAGTCAGCGATGGTGGACCTCCATATAATTCAAAAGAATTCAAACAATTTCTATATGAATGGGACGTTGAACACATTGTTACAAGCCCATATATGTCTAGATCAAATGGATTAGCCGAAGTCTCAGTCAAAACAGTTAAAAATATTTTCAGAAAATGCGAAGAGTCTGGAACAGACCCGCATATAGGACTATTACAACATAGAACAACTCAGAGAGGAAATATGTATTCTCCTTCTCAGTTACTTATGTCAAGACAATTAAGAACTAAGTTACCTACTAAAGTCAGTCAACTAAGACCTAAAATTGTAAAATTTTCAGAATATTCTACAGTAAAAGAGAAAAATTTACAAAAAACTAAATCATATAATAAAAATTGTAAAAAATATCAAGAATTTAAAGTTAATGACAGTCTATTTTAAGAAAAACCCTAAAGATATAATATGGACAAAAGGTACAATCATATCTAAAACTAAATTTCCTAGATCATTTATAATAAAAGATAATTTAAGTGCAACATACAGACGAAGTTCTCAGCACATAAAACCTGATTATAGTCAAAATAAGTCTTACAATAATAACAATTTAAAAAATAATGCTGACTATGCAGCAAAATGGTCATTTCAATCAAAGAGTATGTCTCAAAAAACCTTTCAAGAAAGGAAGAATGATGATTGTACATTCATAATAACTCAAAAGAAAATAAATACTTCTCCAAGTCCCGGTCTTTATTCAAGCCCTGTAAATATAGGAGAAACAAGTAAATGCAATGTTGACAGTAATTGTAGCGATTCAGAAACATATCAGTCAATAGATTCTGAACAAAGTGAAACAAATCAGTCGATAAAATCTCCTGAATTTGTTAATGTAGACAATGATGTGTCTGATCAAAGTATGTGTGATTATAGTGAATATCAAGAACAACTTACTTTCTCTACTCCTCCTGAATTGTGTTTACAGGATAATCAGAAAATTGTCATATCACCTAAAGATGACAATAATACACAAGAAAATGTAAATAAATTTAGTTCTAGAGGTAGATTATTAAAAAAGACACAGAAATTAAATTTGTAGTAATAAGTTTATTGATAAAAAGAATGACATTGTATAATTTTATAACATAGATTTATGACATGGATGTATATACTTATTGTATAATTAATTGTTTTCAAAGAATCACGGATATTTGACATAGTTGCAATATTGTTATGTAGTCATATGCATTGAATTATATGTTTGTATTCAAAATAATGTAAGTGAAATAATTTTAAAAATTAATTAATGTAAACAAACAGTGTTTGACAGCAAGTCCAATTGTCAATTTCAAAAAGTGATTTGTCTTTGTCAGTGTCATATGTCAAAATTATTTAAAAAAAAAGGGGCATGTTGCATATTGTAGTCTATGGTCAATCTGTGTAGTGTCTATGGTATTGTAAAATAATAAAATATGTCTTCCGAAGTCGTTAGTACTTTTTCATTTATAAAAATATAAAGTAACCCACGCATTGAAATATTGCGTAAAGAAATCTTATTCAGTCGTGTCGTCGTGTCTATAAAAAATGTGAAAAATAGAAGCGCGCGAGCGTGTCTTTGATCGTTGATTCTTCACAGCCTAGAGTCTAGAGAGTAGGTATATATGTCCTGTGCTTCACAGGGTATCGTTTGCCGTCATTCGATACAAAGAACCAAGGAACATAGTACTTGCCTTTTAGAGAATTTGCCCTTATGCGAAGTTGCCTTAATGCGAACTTGCCCTTCTGCTATTAAGCCCCTACTCTCTAGCGAGAGATTCGATAGATATATGAACGCATTCTATGCACGTTATAATAATTACCTTTACAGCATTATTTGGGGTGGCAGGTCTTCAGAGTATCCCTACCGCATTATACCTAGAAGGGCACGCTGTGTACCTATCTAATACCTATAATCATATAATTTACATTACATTAATATCCTCTGTTCATTGTACGTTTGAATGATTCCGTATCGCGAGTGAAAATTTATCATCGACGGGTTGAACAGCCAAAAGCCTGGATACCTAAGAATGCTGTCCACAAAAAATCCCGCTTTAGGCCGAAATGTGACCAGTAGGTAGTTTACCTTTCAAATGTGCGTAAGGACGAGGTACTCTGAAACCGACATTTACGGCAGCTCAAAAAATAAGATATTAAAATTTAATTAACGTTCCATTTCATTAAACCTAATAATTAGCTATAAATATTGTTTTTTTTTAATTTTCTTATAAAATATACCTAACCTAACAATAATTACCAAACACCCGCCACAACTGTCTGTCTGTATGTGTGTTGGTGATAATCTCAACAATTGCTGAACAGATTTTCATGCGGTTTTATCTATTAACAGAGTGATTCCTGAGGAAGATTTAGGTGTATGATTTCGTTAAGGTTTTTTGTGTATTTTGGTTGATAACGATGATTGTTGAAGATGTCGGAAAAAATCAAGCCGTCTCCCCGTCTCGGATTTTTTATCGAAAACGCTGCCTAATCCGTTTGAGATTAACATAATAATGTATGGTGGGAATGTTTCTCTTTTCTAGGTCTACAAAATAAAAAAGTCTGTGATGGCATTTATCAACCAATCTAACTTCTAAAGAAATGATCCATATAATTGGGTATTCAAAAATCTGGTTAGACGGATATAGTATTAATCGTTATCAAATTAAATACGTTATTTACACATTATAATAGCTCTGTACACCATACAAAATAAATGAATATCTTAGGAGTTATCGTAAATTAAAAACTACGCTTCAGAAAATAATTTAAATCGGTCTCGCACCGACACGACGCGATGACGACGTGATTAGCTTGATGCAGACGTCTTCGGCGATATGTTACTCATATATTTTCTCATTTTTCAACATGGACGAAGTTGCGGGCACCAGCTAGCTCTTTATAAAAAATTTAAGTCGTATACAGTCGGAATGAAATTTTATTTCCACCCAAACTCATTTCGGAGACAAACACGTGCAAATATGTATAAATATACGTATTATCTAACCCCGATTTTCATGGATATACAAATATAGGTAACTAGCGACTCGTCACCGGCTTCGCACGGATGCAACTCTTTCTGCAAATTGTATAAAATCTTCCTCTTTTATTACAGTTTCCATTGTTGACCGTATAATCTGTTGGGTGGTTTAGAACAAGTTAGCGAAGAAACAGACAAAGACGGATAATGACTTTAATTTTACAACTAAAGACCCGACTCCCCGGTTTCGAACAGACTTGAAATTTTCAAAAATACCTTTCAGCGGATGCTAACGTTATAAAATAAACCTATACCTATTCCAAATTTCAGACATCTAGACTTAGTTGTTTTGGCTATGCGTTGTGTGTCATATACTCAGGACAAACGATTTTATAAGCATCTGTATAGAAACTACACATGACTCGCACGAACGCACACTAATATCTAACAATCAATTTCACATTGAACACATGAACACACAATTATAGTAATAGTAATAGTCTATATATATATAAATGAATCCCCATTTCCCTTGGTCAGCATCACGCGTGAACGGGTAGACCGATTTTAATTCGGTTTTCACTAATGGAAAGAGGGATAAACGGGGAATGTTCTTATATATAAAAATTGCACGCCGGGCGAAGCTATATATATATAGGGCTAGTCTATATATATAAAAATGAATCCCCATTGGTCACGGCATCACGCTTGAACGGGTAGACCGATTTTATACTTGTTAGATTAGATAAATATACTTGTGTAATATTTTTAGTACAAGAACATTATAATGTTAAGATCGGCAGACAGGCTGACGGTCAACTTGATGGTAGGTGGCAACCGTCGCCTATAACACGAGCAATGCTGCTAAGTGCTGCAAGTGCGCTGCCGTCTACAGTTGGAACTGGATAGGAAAATATTTTATTTTATTTTATATTTTATAGTTCTCTTTGATTACTTATACAAAAATATCGAATAGTAAAACATAAAATACCATGGTTTTAATGAAATACTCTTTAAAAGATGTTAGACTTTAAAATTTCCGAAATAAAATCGGCCAATTAAACAAGTAATGATTGTTAATTAATTAATTCTCACCATTGTGGCAAACTTTTTTTACGTATTTTACGCGCACACAATGTATTTTATTGTTTTAGTGCAAAGGAAATGATTTACTTGAAAATAATATTTATTTGTAAGTAATTTTAATAGGATTTTTAAATTTATAATTGTAATGTTAAGACAGATGATTTCTTTTTAATGTAGAGGTAAAGTAGGCATCATTTAAATCTGTCAAGCCATTTTTGGATAAAAAGAGTAACAAACACCCACTTATATCCTCATAAACTTTCACTTTTATAATAGTAGGATTGTTAATGTTATTATTTGTTTTGCTTTTAGTTTCACTTGGAGTTTACACAGAAGATTTGGACTTTACCCCATTCCAAGAAATTTTATCTCCAAGCACTTACCAGAGCTTGATAAACAACAAAGATGAAGGTAAACTTAAACGTATTCATGCGTACTTAAGTAGTGGCAGGACACAGCCGTTTTGTCAGCCCGTCTGGCTGCAGCAACCATCTCCTTACGGAAGATCACGGTGAAATAACAGAGTTGAGCTGTTGTGTTTCGGTGAGTAAGTAAAGGGATGCCAATGCCCATGGTTACTGCCGCCAGACGGGCTGCCCAAATGACTACGAAACGTAGTATGCCCTGCCACTACTTTCCATCAGACCAGGATGCCGGACCCAGGATCCCTCCACTTATTCAACGGGCTCGTCAATCTTGTCCTATCTCCTCCTAATCCTTTGTCGTAGCGCACTTGCAGCACCAATGGCGTTGCTTGTGTTATAGGCGACGCTAGCCACTTACCATCTACTGGACCGTCAGACCTTAACATAAAAATAAATAGCCATACAGTTACCATGAGTTGAGAGTTTAAATAAATTATTTATTTATTGTAAATTGGTCCTAGGTGCTTTTGTAAAAGTGGATCAGTGGCAGAAACGGCAAACCACTTTATAGGAATATAAATTCACTTGTTGATTCGACTCTATTATCAAAATGAAAAAGAGGGTTAGAAATCTTAAATTGTGTAAAAATTTATAATAAATCAGTGGATAGGCGGACGGGACACACTCACTATAAAATTGCGACCTAACAAAATAATAAACATTTAATAAAAATATAGTTTTTTTAAAAACTAAATTTTAACCCCAAAATCGCTCAACCTATTTGAACCGAAAGGAAGGTGTGTGTTTGTATATAAAATATGCATCTCGGGCGAAGCCGGTATCCGATCACTAGTTTTTTTATAAAATAAAAAACAAGAGAAATATTCCTCAAGGTGTCCCAGAACAGAAACTGAATACAAAAGAAATCTATTAAATAAGATAGAAAAACCTCCAAAAACCTATTTCGTCTTCTCTTGCTTATATCGTTTAATAAATGAAAGAAAAAAAATAACAATAAAAAACCAAATCTTTTTAACCATCATTTATTCCGGATACGGATAATTTGTTACAAAAGGATTCATAACTCTTGTATTAATACGTATATTAATTAAATGTGATTTTCGTATCGTTTTAATTTTAATACATACATTAAAATTTAAACGATACGTAAATAACATTCATTGAAATTCATACATTTTTCATTTATGACGTAAACATTTTCAATTAAGGTGACTGTATATTTTTTCATTATGTTTAGGTACATTTTTTCACAACTCTTTTGCCAACACGCAGAATTTCACAATGTTACGAAACGTACAAAACATAATGACGCCTGGTAGCACATGGGTAGCACCATCTCTTGACAGGGCAAGGACATTTTGTCAATAAATTCAAATAACTACCCACACATTTGTTTAAGCAGGCATTTTTTTTAGATTACAAAAATTTTTCTTTGGATGCAATGAAGGAATTGGACGCGATGTGGTCTAAGAATGTGCTCCGTGGTGAGGCTTTGGTTTCTACAAAAAAGCAAAAACTGCTCGGCTGTTACACAATCCACAATACTTACAGAGATGCGTTAGTATAAGGCGTCATACTTATTGCAAATTTTGTGAAGAAATCTTTGTTACAAATACAGGGCTAGTGGTTCAGAGAAATTTCTGATATATAATACGTATCTAGTGCAAAGATTTTTTTAGAAGAAAAGAGCTTCTAACTTCGGAAGTTAGGTTAGGTAAATGAATGTTCTTATGGAATCTCAATAACTACTGGTTCGAATTGAAAAATTCTTTTTCTTTTGAATAGTCTATTTATCGAGGAAGGCTATAGGCTATATAATATCACGCTACGATAGATAGCATTATATATAAGTAGTGTCCAGTACCGCGCGCCCCATGCGCACGCCGCCGCCGTATGGGCTGCAGCGAAGCGTGGCCGAGTTCAGCTAGTCATAAATAAAATAGAATAGTTGTCTCTGAACTGAAGATTTTTTAAAATTAATTTTATTGGTTTTTTTTTTGCAGTCTTCGCGATCTAACGAATTATTATGAATATAGAATGCTCTACCTCGACACTTTGGAGTATGAAGTCGGTTATTTAGTCCACGAAGTAATATTCCGTTACAGGAAAGTGTTGGAATTGTACCATATGGTCACAAGAAGACAATTCTACAAGTATGACCCAAAAAACCCAAAAAATTACGCCCCTATCCCGTACATATTCTACGTGTACACGAACATACTGGAGACGTGTAACACAATTATGCACCTATGTAACATGCTTCATGAACTTCCGTTTAAGTACAAGAAGCCTAGGAAGGGAGTTTTCGATGATTATCATCTAGGAAAAGAAAGTATGTACCTGAGTGTGTATATATCTAAACACTATAGTACCTGAGTGTTTTAACATGAAATTAATTTAGCTATTTCTAATGCTACTTAGTCCACCTGCATTAACGTTAACGTTGATGTTAATGTCCAACTACACGTTAAGGCATTAAAAATGCGCGTTGGCTAGGTTACAACGCCGTTAAGAGTTGATTTCTAGTGAAGTAACGCGTTAACACAAAATGGAGGTTAAAGCAGCTGCACTAGTTGCAGCAATGAGTATGATCAATTATTATATGCATTTATGCAAAAAAAAAAGAAGATGATGGTGACTCTTACTTAATAATGCAGTTCCCGTCTAAAAACAAAGTTCATAACGTCCTACAAAGTGGATACCACAGAATAAACGTATAGTAGCAAGAGACGGCATAGAGACGTTCATGATCACGAGTAGGTACGTGTGCGGCGCGGGGCCGGCCGGGCGTAATTATGCACTTTTTTCTTAATGTTAAGATCGGCAGACAGGCTGACGGTCCACTTGAAGGTAGGTGGCTACCGTCGCCTATACTAACACAAGCAACAACAAAGCTGCTGCAAGTGCCTTGTCGACTACAATACGATTAAGGATAAGGGATTGGGGAAGGGATAGGGAAATGGGCTCTGGCATCCCTTACTTCACTCACCGAAACACAACAGCACACGTGCTGTTATATCACGATGGTCTTCTGTAAGGGGGTGGTTACTGCCGCCAGACGGGCTGCCCAAATGACTGCGAAACGCAGTGTGCCACTACTTTCCAGATCCAGACCAGAGACAAATTTGAAGAGTTCATTTTTCAAAGTTGACCCTGCCGGGAATCGAACCCAGGAACCCTAGAACAGAGCTTTAAGGCAAGCACCCTAACCACACGTAAGATATTTAAAATTGCCCGCCTCAGAAAAATGCCGGCCGCACGCCTGCATCAAATGCCGCAAATATCTGTCACATGGTAACCCTATATTAAAGTCGATAGTGCCCCCCCTAGGTGGGCCATGACCTTGTCGTGGTGGGGGGACTTACCCTTGGCAATCCGGGCGGTTGCAGGGGTCGGTGCTTTTTTCCTCACCGGCCTTTGCTCGACCGATCGGATTGGTTTTGGGGACAAAGAAGGCCCACACGACGTGGGCTCCGAGCGGGCTCCGTTAAACGGAGCTCGTGGCGGAGCCCAATAGTACTTTTTTTTTCACACTTGACATTGGCAGATAATGGCCATCTTCAAGATGAGCCGAATTGCCATTTTTTTAAAGAGAAGAAGAAGAAGAAGAGTCGATAGTGAACTTGCAGCACCTCGGACGTTACTAGTGTTGTAGGGGATGGTTGACGGTAGCCACCTACCATCAAGTGGACCGTTAACTTGTCTGCTGATCTTAACATTAAAAAAGAGTTCACTACGGATTAATAAATAGTGATATGTCAGCAAAGTTTCCTAACCTTCTCGGATATGGAGGTTTCCTTGCAATGTTTTCAATAATACTCATAATTCAATCCCACTGAGCACATCATCGTTTGAACATAATTTATCTGTTCAGAAAATGTTTCTATTACCGTTTTAGGCATAAATATGTCAGCAGTAGACGCTGCGAGGTTGAGGGAGATAGAAATGTTAGAAAACGAGAGGAAAAAAGAAAGGCAGAGGAAGGCTCGGCTGAGACAGTACAAAAAACAGAGGAAGTGGCAGATAAAATTGGGCCTTCTTCAGACTACTACAAGAAGCAGGAAAAAGAAGAGGTAAGTTACGGCTAAAATTGTGACCACACAAGGTGCTATAGAAAAAATGTAACAGCCTCTTCATTTCTCATATTAATTTTAGATTTGAAATGTCTTCTCGTATTGCAACAAACACCGATTCAATTTCTTTCGAGAAAGGACCACGCAAAGAATAGTGGGCACTGTCCCCACCCACCAACAGAGGTGGCATTAGTTTCAATGTTATAATATTATAAAGTCCTATAAAAAAATTAATAACCATTTTCAATCTAAAAATCAACGGTGATTTTTAAAAAATATAAAAAAACTAGATTTACCCACTATGATCTGTTTAATTATAATAAAAATAACTAAAAAAATGTTATATATTTACTTCAGTCTTTTTAAATTAAATAATCAATCATTTATTTAGCCTTGCATAGGAATTGCTTTACAATAATTAAATAAAAACTAAATTTAATCTAAAAATAAATTAATGCTAATGAACTATATCTAAGTACAAAAATAAACTTACCTAAAAAAACTCTCGAATTATAAAAAGGTTAAAAAAATTTATAAAAAGATCTGCCTGCGGCATGGACCCTATTATGGACCCCTTTTATTTTATAAATAAAATTAAAAAGCTAGGTATATCCTTTTTACAATTAACTGTACAAAAAATATTACTAAAAATACACATTATACCTACCTATAAAAAAATCAAATTAAAAAATTCTAATTCAGTAAAAAATCATCTAGCTTCCAAATTCGTTTGAAATCTGTTAGTGAGTTGGGACGATTTTTTTCATGGTCCTTTGCATTGAAAATTAATTAGAAACATCATACATACAAATCTGCAATTATATTACAACCATTTTGCTGTAGATTAACAATAGATGGCGCTAATTACCATCATTTTTTTGTTAACAAAGAAAATTTATAATTGTATCTTTGATAAACAGCAGCAAAGGCTTGAAAATTGATTATGTATTTGACGTGTTATAACTTTATAATTAATTACTTACCAGATATAGCCCAATCTAGACATGTTGGTTAACTTAAAAGCTAAAACTACTTTGCTACTAGGTGACATCAAATAATTATTTTATGTTTTACAATAGCAAATCATGTTGTATTTCCATGCGCCAGTAGATTTAATTGATGAATTAAATCTACTGAAAAGTTCGATAACAACTGAAAAGTCGGTTACATATCATCTCAGTCGAAGGATGTCCTCTGCTGGACAAAGGCCTCCCCCCTAATTTTCCAAATAGACCGATCAGAAACAGCCTGGATCCACTGTCAACCCGCGGCCCTTATCAGGTCGTCTGTCCGCGTTGTGGGTGGATGTCCTACGCTGAGCTTGCCGGTCCATAGCGTCCACTCGAAAACCTTCCGGCTAAAGCGGCCGTCGGCTCTCTGTACTATGTGTCGTGCCCATTATCACTTCAACATTCCAATCCGCCGGGTTATGTCAGTAACTGTCATTCGCCTAAGGATCTCGTCACTCCTGACTCGATCTCCCAGTGTAACCTCGAGTGTAAAACTGAAAATAGTGGAAGAGGGAAAAATACTATTTTAGCAATATTTAAAACTCTTTTTAATGGTACGACGAAACAGAACCAAAGCAATGTTTGAATGAAATTGACAAAGAATTTTTATAAAAAAGAGGCTATTTTAAAATAAAAACAAACAGCAAAAAGGCTATATATATAAAAAACTATACTACAATATAAAATGAAGGTGAATTAGGCGTTAACACCTAGCATAGCACTCTCCATAGCTCCTTGAGCGATACACGTTTAAGTACACTTAAAAAAAACTAATCACGGTTTATTAGTAGTAAATTCTATTACACACAGACAAAGAGTCAAGTGTCGTGCTGCGAAATTGTTGCAAGCTCTTATCTAAATGACGTGTGATATTAAACGGTGATTCTGATTCTGTTTCAGCTCTGTGTGGCCGCTCGATTACGGATGGTCTATTGAGTATTGGTGATACTTGTTTAAATAAAATGTTATTAAACTTAATTGCCGTTCTTTTTTTAATTATGCAATTGAATAAACGGGCTGAACAGGCCGTCTGGTGATACGGATATTATCACCTTCTTACACATTTTCGTTTATCCTTATCCTCACTAGTATAAATTGAAGTCATTTTATCCAAATACTATATAGCTGGTGCTCACGACTTCGTCCGCGTTGAAAAAAATACTAATGATGGCGCCATCTATTATACTGCAATAGAATTAAGTGAAGCGGCGACATCTATTGGATATGGGTAGAACTGCTTGGTGATACACCCGTGCATTATGCTTTAATTTGCAATTCCTCGGGAACCTAAGGATAAAACCTTAATGTATTACCTATAGATTCCTCAGGAATGATTTCTGTTGATAAATGTAAAACTGCATTTGAGATTATCGCAAATATACATTCAGACAGACGCGGCGGGGGACTTTTATAATATGTACAGAGGATTGGCAGAGTTTCTGCTTTGAATTATTCACAGCATATATTTCTCCGATTAACTATGCGATAAGGTTAGTATAACAAGCTATAATTGAAAATTATAAATTAACTCTCGACATTCTAATGAGTAGAAACACGCTATATCTGCTGTAAATTGCCGAGGAGTTGAGCATCCCGCAGACTACTTTATGCTGCAGCATCAGGTCAAGGTTGCTATGTCGTGAAAATACCATTGAAGTAACAGTACACCAAATTTCAAGTCAATCTAACCTATTGAAGTCAGTGAGATCCCTTCATCAACTAGGAAATGAGCTGATGATCTTGAAACGCCTGAAGAGATCTTCATAAATTATAGCTAAGAACCATCTGATCAAGAAGTCAAGAACCATAAAAAAAACTGATCAAAATCGGTCCATCCTTTTGGAAGTTATACCACAGAAAGATATATGTATACACAATTTATAAACTTATAATAGCGTCGGGCGTTTAAAAAGGCAACAATAAGCAGTTTGCGAAGTACTATTAAACAATACTGATAATGCACTTTGTTGTGCATTATTAAGCACTCCTTTTTATGTATACTACACATATTTGTGGACAGTATAATTTTTTTGTATTTAGTGCCTTTTCATGTCCATCGCCTAAAAAAATTTGATTCAAAAAAAGTTGTTCCAAGTCAAATACCTTTCGACAAATGCTCACTACCGAACAACGACTCTTCCATTGTGGGCTAAAAGTACATGCCTATCATCAATCCGTCATTTATTTGCATTGAAAACAGCTAAAAAAACATTATTATTGGTTTTTTATAGAACATTTATTTATAGATCATCACAACATTGAAATATCACATTGTTAGTAACATTATGCAACATTTAATTATTATAAAATAATATGAATATATTTTATGCGGTTTTTATTTATTTGTTATGCTTATTTAAAAATGATTACTTATATATTTACGTTGTATAAAAATTATACCTATACTAGTAACAACTCTTATAAAAAAAATTTTTCTGCTTGTTATTGCATGTCCGTAAATGTATTGCGACAATAAATGTCTTGAAATTTAAGATGCAACACTTTTTATATTTAAATAAGAACAAACGAATCATCAGTCAGCGTAATGTATATAGAGATTCTAGTCATGGGGTTGTAGTAAAAAACTTAGGACTCATAATTAATTTAAGCATATATACCTATATACATTGTTTTTAACAATGCAACCACAAATTAAACACTTGTTCTAGAATTCCCGGGTTCGATTCCCGGCAGGGTCAACTTTGGAAATGAACTATTCAAAGTTGGCTCTGGTTTGGATCTGAAAAGTAGTGGAATGGCACACTGCATTTCGCAGTCATTTGGACAGCCCGTCTGACGGCAGTAAGGGGTGGCTTCTGTAAGGGGGTGGCCCCTTACAGAAGCCACCGTGAAATAACTGCACGTGTGCTGTTTGTTGTGTTTCGGTGAGTGAGTAAGGGGATGCCAGAGCCCATTTTCCTATTAAAAAATTGATTAACGTTTTTTTTAACTTATACATTAATTTATTGTTCGCTGCTATAGTTGATAGATTTTTGCTGTGTTTCGTTGGTGTTCCATGAATCCGTTTTCAAAACAAATCTTCCACCTGAAAATATAAACAACCTTATTCATATACCTATAACAAAATATAATCACACTAGCTTAGTGCCCGCGACATCATTTGCTTTGAAAAATTAAAAATATAATACCTAAATAACGCCTGATATCTTATATCGCTGTGACGACGCGTCGCCACGGCGATAGTGGCGCCGAATTGTATATATTTTTAGACGATCCCTCGAGAACCTAACATTTTTCCTGGATAAAAATATCCCATATTATGTTAATCCAGGTAATAAACTATATGTGTGCCAAATTTCATCCAGACTTTACGTGAGAGCGTAAAAATTACAAAGTGATCCAAATACAAATTATATGATGATCGATTGATTGAGCGTGAAAGCGTAATAAACAAACAAACTCGCATTAATAATATCAATTAGGATGTCGTACCATATTTGTATGCCAATGCTACACCAACAATAATAACGAAACCGAGCGCTAACATCACGATCCCGACTGTAAGTAACGTTGAATTCTTTGATCCAATATTGAGCTCTACACGTTTCGACTCAAGGATCAATATTCTCTGGCCGCTGTATATGGACGACGGATAATCTGAAAATAAACAATTGGTTATGTTTTCCTGTTACTAAAAATGAATACAAATTTCCTCTCTAAAACTTTTTTATAAGATATAAAACTCCCATTGAATTGCTACTAATAAATGACCTATCATCAAGTGCCTGTCGACTTTTACATAAAGAAACAAATGTAGCGGTTTTTAAAATGCAAACATGATTCAGTCAAGTCGTTCTCTTCATTGCTGAAGGTCTTGGTGACATCGGCCACCATCTGTTTCTATGCTATCCTTCAGCTTTCCTCATAGCGGTTGTAACTGTGAGACAGCAACCTGATTTCTTCATCGGCTAGGAAACCGGCCATGAAACCTCTTGCCATCCACTCTTCTAACCAACCCCAGCTTCTCTAGTTTATCTGGCTCCCTGCTAGCTCTGCCCAAAGTGATTTAGAACTCTTAGGTAGCAGGAGGAGAAATTTAAAAAAAAAAAATTTTAATGCTTGTTGTTCAATCTCGTGAAAACGCATCTATGCGCCAAGGGAATAGCCGCGTCCACACCGGCCGCATGGGCTCGCGCGGCAGGCTGAGCCAGAAGCTCTCGAACGTTCAGAAATGGAAGCCATATATTTGCATGCCCTTGGCGGGTAGAACATACTTTGTACTGTAACTGCTGTATACAAATTAAAATCCTGTAAACATGTGTTCGCGCAAATAAAGATTTATTTTATTTATTTAAAAAAAGCAAACGGGCACGTTTTTAAGTAAGACCGGGACTTTATGAGCGCCACAATCAATAACCGAAATAATTTCCCGTATGAGAACTTGAATTGGCTCGCGAGGCAAAACAGCGTTCACACCGCGTGCACACCGAGGCACCTTTGAGAACCTTTGAGCCTGAGACACGCTTGGCCGAACCAACGTGCGCCCCAACCCCAACCCCGAGGCATATCCACATGGGCTCGCGAGGCCGATGTGGACGCGGCTAATGACGCTTGGCACACAGATAGATCATGTGCTTGCTGGGTTAACATACAACTTCAGTTCGAAATTTCATCAATAGACTAAAAAAGTATTAAAAAAATACTAACTCCAAATGATTTTTAAAACATACTTTCCGCTTGGCAGTCCATTTGCAAATATTCCCGAAGCGTTGACGCGCCACGCTGGTTTTTCTATCCAATCCGTTTTCATCCATCCTATGAACCGTTCATTCTACAACAAATATGTAGAAATATATAAAGCAGTGTCTTTTTATGTTATTACATTGTAAACAGGCATAGAGTTATCTTGTCGGAAAGCTAACACTAAAATAAAACCGAATATAAAAAGCAGACATATGAAAATTAAAGTGTCTTTAAAAATTACGAATTTTAGAGGAATTTTCTAGAAGATCGTGTTTATACTAAGCATTATTACACAAATGTAATGATGATTTTAAAAGATGATGAGGAAAAATAAAACTTTTTTGTACAATAACATACGAGTATTTAAAAAAATAGAATCTCACATGAATTGTTTTTAAAAATTGAGTAAATTTCATGATTGCATCAAAAATGTGTAAGCGTGAATTACAATGCATATAGACTTATATATTATTATATCACATGTGATTCGAATACATACTATATTGAATGGACAAACAATATAAAAACTATGGAACTTTTAAAGTTCAAAGTGGGTTTTTAGTCAACGACAATCACCTCACTTGTCGACCTATGCTTTCCCCGATTCGATAGTGACGCCTGTTACTATCGGATCGGGGAAGGCGATCCCTATCCCTGTTTAATTCTTTGTTTTTTCATTTCATGTTCGGTCGCAAATGATTAACAATAATAGGTTGTCATTTCTAAAAAAAAAACAATTTAATAAAAATTTCAAGTTACCTGAAAGCCGTTGTTATTGACGTCCTGAGGATCTAACTCCCAAACCTTTTGCTTCCAACTTTTAGGTTTTGTAAAGTTTTCAAATGCTAGGGAAAGTGATAAGAATATATTAGTTACGATAAGTTAAGCCAGTTACAATAAGTGTTAATGTCTTACAATAATTCAAACTTAGTTGGATCTCAAGATATATCCATTTGTTTATAATTTTAAAAACATCAATCATAAGAACGAACAAACCACCGACAAACGAAAATTAAGTCCTCAAATTGAACGCTACAAGCATTTTACTAAAAATCTACTGAATATGATGTTGGTTTTGAGTTTTTAAAGCAAATTTATGAATATAAGTTGCCGACGAGTTAGATAATGCGGTCATTTAAGGTCAGAATAAGGGCGGGATTACATTTACCAAAAAAGCACTGTATCATATTTTAACGACAGTAGCATGCCTTCGCAACTACGATTTTAAAATCTGTGCTGTGCGAATGTTTATACCAAAATATGTCCTTTCGGAAGTAATATTTAACCAATAAATCTACTTTATCTAATCTATACATGAAGTATGTACATCGAAGTCCCTGTCCGCTTCTGTCTGTTTCTCCGCTAACTTCTTTTAAGTCACGCAACGAATTTGCATACTTCACTTCACTAATGGAAAGTGCGATAAACGAGGAAGGTTTTTGTATATAATCCGTCCGAAGTCGGGGGCGGGTCACTAGTAACTAATAAATTAATAAAGTTTAATAGTCGCACAAAGTCTGTCACGTTCTCGTGTGGACATGCGTCTTTTATGCAAACATTTTCTCTGTTTGCATAGAAGACATGTATGCATTGAACATATAAAGACGCAAATCTAACACTTTTTTAATGTTAAGGTTGGCGGACAAGCTGACAGTCCACTTGATGGTAGGTAGGTAGGTAGCTACCGTCGCCTATAACACAAGCAACGCCACAGCTGCTGCAAGTGCGCTGCCAACTACAGTAGGATTAAGGATAAGGGATTGGGAAGGGTTAGGGAAATGGGCTCTGGCATCCCTTACTCACGCATCGAAACACAACAGCATACGTGCTGTTACTTAACGGTGGTCTTCTGTAAGAGGGTGGTTACTGCCACCAGACGGGCTTCCCAAATGACTGCGAAACGCAGTGTGCCATGCCACTACTTTTCAGACCAGTGCCAATTTTGAAAAGTTTATTTCCAAAGTTGACCCTGCCGGGAATCGAACAGAGGGTTATAGCAAGCACCCCAACCACTCAACTGCAGTATCTTACTGTCGCGACCATAAACATTTTCACTAGGATACTCTCATAAATATAAGGAATAAAATAAAGAAGCGACTATAAAGCAGAAACCGCTTATAATAATCAAAATTTGATTTAAGGCGTATTTTAAGTTGAAAATTACTTACCATAACGCAAATCGCCTTTAGGATTTCGAAACGAAGCTTTATCATCGTCCGAAATCATTCCCGAATGAACCCGAGTAACGAATTCTGGAGAATCATTGTCGTCGCGTCGAGCCAGAGATAAGAAATCGTCTGAAAATTTAAATAATGCATAATATTAGAGAACGAATCATCCATTAATTATGAGGTAATCTGGCACTTACACATTTTTAAAGATAGGCTGATTCAACCTAGGCTTCAAGTTCATAATGTCGATTTTCTACAACATAAGCAGGTAATCACCCCGTGAAGAAGACCACCATGAAATAACAGCATGTGTGCTGCTCTGTTCATGAGTGAGTAAGGGATGCCAGAACTTATTTCCCTATCCCTTCCTAATCCCTTATGCTTAATCGAACTCTGGTAGGCAGCGCACTTGCAGCACCTATGGCGTTGCTTTTGTTATAGGCGACGGTAGCTACCTACCATCAAGTGGACCTCAGTCTGTCTGACGTCCTTTTACTTCTTTTACTTAGATGGTTACTACTCCAGATAGGCTGCCCAAATGACTGCCCAACCCAGTGTTTGGCCCCCTCCCGCCACTACTTTCCAAATACAGACCAGAGCTAACTCTAAAAAGTTCATTTCCAAAGTTGACCCTGCCGGGAATCGTAACTGTTTGTCCCAGAAAATGCGCTGTTCTTGCCTAAATAAACATCTAATCTAGAATATGAATGTCAACTTGATCCTACGAAAGTATGTAGGCTTCACTATGAGCGTCACGCTAGAAAGCAAGCAACGTTCTGCCAGTTAATATTTTAAATAAAATTCAATATGAATATGAAACGTATTGTTTTAAACAATGCAAGACTTACAGTATAGACGTAATTGTATGTGGGTATATAGACCAAACATTGAAGGTAAATCGATGTTTATGTGAATGAATAGTTCATTCATAGCCAAAGTATACCAGCCAAAGTATCTATTATTAATAAAATAGGCATATTTTTTTTATTTCAGTTTTTTTTTTTAAATAGGAGCATTAAAAAAAACAATAAAACAAACAATTATCCATACCTGTAAACATCAAATCGGCAAGTAGGCCACAAGGTGCGATCGGTTTATGGTTTTCATCGAAGTCATCCGGAGCACAGTCACGAGATGGAGCGTTTGACAAGACACCAGACAGCTGTTCATTATCTCTGTAATAGAAGTATATTACTTTACTCTATGATATGGAGCAATATGGAGCAATACGAGTTTTGTTTGTTATGCTTTCTCGCATGAACTCAACCGATCAGCATACACATTGACAGAGCTACAGGAAAGGTATGTCCTTTCCTGGGCAAATCGACTTAAAGCATTTTCATTTTAGACGTTCTGAACGGAACTGCCAATGCCCCAAAAATTTACGAAAACCACGACTCCGTTCGCGTTCCTGCTAATGCGCGGCCAAAGCCTGCTTGAAAACATCTAAAATGAAAGTGCACTTATATATTACTTACACAGATGCAAAACCCCTAATTGGCTGTTAGATATGCTTTATTTTTGTTTGTAAATTGTATGTTGAGAGCTGTAGATATTGAGTGAATAAAGAGTAATAAAGAGGATTAGTTTTGCCTTTCGTGAATTAAACAATAAAAAATATATTAATATTATTTATTATTAAAATTAAGTTTTTGCTTTAATTTCTTCAACCAATGTAATAAATTCAGGAGCATAATTAGATAGTGCCATCCGCAAAGTCTTCCGGTCTGTCAAAGTAGATAAATTTTTACTTTTTATCATTTTCATGTAGGAAAATGCAGTCTCACACAAGTTTTGATCCAAAACAGGAATACAAACGTTCACAGCATTTCCTTATAATGCCGTATTTTTCACTGCAAATATATCTGCAAAAAGCTTTTCTTAGTTCGAATTTTCAAAAAACTGAAAAATCCAATTGAAAAAATCCTTTTCGCTGGAGGAGGAACGACTCCCACCCTTGCTTTGCTACCACGCGCGAAGCACTATTTGTTTTTGTCTCTCGCGATCGACTGCTGTCTCCAGAGATCGACTTGTTTGCCACGACTGACATAGGGTACCTTTCAACAAGAAAGAGTAGGTAATATTTCCGAGGGACGCGATCGAAGTCAGGGCCAAATGCTACTAAAGGATATAAAAGACATTATGTATTCATTTTTGTTTACTGAAGAGGAAAGTGATTTTTTTTTCAAGGAGAACTCCCAAGCAGCTCACTTCACTTTGTGTCGCCTGGTAAAGAGTATTTTAACAAAAACGCCTAGTAAAGAGTAAAACAAGAGTATTTTAATAGGAATTTTTATAAGGAATTTTACTAGTCTTCGAGGACACAATATGAGATACATATCATACTTATCTATGGCTAGGGTGGCGGCGTCCGCACTCCGCAACCGCTAGCGGCTAGTTAATGCATGGACTGCATGCGCGACTAATTTTAATTTTAGCAAAAATAGTTATATGAACATTTTTATGAAAAAAAAATTCTCTACGACATTTGTCTGAAACTTTTTTTCTAAACTTTACAATTTTTGTATAATTTGAAAGAAACGCCTATTTTTGTTTATTATTCTACACTACAGGGTGGTATTGAAGATTTCTTTCACCCATCGATATTTCATAGCTTCTAGAAACTTATATCAAAAATGCTCCTGAAGGACTCAAATTTTGATTTGTTAGTTAACAAATCAAAATAGACTATTTAGGACTATATTATTAATATTATTTATTATTATTTAGGACTATATTATTTATTTTTATTTTTTCCTGGACTATATTAGGACAGCTTATTCTACCACAATGCTGATTCATCAAACATTAATACAATGAGAATGAGTCAAGCAAATTGTTTCCTGTTTGCCTCTGTCATGTGTGTTGCATTGTAATTAAAAATAACAGACTTTTTCATACAAAAATATACCAAGTACCTACTAGTATATACGCTAATAAGGTAGTAAAGTTTGTCCAGTTTATAAATAATTATCAAAAATTTTATCTAATTACAAAAGTTCTTTAACCAATGGAAAGCTACATTATCGATCAAGCTATATTTTATTGTGATAAATACCTATTATTGATTTCTAATATGAAATCACAATATTAGTAGTGTTTTTCCATGTACAAATTAAATATATTACATTACTAGCTGTGTCTGCAACATCATGCGTGTGGTATTCGGTACAGCGCGTAACTTTTTTCTTTTGTAAACTGATTGGCATGAAACAAACACTAAATGTTAAGGGATGCTTGCTATAATACATCAGTGAAAACCGCATTCAAATCGGTTAAATCGTTTCTGAGATTAGCGTGCACAAACGCACAGACGAAAATTCTAAAAACTATTTTTTTAATACAGTTGCTCAAAAAGTGGCGTATTGCAGGGCTGTATAGCGTTCAGGATGTGGGCTATTACATACTCGTGCTTTTTTTTACCTTTCCCGAACTCGTGCGTTCTCTTTCCCAACTGTCAAAATAATGTCTATTAAAAAGAAAAACCAACCATGAAGTTTTTACTAAAAACAAAATCATAGAAGTTTTTATGATTCATGCAAATACGTATATTTCTAAAAAGAAGCTACTAATTTGTTTTAATATCAGATTTAATGATTTGATTGAATGAGTTAGTTTAGGTTTCATTTCATTTCATCTCATTAAATTTCATTTTCATTTCATATCAATAAAAAAATTCTACTGAAGACTTGGCTGTATGGGCATAGTTTCCTTTGCCTACCAGAATGGGTGAAGAAAAAAAAAATCTCTGCTTATATTCTACGGTTGGCGCCATTTTCCAGAAATTTTCTTTGCGAGTTTAGTTGTTTGTTTTATTAAATTGCTTCATTTTTTCGCAACTGTATTAAAAATAGTCGTTCAGTACACATGCGGAACCGTCATTGCAACATTTGTCGGAACTCTCTGCAATGACAGCCTTTCCGCACTTGTAATGAAATATACTATTTTTTTACAAATGTTTTTTTTTTCTTTGAAAAATATTTAATGTACAGACAGGGCTCGTTTACGATTTTATTATATGTATAGATATGTCTAAATTGTTTTTAGTACATAATTATCTGGTGAGATTATGTTCAAAACATAAAACTGGCTGGCAATATTTCTTTTTTTAAATTTGAATGACATTGATTTTTATCTCCTAAAAATATGAATTTTTTATGTGTCATGGTTTATAGCTACTTAAATGAGCTACTTAAAACAAAATTACCTTAATTTGTTTTTATGTTGGTTTCCGACAGTTGTTTAAATGAAATTATCTTTTATTAAATGAAATGAATGTTAAAATGAAATTATTAAAATCATTTACATTTTAACTCACCTCGAACTTCTAATAGTTGGAGTAATTTTAAAATCATCCAATCTATAATAGATGGTAACATTACCGCTAAGATCACTATCCAATTTGAAATTAACGAAACAAGTGCATGTATTATTTCCAGTAGTATATTCCAAACAAGTGGTTTTGTTTTCACTTCTTATATAGTAATTTTCGCAATTTGTGTAGTCTATTTCCTTCCTTTGAATTTGCTCCTGTGAATGTAAAAAAAATAATAATATAATTAACAACAATTATAGTGTTGCACAATTCACACAGAAAAAACCTAATTTCTTACTTATAAGTAAGACATGTCCATACTAATTTTATAAATGTGGAAGTAACTCTGTCTGTCCCTCTGTTATCTTTTAATGTCTTAATTACTCAACCAATCATCATGAGTTTTGCATACACATACACATTTTGCATACAATCACGAGAACATTTTTCTAGATGAAAGGTGCTTTCCATCTAGAAAAAGTATTGTTCCCATCCCATTGTTCCCATTTGCAAAATACAACGCCTGGCGAAAGTACAAAAGCAATAAAGATGTCAGGCATTTCGTTGCCCATATATTTCATTAGGTGTTATATTTTTTATTTTTCAATGTGGACGAAGTCGCGGAAATCAGTTAGTAAATAAATAAATGGAGAAATACAAAAGAGCTTTAGATAACTAATTAAAAAAGAAAATACCTATACGAAAACTTTAAAAATAAATAGAAGATATGTCTTTAAATATAATGAATCAGTAAAAAAAATTTTTATGTTAAGATTAGCAGGCTGACGAGCCCCTTGATGGTAAGTGGCTACAGTCGCCTATAACACAAGCAACGCCACAGCTGCTGCAACTGCGCTGCCAACTACAGTAGGATTAAGGATAAGGAGTTAGGGAAACGGTCTCTGGCATCCCTTACTCACTCACCGAAACATAACAGCACAAGTGCTGTTATTTCATGGTGGTATTTTAGGGGGTGGTTACTGCCGCCAGATGGGCGGCACAAATGACTGCAAAACGCAGTGTGCCCTGCCACTACTTATTCTTATTAAAAATATTCAAAACTTACTCTAGAAATAAACAAAGAATTAAATGTTTCGAAAAATGAGAAATAAAAATTAAGTAGGTACCTTATGACTGTTCCTGACTATAATTAATATTAGTCCGATCAAAACACTGGATACTGCTAACAAAATTACCGCTATCAAACGAAGCGGTACCATTTTATTCTCTTCAAAAAAGATCAGCAGAGAAGAAAATTTTTAATACTGAAGTGAGCACAAATGAAATGTACGGTATGCAGTATAAATAAGACCGAAAGTCAGCAACAGAGATAAAATGACTGCAGCCAGCCAACACTATCTTTTCATTGTTTCTCATAATGGAATAATGGAGTTGGAGACTATTGGAGACGCCGGCTTGGTCAGCTGATGTATAATTGTAGTCTTTGGTCAGCTGTTTAAAATTAAAAGCAAAACAAAACAGAATAAAATATTTCCTTCCCATGACATTGGAAGATGCCACAGACAGTCAGTATACTCCGTTTTTTTTTTTTTTTACTTTTGTCTACAGACAAGTTTCGTTTATGTTTTATATTCCTGGCGAAATACTCTGTCTCGGTTTTAATCGAAGACGAGCTGGAAGCACCAGCAAAATTAGAATGTAAGATGACTTTTCCAAATTAAATGACTCTTGTTAGAACTACTGTCCCATTGTGAACTACTGGCTTGATCAAACTGGGCCTATTCACAATGCAATGCAATTTCATATCCAATCTATCGATTCAATTTGAGTTGATTTGACAAATTGTGATGTGAGGGGGCAAATTGATTTCAACACGTTGAATGTAGAATTGTCTGTTCTAGCAATCGACAGAATGAAAAGACGTAGAATTGTGAATAGAGCAATTGATCACTTTGATCTCATTTGCTTTAAGAAAAACATGTTTTTAAAAGTTGTTGGTAATAAAAAAAGTCATTATTATTATTATGATGTAATGTAAACCTAAAAAAACTATTTGGCAACACTAATCCATTACAGAATCACAGAACTCATACAAAACACAGAACACTAGATCTATGCATTCTTTCCATTTAATTACAATTTCAGTACCTTACTTATACGGTACTAGTGGTACTAGGCATGTCGATTCACTTTAAAAATATCGATCTACGATTCGATTCAAATCGAACATAATATAATCGATTCTTATTTAAATCGAGCATTAAAAAATCGATTTTCGATTAATCGCGCCAATTTCAAACATGCCTAATTGTCTAATATAGATACCGCAAAAACAAGTGAATATTAAATTAAGAAGTAATATAACATTAAATATAATACTAAATAAGAAATTAATAAACATAATATCACGCCTATTTTCCTTCGAAAAAATAGGTAGAGGTGGGGATCGAATCCAGGATCTTTTGCTCAGCAGTAGTGCTTGCGACCACTAAACTAATGTAGCAGTTTAAATTTCTCGATAAATCGGTTTCAATCTAATCACTTACTATTTTTCAATTTAAAATGAATTAAAATAAATTTTTACAGTAAAAATAATATTTATCATATTTTTGATAAATAAACTCACTCACAAGCAAGAAAGAATAGATAGGTTAGGTTTGACAATGACACCCGGATAGAAAAAGAATTTTTTTTTTTAACGCAAGTAACGCCACTTTTGGAAGCGTTCATAAATATTTAATCTATGATGCATTCAAATTATCGACCAAGTACTACCAGTTGCTTTTGCGTCCGAATACAGCAAAAAATTAAAAAACTAAATACCGCAGCCAGTTTAGGAATCTTATCGCTAGTTCTTTGAATTTATGGATCGATTCATTGAAGGGGTAAAAATCGATTCAGATCGATTTTGAATAGGATTCAATATCGATCTGAAAAATCGATTATATTACTCTAAATAATCGATTTTTCGATTAATCGATTTCAAATCACAATCACGACCATAGTTCACACACTTCACTTCACAGTTTCAGGGTTCACACAGTCTACTCTAGTACAGGAGGGAGTACAGCAGAGAGCATGCAGAGAGTACTAATGTTCCTTGGAGTACAGTCTTAAATAGTTCTTAACTCATTATCCTTTTTTATTTATTCATTCATTAGTTCATTAGTTACCTATCTATATAGTGACTTACATGGGTGTCGCCCTTAATTTTGTTTCCATTTTGTTTCTATATAAAAATACACAACTTACCTGACAGATTATACTTTTTGCATTCTTTATAAGTGAAAAATAAGAAAATGTCGAGTGACACTAGTGGTAAAAACGTAAGTGTTTTTTCTTCCTCTTGAAATTTTACATAAACCGACTTCATTTCACGAATCACGATTGAATTTAAAGTGAGTCACTAAAATGTATTTACATCTGTTGCACAGTTATGCATTTATTTATTTTTGTTGTGCATACCAATTGTGAAATGTATGTTATAATCACGGATGTTTTTGTATCAGTAACTCGGTTAAACAAGTAGAACTCGAGTAACGCTTGAATGTTTTCAATCGAGTCGTGGAATACATTATAATGCGCTCTGCGGAATTTAGAAATCTATTGGTACGTGTTATCATGAATGTGGATATGATTACTTAGTTTTTAGTGTCTCACCGCAACACATTAATTCCCAACATTTCCATAATCAACATAGTCATAACTAATCTTTTATATTTTGTTTAAAAAAATCCGCCCTAAATTACAAGTTAAATAGGATTGATTGCTCAAGCCTTTTAAGCTGTGATTGTAAGACGTTATTATAGGAAATCTTAAATTGTATTTATTTTAATTGAATGATAAGCATACACTGCTCACTTGCCATGTATGCTGTATATGGCCCCTGGACTACATGGGCCCTAACGTGTTAAGCAAAAATTTGTAAAACCACATTTTTAGGCCTACAAGTTAAGTGTTTAAGAGTGTATGATTTTCTAATAAATATAAAAATTAATGTCATTTGATGTCAACAAGCTGGCTTATTGTTCCTTTTCTTTACAGTTTTCCAACCTGGAGACACCCGGGTATGTTGGATTTGCAAACTTACCAAATCAGGTACACCGCAAATCTGTGAAAAAGGGCTTTGAATTCACTCTTATGGTAGTTGGAGAGAGTGGCCTCGGAAAATCAACGCTGGTCAACTCTTTATTCTTGACTGATTTATACCCTGAACGTGTGATTCCTGATGCTACTGGTGATTATATGATTTTTTTGTTTCAATATGATTTGTCAGTTAAAATGATCTAGCTTAAGTTCACTAGAGTTTCAACTCTTTGAAGACTTAGAAATTTTAGATCATATTCAGTATCCATTTTCTTGAATGAAAATTATATTGTATCAGTGGACATGAAATTAGATTAACATAATATAATTGTAAATACATAAACTATATTATTTTATGTTCAGTAGAAATGAGGAACCAAAAAAAAAATTCTTGACTATTTTACAGAAGTTAAATTACTGTTTTACATAAAAACTTACTATTTTATGGATCAGTAATAGTTTTCGAGGCTAACTGTTATGCAAGGCACAGGTTTTGACCTCAATTTCATAAAATGAAAGGTAAAACAGTAAGATGAAATTTACCATCTCTATATCTGTCTATCAGGGAAATAATGATCAAATAACTGTACATTTATAATTATTTGGTCTTCCGTAAGGGGGTGGTTGCTGTTGCCAGATGGGCTGCCCAAATAACTGCAAAACACAATGTGCCCTGTAACTACTAAATTTATGCATAACATTATACATATAAGAATTGTTTTATACAAACCGTCCATAATTTACAGCCTTTCAGGATGTATTTAAACATGGACAGAAACTTTTTATAAAAGATATAAAATGAATATTTTGCCTTTCAAATAAGGCTTTTTTTATTTCACGAGTGGTAAAGATGCAATGTCTGAGATTTATGCTGTTTATGCTGATAAAAAAAACGTGTATGTAGAATGTGTTGTGTAGTGCAGGGGTCACCAAATGGCGGACCGCCAACCCATTTTGTGCAGACCGTGAGAATACAGCAATTTCGATCTCTACTTGCTGATGAACATTTCCAGGATTTAATGTCAATAGCTTGCACCAATTTTACTCCAAACTTCAGACAGATAGTCCGCAACAAAAAATGTCATTTTTCTCATTTACATGTAAAAAATGCCTTTGTAATTTTCGTAAATACATTTGTTTAATAAATATTTTTTTCTATAAAATGTGCGGACCGCGATGGTCATTTCATTTCTTTAAACAGACCCTGAGCGAAACTAATTGGTGACCCCTGGTGTAGTGTAAGAATTTATATTGCAGAGAAATACACACTGAATGACAAAGGATTGTATGACCATGACCATTACATAAAATTGAATATTGGTTTTTAGTATTTTTATTTATGCTTTATTTTTATTTTATTTTTCAGAAAAAACTAATCAGACTGTGAAGCTTGACGCTTCAACTGTTGAAATAGAAGAGAGAGGAGTGAAACTCAGATTGACTGTAGTGGACACTCCTGGATATGGCGATGCAATTGATAACACAGACTGCTTCCGTGTAAGTTGGAATATTTTTTGTATTTCAAATGTGTGAATTTAATGGGGTTTACAATCGCATGATTTATCTACTAAAATAAAATAAAAAGTAACTATAATTTGGCACTATGGAGCCTCTTGAAAAAGAAAACTTTTTCAATAAATATGTTTACTTAAAAAATACAGTCTATTCCAGATGTCAAATTACAATCTATTCTGGAAAACTTATACTATAAAACTTCTACTGAACTTTTATTGTTTTCACAACAAGTACTATAAAAATGTAATACAAGTTTTCGTGGTGTACGCCAAATAATGTATAGTTTAACAGCACAAAAATCCCAAAATTCCTATTTATTCTCTGTATAATTATGTACAGATAGAGTTTTGATGATACCTACTTATCACAAAGATACTTCATTCTTTCTGTGCCAGCAAATGTTTTATCAGAATTCTATTTGGTCTCTGACCGCCTATCACAAAGGGAAATAGCTCTCGACCTGATTACTAAATACATACAGTCCATTGTTTAAATTTGTCTAGTTATCATATTTGTTATATATATTTGTATAATAATCTAATAATTATATAAGCGATAAAAATGTATGGTTTGTGTAGTGTATATGTTGTAGATGTGTTCGCAAAGAGAAGGCAGGTGGAGGTTCTGTATGAACATAATGAAACCGACCTCGCTGATTGATATGTATTTATGTAGTATTATGCCGATAAATATTATGACTAATATTTATAAGACAGTGTCTACTAACAGGCGTTGAAGGGTGTTATTATTTACTGAATTTAAAAGGGCGTATACTATGTTCCGGTTTTTATCTACGGAATTTTGTCAATTTTAAATATATGTCAAATATGTAGTCATCTATACTAAAAATAAAATCGTAAATGAGCCGTGCCCGTACATTAAAGATTTTTTCAAAAATCAATTTGTACACTTTGTACTTATGTTACTGAGGTCAAAAAAATAGTGTTTAGAATTTTGGTATGTTTGTCTGTTTGTTTGTGCATTTATGCACGCTAATCTCTGAAGTGGTTTAACCGATTTGAATGCGATTTTCACTAATGTATTGTAGCAAGCTTCCCGTAATGATAAGGTTTACAAACTAAAAAGTTGCATGATATACCGAATACCACGCGTACGAAGTTGCGGGCTTAGCAAGTTTAGTAAATAAATCTTGCTAAAGGCTCGGTCACAATAAGCGACAAGCTACTCACTGGCGAATTCACTGTCTGCTAGTAAAATCGGCCAGTGTAATCATATTGACTAATTACTAGCAGATTGTACCGATCTACCGAGATAAATTGAAAGCTGCTACTTTGCTCGCTACTCGCTGGCGTGTGGGCTTGTTAGCTAGTAAACTAATCGTGTGTCATGATAGTTGCTAGTAAGATAGCTGCGAGTATCTCATTTGCAACCATTATTTTCTTATTTAATTCCTTTTTTTTATAATAAACAAGTGCAAATTATGCAAAAATAATTCAAAATTGCGAATCGAACGCCATTGGTTAAGACGAAATGTGACGTTAGATGCTATGTAAACAAACGTTAGACATAGCTTGTGACGTTAGTGGGCCGCCTAAATGACTGCGAAACGCAGTGTGCCCTGTCACTACTTTCCAGATACATTTACATCTAGAAAGAGAGAGGTAGCCAGCAGTAACGCGGTTTTTTTTTTCTTTTCATATAATACCTTATTTAACAGAGTTGTCAAAGAACTTGAGAAATTGTTTGTTTACTCCTCAAAAGAATTCACAAGTTGTTTTTCTACCAGATCTGTACCCACACACATCTATCTAACAAGTGTATTTAAGAGATAAGAATTTTGTGTTATTGTTTACTGTAAATTTGATACAATTTGTTTGTATGACAGTCCATAATACAATACATCGATGAACAATTCGAGAGATTCCTGCGCGACGAAAGTGGCCTCAACCGACGCAACATTGTCGATAATCGCATACACTGTTGCTTCTACTTCATATCACCTTTTGGACACGGGTAAGTTTGCACATTGCTTACTTAATAATAATAATAATAATAATAATACTTTATTCATAACCCGTACAGACAGAAAAAATAAACCTAGAAAATATTTCCCAGACAACTACTATAACATGGTTATATACAAATTAGATACTAAATCAAAACTTTTGAATTTAGAATGCTGGCCACAAAAATATTTATTGATTTCGAATTTCGAATATTTTATGAAAATGTGCACTATTTCGAATTTCATTTATTTTTGAATATGAAGTGGACGCCAAATCAGATTTTCGAACAATTGAAAAATTTGAATATAACCAAAAGATTCGTTTATCGCACCATCAAATGATTTATGAAGATTCAAGTGTAGACGACAAAAAAGAAGTGGTCGCCCGTGCACTGTTAGGACTCCAGCAGTGATAAAAGCTGTGAAGGAACGAATCCAAAGAAATGCCGTGCATATCTAAGCACGGTGAAAAGGGTGTTGAACGAAGACTTCTAGCTTATCGAAGAAAAACAGGACATCATTTGGATGCGCGATTATTGGACTTGAAACTGAAGAGATCCCGCGTTTTGTAGAAGCGTTTTGTAGATTTTTTTTTTTCATTCAAACTGAAATTTTAATTTGTTTACATAAAAATTATATTATATTTCAGCACATTAAGATCTTCCTGTGTCCAGAATGTGTTTATTTGTAATTTGGATGCACACATTGTATAGCTCTCATAAAAGCTTTCAGAAATAGCAACCGCCATTAGACACAAGACATTAAAAGCAAAGGCAATCTGAGAGTTTAATGATGTCACTCTATTGATCTTTTAGGTTGAAACCTCTGGATATTGAATTCATGAAACAACTTCACAACAAAGTGAACATCGTTCCTGTAATCGCGAAGGCCGATTGCCTCACCAAGAAGGAAGTGCAGAGGCTCAAAAGCAGGGTAATGTTAGATATTAGATACTTATTATTTCATCATCATCTCAGTCGTAGGAGGTCCACTCCTGGACCATAATTTTCAAATAGGATTGGTCAGAAGCAGCCTGGATCCACCGTCAACCTGCTGCCCTTATCAAATCGTCTGTCCACCTTAGATCCCTCATTATCTCAAGTAATAATATTAAATAGACCACAGTTTTTCGTTCTATTATCGTGTTTTAACGAATTAAAGTTGAAGTATACTCATATACATTGGATGTGTAGTAATTCGCATTATCTGATTGTGATGTTAAGAAAAAAGAAAATATAATAAAAAGCAACATAGAAGTTTCTCTGAGAATGAAATTTTTAGCCTGTGGTATTGAGACGTGCCTTCTAATGTAACTCTTGGATTGATGAGCTATGCTGAGGGTTAGCCTTTTTTTTTTAAGGAGGGGAAATGCATTTACGCACTATCCCTCGTCGACGGGGACTCACCCGACGGAACGAATCGCCCCGCCGGTCCTACTCCACTAAAACCACCTCCATGTTCCACCATCGGCAGTGATCGTGAGACCCGGAGTCACAGCGAGGCCTTATCCCCGGGCCCCACGCACCGCCATGTCCTTGCGGACCCGCATCCATCACGGCATGCCGTGTAACTCCTCCTGTGGTGACCCGCTGGAACATCTGCAGGCCACCACACCTCACTGCCCGGTGTTGTGCGGGCGGCGCACCTCCCCACGTCCACCGCCCCTCCCCACGTCCACCGCCCCTCCCCACGTCCACCGCCCCTCCCCACGTCCACCGCCCCCGAGCGAAGCGGCACCAGCCGCCCGTGATCCTCTTAACCGTCGCAGCGAGCAGTCAGCGAGGGGATTCGTAATCGAATCAACCCTTTACCTCTTCTCCGCGGCACAACCATCCGCGGAGGCCGCTTCCACCTTCATCCCCCGAACGACCCCCGCCCGTGTGGCCGCTCATCTCATACGACATTACCCCTGACATTTCCCCAACAATCGCGGCAGCCCGAGACGGGCTCCACCTCACGTTGTCGTCGCGGAAGAGCTACTAGGCCGGGTCTTCACTCTTCCGGACGACTGCGGGGGGTAGTACTAAGCCGGTGCCCACCCACCGGGTGTTCCCCACCCCCCACATGCCACGATTGCAGGTACTATGCCAGTTGGTCCTTCCCAGTCGCATGAGCTCCGTCTTCGCGTAAGTTGCCCAACTACCACTGAGCGTAGGAGCCGTCCGAGAGAATCCACCCGCTGCGACTCACCTGCCGATCCTCATCCGCAGTACCGAGTCCCATACCTCAGTCTGACGAACAAGGACCGGGGTGCCCTCTCTCTCACCGGCCACCAATCGCGCGGGCCGAGTACGGATTTTCGGCCCGCGCGAGCAATGACCGGTGAAGCTCCAACAGAAGGTTGGAGCCTCCAAATAACAGCTCCGCCACGAGCTCCGCTGGGCGGAGCTCGCTCGGAGCCCACCTCGGTGTGGGCCTTCTTAGTCCCCAAAACCAATCCGATCGGTCGAGCAAAGGCCGGTGTCCTCACCGAACCCTGCAACCGCCCGGATTGCCAAGGGTAAGCCCCCCCACCACGACAAGGTCATGGCCCAAGGGGGGGGGGGGGGGGGGGCTGAGGGTTAGCCTGCAAGGATTTTTCCTTGTTAAAGAATTCACCAACAAAGCTCATAGAATTTTAAGCTGAATTGGCAGTAAGCGGGCAACTTTTTTTCCTTTTCTCTTATTTATATACGGGATAGCGATTGACCTCAATCTCACCTGATTGTAAGTGAAGATGAGGTCGAAGATGGAGTTCGTTTGACCGTTTATAACCTATTTACTCTGTTCTTGAAGAGTCCGGAATTACAGGGAACACTGAAGACAGAGAGAATTTCAATCCCTCACTGTGCTCTTAATATAATAAGACCCAAAGCGCTTCGTGCGAATAGGTGGTATGTCCACAACGTTAGTCACGGTGAAAACTCCCCCCACGCCTACTGTCCGCTGATGAAAAGGAGACGGAGGATCTAAGTCATGAAGTCCCTGAGCACACTCCTCACCGTGAGGTCGTTTTTACCATACAGTAAAAGTAGCTGGGTAAACGCTAAATAAGTTGAAAAGGTCTATGTCTAGCATTGATAGTCTCTAGACTAGAGTGTTTCTAGACATGACTTAATGTTGCGCAGGAGTAAAATGGCCGAATATTTTACAAGTGTTTAAAGTCATGAACTGACAGTAAACAACTGCCAAAACGTGCGGTGCAGGTTATCCATAGTCCCGCTTGCGGGCCCTTTCGACTAATGAAAACGTCTCCCGCATGCGGGTAGATACTAGCGACCAATGATGATGAGCCCTTACCGTTAGTTACATAGGTCATCGCAAATAATAATACGACAATATTAAGAAATCGCCAACCATCATGCAAATTGTTACTTATTATAATGTTCCTTTTAACTTTTAGATTGCAACTCATACTTTCTGAATTTGAATCTAGTAAAATTATTTTTAATGAATCCGTAGGTTATGGAGGAGATCGAAAGGGAAGGTATAAAAATTTACCCATTGCCAGACTGTGACAGCGATGAAGATGAAGATTATAAGGAACAGGTTTGTAACTTCGAATCTTAAAGCGATTATTTAAAGTAATTGTCGCAGAGCTCAATGTAAAGTAAAATAGAAATTAAAAAATAAAAATTTATTTAAATTCAACCCCTAAAGACTGCAAGGGTTTTTGACTTAAAACTCAACAAGTTCTTCCACACAATTAATAAAACAAATTATATTGTTTTTTTTTTTTAATAAATCTACTCGGGCCAAAGATTTTAAAAGAAAAAAAAATTACTTGATAAATCGATGTGAATGCTCCGAATCTCACCGAGATTGTTACTTATAAACTGTGCTGTTAAACTATATAAACTTTACAAACTTATAACTGTATAAACTTACCCTTAAAACATCGTTTTTCAATTTGGGAATCGATAAACCTATTGGGGTTGTGTATAGGTATTGTAGGTGTTTGTAATGTTTTCCAATAAATCCTGTAAACGAAATATCCTTTTTTAAATTTTTCCTTTAATTTACAAACAAATGTTTAAGGGATTATATATTTCCAGTTAATAATAAAATAAAAAAATATTAACGAAAATCCTTTAAAATAATAGTTTATTGTGATGTGATGTTTTCCACTTAAAAATTTGGATTATTTTTGCAAACATACAATTATGTAATTTATCTGGTGAATACATTAATAAAGGTCAGGTGGTCATTGTCGATTGTATTAAAGGCTATGCAAACAGTTTTTTTTAACTCCTTGGCTATTTAGGAAGTAACTATATTTATTCAGCTCCATTCAACTTTTGGCCATAGAAAACAGCTGTCTTGTATAGAGATGGGTACGCGTCCGTTCAGCTTTCGCGCTTAACAGGCGAAAAAGAAGACAGTGTGTGGTATCATTCGCATGCTAACCGCCGCGTTCAGCGCTTTACGCAACTCCTTGTCGATAAGTTACGACTTGCATTGATCTCACTCACGCGGCTGATAGAAGCGGAACTGAATAAGTGTAACCAAAATGGTTCAGCGAAACGCGAATGGATTAGAATAAATGTAGTTACTTGTGAGATACGACAATAAAGAGCGCAATATCCGATGTTTCGATACAGGTGCGCCAGTTGAAGGCGGCCGTCCCGTTCGCGGTGTGCGGAGCTGGGCAGCAACTGGAGGTGCGGGGCAGAAGAGTGCGGGGTCGCCTCTACCCTTGGGGCGTCGTCGAAGTCGAGAACCCCGAGCACTGCGACTTCATCAAACTGCGCACCATGCTCATGTCAGTATTCTCTCACTCGCCTCTCCCCTGTTGCCTATTGCTGAACATTTAATAAGTGTTGTGGTCTATATGTGTCCGCAGCACCCACATGCAAGACCTTCAGGAGGTGACGCAGGAGGTGCACTACGAGAATTATCGCTCGGAGCGACTCGCGCGCACCGGACAGGTGCCCAAGCGACACACGTGAGTTATTCAGTAATGTAAATGTCATCATCATCACCTCAGCCGTAGGACGTCCTAACGGCCGTCGTCTCTCCGTACTATGTGTCCTGCCCACTGCTACTTCAACTTACTAATCCTGTCCTGTCAGTCGGCTAATCTCCGAAACCGCTGGACCGATTTTGACGGGACTTTCACTGGCAGATAGCTAAAGTTATAAGGAGCAAATTGGCTACTTTTATTTCAAAAAAATCATTAAATATATATGTCAATACCGTACCGCGCCTTAGGTGCACACGCCGCAGAGAATCGAGGCCGGGTTCATCTAGTAATTTATAAAAAGCTAATTATAGTAGCATATGGACCTAAGTACCATAAAAAAAACTACTCATTCTAAATTGAGTCTGATTGTTAAATAAGAAACATAGTAATTGGTTCTTATTTAATAAAAAAAAATATTAAAATTTTTGTTATATTTAAATTATTTCTCGAATGGTAGTTCTATGTATATCTCCATAATAGGATAACTGTAATTTTTTTATTTTACAAATATGAACCAAATTAAACCAATTAATTTCAAATAAAAACATTAAAAGGCTGTGTCCCAAAAACTATATAATTTAAAAAGGTTACAATCAACATCAACAACAGGATACAACAATTGTCTGCCCAAGCGGCAGACCGGTCAGACCTGCACATTCATTTTCATTTAGGAAAAAAAAAATATCAATTGCTCTAATGATGGAAAAGAAAAGCGAGTCCTAGAAGATTAAGGGACATGTTTGCATGTCGCATTGAGGGCCCAATAGAATTTGCCAATATACTAAATATACTAGAATTTGCCAGAGGCTTCGTTTGCGTATCTTCACATATTTATAACCTATAGTATTCTGATGTATAATCCATGTTACTGTATAGTTTCAACAAAATTGAACTATACAGTAACACGGATTAGTGGGTTATATACATCGATGGTTATATAAGAATAATTTTTAATAAAGGTCTGCTGAGAGCGGTCTTTCGGAAGAGGCCGGTGGACTCTCCAACGGATCTATTGAGGACTCCGCAGAACGTGAACGTGTGCTCAGGCAGAAGGTATGAGTTGATCTTTATTGATGCAACATTATGTGTTCGTGTTTCTGTACACCCTTAATTTTTCTTTTTTTTTTATCCAAATCCTGCGATCAGCCCTGTTGGGCCATAAGCAGATGTGATGGAGCTGCTATTCGTCCTTAATTTAAAATTAATTAAATGCTTCATTTTAACAAGTGAGATTTCATTAATATTTTTTTTATTCATTTTAGAACAATAGCTTATGTACAAATTTTTAAAATAATTAATTGATGCTATAAACAACAAATAGGAGATATACTTTGTTAGACCAATTGCTTTCGCATCTTTATAGAACTAATATAAGTGGATTTGTGCTTTATTTTGTGATTAATTAATGATGGCTGAATTGTTTGGTAAACGTATTTATAATAATTATTATAAACGTTTATTTCAGACTATTTGTCCAGATGTTTTTTTAGTAATATATTATTAGGCGCCGTCCTAGTTGGCGACACATGTGTCCAATGAAACTCGATACGATCAAACATCTACTGTGTCCTAATTAATGGTCGCGCGATCATGCTATGCGTAGTTTCATCGTACTATGAAATCGCATCGCATCATCACACGAGCGATAGCGAATTAGGACGACGCCTTAAACTTGTTTTACATTCTTTTACACTATTTTAGATTATTTAGTCCTATGTGTTTTCATGGATAGGAAGTCAAATCTAATAGATATCATCTCAACATGCTGTTACAGCTGCCCAGTAAGCGCTTCAGCAAGGGGGCAGTTCTTTTGCGCATTATCGCGTGAAAACCATCAGTACGTGCAACCTTAACAGCATCAAGAAAGCATTATTATACTATACAAAACAAGCAGGGCATGTCTGTTTAGAATTAGGTAAAACGAGGTTGTCTCTTGAAGAGGGATTGTTTGAAATCTTTCAGGAGGCAGAACTGCGTCGCATGCAAGAGATGCTGGAACAAATGCAGCGACAGATGAAGCTGCAGGGCGCAGCCAGCACTACGACCGCATAGTGCAACATCAGAGAAGAGGTATAGTAGACCCTCACTCCTCATAGCAATGCTGTTCATTAGTAGAGAGCTACTGAATACAACTCTTTAGCAGGGGTGCTCTAACGGTCAATCTTGAGAAATATTGGCCGATATCTCTATATTTACAACTTTTGCTTGATGGTAACATGAATCACGTTTGATTTACAGTTAAGCCATAATAAACACAATATTATGTTTTTTTAAAAAAAAAAGGAAACTCCAGACGGCTTTATCAAAGGAACGCGCGGTAATTGTTAAATAAAAGTCGCAGCGCGCGACGTCTTTGATTCTCGCCGATTTTTCTGGAAAGTTCTGGCAGTGACCTACGCCATGATACACCCTACCTACCAATTTAAAAGTATATCGCCAGAAGTCTGAGCACCTCTGCTTTACAGGAAACATAATGCGCGCTGTTGTGTTTCAATGTGTGAGTAAGAATTCATCTATCCTCATCTTAACAAATCGGGTCCCTTTGTTCATTCTCCGTTACGATTCAATTCACCGCACACATGTTTTTCACAGTGTACTTCTGAAAAGTCAATGTTTTACTGTTCTTTAACTTAAAATAATTGTTCTGACTTTATAGCTACCTCAAGAAAGTCTGCATTTTACATTTTTGACGCAAAAGTGTAGGCACGTTCCACCTGGTTATATTATAGGTGGTACAATTATTTCACTATGGTTTTCAATAAGGGGGTGGTCCCTTATTATTATCCTACTATGGTCGACAGCACACTTGCAGAACCTGTGGCGTTCTTGTGTTACAGGCCACCTATCATCAAGTAGCCCGCCAGCTTGTTTGACGACCTTTAAATAAAATCAATAAAAATAAGTGACAGACGAAGATAATTGTAAATATTTCTTTCAGTGCAGTATAACTCGGATAGTGTCACTTTTAAATACATTAAACGTGGCTTTAAATGTGCACATTGCGTACAGTTAAGTGCATAAATATGTTTTTGGACATTTGCAGAGATTTCATGATTCCTTTCGTGCATACATGTTGTAATGGTACAATTATATTTTTACACTTGACTGTACTAACAAAAAAAATTAAGTTGTTTTCCACAGTACTAATTAAATAGATGACATACTCAAGACATCTTTTTAATTTCAGTTGGACATCAGTAACTTCGTCCAACTGCCCGTCACTTGTGACATCATAGACTCGATATTGCGCGCGATACCGTACTGCGTGTCTTCCAATTGATGCTGGCAACACTGCCCTAATGTGTCGTCTACTCTTTAACGGCCAGTATCCACGTCTCAATTACACAAGTCAATAAATAACCGGCATGATTATTATTATTTTTAAGTGAATACGTGCTATAATCGTACTCTCATTTTATCATTTAATACTTAATAAAGGGGATACGCCAGCACTAAAATGACGGAAAATTAATAATCTATTTTCTTGATAATATCTTAATTTGATAAAGGAGTTTCATAGATATTTAAGTTTCAAAGTATTAAAAAATCTGTTTGAACTACGCGCCTGCTCGAACAACGTATCGAGTACATGCTTCGAGCTCAATGTGTTAATTTTTGCATGTTATCGCCATTTACAAAATCTGAAATATTCACAGGAAATTACTGAATCTAAGAAAGACTTATTACCAAATTCTCTAAAGTGTAAGTTAAAAAAAAAAACAAATGTCCTTTGTAAATCGATGCATTCTTTTAAAGAAAAGCCCAACCCAATACTTTCATAAATAGTGCTAGTGTGTCGCTTCAACTACATATTTTTTAAATATTTGCTGCCATTATTGAAGAAACGTCATACCCATTTATTTAGTATGTAAAATGGGCTATAATATATATTATTATATTATAGTTTCACCATCTGAAAAGGCAGTAAAACTGGTTCCTACTGATAGTCATCATGATCGTTGGCAGTATAATAATGTTCTGGAATGATTTTAATGTTCTTAAAAGGTCTATATTTTAGTCATTAAGTATTTTACGCAATATTACAGAATTATAATTATAGTTATTAGTTATGTGTGATGGAATGTACTAATACCCCGAGTCGTAGATACCCTATTTACGATCAGTCTCCTTTGATTAGTGATGCACTAGTTACCTAATAGGGGATCGGACAAATTTTCAGAAAGTGTTTTAAATTAATCTTCATGGATATTTATTCCCATAAAAAATACTATTTTATTTATTTATAGCCTTTTAGGTACTCAAAATCATGTTTTAATATTGTTTGTTGTTGGCGCCAAAACGCCACGATAGTTCATCTGAGAGCGCGTAACGTCATTTGTGGTCATATCATAACAAAACAGCTGCATTGGCATAAGACAATGATTGCCCACAAATGACGTCACGCACTGTGATTGGTGTTTCAGTATAGATTAAAAATATTGTAAATAATAAAATTTTATTTCTTCATTTAAAGATATTTAAATGAATTATATTAAATTATTATTCGATAAATAATCGTAAAAAATTATATATTTTCTTTCTAAGTACATTTTAGATTTTAATCTGATTACTGTCCCATCCCCTATTGTCGAATATTGAATGTAAAGTAAAGCCATCGAGACAACGCAAACATTATAATTATAAACAAAACCGACCCACACTGAATTTTACAAAATTGAGTGATTATGTATCTATCATTTTCTCTCGTACGTAAAAATGTCTGAAGCAGCCGACGCTATCTGTTTCTTGACAACACATGTCATCTTTTATAATCATTTTCATGATGATTGCGCTACTAAATTAAATAAGTATTAACTATTTGTTTTATTTAAAAAAAAACTGTTATAAACCCTTGAAAGTTTGTTTACATTCTTTGCGTTGTCTTCGTGGCCTCCCTTTAGCATAAACTTTAGTGTCAAATTGCCATTATTCCATTAGCTAGTCTGGTAAATATTCGATTATGATCTTAATATAATTATTTTTAGCTAATTGCTACTTCCGCCATCTATTTCCGATTATCAGTAACTGTTGTGACGTCTTTAAAGGAGACAATATACATTTGTTTCACAACTTTGTCTATGGACTGCAAAAGATGATACAGAATCCAACCAAACCACATGATCTTTTTGTTGGTAATTTCAAGATTTCTAACAAATTTCAAGTCGTTCCAAATTTGGCAAATGACATAAATTACTACTAAGATTATGAACTCGTGTTTGTGTGAAAATTGTATCCGTCTTTAAGTGTGCTTTAACAACGAAAATTATAATAGATTTTGATCAGACAGTTTATTAATTCAACGTCGCTCTGTTTGCATAGAATTTTTAATTCGTATAGTTAATTGAGCACAATTTAAGAATCTCCTAAAATCTTACTTATACTCCCGCGATTAAAACGGGAAATACGTATTATTACTTGACTGATATTCTATTTTCCGTAATATTTTTAATTTTTGGCTTATATTTTATATAGTTATTATTCGTGTAATTGAAAAGGAAATTGAGAAATGTCTAGTTAGCTCGAAAAAGCTTTTGTCTGAAAAGCTGTCATAATGAATGGACTTCTATAAGCCTCTTAAAAGATATGTTCAAATGTATTTCGAGTCTTTGTACTTAATCTATGATTTGAATATTTAAAAAAAATAATTCCACATTGGTGCATTTATATTTTATTAGATGTAGCAATACTGAACTTCTTACATTGTACTGTATAACTATAGAAGAAATTATTCCAATGTGCTGCACCCTTATTAATCTTTATCGAGTTGACATAGAGTAGTCATAGTTTAGATATTGGTGCCAAAGTTTTAGTGTCGGAAATTACTTACCTGGTTCTAAATTAAACGATCGAATAACTGTTGAATTTCAGACTATGTATGATTATTATAATAATTTTATATCTCAACATGTAATCCAATTTATTTTTATATGAATAAATGAAAGATATGAAATATTGTTTTTTATTTAAAAGAGCCTTTGGAATCAAGATACACCTTTCATACATTGCCGATTGATATCATGAAAATCCAAATGCGTTAATTAGGTACATAAAAGTAAATTTTTCATTAACCTCTCCAAAGCTTGCTCAGCAGAAATCTTGGTGCTAGTGGTGTCCAATATTTGGTCATATTTAAAATTTATTGTTAAAACAAGAACATTGTCGTTTTTTTAATTATTGTATGACGATATCTGTATTGATCGAATATTTTGATGAAACGATTTAAACGACAGCACACTACCTCTTCTGCCGACTCGGGCATTCAGCCTGAAATGCCATCTTTCCAGTAGGTTATTGTGGCCATGAATGAGGAAATGAAAAATAATCTAAAACCTTTTGCTAATTGCTATTAGGTATTACATCTATAATTTCTCTCCCTAAGGTAACAGATGCGTGATAATATTGATGTCATGTATAAATTATATGTACAATAATAATTAAGTATGTATAAATAATGCATATATTACAAATGCTAAATAATACAATAATGATAATTATATAGCTAACGAAAGTTTCAGCCAATTCAATGAAGAGTTTAACATTTTTATCGAAAAAACGTTGGACGTGATTCTTTAAATTTACATAACTTCTTTGTAAACCGATTGGAATAAAAGAAACACTAAATGTTAAGGGAAGCTTACTATAATACATCAGTGAAAACCGCATTCAAATCGGTTAAGCCGTTCTGAGATTAGCGCGAACAAACACACAAACAGCCAAAAATTCTAAAAACTATTTTTGTTACTTTGGTAACATATTATGTAAGTACGTGTAGAAATTGTTTTTTTTTAATATGTATGACACGGCTCGTTTACGATTTTATTATATTTATAGATAAAAAAATACATGAATCGGGCACCAGTAAACCAAAATTAGAAAACTGTGTTCTCTATTATGGAAATAAACTGATATTGCGTTTTTTTTTATAATTCACTTACAGCGTAATATTTATTATAATTCGAAATGAATTGATTTGCAACATCATTCTTAGACTCTGCACCAATTGTGGTGTATAAGTATTTTTCTTACTTTCTCAATGTACCTACAAACAGGTGGCCGAAGAAAATGGATTTTGGAGACCAATGTCTTTGGTTCAAATTAAGTTAAAATAAATAATACACAGTTGTTTTTGGATTTTTATTACAATATTCTTACACCTAGAAGTTAGCTTGAAGACTTTAGGTAGTCTTTGAGCACATCCAGCGCTGGCGTCTCCTCACCAAAGTCCTGAAAGTAAAACATAAATTATTTTATAGCCATTTGAACATTAGAAAACTGACTCTTACAAGGATGAGGGTGAGGATGATAATATTTTATTATATTCGCTGATAAAATTTTTATTCACAATCTATAAACCAAAATATTTAAAAAAATTGAGATATGCTTTTAAGTTACAGTTATTATATAAAAAAAATGCTTTTTCTCACGTCAAAAAAGATAAGCAAAAGGCATTCTCTCTAAGGCTGAACTATATAAAAAATGTATGCATGATAGGAAAGTTGTACGTACAAGCAGTACGACACCATAGGGTCATACAAGTCAATATAGCGCCGATGTATGTAGACACAAGAAACCAATGGTAAGTGGCATGTTGCGTTCGTGCTGAGCTAAATATATTCATACAATCGGTATAGTTTTAGGTATCTTGCCAATTTTTATGTAAAATTGGCAAACAGATTAACCATCTACTCGACGATAGGTAGACTGTGCCCTAGTAACACAAACAACGCCAAGTGTCCTGCAAATCTTGGAAAGTTTTTTTAAATGTTAAGATCGGGAGACAGGCTTTCGGTCCACTTGGTGGGAGGTGGATACCGTCCCTATAACACAAGCATCGCCACAGCTGCTGCAAGTGTACTGCCGACTACAGTAGGATTAAGGATAAGGGATTCGCTCACTGAAACACAACAGGACATATGCTGTTGTTTTGTAACGGTCTTCTATAATGGAGTGCTGCCTAAATGACTGCAAAACGCAGTAGGTCACTACTTTTCAGATCCAGACCAAGCCAAATTTGAAGTTTTTTTTTTTCTCAAAATTAACCCGGGGACCCTAGAACAGAGCATAAAAGCAAGCAGTACTCACCTTAATAACGACGCACGAACAGCCGACAATTTTTCTGGCCTTGCCATCTTTGTCAATTTTGCATAGGCCGGCCCACTCGCCCAGCTTTTTATTGTTGTCAACCTATGGACACCAAAGCTTTTTTACAATATTTTTTCACCTTTTAAACAGTAATCTCAATTAGAGACTCGATAGAGAGAATCTTTAGTTATAATGACATTACACAATTTGGATAGACAATTATAGATATTCCTCAATAGAATATAATGTGCCCTGTCGTTGCTAAAGTTATCCATTTTAACGTTTTTACGTTGTATATGTAACCAAATTGCATACATGTATAACACGTCTAACCAAATAGGATGAGAAAATTTTATGTTTAATATATCAATATATTTTAATTAACTGCAGGATTTAGATAAACACTATGTGAGTCGAATCATTTTACGTATTTGTTCGAGTGCTAGGAAAGTTATCTCATCATGATGCGAGTAACCATAGGGGCACACAATTTACTTTACGCTCCTTTGGCCTTCCGTTACATTATAATAACGGAGGCTCGTGCGGAGCGTCTATCAAAACAATCTGTTTCGACAAGGTGTAATCTAAAATGCCACTTACAAGAATACACATACTTTTGAAGAAACCTTTCTTCAAGATGTATTAAATTGTAGTTGGCGCAAGTGCTTTTTTTTTTAATTCACACATGAAACAACTTAAAACTTGAAAACATTAGTGGCCAACCCAACCAAAATTTGCACCAGCATCTGCCGTGTCAGCAGCCAACTTGCTGTTACTTAGTCATGCTAACTTATTATCATTTATATATAATGCAAAGTTAAATTAAAACCTAAGTTTTAGCAATAAAATTTGATAAAGAAGCATTGGGGCCATTGGGTTGAGTAAGAAGGCAAGATACTCCACTACTTTCCTTACCCTAACTAACCTAATATCCATATGCTTTAAATTTCACATTTATTAGTCTCTTACCTATGTGACGCTCAATGTTATTTGAAATAGGTGTTGGACGGACGGAGAGGCGCACGCCTTTTAACATTAAATAAAATACACGCAACGCGCAGGAGTATGGACGGGTTGGGTCCGTGTATCAACCAATAAGTTTACAAGTATATGGTGCCACTGGCACTATTGCCCTACGATCTATGCATTTGAAACATAAGCTCAAAAGACTATAAGAACAGTAATAAAAAAAGTGTGTGTCAGCTCAGACGCAAAACTGGGGTTCACTCCTTTAAAAATATAAAATTAAATTTATAACATTTTCCTCCTGTCAATCCGTACCTATTTCTTTATATATTTTTGTTACATTCTGCATGTCACGAAAAGTTGTTACTTAGGTACGTTCGGTATACAGAGATGTCACGATACAGACATACACAGACATTCAGTATACACGGTATACGTTTTATAAGTTCAAATAGTTCATTTTTCGACGACAAATATCGCTGCCCCGGCAGGTTATAACGCGCTATCGTTTCGTTCCTCAAACTTCTCATACAAGATTTCGAAGTTTTTTATAAGCCCAGAGAAACCCTCTGATGTTGCTTGTTAAACTACAATAGAATTAGGGAACATAAATACATGCGTCAGCTGTCGCACAGATGTAATGTAACGCTTTTAAGTTGACAGTTGTATTAATTTTACTCCCGATAAAATTTAATGAAAACGAAAATCTATTCATAAGGAACAGGTATAAATCATTGAATACTTATATTGTTCAAGTTACAAGAAAAAATAAAAATAATACTTTGGGTTCACAGAATAAAAAAAAATTCCAAAGTGAACGATTATTCCACTATAAATTTACTTGTACTCTTATCAAAACTGGAAGAGTACTGGGAACTACTGGGCCAGTAAGTAGATTTTACTCTAACCATGTACCAGCATTAATGTTCTATGTGGGTCATACTTGGCAAGGACAAAGACATGAAAAAATGAAGAAAACATGAAGGACACGGTTAAAATAAGCTCTAGCACCAATCAACGGCACTAAGATATTTTTATGATTTCACAATTAGCTTTTCCCAATATGATGATGAATACTTGTGTCTAACTGAGAAAACTAAATATGTATTTAGTTTTAAAAATATATTTGTGTTACATATATGTCATTTTTTATGTTTAGTGTAGCATGTATATAGTATTGTATCAAACTCAACTTGTGATAAATAATAATGGAAACATTTAGAATTTACCTTTACAAGTGGGATCTGATGCTCATTGCAGAGTGCTTGTACAAGTTTCTTATAGTCAGCTTCGTCGCAATTCTCAGCTAAAACACACAACACCGCTTGCCTCCTAGAAAAATAAAAATTGCATTCATTTGTTATGAAGAGTGCATAAGGTCTGAAAGGTGACAAATGTTCTTTTAATTTAATGAATGGTAAGTGGCGGGTGGTTATAACCATCATTTGATAAACACAAGCAACACCAGGGAATATTCAATACTCTGCCGAGCCTGCAAAGATAAAGGGTATGGAAAAAGGCAAGGAAAGGAGAATAGGCTCTTGAATCCCTTACTCGCTCATGACAATACAGGAGCACTTTTCAGACATTCAAAAATAGTTATTTTACATTGAGTCACTGATAGTGCTACAGCTTAATGAACATTCGTTAATGGAAATTCTTTATAAAAAGAGATGAACATATGTATATATCAACGAAACTGCATAGATTTTTAAAATTCATATCAAAGATAGGAAGGTCTTCCCTTTTGTTATTCATCTAAAATTTTTATTTTAAAATAGCTGGTGCCCACGATTCATCTGTGTACTTATATGCGAAATTTCATGATGATCAGTTTGGTAGTTAAGACGTGAAAATGTAACAGAAGACAACAAATAAGAATTCTGTGAAGTGTATTTGTGATGGTAAGCTAATTGAACTGTATGCATAAATTTTGATTTAGTGTGAATTCACTAGTTACATATTATCTAAAATAAAAAATATTAAAATTAATATAAAAAAATAAGTACCTACATCAGTTATAAGGAAAGAGCAATGACAAAATATTGGTGACCGCACATTAGATTTCAATACTAATTTTACCTTCAGATTGATTCTTGTCCATTATTAAAATAGACTCCATAATTATGTGTATTAAAATAAAAACTACATAAAAATAGTGTGTTGCTCAAGTGAATATAGTCAACAAACTATTGTCATCGTCATCACACATACATCCACTACATGACAGATATGTCCTGCCAATTCCAAATTCAGTAACTGATTTTTTTAACTATGTCAATCACTCTGATTCTCCAATGTGACTCTGTAATTCGGATAATATCCATCAGACCCATCCAGTGACTTGCAATTTGTTGATGAAGGCATTTGATCAATTCATGTCAAAACATGGCAAAACACATTGGTTATAGACCTTCATCTTAAGGCTGATGTATTCTCTTAATAAAAACAATAATCAAAGGAGCAATAAACAAAATGGTTAAAAAAATTGAAGAAAAAATTCAGTTACTTACAGATTCTTTAATTGTAGATCTCATTGTAGGGTTCATCATCATTCGATTTTCTCATTCATTATAAACCTTTTTGTTTCTTTGTTATAATGTAACCTTTTTATCTACATTACATATGTACACTGGCCGGCGGGATTTTGAACATATTGGAACGAAAAAGGAGCAGCAAAAAGAGAAAGGGATTTTGACAGGTTTTCTCACGGACAGAGATTATTCTAGAGAGAGATTCGATAAAGAGAAGGTGTACTGGATATATGTACAACAACAAAGACTGAGATTTTTTTAAAAGGGAATCGGAATAAACGAATCCAATTCTTGTTTCATTAAGTCGATGAGATCCGCTTAAACCACTTATTTTTACCTGAGAGCCTGTCGGAAAGGGACGTTCCAATGCTGTGCACGGCATCATCCTCATAAAGCTGTTCTCACTGAAGTCGTGATCAACGAAGGACAATTATATATACACATATAAATATATAAGGACTGTGATTTTTAGTGTACATATAGTGAAATTAAAGTGTGGTGTTTCCTCGAAGACTCCATCTTTCCTTTCAACCCGCCACTCCTACAGTGTTTCTAGAATTGTTACACTACATCATATTGTACAGTCTTGACAGAATAAAGATAACAGAGGGGATAATGAAATATGCGAGCATCTCTTACTCACTCCCCTAAATAAGTACAGGTAAGGGGTGATTACTGCCACCAAACCGGATGCCAAATTTATGATTGCAAAATGCAGTGCGCTCTGCCAATACTTTAGGATGAAATCGGTAATAATATGAATAAGATGTTGGCTAGACAGTTTGACTATTTTTTTGAAAAAAAAAAAGTAAGACAAAAATTATATGATTCCATTTTAACTCACTTGTCCAATGCCTTTGCAGCTTCATGTAAACCATGTACCAGACCGCCGTGGATGAGAGCAGTTTTCAAAACCTCTTGCAAAGCGGTGTTCACATCCATAGCACCACCGCTCAAGACCGGGTTGACTGGTACTTCACTATAGTCAGATATATATATATATTTTTATAAAGGTAAACACTACATAATGAAAAATTGAGGGAACATTCTACTTCGATTACAAAATTTTAATTTGAATAAAGCAAACATAAAATAATTTACAAAAGTAATCTAACCTAAAAAGTTAAGAAACTTAATAAAAGTAATCAATCAAAAAACACGCGCAACCATAGAATCAATGTATATGTAAGTAACACATTTAAAATTATTTATGTTTATTATAATTAGTTAGTATAAAGAAGTCAAACAGGGAAGAATACTAAATTGAACTTACACATCAACATCGCCCATGTTTTCAAATTATTTGTGGACCTGAAATGCGAAATAGAATGTGGTAAATGATGCTCTAGACATGTTTTAAATGGTATGTTTACGAAGATTTCATTTCGTATTTTGTAAAGTGTAAGAAAAATATAACACATAAACTTTTAACACTTACCTCGTCGGAAAATGGGATGAAAGAGAGAGAACCGCATACCGCAATCACATGCATGCCAATTTTAATTGAAGACCACAGATCCACAGAACATATATACTCTCTATGCAATTTTTGACGTATGACAGGTGACCAGAGACACAGTGTTATTGCCAGTCAAAATAAACTTTAAACAAATCTCATTTGAATGAATTTGGTGGTAAGGTCCTAACAAAGTGGGTCCTAAGGTCTCATTAATTGTATCAGGAATTATGAAAAAAATATTCATAAAATCTTGCTAAAATATTCAATACTTGTACCAATAAAACCCGGCACTTTAAGCATAAGTTTAATTGAATATAAATTATTATATCATTGATCTATGTATTTATTTCAATTATTTGGTAACATTATTCTATCAAATTTGTTTTGACATAAGAATGAATATGACATATCCGCCATAGCGTGCGTTGTTGATTTTCCTTCGTATTTGCAAACAGCTGAAAAAGAATAGAATAAACGCAGTCATCAGTTCGTACATTTTGAATATATTGTTGAAAACTATGGCAATAGTGGAAGATGAGGTCCATCATGAATCAGAGGAAGAAAATGAAATAGAGGTTGTCGTAGAGGAATATGATTGCGAGTTGGGAGAACAAGATTCCGTTGTGACCTTTGTGAGTAGCTACTTTTTGCTCTAAATTATCTAATATCATATTTTTCATTCACAATCAATAATAAACACATAATCACATAAATGATTATACTCGTATTTTATGAAAACTACCAAAACAAAAGATCACAAATACCTACTCTAGCTTATCGTATTTTGTGAGTAAAATTATTTTAAAATAAAAAAATAGTACAATCTAAATAAAAATCACAGTAAAACAAGCTTATTGTTTTTACTTTATATATTAAATATACTTTTTTTTAGTCATCTGAACTTCATGTTATGTTACAATATAAAATTTCATGAAGGCTATCCATGAATCCATTTTGTAGTTGAATTTGTAATCTTAGTGCCAATTAAGATCGTAATATTTTTTGTAACTATGTTTGTTTATTATTTTTAATTTATGTATCAAAATAATTTGAGCAAGAGATTTTATGTAAACAAAGACATGTCAAATATTAACACAAAAATGCATGTTAAAGTTACTATTGTAAACATTATAATATCCAATAGTTATTTGTGTTATGAGGAGACAAAGTAATATTTTGTTCCTGGAGGGAACTCGGAAGGAAGCAAAGTTTCTAAAGTAGAATCTTGAGTAACGAGGAATTCAATATACAAAGCCTGAGTTTTTAGACAGTTAGCTTGCCTGTTGCCCAATCACATATGTATGTTTTTACTTATAGGAAGATGATGATGAAACACTTCTGAAAAAAAGAGTGAACAAGCTTCAGAATCAGATTGAAGAGGATCCATACAACTACGATCTTCACATTGAACTAATTCAAGCTTTGTGGTAAGATAGTCACATATTTAATTTCTTTTTCAATTTACCTAAAATAGGATTAAATAAATTGCCATGGGGTACCCCGGCTTAGAATACACTGCCCTTTGCTGACAATTATATTAAACTGCGCTTGCCAATCTGCCTGCTAAGTGTGGCTAGAACTGGCAAAAACCCCCTATGAGCATGACCAGCCCCCCCAGTTACCTTAGCCCCTGCCTACGGTAGCGTCCAAGGTAACAGCAGAACAGGGTGTGCTAAGAATCACTGTAAGAGATCCGGCTCCCACTCCCGAAGACAACAGGCCCTGGTAACACGCAAAATTAGCACCCTGCATAATTTTTTTAATGATTATTGAGAGTAACATGCAATATTTTGGATATATAACACACATTGATATAATATACCTATAAATAAACTATGTATGAAGTGGCAACAAGACCATCGGAAATGTAATTGAAAATTATTATAAAAAAAAACTTCTGTGCCTCATAGTTACCAATAAAACTAGTGTCGCTTTGAAATTCAAGTAGTCAGAACATGTGTTTTTATGAAAATGTATTTCAATAAACTAGTGTAATATTTCAATGATTTTGTAGATTAATTAAATAATGATTTAGGAAATGAAATTTATCAGAAATCAAAGAATCTAAAACAAATACACATTTAAAGAGAAAACAAATTAATGTCTATCTCATCCTTTGTATATTTTATCATCAATTGTGTGATTCATCATTTGTGACAATAAACAAATGATTGTGACAATAACAATAACACATCACCTAGTTGTCCCTAAGAACAAAGCCCACTGTTACTGAATTTCTTATTATATCTCTTACTGGCGACCCACCTTCGGCTTCACAGATGCAATTTTTTCTGCAAATTATATACACAAATTTTCCTTGTTTATCTCTGTAATCTGTATCTTTGAAAACTATACCAAAATCTGTTGGTGGTTTAGAAGAAATTTGTGGAGAAACACACAGAGATGGACAGTGATTTTATTTTAAAGTATTTTGACATATACTTGTATTAAAAAGAATTTATGCCATAAATACATATAGGCTATTAATTATATTTTATTATGTGTAAGTAAGTATCCGCATTGTGATCTTGGATGCAAACTAAGTCCGATAAGATCCATCAATCGTTATCTTTATTTTACTCAGTCTAGCAACTGTCAGTCACAATACAGGTTGTGTCAAATGGCACAGTCTTAGAACAGATGTTATCAATTGCTCTGACATTAAGCTCTTACTTAATCTGTGTCTTTGATCAATGAAGTTGACCTCTTTGTGTATATCTACACACTAATATTATAAAGAGGAAAGATTTGTGTTTGTTTGTAAAGGATAAACTCAAAAACTACTTAGCTGATTTTAAAAATTCTGTCACCCATAGAAAGCTACATTGTCAGCGAGTAACATAAGGCTGTATTTTATTTTCAAAAAATTATAGATCCCTATGAAAATTGCAATTACTGTGAAAACATTGATACATAAAATAATGTACTACATGTTTATAGTACTCATTATTAGCCATAAAAAAATTCGGGAAGCTATATGTCACCTAAGTCATAAATAACAGGTTTTTTTGTTCAAATTAGTCAGTAGAAACACAGGTAGAAATGAAAAATAATGATATTTGTATTGAATTAAATAGTTTCATTATCATGATATGTAATAGATTATGTACATATACGTAAGTGAACATCCTTACGCTTAGTCTATCAGTTACTTACACGTTTTATTTTTTGTTTAGTATGTAGTGTTAGTTTTTGTAAAATTATGTATTCATATCTTAAGATGAAATCCACGTGTACGAAGTCGCGTGCATTGACTAGTTATAAATATACACAAACTTTGGTGAGTTTAAGTACACTGAAGGGCATGTTATTTTCAACATAAGTAGCAAAATGAATAATAAGAAATAACAGCTCACACTGGTTCATATCTACTATTCTATCACAATCTTGCATACAACAAGTGTTGCTTGTATATCTGTAAGCTGATATTCTAGAAAAGACAATGTCTCAAAGGTGGCTCTGTTGCAGGAATTTAGCAGAAGTGGATAAATGGCGCGCTGCATTCGAGCGTCTGTACGATATGGGGCCGATGCCGGCCATGCACTGGATGATGAGATTGCAGACAGAAGCCACCCTTGCTCATTCCGAGCAGGCTCGTCAACGTGTGGCCGAATTGTTTCAGCAGGCAGCTCTTGACTGTTATTGTCAGTATTCTCATTTGCCTTTGCTTGAAGTTTATTTTTGTTTAACCGTTTCTGTCTGAAGCTTATTTTCTCTCATTAGATAATAGTAGATTTTACAACAAGTGCACAAAACGAACCATTTTTATCCGAGACTGATAGTAATGTCGAGGATAAAAATGGTTTTGTGGACGAGCTTTTCACTTCGATTGCGAGAAAATGAAACAGTAGTTTAACATTGACATTGACATGTTATGACATTGGCTTGGGCTGCAGACCTATACAACCTACTATTAAATTAATTTTGTAATAATAATTTTCTTAAATTAATTAAATAACCTACCGTACTTGAATTTAAAAACACATAAGGCAAATAAATTTAAGTAAATGTTATAAAATAACAAATTCTATCTATGAACTTCTTATTGTGTTTGGCTGTATGGCTCATTTTCTTTGCCTTAATATAGATTCATTTATGAGTAGATAAATTAATGCACTTGAGCACAAAATTCGATTTTGTGCAGCCTATATCCTGCACAAATAAGCACTTTCAGAGCATGAGAAGTGAAAATACTATTATAATTATTTTTAATTATTCATGTGTTATTAAAATACATTTATTTATATAATAATTAAACGCGTTGCTTCACACAGAAGAACTAAATTTATTTTACAAAACATACAGTATTAATATTCTAAAGTAGATGGCGCCACCAGTTTGTAATGTGTAATATTGTCGATACAAAATGACACAGAATAACACCCCCACTTATCACAATATTCATTATTCATTAAACAATTTTATACAGAACTATTCTAAACAAACTATGCCGAGAAGCGACATAAATTTATAGTGTTTTGCTGAACATAAACTTTTAGTTAAAATGTCAGCTGGCATATCAGCCGTTGACAAATACAGTACTTTAACGATTTTATCTTTTACTAGATCACGACAAAAATGATATTTGATATCAATGTGCTTTGTACGTTTGTGAAAGACTGGGTTTGCACACAGTTTCTGTGCGCCCTGGTTATCATTGAATAGACTGATTGTGTACATTTTATTAGTTATTTCATATTGTAATTCCTTTAGATACAATGCTTCTCTACATGCCTCAGATAGACCAATATACTCCGATTCAGTGCTAGAGAGGGCTACATATTTTTGTTACATCCCATCCCATGATATTACACCATCAGATAACAAAAAACACATTCCAGTATATGATCTCCTATCTACAGAGTTAGAGGCCCAATCGGCATCTACATAGCCTGTTATTTCTGAATTACCTTCTTTACAATATTTTATTCCATAACATTTAGTTCGTTTTAGATATTTTAATACTCTCTTTCCGTATTCCCAATGCTCCTTTGTGTAGCAATTATTAAATTGACTTAGAAAACTTATAGAGTAACTGATGTCTGGCCTAGTTAAGACTGACAGGTACATCAAGCTACCAATTAGTTGTTGATAGGGCAAGTGATTATTTACACCTACTTGACCTTTATTTATATTTAGTTTGACCTCCATCGGAGTGTCAACAGTCTTACAATCACTTAAATTAAATTTGCTCAAAAGTTGATCAATATAAGTTTCCTGACTTAGAGTTACATATCCTTTATCTTTATTGAAGGTCACATTCATTCCAAGACATGATTTAACTTCACCTAAGTCCTTAATGCTAAAATTATTAGATAAAATCTGTTTTAAATTCTTAGTTTCAATTTTATCATTGGAAAATATATAGAAATCGTCGACATAGACTGTTACAATGGTCTTACTTTTGTTAATATCCTTTATATACATACATGGCTCAACTTTTGACCTTTTGTAACCATTACTGATTAAACAATTATCGACCTTTTTGTTCCAAGCTCTAGAGGCCTGCTTAAGTCCATAAATAGCCTTTTTAAGTTTTAATACTTTACAAACTGAACCATCACTATTATAACAATCTGGCATTTTCATATAAATGGTTTCCTCTAAATCACCATTCAAGAACGCAGTCTTTACATCTAAATGGTTAACATCTAAACCTAACTTTAAAGACAATGCAAATAATAGTCTAAGAGTTGTATGTCTTACTACAGGCGAAAATGTTTCTGTATAGTCTACACCATGTTTTTGGGTGAAGCCCTTTGCGAGTAGACGAGCACGGTAACGCACTTTGTTTTCACTATCGTACTTTTTCCGCAAAACCCACTTGCACTGCACTATAGTACCATTTATTGGTACTATATATATACATCTACGAGTTCCCACGCACTATTTTTCTCGAACGACTGTAACTCATCCTGCACTGCCGCCAACCACTGTGCTTTCTCAGGACTTTCCAAGGCTTCTTGCAATGATATCTCACCCGTGAATAAGTTTTCATCTTCTATACAAGCACCTACAAATCCATATTTGTCTGGCTGTTGCCTACGCCGAGGACCACTTGTTATATTGGCATTGTTGAGTACTATGGAGTCTTCACTGTCTGTTGTACCAGACTCAGAGCTATCTAATGTATCATCTTCACAAGGTACATACAGTTCTCCGCTGTCATCTGTGTTTAAGCTCTCTGATTGTTCAAGTGAATCTTCCGGAAGTGTCAAATCTTTTTCCCCCACTGGAACCATATTCACCTCATCTGAACAATTTTCCTGTACCTCCAGAACATTCTCTGCTTCTGTCTTTGTCTTCTCCAATACTATAACATCTCGACTGGTAGTGATAACATTAGACTTTGGGTTGTAAATCCTGTACCCTTTGACATCATTGGAATAGCCGACAAGGATACATTTTCAGACTTTCTGTCCCACTTTAATCTCTTTTGTTTCGGCACATGTACCATGATTGTACTACCGAAAACACGTAAATGACTTACATCAGGCTTTCTGCCCGTCCATATCTCGAAAGGAGTTTTATAATTTAATGATGTGGTCACAGTCCTGTTCTGTAAGTACACTGCAGTGTGTGCCGCCTCTGCCCAAAACCTTTTCTCGAGACCTGCATCGAACAGTAGACACTTGGCTTTCTCGACGATAGTCCGGTTGTATCGTTCTGAGAGACCATTCTGCTCAGGTGTGTATGGGTTCGTTTTTTGATGTACTATCCCATGCGACATCAAAAAGTCGTCAAACTTGCTGTTGCAGAATTCTGTCCCATTGTCACTTCTCAAGATCTTTATGCTGCGATTAAGTTGATTCTCAACCTCTGCTCTATACTGTTGAAAGCACTTCAATGCCTCATCTTTCGTTTTCAAAAAATAAATATATGTCATGCGACTAAAATCATCTATGAATAGCATAAAGTATCTCGAACCACCTATAGATCGGTTTTCCATTGGTCCACAGAGATCGGTATGCACAATATGTAGCAATTCTGTACTTCTGCTACCTTCTTTGGGAAAAGGTAAGCGGTTCTGCTTGCCTTCACAGCATGCGACACATGATGACTTTGATATATCAGTCTTACTATCAAGTGTCAATCCTTGTACAGCATCTTGCATCTTATTCAAATACTGGCTGTTGACATGACCTAGACGTCGATGCCAAACTTCACTGGACACCATCACTGCAGCTGATGAACAATATTCAGGCATGTTTAGTTTATACACCCCATTCAACAGACTCGCTGTAGCCACAAGTACTCCTGCTTGGTTGAAAATCTGACAACCATAATTGTTAAATGAAACTTTGTTTCCTTTTGAAATAAGTTGACTAACAGACAATAGATTTGTAGTCAACTTCGGCACGCATAATACACCTTCTACTGTAATATCGTATTCACAGGCGCGCGTCTTTGTCGTAATCTGCACATCTCCAGTACATAATACTGGTATTTTGTCTTTGTTTGCCACGACAATTTCCTTGATCATAAGATCCCGCGACACATTTGACAACCATTCTTCGTTCGCGGTAAGATGAACACTCGCCCCGGAGTCAATGTACCAATCACTTTTGCAAAATTCACCATTCAGGAACACTGCGCTAAACGCATTACTGCTTATACGTCCCTTTTTATTTATATTTGACGAATTTTTGTTCGCAACAACTGTACACTGGTTGCGGTAATGCCCTGTTTGTTTACATTTGTAGCATGTTATGACTTTTGGTTTTGACTTTGACATCTGGGCGTTGTCTTTGGTCGCAGTGTTACCAACATTCCGGTTCTTCTTGTAACTTGCAAACGCGCCACTGGAATTGAAAGCGCTATTGTCGCCTTCGTTTCCTCTTTCTTCCATGTCCAACAACTTGGTTTTAATGGCGTCCGCTGTCAATGGTATGCCGCAATGCTCGATCGCCATTATCATAGGAGAATATTTTTCTGTTAATCCCGCTAACAAAAGCGATGCGACCCACTCATCATTAATGTTAAAACCCGTACCACTTAATTTTTGGCTTGTTTCGATGATTTGTGTCACGTATGAAGTCATTGAAACGTTATTTTCGAGTCGTATGGAAATCAAACTCCTCAGTAAACTGATTCTCCTCGTAAATCCTGAATCGTCAAAGAGATTCTTCAATTTCTTCCATAGCTCATAGGTCGTTTGTACACTTTTTATGTGCACATACAGCGACGAATCTATTGTCAGAATTAGCTTGGCTCTGGTTTTCGCGTCACTTGCTGCTCCTATTTCTGCTGGTACAGTCTCCATCTTGATGCAATCAGACATTCCCTCCAGAACTAAGAAATTCTCAGCCGCAAAAGCCCACTCACTGTAATTCTCTCGCCCTTTCAATTTAGGCACACTAACAAGGTAGTTCGTCGTCATTTTTACAGTCACAGCGTTAATCACAGTTTATCTCAATCTGCAAAGTCTATTTCCACTAGGAATGTCCAAGTAAATTGCGAGAAAAACTTTAATAAAAACTGAGCACATAACCTATAATAATTAAACGCGTTGCTTCACACAGAAGAACTAACTTTATTTTACAAAACATACAGTATTAATATTCTAAAGTAGATGGCGCCACCAGTTTGTAATGTGTAATATTGTCGATACAAAATGACACAGAATAACAATTTACACATGTTACAAATATTTCCATAACATGAACTTGGATTCCGTGTAATGGAAAGACAAATTATTCTTCCCACTATGTCAATATTGAAAATATGAATCTAATAGCAATGAAAAATATACTTTACCACACTTAATTCTTTATTGCATACAATCAATCTATTCATGGCACAAATATCTCAATTAATGGTTTATTTGGTGTTTCTGGCAGCCGTGACCATATTCAGCGAATGGTGCACATGGTGCGTGGGCGCGATGGAGAGTGACGTGACGGCTGCGCGTGCGCAACTCGACGAGGTGTTGCGTCGCGCCGGCGCTGATCCACTGTCTGGAAAGTTATTTTGGGACGCTAGACTGGAACTGGAGAAAGCTCATCTCGGCACTATGAGGTGAAGATATATTTGTTTTTTACAATAACATGCTGCAGTCAATTGATTGAAACTCGTTGGTAGGTAGCCACCGGTATTAAAAAAACCTTGCATACTTATTTAATATTCTTGTGTCTAATACTCATTGCTATGAGCCCTCGCTTCTTCGTTTACACTTGATTAGTCGAAGTAATCCTTGTCTGACTTTTGCATCTAGCACAGACGCATCAGTGACAAGCGCTAATGATTTTTTCGTCAATCATCGTGATTGTTAAGGTGATGTGTTGTTAAAATAAGACAAAAAAACATGTTAAGTCATATGGTTAGGCGTGTGTGTTGTGCTGGCCTTCTAGCAGTTTCGGGCGGGAGAGGGCAGTAGTTGTTCGTTTGTCGCCGTTCATTGTCGCTGCTCGCTTCGCTTATAAACAATAATTTACTTAAAACGCTTTATGAACCTAGCAATGCACTATAACTTTAATGGAGTGTTTTCATTGTGGACAATAATTTGTATTGGTGACTGGCGCCGAGCTGAACTTTCTCAACTGGAGGACACCTGGATGTGGATGCATCTATCGAGCAGGGACTGTTATTCGATCGCTCTTAATTTTATGTGAAGCGCCAGCCAAAACCACAAGATACCCATAAAACCGCTCCCGTCACGCATTATAATGGTGGTTATTTACACACCGCTATCCCATCATAGGACTTCTTGTGAAAAAAACTTTCACAAGCATTGAAAATTTAGCTTCAAAAATCTCTGCTTAAACCAACACAGGGGGTCCGGTCAGCGTGACGCGAATTCAGTGCCTTTTCTCCATACAAAAAGTGCCCAAAGTACCTAAAGAAATTTTCACTTAAAAAAACTAAGCTAATTTTAAGTGATGATACACCATATATCAGGAACGAATCATAAATCCATCCGCGTGAAGATGTGGAGACATTAATTATTATGCCTTTTCACGGTGCATCTTCCAACAGATACCTATCAATAGTTGATAGCCTAACAACATATATCCGATTCCTTTACAGCGAAGACAGTGCCGATTACAAGACGCAACAGGAACGTATACTGTGGTGCCTTGAGGAGATCGTGTCTCGACCCCTACTACGTAACAATACAGCATTGTCCGACTTCGAAGAGTTGGCGCTGTCACTACGCGATCAGGAATTCTGCGACAAGGTATTAAAGCTCATATTACATCCAAGTGATATCAAAGCACTAGAATAGCGACTCTGAAGACTGATGAAGTGGTCTTTGTTGAGTTTTAATAGGTAGTCACTGGTTTGTTTAGTGGACCGGTGTATTAATCATCATTATCAAAACATTCTCATAGTAGTGGCAGCGTACACTGCGTTTCCCAGGAGGTGGCCTCTTACAGACTTCTAAGGTCGGCAGCGCATTTGGAACACATATTCTTATTCTTATTCTTGTCTTTGTGGCTATTTCTGTCTGCTAGAGTACCAGTATCACTTCGTCCATTGCGTGGAATATTGTGATCGCCACGTGAACTAAAGCTCTCTACCTATACCTACCTCGTTAAGAAACTGTAGTACTTTTTTGATATAGGCATTCTTCACATCTTCACAAGCCATTGTGTGGCTTCCTAGGATGTGACTGCGCTTGTGCATCAGGGGGCCACACTCGCACAGGATATGCATTGGTGTTTCTTCTGCCTCATGGCAGAAGCGACACTCTCCCGTACTAGTGAGCCCCATTACTTTTAGGTGCCTATTGAGGCGGCAGTGCCCCGTTAGTGCCCTAGATAGCATACACAAATTGCTCCTACTAAGCGACATAGCCTGATTTGTCATGTTTCGACTATAGGTTTTAATGAGCGCTTTGGAATGGTTCAACCCTGGCAGGTTAGTCCAGCGTTTGTAAGATTTAATAAAGCACTGGTTCCATATGGTCCAGCGAGCTAGGCTATTTGGTAGTCCGCACATGGGTTCACCTATAGCGTTGCTTCTATTAATATGTAACGGTAGCCATCATGTAAATCTGCCTGCCGACCATCACTTCAAAAAAATTATAAACTTCTCAGCTGGAGGATGTCTACTGCTTGACGTAGGCTTCGCAGTAATTTTACAATAGGTACTCAATCACCACATATCTTTTGAGAGTTACGTAGTATTAATAGAAGTCTTTAAAAAAGCCTTGAAATTACAGACAACCACTAAAATTTAATTAATTAGTATAAATTTTTCCTCTCATTCGCTGTCTTTAACAATTTTTTATTTTATTTTTAATTTATCACGTTTCTAAAAGCTAGTTTCTGTTTAATTACCTATGTCTAACGATCACAATTTCTAATATTACTGTCTTAGCGCAATTATTCGCACAGTACTTTACATTAAATTTAAAAAAAATAACGCTTATAATTGGAAATGTCAAGAGATGATTTCCCTGATTATGGTATCCTGACGTAAATGGTACTATAAAAACATGTGGCCACCTACCTTCTACTAATAATGTAATAATAATAAAGGCTAAAGCAAAAACGGCTTTACGGATTTGGAATATTATAAAATATATTTAAAAAATTTATTTTTATTTTTTATGTTAAGGTCGGCAGACAGGCTGACGGTCCACTTGATGGTAGGTGGCTACCGTCGCGTATAACACAAGCAACGCCTAAGCTGCTGCAAGTGCGCTGCCGACTGCAGTAGGATTAAGGATAAGGGATTAGGAGTGGATGGGGAAATGGGCTCTGGCATCCCTTACTCACCGAAACACAACAGCACTCGTGCTGTTATTTCACGGTGGTCTTCTGTAAGGGGGTGGGTACTGCCGCCAGACGGTCTGCCCAAATGACTGCGAAACGCAGTGTGCCCTGCCTCTACTTTCCAAATCCAGACCAGAGCCTTTGAAAAGTTGATTTTTCAAAGTTGACCCTGCCGGGAATCGAACCCTACAACAGAGCGTTAAGGCAAGCACCCCAACCACTCATCCAACGGGCTCGTTTTGCTAATATATTTTGCTTACAGTGATAAAAATGTGTACATTCTTGAAACAATTATTATTTAATGAACATTATCTAAATGAATTTACATGTTTTTTACCATACATTTTCCCCAACCCTTTTTTTCCAGATTTATATAACATGCTTGTATGTCTTCTGTACAAGCCTCTAGATATCTGATATTCTCGTAGACGAAGTGTCGCCTAAAACATGTCAATAAAGTTATCACGTGAATTTTTTTTTTAAAGGAAACAATATAGTTGTCATTTGGTACTGCAAAAGAGGTTACATGGAAAGCTTTCCGGCTGGAAGCCTGGAAAGTTTTGAAAATTGGTAATTTGGAGTAGATTTTACGGCGCTCATACGCTGAAACTATTAATTTAAAAAAAAAAGGTTATTACATAAATTAAGGGAAATTTTCTCTAGTTTGATTTATTGTAGCACTGTTTTTATCGTAAAATGAGTCGAAAAGGAGATACTGTCAAAAAAACTGTTTAGGCGCCATTTTTCCAATATGGCGGCGCGAGTGCAAAGATGTAAGGTGTCAAAGAAGAAATTCGGAAAGAGCACATCGAAGTTTATAAAATCACCAATTTTTAAAACTCCTGGAAAACTTTCCATGTAAAACTACCAAATGACTATACTAAATTATGTAATGAGGATAATAATCAAACAACTTATTTAAATATTAACTGATTTCAGGTGAAAAAACAACATGATATCGCTACAGAGCTGTTGCAGAAAATCACACCATATGAAGATAAACTTTTAACTATGGAGTAAGAAATCTCTTTTTTACTCGTAATACTTTATTTAGTATAATTGGCATACACTGAGCAATGCAGTTAAGAACCATTTAAGAAATCTTACCAAATTCGTTGAGGGTTTTTTTTCTTGGGATGTTTTTAATTGCTGTGAATGATTTAAGTAACAAATTTTGCATATTAGAATCAATATTGTTTTAATATTTAATTTAATATTAAAACAATTCAATAAGTTCAATAGATGGCGCTAGCAGTTCTATTTTCTATCTATCTATCTAGCCAGTCGTGCCAATCGTGCATAGAATGCTGTTGAGGCTGGCCCGCACCCTGTATACCAGGAAAGCACATCACTTTCGCATTGTTGTCTGGAAACAATCCACTCGGGACATTGCTAACTCACTACAGAATCGGGGTAGCCCCATCAGCATCCGGAACGCATCGTTGTACTGTACACAAAGCTATTTAAAGCCTGAGCTAGCCAGTTTAAGACTGAATTTTGTAATTTTTATATGGTTTTTTTAATATTTTCAGGAACCAGGAGGATAAAAGCAAAGTGTACCAGGAATACATAGATACTGTAAAGGAGTTGTCCGACGTCAATAAATATTCTGCGTGTGACTGTGATGGTATTTTAAGGGTAAGGGTTTATTTTTTCATTTTATCTGTATTGTACACAGATAAAAAAAATACCATAGATTTGTCTATCATTTGTAGTCTTAAGGACTAATTGAAAAGTAATTGAAAATGTGCCCATTTTCTTTTTTATATTAAGATCCACATATATGTGTTAGAGATGAAACCATTGATTATTAACTATTGACCATTAACTAGATCGTTAATTTATCTTATTTACCTATAACTGAGATCAGCTTACAAGTGATGTAATTATTATGATAATAACTAAGAAATCTGACTGAAAGAGTGCGTAGTACAAAGGAATGTCTGAATCCGTCAGGTGCTGTACGAGCGCGCCACTTCTGAGTGCGCGTCGTGCACATGCGCACGCGCACTCCTTTCGCAGTACGCGCGTCACGTGCACGCGGGCGGGTCTCGCGCGTCGTACTGGCGCGTACTGCACGCGGGCGCGCGTCGAGCCATGCACACGCACACGTTCTGGACGCTACAGATGCAACAGGCCGAGCACGAAGAGGCGGACTTCGATGAAGTCAGTATACCACACAAGCCCAGATCGAACTATCGGACGCTTTAATAATGTGCCTTTTGGGAAGTAACTACATTTATTCCGCTCAATTCAGCTTTTGTCCATGAAAAAGACAGTTTTGTATTGAAATGTGTATGTGTCCATTCAGTTTTTCGAAACTGAACGTTACAGAAACCGGTCTTTCAATTATGTCTACAAAAAAGCGTGTCCCATCTTATGGATGCGTCCGAAAGTTTCTTTCTAAATTAAAATTTAACTTAACCTTCAAAGAAAATTTATGAAATTTGCAATAAAACGTTTTTATTTCAAAACTGTAACTTCTATAGTTTAAGATTTACAATTTTAAAAGTGTACTGTTTTGAAGGCCAGTTAGTATGGTATTGAAATTTTCAATTATTATGACAGTGCCTTTTTTAAAAACTCGTTTTTACTCCATTTACTTTGCGACTGTGGCGTGATAAACGCAGATTGTAAATATTGTAAATATTATTTTGTGTATGTAATCGTAATTTGTCTGTAAATAATAAATTGCGAATATATTAAACGTTGAACGAGCGGACAGGCGCAGATTATGTTATCTATTATCGATAAGCAATGCGCAGGCGCCGGGCATCTGATTCGTCGACGCGACGGCGCATTGACCAATCAGATTGCCCCGCCAATCACTCGGCCCGAAGCTAGCCGGGCGCTCTCGCGATGCCCAGCAAGCGACAGAGACGCCAGTCGGAAAAAACGTTTGGAAGCAACTCCACGTCGCGCGCCTTTCCTATCGTCCGACATCTACCTTCGACGTAATTAGTGGTGGTTTTATTTTCGATAATTATCAAGTACTACAATCGTACTAACCTAGCCACATTGGTGACCCCGACGTGATTTGAACACAATGATGGATGATGGGAGTTCAAACGATGCCGGAGCCAGGGGAGCGGAGACCTGGAGAGTTGGCGTGAGAATTCCACCGTTCTACGCGGAGAAGCCGTCGCTGTGGTTCGCTCAACTCGAAGCGCAATTCGCATTAGCGAACATCACCACAGATATAACAAAATTTTACCACGCTATCGGACAACTGGACCCGCAATACGCCTCGGAAGTAGAAGATGTTATCACGCTACCCCCAGCAGCTAATAAATACGAAAGGTTAAAGTCCGAACTTATAAAACGGCTCTCCGAATCAAGAGAGAAGAAGCTTAAGCAACTCCTAACACACGAAGAGTTAGGAGACCGCAAGCCTTCACAATTTCTTCGTCATCTTCAAAACTTGGCTGGGCCTGGAGTACCGGAGGAGTTTCTTCGCAGTATATGGTCAAGCAGACTGCCTACAGGGACGCAAACCATCATCGCGTCACAGCCGAAATCCACACTGGAAGACCTGGCAGAACTAGCGGACCGCGTTCATGACGTGGTGGTCCCCAATCAAGTGGCCTCAACATCCAGCAGCGCACCGGATTCCATGATGAGGGAAATAGCCGAACTCAAGCAGCAGGTTTCAACCTTGACCAGCCACTTGACTCGAATGTCCAGACTCAGGAGCAATTCAACCAACAGGACCCGGAAACGGTCGTCATCGAGAAGGTCGCATTCCACATACCGCGAATTTCCCATTTGCTGGTACCATCACAAGCATGGTAACCTAGCCCGCAAATGCAGCAAACCATGCGACTTTCAGGTGACAACGAGCAACGCGACGAGAAACGCGACGGGAAACGCGTCGGGCAGTCGGTAATGGCGACGGACGGCTGCCGCAACACCGGTCGCCTGTTTGTTGTTGACAGAAGAACTAAAGTGCAGTTTTTAGTAGATTCGGGCAGTGAAGTGTGTGTGTTTCCGCGAACAAAGCTTAGTGAAAAAAGGCCCAGAAGTGCGTTTGACTTATCCGCGGCTAACGGCTCGGTGATACACACCTACGGCTATGTCGACTTAAAATTAAACTTAGGTCTACGTCGCGACTTTGCTTGGCGATTTACAGTGGCTGATCTACCTAGGGCGATAATAGGTGCGGATTTTTTATCATACTATAATTTAGCGGTCGATTGTAGAAGTCAGCGCCTCATCGATTGCATTACACTACTTGCGACCGCGGGTTCGTCTGCTGTTTCTGCTAGCGCCGTGTCTTCGGTTAAGGTTGTTGGTGGTGAGTCAGTTTATCATAATATACTACGGGATTACCCCGACATCACTCGTCCACACAACATACATCGCACATCCACACATAACACAGTACATCACATACGAACCACACCGGGCCCACCAGTATCATCAAGTCCACGCCGTTTACCAGCCGATAAACTTAAAATTGCCAAAGAGGAATTTGAATCTATGTTAGCTCATGGCATAGCCAGACCTTCTGAATCTGCTTGGTCATCACCATTGCACATGGCGCCGAAGAAGGGTAGTGGATGGCGGCCCTGCGGGGATTATAGGGCTCTTAACGCACGTACGATACCCGACAGATATCCCATCCGTCACATACACGACTTCGCCCATAACCTTTCAGGATGTACGGTCTTTTCAACCCTGGACATGGAAAAAGCATATAATCAAATACCCGTGAATAAGGAGGATATACCGAAGACAGCCATAACCACACCATTTGGTCTTTACGAATTTCCGTTCATGACGTTCGGACTTCGTAACGCAAGTCAAACGTTTCAGCGTTTTGTCGACGAAATGACGCGCGGGCTGGATTTCTGCTATACTTATCTGGACGATTTCCTGGTATTTTCCAAGGATACAGAAACTCACAAGCAACACCTTAGGGAGATATTCGCCAGACTTCAAAAATACGGCATGGTGCTCAACACATCTAAGTGTGTCTTCGGAGCATCTGAGGTAACTTTCTTGGGTTATCGCATCTCGTCAAATGGCACTACCCCTCTTCCGGCTAAAGTGGAGGCCATAAACAACTTCCCAGTCCCCAAAACCGTAAAGGAGCTGCGACGATTCCTGGGGATGTTAAATTTCTACCGCAGGTTCATTCCTGATGCTGCGAAGCATCAAGCCCCATTGAATGCCCTGTTGATAGGCTCCAGCAAAGGTTCACAGCCCGTAAATCTGACAGCAGATGAGAACAAGGCATTTTTAGCTTGCAAATACGGACTCTGCCAGGCTGCATTGCTGGCCCACCCGGACTGCCAGGCGAAATTGGCACTGGTCACAGATGCATCCGATACAGCTATTGGCGCAGTACTACAGCAGTCAAGAGATGGCGAAGCATGGCAACCGCTAGCATTTTTCTCGCGAAAGTTAACACCAGCGCAGACCAAGTACTCGCCTTACGACAGGGAACTGCTAGCCATTTACGAGGCCATAAAACATTTTAGACACATGGTAGAGGCAAAGCACTTCACAGTATACACGGATCACAAGCCACTCTGTCACGGTTTTAGTTTGCGTAAAGAAGGTTGCTCGCCGAGACAATTTAGGCATTTAGATTTCATATCCCAATTCACAACCGATATCAGACATATATCTGGCAAAAACAATGTCGTGGCAGACACATTGTCGCGAATTGAGGAGATTACCCAGCCAGTAGACATCACACAATTGGCCAAACGGCAATCTGAAGACTCAGAACTGCAGAATCTGTTACAGCGAGGATCTTCACTTTGTCTAAAAAAAATTCAACTGCCGGGTTCGTTGGAATTGTACTGCGACGATAGGAACCATATCACACGTCCATACGTTCCAAAAGATCTACGCTACCAGGTGTTTCTAAACCTCCATGGACTAAGCCACCCAGGAGCGAACGCTTCAGCCAAGTTGATATCTGACAGATATGTTTGGCCCGGAGTCAGGAAAGACTGTAGAGAGTGGTCTCGCAACTGCTTGGCGTGTCAGCGATCCAAAATAACACGACATGTCAAATCCGATTATGGAAATTTTAAATTACCGCGAGCGAGATTCATGTACGTACACATCGATCTAATTGGACCGCTGCCAATATCGCAGGGATACAGATATTGTCTCACAGCCGTTGACCGCTTCACACGATGGCCAGAAGCAATACCACTGCAGGACATCTCTGCCGAAACCGTAGCCCGAGCGCTACTGCAAAGCTGGATAGCACGTTACGGCTGCCCAAAAGATGTAGTCACGGATCGTGGTAGACAATTCGAATCTGCATTGTTCAGCCGTCTATCAAAATTAATTGGCTTCAAACACCGGCGGACTACTGCATATCACCCAGCATGCAATGGGCTCGTAGAAAGGTTTCACAGGCAGCTCAAAGTCGCTATCACGTGTCATTCTGGAGAAAACTGGGTAGACACATTACCACTTGTCCTGCTCGGAATCCGCAGCTCGTTCAAGGAGGACCTCAACGCTTCAGCCGCAGAACTAGTATACGGGGAAACGTTACGTCTTCCCGGAGAATTTTTTCAACCAGAAAAGACAGGCACGACTGACTTGACAGACTACTGTACGCGGTTAAGAACAATAGTTCAGAGGTTACAGCCAGCTCCAACGTCACGGCACGCCCAAAGATCGGTCTTTGTTTTTAAAGATTTAGCCGCCGCCACACACGTCTTCTTGCGCGATGACACTGGCAGCAGCTCATTCAAACCCGCTTATACTGGACCGCATGAGGTGATAGAACGAGGAGACAAAATATTTAAATTACTTCTCAAGGGAAATCCGGTCACAGTTTCAATAGACCGCATTAAACCTGCCTATATACTAAACAACACAACGACAGACACCGCAAATACAAACATCCATACACAACAAAACTATTCGTTCACGCCACCAAATACCACGATCAACACCGCTACGCCGATGGCCGAAGACGACGGCGTGACTAGAACACGGTCAGGCAGGAGAGTTAGATTCCCAGAATATTATCGCCCTTAGGAAGGTCTCTGGAAGGGGGTGATGTGGCGTGATAAACGCAGATTGTAAATATTGTAAATATTATTTTGTGTATGTAATCGTAATTTGTCTGTAAATAATAAATTGCGAATATATTAAACGTTGAACGAGCGGACAGGCGCAGATTATGTTATCTATTATCGATAAGCAATGCGCAGGCGCCGGGCATCTGATTCGTCGACGCGACGGCGCATTGACCAATCAGATTGCCCCGCCAATCACTCGGCCCGAAGCTAGCCGGGCGCTCTCGCGATGCCCAGCAAGCGACAGAGACGCCAGTCGGAAAAAACGTTTGGAAGCAACTCCACGTCGCGCGCCTTTCCTATCGTCCGACATCTACCTTCGACGTAATTAGTGGTGGTTTTATTTTCGATAATTATCAAGTACTACAATCGTACTAACCTAGCCACAGCGACTTTTTTTTTTTACTAATAAGCAATAAAACAGAGTTTGTAATAAAAAGTTATTCTACCGGACACATAACTTGATCAAATATTACTTACGTTTCTTTTTACTTGACTGAGATTTGCACACACTGAGATTGTACCGTATGTCTACTTCACGTTTTCCGTATTTTGTACAGTTTTGACAGTGCAAATTGATTGTGTATACAATGCATCTATTGTTTCGTCAAGTCAATAACGATAGTATTTTACCCAATTACGTATGTCATTGCTAACGTGGCTCTTTAAGAAGTGAATAAGACTGGGATTTTGACTTTATTTGCAGGTGAAGTCTATATTCGAGCGCGCCCTTTCCAAAGGCATGGAGTCGTACAAAGATGAGGAATCGCTTTGGCTCTCCTATTTGGAGTTCACTCGGAGACAGACTAACTTCGATGAAGTGGCCCATGTGGAGCGATTGAGACGGACCTTCAGACTCGCATGGGACACTCTCGCGGTAATCTGGCCAATTTATGAACCACTGTTTAATTGTTGTAGTTTGACAGTTTTTCACCGTAAATAAGATGCTGCTACATCGCCGACCGACATACATTACGCACTTTACCATGTATAGAGTTGGTCCTCCTATCTATTCTCCATGGACTGTGGTCTCCTATAAACGCTATCGGTCGCTCACAGTATTACGTCGTACGCCGAATCACAATGCTTTTTGTACGACTATTTTTAGACTACTGTGGTGATCGAGACTTCGTACGCCGCCGAGATGTGATTGACCGCTGATACTTTGCCTGGCGTTCAGACGCATTTAATAGGAGCCAGTAGCCTATTATATTATGTTTTGTTGTAATGTTCGTAACATTGTGTAAAATAAAAAAAGTATACTTTTCAGGTGTGGGGTGATGAAGCTAACGATTGTGAAATACCACTATTCTGGGCTCGAATAGAATACAAAAGGTTGCAAGATCCTAAACAGGGAAAGGAGATATTTGAAGAAAGTTTCAGTAAGTAAATTTTCGATTCAATTATCGTTCTCTTTTCAAAATCTATAATCAATCCGTATTCAATCTGTAATCATAAACCTTTCAGTAGTTTTAGTGTAAAAGAGTATAAACAAACATAAACATACACCCATTCTCACAAACTTTCGCATTTATAATATTCTTCTACCATTAATTGAAGAGGTGAGAAACGAAATGGAACATTTATAATTTGGTAAAATATTATTTGTTTTTGGAATTGACTTCAAAACAATAGATTCCATCACTTTCCAAGTTTGATTCAAAAAGGGTGATCTTTTGAAGAAAAGATCATATATAAAATATATAAAAGTCTAATTTTGATATGTTTTTCTTTAAATTTGATTGTGTTGAAAGTTAACAAGCCCATTGTTCGAGTGGGGTCTGACTCAAGGGTCCCGAGTTTGATTCCTGGCAGAGCCAACTTTGGAAATGAACTTTTTAAAGTTGGCTTTAGTTTCTATTTCTTAAGTAGTCGCAGAGCACACTGCTTCTTAATTGGACAGACCGTCCGGCGGCAGTAACTATCCCTTGCAAAAGAACACCGCGAAATAACAGCATGGTGCTGTTGTTTCGGTGAACGAGTGAGGGATGCCGGAGCCCATTTTCATATCACCTCCTCGTTCGCAGTCAAACTTTACATAAAAACAGTTTAACGTCAAAATCAAATAGTGACATTTTAAGTACAAAACTAATGTTGTAACCATGGAGAATAGAGGTAAGGATGAACAACTCTATACATGAGAAAGTGTCGGACGCCTATCATTATATAGCAACCAACTAATCATACTAATTCCTCAATTCTACTAAAGCGCCATTCTGGCCAATTTATGAACCACTCTTTAGTGATTGTAGCTTGACACTTTTTCAGTTTAACACCCATATAAGTTAGTTTCCTTACTTTGTTCTCCATGGTTGTAACAATGGATTGGAAGGAGTACTTTCCAAATAGTATTCATTTATGTTTTAATATAGTTTTTTTTTTGTTTATTTGTGGATAAAATGAAAATAATGGTGTCATATTTGGAAAGTTTGCTTGCATCAAATTTATTTTGTGAAATATCTTTCATTAAATAAGAAACCTAAACATATATAAATTTGTACATTCAATAGAACGCTCAAAATGTGGTAAATCCTAAAAAACGAAAATAGTTTAAATTGTAAAAAAAGTGTGTGTGTGTCAGCTGCGACGCACGACTGGAGTTTACTGGTTAAATACGAATGTCTTTGACTATGCAATAGAAAAGAGAGTAAATAAACGCGCCATCTATTGCACTACAATAGAATTAGGTGAAGCGACGACATCTATCGGATTTGGGTAGAACTGCTTAGAAGAATGTGACGCTTTTTAGTTAACGCTGTTTTTGTATTACATAAAATTTCCATACCGGGATGGAATACCGGGCCTTATATGAAAATCGATTCTTAAGGAGTAAACTCCAAAAAAAGGATCGGTGTAAATGTTACATTTTGTTTTTCACCTCCTCAATTATGTTTTTCTCGCCACAATTACCCGTTTTATTTCGATGATATAATCTCCAAAACATTATGTATGAGGATTTACACAGGATAGAAATGAATAATTATTGATAAAATAATTAGAAATCTTTACCTGTAGCTAATTGATAAATAGCGAATATATTCAACTTATTGCATTTATGCAACTAGTAATTATCACCCTCTGCATACAAGCAAATTTACAAGGAATCCAGAATTGATATAGTTTGACCAGAACAGCTGTACCACGCCTTGCCAGCCAGGTGGGGGTGTAGAGCAGGCTGCTCCACTCTGTCCGTAGTCTGTGCTTCCCTGTGTCAGATGATAGATTTAGATGGATCTTGAAATATCTCGTGACATCAAAACTGTCATTTTTAAAGCGGCCGAATATTTCACAACAAATGAAAAGCAGACAAAGGGTACTTTAAATATAAAAGTGACGCTAAATAGGTCATAATCGACCGCTCTATCTGGACCGTTTTAAAATATTGTAAATCTGGACCGTAACATCGGTCCGACGATATCTCTCTCGTGTGAACTCGTGTTCTTTCCTCCCGCCTCATCTCATATTGCCAAAGATTGGCACAGCGGTTTCGCCCAAACTGTAACTGTAGTTTAATAAGATTAATTATAGTCAACCTGGAAAACTTTGAATAAAACTCCATAAATAGTATCCTACTGCTTTAATTTTATAATAGATAACCACTGCATGAAATGAAACACACCTTGATTTAAAAATTACACCACCTTGATTTAAAAAAAAATTGCACCTGTCAATGTCAACCTTTTTCATTTACTTGTTGAGTTATTGTAAGGTGTTTGTAACGAAAGTTTAGAGATTCGATTTGACTGGCCTGTTTTTGGAAAATTTAAAGAAAAAATGTAGCCGTAACTGTTTTCTACTTGACTACTTGATCCGAAACTAAAAATGTCTCGGGATCTGCTACCTTTTTTTTTGTGCGTTAATATCTTGCATTCGGTTCCCAAACTTAAGCAGATTAGATAGGAGACTTTCAGTTACTTGTAAAGCCAATCCTTCCAGTGAAGGGCTCGCCCTTTATTTTATTAGATTAATTATCTTTTGATTGGAATTTAGCATTTTTTTATATTGCTATTTTTACAACTGACACTGGCAAAATTATCGAAGAAGATTTAATGGAGCTAAAATTTTTAAATTGGTATTGGAAATTTCAACGAAAATTTATTTCTTTTTTCAATTCAAATTTCTGCTGGGATTGCAGTATCCCCAGGTGAAATGGCAAAATTCGTACATGAAAACTGTTCATCATAGAAGAAAATTTGTTTTTAATATAATAACTACCTTAATGTCCCCAAAACTTAATACCAAAACTCGCATTTTATTCAGTTATTTAGGTTTTTGCGCGCGCTTAAAGTTATTCAAATTCTGTTTTAACTTTGAATGTGGATTTAATTGTCATTTTTAGTCAATTAACATAATCTCAGCTTATTAATCCGTAATCGACATCAGTAGAGCACATACAATTTAATAAACCGGAGTATGCACATTAATTAAAATATGCATATAATATAAAAAAGTATGCATATAATATTAAAAAAGCATTAAGAGTTACACAGGCCGACTGTATAGTTGGTCCCAATGTTGAATGAATGACATGTGTACAGAATACGGTGAGAACAAGGGGCTGTCGAAGTACTGGGAGGCGCTGATACAGCTTGAGCTGGGTCGAGCGAATGCCAGCGAAAGCAAGCTGCGCGAGACGTGCCGGCGCGCACTTCGTCACGTGACCGACTACCCGCCGGCCGTAGCGCGCATGTGGCTCGACTTTGAGCGCGAACGCGGACAGTTGCATACGCTGCGCGAGGCCTACCAGCTCACCGAGGCGAGTGTCGACACTCCTTTTCTTATTATGTCATTGACAACAGTCATCTCCGTAGAGAGAACATACTAAACTCTTTATTTCGAATCATTAAATTATTCAAAACATCGAATCTATTTTTTTTTTTATCGAATTAAATTTAGTCAATTTAGACGAAATTAAATTTTGACTAAAATTGCATCATTTCGAGTCAAACTGCATTTCTTCAAATCAGATAAAGTAGATCTAATATTAGGTCGAGGAAAAAGTCTTTTCGCATATAATATATATAAACTTGTAATAAAATCTCTTTGGCTGTACTATTTGTATCTGGCTGGTTTTGATGCCATTAAAAAGGTTACAATTAAAAAAAAAAAAAAGAAACCAATTAGTAAAATTTTGTTTCCATCTATTTTTCATTTGTTTTTCTTTCTGTCGAAATGAGTGAATCTAATGAAGAAATTCGATACATTTAAAAATTTTATTACTAAAAAGGAAAAAATGCAATGCAAACTGCAAAAAAATGACGTTTAAAGACATAATGCAGTGTCAGTAAGACCGGGATTTTGATGTCAATCTGAGAATTTTGACACCTCGCTCTGGTCGCCCTGTTACAGATAAAATGGACAAAATTTTTAAAATGTGTATCAGTAGATACAACATAGCTGAAGAACTGGCATATGACCACAAAACAGTTTTGACCCATTTGAAAAAGGCTGGGTATGAGTGGTATGAGTACTATAACCATGTACTTATGTACTATAAACTTTGATACCTTGAATTACATTATTGTAATTTTCGTAGGGTACCCTAATTTTTTTTTTTTTTATATAAAATACAGCCTATCTTCCTCGCTGATAATGTACGTGGCTTTCTATAGTGAAATCGTTATTTATAATACCTGTGTAGATTAAATCACTAGAAATATTAAATCTACGTTTTAGACTTTCACTGCTTATTCTTCTATTGTATGAATGGATTCTGTTAAATTTTGCCTTGGTCCAGATGCAAAGTAATGATAGCAGTAGCAGAACTAGCACCTCATTTATAAACTGGCCAGTCATTGTGATTGTAATAACCATCACCTTACTGAACGTCACCGTGAAATAACACCACCTTGTATGCTATTGTGCTGTGAGTGAGAAAGATACGCGTGGGCCCTAATCTGTTATCTGTTATTCTTTAGAGGTTAGCAAAGCACTTTTATCATCGATTAGTGTTGCTTGGGATTATTAGCGAGCCTGTCTGCGGACCAAAAATATAAAAAAAAAGTGTAAAAACGTCCATACTAAAACAATTCCCTTTTTTTTTTACAAAATTTAACGTTTTACCAAAAAGTTGCAAAAACAAAATTTCAAAAACTGTTATGGGTGATGTCCTGCAAAAAGAAACCCTTCCGATCTTGGTGTCAGAATTTAATTAGCAGATATATAATAAGCGTAACTGGAATGCCTAGGAATGCAATTAGTAGACCAGTCATTGTTATTCATTGTTGCCATAACAAAGCTAGTTGCTTCACTGGCGAGTGATGGGCGTATCCCTGTATTGTCTCGTATGATTTATATGAAATACATACAAAAATTTAATATGAAGTCTTTTAATTTTCAGGAGAAAATAAAAGAATGGCGTGAGAACTATCAAACGATGAAGGACAAAATGACCGGACAAAAAGGCCAACAGCAGAACAAAAAGTCGAAATTTGAAAGTAAGAAGGGTAAAGTACAAGACAAACGGAAGAAAAAGGACGACAAGTCTATAGTGAAAGGTCCGGGCAAGAGGAAGTCGGACGAGAGTCCGCCCGAAGGCGAGGCGAAGAAGAAGAGAGAGGAGAGAATGGAAGTCCACCCGAAGGAGAGGGAAGGCAGTAATGGTGGTGTAAAGAGATCTCACGATGAAGACGAAGTTGAAAGTGAGTAAAGCTTAGCCCAGACCTACGTCTGCTATAATATATCTAATATAGCAATGCATATTACGATATATTTTCTATAGAACTTCTAGTTTCTATATTAAAAATATATATAACCTTACCTATATTAAAAACAATATAGAAAATGTTCTTGTGAGGATGAAGGTATGAATACTTGTTGCTCTCTCATGGAAAGCATGACTTAAAATTTAAGCAATTATGAAAGCCAAAATAATAATAATGTAAATTCGATATGGCAATAAAGGAATTGCATACTAATTAAGCATACTAATTAGTCAAAAATCAAGTATTGCACACCGAATATTAATCGGTTGGTCATGAAGGAACATGAAAACTAAATGTCATCTCTGATAATCTAGTCTAACAGATAACTACTAAATAGATTTTGGTGAAAGTTTACAGTAACACAGTTTAAACATCTGCATATTTGCTATACATTTTTTAAGGTTCCGTACGTCCGAATAAAAAAACGGAACCCTTATAGGTACGTCTGTCCGTCCGTCACAATCAATTATCTCTGAATCTACTGGACCGATTAAGTTGAAATTTGGTACACATATCAATTTTTGTGACCCAAACCAGAGGTGGGACGTGGATTGGGCTTTAGTCTGCCAGCCATAATTTGTGAAATGGGCTTTAGTCTGCCAGCCATTTTTATGTTATGAAAACAGCTAAATAAAATTATTATCTTCCAGGTACTTCGAATAAGAGGGCTCGGGCAGCAGACGTTATGAGCTCTGAGGCAGAACGTGACGCGTGTACATTGTTTGTCAGCAATCTAGATTTTAAGTATGTATTGATATTATATTTATTATATAACTATATATTTCAAAACAATGTGTAGCATTATTCATTTTGTACAAATAGTCAATAATTTGTATAATGTTTAATTAAATTTGCACGCTACGTTCATAATAGAACTTGATGTTCAATGCTATACATATACAATAAGATCTTTTATTGTATATTAGCAAATGAATAATTATTATTTTAAGTTTTTAGCAACACAAGCGCAGTACTCACGTTGTAAGGGAAAAAAAACATTGCGATGAAAACTAAGTTTTGAAGAAAACTAAGTTAAAAAAAATGCGCCCGAGCTTGTTGGAATGTTATTTCAACAATAGGGGATCGGACAGTAATCAGATTAAAATCTAAAATGTACTTAGAAAGAAAATATATAATTTTTTACGATTATTTATCGAATAATAATTTAATATAATTCATTTAAATATTTTTAAATGAAGAAATAAAATTGTATTATTTACTATATTTTTAATCTATACTGAAACACCAATCACAGTGAGTGACGTCATTTGTGGGCAATCATTGTCTTATGCCAATGCAGCTGTTTTGTTATGATATGACCACAAATGACGTTACGCGCTGTCAGATGAACTATCGTGGCGTTTTGGCGGCATTTTCAAACAAACAATATTAAAACATGATTTTGAGTACCTAAAAGGCTATAAATAAATAAAATAGTATTTTTTATGGGAATAAATATCCATGAAGATTAATTTAAAACACTTTCTGAAGATTTGTCCGATCCCCTATTTAACAGATTTTTTGTTGTACTACTATTATAAATTCCTTACCGTCAAGATAATGTCTCTGTCAGCACTTTTAATCACTTTCGGCATATTAAACGGGATGATTTACTTTGTAATCGAATAAAAACATGGAACACACTCTCTCTTGACACCTGACATTAATTGACAAGATGACAAAACACGATTAGTTCCGATTTTGGAAGACAAAATCCGATCCTAAGAGCATACGCTTGAACTGTTCTTATTATATAAACTTAGTTAGGATTATTCACAGTAGTTTTTTTTATGGGATTTTATTAATGATTTCTTTCAGGGTCGACGAGGATGCGTTGCGTGCGAAACTATCTGAGTGGGGTGAAATTTTAGCACTTCGCGTGAAGGTGGGGGTTAAAGCTTTCGGTGGCTCCATCTGTTTCTGTCAATATAAAACACCAGTAAGTTGAAAGTGCAGTTTTTGTTTTGTTGTTATCTGATGAATTTGTTTGTTATCAGAATATTGGGTATAATTAAATTTAATCACTAGTCATGAAACACTCATGACTCTTTGATTTATCATATTAAAAACCTCACGTAAAGTAGATTGTTTTTCTTTAGAACTATTTTGCTGGTCTTTAAGTTATTTCTTAGACATACGTTCATATGTTCCCCAACATATACGCTTTTAAAAACCCCCCCTTTTTTATGTTTAGGTCGACAGACAGGCTGACGGTCCACTTGATGGTAGGTGGCTACCGTCGCCTATAACACAAGCAACGCCACAGCTGCTGCAAGTGCGCTGCCGACTACAGTAGGATTGGATAAGGGATTAGGAGGGGATAAGGAAATGGGCTCTGGCAAAAATATATTATTCACCCAGTTGATAATTATGAAAAAATTGTGCCTTAAAATGTTGGTTGTAGTTATATTTATTTATGACTTGTCCACGGGACATTCGCCGCAGCGAATATTCGCGTGTTGCGAACGGCTAAGCGTCTCGCGACTAAAATATATGTATAGGAAATGTACCAAGCACGCCACGCGCGACTGCCCATGGCATACGTATTGTGCCGCATGAATTGCCGCGGCGCCATACGCCGCTTTCGTGGCCAGGTCGTTAAAGGAATCAATAAGGTCGTCTAGGCGTTTGGAATTGTAAAAAAAGAAACTAATTGATACCAAAAATTGGTTCTGGTAAGCCTTCATTTTTTATGTTACGATCGATACACTGGCTGACGGTCCACTTGATGGTAGGTGGCTACCGTCGCCTAATTAAGGAAAGGGATTAGGGGCTCTGGCATCCCTTATCCCTGTTATATCGCTTGTGGTCCTTTGTAAGGAGTGGTTACTGCCACCAGATGCGCTGCCCAAATGACTGCGAAACAGTGTGCCCTGCCACTAGTACAACACCCAAACCTTTTGTTTACTCATAATGTTATTGTCCTATTGCAGGAATCAGTGGAAGAGGCGTTAAAACACGACCGTACTCCACTAGAGGGTCGGCCAATGTTTCTGTCGCGGTACAATGCGGACAAATGTAAAGAAAATTTCAAATACTCAACGCAAGCGGAGAAGAACAAATTATTTGTGAGAAATCTGCCATTTTCGCACTGCACGCAAGAAGCCCTTCGGGAAGTGTTCGATCCCTACGGGAACCTGAAAGATATACGCATCGTGACATATAAGTGAGTATGAGTTTCATTGAACTCAACATTTACTAGGGTCAGGGTCAACATTCAACAGGAATTGTCAACATTTCACTACACAATCTAATTATTTGATTTTAATATATTTGAAAACATGCTGAAGCGGATTGCCAAAATGAAACACATTGTAGCCTAAGGTCCCATCGTAAACTAATGAAAATAAAAGATTTCTATTCTTATGAACAAGAAGTGCTTAGGTTTATATATTTGATATAAATTGAATTGTTTCAGTTATGCTATACTATGAAAGTTATGCCATTTACACTCGTGCTGTCTCATTCTATATCAGAGTGAGAGAAAAAACGGAAATGGGTATCTGACCTAATGGCCCACAGACATAGATAGTATAGATACCGCAAGCCGTTCGCCACTACATGCCCGCAATTTGAGCAATGCTCAAGTACGGCCCGGTCGTAGCCTGAGTTCGCATTCGACTGTGTTCGCGGAAAGTCGACTTAAAAACAAAAAATGCCTAATTGCGCTGTTGTTAATTGTAAAATACAATGTCTTTTAATTAAATAAACATAATATGATATAATTTGAGTTTGAAATACAAACTTACTTAAAAAAAGAAGCAGTAATATGGAAAGAAAGTGAACCATAGCCAGCTGCGTGCACGCGTCCTCTCACGTTGAACGTAGGTGGTATACTAAATTGGCGCGCCCCGCCACCGCCGCGTCGTCGCGTCGTTGCAGGGGTGAGGAAAAACGATTTAGTTTATGTTTTAACATCACTATTGTGCTCGTGACGTCATGGTAGGCACTAAAAATGTGGCTTTAGATAGAAAATCCCTGATAAGTGATGGTTGTTTGCTTGCAGGGACGGCAAGCCGAAAGGTCTGGCGTACATAGAGTACTCTGATGAGTCTAACGCGAGTGAAGCGCTGCAAGCGACCAACGGGCGAACGCTTGGAGACCGAGTCATCGACGTCGCATACAGCGCACCGCCTTCGCGCAACGCCAAGGCCACTCCTGCGCAGTTGCATCACAAACCAGCCTCGGGCATGTGAGTTCTCTGCACTCAGACTCATTAATAAGCCTAATATCTCTGGTTTCTTTTTTAAGCGGGTTTCTTGATGATGTATTCTATCAGGGGCAGAGCAAGTTTGTTTTATGTAGTGGCAGGGTACACTGCGTTTAGTAGTCATTTGGGCAGCTCGTCTGACGACAGTAATCATGGCCCCATATAGAAGACCACCCTGAATTAACAGTATGGGTGTTTTTATATTTCGGTGAGTGAGTAAATGATGCCCGAGCTCATTTCCTTATCCTTTATCTTCAATCCTACTATCGGCAGGCAACTTGCAGCACTTGTGGCGTTGCTTATGTTATAGGCGAGGGTTAACCTGTGGCGTTGCATTATTAAGTGGACTGTCAGCCTCTTTGTCGACCTTAACATATAAAAAAAAGTTTAGTACTCACTGTCATAGAGGCAGCTGAGTTTTCTCTTGAATGACTCCAGTGACGTATTTATAGTAAGGCCATTATCGTTATTCACAGGCGTCGAACACAATTGAGCAGTTTCATCCCTAGTGTACTCCAGAAGCCATCGACGAGTTCAGCGAACAGTAATGGAGCCGAGAAGCGACCACTCAGCAACTCGGACTTTAGAAATTTGCTGCTGAAGAAGTAAAATAAGTGAATCTACAGTTTCAATTAAATGCTGCTGGTTAATAAGTGTGAAAATTGTAGTTATCTTGTTGGATCCGATAGACGGTCATCAATTAAAAGTTTGGTATAATATTTTTGTGTATCTAATATAGTATAGGCATTATCATCTGAGTTGTTGAGTAATAAATCATGTCTATCTATCTGTCTCGCTCGCACTTATGTGAAGTGGTATAGTAATGTGTGTAAAAGTGGTGCATTCCTGTCGCCATTGATGTTTATTGCTCGGCGACTCGGATGATAATGCGTCTACTATACCCAAAATGTTTGCGGTGTAGAAAAGTCAGTTGCATGGCGAGCCTTTGTCAGTCTTGTCCACAATGTTACTTTCGAGAGAAGGGGACGACTTGCCAAGGAACACCTTTTTATGCATCGTTTTTGCGTTAAATATTATCTGTATAATAAAAGTAAATAAAAAAATGCTATACTCGTATAATACTTGCGAATCTTCTTGGGCTCTGACCTTGAGCAGGTGTCTTTCGTTTGCGCGTGTACAATTGCGAAATCCGAATACGCAATACGGCGCAACTGCTTCCTCTCTTGTACAAGTGTTATCATTGCGTCTCGCTCATGCCGTAGCTCCCCGGCTGCGTCGCAGTATCTCACAAACAGTCCCAAAATCGGTTACTGCGCATATTTAACACGTGATATCGCCAGAGCCCAAGAAGATTAGCGCCGATTGTAACTATCTCCGAAGTAAAATAAATATGTTTTTCCAAAATCACTTTTTCGATTTAATAAAAAAATGTTCATGTTTTGTCTATGTTTAGCCTTTCGGATATAACAGAAATTGTGGTGGATGGTGTACATAATTTGATAGTTGACGTTTTTTGATAAATTGATAATCGTGGCCGCGGATCGAGGAAATTATTTAGTTTAAGAAAACTGTAACAAAATATTATATATCACTACACGTAATCGGCGAACACGCACTATACACATGTTTGCAACTAAACGCTACTTTTTTATGGCTTACACAAAATACTCAAAAATTAATGAGACTTCACTTCGAGAAAAAGGAGGTAGTAGGTAAACTAAAAAACAAATTAAATAACTCTGTTCCTTCGTCATTCTGTGTTCTGTTTTTATATCGTTTGTACATATGTTCAATGTTTTATTTGATGCGAAAATGCTTGTAATATAAACAGACAATATTGTTAAATTTGAATTCAAAAGTCTTAAGTCTTCGTCCTAATTGGCCATCGTTCGTGCGATGATGCGATGCGATTTTATTGTGCGATTAAAAACTGGGCATAGGACGATAAAATGATCGCGCGTCCATCAACAGGCATGATGACAGATTTTGAAATTCCCTTCCATAATGTAACACGTCTACCATATCCGAAAAAAACAATATTTCAGCAAAAAACTAAATTTCAACGCGAATTATTGAATGTTTTTAAATCTATTTTGAATTACGCGCGAAAACGCTCTTAGGTGTCATGGCGTCGCGTCTGATGAACCGTGACATCACCGACATCTCATCAGATTTTTCATTCTGTCAAAGCAAAGTCAAGCAACACGATGGCACTTACCTGGCATTTATACTTCTATTTTATTGAAAATCTTATTACATCTCAATTTTAATGAGGAATTTTTTAGATTCCTTTCAACATATTTTTTTCCCCAAAACCATTTATTCTTTGATTCTTTAATACCGTCATCATGCCTATTAGACATTCAGTAAATATCGATCGCATCAGGCTTCATCATCGCGAGAGCGATGGCCAATTAGGAGGACGAAGACCTCGTGACCATGTTTTGTGTGTCTAATAATCAAGATTTAGATGAGACTAAAAAGGTCTATCAATGATTAACGCAATGAAAATAGATTATCACAATCCCACCACAAACTGCCTTCATTCGGTGACGTCAGCATAGGATTAATATTGAGAGTACAGTTTAACATAACTGTAACTAGTTATGGATTTGCTTTCGTATGCCCAAACGAAGACCTAAAGGTCTAAAATTATTCATACTCCGCTACTTTAATTTTGGGTCAGCGACAGATAGGCCACCATTTAAGCTTTGCTTTGCCAAAGATCTCTTGCAATATTCGCTAAAGCAAATTGCAGAGCAATCTGTAATAATACCGTGTGTGTGTGTGTTTTGCTTTGATTTCCCAACTGTCAGAACTGTCAAGAAATATGCCAAACACATGTGGACAGTGTATAGTCGGCAACATTGTAAATGCTACCAAAAAAAATCTAAAGATAAGTAAACTTGAGCTGTCTGTGCTTTATTTATTTTAAACTCTCGTTAAATGAAACTAACTATTACGCATTCCTGATAACTGTAGTTGTTTAAGGGGATAAAAGAGTTGCTTGTGTTCATAGCTAACCACATACCATCAAGTAGATTATCGCCCTGCCCGGCTCATTTATTATATAAAAACTTAAAAGGATTTAGTGCATCAATTTATCTACACTCAAGCAAAAAGCTATAAAATTGTTGAGGATTATCGTACATACGCCAATGCTTTATTGGGCTTGAAGAACTCTGCGTTTGTATGGAATTTTCATTTGTTTTTTGAATTACCAATCGGTAATATGGCATTCAAAATTTTCAATCTATTGTACCTACCTAAATTATTTAGATACGTAAAAAAACATCGTCCTAAAGTATTTATTTTTGATAATTTTTTCACCTTTTTTTTTTAAATTTAAGCATACTTTTTAATTTTTATCTGCGTATAAAGTGTCAATATGTATAACAATGAGAGTACATTTCCCTGCCCCTTCGTAATCCCTTATCCGTAATTCCACTATGGTCGGCAGCACCTACAGCGTTATGTCATTTAGTGGACCGTCAGTCTGTTTGGCCTTTCATTGAAAAAATCTTGCTTTTCTCTGTTGCCAACTGTACCCACTGTTATTTGGCTGTACATATTTATTATTATTTTTAATTGGGTACTATTATTAAGTGAGAATGTTCATTTTCTTTTATTGTCATTTAGTTGATTATGCATGAGTGCTGTCATTGTGTGACTATTGAATAAGAGTATGTATGAATCCAAACCTCTTGTCGGGTTTTTGTTGAGTTTTCATTTTGATTCAATTCATGCATATCATTCAAGAAATCAAGATGACTTTTTAAGTTATTAAAAAAAAGCGTACTTACAAAGACCCCTTGGAAAGGGAGGCTTGTCTAAGACCTACTACCCAATGGAATTGAGTTTAATGTAAAAAATGTGCAAGAAAGACCTAGTTTTATTTATCCTTAGTACCTACTTTAAGTAGGCTACTTATTGGTTTATTTAAAGTTTTAGTAAAATAATTAGCTTAAAACAGTATGAGAAATGTAAAAATTTACTTTATATTTCGTGAATAATCCTAAGTTAAGTTGAATTACCAAAGGCCTATTCTAAACAATCAGGCCAGAACGTAAGCTAAATTTATCCCAGATTCTTAATAATTATTCCCAATATTTTTTGTCGATTTTCTTTGTTTTTTTTTTGCTAAGCTCATTTCACTTCTTATGGGCATAATATATTAAAGCAGTCTAAGAACATTGGTATCAGCTGCGTCCATGTAATGTCTGTTTTATAACAAATTAGATGGGATACATTGTTATCAAGAATTTACATCATGACCCTGTAATATTTGAAGCTTCGATTACGATCATGCCAACAATATTTTATTCCTTTTATATCAGGCGTGTTTTTTTTTTCATACCAAAAAGTCAATGTGTAGAAATCAACTTTCCAGGACAGTTAATGTAAGTGCCTGCTATTAACATTAAAAAAGTTAACGTAAAGACAAAAGAAGCTTCCAAATAATTAAATTTATTAATAAGTTTTAATCTATATTTATAGTTTGTAGTCGTTTTTGTATAGAGAACTGTATTGTGCTATGAACCCTTTATGTACGATTTACAATGGGCGGCGCGCGTCGGGCCGCGCCGAAGCGAATATGGTGCTTTCTTGATATGCAGTTTGGTTTCAGAAAGAAATGTGTGTTTGCTTAAAATGTGGGTACGAAATAAGATTTCTGCCATTAATTATGGCGTACAAGTATTATTTACTTGTTATTATAACAATTACAATTTTAATAATATATCTATGTTATCTTATCTTTATCTTATCTATCTATATAGGAGTAACTATGTTTTAATAATATATCTATCTTGAAACTAAAATATTCATCCATTTTTAAACTTTTCTGTTGGGATTTCCTATAACAGAATGGGTAAATGATATATTATTATGTATATTTGTATAGCCATACAGTAAGCATTTTTTTCTGGTTAATTTATTTAAAGTTGCATATATTTTATTGTGACGTCATCTCTCTGAGAGAGAACATCAAAGACACGTGGAAAGTTGCTTAAATTGTAATGAACAAAACAACATACGATTTTTATATACAAGCATGGAAGCGGTAAATTTTTTAATTAACTTAATCATGTCCTTGTTCAAAGTATATTAATATAGCGTAATTTTATTTGTATAAAAACGGGACAAGTGCGAGTTGAACTCGCGTGAAGAGGGTTCCGTACGATGTTGAGTGATTTACCATGTTATATTAATATCATGGACTTTATATAGGTTTTCCTATAATCTATAAGTAGAAACTAATTTTTGTATTGTTTTCAAAATGGTCGGACAAACGGACACACGAGTGATCCTATAAGGGTTCCGTTTTTTATTCGGACGTACGGAACCCTAAAAAATGATTGAATGGGCCGTGTTATTGCTGACGTTTGCATTAGAAGAGGAAAAGCTCACGCGGCGATAGCCGAACGGTGCTGACGATACCTGGGGGCCTAGCCAAGATGCACAAAATGCAAACGCTTCCTTTGCGTACTTACGAAACGAAAGAAATGAAGCCCGGTGATTGGTTGTTGAAGTTACAACTGTTACAACAACCAATCACCGGGCTTTATTTCTTTCGTTTCGTAAGTACGCAAACGAAGCGTTTGCAACAGTTTGCATCTTGGCTAGGCCCCCTGAACGCCGCTGTCCACGTCCGATCGGTTGTCGCGGAGTTCGAATGCGGTTTAAAATGAGTTTCGGCGTGGTCTGACGCGCGCCATACGGTGTAAATCGTACATTACGCTGCTTACTTCTCCCCGAACCCATAAGTGATATGAAAAGAGTAATTTTTACTCAAAATTTGTCACATTTAAATTTTCCTTCAGCCTTTCTACCAATTTATTATGGATAAGAGTGATCGTTTTTATTTTTTATTTTTAAGTATTAAAATATTCCCTGAAAGGTTTCGAAGGTCAATCGTTTGTGTGATAAATAACAGTATGAAAATTTGCGCTTGCGTTAAATATCCCTCACGCTAAAATAATTTATAGATTTACCATGTAAGTATGTGTCACTTCAGTATGATTTTGGTTTTATGAAAGGCGTATAAATACTGATTGTAAATAACTGTTACGTATTGTGGGTTCTTTTCACTGAAGTATTGACTAAAATATTTTGTTTAAAACTGCGTGGATGAGGATGATTTATGATACAAATAAATATTGTTTAATATTTTATTGGTTTTATTTCTATAAACTTGTTTCAGTGCTGTTATATGTCCCCACAATAGGGGCACAGGCCTACCCTCTCAATAAGGGCGTATAGGCTATATGGTTCACCTCTTTCGCCTAATGCGGGTTGGTGGACTTCACACGCGCCTTAGAATTTCTTTGGCGTATGCAGGTTTCCTCACGATGTTTTCCTTCACTATTTTTAAATGGCATAACCGGGGACAGTAGCGTAGCTAGCATGGGTGGCACCCGGTGCGGATATTGTAGGGGTCACCCCAAAAATCAACTAAAACTATTAAAATAAAAAAAAGTAATAAAAATTTCTGTTTTATAAACTAGCGGCTCATGGATGGACATTTTTTTTAAATCATTTTGGGAATGTGTCAGTTGCATCCATTGCGTTTTTTTTTTTTAAGAATTAACTATATTGAGTCTTTTAGAACGCTTTTATAATAACAATAATAGGGAATATGCGTCTTAATTCAAAAAAGGCTTAAATATATTTTTTTATCAACATTTTTGCTTTAGAATTATGTCTATGTAAATATATTTTAATATTATTTCTGTTTCGTTAAGAAAATAATTATTAAAAAGAGCATAAAAATGTGGGAAATTCAAAATACTTGAAATTATAAGGCATTAACAATAAAATATGAAATTTAAATTATTGATATTTCGCTTCTTAGTTTTGCTGCTGTTTTTGGCGTTCTTTTAAAAATTATTTCAATTTGGCTTTGAACCCGTGCGAACACTGCGAATAGATTATATATACACATCACCTTCCTCCTTTATCGTCCTTTTATCCAAGCCGTATCAAAATCCGTTAATTGCTTTAAAGTAGGCGGGCAGCGACTATATTTATGTATAGATATAAACTAGATAGGTAAAATAAAACCATACATTTTTAACATTAAAAAATATATTTATAAAAATATATATTTTACAATCTCAATAGAGAGTGAAATCTTATGAACATCACTGACTACAATAAACACGTCTAAAGGCATCGCTCGTCAAACAAACACACTTTCAAATTATTACATTCAATGTACGTTGACAATAAAAACTAATGAACACTTTATCGCAATGAGTTAAGACACGTTATAATAATGTTGAATGATTAAACCGATAAAATATATATTTTTTTACTTTTAATAATTATTGCATTAAAAACAGAAAACAACACTTATTTTATCATTAACTTTTTAGCGAATTTACAAATTAAAAAAAAATCAATTAGTCTAAGTAAATAAGATTAATTTACCATTTTACTCTTTGTGGCGCTTAGATACAGTGGAATTAAATTAATGAGGCGAACGAGATGTAAAAGTTTGACGTGTGTATTTGTGTTTTTTTATGCTAAGATCGGCAGACAGGCTGACGGTCCACCTGGTGTTAGGTAGCTACCGTCACCTATAACACAAGCAACGCCACAGGCGCTGCAAGTGCGCTACCGACTACAGTAAGATCAAGGATAAGGGATTAGGAGGGAAATGGGGAATTTGGCATCTAGTTAATTTATGGCATCTTGGCTCCCAAACGGATGGACCGATTTTTTGTTGTTGTTTAAAAGCTGACGTAATCGAGGTGGTTCTTAGCTATAGTCTATGAAGATCATCAAATTCTCTAGTTGACGAAGAGATTTTACTAACTTCCACAGGTTCAATTGATGCTAAATTTGGCACACTGATGCGTCGGTGGTATTTCCATGACGTGGTAACCTTGACCTAATGCTGTAGCATCAAGTTGTCTGCGGAATACCCAACTCCTCAGCAACTTACAGCGGATATAGCGTGTTTGGACTCATAGAATGTCGGGGGTCAGATTATAATCTTGAATTATAGCGTGTTATTTAAAAAATGAATTTAAAAATAAAACAAAACAATATATATTGAAATTCATACGATACTCATTGGTAATATTCAAAAAGATTGTACAGCAATGGCACAAAATAAAATTCAGAAACTTTTATTGTCGTTCTAAAACAAACCCAAAATATCAGAAATAAAGTTTACATTTCTCCTTCAAACACATTATAACTAGTTGAGCCCGCAACTTCGTGCGCGTGGTATTCGGTGTAGCGCGTAACTTTTTTGTTTGTAAACCGACTGGAATGAAACAAACACTAAATGTTACGGGAGGATTACTACAATACATCAGTGAAAACCGCATTCAAATCGGTTAAGCCGTTTAGATTAGCGTGCACAAACGCACAGACAAACTGACAAAAATTCTAAAACCTATTTTTTTACCTTGGTAACATAAGTACAACGTGTACAAATGGTTTTTTTTTAATAATTACAGACACGGCTTGTTTACGATTTTATTAACTATTTATGTATTAAATTCTGTGCTAAGTGGATTAGTCTAGAATCTAGATAATAACTAAAAGCTTTATTTACTGTTATCAACTATAACAAAATTAAGACTAGAATTTCTATTTCAAACAATTGACGAATCTTGAAACAGCATCTAAATTGGTTAATCAGTTAATTACCTTCACTTAACGTTTAAAACGCTTGTAATAAGATAATAATATTCATATTATTTTTATTGCCATAATTTAAAAAAAAAAATTACCGACCTAAAAATATATTTCAAATTTAAAAATAAGTGAAGGCAGACCCTGGACTTCCAAATTTCCTTTAAAATTCTCATACAAGATTAACAATAGATATAATATCACTTTCAATAGTTTCATCTATATTTCTCATAATAGGATAATTAAACAATTCATTTGATTGTAACACGAACCCGTCGAGTTGAGCGGTCGTCATTCAATGTGCTTACCATCCTTCCATTTCTTTTTTGATCGCTCAAACGCCTCCCTTATGCAAGACCTAAAGAAACACGAGATAAACTTTTTATTCCATCGTTAATATTTCATTTTTATACGTACCAAAAAAAAGACGAGGCTCAAATCGATACTATTCGTAAATTTAACTTTACATCTCTTGACATTCTTATGTTAAAACTTATGCCGAAATTTAAAATAAAGAGAAACACACTAAAAAACTTGAACTCGTTTTGTAAAGTAAATTTTAACCTACAATACGTTATTGATGAATAAATTTATTTTCAACCAGCTGAGTCCTCAACTTCGTACGCGTGGTATACGGTATAGCGCGTAACTTTTTTGTTTGTAAACCGATTGGAAAGAAATAAAGACTAAATGTTACGGGAAGCTTGCTACAATACATCAGTGAATATTCATCGCATTCAAATATATTAAGTCGTTTCTGAGATTAGCGTGCACAAACAGACAAAATTTCTAAAAACTATTTTTTTTGACCTCTGTAACATAAGTTTATGTTTCTGAATATAAACATAGTTAAACAGAACATAACATAGTTAACAGAACAATAGTTAGGGTCCCTTGAAACTGAGCATTTAGGCAATCACCCTAACCACTCATCGTCTCATCCAATGGTCTAAATAATGATTGTAAATTTTGACGGACTGAGTTCCATACCAGCTGAAGGAAGATACTGATAGGGTCAGATAATTTTAAGATTTGTAAAGCAACCTGAAGAGAGATCGGTGAAGCAGATAGGCAGAGACGTGTCCGGCGTCTACGAAACGCACTTCGGCGCCAGGCCAGATCTCGTCCAACGTGCCCACGTCGTCGCGAGGCACGTACGCGTCGTGCTTGGCGCACACCGCTGAAATTAAAGGTGTGTCTAAAACACATTTTTTTTTAACTTTAGGAAATCCTCATGGATGCCCGGCAGCATAGGGGACACTGCAGGAATATGCCGTGCTCTTACCGACTAAAACCCAACGACTTTCTAGGGCGGCCGTAGATGGGCGTTTTGAAATCCGCGTGAAAAACAACATTTTTCACGTGGTGGTGATCAGTGATGTCAAATGTCATGTCAATAACTAGTTATCGAAGTGACTGTAGAAAGCTACAATCTATAACTATACTATAATGTAACAATAATAATAAACTTTATTTGTTGAACCAGAGGTCCATACACAGCTTTACTTATATGTTAGTGCATATAAGTAAAGCTGTGCTTAAGTAATACTTGACAGAGTCGCATGTGACTCAGTGACTCAACAGAGGTGACTCCCATCTGTTGGACAACGTAATCAGAATGCTGTTGGTGCTGGCCCATACACAACTCAACAATGAGGCCGCTTCCTGATGATAGCATGAAAACCATCTACTTCCGCCTCTGCGAACATACTGGATGCACTTGAGAAACGCCGCAGCCCCAACAGCATCCTGAAAGCGTTATTATACTGGACCCGCAGAGCGCTGTATGCCCTTTGCGTATAATTGACCCAGAGGCTACACGTGTAGAAAGACTGGCAGTACGCCTTGAATAGTGTTAATATTTTTTTCCTTAGAACAGCGTGCAAACCTGTGAACTAACACATTGCTTCGAAGAGCCAGCGCCCTGCATTCCTAGACATTGAAGTTTTTTATTATTTGCACAGGCATTAATCTCTGGGACTAGCAGTCGAATTACAAAAACTCTTTTTGCATTTTTTGTAAAAAGTTAAAGATCGCCCAATGAGATCCGAGCTATACCGAGAATTGTCGAAATGTTGACGCCTATGTCAACAAGGTACCACTCGCTCGCATGGTAAGTTCTATTCACAGCAGAAATGTTCTGTACGGAATTTGTTTAAGCTTATCGAAGTTAACTGTTATTAAGATAATCTTATCTCTTTAAAATAGAGGATGAAACCCCTTCAGCCAGCTGGTATAACAAAGAAAATCTATGTTAGGAACCTAGTTTTTATATAAAAACTGATGGTCGAAATTCATTAATTATTTGTTGGCAACATTTTAAAACTCTACCGAGAATCTTTACTTTGTGCTTGCATGACACGGCACGGCTCTTTTTCCTAAACATATCATTTTCAGCCTTATTGTAATTATTTTAGCACTCACACTCCTTTATTGTCGAGACATCACGTGACATGACAATGTACGCCATTGTACGCTACGGCATTTTGAAGAAGGCTGTGCCGTGTCGTGCCATGCCGGCAGTCAGCGCCGGCCCTAAAGGCCACGCAAAAAAATCGTCCCCACCCACCAATAGATTTCAAACGTATTTCAGTTAATACATTTTTTAGAAGCCTGGTGGTTTTTTTAAATAACAAGAGTAGAAAATAGCTTTTTGTATTTTTTTAAGAATTCTGTCGATTTTTGTATTTAAAATGGTTATTAGTCTTACATATGATTATTACAATGGTTATTAGTCCACCCCCTTGAATAACAGCACTTGTGCTGTTGTGTTTCGGTGAGTGAGTAAGGGATGCCAGAGCCATTTCCCCATCCACTATCCCTCATTCTTAATCTTAGTCGGCAGCGCACTTGCAGCAGCTTTAGCGTTGCTTGTGTTATAGGCGTCGGTAGCCACCTACCATCAAGTGGACCGTCAGCCTTTTTGCCGATCTTAACATTAAAAACATATATACCTATTATATTTATGAGACGTTATAATAATATTGAAACTATAATAGTGTCACGTCTGTTGATGGGTGGGGACAGCCAGATGTCATAATAGAAAGAAATTGAAGTCATAATTCAAAGTTGTCGTCAACTTGTAATTGGCCTTATCACCTCTAAAATAAGTAATATCTAAGCAAGACGTTATCTTTGAACAAAAATGATCAAACTCACCAATTATCAACGAAGTATCATATGGCACCGAAAAATTGCTGAGGTGCGTACACTCATCCATAATGCCCCTCATAAACTGTAGTGCTTCTCTGTCTCTCCAATGTATTTTGCTTATATCTATCTTCCTTCCACTTTTTGACTTCATAAAAGGTAGATTGCTCCATAGATCGGCCGTGAAATCGGAGACATTCCAAGGTTTCTTCACTTTCTCCTTAGATTCCACACGGTTTGTCGAAACAGTCAGAGCAGATTCTGATTTCGCCTCCACCGATTTGTGCGTCATCACTGTATTTGCTTCTTTAGTTTTCAAAGTGTCTTTACGTCGGTCTTTCAAATCTAACGTCAAGGTCTCTTTTGGCACGTCTTTAGAAGATTCATTATAAATTTCATTTTTCGCCATAGCTAAAACAAATACAGGAAACGTCTTTTAATGCCGGCAAAACAATAAATGCAGACCAGCGAGAATCGGCCTATGAAAGCACCCGTAGAAAAAAATAGTAATTTTATAAATAGTTGATTTAAAAATTATAAATTAAAATCAATTCAATGTTTTTGTATCTTTCATCAGAGTTTAATTTATACGTAACGCATGTACATAACGGTTTTATCAGCATTATGGTATAATATAGATTATAATATCATTTTTCTCCAACCTCAGTGAGACAAATGGTAGGCATTATCATTTTATGAAATGGCTTAGCTATAGCCTCAAGTTGAATGTAACTAACAAAATGATCAAACAGGATCGAAATAAAAACAGACTTCAAAACGTCAGATACATGAGGAGTTATGATTTGTCGATAAAATTAATCCTCTGTTAACATAAAAGACCCCAACAACGTTCACCGGACACACTGTAAATAAAGTTAAACGGATTTTGATGAGACAATACACTTTTTGTAATACCACGGTATTTTTTGTAAGGCGGTGATCACTACCGCCAAACGGGCTACCCAATTTTTGTCAGCGAAACGCAATGCGCCCGGACACTACTAAACACTACCACACTACTGCGATAGATAGATACTAAATATCACGTCCTCTATTGAATTGAACCTGAAACGGTTCATTTGCGTTACGGAACTAGTTCCTTAAACATCTTCGCGAAACTATATAGTTATTAGTTCCATCGGTGCACATATTCTGCGCAACATGTCCAAGCAGTTCATCGCAATCATGCGCAAATCATGTGTTGAAGTAGATCAAACCACACTAAATTTGAATGGTTCAGGTCGAATATATATTAATAAATTGATAATTATTTGATGTGTTGCATATTCTAACAGGTTCTCCTAAATATTAAATGTAAACTACAACTATGCAACACCAAATAAAATTTCACAACTTAAAACAATCTCGCTTTTTTGTTTTTTATATATAAACCCACACATATGTGTTTCTTTTTTTCTATTTCGATTATTTTTTACTATACCGTCCATTATATCCAAACATTTAATATGTAATTATTATTTCTGAACAAGCACTTGTGATAATATACAAAATATTCGCTTTTGTTTAGATTTAAAAATAAAAATTGGTTCCAAAAAATGCTTTGCAGGTGTCGATTTTAAGAGTTACAAGACAGAAAACATGTAATTATGGACTTAAATACGTAAAACAGAATGCACATTACCCTATAGAACAAATAGCATATATGTACCTACAACTCTCTCGTTTGCACCGCACCGAATTGTTACTCGATACGACGACTACTTGAGAAAAGCGGCAACGATCAGTCAAGCTCGGCCTTCGCTCGGTCGGTGCGGAGACGGAACTACGGGAACTTTAGATAGATTATTCGAATTGGATTGATATAGTTCCAACTGCGGACATAGTTCTCGGAACTATTACCATCCGGAACTACACAATATGTCTACTACTAAAGTACCGGAACTCCTTCAGTTACTTACCCACTTTATATCTCATAAGCAGATCCTTAATATTCTGCTCATTCAATTCGTTAATTGCTTCTATATCGTGTGGATCCAATTCAAACTTCTCGTTCGACATCAACTTCTCAAACAACTGTTCGCTTATCTTCTTCTCTTCTAGCAGCCTTCGCAACACAACATTCAGTTCCTCCGCATCAAAAGATTTTGTTTTGATTAAATCTTTCCCTTTGGATTTTATTGCATCTATAATATTCGCATCCGTCTCCCTAATCACCACCTTGTATGTAATGTTCACGTCTTTCTTGACAATATTCTCTTTAGCCGCGTGATCGTCTTCCTCTTTGTCGATGTTCTGCGAGTATGTCTGTGCGAATTTCTTTCCCGCAAGAAACGCCTCGTCCACTATTGTCACCATTTTCGACAGCTTCTCTCTGTACACGCCGTCCGAGAGATACTGGTCTTCCAACAGGTCCCAATTTATTGAATGAGCCATCACTCCCTAGTAAAAATAATTCCGTTGCGATTAAATTGAAATGTTTTCATCCTACTAATATACAGTGCTATTTTTTAATTATGCCACAAAAAACCATAAACGTAGAACATCTATATTAAAATAATAGCTTAATCAGATTTGATAGATTCTTAATAATAAAAAAGTAACTACGCAGTAAAATCAAATGTACTAATTAAGAAATTGAAAAGAATCATCTGTTTAGAAAAGTTAAAATTATTTTAATAAATTTTCATAACGTCCTTCTTCATTATCAATGACAAGCCCTCTTTTTAATGCTACTGCGCCAGCTGACATGGCTAACATTTTAAGGTGTTAATTTACAAATGGCATTACTAATGGCATCAAACGTTATGTCGGTTTTTTCGACACATCAAGGTGTTTTAGTGTGTAACGCACTAAGCGATGTCGGCTACATTAACACCGTCTCATTCTGTGGGGCGCACGCTCAGAGTCAGGAAGTATGGACTTTGTTTTTAGGCGGGAACTGCATTACTACGAGTATGAGACGAATGAGAAAGCATTATGTAGAGTTTTTTGAGTTACTTCAATCAGAATCTTCCCCATCTTCTTTTTTTCGTTTTTTTTTCTTTTTTATTAAATTGCTTAAATGTATATAATAATTTATCATACTCATTGCTGCAACTAGTGCAGCTGCTTCAACCTCAATTTTGTGTGAACGCGTTACTTCATTAGTTCTTCATAACGCGTTCATAACGCCGTTGTAACCTAAATGCTAGCCAACGCGCATTTTTAATGCCTTAATTAACGCGTAGTTTGACATTAACATCAACGTTAACGTTAACGCAGGTTCCTAGTGAAGTAACGAGTTACCCAAAATGGAGGTTGAAGCAGCTGCACTAGTAGCAGCAATAAGTGTGATTACAGTGGCGTAGCGCCTGGAGCGCCCTGGAGCAAAATTTTTCAAGCGCCCTATCTCATTTTTTGAACGATCGATTGTAACATTTTAACTTTGCGAACTTGTAACTAAACATTTCATGCATATAGCTAATAAAAGTATTATTATTATCAAGAAAAATATGCTGAAAAATTACAGATTCATTATTATCATTATTCATTAAAACTGAAAAAAATTCATACACAAAACTCCAGATCATTCATTTCGAGGTTTGTATATAATTCCTCACATGCCCATATGAGAGAGAGGCCTTTGAAAAATTTTGCTCCAGGGGGCTAAAAGTAAAGCTCATAATACGCTTTTTTGCTTTGAAATTTTAATTCCGTTTTCCGCTACCTTTTCTGGAGTAAATTTAATTACCGGTTATTTGTTTCATTTATAGATATCTGTTTGAAACTAAAATGTTCCGAAAAAGTGAATAATGAATATTTATAATGGGGTGGGATTTTCAATTGGCTATTGACAAAATATTTAAAAAAATATTGCGCCCCCCAGGCATCGGCGCTCTGGAGCGCCCAGGCACCCCGCTCCCCGACGCTACGCCCCTGTGTGATTAGGTATTATATGCATTTATGCAATTTATTAAAAAAGAAAAAAAACAAAAAAAAAAGAGATTGGTGGAAGATTCTGATTGATTTAACTCCAAAAACTCCAATGTCGTACTCGTAATAATGCAATTTCCGCCTAAAAACAAAGTGCACACGTCCTTGGTCTGCGCGTGCGCCCTGCGGAATGAGAATAATGAGAGGGCGTTAATGTAGCCAACATCGTTTAGTGCGCTAAACCCTTTGATGTGTCAAAAAACCGACACCTGAACTATTGCTTAACGTTTAATGCCATTAGTAATGCCGTTTATAAATAACACGTGAAAATGTTGGCCATATCTACGTAACGCCTTAATTAACGTGCTAATTTACCCGTTAAGACGCAGATGGAGCAATAGCATTACAATCTATGAACAAAAATTCAAAGACGTGAGTTTGCGATTCTTGACAATGCAACAGGTAAAAAATAGACGCGTGCTCTTGACCTAATTACATAAGTGCAGTGTAACGACCGAACGGGCAAGCGAGCGTGAGGCGGCGAGGTGAATGAGTCGTGCGGAGGTGGGGGGACGCGCATTGAGGTCAGCGTTCACCGGGTTGTACCGAATTGGTCATGTAATACCTATGTAGGTACATTCGCAATGCCGCGCGTTCGTAGCATTGCACCTACTCCTAACAAATGAATTGAATCGTTCGGGTAAAAAAAGGGTAACCGATTATTTATTACTAATTTTTGGAGACAATATTTCTATTTTTGTTTTCAAGTATTGATTACACATAAACGTGAACAGTAACGGTTAAAGATAACCCATTTTTTTGACATTATTAAAAAATAGTACCTACTGTATAATACATTCAAAAATATATTAGAAAATGTGACAAATTTATCTCAATGTAATGAGGACAAATTTTCAATTCAATAATTTATTTTAAAACTAGCTGTGCCCGCCACTTCGTACGCGTGGTATTCGGATTTTTTTGTTTGTAAACCGATTGGAATGAAACGAACACAAAATGTTACGGGAAGCTTGCTACAATACTTCAGTGAAAACAGCATTCAACTCGGTTAAGATTAACGTGCACAAACGCACAAAAAGATAAAAAAATCTAAAAACTAATTTTTCCACCTCGGTAACATAAGTACAACATGTACAAATTGTTTTTTGAGAAAATATTTAATGTACACACACGACTCATTTGCGGTTTTATTACATGTATCGATAATATAAATTCAATACACCTTTTAAACCCTTTGGGAAACAAAAGCCTTAAAATGAATATGGACAAGACGAAAGTTATGTCTAATGTCCACGTTGTGCCCACCCCAGTAACAGTTGGAAAATCAACTCTCGAAGTTATTCACGAGTACATCTACTTGGAAAAAACAGTCCAACTTCGAGGTCAATCGTCAAATCTAGCTAGGATGGGCAGCTCCGAGACATCTTCTCGTCCAAAATTCCTCATTGTCTTAAAACAACCAATATGTGTTGCCAGTGATGACATATGGCGCTGAAACGTGGTCTCTAACTAGGAGCCTCGTAAGAAAGCTCAACTTCGCTATGGAGAGGGCTATGCTTGGAGTTACACTGCGAGATCGCAGATCGAATCAGGGATGAGGAAATTCGTAGACGAACGAAAATGACAGATATAACTCGGAGGATTAGTAAGTTGAAGTGGCAGTGGGCAGGAACACAATACAGAGGGCCGACGGCCGCTAGAACCGTCACTGGTTCTACAGTGGATCCAGGTTGCTTCTGATCGGTCATTTTGAAGAAGGAGGGAAGCCTTTGTCCAGCAGTGGAAATCCTACAGCTGATATGATAATGATGACATTAAACTGGGCCATTTTGAGATGCCTGAAATGATTTTTGTTTTTAAATAACAATAGCATCATAGAAATTAAGAAATGTTTTATTTCTTGAAATCGCTCGTAGTAGCGTAACAGCTTTCATATCTGATATACATTTCTTGCTGTTGGTCACATGCAGTTTGTATGGCGACAAAGGATATACCTACTTTACTATAACGTGACTTAGAAGGTCGCTAAAGAGTTCACAGTTCATTGCGTGAACCGTAAAATTATGTTGTTCTTTAAAATAATATTCAAATGTACAATTTGATGAAGAAATTCAATGCCTCATACTCTAATTAGATGACATATCATTCCAGTAACGCCTTCACGTGAGATAATACGAGTAATATCTATACTCTGTAGCTAGAGTATCTGCATAGAAAAATATAATTAAAAAAAAATACAAAATGTATTTTTCTAGTTAAGGTCAAATTCCTGAACATGTATCTTTATTAACTCAGATGTCCAATGATCTTTTTATGTAAAGGCCGTCAGGCAAGCTGACGGTCCACTTGATGGTAGCTGGCTACCGTTGCCTGTAACACAAGCAACGCTATAGGTACTGCGAGTGCGCTGCAGGCCATAGCAGGATTGATAAGGGATTGGGAAGTGATAGGGAAATGGGCTCTGGCATCCCTTACTCACTCACCGAAACATAACAGCATACATGCTATTATTTCTAAGGGGTTGGTTAATAGGGCTGCCCGAATCATTGCGAAACTCACTGGGCCCTGCCAGTACTTAAAATGAAAACGATAAGTATGTACGTTATTTACTTATATTTACTTGTAGGAAAACAGCAGAGGCGGTCGACCACGACAGACACGGCACTAGGACGAGAGGTTTCGGCCAATTGGTAGCCGCGAGAGACGCCATCTGTCAATGGTACAAACAGATTGCTGACATTACATCTCTATTAACTCAATGTCCCTCTTATTAAGATTGAATATATTAGGTCCTAACATATGAAATTGGCGTTTTGTAAGGGAGTAACCTAAAGTCGATTTTTTCAAAATATAATATATAAATTTACTTAATCAAAGTATGTATACCATTGCTATTTATGCACTTTTGCTGCATAGGTAGTTCATTGATCCCTTTACTAAAAAAACCCTTCGGACGGGAATCAATGAAATCTTTGCAGGCGCTTTGGACTGCCCTATGAATTTTTTCCCTTGCAAGAAGTTATCCAAATTTCGAAAAAAAAATGGTAATCTGTTGGAGCAAGGTCCGGGGAGTACGGTGGATGTCTCAAACATTCCAATTGAAGCTCTTCAAATTTGCTAATTGACGGCGATTGACCAGCCTCGGTTGTTTAAAAGCTAGCTTTTCCATCATGGTTTGCAATTGCTGACAATACACATTTGCCGTAATCGTCTGGCCAGATTTAAGAAAGCTGAAGTGAACTACACCGGCACTAGTCCACCAAACACTCACAAGTAACTTTTTTTGAGTCAATTTTCGCTTGGAGCAGGATTCCAGAAATTCGAAATTTCCAGAACGAAAACGTTGGAACCAAAACACCACCGCCATACACATCATTAATCCTTCGAGCCGTTTCTGCAGCACTGGTGCCACGGCGGAACTCGTACTCGTAAACAACGCGATATTTTAAGTTTTCCATTTTGTAAACTGAGTGACGCAAAGAAAAAACCAAAGATGAAAAAAACATATGGATTACGGGTTTCGAAAAACAAATGCATGAGTAAATAGCTGTATAAATTTGAAATTGGAATTCCTAACCAAAGAGGAGATATTTGAGATCAAAGTGGCCAGTACGACAAAACGCTAATTTCATATGTAAGGACCTAATATTTAAAAAAATATGACATTGTATTTGTTGCTTTGCATAAAGATAATTCTCATCAACAACCTATTATATGTCCCCACTGCAGGGACACAGGCCTACCCTCTCAATAAGGGCGTATGGGCTATATGGTCCACCACGCTAGCCCAATGCGGGTTGATGGACTTCACATGCGCCTTAAAAAATTTTCTTTGGCGTATGCAGGTGTCCTCGCGATGTTTTCTTTCACGGTTTGAGAGCAGTCAGTAAATGCATTTAAGTTTTAAGTAAGCACTTAACTCGGACCTCTCGACATTATGGGCCGCGTCTTTCCCGATGACATAGAGATAATAATTTGTGAAATTTAATCGAATAAACAGTCAGGTAGGCAGTATTGTTAGGTAATGCACAAAATGGTATCTGAAATGTTACAAAAGGCGAATGCTCGTCAATCAGGAAGACAGTATTATAACGTATTGCTCAAATATGTTACCATTACAGGTGAATGCTCCCGCTGAGGGAGCACCTTTATATTTGTAATGTAACAACTGGTTATACACACATGTACAGGTAAATAAACGGTTTCAATATGAATGTAGCTATCTGGTACCCAAGCGAAGAAAAGAGAGTTAGAGGGCGAGTAGACACAACAGGCACAGGCATAGAGAAGGCGGGATAAACATGGACGAGAAAGCAGAAACGAGCAAAAAGACTACAGGAGGTGAAAAGATCAACGGCAAACTATTCTTATTTTACTAGACTAATTTTATTATGTGAATAAAAATACTTCCATATTATTATCTGTACTAATATAACAAAGAGAGAGAGCGGATTTTGTATGTTTGTTTATACGTGGAGGGTAATGTACGGTACCATTGCACATATTTGAAAAATTCTTTAATCTTTTTCCATTCACTATTTGAAAGGTACATTATTACAGATGGACATACTCGTAGGCTATATATTACGTATACTAACCCACCCAATTGCTCCCGGGCGGAGCGAAGTCATTGTCGTTTTAAAATAAAGGACTTGATTTGCTTTGATTGGTACACTTACATGTCCTCCCATTGAGAGTCCCGTAACACCGAGTGGACCGAGCCCGTTGCGCTCACACCAGTGGAAGAGCACCAAGGACTCTAATATCAGACAACCACCCATCACAAATATATCCGAAACATTATGTAGGGATGACCGACTGAAATTTAAAAGTTTAAACTAAATAGATTTTATAGTTTTGATTCAATTTTCATTTTAAGATAATATCCCTGATTGTTTTTTTTTTTATGTTAAAGTCGACAGACAGGCTGACGGTCCACTTGATGGTAGGTGGCTACCGTCGCCTATAGCACAAGCAACGCCACAGCTGCTGCAAGTGTGCTGCCGACTACAGTAGGATTGGATAAAGGATTAGGAGGGGATAAGGAAATGGGCTCTGGCATCCCTCACTCACTCACCGAAACACAACAGCACACGTGCTGTTATTTCACGGTGGTCTTATGTAAGGTGGTGGTTACTGTCGCCAGGCGGGCTGCCCAAATGACTGCGAAACGCAGTGTGCCCTACCGCTACTTTTCAAATCCAAACCAGTCAATTTTGAAAATTACATTAAAATTTCCAAACTTGACCCCGCCGGGAATCGAACCCGGGGCCCCTGAGACGTTAGGCACGCACCCTTGCCAATCATCCAACGGGCCGTCAATTGTGCATAAGAAGAGAATATCAGTCTCCTCCGAACAGAAATGATTAAGAGACTTCGTAATGTCTTATTCTTTTAAAATGACAGTATGGTAAAATGTGTATGGTTGAATTATAACATGTGTATATTTATATATAAATTCATTTATTTTGCGTATCTCGGAAACGGCTCTAACGATTTCGATGAAATTTTGTATGAAGATAAGTAAGGTTTTTTTTAAGTCCATCTATTTCTTGCAAAAAAAAAATGGTTTTCACACAACTATTTATAAAAGCGCCATCTCGTAAAGTAAAGCCATACCTACTTGTATTGTTGCCGATGTACGATAACCTCAAAATTTCGAGAGATGACGCTATATGAATACGAATGTGTTCGGCTTACATGCAATAGTAACCGAGCGCAGCTCAGTCGCTCAAGTACTAAATTATAATAAGAATAGTCAAGCCACAGACGTGTGAAACGTAAAAATTGTATACAATTCCTAGGAAAAGTATAAAATAATGTTACAGTCTACTAGGTTTAATACCTACACACATTTCCACAGTATTTTTACCAAAATCAGTATTCCGGATGTGCTCGCTCCGCTGCGCTCTGCTTGCATTTAATTTCATTAATATTCCAGACCCTAATCTAACTTTGTTTCCAGTACTTACAAATAAGTCTTGTAACACATTTTGTAAATGGCGCTGAAACGGCTTGGCGGCGATTAATCGTCCCATCCCGCTGCGCTGTACCCACTGAAGATATCTAATTGCTATTTAGGAAATGTAAAGATTTCCTAGAAAAGTGCATATTAAAAAAAATATATAACATACATATCCTATCTATTTTAGGAATTGTACACATTGTCATTTCCTGGGAATTGTATACAATGACGGATTACATAGTTTTCCGTTAACACATCTTCTTTCACAAACATAATTATATATAATTTCATTTTATTGACCATATTAACCCCTCTTTCCACCTTTAGATTTTGTAACTCTTTCCTGGTTTGAAAAAGTTTAAATAAACAATGGTAAAATCCCCAAACATTGTTTCGCCCAACCTTGACACTGGCAGAATCATCGGAGAGTCCGATGGGCCAAATTGGAATTTGAACTCTGTGGCTGGTCAATATGGTTGAGGTTTTTAATTAACATGTAGTTTACATAAATGCACATTTTTTTTAATATAAATCTTACAAAGTATGTGTGAGAACAGTGGTGGTAAACCCATTAAATTACCAGCAAGCTAATCCACTTGACGGTAGGTAGCTACCATCACCTTAAACACCAGAAGAGTTGTTAAGAAGTGCACTGCCGGCCTTAAGACAGGGGAATGGGCTCTGGCATCCATTATTTATTCACCGAATCACAACACATATGGATGCCGTGGTGTTCTGGTTTTTATGAGGCAGACTGCTCAAATTAAAAATATAGAATGGATTAAAATCTATATTATTATAATAGCTGAGCCCGCAACTTCGTTCGCGTGGTATTTAATATAGCGCGTAATTTTTTTGTTTGTAAACCAATTGGAATGAAACTAACATTAAATGTTACGGGAAGCTTGCTACAATGTATCAGTGAAAACCGCATTCAAATCGGTTAAGCCGTTTCAAAGATTAGCACGCACAAAGGCACAGACAAACAGATAAAAATCTAAAAACTATTTTTTTTTGCCTTGGTAACATAAGTACAAGGTGAACAAATTGTTTTTTTTGAAAAAAATCTTTAATGTACAGACACAGCTCGTTTACAATTTTATTGATTGGTTTTTTGTCACCCTCATTTTTTGTCATCTAAGTTTTTAAGATCATATTGAAGAACACACTTTACGCTTATTTACAAAAATTATCTTTGTGTACTTAAAAATAGCTCTATAATTTGTGCTGCGCCAACCACCGCCACTACGTAAAAAATGTTTCCAATTACATTAATTTTTACCTTTAAATTTTCATTTGAATTGTTGCAATAAAAATAATTACATCAAACTTTTAGTTAAAAAGACTTACACCTGATCAGTGGGTTTCCGCAGACCATAGAATGGATTCTCTAATATAATACCACCTATTCCAGCTTCTTTTAATAGTGGTTTCACCATTAGATTTCGTCGTCGCCAGAAAAACTAAAAACACAATATGATAGGTGATATGACGAAGTTATAGAGGAATATATGTTACATTTTTACTTAAATGGTGAAGAAAAAGTAAATTATATATGACCAAAAACTCATAGCAGAGTACTTTGTGTCCTCATATTTTTTAAAGGTGAGAGGTTAAATTTGAGTGTTTGGCTCTAAACTCTGCTGACCTGTAGCAGTTTATCAATAAAAAATACACATAAGAAATCTTATACACTTAAAGGTTTGGACGGTATCCAAAGATCACTGTATTATTATTTGATCTAATGCCAAGATTGTCAATTTAATGTTTTATTTAGGTGTAATGTTCTATATTAGTCTTTGAATTTTATAAAATTATTATTCCACCATAAGCCTATCATTTGTCACACAGAGTGCCACTTGATGCTATGGTAAACCACTTGTTGCCATCTTGTAGGTAGTGACACAATGCCATTGCTGTAGAAATATAGGGATTTTTGATGATCTTAGACAAGAAAAAAAATTGAAAACTTACAATACATACTAAGTTTTAAGTTGAATAAGTTACCATTTCTTATCATTACTAGATAACATAATAATACATACATGATCACCAGTACCGGCTAAATGAAGACACATGGGTTTACATCCTTTGTCAGGCCAATTCACTGGCAATAACATTTGGAAATGAGCCTTTTGTGCAATTTCAGGTACAATGCCAGGTAAATAACGTTCTAATGGAGTCATAAAGTAACCTTCAAGAAGTTTACAGTCTACTAGGTTTTGTTCCTATAAAATAATCACAAACATTATAGCAGCATAGAGTACATCAATGTTTAATTAAAAAAAAAAACATACTAAGTATATGTAATTTATGTTATACTATATTGATGGTAGGAGGCTGTGCTGCTGAACATAGTTGAATTAAGGATAAGAGATTAGAAAGGAATAGGGTAATGGACTCTGACATCTCTTACTCAACGAAACACAACAGCACACGACCATTTGACGAGCCCGTTGTATGAGTGGTTAGGGTGCTTGCCTTAACACTCTGTTCTAGGGTTCCCGGGTTCGATTCCCCGCCAGGTCAACCTTTAAAATGAACTTTTCAAATTTGGCTCTGGTCTGGATCTAGAAAGTAGTAGTGGCAAGGCACACTACGTTTCCCAGTCATTTGGGGCGGCCCGTCTGTCGGCAGTAACCACACCCTTACAGAAGACCACCATGAAATAACAGCATGTGTGCTATTGTGTTTCGATGAGTGAGTAAGGGATGCCAGAGCCCATTTTCCTATCCAATCCCTTATCCTTAATCCTACTGTAGTCGACAGTGCATTTGCAGTAGCTGTGGCTTTGCTTGTGTTATAACTGACGGTAGCCACTTACCATCAAGTGGATCGTCAGCCTGTCTACTGATTTTAACATAAAAAATAAAATAAATACATATTCTGATATTTCACTTTGGTCTTCTGAAAGAGGGTGGTTACCGCCACCAGACAGGCTGCCCAATTAAATGCAAAACGCAGTATGCCCTGCTACTACTTTCCAAATCCAGCTTTAGAAAGTTTATTTCCAGAATTAGCCCTGTAGAGAATCGTAGCCTTGACCCCTGAGACAGAACTAGGCAAGCTCCTAAACAAAATTATTTTAACCATAACGGTATCAATATGAAAAATATTTTACAATTACCTTGGTAATAGTAACCGGATAATTTCTGTCTATCAAACTGAAGCATTCTTCACGATTTGATACAACTTTTCTGAATTCAAATAACCTTAAAAATTAATAGTTCTGATTACATAAATAATAGGTAACGTAAACAAGTTTATTATATCGCAGTAGGTATCGTTATCATGCCGTCAAATACAGTAAAAGATAACTGAAAAAAGGTTTAAAATTTACCTCTTCAAATTCTCTGGTTTGCCCCAACCTTTACTAAAAAACTTCGTTATCAGTAAACTTCGATAAACAGCGTCAAGTTTACTAGTGGACATTGTAATAATTATAATAGTGACTGGGTGTTACTTTGAGAAATTTTGATATTCAGTACATAATTTTAAAATATTTATAAGACGCTCTAAAAGGTTAATTCAAAACCATTTTCAATACTCTTAGCAAAACACAACGCTACAATACAAAACATTTTTTTTAAGTTTCGAGTCTGGCCCTCACTTCACTTCACTCAGCTGATTTATATTATATATCACTCACTTATTATCACAAATCGCAATAACTACATCTGTCAGTGACAAGTTTGTAAAATACCCATAGACAAAGTCTATCTACGGAAATACCTTATCCAGACATGATCCAGACTATGTTAGCCACAGAACACTATACACTCACCACTGTTTAATCGAGATTAGAGGTACAGCTAAAAAGGGTCAATTTGATGGTGCGTAGTGCGTACAGCCGTACACACCGAGCCAACGACTCCAACGAGGGCCAACTAATGGATTCGCTAGCGTTCGTTGGTACGGTGTGTTTCTATAGATAGGTAGATAAATATCTGTATTGAACGTACCTTTAACAATATCCAATATTAGAGATTCAGCATAAACTCAAAATGCAATTCAGCCGTTTGTACCAAAGTCATGTCCGCCACAATATCAAACTTCGTCACATCGCATTTCAGTTTGGTTACTTTTTAACAAAATTATTAACGTCACTTTCTTCAATTTACCTAACTATAGCGGGCTACATAAATCGCTTTTGAGTTGAGGCTGACTAGTAGATCACGGTCTAACATCGTGGCCACTGGGGTCACAAACAAATAATTCAATTAGCAGCGATGCATCACTTGATTTGTTCTGTGTTTTACACTAGTACCTGTTATTAATTATGTGGTCTAGTTGTCTACGTATTTTTATTTTGTATCTATCTATGTCTATATTGTAATTCTACATGCCCGTCGTCATCTGTTGTGTAATGTGTTTCTTTTTTTTTCGTGTCAATTGATTCGTTCCATTCTATTATTTAAAACAGATTTGAATACATGCCATATACATTACAAGGAGTATGCATCACACCAATATGATGTAGAACCTCTATAAATTTAACACAACAACAACTAAATAAATGAAAGAATGGCGAAATTTTTGTTCAAAGAATTTTGAAGCGTTTTTGAATGTAATTAATATAAAGAGAAATAACTAATTTCTCCAAGATTTTTCAAATTATACTAATGGTCTGTCTAAGTCGTATATAAATATCAATTTTAAAAGAAATACAATTGACTAAACTAAACATCTCCTTGTGAAGCGGTATATAGTGTTCTGTGACATCTTCCTTTAATTGAATAAATGACAATTTATTGTGACAAATAAGGTCAGGTACAATCATGGTCAATAACAGAATAATAATGCTTTAGTGCTTTAGTTATTATTCTATGTACAAACATTATAATACCACAGAACACTATATATACTCGTAGCAAGAGCTATAAGCGTGTTAATCACAATTTACCTAACTAAAAATAGTTTATGCAGTTTTAAGTATTTACAGTTTATTTTAATCTAAAAATACGCTAAATATATATTCTAATCCAAATAATAGGTGTTATTTCACCTCAAAATAATAAAACTAAAGTATCTTTAATTCCAGACTTTGCTTAGCAATAAATCTAAGACCACTTAGTTTAGTATCACGTTAGTATCTACTATTTAGTTTGTGGTTTAGTATTAATAAGTCTATGGTTGTTCTTTAAACGAATGAAAAATTTAAAATGTAAATGTCAGCTGTCATCACTGTCACTGTACAAATTTCTGAATAATAGGTGTATCTCTTTTTAACTAAGGTAAATGGAACAAGAAAGCTAGCTTGTTCACCTTGTTCCGGAACAGGATGACGCGTGTTATTTTTTTATTGAATAGATAGAACCACAGATAATGAACAGGTGAAGAGGAACAGTTCAATCGACTAGACGTCACAGTTCCAACCTGTTCTTTAAAAAATATCTGTTCTTTTTAACTGTTCCGATAAATACGCCTCACTCCATAGATAAATGATTGGTCTCGCTGCGCTCGACTATAGATACCGTCGGCGTACTTGTCAAATGCGGCAAAAAATACTACGCCGAAGTCGGCGTACCCGAGCCAGTCCACAGCCAGTCACACAGTCACACAGCTTGCAGTGTGAGTCACACTGGCTGTGTGACTCACACTGCAAGCTATCTCTAACGTGTACGTGCCGATTGTTTTATTAAATTTTGGGCGTAATCAGAAGAAAAATGCCAGTTTGCGTAGTGAAACTGTGTAAAAATTATACTACAAGAAATAAGAAGGACACTGGGATCACATACCATCAGTAAGTATCGTATAATTTCGAAATTTCAACATAAAATAACGTGAACCCTAAACGCCATTCAGTGTTGCCGCGTATACAAGAATCAAGCTCCTATGGTTGAGATTTTTATAAAGGGAATTTTTTTTGTTTTTGTATTTTATTATATAACGTATTTCATTTATCTAACCTAGTTATTGTATACTAACTAGTTCTATAAATTATTTAATGTTTATCTTTGTAATCTATACACGGTGTAAAAATGTTAGCTGTCACTATTTCATGGGGTGATTTTACACATAAAATTGAACAACTTTCCCCAAGGAACATGGGTCGAAAAACGAAAAAAATTTTTCGTCTTCCCATACAAAATACGCAATCAGCTGATTGATTTACTATGGGAAAACAAAAAAAAATTTCATATTTCGACCCATGTTTCTGAAATGTAAACTTCATGTCTGTACATCGAAAATATTTGCGAAAAAAATAATCGAGGGGCTGAAGGATACGTGAGACACACACATTAGAATCATTTTTGGAATTTTTGGCTATCTGTTTGTACGCGCATCACACAAAAACTGTTGGGTGGACAAAATTTTAATGAAACTGAGAACAGGTATAGTTTATGGTCCGGGTATAGGGTACATAATAATTTGCTCAAGCATGCGACGGGTGCGATTGTCCTCTATGCGTTCATTCGATTGAGATGAAATTTGGGTGACTTGATGTGCGGAAAGATTTCTGAATAAAATAATTTGGTCAAGCGTTTGTTTCCGAACAAAAAGTTACCAAATTCAGTTCAGTGGTTGAGTATTAAAAACGTTACAGACAGAGTTGCTTTTATAATGATTAGGTATATGTATAACTATAATGATTAGGTATATGTATAATGCAGTCATTATTATTATCGTATTATGTTTGCTTGGTGCAGATTTCCTGCTGATCCTGTCATTTGTGACCGTTGGACTTCTATAATACGACTCAGTCGAGAAGAAAGTTGGTGGAAACCAGGGAAACGCAGTGTTATATGTTCCGCTCATTTCATTGAGAGCGACTTGTACTTTACAAAAGGTGGTTTAAAAAGATTATGTAAGGGAGCTGTACCACAGAACGCGTTGTTTTTATCATCGTCACTACCGGACAACATTTCTGACAAAAGTACGGTGAATGCAGATCCAAGCACATCATTTCCAGTTGTCAATTCTAACAGCAGTGTGCTAACTGCAGAACCAGGCGCATCAGTTTCAGTTGTCGAAGGAACCATTATAACTACTGGTAATGAAACTCCACCACTAGATAACTTTCCCGACATTGATTATATTTTTGATACACCGAGAAAGATACAACTTAAAAAAAAGCTTTACAAGAAAACTATTTTGCAGTTAAAACATGGGAGAATAATTAAAACCTTGCGTGAAAAGACTCGTCGATTAAAAAAAGCTAATTGTAACTTAAAAAGTATTATCAAATCTTTAAAGCAAGAACGGTTCATTGATAATGATATATATAACATTCTCAGTAAAAATGTTGTCGCAGCGGACTTGTTCAATAATATATATAAGAAGCATAAAAATCAAAAGAAAATCTTGCCGAAATATACTAACGAACTCAAGAAATTCTGTTTAACTTTAAACTTTTATTCTCCAACTGCTTATAATTACGTGAGGAATAAATTTAGCACATGTTTGCCACATGCCAAAACATTAGGCAAATGGTATCGCAACATCGATGGTGCTCCAGGCTTCACTGAAGAAGCGTTCACATTATTAAAACTAAAAGCTGGTAAAGACAATGTTATTTGCGCGCTGATAGCAGATGAAATGGCTATACGCCAACAAAGTATGTGGGACCGCAATCAAAATCACGGTTATGTTGATATGGGTACTGGTGTAAATGACACTTCTGTATTAGCATCAGAGGCATATGTGTTTCTATTGGTTTGTTTAACTGAGCACTGGAAACTGCCTGTAGGGTACTTTTTAGTGCATGGCCTAACAGGATCCCAAAAAGCGAACTTAATATCGCTATGTCTAAGTAAATGCCATGAAGTGGGTGTACGTGTCGTATCAATTACGTTCGATCAATTCCTTCGAATATCTCCGCGATGGAAATATTAGGTTGTCGAATAAAGGATCCTAAAAATTTGAAGAGTACGTTCAAACATCCTTCTTCAAATGACGATGTGGCTGTTTTCCTTGATCCTGTTCATATGTATAAATAGATCAGAAATCATTTCGAAAGTAAAAAGACTTTTCTAGATGACGAAGAAAATGAAATTGATTGGAGTTTTCTAGAAAAACTAAACGAGTTGCAAGATAAAGAAGGCCTCCATTTAGCCAATAAAATAACGAAACGTCATTTAGACTTTCGCAATAATGTAATGAAAGTAAAGTTTGCTTCCCAATTGTTAAGCAGAAGCGTTGCAATCGCTCTGAAATTTTGTAGAGAAGATTTATATTTACCGGAATTCAAAAGTGGTGAAGCAACAGAGAAGTTTGTTTTATTATGCAATAATTTATTTGATATATTCAATACCAGAGATTTGAAGCAACGTGGATTTAGTCATCCCATATATAATGGAAATAAAGATAATATTCTTAATTATTTAGAACATGCGAAACAATATATTATAAACTTAAATATAAAATCCTCCAGAAAACGTTCGTTTAAAGAACACAGCCAACAAAAGAAAATCATTATAAAAAGTTTTAAGCCTGTTTTAAGTACTCAAGCAAATACTGGATTTTTAGGAATGTTAGTGTGTATTGAAAGTCTCAAACACATAACTAATCTCTTAGATGAAGGTTTATTACAATTCATTTCATCCTACAAGTTGACTCAGGATCATATTGAATTATTGTTTGGTGCAATCAGAATGCATGGCGGCCTCAACGATAATCCGAATACTAAACAATTTAAAGGCATATATAGAAAACTATTGTGTCACTTAGAATTGAAAACAAGTGATACTGGAAATTGCATCCCACTACAAAATATTGCTGTTTTAAATTGCTCCTCAGCGCTTAAATGTATAAATACAACTACCATGTGTGAACGTTTTGAAGAAGAAGATTCAGTATTGTTGGCTGCACTAGAAACGGTTAAAGATGAATTTGACGAGATCACAGAATTCTTGGATGTGCCATATATGTCGAATTTTAAAAATCATATTGTTGGTTACATAGCCGGTTTTGTTGCCCAGGTCTTGACAAAAAAATTGAAATGCTTTCATTGTATTGATCATTTAACTACAAATAATCGTAGTTGGTTTCATAAATTTGTGACATTAAAAGACAGAGGTGGATTATCATATGCCTCTGAAGATGTATATTTAGTACGCATGGTTTCAGAATCTATAATACAGAATATAGATAAAGTGTCCCAAATAAAGTCCAATTTAATGTATAAAAAAATTGTTATTGATGTAATGAAAAAAATTATTGGGACGGGTTCTAGGAAATATTTCGACTTTGACACAACCCACGTTAATGGTGCTATACATCAAATTAATTTGATTCGGCTAGTAGTTGAGAAGTATTTACAAATTCGACTTCATTATATATCGAAAAGAGAAAATTTGCAAATATGTGTAAATTCCAAAAGGCAAATGTTTCGTAAACTTGTACAAGTTAGTGGAATGTAATTTTTATTATTAATAACAAATTTTACTCTTTCATTAACCTGTTCATTATAGTAGGTTTAACTATATATGTATAATGTGATTATTGTTTTATTCAAAATATTGGTGTGTACACGACTCACTCTTTATGATTATTTTTAATAATAATTTGTAAATATTACATGTAAATAAAAAAAACTATTAAAAATGAGGCCTAATCATTGATATACATACCTTCCATATTTCTACCTACGCCTAACCTATACACAAATATATTTATACATTCGCTTTTAATTTATTGTTCATTTTTAATATTTTCTGAGCTATATTTATAACATAAAACCACAGACGTATAATATAGAAGCAGACCCAATATAACAGATATCAAGTGAAGCTGATTTACCACATACACAAATGTCACTCGGACGGGGCGGAACTAGGGCGTACTAAATTTTATTGACTAATCTTTATGTCCTGCATGCGAATTAGTAAGCGCATGTTATTCACAGCGGTGCAATAGTGAGCTGTCTGAATATCGTCTGCTGAATAACGCGTAGTCTAATAGCCGCACTGATATTGGTACACATAATAATATAAATAAATGTTCACACTGAGTTCGGCCCTGTTCGTCAGTTTACATCGACAGCGTCACTCATCAATATAGCGGCCGACTGTAATCGTGCGTCGCGTCGTCATTTGTTTATGTGTGCGTTAGTGTTGTTACACTGAAAAACACAGGACGTGATGGGTGAGAAAGAGACAGCAAGTCACAGTTAGAAGTATAACTATAGCTACGGTTTAATGTTGGGTCTGCTTCTATATTATACGTCTGTGCATAAAACTAATAGACCACAGAATAAAATATATTTCCCATTAATTCGGGTAACAGTTAAGCAGCTGGTAACACAATTCTTCACGCACACTAGTTGTTAATGTCAACCGACAACAGTAAAGTGTCGTTGTCTTACACACACTACAATAATGAGTTGCCGAATTCTGAGGAGTGGGCTGTACTAGGTAAAATTGGGAACCTGTTCAGACTGTTCCTGTTCGGAGGAAATAACAGTTCCATTTACCTGTTACTAAATAACACCCTGTTATCTTCCCAGTCTACATGCTCGTCGTCGTCTGTTGTTTTTTTTTTTCGTGTCAATTGATTCGTTCCATTCTATTATTCAAAACAGATTTGAATACATGCCATATACATTATAAGGAGTATGCATCACACCAATATGATGTAGAACCTCTATAAATTTAACACAACAACTAAATAAATGAAAGAATGGCGAAATTTTTGTTCAAAGAATTTTGAAGCGTTTTTGAATGTAATTAATATAAAGAGAAATAACTAATTTTTCCAAAGTTTTTCAAATTATACTAATGGTCTGTCTAAGTCGTATATAAATATCAATTTTAAAAGAAATACAATTGACTAAACATCTCCTTGTGAAGCGGTATATAGTGTTCTGTGACATCTTCCTTTAATTGAATAAATGACAATTTAATGTGACAAATAAGGTACAATAACAGAATATAATGCTTTAGTGCTTTAGTTATTATTCTATGTACAAACATTACAATACCACAGAACACTATATATACTCGTAGCAAGACGTTAATCACAATTTACCTAACTAAAAATAGTTTACGCAGTTTTAAGTATTTACAGTTTATTTTAATCTAAAAATAAGCTAAATATATATTCTAATCCAAATAATAGGTGTTATTTTACATCAAAATATTAAAACTAAAGTATCTTTAATTCCAGAATTTGCTTAGTAATAAATCTAAGCCCACAGTTTAGTAATAAAAAGTCTATGGTTGTTCTTTAAACCAAAGATGTTGTATACAGTTTTAAAATACATACAGTTTAGAAACGAATGTACTTGCGTAGAGCAACGATGGGTATGTGGCGGGGAAGCGGGCGGCGCGGGCCGCGTTTTGCAAACTCGTTCAGTTTGCAAATTTTGCAATCTCTTGTACGGAGGGCTGACGCGAACGTGTTTTTTACGTGTTTTTATTTAATTTATTGTTTTTTTCGTATTTAATTTATTATGGTGTGCTGTGCTGTGTACGGATGCACCTGAACAGGAAAATACAACAAGGATTTAAGTTTCATAGATTTCCCCGTGATGCGAGGTAAGTTTTTCCTATAAATAAGTATATAATCAGAATAAATATATATTTTTATTAAGGAGACTGTAAGTCTAGATTAAGAATAACTCTGTCTTACTAAGTATATAAACTATAAGACACTGTTTGTTTCCGAATAAATAAATAATTAATAATAAAGTTACTGAAGTCTATAATGGTCTATTATTTATTTAGTACTAATTAAAACCTTTGTTCATAAAAATTATTGAAGGGGTTCGAACTTTTTTGTATGGAAGTTGCGATGCGGTGCGATTTAGTTAGTAGGCAAATAATCAATTGTAGTAGTAGTAGTTTTCTCGTACTCCTAGTAGTATGTAATGTACCTAGTCTCTTCCAATAAACAGCAATAATAATAATCAACCTGGGAACGATTATTTGGATACAATCTGACGCCTATAGACACGTAATAAGTCTATTTCTAATTATTGTTGTACTCATATATATTTACCTCCAAATATCTCGGTAACGTGACACTTTGGAGTACCATGTTACTTGGCATGTTTTGTTCGTCTATGTGTTCTCTATCCATACACTTTCACCTTGCGCCGGGTCGATATGCCAGATCGGTTCATGGTCTTTTGATTTATGGCTAGAGACTTAAGAAGTTTTGTGAAAATTATGTACAAAATTTGTCGCAATAGCTAAAGACAGGCATGGGGGGGACCGCACGCGCGGGAAGGGAACCTCACGAACTCACAACGCGCTCTCCTACGCTTCGTCACTTTGTGATGCTTCTATGTGTTAGTGCGCGTTTATGTGTTATTGTTATTTTTTGTTAAAATATTTACAGTTGTTTGAATCTTTTTGTTACTTTTTCATTTTTTATTAGATAGTTTTACGTGTTTATTAGTAATTTGTTGTTATTAGTTATAGACATCATTAGATACTACGTGTGTTATAAAATGTTCATATTCATATTCTTCATATAATACTATTATAGAATAAACCAGTAATAGTACTAATAATAACAAACAATGTAAAAATGAATATTCTTTTGACTAGTAGAATGACTTTTTGACAAAGTAGAATTTAAATCACGACCATTCTCATGTTTCCCTCAAACTTTTATGATAAGATTGTTCATCCTTGATAAGATTTGATCCTATGATAAGATACACTACATAGTTAAATTTAATAATAGAAACCTTAAAACATTAAAAAATAAAGTGTCACGTAAATATCTGGCAGTGCGACACTTGTAAATGTATATCCTAGTGCATCTTTAACACTTGTAAATCACGACCATAATTAGATCATTAAATAATATAGCCAGTCTTGATCACTAAAAATTAAATCAAACTTCTTGCTTTATCCACAACGAATATTTTATATTTTGTATATTTTCTAAGCAGGTGCATTATGATGAGCCACCTGTGTTGATGGCGCAATGTGTTACAATCCTAACATACTTGTAAATAAATGATCACATAATAATAATCACATTTATTTTATTTTCAATTTTGTGCCAACCCTAGCATATCGGAGAGTGACAGCGTAAGTACTTGCACGGGCGGCGGCATCGCCCAACTACAAAGGCGTTTCTCAACTGTATGTATTGTAAAACTGTGATGTTGTATTAGTCTTTAAACGAATGAAAAATTTAAAATGTAAATGTCAGCTGTCATCACTGTCATTGTACAAATTTCTGAATAATAGGTGTATCTCTTTTTAACTAAGGTAAATGGAACAAGAAACAGGATGACGCGTGTTATTTTTTTAATGAATAGATAGAACCACAGATAATGAACAGGTGAACAGGAACAGTTCAATCGACTAAAGACGTCACAGTTCCAACCTGTTCTTTTTAACTGTTCCGATAAATACGCCTCACTCCAAAATAATTGTATTAGGTACAGACTAATACAACATCTTTGCCTCACTCCTAAGAGCTATTGTGTTTAGATAGCGCGGTATCATTCATCTAAGCCTCACTCCTATATTGTATCCACAACACAAACTAAATAGTAGATACTAACGTATTGTATCTATGTAAATATAATTATTTTTAAAATATATATGATATTTATTTTGCATCTAAGTATCTATATACTATAACCACCTATCCTTAAATTTACTTTTATGATTCATGCTGCACCTAGGCGCTAGTACTCTTTATTATACTGTGACCTAGGTAACCTTTAACCTAGCCTAAGTCCTAGTTCTTAGGTACATACCTAACAAATTAAATTATTTGGGTGTATTTAAACTTCTAAATTTTAAAAATAAAAATGTGTATAATATGAATATTTATTAATATTATAAAAAATACGCATTATTCAAAATTCATTTACTTATTCTAATTTTTACTCTTTATAAAGTTCTATTCCACCAAAACTTTACATAGTGAACTTTACAAACTTTGACGGCCCGTTGGATGAGTGGCAAGAATGCTTGCCTAACGTCTCAGGGGCCCCGGGTTCGATTCCCGGCGGGGTCAAGTTTGGAAATTTTAATGTAATTTTCAAAATTGACTCTGGTCTGGATTTGAAAAGTAGTGGTAGGGCACACTGCGTTTCGCAGTCATTTGGGCAGCCCGCCTGGCGGCAGTGACCACCCCCTTACAGAAGACCACCGTGAAATAACAGCATATACGTGCTGTTGTGTTTCGGTGAGTGAGTAAGGGATGCCAGAGCCCATTTCCTTATCCCCCCCTAATCCGTTATCCAATCCTACTGTAGTCGGCAGCGCACTTCAGCACCTGTAGCGTTGCTTGTGTTATAGGCGACGGTAGCCACCTACCATCAAGTGGACCGTCAGCCTGTCTGTCGACATAACATAAAAAAAAAAAAAAAAAAAATAGGCTGTTGTAAATATCATTCAAAACAATCACATATAATTAATAAAGTAAGACTGGTAAGACTTAGGTATATCATGTACAATAGATGTACTTTTTTTGTCTTGATACTTTTTAAGATTTTTGGCCTTAAATTTTAGTAGCAAGCGATTACATCAGTGGTTCTTGAAAGTACAATTTCTTTTCTAATGTAGAATCAAATTCTGGTGTTTGGGAGATCTTTAAAATTTCACCCAAATTACTTATATTTTGGGTCACTTTCGTAATTATAGTATAGAGATCCAAAGTTCCAGCAAACTCATTTATGAACCTGCACAACTGGTTAATGAAAATTGCACCAATTCCTGGGTAACTGTAAGCTTTTTGTGAGTTAGCACATGCCCAAGAAACTAGGAAGTGTGACTTCTTTTTGTAATTGTCACTTTTTGGTACGATTGGAATATATATTGGGTATTTATCTTGATCTATATCACGGCATGCTTGTATAACAATCAGCTTAGGTATGCTGAATAGTGGCTCTAAATTATCCAAAAGATTTATTATGTCATGAACTTTTACTTTTACGGAATCCGATCCAAATACTGAATCCATTCCACCGTGAGATAATATATATAAAACAAACATACTGTCATTTCTTTCGACCATATTAACAATCACTTTGTACAATGCGTCAAAGATTTGATTAGACTTCAAATTTCTTTCATGAAGCACTTTGAAGTTAAGAGACAACATGGTATTGTGAATATTAATTGCATCTAAATGAGAATGCCCTCTCTTCTTTAAAGGTTCATAGCCTTCGTAAACATCAAATTCCTCCTGATTAATAACACAACACACTCCAACCCTTTGTTTGTCCTTTATCTCATAGTACATATTATTTTCTGGATTCTTAATAAGAAACTTATCATCTTTAATAAATATATTCTCGTCTAAGCGTAAATAGCTAAGCAATGATGTAGTTTTACACAATATATCACCCCTTTTAATTTTATTCGAGTTATGACATCCATCACTACTCAATTGATTTGTAGTAAGGATGTTAAAATTACAGCCGTTATTGAGAACTTTTAAAAGGACTATTTCACAAGGATCACTATCTTTTAGGTTCAATCCATCCAGATCCATATTAGTATTTATGTGTTTTTTCAACTTACACAGTGTTTCAGAGTTTATGGTGTCGCACATCTTGAAAAGTACCTTCCTCATTGGATTGATGTACTTCGCTACATGTATTTTGTTTGGTTCAAAAAAAGCTTTAACATATCCTACATGTAAATTTAAATCTCTTATTACACTAAAGAGTTGACAAATTGCAAGCGCTTCTAAGAATTCAAACTTCCATCTGGGCCTGCATTCAACTTCTGCTCGTGAGGCCCAATCGGTCAAATATTTTAATTTAGAATTGTTGTCTTCTGAACTATCGTGCTTCAGCAGATTATTATGGCAATCGTCTAGGAGAAACGTCATAGAAATCACATCACATGACTCCAATTGTTGTTCTAACCGCGTCACTAAATTAAGATCAATTACATTTGCATTGAATATTACGCTCTCTTTCTCTGAATAATTTGTAACAGAGAGCGGCATTTTCCGTAATGTTTTTATCACTTTTCAGTTCTCGTAGGTATTGAAGTACTAAGCTTCAAACACTTGATACATTAACAGTTAAAATAGTAAATAGAATTACATAAAACGAGGCGTACAATGTAATATGAACAAATCAGAACAAATTATAATATATAGGTAACATTATAAAGATTACTAATTCTGGTGACGTGAATGAGAGATTAACATGTGGATATGATGTGGAGCAATAATATAAGTAATTAGGTACAATATAAAGAATTTCTGATAAAACAAATAAAATTTAAGTACCAACCACTGACTATTTAACCACAGATAACTATTAAGATTAAGGAAGCTAAAGAGAAATGAAAATGTTGGAGAAAGAGAAAAAAGAGCGGCATTTTTAAAAAGCAATTGCGATTACACTTAAAAAAGGGAATAAAAGATTTTGATACATTAAAAATAAAACAAACATACATAAAATTAGATTTAAGGGATGTAGCGCCTAGTAATGACTCAGGCGGCAAATTTAAATATACGCGCTCTCGAAGAGGGCGCCACATTCGTCGTCCCGCTCGATACAAAGACAATTGCGTAGGAGAGCAGCGCGCTCTCGCGCCTCGTGACAGAATATAAAATGGGGCGTTGGCTCTCGGTCGTCCCCGCGCGTGTTCATGGATCTGAATCCATTGTTGTAACTTGTATCATGTATGTTATTGTGATTCTCTAAATATAATGAGTGTGCCTACATTCCTGAGTTTTAGTGCCTCACCCAAAGCACTACACTGGCGCCCAACGTGGGGCAAGAACTCAAGTAGCCGCGCCGCGCCTGTTTCAAGATTGCATCATGCCTCGTACAAGACGCAACCGATCTCTAGACGCTGCGGCTGACGCCGCCGACGGTGCCCTCGATTCAAGCGATGCTTGGGGCCCCGATCGCGTCACGAAAATGTTTGAAACTCTGCAGCGAACGCAAATGGAAGCATTCGAAAAGCTGTTAAACAGAGTAAGCAGTTTTCAACCGCGTGTTACGTCATCTCCTTTGTCTGAGAGCGCTATTGCAACCGCCGAGGGCTCATCCGGCGACTTTTCCCGCTGCAAGGCGAGCTACAGTGGAGAGCCATCCGAGTCTTTGGAGGGATTCATAGACGCCGTTGAGAGTTACAAAGAGTGTGTCCACGTCTCTGATAGTAACGCGTTGCGAGGCCTATCCATGTTGCTCACGCACGAAGCGGCAACTTGGTGGCAAGGCGTCAAGCCTCAGGTCGCGTCCTGGACCGAAGCGGTCGCCGACCTTCGAAGCGCTTTTGGTGATCGCCGCCCGCCATCAAAAATATACAGGTTACTCTTCGCTACAGAACAAGAGGACCATGAAAAAACCGACATCTTTATATCTAAAGCCAGAGCGCTGCTCGCTCGTATACCTACGGGCGATCTCAGCGAAAAGGTTCAGTTAGATATGGTGTACAGTTTACTTCACAATAATATTCGCAAACGAGTACGTCGCGAGGAAGTTACGAGTTTCTCAGAGCTGTTGCATCGTGCTCGTCAGATCGAGGATTCCGGGGATTCTCCGATGAACACAGCGGCGACTCCGCGCTCGCGCATTCCGGGCGCTGCGCCGTCCGTCGCGCTGGTTCCGCCTCCGATCGCAACACAACGCTCGTCGCATTCTCGAGCTTCTCCATCAATACCTACGGCACCGACGACATCGATTTCAAGTGATCATCGTTATAAAGCTAGGTCTAGTGCTAAAACGATAAAACAGTTTTGTGTGTATTGTAAGCGTACGGGACATTTACGTGACAACTGTTCGAGGTTAAAAGTTAAAAGTGATCAAAGTGCGGAGGTGTCATGCTACGGCTGCGGTGCTCCGGGAGTGATTCGATCGCAGTGCACCGTGTGCAACCCCGTATCCTTTAACGCTATTACCGACCTGAGTCAAATTACGAGTAAGGTTTTGTGTAATTTTAACTCTGTAAACGATGTAAACAATAGCTTAACCTCAAATTGTAAAAATGTATGTAACGTAAACAACGCTTTATACTCCCTTTCCGACCCCCATAGCAGTGATATAAACAGTCAATCATTGTCTAATAACAATTTTCAAAACATTAGGTCTATGTCTGGGTCAAAATATGTAAAGGTCATTAACGTTGTTGATAACAACTTACGTAAGAATAGTATGGATCGAAATCAGAGTATGGATGTATCTCGTATTTCTTATCCTATCAAACGTATGTCTGAGGTTTGTCCAAATTCCAATATGGAGAATAGTCCGATTCCTTTGTGTCAGACGTTACGACCGATTTTTGAAATTCAAATCTTAGGTTTAAACGGCACAGCATTAGTCGACACAGCTGCTCGACGTTGTATCGCCGGTCAAACATTGTATGCTCTTCTGAAGACCAAGGCATACCCAATGTCGTTGTCCATGCGAACTGTCAAGCTTGCTGATGGCCAAGTCCACACAAAGAATATTATAGAAGCTTCTGGTGTTAAAGTGAGACTTGCAAACAAAATTATTAAAACAGATTTTATGATTTTTCCTGATGCTATTGGAAATGAAACACTACTTGGAATAGATTTTTTGTATTCTGCTGGTATTGTACTTGATCTTAAGGAAAAGTTGTGGCATTTTTCAGGTGAGACCAGAAAGACATACCGCCTACACCTCGAGCAGACTTTACAAGTACAGCGCACTATTTGCTCTGCTGACGTGTTGAGAGGTGATGAAGGGGCGATGCTCACTGAAACCAACCGCAACCGGCTAATGCATCTACTCCAAGCAAATGCTGAGATTTTCCGTCAAGGGGGAGAGACCACCCCCTATGCCGAACACAGGATCGATACAGGTGAACACCCACCTATTGCCATGCCTCCATATCGGCTTACTCCTGCAAAGAAGGAGATATTGAAGCAAGAGTTGGACAAAATGTTGCAGGATGGTATAATTGAGGAATGCGAGTCAGCATGGGCTGCGCCTGTAGTTCTTATACCAAAGAAGGATGGCACGTACCGTTTCTGTGTGGACTACCGTCGTCTGAACGCGGTAACAAAAACAGATACCTATCCGCTGCCGCTCATAGATGAACTGCTGCAGTCAACTAAACGAGGTTGCTTCATTAGCTCAATTGACCTTCGCTCAAGCTATTGGCAGGTCAGACTTTCAGAGTGTGATCGTGACAAGACCACTTTCATCACACCCTGCGGTACATTCCGCTTTACCAAAATGCCCTTTGGTTTAAAGAATAGTCCAGCTACTTTTCAAAGACTCATGGATCGTTTCCGAGCAGGGTCCTCTCTGAGTAATATTACTCTGCTATGCTTTCTCGATGATCTCCTGATCATCTCAGAAGACTATGATCAGCACCTGGAAGACCTGCAAAGGGTTTTTGACCGACTAAAGAAATTTAACCTACGGGCTAATAGAGATAAGTGTTCCTTTGCCCGAGAAGAGGTCAAGTATTTAGGTCATCTGATTACTCCAGCTGGAATCAAACCAGACGAAGCAAAGATAGCAGCTATCATTACCATGAAGGAGCCCACCAATTTAAAGCATTTGAAGACTTTCCTACAAACATGTTCCTGGTTTAGGAAATTTATACCAAGTTTTTCACATGTGGCTGAATCACTGACCAAATTGACAAGGAAGAACCAACCATGGGAGTGGGGACCAAGTCAATCTCACGCTTTTCAGGAGCTTAAGCGTCTTCTCACTACCACTCCTGTGCTTATCCAAGCTGATTACCGGCAACCGTTTGTGCTAAGGACTGATGCAAGTAATTATGCATTGGGAGCTGTCTTACTTCAGGGTGAAGGTCACGACGAGCGTCCCATAGAGTACGCTAGCAGGTTGTTAACATCAGCTGAAAAGAATTACACAACCACGGAGAGGGAAGCCCTGGCTGTTGTATGGGCTGTTGAGCGTTTTCGAGGGTATTTGGATGGCCACTCTGTCATCGTGAAAAGTGATCATCAACCTCTCAAATGGCTTTTAACCTTAAAATCTCCTTGTGGACGTCTTACCCGTTGGGCGTTGAAACTACAGAGCTTCAATATTCAGTATGAATATACCCCGGGTAAAGCCAATGTCGTTGCTGATACTCTCAGCCGACCAACTTGTGATGAAGAAACGAAAAACGATTGTGGAATCTGCTCTGTCGTCGTAGACATCCCTTCTACGACTCCGTCGGATCTGCGGAAAAAGCAAATGGATGATCCAGACATTGCGAAGATTATCAAGGATATAGAGAGCAATGACGAGCTGGCGAACCTTCGCTGGGCCGATCGTGGCTTCCTCATGACTCAAGGTGTACTCTACAGGTATGACGCTGATGCTGACACCGAGGAGGCGCAGTTAGTAGTTCCTGCGTCAATGAGAGACACGGTCATTAAGGAACATCACAACGAGCCTACAGCTGGACACCAGGGAGTTGAGCGTACATTGCAGAGTCTTCGCCGTCTGTACTACTTCGCAGGGATGCGCCGATTTGTGACAGAACATATTAAGACTTGCGTAGAGTGTCAGAAATACAAACCGTCCAACACAAAACCACCAGGGTTATTGCAAACGCCCGTCTTAAACCAGCGAGGAGAAGTGCTGGCGATAGATTTGTTCGGACCACTACCTGAAGGAATAGGGGGAGTGCGCTGGATATTCCTCATCGAAGATACTGCCACCCGATGGATTGAGCTGTTTGCCCTACGCGAGGCAACAGCCGAGGTGTGCGCTAAGCTTCTCATTGAAGAATATTTCTCGCGTTACGGTTTTGTTCGCAGGGTCGTGTCCGACAATGGCGTTCAGTTCGTGTCAGCCGTCATGCAGCAGGTGATGCACATACTGGGTATTAAGCAGAACCTCATACCCCTGTATCACCCCGAGGCAAATCCGGCTGAACGAAAGAATCGTGATATGAAGACGTTATTGTCCATCCTCGTTAAAGAAAACCATCGGTCGTGGCCAGAGTTCCTGCCACAAGTTCGTTTTGCACTAAATAGTGCAGTTTGTTCTAGTACTGCTTGCAGTCCCGCCTATCTCATGTTCGCACGCGAAATGAGGACGCCATTCGAAGCAGGTCGTGATCTGCGCAGCATATTGTCAAAGGACAACTTCGTGCCGCAAATCACCCCATACCTCGACGCCTTCATAAACAGGTGGAAGGAGATAAAGGACAAAACTGAAAGGACGCAAGACAGGCGTAAGGAAGACACGGATCATAGACGTCGCCCCTCGAAACGGTATCAGGTGGGCGACTTAGTGCTGTTGTCCTGTCATCACCTTAGCAACGCCGCTCAAGGGAAGACTAGAAAATTCATGCCTAAACGCGATGGCCCTTATGTAATTTCAAAAGTTGTTAGCCCTACCACCTTTTGGGTTTCAGATAGTGTTACCGGAGCCGATGTGGGTAAATTCCATACTCATGATCTCGTTCCATTCGTGACAAGTTCAGGTGATATTGTTCGACCTTTAGAACCTCACAGACCCAGGGGTAGGCCTAAGGTTAAGTCACATAGGCTAGTTGTTGCCAAGCCACCTACGGGGCGTATTGGCGGCTTGGAGGGGGAGTGTGTAGCGCCTAGTAATGACTCAGGCGGCAAATTTAAATATACGCGCTCTCGAAGAGGGCGCCACATTCGTCGTCCCGCTCGATACAAAGACAATTGCGTAGGAGAGCAGCGCGCTCTCGCGCCTCGTGACAGAATATAAAATGGGGCGTTGGCTCTCGGTCGTCCCCGCGCGTGTTCATGGATCTGAATCCATTGTTGTAACTTGTATCATGTATGTTATTGTGATTCTCTAAATATAATGAGTGTGCCTACATTCCTGAGTTTTAGTGCCTCACCCAAAGCACTACAGGGATAATATACTTATTCTATCCTAATACTACAAAAGAAAAGATTTGTATGTTTGTAATGAATAAACTCAAAAACTACTAGACCGATTTTAAAAATTCTTTCACCTATAAAAAGCTACATTATCAGCGAGTAATATTTTATAAAGAGACGCGAACGAAGTCGCGTGCAACAGCGTGTACAAAATAAAACTCTTTGGTCAGTTACAATTTTGTTATATCTACATATTACAATTTGTGATTTTTTTTAAATTTGCCGCACTTTTTTGAACTTCACATTCACACTCGATAGTGAATGTTGCCAATAATATTTTTAAACTAACTTATAATATAACTGAATTTAAAACTGAAAATCCTAACTAATATTATACATGCGTGAGGTTGTTTGTTTTTCACGCCTTAAATACTCAACATTCGAATATGAAAATTTCCATACCTACGTTGTTCGAATATTCTATTGACGCATACTTACATATTTTCAGGGACCTTTCATCCGGAAAAAGTACTGGGATCATATAGGATCATATAAAACTAATGACAAAAAATTCAATACCTGACAAAAAATATATGCACAATAATACGGAGTGAATAAATGTTTTATAGGTATTTAAAGAAAGGGTTGCGGAGGAAGTCGCGGGACAAAGTAACTTCTTTATAAAATAAAAAAGTCCTATAAAAAAGAAAATGTAATCCTATATCTTATAAAAATGTATAATATATATGTATAAATTGTATATCCCATAAAAAATCCTCGTGAAATCTCTTGTGGAGATTACACAAACTTTTGCTAGTTGACGCTTTAATTTGTTAGCTTTTTATTTCTTTTATTAATTTTGACTTTTACTATGCCATTAAAATTATCGGTCATGCGCCATCACAGAACACTATTACTCCAAGTGCGCCATATTCTAACGTCACCGACTTGAGTTACTGTCCGCCAAAGATGTTGTATTAGTCTGTTGCCGTACGGAAGGGCTACCGTTAAAAATGGTAAAATTCAGATGTCACGCAACCTCGTGGCAGTTTCTTGAAAATGCAAAAAAAATATTGTCATTTTGAAATACTCGAGCGCGTCAGATTTTCATACAGACGGTTCAGCTTGATGTCCTGATCGTGCTGATTCATAATGTGACGATTATTTGGAGGATTTTGTAACCTGACGGTTTGAAAAATTATTTCGTGATTTATTTAAATCATTGAATGGGACAAATAATATCTACCTTACGGAAAATAGCATCAAAATAAAAACAAATAACAAAGTAGGGTTTGTTCTCAAAAGGACGGATTCTCAGAAAACCGGAAAGGTACATGTTGATGCTTGCCTTGTTTTATCAAAGAAATAAAGCAAGACTTTGTGTAATTACAATTCCTTTATTAATTACACGACATTGTACTTACAACAAAAACCATGTTTTCGACGTAAATTTTACAATTGTTTTGAAGTGGATTTTGTCCACAAAACACAAAATATCGTCACTCGTCGACGTAGCAGGTATTAAATTTACAAAATTTTATTCGTAGAACTTAAAAAAGACCACAAACCAGCCAGAGCGTTGTACATACATACAATACCACGACACGAGTGTTGTGATGGCGTCATAGCTGGCGACGCTGGCGTGTGGGATGACGCGAGAGAGTGAAAAAGAAACAGCGAAAGGGAGAGAGAGAGGTGCGAAGTAGGAATTACATGTTTCTCTGCAGTGTACGCGCAACAACTTTTACTTGGCTACTTTGTGTTTACTTGGGCTTACGGAAATCGGCAGATTAAGTTTATCCATTATTCTTAAATAGTCCCGTTAAATTAATAAAAATATGACCGCGCTAGAGAATGTCGACGCGACTTTTCTTTTTTTTTTTGCAACTTTGTGAACTCCTTTACGTCAAATTATTAAAATGCCCACTTTACAAAATTGCACACAACACAATTTATGTAACAACGGTAGACTCTGTGTAACTCATTAAAAAAGTATATACTTAACACATCTGTGCTCTATGGCATAATTCAATTATTTATTTTCAATTAAATTAAATGTTTTTTTAAATTAAGGTTTTCTTTTTACTTTTATTATCATTTCTATTTTCGAATCCGATGTTCAACTTTAATATCTGGCCAATATGTAAAGTTAATTTCTTATTGAACTCTACATTTACCCTCGTCATATCAGCCCACAATCGTCCACTGTTGGACAAAGAGCTTTTTTTTGAGCTCCGGCTCTTTTGAGGTTGTCGGTTCATGAGCAATTAGTCGGCCCACGGGGCATTTCGATTCGACCATAGTGTCCAGTCTAAGACTCATATATCCCAACGTCCATCCGCTGCACGACAAGTGTCCCGCCAATTGCAATTTCAGCTGATTGATTCTTTTGGTTATTTTGCCTTTTCCACTTTAATTTGTGGACGAGACATACTTCTGTCCATGTCTCAGCACCGTGCCTGTGTTATGTAGAAGAGCTGCCAACAACTGGGGGTCCAACGCTGGGCCGTGCGGATTGGCGAGGTCAGAGACACCCTTTAACTGGTGTTAAGGTTAGGCCAAACCAACGCGTTCAGTAGGTACTCCACACTCGGGTGTCGGTACAGCCCGCGTCCGTGGTGGCCATCAGGATCATCTAATTCAGATGTTGTGTACGTACTTGTAAGCAACGTGTTCACGTCGACGTGTCTTCTGTTTGGTCACGGCTGTGGCGTGGCGTGGGGATTAGAATTCAGATAGCGCTTGTTGCGTTAGGACGCTGCACGTGGCTATTACTTAGTTTGAGGTGAAGGGTTACCTAAACTGTTTTTTTTTTTTCAAATTTTAGTATAGAAGTAACGGAAAAAAATATCAATGAGGTCCATAAACACCCATTGTTGTATGATACGTCTCAATGTGATTACAGGAATAATTGGTATAATTTCTCTTCGTCTTCAATAATAGCTGACAGAAGTAAAAATTCTTCAATTTCACGATCCTCAGACAGCATTGAAGTGATGCCAGCCTGATGCCTGCGAAAGCGACTGTGTATACAACTTTTGCACGCGTAGTGATCGCAGTTTGGGCTAACCATTATTACTCTCTTTCACGGGCCTGGTTATTATTTTTATGTTAAGATCGGTAGACAGACTGACGGTCCACTTGATGGTAGGTGGCTACCGTCGCCTATAACACAAGCAACGCCACAGGTGTTGCAAGTGGGCTGCCGATTACAGTAGGATTAAAGATAGGGGATTGGATAGGAAAATGGGCTCTGGTATGCCTTACTCACTCACTGCCGCCAAACGGGCTGCCCAATGACTGCGAAACGCAGTGTGCCCTGCCACTACTTTCCAAATCCAGACCAGAACCAAATAATAATATTAAAAGTACATTTTTCACCCTGCTGGGAAGTTGTAATAAAAAGCCTTATTTATTTCTTGTTTAAATTATATTTTAAATAACATTTCCATTAATAAGAAACTAAAATATTAAAAACAATATTTCAATTACATACTTACTTAACTCTCTACCGCGTGCAATCATATACAACATGGGATTTACCATATCAATATTTGTAACCGAAACACTTACAGGTTTTTCTTCGCACTAAAACATTTTAAAGCTGTATTGGCGCTTATTAGCTTTATTTTGATTACAATACTAATGTATTACTTGCAATGCGTATTATCCACGTGCAATCGTAGTTATATAATCAGTGCGTTCTGCTAGTGATGAAGTTTGGTGACGAAACGTGGCCTCTCACGGCAGGACAGATCCACTAGTTTAAAATGGAGTTTCTTTGATGGATAGGACCAGAAATTCTGGAATTCGCCAAAGAACCAAGGCAAGAAAATTAGCAAGTTGAAGTGACAATGGGCCGGTCACATCTGTCCGCAGAGCGGATAACCGATGGATTAAAAGAGTTCTCGATGAGAGATGGAAGCCATGAATGGAAAGCGCAGCGTGGAATGCTCGGCGGCCAGGTGTACAGACGACCTGAAAGGCTTAGCAGGAAGCGGCTGGATGCGAAGAACAGAAGACCGTGCGTGGTGGCGAGCCTTGGGAGAGATCTACATCCAGCAGTGGGGAGACACAGACTGATGATGATGAGAAATATGATGTTTATTTCATACTTACAATTAAAATCTCATATCTAAATTTTGGGCAGGTAGGTTAATCAAAGGAATCACGTTGGAACCATTTTGCAATGTGATCACAGCGCCGCGATGCCTGCGGGACTTGTTCGATGGCACAGACTCTATAGGTGGAATAGATTGTACAAATAAGTAAAAATTTTAATAAGCTGGGCGGACAACACAGTTCGTGCGGGCCTGTATTCAGTATCTTTAAAAAGAATTGTACGAATTTCGAATTTTTAAATCTATGTACGAGAACGTTATATTATATTTCGATGATGTAGGTAATATTCAGAGTTTTTTTTTTATTCTGTTCGCCTTGATGCATATAAAACCTTAAAATCTAAGATTTCGATAATTTTTTCGGTCTCTGTGATCTTTTTTTTTAATAATAATATCCCAAAGAACTTTCAAATATTTTACTATTAATTGATTTCATAATACATGCAGTAGATAGTTAAGTACAGACATAGTAAATTTGTTGAAATTTATGACTTAACTTTACTAAGCAAGAATTTTTAACGTCCCTATCCCATACACTTCTGTTCAAAAGAATTCACAAAAGTAAGACCAAATCATTTTTTTTCAAATCCGTCGACATACCTACAATACATTTGAAAAATTACATTAGACAAATTAGATACAATCACAAAAAGCTACACTAAATAAATAAATAAATATAAAAACATTTAGTAGGTACTTAATAAAGTAATATTTAAAACTATTTAAAGCAGCATGCGTTAAAACTAGAGGAACTGAAGTTTTATACTTTGGCGTTGACTTGAGAAAATAATTTACTCTCATAGAAATCCTTAGAAAATAAACAGTACAAATACTTATTCGATAACAATTATTCTATTAAAATACAAATCTATTACAATTCCATAATTCCGTTGCCTATTATTATTATTATTATTATTATTGTTAATATTAAATAAATAAATGAATGAATTGTCTTAATATTTCAATAAAGTTCACAACACTTAAATTTATTTCAAAATACTGAATGGCGTTTATATTGTTTAAATTAATATTCAATTTTATTTAGCTACGCTCAAGATATAAATTTAATTCCATATATAATATGTTTTGACTGAACACTGCTCAGAAGAAAAACAATCAACAATGGAAAAGATACGAGACAAATATTTGTCATGTGTAATTTATGACACCTATCATTTTCTACTCACAAACTTATAAATAGAAGTTAACATATTTCGCTTTCAACACCATGTCTCCACCTTTAGCAGTTAGTTAAGTTAAAGATTCGACACATATCATACCTAATAATTTAACTAATTTCTAGTTAAGTTACATTACTAATATAAAATTGTCTAGAGATTCACAGTGAAAGCTCGAGTCTTTAGTGGAACTTTGGGTTCTGTTGGTAACAGCTTAGATATTATATAGGTACAAATTAAATATACCAGAAAAAAAAACGAATTCAAGTAATGTAAAAAGATAAGAAATCCTTTCGTTCTACCTCCATTTTTGGAGTTAAATTATATTTTCGTAGACGTACAAACTCTAAGAGCCCGTTCACACAGAGTCACATATTTACAGGAGCGTTTACAATAGATCCGTCATTACTGAATGTGACCTTCGTCGCTCACACAGAAGAAATTCGACCAGAACAAACGTTCCCCCAACCAGCAATACGTGTACTATAGCAATCGAGAGAACTTTTTCGGAATCATTTTTGTGTTTCATGTATGTCCTATAACAATGATGGAAACGTTTACTCAGGCAGGTTTTGGCTCCATTACACAGCACGTTAGTGACATAGCCGTGGTGTTATTGTGGCTCCCAAAACACAGTTTATTACTATAATTGTGACATAGCAGTGTTGAGGAATACATTTTAAGGTTTTAAAAGTGATGTTGTTACCTTTTCACCACTAAAGGTTATATAAAAGGAACAGTGACTCTATTAAAGAAATTTTTTGTACTTTATTAGAGAAGGTGGAGCTTTTAATGTACCACTTAGTACAGTGTAATTGGCATCGCTTCTTCGATGTTAGAAAGTGTTCGTGTTGCAATAAAAAAGAATCGGTAAGTTAAACTTCTTCATATTATTTAAAATTAACATGATGCGACTCACGAGTTGTATAATATTTACAGTAGTGTTATTTTTTAAGACAGAAAATTTCTTGCGATCAAAAGTAAACAAAAAAACAACGTTTCTATTAAAATAATAAAAGATTAATAATATTTTTGGAAAATAAAATCGACAAAATGAGGCGTTTAATCACGTGACACTAAACACCAAACAGAGAAGCGCATGGAAGCGTGACGTCACACCTCGCCAACATTTTATAAAACGAAAATAATATTTTAACTCAAATAAATCATAAAACCCTATTCAAGTCATAAAATTTTATAGATTATGTGTGGTATATTATGGTAGATTTTGCAAAATTCATTTCTTTTACTATACATTTATAAATAGATACATCAAGTTGTGTTTAATACTTACATACATCAAAATGATATTCACAGAAATAATTCTTTATTCGTATTTGTTTATTGTTTGGAACGTATATGAATAATTTGTTTGGCGTTTTTATCGTTGTACTTTTACATTGGGGTACTATATAGTATTTATAATACGAGGAATTCATTATTTATTGAAAAACACGATATAAACAAACACGGCTGTTTTGCGAGGTGTGACGTCATTCAAGACGCCATGACGTTCTCGGCCTTTTTCGCGGTCAATTTCAAGTCCATTTCTAAAAACTCAAAATACTAATGTAAAAGACCCATTTTTCTTAAAATAATATATTTTTGGGGTGAAATGATGCTATAGTTTTAAACTAATTTCCAAATTTTGTCAACTACCCTATTATAGTAGATTAGGTACCAAGTCCATTAAGAATTTATCCGTGTAATAAGTATGAGAGTGTGGGTATCATGGGGACCAGTATGGCCCAGTTGCTGCCTTCAAATAAGGGTCAGCAACACGTGCCTATAAAGGCAACGGTAACCGCCATCAAGCGGGCCATTTGCTTTTTTGTGACCGTCTATGTTTATAAAGTTCATTAATGACGTTATTTTATTTGCAGGCAAACGTTATAGCTTATAGCAAGCGGAGCATGCTAATCAATCGTTTATAGACACTGAAGCCTACTGCCAAATAGTAGCCCAATCGTTGCCAAAACCGTGTACTACTGAAATGATGATGATTTTACTACTATTTTTGGAGGTGACATTGATTCGGATTCGTATATACCTACTTCAGATTCATCAGATTCGAATAATTCGAATAAAAATTCTAAACAAAATAAAAAGAAAAAGACCGTTAAAGAAAAGCAAAAAGCCATTTTAGGAGCAATAGCGGGAATTAGTGTACAAATCGAGGAATTCATGAAACGTTCACAAAGCGAAACTATAAATAAAACACTAGATTTTGATCCAATAAATAACTTGGTTTCGCTGCAAAACCTCGAAGAAACAAGATCAATTTGAAAATAATCTAAAAATTAAACTGTCTGTTGTTTATGGTAAGGGCAAGGGCAAGGGTGCAAACAACTGTTTCGCTCTACTTGATCTGATGTTTAACCGAAAATTTTTGAGTGAGTATTCGTGGGCTCAATGTTGGCTGGGATGCAACTGTGAATGAACCATCTAGTAGTTGTGCCTTTATACCAATACCATCAGCATCAAAGGCTCCCATGCATCTGACGTTCAAAGAGAAAGGAGGTAAGAAATATATACATTTGTCACATACTAAAACTCTTCGATGGTAATATATTATTATGTGTTATAATATTTTATAAAGTTTTGTGAATAAAAAAACTGAGAAAACATCGCTGTGGAACGTTCTGACTATTTGCTGGATACAGCAATGAAAAAAACCCCTCTTTTTGCATCGGGGGTTAAAAATGAACAACCTCTCTTATAATGTGGTGATAAACAAGAGAGGCAAAAAAGAAATGGTATTAAAGCTGGCGATGCCTGCAATAGTCATGAATCTGACCCTGAGAATTTAGAAAATGGTAAAAAATATTTAAAAATTACACAATACAGATAATCAGATACCATCTATACTATAGCATATTTCATGGTACCTAAATATTAAGCATTCATCAATTTTATAATTATACCAATTTTTGCCGAACACTTGATTGATCATAAATAAAGTAAAAATTTATTTTATTTTATTACATCTTGCTTTTAACGTTCCAGAAGATGTACCTAAGATGGAGGGTAATGAAATTTTGGTTCAAAGCTATAAAATTTCAAGAAATAGTCGTGCAACTGGTATGTATAATATCTTTTGTCTTTTTTTTTATTGAAAAGGTGCATTAACAGCAAGGCACAAATTTTGTAGGACTGACTATGGTTTACCTTTGAAATCCATAATAGGGAGAATGTCTAACACGTCTTTCTGTTGATGTACCTTGTATACCTCAGGAAGGAAATAGCTAAGAGGAATGGAGAAAAATAGTTTGGCTATAGCTTAACAACTGTTTTTTTTTTTTCAGTTGCAGGAACGACTCTTAATAAAAGGGAAGAAAATACTGAAAAGATTGCAAAAAGCGAAACTCACAATAAAAAGCATGGCAAAGTCATTAATAGATTTTGACAAATTAGACTCCGACCTCCTTAAATCGATTGTTGAGAATGCAGTAAATAATCAGAAAAAAACACCTCATGGAAAGAGCTGGAATCCAAAAAATAAAGCCTATGCTCTCTGTGTTCAAACTTTCACCTAAGACTTATCGTTATTTACAGAAAATGTTACCTTTACCTAGAACCCGTACACTACAAGAAATCCCTATGGAACCGGGAATTCACACGAAGATAATACAGCTGTGTAGTGAAAAAGCTGAAGCTCAAAATATGAAGAAAAAAGATAATCAGTGTCATATTGTTTGATGAGATGGCTTTAAAGAATGGTTTGATGTACAATGAAAAAATGGATCAAGTTGATGGTTTTGTGGACCTTGGCACTGAAGAAAGTATGGGCAGATGTAACAAAGTTTCAGGACATGCTTTAGTATTCATGATTCAATTTTTGAAACATAAATTTAAACAACCTGTAGCGCATTACTTTGTTGAGGGGACAAATTGAAACTGAGAAGTTAGCAGTCTTGATAAAAAGTATTCTGAGAACTATACATGCAACTGGATTTCTTTGTTCTTTCTACGGTATGTGATCAAGTACGGTACTAATGAATTTGTTGGTGACATGAATTTGTTGAAAAAATTTAATGGCCTTAAGATAATTATTTCTTTGTTGACAAAAGAAAAGTACACATTATTTTTGATATACCACATCTGTTTAAATCAATAAGAAATAACTTTTTCCAAACAGGAGTTATGGAGTACAAAGGCAAAAAAAAAATGGAGGCATTTAAAGGAAGCAGAAGAAAGAAATAGGAATTTTTTGAATGTTCAGAAAATCACCCAAATAGTTGTAGCTCCCACCTACAAAACTAAAATGCGTGTTAAATTTGCAGCTCACGCGTTAAACAACACGATGGCCGCAGTTCTGAAGATGATGACGTGGAGCAGTACCAACTCGGAAGATATCTACAATACAGCCTTCGTTGTTGAAGAATTGGACAAACTTTTCGATTGCACAAATGGACCAGCATCATGAATACGAGAAACTGTGTCAGAAAAAACGAATCACCAGGAATCTTGGAATTATTATTTAAAACATATAGATTCAATAAAAAAATTTAAGTCAGACTCACAAATCCGCTTACGTAATGTACGTTGCATCAATGGTTTTAAAATATCCATAAAATCATTGAAAGATATTTGGACTTTTTTGAATAAGGTAGCTAACTTCAAATATTTAAATTTGCGCCAACTTAACCAAGATTCCTAAGTTTATTTAATTAGCTTTAACATGAGGGTATTTTGTTGTAAAACTAATCATTTTTATAAAAGTTTTAGAGGGTACTTTAAAACTAACGCTGTTTACTTTTTTGTAACATTTTTGTTGTGCTCCGTTTGAAAAATCTGAATAAGTGATTTTCTTTATCACACTTGCATTGAAGGTTGCTTGTGGTCTGCATCAGTGTTTCGGCAATCATTTATTGTAACAAAATGGATACCACACCTGCGAAGGCTGCTCAAATTGTAGCTTTACTCGAGGATGGGCACGGACAACGTGAAGTGGCTCGCAGACTTCATTTAAGTCGTTCAAAAGTACAAAAAGTGTACAAGAGGTACCTGGAGACTGGGAGCTTTGTTCGCCGATCTGGAACTGGTAGACCACGAGCCACTACAGTACGTGACGACCGGTTTATTGCAACCACTTCATTACGCAACCGTAGTCTCAATGCTGTTCAGCTCCAGCAACAGCTACGTGACATGCGGGGAGTCCAAGTCAGTCGATGGACAGTGAGACGAAGACTAAGGGAACAAAATTTAACATCACACAAACCTGCAACTGGCCCGAAATTAACGGTAGCTCATCGCCGACATCGCCTGGAGTTTGCTCGAGAACACATTAATTGGACGTTAGAAGAATGGAGGTCAGTTTTGTTTTCCGACGAGACCAGAATCTGTTTCTTTAGTAACGACGGAAGGGAGAGGGTGTACAGACGTCCTGGTGAACGATTTGCTCAATGCTGCATCCGAGAAACTGTCAGTTTTGGAGGAGGTTCTTGTATGGTGTGGGGAGGAATTTCCCTAGAAGGTAAAACAGGACTTGTCTTCGTCGACCCCGCCAATGATGGAAGTGGTAGGCGCGGTTTGAAAGCTGACAGATACATAACGGACATTCTTGAATCCCATGTTGTGCCGTATGCTGGTTTTATTGGCGAAAATTTCATGTTGATGCATGACAATGCGAGACCTCACATTGCGAGAATCGTTACTGAGTACTTATGGGCAGTTGGTACACAACACATGGCATGGCCAGCATGTAGCCCGGACTTAAATCCCATTGAGCACCTGTGGGACAAACTTAAACGAAGAGTTTGAGCCAGGAGCCAGGTTCTATTCTTGAGCTCAGAAGTGCAATTCTTGAAGAATGGGAAAATATTCCGCAACATGTTATCGTAACGCTGATCCGATCAATGAATAACCGATTGCAAGCATGCATCAGAGCACGGGGGCGGTAATACCAGCTATTAAGAATAAATAAACTTTTTTTTTCATGATTTGTTTTTTATAGATTGTTAAAAACCTTACCCAATTTTCTAAGAAAATTATCGTTATTTCTTTTAGACCCGATAATCAATTTATGAAAGAGTTAGATTTCAATAATTTACCCTTAATTTAAAGGTTATTAAATAAACTATCATATGACATATGTTTTAAAGTAATAAAATACTTATAACAGGAAATATTTATTCAAAAATGTAAAAAACAGGGGTGGCTCCATTTATTTGCTCCCAAGTGTAGTTAATGAAGCTAAAAATGTATATGACTATAGTCTTACCTGAGCTGCACCAGCGACATATAGCTCAATTTTGCACCTTACATCTTAATACTCGCTGCAATATGCAATGGTTCAAATGTAATGCGCATTTTAAACCTGTTACTGACTATTTATTAAACTTTTTAAGTAAGTTGTTTATTAGAAAATCATGTAAAACTATGAATAATGACATAGCTAAGACCGAAATTGAAATAGGAAATAAGATCAAAAAAGCTCAACAACAAAATAAAGATGTGTAAAATATTTACACATCTTTATTTTGTAATTACTACTTACAATGTTCGTAAGTGCAATGTTACATGTGTTAACCTGTGACACCGCTGTGCAGATGTGGAATAAGTTGCTTAGTGTATATGAGCAAAAATCTAGCGCGAGTATACATTTGCTTCATGAACGCTTCTTCAGTTCACAATATGATAAAGATATGAGTATGTCACTATTTCTGGCAAAGGTAGAAGAAATGAAAAGACGATTGCAACAAGCAGGGGAGGGATGAAGCAAAGCAAAGGTATGGAGATTTAGTCGCCAGGCTTCTGATGGAAGAAGAAAGATTGAAGTCCAAATAGTGTGATAATGTGGCATTGGCCTTGCGTAAAGAAAGAAAGTGTAGTAAGTGTGAGAAAGTGTTTCAAGTGTGGTCAGGTTGGACAACTTATTCAAGACTGTAAAAGTGTCAAAGACATTAGGAAATGTTTCTTGTGTCACAAAGTTGGTCATCTAAAATCTCAATGTTTTAAAAATGTTCAAAATAAAAATAGTAATGCTTTCACTATGAGCTCTGTAAGTGCAATGTCTGTCGATTTAGTAGAAAATAATGTAAGCAATAAAATTACATGGGTAATAGATAGTGAGGCTAGTGAACACATGACATCAGAACGGGGATTATTTACAACATTTAATAATGTATCAAATAGATTTGTTCTAGCTGGGGATGGCCGTCGCTTACCGTCTTGGGGGTTGGGGAAGTGCAATTAAATTAAGTTAAATTTAATTGCACTTAATTAATTAATTTAAGTTAAATTCCAGGCTCCGGAACTAATTCCAGAGTTCCCAGCGCCGCCCTCAACACCCGGCGGAGAGGTCACACTGTCAATCATGGTAAGAGCCATGATTGAGAGTGTGACCACCTGGAAAGCGGCTGCCTCCTTCTGCGGAGATGTCATGTCACAGAAGGAGGCAGCTGAGAGGGTGCGAGAGGAAGAGGCCGGTCTCGCTTCCCTCATAAGCAGACGGCAAGGCAGGCGAAGGCGGGTGTATGAGTCCTGTCTTCAAATGCTTTAGGGGACCTGCGCACATGGTTGGCTAAATGTGTGTGCTTGCAGAAGGTCTCCCCCCGTCTCGGGATTGCCTCGGTGCCTCCGGTTCACCCCGCTCAAAGGGCAAGGAGACACCGGGGAGTTTTAGTGGGTATTCCCAGTGCCGCTATGATCAGGCGCTGGGCGACCCCTATGCCGTCTATAGCCAGCGGCAGGAGATCTGTAAGCGGATTACTCCTCGTCAAAAAAAATAATAATATTTCAACCTATATTAATTCGTTATCTAAAGATATTTCGACTGAAGCCAGAGCAGATTCAAGCATAGCTTATTTACCGAATTTAATACCTTTCAAACACAGTTCGAAAAGGTCGTAGTTGAGTGTGATGTGAAAAAATTAAAGTTATGGCAGATTTGCGGATATATGTATAAACTTAAGGCAAAATGTTTTTATGATTATTTACGAGAGCGGAAAGCAAATATGCTGACAATGTCATTTGATTGTCAAAAAAAACCAAGTGCTCCCGAAAGGGCCCGACAAAATTGCGTAACTTTATATGTACAATTTTACAATTTTAATGGGTTGTAGCACATGCAAAATTTCCACTGAAAATGTGTACATGGATCGAAAACACCCAAACGAAGTCCTCCAATGAAATAGCCTCAGCCGTTTTTCATCAATTAACAACACAGGTGGACTTTACAAATATAAATAAAATAAGATTAATGGCTGATGGCTGCGGTTCTCAGAACAAAAACAACACATTAATAACTATGTGTGCTCATTGGTTGACGGTTTGGGCACCCAGCACAGTAAAATCCATAGAATTGATATTCCCTGTCCCGGGCCATTCCTTCACGCCTGCCGACAGAGTGTTTTGACATATTGAGAAGGATATAAAAAATAAAGAAGTTATTATACAGCCTTCAGAATACCTTAATATATATGAAAGATATGGAAAAGTTATACGTTTAGGATATGACTGTCAAGTCAAAGATTTTAAATCATATATGCAAAATGTGATGAAAAATACCCCAGGGAAGTATAATTTTAAGGTTTCTGATTGTAAAAGATATTATCTAAAAAGGAATAAAAATAATACAAAAAGATTCTTATTATGCGGTGAAGTGCATTAAAAAATGGATATGGGTGTGTCAAAAAGTGTAATGAAACATCTTATTCCAGTGTCTGATTTTGGTCTAATGGATATACCTCGTAACGAATTTAATATTAATTAGTCAAAACTTGAAGACGTTAATAAATTATTATGGAAGCATTTTGGAGATGACTGGAAAAGTGAATATAACGAAGATAGTCTTTCTTTTTATAAGAATGTCTTGGAAAAAACGTATGCTGATGAAACCACTGAAGAACACACGGAGAAGTGGGCAATAGAATTTAAATTTTAATAAAGACAATTATGAATTATTTCATGTTATTACTATAATTATATCTAATACATAAAATTTGCCCCAAAGTATGGTTTTTTTATGGACAAACAACCCAAAAGGGTCAATTACTATATTTTCTTTTTTTTTTTCATTTTCATGCCCCTGTTTGATAGCCGATACGTGGTCAATGCTGATTTTATAGAGTAATCCTTTGACTGTTCTAATACAACTTGTACTCATTTTTCTCTTGACGATTTTTCCAAAGTTGGACGCAGTCAATAGAGATCTGCGTAACTCCAACCATTCGCTGCTTTGGCCTTGAAGTATTGTACTTTTTCAAATCCTCAAGAAAGCGTTCGCTCAGTCCCTCCATTTGATTGCCCTTTCGTCAATATCAGGCCTGACAGTTTTGACCGTAATCTCTGTTTGATTTTGGGCATAGTATGTATGCCACTATGATGGGCATGATGTACGGGTTTTTGTATTTCTGAGCCTTTTATTTAGAATTTTTTTTTATTGTTTGAGCTTCCAAACTTTTAAGCTTTCCGCTGGGGCTGTTTTATTTATAGATTTATACAGCCTTGAAATGCACCGCTTGTTCTTGTTTGGTAAGAGTTCCTCTTTGAAAAAGTTACTCGCTTCCCTCCCACAAATTTAGCAACGATGCTGTGGAATTGCTCCACAGCATTGCTATCCTCATCGTAGTGGGCGCGAGTGGGCTGCCAAATTTTGCACTATGCCATAATGAACCCTTTGCCATAATGAACTTAAGAAGAATTCATTGTTTGTGTTGTCAGCAACGCCAATCTGACTACAAAAGTAAGACTTACATTTGATGTGGTTTCCAAATGCATGGGGATGTCGCTAAACAGTACCTGGATATTGGAGTCTTCTTTGTTTTTTTGGATGATTTTTATTATGAATCTTCTTGCTGATAAAAAAATTTTTTTTTTCGTTATAGTGTTTCTGTATTTTTTTGGGTATTTGGTATCTGTTGCCAGTGCTTGGAGTTTGCTGCAGAAATTACGCAAAAGATGATTGCGGCATTCTAGATCAGCCTTCCATAAATTAAATTATGCTGTTCAACGGCCCTCCATAATTTTTGAAGCAGACATGATCTTTGACCAGCCTCTTTTCTTTGTCTGCCTTTACGCGCTCATAGCAGTACTTGTTCTTTATTCCGGGGATAAAATAAAACTTTGGACGCTTACCTGTTATCTAAGAGTACGACACTCGTTTTCATCATTGTCTGAAGCTTCCGAAACAGATTCTGATACGCATATCATTGCGCCTGCTAAGAGTGTATCAAATTTACTCAACCTCATAGGAGCACCCACTTCATGTACTGACGATGAATCTGATAAAAAATATAATATATTTTTTAATATAAAATATAATATTAAACGTAATATAATATTAAGTTAAAAATAAAGAGAAATATTAATAAGTACTCTACAATTACATGGCTCAGTACATTTGTGCTGGTATTTGAAACAGTTACATCTTGTACCACAAGATTTCAAGCACCGACATCTAATCAATTCTAGGCATGCTTGAGCAGCCATAGGATTTTGGGTCCACAGTAGCACCCAAGTTTTATCCTTTTTCTGTCAACTCCGCTCTTTTTTGCACGGTGCTATATTATCAGTTGGAGTAGTTCTTTTACTGGACTACTTTTACTGGGGAACACTAAAAGAAAAAGTGTACTCAAAACCGCCACAAAACTTAGCTGAACTACGCCAAAAAATAGCGGAGGCAGCTGAGGAGATAAACTCTCGAAATTATGCCCGTTTAATAAACAGATCATTTTTAAGAAGATGTAGGGCTTGTATCCGGGTTGAAGGCAAACATTTTGAATATTTGCTATAATTGAATTTTAATAAATTTTTTACCTCTTTTTGTAGATTATTTTAGCAAGTGTTATATCATTTTGGAATTTGGATCAAATGCGCCATCTTTTAGAGTAACTTGCCGAAATGGTACAGTGCATTTTTTTTTTCAGTACGGGCAGTTGAAGTTGGGCGTTGCAATAATTTTGAGTACATGATTGGGCTAAAAAGTGTCATTTTCTTAAAAATGGAGGCAGATGTGTTTTTATTTTTTACTCTAAGTTACAGAAGAGTTATTCAGGGTTACCTCGCGATAAAAATATTTCAAAAAAGTGAAGAGTTGTAGTCACAGTAGTTGAAAGACCATGACAGGGTGTCAGTTTTTTGTTTTTTTTTCTAATGTACATAACTTGAAAAATACGTAACTAAGATTTTTTATTTTATTTTTCTGATAACTGGCAATACCTGGCCTATCGCCCATTTACGGCTTGACTTTGACTTTCCGGACACCTTGTATATATATATTTTTTGTGTTGTCTACTAAACATTGATGAAAACTATGTTTTTAACACGGAGCATATACAAAGAGGAGATGTTGTTATTGAATTTTTCTATAGAGCGGCGCCGTGACTACTGCGCGGGGCAAGGAGGAAGTTAGACCCCGCCCAATTATACTTTTTCCATCTAGTGGTAAAAAGAAAACCTTCGTCTATCGACCTTTCACTACGTTGTTTAGCTATGTATTGCTAGATAGCACTAGTATCGAATACAGGGACGTACTGAATTTCAAAGAATTGTTTATTTTTCAACTAATTATTTATTTACTCAAATTGTACAGCTCCTATAACTTAATATACAGAAAAAAAACGTAACTAATAGCCAATTAATCCATTCCCGTTTTAAGTCATCTCTGGATGGAAATCTAAAACATAATTATTTACTGATTAATAATTAAATTTATAAAAACAATTTTAATTACGGCCCTGTATATACAATTATTGACTACTTCACGATAGATGGCAGGCGAGCTAAGCAAGGTTTAAATCAATGATTAAAATATAATAAGACGACATTTTTCTCAACAAAGAAGTCTTTAGTAAAATTATAGCCAACTTAAATACGTATAATTTTGAAGATATAAATGTTATTTACGTAGCTAAAAGCCGTTTATGTTATACAATATTGCGCCATCTTTAGTCAAGTAGCATAACTATGGCAATGCAAAGATATTTTTCTAGAATTCGTCTCGATAAAGTATGAATAAAATTACTCACAAGTGAAATGTGATGCCATCCATGGCATCGGAACGTCTATCCGAATAGTTTTTACACGATAGCACACAACACTTCATATTTTTTTACTTATTTTTAATTATAAAGTTAATAGAAAATTGCAAATGAATTTTGACTACAACAAACAAGCGCCACCACTCCGTGCCGATGTCGACAGCAGACTGACCAAGACCACGCCCACAAAAAATGACGTCAGGACCTAGTTTGAAATCAGTGCACAGTTGTTTAGGCCATCTCCTCTTTGTATATGCTCCGTGGTTTTTAAAGGGTACTTAATTACGATGTACTCGTATTTAGTATGTAATTTGTATTTCAGATATTCCTTGTTTTGTCTTTATTACGGAGATACTACATATCGAAAAAAATTAAATAGAATTATAAGTAATCCAATATCCAATAATCTAAAAATGACGCGTTACAGAAAAAACCGCGCCTTTGGCGTTGTGAAACGCAAAAAAATATTTCATGGATTCAGAAGGTAGGTAGGCACAAAAAATATTTAATGGACATAATTTTTACTACCTTTATTCTTGTACTGTCTGTCTGTCTGTCTGCAAACAAAATTTTGACTCGATTTTTTCACCCACTTCCCGTAATCTTACCGATCTGAAACTTGGCCAATATACTTATTCCCAAGTTACATTTAAAAAATTAAAAAATATATAAAAGAGTGATTTTTTTACTACATTTATTGTAACTTGTACTGTCTGTGTCTCTGTCTGTCTATCTATCTGTCTGTAAACAAGTCATTGGATCGATTTTTCATCCACTTCCCGCAAGCCTAGCGATCTGAAACTTGGCCAACATACCTGTTTAAAAATACTAAATACTAAGATTGTAGGTGGAACGAGAAAAATTATAAGCGCGAAAAAGCTACGATAGCTCAGTGAACATCGGCACGGATTTTGTCGTGGATAGTGGGTTCAATTCCCGGTCGTGGTTTTTTTTTTTATTACTACTTTACTATTATACCACTGACAAGGTTCTCCGGGAAAGAGTCGCCTGGGGATTCCCCTTTATGGCGGATCATAGAGTACAATCAAAATCAATGACAGATTAAATCAAGACCCTCGCTACACCGTCCTGGTAAAAAGTCGGCTACGGGATCTCGGAAGGTATGAGAGCTAGGAAAGGGGGGTTTACGGAATGTCATAGAGGGTCATCGGGGGTTACCAAATTAAGTCTCATCCCCATCCCGTCCATACATTTTTTTCACAGTCCATACAATTTTTTTGGATTTTTCAAAGCGGGACCAAAAGTGGTGAGGATAGGGAGGCGGTCGCTTCGGCGGATAGTCATAGTTCCTCGAGGTCCAACGGCTTGGCTATCCTGACGATGGGGATCCCCCCCCCCCATACAAATTTGCCACTTTAGCCGAAAGGGATGAGGATACCCGCTAAACGGTCGGAGCTATCCCGGTGATTTCTATGGCGGATTTCCATCCTACCGTGAGGTGCTTCCTAAGGGTCAACCAGATTTTCGGACTTACCCCCCCCCCCTTCATCCCTCCTCCATACAACGTTGTCTTTTTTTGGAACAGCTACCTTTTCGCCCGGATGAAGTCCACCTGGGCCAGACACTTGCACCTTATTGGAGAGAGGGTGAATCTTCGCATTTCAGGAAGGTATCGAACCCTCGGTATACCGACCTGGTATAAAGTCGGCGACGGGATCTCGGAAACTATAAATCGCAGAGGGACGGGGTTTGCGAAATGTCATAGAGGGTCATCTGGGTCACCACAACGCGACCCTCCCCTCTCCCCCCCATACATTTTTTACGCTCCATACAACAAAAAATTATAATGTTTGCTTATTCGTCAGCTACTTATATCGATAGTTATTATACCCAACATAGTAAAAAAAAAAAAACAAATAATAATAAACGATAAATAAAAAATCAATAATAAATAATGAATTGGCTTTCTCTACGATTTTATTATTAGAGATTTACTCTTTCACACATATGTATCAGTAATGGAGGTACAAACCCAAAAATATTTAATACTTATAAAGTAACTATCATTGTATACTTTTTAATAAATATGAAAGAAAAAATATTGAAAAAACATAATTTATTACTTACTATCAAAAATATATGGAAAGGATCAAAACCGTTTACAGCGACTCGACCGCTGTCCGTAGTTTAGTTCACGAAAATATCACTTGGCAGCGCCACCGCCGCGCGTCAAATACCTATTGTCGAGCGGCGCGATATCACTATAGGGCCCTTCAAAGATGTTGAATTGGGGCCTTAATAACACTACGTTTTTCGGGTCTTTTTGCGTACCGCAGCGCTGCGCTGACAAACGTCGCAGTACGTTCAAAATTTTATTTTACATTAAAAATAGTTAAATGTTGTTATTGTTTTTATAATCTACATTAAATGGACTTTTAGAGAGTATTTTTTATAATCCAAGTTTCATACAAAAATCTGAAGATATAAAACTCTGTTTGCATTATTTTACTACTAAAAGTTTGTTATTTTAGGTATTGCGTCATATTTTTCTAAGGAACCCTACAAAACTGGTATGACAAATGAACGGGGCATTATCGATTTGCCTGATAACGACACCAAACTTGATTAAATAGTCTAAATAAATCCGCTATAATTTTTTTTCTGAGCGCCGGTAGGTCCGTACTTTGACCCCCCCTCTCCCCTCCCTGTCGCGAAGTTCAGTCTGCCTACCAGACTGTTTAGGCTCAGGTGGACGTATATAACATCCGTACCAAGTGGCATTGCTGTACTCAAAATTGTAACATCTCCATACAAACATTCCCAATAGGACCCGTACTATGATGGTCTTTAACTACATAGTTAAAGACCATCATTCGTAAAGGTGTGTCCAGCTGTTTGAAAATCATCAGCTCTTTTCCAAGATGATGTAAGGAATTTTAGATATATTTTACATGATTATTACATTTTTATGTGACTAATCGACTAATCTCATAGTTAAATGATTTTGACGAAAAAAGAGTAATTATTTATCTGTTAACCTTGACTTCATGCTGGCACCAGTATGATCAGCAGATGAACATACTCTTCGAAAACTTACAGCAGAAATATCGTGTTTGGACTCATAAGATTGGTCTCGATGAATAGAGTTTAAAAAACTTAAAATAAATGGTAAATTAGAAATAACGTATAAAAACCCCCTACGCAAAATTCAACCTCTTTAAAACTTAATAATAATAATTAGGTATTCGCATATAATTTCTCCCAAAGGAGCCTGTACACGCAGTGCTATAAGTGCACTGAAAGTAATTGATGCCTTCCACATAATATTTTCAGCATAAAACAACTCTGTTTGTTCAGTAAAAGTGTGAATGCATTTGTAACCTTTAATCATATTTTGGTGGGGGGACCAACGAACTTACCTGTAAACCTATATTTCAATTAAAGGTATAAAATACTGCCAGTATAAAATATGATAAAATGATACAAGTGTATTTACACTTTTACAGGACAAATAGAGTTGTTTTATGCTGAAAATATTGTGTGGACGGCCTCAGTTACATTCAATGCACTTAGCATTGCGTGTATAAAAATGAAAAAAAATCCAGGAAAAGCCTTATGCGAACAAGTATTGCGCAAAGAGCCAATTCTGCATAAACGAACTTGGATGCAAATTAATACTTACATCAACAATATTTACAAAAAGAATTTATAATAAAAATATAAAATCAAAAAACTGCCTCTTTGCGCAATATTTCCTTTGAATTAAAAACAAGTGTACAATTTCATTTTATTGGGCTTCACGGAAACGTTTGTTTCATCTGAAAAGAGATCGAAGTACTCAAGATAACAATTATTTTAAGTTTTTTATTAATGCTAGCCACAATTCTTGTTTCTCTTTTTTTTATTTCAAATAAAATACCTACTGGGTCTGTCTATTGGTCTATGTCATATCTCGTCATTCATCTCGTAGGGCATATGTAAGCACGGACATTTAGTTCCGGGATTTCTTCTGTTAAAAAAATATTTCTATATTTTTGTTAAATCTCAGACAAGAAAAAATGCATAAGACTGCATTGAATTTAATATTGTGTTAAATATAAGAGAAACAATGGTTTATTTATATAAGTGTTATATTTTAAGTAACAATGTTTTCCGATGTAACCGTTTGTTTTTTGAAATAGATAAATAAATTTTCTTATAATTAATACCACTGCACCAACACTCCGATCGTGCAAAAAATATTAGCTGTTTCATTAATTTTTAATGAAAATGATGGATAAATAACAGTGAAATAGCTGAAGTTTTACTATTTTAGGGTTGATTAGATATTATGAAAAGCCCCTTTCGTCTAGCACCTACTTACATTTATGAGATGATTATGAATGACTCTTTGCGCGTTACCATTGTCTTTTTTCTATTGTAAACATCAACACTACAATAATTACTTTATTATTAAAATAAAATCTCTTTCGATCAACATAAAGTTTTTTATTCGAAATCAACAAAATAAACACAAGCACTTTCATCGCTAGTTCACTACTCACTCGAGCATCTTCTAGTTCACTCGCTCCACTCCGCTGTGGGTTGCACCTTTGTGTACTATCTCTTCACTCGCTCAGTAACGTTATTACAAAAGGAAAGAATCCCGTCCAAAAAAGTATTGATCTGGAGTCACGTTACTCCAGACTGATTTCTTGTGAGTTCTCCTTTTTTAAGACAAGATTCTCTTCAAAGTAGTCTTTGAGGAGAATTTGAAATACTAGCTAGACATTATTAAGTTACTGTAGCCAGTACTATAATAATCCAAACGTGCCAATGAGGAAGCCCAATGGCAAATGCTGCGCTCTGATTGGCCCATTTGAATTGGATCAACAACTGCTTATACGCCAAAAAGGTAGATTTGTATAAAAATCCCTTAATTATTATTATTACTCATCGTGACACTTGTGGCTCCGAACGGAGCTACATATTTATGGTCAGCTGGCATGGGATCAACAAAAGGCCCCCGGATCAACAAGTGAAAATGGACCAACAAATAACTACCTATACAGCACGTCTGAGCCACAAAGTGCCCAAAGAGATATATATATATATATATGTGTGTGTGTGTGTGTGTGTGTGTGTCCGTCTATTAATGTTGTTAGCTTTATAGATTTCGGTGAATATCGTATGAACACAGAAGTGAGGCGGGGAAGGGAATGAGTGAAACGCTCGAGGTCATTAGCAAATTGGCAATAAGAACGCTCTTAAAATTGCGCCCTGAAAACTGTGGTTGGCTTTTAGACGATGATCATTTTAAACCAATTGGATTTGTTGGGGGACCAAACACCCTTGAAAATTGATGACATGGCACAAATCATGGATATTGGAGGAGAAGAAGAATTATTAGAATCTGATGTTCAGTATTCAGCTTCAGATGATGAGTAATTTATTACGGCATTTATTTAATTTTAAATAATAAATAAATTATTTTTTTATTTTCGTATTTCGACCCATGTTCCTGAACTTAATGTAAACTTCATGTCTGTACATCGAAAATATTTGCGAAAAAAATAATCGAGGGGCTGAAGGATACGTAAGACACACACATTAGAATCATTTTTGGAATTTTTGTCTATCTGTCTATCGCATCACACAAAAACTTCTGGACGGATTTTAATTAAACTGAGAACAGGTATAGCTTATGGTCCGGGTATAGGGTACTTAATAATTTGCTCAAGTATGCGACGGGTGCGATTGTCCTCCATGCGTTCATTCGGTTGAGATGAAATTTGGGTGACTTGTTGTACGCATGCCGGGAAAGATTTCTGAATTAAATAATTTGGTCAAGCGTGTGTTTCCGTACAAAAAGTTACCAAATTGAGTTCAGTGGTTGAGTATCAAAAACGTTACAGACAGAGTTGCTTTTATAATGATTAGGTATATGTATGGTGCAGATTTCCTGCTGATCCTGTCATTTGTGTCCGTTGGACTTCTATAATACGACTCAATCGAGAAGAAAGTTGGTGGAAACCAGGAAAACGCAATGTTCCGCTCACTTCATTGAGAGCAACTTGTGCTTTACAAAAGGTGGTTTAAAAAGATTATGTAAGAGAGCTGTACCACAGAACGCGTTGTTTTTAGCATCGTCACTACCGGACAACATTTCTGACAAAAGTGCGGTGAATGCAGATCAAAGCACATCATCTCCAGTTTTCAATTCTAACAGCGGTGTGCTAACTGCAGAACCAGGCGCATCAGTTTCAGTTGTCGAAGGAACCATTATAAGTACTGGTAATGAAACTAGATAGATAAATTTCCCACTACTAGATAACTTTCACCACTAGATAACTTTCCCGACATTGATTATATTTTTGATACACCGAGAAAGATACAACTTAAAAAAGAGCTTCACAAGAAAACTATTTTGGAATTAAAAAATGGGAGAATAATTAAAACCTTGCGTGAAAAGACTCGTCGATTAAAAAAAGCTAACTGTAACTTAAAAAGTATTATCAAATCTTTAAAGCAAGAACGGTTCATTGATATTCTCAGTAAAAATGTTGTTGTAGCGAATTTGTTCAATAATATATATAAGAACCATAAAAATCAAAGAAAATCTTGCCGAAATATACTAACTAACTCAATAAATTCTGTTTAACCTTAAACTTTTATTCTCCATCTACTTATAATTAAGCGAGGAATAAATTTAGCACATGTTTGCCACATGCCAAAACATTAGGCAAATGGTATCGCAACATCGATGGTGCTCCAGGCTTTACTGAAGAAGCGTTCACATTATTAAAACTAAAAGCCGGTAATGGCAATGTTATTTGCGCGCTGATAGCAGATGAAATGGCTATACGCCATCAAAGTATGTGGGACCGCAATCAAAATCAGGCCCAAGTAACACAGAAGCGCTGCTGAATCACTGTCCACAGTTGAATCTTTAGCTGTACAAATCTGCTGAATAAAAGCGTTAGCAGCGCTGTTTCAGCTGATATAACTCTGATTTGGGCACAAATTAAACAGCTATTAGCTGCATAACTGTACCTAGTTGCATTATATTAGCATTATTTGAGCATTAATAAGGGTAACATTCACACCAAGAGCTGAACATTAGCTGATTATTAGAGTGGGTGTTACATATTTTAAAGCTAAACTATACAGACCAGATCTTTTTAACGCTTCTATGGTGTTGAAAATGCACATGTGGCAAAATTGTGAATAATTTTCAATTCTCCGTCTCACAGAACGCTTTATGTATATTTTGGTGTTGTATTTGTACGCAAACCATTTTGTGGCAAAGTGTATTACGACGTTACTAGTTTTCGGTAAGATAACCTCGATTTATTATTATACATGCGTAAAATTCGACTGGGAAAGCAAATTTATAGTGAAATACCATATGAATATAGACGAAAATTTGGACGCGCTCTCAAAATATGATTGTTTACTTAAAAATTATAGAATAAAATAGGTTGATGATATTTTAAAAAAGCCAGAAATCTCTTTATATTGGACATGTAATTGACAATAAGCTTAACAGTTTATAAATGATTTAAGTATCCTTTAGAAATCCAGTTGATATTTTCGTTGATTAAACAAAAATAAATTGTTAGTATATATTATATTACATAGATTAGAACCTAGAAAATGGCGGATAACTAATGTGCACAATTAAATGCTATGGGCTGTACAAGAATTCACTCGTAATACATAAATCATTAGTGAGCTGACTAGAGTAGCTTTTGTGACAAACAAGTCAGCCACCAATTCATATACTACTCAAAACAAAATAAGGGCCACTAAGATTTTTTGTCGTACCATGAAAACAATAAAGACATTAAATTGTTTAACTTATGTAACTACAAAATAATGTTATTGGTTATAATATAGGCTAACAATTGTTTAAAATAATGATCATGAACTGTTTTTTTTAAGTTCATAATGAAATTGGCCATTTTGAATGAAAAACATGAACAAAAGAAATCACCGGAAAAAGACAAAATACTGTTCTGGTCACTTTTGTTTCTTCTTTTTAGTAACGAGTATGTCCTCCTCTCTTAACAATACACTCCTGAAGCCTCGTATGCATACTCTGGATCAAATTCCTCACGTTTTCATCTGGAATCTCCTCCCAGGCACGTTTTAAAGCGTAAATCAGCTGCTGTTGGTTGTAGACCCCTTGCTCATTCTCTCTAACCCTTCGTTTCAATTGGTCCCACAATTGCTCGATTGGATTTAAATCCGGACTGTTAGCTGGCTATGGTAATACCTCAATATGAGACCCTTCTAGGACAGTTTGTGTCGATCGAGCTGTGTGTGCACGGGCTTTGTCTTGCACCAGTATGAATCCAGGCCCCACTCGCTGTGCAAATGGGATCACTTGAGGCCTGATGACGTCTTCGATGTAACGTTTTGCAGTTACGGTACCCGCATTTAAAATGGTGAGCTCGGTTTTACCGTGTAAACTAATCCCACCCCAAACCATTACGTTGGGACCACCGAAACGGTCAACTTCGTGGATGCAGGACTCCGAAAAACGCTCGCCGCGTCGTCTCCACACCCTAACACGCCGATCATCATTAAAAATTTTTACTTTGCACTCGTCTGTAAAAAACACCTTGCCCCATTGATTAATCCCCCAGTTAAAATACTGACGGCAGAATCTTAAACGGTTTGCACGTTGAACCCTAGTCAGAGGAATTCGAACAACTCGACGTCTTGACATTTGCTGGTCTTCGTGCAATCGATTACGTATAGTTTGATCACTGACACGGGTACCCGTTGTCAGCCGTAGGTGGTGTTGTAACTTACGGGCCGTTACTGTACGATCACGACGAGCACTTAGTTGGACGTACCGATCCTCGTGCGCCGTTGTTACACGAACTCTACCTGAACCGGGTCTCCTGGCAACACTGCCGGTCTCTTGGAAGCGATTCCATACATTTTGGACAGCTCTTCGAGAAAAACCCAATTGCAAACCCACGTAACGCTGAGAACGTCCTTCTTGAATCATAGTTATGGCTCTGGTTGCTGTAATTGTATCCATGTGCCTTCGTACTGGTGGCATGATTAACGCGAGATGAGAAATGAATCAATTAAAATTGAAAAAGTAAAAATTTTTCCTAAAATAACCGAAACAAGTTAAGAAGACAATCGAAGAAAAACATAAGGATAACTTCCAATTATTTTTTTTTCTTAAAACGATGGCCAATATTTTTCAAATTAGGAAGCATAAAAGAGATCAAACACCAAAGAGTTCGTAATATCAATATAATGCTACTTATCAGTTACTTTCAGTTTACTAAAGTGCACTTAAATGTCAATAAACAAGTGGCCCTTATTTTGTTTTGAGTAGTATATAAAGCTTAATAGTTGGTAACATGTTGGTAACATCTATGCAAATTTTATATCCAATGAACCGCTGAACTCTCTGTAGGAATTCGTTTTTAGGGATCCGTGGAAATAGCCTGTAAGGTAATAGCCTTAATTTTTACAAAATTCTACGTCTGAGTGTATATTCGTTTATGTTATCTAATAATATCAACTCATCCGATTTTCGTAATTCTTTTTTATTAGATCAATGTGTCATCGTAAATATACTTGGTATCAATATTTTCACGATCAGAGTATAAATAAAAAAACATTTTGCCAAAGTGCGGCCTCCGCCCTCTGCGCTCTTTAAGTACCATGTAATGTAGTCCGCAGCGCCCGTTTCCCCGTCATAAAATATTTTTGACCATTATATTAACTATGAATAAGTTAAAAAAACTGGTTATCTACGAGTTTGCTTCAATTTGCGTTACAAAGTTTACACTCATCGAAATTTAATGGAATTTGTTAATAAGTTTTTATTTAGTTGTATAATGTGTACATTTACTTACTATGTTAATACATAATTAAAAACGAGACGGGTACGCGGACCAATCACAAACGCAGTTTTGTTTTTTTTTTAAACGTCAGTCGTCCGGCAAGTCAAATATGTCTGCTTTCTATGGCTATCTGCATCAAATTATAGCCTTGGACACTAATATACTTTGGGAATAATTTATCCTTCTCTGTCTTCCTAGTATAAAAAGGAGATAGCTTTATTAAGTATGAATAGGAGACATGACGATAGAATACTACATAAACAATGAGTAAAGTAAACATTAGTGAGACTCATGGTGCGAGTTATATTGAAAAATTCGATGCTCGTTTATTCGCTATCGACTAACGTAACGTAATGTAATATTCCGATAGCAATTCATGGTAGTGCTACAGGACTGCCGGCCACCAGAAAAATTGTTAAATAATTATATGAAGTTAATAGAAGTACGAGTTTCAATCAGCAAAACAACATACTCAATTTTCAATTGTTTTTCTTTTCAGAGAAATGCCTTTTAAAATTATACAAACCATAGAGGATGGTGTACCAAAACTGACCATCGTTCCCACGTTGTGGGAGACGAAAGGGATAGTCCGATGGCCACCAAAAAACATTAAATATGGCTCAAAAGCTATAAAAGATGGAAACTCAAGCCCAGGACCAGGGTGGGACTCATTTCACTGTGTGGTGAAAAGAAACAATATCTTGAGTTACGAAAAAGCTAACGAGGAACTAGATGAAATGGAGCAAAACACGGATACTGACTATCAAGCCGATATCGTTCCGCAAACGTCTAGGCTTGATCTACCAAATGAAGATATAATTAATTTTGATGCAATGGCACAAAATTTGGTAAGCTTTTCCTTTTTGATGTGTCATTTCAAAGTAAGTACTTACTTTTCGCATGCAGCTGGTTTGGTATGAACAGGTTAGCCCAGCTAGAAAGTGGGAAGCAGAGAGAGGGGTAGTCATTGGTAAACAATCTGCGCGCGAATAGCATATTTGTTGATTTACAGCATAGAAAAATAAAATCGATTTCTCATACAAATAGCTTGAATAGTCGAACTAGCTGGTTCCCGCGACATCATTCGCGTTGAAAAATAAAGATATAACGCCTGATATTATACTTTCGCCAAGCGTTGGATTTTTAGATAGCTGGTGCCCGCGGCTTCGCCCGCGTGGATTATTTAGCCTATTTCCATCCTGAAATTTTATTCTGTTGGTAAAACACTTTTTTCAATCAGATGAGTAGTTTTGAAAATTACCTCCTACATACAAATAAACATACAAACTTTACCTCATTCTAATATTAGTATAGATTGGAAGCCCAATTCTTGTATTCTGCTGCAACCTTCTCCTGTATGTGCATTATAAATTAAAACATATACTCACTAATTGTAATCATGTACTCACTTTGTTTAACAGGGTAATTCACAACCGGCCACCACCATCAGTTGCACTTCAACAACAAACTTATTCAGTCAGCAGCAAGATACGATTCAAGTATTCACCACAGAAGATATACAAACCATGATTGCTAATCAAGCTTTGATTTTAGAAAAGCTTAATATAATTGTAGAAAATCAAAAAAAAAATTGCCCTTAAGGTGACTTCCTTATCAGTTCAATTGGAAGAAACAAAATCTTCAATTTTTCAGGAGAAAGAAAGACCAGTAAATGTTACACTGCTGCAAGACCAATTAGGAACGGCAGAAAATGAAAGTTTTTATATAACGCCCATCGAAAACCAGCAGCAACTGGAAATGTTGGAAACAAATTTAGCCGATAAGATCCAAAAAAAAAAAGTTTTCCAAAACTTTATCATTGTTGTGCTCATCTTCAGTGGGTAGCGGCACAACATGTGCATACAAACTATTGGATGTAATTTTCTCCAGAGATTTTCTTTGCCAATGCTCATGGTCAGGCGGTAGTAAGGGAGAAGTTTCTAAAATTCCCCTTAAAAATTACAAAAATTTTAGGAAATTTTTCTTCGAAATTGTCAATTCCTGGGATCAGAACTTTACGGATGATGATGCGATTAAATTTTTGAAGATAGTATTGAGAAATGCTTCTAAACGTAAGGCCATGAAAGGTTTACGACAATCAACAAAAAGAACTCGCAAGAGTAGAAATCATGGAAATTATTTAAACCGCGGAGACCAATTACACGAAAATGTCAATGGTGATGGTAATGATAGTGAAGAACCTCAAACTGGTGACAACAACGATTCAAGAGATGAAGAGATGGACTTATGCTAATTTTATACCAATTGTAACTTTATACCATTGTACACACACTCACAACGCGAACTAACACATATGACACACACATTTTATTATGTTTTTACTACCACTAAAATGTTTTTAGAAGAGACATTCTGTTTTAAAATAGGACAAAATATTCTACTAGATAGATATAAATAACGACTGATTTACTCTTATAATTACCTAATTATTTTTAAAAATATGTGTCGCTACCTAAAATCATTTCTTTGTTCTCTTTTTTAAATTTAAGAAAATGATCCTATTAGATAGATATGGGTAAGAGTTTATTAACATGAATCGTTACTTTTTATATCGATATTGTTATTTTTGTTATTATTTTTTAAAGAAAATGTTCTACTTATTTGTCTAAATTTTTAATTTATATTAATAAGTAGAAATATTTTTTTACCTGAAATATTTTTTTGTTATCTTTTTTTGTTTGAGATTATATAATAAGTAATTCTGCATTCTACTAAGTAGATAAAAAACATAGTGATTACTTTATATTAATAATGTTTGTTTAATAAGCCTTAATATTGATTAAGTTAGGTTAAGTTAGATTAGGTAAGTTAAATTAAGTTAATTGCTTGTTTAAGTATTGATTAAGTTAGGTAAAGCAAACCTACTTCTACTTATTTGAAAGAGAACCAAATGTTTAGTTATTTTAAACCGCTATATTTGTTTTAGATGAAACTTTTCTTTTCTAATTACTCGTATGTATCTATTAAGTGGAAAGAACATGAATAATAAATAAAATAATCAGTAACTCAGTATTTTATTTCTTAAATGGTATGTATTAATGGAATAAAGTAGTGATACTCTCCATGACGAATACAAACTAATTTACTCTTTACTTCTTTAGGGTCTAACACAACCGTAGTAGTATCGCCAATCCGTAAACTTTTAGATTTGTATATACCAAAGCGTGAAGATTTAATTGGATACTCGAAAACTTCTTCTTTGTTATTTAACCGGCAACCTTTTATGGACACAACATTAAGTTCTTCAGCAATCGAACTTATTTCAATAATATCATTATGCACTGTGAATAAATATCTGTTTTCTGTTTCTGAAGATAACTTAAAATCTTTAAAATTTAAAATGGAGATATTTTTTTTAGTCTTGGATAGAAAGGGATACGTCGTTTCCTTTTTCTTTTCTAGGTACGTATTTATTCCATTATTTTCATCATCTTCAATTAGCCTTTTGGCCACTTGTGACAGGGGATTTTTACCAACCCTGAGCATTTTTTTGATCATATATAATTTGTTCTCAAATGGATACGCGCTAAACGTATTTAATGCCCCATACATTTTGACTTCAGCAGTAACGTGCAGTAAATTGTGGATATTACTTGTTACATATGCCGCTCCGTAGAAATGTTTATAATGTTCAACATAATGTCTCAAAAGTTCTTCTGCCACAGGTAACAAATAAATGTAAGTTTCGCTGGAACAAATAGTTATTCCGCAGTAGAGCATCAAAAAGTTTGAAAACGCATTTGATGGCAATACATCAGGTAGAATAACTAAGCTAAGATAGTAAAAGAAAGATCGGAATTCCGATGCTTTCCAATACGCTAAGAAATCAAGGTTTCGCACTGAACGATGAATTTCAGAAGGCAATTTGCATTGGCTTAAAAAATTCGTTACTTTTTCAGTGTCACAAGCACGCCATTTTGTGATGTATTTTCCAAAATTTCCATCACGCCAACCTATAAGTAATCTTTTCATGATCCCTAAATCAATAAGATGCAGTGAGTCGCTGACTGGGAAATTCTTTACCATATCAATTGGTAGTCTTAGCAATGGTGAATCAGTTTTATGGTGCGCACCATAAGCCTTGTTCCGGAATCCATCATCAGTTTTTTCGGCACATCTAGAGTTGGGAAAGACTACGGTATGCGAAGTGTGTGAATACTCTCCAACTGTTACACATTTAAGACAACCATTTTTCCCGTTGAAGTTACAAACACCTGAAAAAGAGAAATATTTTAAAATAATAAGTATGTATAATGTTAAAATTCGACTCATGTGTATATGAAAGAAGTATATAATTAGGTACCTACCTTTTATATAAGCTCTCGCAGGTGAGTCGCAAATAAAACACCGTATCTTTATTGTGAACCTTCTTCCAGAATTCTGAAGGTAAATACCATCCCGAAGCAATGCTTCCATGTCATTAATAAAATCTTCCAAATAAGTGTTCAAATTTTTCGGTTTCCCTATTCCAAAATAAATGCCAATGACAAAGGGCCTGAAGCAAGGATTCTCAAAAACGTTGCAAAGTATAGGCCAAAATTCTTTTTTGGAACTTTTAAAGATTGGTAGACCATCTATATTTATATTCAACGAAATTGTTTCTGGCGCCTCTTTCCAACAAAGCAATATTTTTTGCAAAGGTATTAATATTCCATTGTGCCAATATTCACCTCCGTCAATAATTTTTAAGGTGATTTGTCTGGGTGTAGCTAAAATAGTTCTGGGGTCATTAGGTATGGTGTTTGGAATAAATTGATTGATTATTTTTGACAGATCCCTCAAAGCTGTGTGTGCAATATTTTTTTGAATAGCCCACTTTCTTATATCTTCACGAAATTTTTCTTTTTTGTCATATTCACTATATACACTGTCACTGTCTGAATTTTCAGAAACGTAAGATCTATCTATACATTCATGTTCAATGTCATGACTGCATCTGGATTCGGAGCCATTATCTTCTAATATTTGCTGTATACTTCCAGAGCTTTGTCCATCTAAACATGCACATCCTTCCACACCAAAATTTTCGGATACGGAACCCTCCCGTTCTAAAATTCCATTCACTCTTGGACCGTTGTTCACAAAACTTGTAGTTTGTTCAGGGTTGCCTATGCCGTCAGTATTTCTATTTAGTATTCTCAAGTATTCCGCATTAATTTTTCGGCGTATTCCGCCAGTCCTTCGTTTAGATTTCCACATTTCGAAATAAAATATCGCGATGATAGCGGCCTTTAACTGAATACCTAATACCTATGGTGCGCTAAAAATAGTCTTTGAGGATCTTATTTAACGGCATTAATAGATTAATGGCCTATGCTAGTACAAGTATTCAGCTCCAACCTGAATCAAAGGTTACAAGTAATCTAATTTATAGCAGTTTGCTATAATTTAGCATCATATAAATCACCCGTAGTGATCATGTGGACTATATAAGTGCTTTTATAAGACTGCCTGTAACAAGCTGATTAACATTGTAAAAGTTCAACTATGTGCAGCAAGACGCGTTATATTATTGTTAATCGATGTCACAGAATGACTGATTACGTTATAGTAGTTGACATGTTCTTTCTTAAAATGCAAGCATTTTAAGGGTACACTTGTAGCCTTTAGTTCAGATTATAGCTACTTAGAGTTCTACAAAAATGCTATATTGTAGCTGACGTTACTATTGATTGCTAAATGCTGAATAAAACTCACCTGTACACCTATATTGACGCTCGCAACATTACAGTGTTGTTTCCGTGGTGATTAACAGAGTCAATATACAGGCGAAAGCGTAATTTTAAGCGTTTGCAGTTCGAGTGTACTCTAATAAGTCTTCATAAATGCTAAAGTTACCGATGTGAACCCTATGTGACATACAATAATGCAGTTTTGTGTTACTTGGGCGGTTATGTTGATATGGGTACTGGTGTAAATGACACTTCTGTATTAGCATCAGAGGCATATATGTTTCTATTGGTTTGTTTAACTGAGCACTGGAAACTGCCTGTAGGGTTGTTTTTAGTGCATAGCCTAACAGGATCCCAAAAAGCGAACTTAATATTGCTATATCTAAGTAAATGCCATGAAGTGGGTGTACGTGTCGTATCAATTACGTTCGAATATATCCGCGATGGAAATATTAGGTTGTCGAATAAAGGATCCTAAAAATTTAAAGACTACGTTCAAACATCCTTCTTCAAATGACGATGTGGCTGTTTTCCTTGATCCTGTTCATATGTATAAATTGATCAGAAATCATTTCGAAAGTAAAAAGACTTTTCTAGATGACGAAGAAAATGAAATTGATTGGAGTTTTCTAGAAAAACTGAACGAGTTGTAAGATAAAGAAGGCCTCCATTTAGCCAATAAAATAACGAAACGTTCGCTTTATTATGCAATAATTTATTTCATATATTCAATACCAGAGATTTGAAGTAACGTGGATTTAGTCATCCCATATATAATGAAAATAAAGATAATATTCTTAATTATTTAGAACATGCGAAACAATATATTATAAACTTAAATATAAAATCCTCCAGAAAACGTTCTTTTAAAGAACACAACCAACAAAAGAAAATCATTATCAAAAGTTTTAAGCCTGTTTTAAGTACTCAAGCAAATACTGGATTTTTAGGAATGTTAGTGTGTATTGAAAGTCTCAAACACATAACTAATCTCTTAGATGAAGGTTTATTAAAATTCATTTCATCCTACAAGTTGACTCAAGATCATATTGAATTATTGTTTGGTGCAATCAGAATGCATGGCGGCCTCATTGATAATCGGAATACTAAACAAATTAAAGGTATATATATATAAAGGTATTTATAAAGTATATATAAAGTATTCTATGTCACTTAGAATTGAAAACAAGCGATACTGGAAATTGCATTCCACTACAAAATATTGCTGTTTTAAATTGCTCCTCAGCGCTTAAATGTATAAATACAAATAAAATATAAAATACAAATATAAATAGTGTGAACGTTTTGAAGAAGAAGATTCAGTATTGTTGACTGCACTAGAAACGGTTAAAGATGAATTTGACGAAAGAATTCTTGGATGTTGTTTACATAGCCGGTTTTGTTGCCGAGTTCTTGACAAAAAATTGTACAGCTTTAGCTACAGATCCGTTTATTTTATATCCTCTATGCACTAGGCAGTCGAAATATTGAGCAGCCAATCAGCAACTAGTTCTACCCTTTCGTCGATTGATATGGACGGGGAAGATCTTATAATTCTTTACCTATTTCGTAAAAAACGCAAAGAAAAGAAGACATTGGATTCATCCTCTTTTTCGGCACTTCAAAAGGCTTATTTCATACCTATTTTAAGGATTTTAGTGTACCTACACCCAGACTGGTTTTTTAAAATAACTAATGTCAGTGCAATCGTTCGGTAACCTTTTGGAAAATATAAGAAATACATCAGAAAATACGTGTCTGATTGCTATAACGAGTGTGCGGAGACGGACGGCAACCACATACGTTCGCATGCACTTGCTCTGGTTGCCGTGCAATCAGGCGCGTTGTAGTGGCTGCCGCAGTTAGTATTTTGTGGCCGCCTAGGTCTAGGCTCTTACCTTCCTAGGACCAGTTATTTTTTTTTTGACAAAACGGAATGACAGATTTTTAACTTCGGATATGTGAACTCACTCAACAACGACATCCGTTATCAAACGCCAAAAATACGCAATCCAATAAGATTTACATGTTAAACAAATCACTGTGTGAACGGGCCCCGAGTTGAAATTAGATTAAAAATGTCAGTATTAAGAAAATAATTCATACAAATACTAATGGATTCCTAAAAATAAATATCTAATTTGCGCTATTGTCATTAAACTTTTAGTTATTTAATATTTTTTATAATAAATATTCAACATTAATAACATTTTTTGCACTCTGACAACGCTAAGACAATATTAAACATTTTGTATTACAAGTCGTTGTATGTAATTATTATCATCGTTTCTTTGTAGTCATTACAACCCTACTAAATAAATGTTACTTGTAACACTTTGTCTACATTGAGATTTCTACTCATCTAATAACATACAACGTTCGTGATATGGGATTTTTAACTGCAATGGGAGAGAGAAGCAAATTCCCAAAAATATACGAAATCTTAGATAGAACCATAAGGAAGAAGTACCTTATGGTATGAGGCCTTAAAGTCTTAGTAGCAATAATGTTTTTTCTTTGCACAATACTAAAAGAGTAAATATGAGTTAATTAAGCTCTTACAATTCCATTTTACTAACTATTACAGCCTGATACTTAAAACTATCGTCAATGTTTTAGACATTTGCTTTTGAAAAATCTTTATGTGACTTTTGGTAATTTTTTTTATATTCTGCGATCAAATTGAGCACCTTACCTTTAGCAATATCAAGAGCTCTATACATATCTGTTGTAAAAGGATCGAAGTCGTCGTGTATTTTCTTTCGTCTGTAGATTCCTTCGCGGTGTAACAGCGCGCAATTCATGTCGTCCTGATAAAATGTCAACGCTAGATATAACATGTTTCAAAGGGCCTACGATTTCTATATGATAATGAGCGGCAGACAGACTGACTATCGTTTGATGTTAAAATACCTGGAGGAATTGCGCAGTCAAAAATTGGGCAGCGCGTCTGGCGACAGTATCCACCCCTTACAGAAAATAACCTATAAATGACAGCATGTGTGCTGTTGCGCTTCGGTGAGTGAGTAAGGGTTGCCAGAGCCCATTTCCCTATCCCTTGTCCTTAATCCTACTATGGCTAGCAACGCATTGGCAGCACCTGTGCGGTTGCTTGTGTTATAGGCGACGGTAGTCACCTACCAATTACAATCAAGTGGAATGATAGCCTTATTTGACTAGCTGAACTCGGCCACGCTTCGCTGCGGCCAGTACGGCGCGGTGGCGGCGTACGCATGGGGCGCGCGGTACTAGACACATTTGTCGTAGCTATATAATACTATTTGTCGTAGCGTATATAGCCTACAGCCTTCCTCGATAAATGGACTATTCAAAACAAAAAGAATTATTCAATTCGAACACAGATAGTTTATTACCTGGATTAACATAATATTGTAGGATACTTTTTATCCTGAAAAAAATGTTAGGTTCCCGAGGGATCGACTCAAAACAAAAAAACTGGGCGCCATTGTCGTCTTGGCGGCGCGGCGCCACCATCGCCATGGCGTCATATATATCGTCATATTTATGACGCCATGTATTTTCTCATATATTTTCTCAGATGTTATATTTTTCAACGCGGTCGAAGTCGTGGGTACCAGCAATAATAAATAAAAGTTAAGTATAGAATTAGCTGTCAATATTGCTCTTGATAATACAGGTTTATGTCCTTTAGTACAGATGATCAGAAATTGACAGGTAATAATAATAAATGTAAAGTGATGTCTGCTTGTATCTGTTTTTCAGCTTCTTCTTCTAAACAATACAAAGGATTTTATACAGTTTTTACCAATGAAAAGAGCAATAAAGGGAGAAACCTTGTGTACGAGCAACAGCTCGCACACAGGCGCGGCCCGCCTGGTCGTAGCCCGCGCGCATCAACAAAGCATTAAGCAGTCCGCATCAGTTCGCGCATGCGATCAGGCGTGTACTCATTATCATAGTTTCGTAATTATTCAGCAAAACACGTACGGGACACCGTACATAATGTGGTTTAATATGTCATGGTTTTGCTGAAATTGAACCCACAATGAGTCTAAGTTGATGAGCCTTTTATTGATAGATTCTGCTGTACGTCGTTCTAAACTGTCTTTTTTGAAGTTAACTAGAACTTGATTGATTGCTTCGATAATTTTATGCTGCTTATTTATGATAGACTCCATGATTATGATTGATAAAATAATCAAGAAAAATTAATATAGAATGATTTTACTTGATATGATGATAAGATGCGTGCTTGATAATGATAAGATGCTGATGCTGGCCTTACTGCTATGCTAAGGCCAAACGGTTGCTGATAAGTTGATAAGTACACTGTAAAATCCCAATGTTCGCTGGTCTTCCTCACTATATGAACACAACACTTTGCATATCACTCGCGAGGTTGTTGAAGACCGTTATGATATTTTATTTTATTTTTGCTCGAAGGACCATTATGTACGGTGTCCCGTACGTGTTTTGCTGAATAATTACGAAACTATGATAATGAGTACACGCCTGATCGCATGCGCGAACCGATGCGGACTGCTTAATGCTTTGTTGATGCGCGCGGGCTACGACCAGGCGGGCCGCGCCTGTGTGCGAGCTGTTGCTCGTACACCTTGTGTAAGTAAATAATAACACTGCACCAATGGGAGGCCGTGGCGAGTTGATAGTCTTATAACTTGAACTTTTCTAAAAAATAAAAATTAATTTTTATAAAAAATATGCTCACTTCGGTGACGTTGTATCTCAAGAAATCCAGAATCCCTTGCAAAGTACGCTGAGTGTCGCGGACCAGGAGTTCATAGAACACTATATGCAGTGGACCGCGAAAAGTCGTCAGCCACAGATGGTGCAGGTCTTCCCAAACGCGCAGCTGACTTTTCACATAGGAAGCCCAGTCTGCAGACAGAAAGATTTCAAATTCCAATAGGTAATACTGACTTTGGGAACAGGGAAAACTGGCACGAGGCCAAGCCCGGCGAATAAGTTGCTTTCTTCTCTGTTATCAAAAAATCGCGAGCGTTCATCACGCCTTACACTTATAAAAAGCAATTACTATACATCCAAAATGGCTGAAAATTGAAATATCGTCGTTGTCAAATTAAAATCTGCCATGTGCACTTTTTTGAGCAGAAAAGCAATGTTTTTTCTTCTTCCAAACGTGACATAATTTTTTAATTGATATAAGCAAACCTGTTCAGACGAACTCGGCCTCGGAGCAACCCGCACCTCAGGCAGCACGCTCAAAAATCAAACGATCGATGATTTTTAAGCATGCTCAAAATAAGCATGCTCATTACTAGCAATGTTTCGACTATGTAGTAATTGCTTAAAAATAGCATGATTTCGTGCTAGCAATGAGCATGTCTGTCCGTAATTTAAGGATTAGGGATTGAATAGGAAAATGGACTCTGGTGAAAAGCAGTGTGCCCTGCCACTACTTAACAGATCCAGACCAGAGCCAAATTTGAAAAGTTCATTTTCAAAATTGACCCTGTCGGGAATTGAACCCGGGATCCCTAAAGGCAGATATTGTTATCTACCAAATTTTTTTTTAATACTAATTTATGCCACAATTAATTTCACACCATAGTGAATATATTTTCCTCACATAACCTATGTACTTTTAATAAAGGAACTTACCAGACTTTTTTCGTTCGTGAACGTTTTCTCTGAAGGCCGCCTTTGGTGCGGTACCCACGTGACCTTTGTGGAGTCTATTGAAATCAGCCTGTGGAATAATTACAATAATAAATACATTGAATTGTTTAGTTCTCTATTCCCGAAATACTTATTAATAAGGTTAATTTTATTTGGTCTCCTTACTGTTTGAGTTATTATGTCTCGGTAGACGTGTAATGCTTTAAGCTGGCGACTAACATGAATATTCGCTCGATGTGAGCACGTTAACAAGTCGAATATTCGTCATGTTGGTACAGCAAGCCGAGCAGATCGATGACGAGCACCCGAGCTCCCGATCGGGCTCCACCCGGCTGTCGGTTTTTTGGCGAATTCCTTTGAAAATTACACTACACAGTCAAGTTAGTCGCTAGCGCAAGCAGCGCCGCGTACGCAGCGTTTAAGTTTCGCACTTTTGCTTTTTTTTAATAGTATTTTTGCTTTTTTTAAGAGCTTTTTGTAATAGTATTTTTGAAAATTAAAAGGAAAGCAGCTCTAAGTCCGCCATTTTGACTGCAACTGATGGAGCACAGTCGAACATTCGTCGCGAACAAACGAACAAATTCTCGATGCGAATATTCACATCGAGCAAATGCTCATGTTAGTCGCCGCCTTTATGTTATTGCCGTGGCACAATAATATTTGTACCATGTAGAAAGCTACGTTATCAGCAAGTAACATAGGCTACTTCCCCCCCCCCCCCCCCTCCCAATACAAAATTGCCGTTTTCCACAAATAAACATACATTTACTCGACGTTTATCCCAAATGTTTTAAAAATCAATGTCCACCCGTGCGAATCCGGGACAGGCAGCTAGTATGTATATATAGAGGAATACATAACGGATTTTGTAAGATATTATGTGCGTACCTATTTGATTATTTTTTATTGAGTCCATAAAACATTAGCTACTTAGCTGTTTTATGGACTCAGTAAGTTTCTTTTTTATGTTAAGGTGTTAAGATGTTTATGGCTACCTTCGCCTATAACATAAGCAATGCTACAGGTGCTGCAAGTGCACTGCCGACTACGTCATTAGGATTAAGGATGAGGGATTAGGAAGGGTTAGGGAAATGGGCCTGGCATCCCTTCACTCACTCACAGAAGCCCAATAGCGCACATGTGCAGTTATTTCACGGTGGTCTTATGTAAGGGGGTGGTTATTTCCAGACGGGCTGCCGAAATGATTGCGAAACGCAGTAATGCCCTGTCACTGCTTTCCAGATCGAGACCAGCGCCAACTTTGAAAAGTTCATTTTTCAAAGTTAAAACCCTGCCAGGAATCGAACCCGGGAACCCTAGAACAGAGCGTTAAGGCAAGCACCCTAACCACTCATACAATGGGCTCGTCAATAAGGAAATAAGAAAGTGCAATAAGGAATCAATGTTTTATGACAATAATTTCTGTATTATTTGGTCCTGTAATTTGAGACGGAAATTATAAAAGGCACAAAAATTACTGTCCGTCTCACATTCTTGTAATTCATTATTCTCTAATATTTATGCAATGAGACTTTGGTTTTGTTAATACAGCAAGCAAATGTTTTCCACTATGGAAATATTTACTTGCTCGACCGGGATCGCGCCCAGAGAACTTAGGTCTTGTATTAATTTTTGGAGGACAATCAATTCACTATGATTTTGACATGTTAAAGCATTAAAAACATTAACGATATACTTCAGCAATATTAATCATTCTTAAACAATAAAGCCATGCAAATTAATAAAATAAAAAATATTTACCACAACGATGATTTTTTGAAATGGTAACACAATATTACTTAAAAAGCAGATATTAACGGCGACAAATACTGAAAACAAGTTATCATTCGTTTAGTATTAATACCTAGTAAAAAGACGAAATAAAAAGAAGCCAAATTGATATTGCAACTTATGAATAATGTGTATTTGTAGTGAATATACAAAGTACTTTCCTAATACAATTTATTAAGGCATTATTTTTAGTAAAAACCTACTTTTTAATAAGCAAGTTCAAATATATTTCTACATTACTATCTTACCAATATGGCATCCCTAGGATTCCTTATCAATAGTACAGCTGATGCGAATCTTTTAGGGTCGCGTGGTGGTGCCTCATGGGTCTTCACCAACAGTACTGATCCATCTGTGTAATTCTAGGCTGGAAATCCATGCATCCTTAAACCATAGTCCATGTAGATAGATCCTGTGACTATGCCTAAAAATTAACATTCTGGTATTACAAGAAAAGCCATTACCTAATGCATATTATTGTGAGAAAAAGAAGCAGATGTGCCAATAATGGAGAGGTGTCCAATAAAACCTATAGGTCTGCACAAACTAATATTTTTTAAAGCAATTAATTAGGAATAAAGTTCATTTAATTTCACACGACTACAAACCAACTCATCTCTATGTACATATAAAAATGAATCCCCCGCGTGAACGGGTAGATCGATTTAAATTCGGTTTTCACTAATGGAAAGAGGGATGAACGAACGGGGAATGTTCATACATATAAAAATTGCACGCTAGTTATATTATAAAATTTAATTTTATCAATATATTTTATTTTAAACGATGAGGTTCTCGTGGAGGCCACGAATTGGAGAGCACAGCGTGGGATCCCCTGCGGCCAGGTGGACAGACGTCCTGAAAGGCTTCAAGGGAAGTGGGTTCAAGTTCAAGGAAGGGAAGAGGCCTATAAGAGGCTGATGATGATGACATATTATATTTTGGAGTTTACTCCTTAAGAATCCATTTTCATATAAGGCTCCCGTTAAAGCGTTAAATAAAAGGCGTCACGTTATCTATTTGTGTGACAACTGACACATGTATTTCTATTCTCCATCTTGTATGAAAAATCACGTTGAGGTACGAAAAAGTAGCGCCTTATAACCTGCTAGCGCAACAACATCTGTCCTCAAAAAATTTAACTGCATAGTGTAAACTCTATCACGACACTAAAGGGACTGTACATTTTATGGCGTTATAGAGAGTTGTCGTTAAATGGAGAGAAGAAACATCAGAATTATGAAAAGAAAAAGTTTATTTCAAGCTAGTAATTATGTACATAAAAAAATAATCTCATTTGAACGCTATTGCGTATATACTGTTATTTTTGTCTGACGTCTTTTGCTGCACCAGTAATTTTGTTGTATTTTTTTACTTATTTTATTCACATCTTGCGATATTGAGACATCTTGATGATAAAGGAAGTACTTTTCCAATAATTTAGCCGCTTCTAGAGCTTCTTCAATGCTTGGCGGAGGCTCCGGCTCATCTTCTTCATCTTGTTCCTGATCCTCAGTTTTGCACGTCTACACGTGCAATCCCAATTTGTAAACTAAAGAACGAATTTCTTAGAAAGTTTGGTTTGCATGATGCCGACAGTCGAGTTTATTACGGGCTAGGATAAATAATAAAGCAATAAAACGACAAAAGAACGTACACAGCTGCGGCAACTTAAAAGGTACTTTTTATTACTTAATTGTTGTCGTTATTGAGAGTGGGTGTAATGCTATATGGAGTGTATCATTGTATGCAAAACAAGCTAAACCAACCAAAGACGAGTGATTTCGACGCTTTAGGGAGTTTGTCGTTAAATCGAGTGACGTTATATGGAGTTTACACTGTATTTGGAACTTATAAAACGTAGTGACATCGTGTATACCGAACATAACTAACATAACTTTTGTTGGAAAATACATCTAAGTATGTAACTAAAGTAATTAGGTATCCAGTATCTATTGACACGAAGAAAATTTTATACATTTAAAATGAGTAAACTCAAGTTGTGTGTCGGAGCTGACACACACTTTTTTAACTATATATTAACTTTACATAGTATAAATTAGTTGCTGCCTGTGTTTTGTCAGTATATCACTATCAGTTAGTTAATTTTTCACCGAAGGTTTATATATAAATATATTAAAATCTAATTAGATCCATGCGAAACCGGGCCTCTAGTATATTATATTTTGACAAACCCATTGGATGAGGGGTTAGGGTGCTTGCCTTAATGCTCTATCTCAGGGGTCCTGGGTATGGAAATGAACTTTTCAAAGTTGTCTCTGTTCTGGATCTGGCAAGTAGTGGCACGGTACACTGCATTTCAGACAGCACTCTGGCAGCAGTTACCACCCCTTTTCAGAAGACCACCGTGAAATAACAGCATAGGTGCTGTTGTTTCGGTGAGTAAATAAGGGATGCTAAAACTCACCCTATCCCGTCCTAATCCTACTATGGTTGGCAATGCACTTGCAGCAACTGTGGCATGTTTGTGTTTTAGACATGAAGAATAGAGGTAAGGAGGACCAACTTTATATAATGCAAAAGTGGCAGATGCCACCATTAAATAGAAAACACTGTAGTAGTATTTTATTCACAGTGGTTTCGTGAACTATGTAACTAACTAATTATATCAATCCCCAATGTGCCATTCTGGCCAATTTATGATCCAGTATTCCATAGTTGTAGCTTGACACTTATTCAGTTTAACACCTGTTAAACTGTATATTAGGTTAGTTAAGTTAACAATATAAATTAGCCTCCTTACATCCATTCTCTGTGGTTATAGGTGACAGTAGCCACTTACTATAAATTGGACCGTCAACCTGATGGATAGTGGCTACCGGATGGCAAGTAAGCCTTTCTGTCGCCATTAACTTTAAAAAAATATAATCTAAGATTTGAATGACAATTGTAACCAATTTAAAACAGAAATAAAGTAAATATGAAAATTGGAAATAAAGAGTATATGCATAGGATGCATAGAAAACGGTGGAGATCTTCGAACAAAACTGTTGTACCCAAATTAAGTTTGTAGAAGTCTACCAATTGCCATACAAATCGCAGAACTATTCACTAGTTAATTGTTAGATCAAATGGGTCATTTAAAACTAAGCCCAGTCTTTTATACATTTACTATTTAAAAAAGATTTTTACCTGTCACCTGCTGCAACAAATATCTTAACCAAGTGTTGCCACTACCCGGGTAGGAAACTAGAGCAGTCACGTTCGCCTTGGGAGGCACATGCCATCGTAGCTCTTTACACCAGCTGACCAGAGGGATTTGACGGAAAGACAAGCGATTCATATAATTATTTCCATAATACACTGTTTTAGCACCATGCAAGGGGCTCAACATAAAAAGAATGATTGAAAAATATAACATTATAACTGTTGCGGCGAGTAAAAATATCGATCTTCGCGACATGATCACTCTCTACTGAGACATGATTAAATTTTTCTTATATAGATAGTTGATTCAGATTTTACATCATTCTCTTAGGAATTTTATTCAGACTCATGCTAATTTATAAACACCACCACGCAACTTATAAACATACTGATTAAATCTGAATTGAGAATGTTTACAAAAATTATTAGCTGGCGTAACAGAAATTTTCGCCTATTTACGTCAGAAATACGACGAATGCTCGACGAGCCCTTATTAGTCACTAAAACATTATCTCTTGCATCCGTAAGCTTTTTCCATGATTACAGAAACACGGCAGCAGCATAAATATATTTTATCTGGTTGTTACCCAGTAGGCACAAAAACTTTACAGAGATTTCGCGGTTAAAAAGGAGCTCCATTATCAGATATATGTACGTATATGGTACGACGATGCTGGTTTCACTATTCAACATAAGAATATACTACAATGAGCTATTATAGAGAATAATTATAGTCAATATTCTTAGTTTTATTACTCGATCGACTACTAGTATAGTACTACTACATTGTGTAGTGTATTAGATGGTATTAGTAAATAAAGCAGTGTGACCGTTTCAAATTTTATAAACCTACTAACGAACTGTATGAAATATACTAAAAAATACCAAAACCTAAATTCAATTATACCAAAATTCGACTAAAATTTTTGCTTCATATTTTGAAAATATTGCAAATAAAACACATATTTTTTAATCCAAATTGTTTATTCTAAATCAATAGTATAATCATTATTACTTAATTTATTTACTTTAAGCATGTCTGTCGTCGGATCAAAGGAAGTACAACCTTCTGTCAAACCTTGTTTGACATGTAGGATAGAAGAAATGTGATTTGATGTAAACCTGTTTCTGTATTTAGTTTTGACCATGTTAACTTGCGAAAAAATTCGTTCACACTGTGCATTAGAAATAGGCAAACACATTAAACATTTAACAAAATTGGCCAAATGTTTATATTTTGGAATTTTTTGGCTATCAACCATATTACCAACCTTACTCCAAAATTGTTCACAATTAACTGTACTGGTACTAGTACCACACATCAAATTTTACTAGTACCACACATCACAAACACCAAATAAGCAAGCAAATTTTTCCGACAGCACACACGATCAAATTTAACTCTACTACAGGGAAAAGGGAATCCCCTGAAATAAAACTGACAAACATTCATTCATTTCATTCACTCGGTCGGCGTGTAAAAGAGAAAGATTGCTTCAATAACACAGTGTGCGACAAAGACAGCGCAAGAAACGATCTTGACTGGGTTGCTAGGTGAATATACCAAAAAAATACCACGAAAGTTGAAATTGTACCAAAATTATACCGATTTATAGTAATATACTAAAAATATACTATCGTCATTCTTCGAAGCCTCAAATATACCAATTTAGTACTGAAAATACCAAAAACGGTCACACTGAAATAAAGTGTAAATAAATAAAATGAACTTATGAATGAAAATATGTCAAATTGTCAATGTCATGTTACCCACAGACTATCATAGATGCTAGTGTTACTCACATGCAAGAGCATAAAATGAAAAAATAGTCTGTAGAACAAATAACATAAAAAATTGGACTCCGGCTCAATGTTGTTATAACATAAACACGAGGATACGAACTAACGAATAACGAACGAGAACGACACTTGCTTGCGTCGTCGTCGCGTCGCTAGGTCACGCACGCACGCTCCATTGACTCCATTCACGCTCGCTCGCTCAAAGACACCTCAAGGATATGTACTCTCTAGCTAGTCTGTCTCATGGGCATGGGGGAAGTAAATGGTTTTAATAAAATCTATTTATTATGTACAATAATTTATTACAATATTATGTAGGTATCTATCTACAAACAAAAAATAACATTCTATGTACTGTTTTCACAAAATAAAATAAAAATAAACTAAACCCTATTCCACAAGTCGAACTCCTATGGAACTTAGACCAAATAAGAATTATAAAAAAAAAGAATTCCAGACAGAATTTTGCGAACATAGTGGAGCCGGTTTTATAAACACGTGTGCGTGCGTGCGTAGGTTGAGGTTTTATGTTACTATTATAGCTATAACCTCATTTTATTGAAAATATTGATTCCTAAAGTTACCCAAAGATCCATCTTCCTTTTTATTTTTTGAAGACTACTTTTTACACCATTGAGATGATTGAGACTGGTTGCTCAACTAATGAGGCGAGGCGTAGTTTGCTTGATTTGCATTTGTGTGCTTGTAACCCTGTATGTACACGACGAGTCGTTGTTTTATGGTTTTACCGGCTTTAAAAATACCACTAACCATAGAATAATAACGCCTAGAAACCGAGTACACGCACGATAAGTGAGGCAATTAAAACCAAGCTGTATAAGCTCGGTAAGCGAACAGCCCGCGTCAGTGCTCAAGATCAAGTTGTAGCGCTAAAATATCTCTGGTTTTAATTTTAAAATGACGGTTTGTGCCATAAACGGGTGTCACAGTGCATCGGAAAAACATAATAAACAATGTAACATAACATTTCACCTGTAAGTATTACGTTTAATCTAATATTTTTACGTAAAATAATCTCCATTGTAAAAACATTAATTAAAATTTTTTACCATGACATAATATCAAAATGTTGCCAGTGAAAGGAAATTCTTTCCCCAAATTTTGATATATTTTTATTTAATTTATTAATTTCATGTTATAAAATTAATAAACCCTTATTTAATTGATACCTTTGATATCGATTCCTTTGCATTGCACGCTTTGATATAGGGTTTCCAGTATGAAGAAAATAAATTTCTTTGTATTTATTTGACTCTAATTACGTTTTTTTTTTTTTTATCAAACTTCAGTCTTTACGGATAACATTTCGTGTTCTTTTCATTGTAGATTTCCTTCTGATCCAGTTATTGCGGCTCGTTGGACCGAAAAAGTTAGACTGAATCGAAACGATAACTGTTGGAAGCCAACTAAAAACACTAAAATATGTTCTTTGCATTTCAATGACAAAGATAAATATGTTACCTTTAGCGCGGCTAAAGGTAGCGCGGCTTATAGTTCAATTTAGCGCGGCTTATAGTTCAGCGGTACCTAAGAATTCGTTTCTTCTATGAATCAAAAAAAGATAATATTTCGCAAATCGTATCATCGAAGCGACAATTATTTAGGAATCAGTTACAGTTCCAAGGCTATTGAGTCGGCTGGCATCTTGTAATGCAACCTTAGTGAAGAAAAAAATACTTTGTATCCTTAAATATATATATTATAATTCCAATATTTCCATTTTATGATAATAATTCCAAAAATTAAATAATCCTAAACCAGTTATACCTAAGGATAAGTTATCCTACCTAAGGAAGAAGCGTTTCCAATTTCCCTACTGTTGTGGGAAAATCGTGGAAGCTAGCAACATTTTTTGTACACTTGTGTGCGTGTCACAGAGCGTCAATACGTGTGGCTTACGCATACATCAATTATATTTGTGCCTCATACTCCGCAGTTTTTTTATATGAAACTATCGTTCTAGGCGTTGTTATTCTAAGCCACTAACTATAACCATGACAAGTACAAGTATTAAAACAACACGTCATAGAGTTTACGTGTTTACTGAGTGCCAGTTGTGTTATGCTACCTACATTCTAAATAGTTATCAGTCACCAATCACTACCAATTCTAATCTAAATTTGTTAACAACGGTTATGTACCTACCTACTGGTATAGTGTGCTGCTTGATTTCCAGTTCCACTCATTTCGAACTAAAGAATTCAGCAGTCGTTGCGTTAATTCTCTTTTCTACTCAACAAATCAACCTAGATCTTATTAGCAAAATCATTGTACAATGATTTTGCTTTATAAAGGGCATAGGTACCAAAAGAATAAATAAAATAAAATACTTAGGTACTGTGTACCTTTCATAGTGATTTCTTTTTCTTGGATTTAAGTATATACCTACTCCTTTAAACTCTTTCAAGTTGTTGGTATTTTTTTTGCTTTCTCAATAAACACCTAAGTAGGTATCCTTCGTAATACCCGCTATAGAAACAACAGACGTGGTAATGTTTCAAGTTTAATGTGAGACTGAACAGAAAAGAGGAACAAATCCTATCAACTTTTTAGTTGACAGTATGAGCATACCAATCAATACACAATTTGTAAGTGATACTTGATAATCAAGTGGACTGATTTAGATTTTGTTGAACAATTTTCGAGTTGGTTTATACATTCCCATAGGCTTATGAACAGTTGACATGATTAAAGTTTGTACTGGCTCTAATTATTACTAATTTTAGTAATAGATTATCCTCCTCCTATCAATTATTGCTAATTTATCCAACATAATCAGGCATTTGCAATCTCATAGGTACATAACTAATAAACTTGACTTCTAATCTCCTAGTAAAAAGTAAAGATTTTTTTATCAGAAACTTATGAATGAACAAAAATGAAAAATATGGACAAGAGTTCTGTTTACATACATGAGCAAACAAGTCATACTTAATACTGCCTATACGAATAAAAATAAAACAAAACTCCCAATTCATAATCATAAGTTGTATTTCATATAAAAATTTGTTACGAAGAACTGGTGTATCTGAGCTTTCTCAAAATTGTCTGACAATTTTCTATATTGCCTGTGCAAATTTCCAAATACATTTGCAAAGGAAGAACACGTGGGGAATTTATTTGAAGTAATATTTCTCTCGCTGTGACCAAGTCTCCTCTTAATATGTGACACACTGCAGCCTTTGCCCAAACTGAAAGAGCTATCATATCGCGCATTTTATTTGGAAGTCCTGTAACAAGTTCGTGGATCATGGGTGGATGTAAATGTTCTATAGCATCTGTTATTCTGTCCAAGTTGATGAGAGCTTCGGCTGCATAAATGTGTGCCCATACTTTGTGCGTATTTGATGGCTCTGGTTGACTTAGTAAATCATTTGCACTTGTTAGAGCCGCCAAAGGGTCCTGTAAGTTCAGTAATACATAACTTTGTAGTATAAATGCTGCATTTTTCACTTCACACGCTTGTTTCCAACTTATCGGTGGCGCTGGGGGAGTTTGTATCATAGGAACCGTTACATCTTCAGGTGGACTCTGATCTGGTAGTAATGTTATAACATTCCTTAAACATAAGGCAGCAAATTCTAAGGATAGTGTTGGTATAGCATATGATTCTCCAGATGTTGAATATTTTTCTTCATTTTCCTTTGCAAATAGAATTCGAGTGTGCGGTCCGCTACCTAATTGCTTAACTGTAAACTGATGGGTATCCTCATAACAACATTTCTTTACACAACATTCTGCTAAATGTAGCCATATTCTAGGATTGTTAGGATAGTGACGCGCCGCTTCGACCAAACATTCGAATGCTCCTTCTATGTTTGTTGTTGCCAATAAAGCCAACCCTAAATTGTATACATAAATAGGTTTATCTCTACATGCTATAAGTCTTTTGCTGTCTTCACTTTCCATTGCTTTGAAATGTTCCTTAACGGCGTGTTGAAAATATTTTGAGGCTAAATAAGGTTTTTTTATAGATAAATATATAACACCAAGGTCGTTGTTGATGGCTGCCCATATGTCTTCACCTTGAGTTCTTAAATTATAATTATGTTTAATCGTTTTGTAGAGGCCCAATGTGTTTGATGATTCATTCACATTACCATTAATGAAATGTTGTTGCGCAATTATGAAGATATTTTCAATAGAGTCCTGATTTAATTTCAATTTAATTTTATGATTCAACATTAGCTGCGCTCTGCTGATGAGTCTTTCAAATAAATCTCTTACACCATTATTGCCTTTAAGTAATTGTCCATAATTCTTTGCTACTTCTAATGTTTTGTCATATGTTCTTCTACAGAGAGTTGCTTCCATTAAAAGAATAACAATTTGCTGTAGTAGTTTAATGTCTTTCACACAGTTTGATATTAAAAGTTTTTCTAATATAAATGCGCACTGATAGTAATGACGAGAATGATACAATACCACAGCATAGTTGTAAAGTGCAAAAGGTGAGTGTTTATGCACTTCTTTCAATTCTACATCTGGAAATGTCAAACCGTTTATTACATTGAGTGATTTCTTAAAACCTTCTATGTTTTTCATATCACCCGCCATAAATTCCACTAACATTTTATTGTGTTGAACACGTTTATTATTGCTTCCAACAAGTTTTTCCAATTCTATTAGATGTTTGAGTGCCGTTGCGTAGTCCTTCTTCAAATAACATTGGTGCGCCAAAACGGCTTGCTCTTCGTTATCTCTTAGATTGGCCATAATTTAATAGCAAAATATATTGTCTCCTGTAAAATAGAAAATATGTACAAAATTTCGATCTTAAAAAGAAATTTTAGTTAACCTTCGTAAAACTACGTTGTTTGTCAGTTGTTTTTTTTATAAAATACGGTTTTAATTTTAGTTTCAACATAAAGTTGAAGGTTAAATCTTGACATTTCCAAAGACCACAATAAGTATGACATTTCAATTTGTATGACGTTTAAATGAACGACGTTCAAGTAGTGTCTATGCGTTCATGAGAAGAAAGTTGGGTTATTTAGTTATTTATAATAAGTACTCTATATTCAAGTATATAACGATGCATTCAAATAAGTCCATAATAAGTCACAGCATAATACACTTGTTATTTACATGAATACTTGTCATTTGCCAATACCATATAAGACAACGAGAATAACATACAAAATGTGCGAGAAATGCTTAACAAGTAGAAAATTAGTTAACGGAATCTAGCGACACTGGCATTTTAACCACAAACATAAGAAATATAATAAAAATGAGATCGTTATGTACTCAGTCAGTAATTTTGATATATTATGATATTACAACAAACCGAAAATTACCACAAGAATAATAAAGATAACATTCTCCTATACTAACGCAACCATGAAAAGCCAAAAGTGAATTTTATTGATACACCTTCTAGTCAATCTATAATAATGTGTTAGTGCTTACATATTTATTATTTTCTCTTGTTCTTAGTTATTTTTACAGGAAGTTCTTGAATCTTCTATTGACTCAATTTGAAACGAAACCATAAATTATATTTTATGTCATAGCAACACTCAAGGATTTCCCCTGTAGCATGTGCTCGCTACAGACGTAAAAATCTAATATAATTAACCGTATTTAACTAAATTATCAAAAATAATATTTATCTAAGTAAAAAGCTAATACTTTAAAGTTAAATACTTTAAGTTAATATCTAAGTTAAAAATAAAATAAACCCAATGCTGATCTTCAAAGGAAATTATTCTCATATTTTTATCTAATGAGTTAATAAAAAATTCTTTAATCCTTTACTAAAATTCTAAGGTGATTATTATACAAATTTTATGCATAAACAGACTCCCAGTCGCAGATGCCGCGTGGCTCTACGAGTATTCCAAGGAAGTTTGTGAGAGATGGATGAATATTTTTTTATTTTTATTAAAGATGGGTTTGCTCCTGACCAACATCTATCCATGTAGGAAGGATGAGGCCCCTCACCCAGAAAATGCCTATTCACTCGAACCTTGAAAAGATTTGGGTTATATGAGCTCGGAAATACAGACGCCCCGGCAGGGAGTTCCAATCCTTAGCAGTGCGCATCACAAAAAATGTTTTAAAGCGCTTGGTTGAAGGCATAAACTATTGGATGGATCTTCATGAATTTTTACAATAACATGTTAAGTACTTTTATTACATCAGAATAACACTACCTATATTCTGATTTATAAAGATACACGGACGTAGTCGTGAGTTTTTTAACATATCGTAAAGCCACGCAAATGAAAACCACTATCTACGATTTATCGACTAGAAATACAAGAGTACAACTAAACCGCCTCCATTCCACTATTTGGACTGTGTTGTTTGATCAAACCTATTTTGATAAAATTACAAGATCGATTTGCACCAATAAATCGCTAAGATATATCTTTGGCGTTACCTGCATGTGTAGCGCGCATTAGTTACGTATCCTTATCTATGACAATACGCTAAGGAAGGTATTGTATTCTATGTATTAAAATATATAATCTATGTATGTATAACAACATTATATGTATTGTAAAACTGTGATTATATGCACTAACTAAATAGTATTTGTTTGTATAAACTTATCACTATTCACTTTTCATTTCACTGTTCAATCAATTGTTCATTGCTGTTCAGTGTTCATTAGCAGCAAAGAGTATGTAGGACCAAACCCGAACATTTAATGTTATTGTTGTCTTTTTGTTTTGTTGTTACTTTGTGTTTCATTCAGTTCAGTAAATAAAATACTCGGTTTCTCGGTAAACAATTACCGATAAGTAGTGTTACTTGGGTTGGGTATGGGTGCTCACAGACAGTAGAACCTAGAACCATCGATGTTTAACTAGACTTGACCTCCTATCCCTTGCATAAAGGTAAGAAAATTTTTAAACCATTTTTTTTGAACTGTTCTCCTGTTTTTTTTTTCTTTTTGTTTTGTTTCTTTCCAAAATGTCTTGTCGCAACATATTATTGTATAATAATATACAATAATGTTATTTCTCTGGAAACTGTTTTTAAAATTACCTATATTTATACATAACGTTACCTTTGTTCTTTGACTATAAAAAAAATATTTCAGGCGTTTATTCAAGGCATAGCTTATTCTGGATTAATATTAATAACCTTGAGCATTAAGTACTTAATAGATTTTTGTTATTGCCTGTATAAGGCTTGCTAAGTAAATTATTTCGTAGTATAGGGTATAGGATCTCTAGTAGTTACTAGTTAGCTAGGTACCTACTTGAATTGAATTACTAGTACTATTACGAGTTACTAGTAGCTTCATTTGTTTAGCAACTGGTGCCCGCGACTTCGTCCGCGTTGAAAAATGAAAAATATGACATCTTTATCGCTGTGACAATGGTGGCGCCGATTTTTTTATGTTTTTAGACCATCCCTCGGAAACCTAACATTTTTCCAGGATAAAAAAATATCCTAATATGTTAATCCTGGTAAGAAACTACCTGTGAGCCAAAGTTCATCCAAATCCATTTAACCGTTTTAGCGTGATTGAGTAACAAACATTCAAACATAGGATTTTGATAAGGAAGGTTAAAGTCACGAAAATGTAATGTAGGTAGATATATGTTTAGGTACGCGTGGTAGGTATAGGTATATTTGTTATAGCCATCGATGGGTTATAGATAGCGCGTACCCACAACTTTTTCTGTCGGTTAAGCCATTTCTGAGATTAGCGTGCACAAACGCACAGACAGACAAAAATTCTAAAAACTTTTTTACTTCCGTAACATAAGTAAGTACCTACTAAGTACTTTTTTTTAATCTTTAATGTACAGACACGGCTCGTTTAGGACTTTATTATATGTATAGAAGATTATAAATTAATATGTAACGACATTCGTAAATACTTCTGTACGCATTGCTGATGTCTACACAAATATCGTATCTAGTCGTAATAAGACAATAAATTTACTTATAAGTGAGTTCGATAACGATCCTCTGGTTATGTATTTGTTGGGCGATCCTTATCAATCATCATAATATGGATCCTACATAATCAAGCAACGCCTGCATACGCTTTGTGTTGCTTCGACAGAGTCTCTGGTACCGCCTAGTGTCACGTTTGATAGAAATCATACAAAGGCATGTGAACAATTGCAATCCGATCTGAATGACTTAACAAGGTGGTGTCATGCATAGATAAGTATGTGTATATTTGGTGTCATGATTCGGGCCTTGTGCTTAGGGTTGCCAGGCCTCAAAATCGAAAATCAGGACACAGCCTTATATTTAGCCGGACATTTTGCCATAAAAGCCTAACACACTGGTTTTTAGAAGAAATAGTTCTGTTTATTTGCGCATTTATTACTTTAAGACTTGCTCTACTCTTTATTATGTATCATATATTGTTTTCTTAAAGTAATTTGTAAGATCGCGAATCATGCGCGTCCGCGTGATTCTGGCCGCTGAGGGGTTGACCAAAAGCCTAACAAAAGCCGGACGGGCCGGACTTGTATATATTTGGCCGGACACAACTGTAAAAAGCCGGACATGTCCGGCTAAAGCCGGACGCCTGGCAACCCTACTTGTGCTTAACGCAAACAAAACAAAATTGTTAATTATAAAATCACCGTACATTAGACAACTCTCTATAAAGAACTTACTAGCCCATGAACGTGATTGTTTACACGTTCTCACGTTATTACACGTTATTTTACAATAAACTGTATGTAACTGTCCATCTATAGAAATTGTCAAAACCCAAAAATATCTCGGATTAACTAAAGACGACAAATTTAATTGGAAGCCTCATATCGAACAGTTTGCGGTAAACTAAGGACTTTCCTTGCAAATATTACGATATTAAAAAATCGCATTCCATTTAAAGTGAAACTTATGCTTAAATATGCACTGGCAGAACCCTATATACAATATTATATAGCATATACAATATTACATACCCTATATATGGCCTTAATAGTTACGGTCGCACTTATAAAGCTCATATGAACATAATTTACAAAATACAAGTAAAGATTCTAAATACATTGGTCTCCCCTAAATTAAAAAAATATATGTTATGAAGATGAAAACGATCTTTTTAAGCACTGTTGTAACATATATCAATAAACACTCAATTTGCTTTTTCACTACTGAAAGGACATTACTTTAACGAATCCTTGAAGAGAGTGATGGAACACCTGTATGCACTAGGGCAATTTCAAAGAAGTGGATACGTACCTACACAGCGCGCCAATAATACGTACAATACAAAATTATTGTCCCGCGCTTTAATAACAATTAAAAATATTAAAGTTAAATTAAAGAAATATTTTTTAAATTGTATTTGAATATATCAACATAGTAATATCAATAATATTATAATAGTATATCAACATAGTATTTATTGTATATATGTTAAATCTTTTAATATTTTCATAATAATTTAAAGCATAAATTAGCACAAGGTTAAACCTAAGTGATTTTAGTGCTATCATTATATTTAGTTTTCTTTTTAAATTGTTAAAATTATAAATAAAAAATAAATAAAATAAATAAACGTCTGACAGTGTGCAATTGTGCATTGGGCTGCGGTTCAAGGAACTGTCAAAATTATGTAGAGTCCATTCGATAATCTAGTTTACAGTGTTATTGAGGATAATTATAGGAAAGACATTAATTAGTAAAATATTCTAATAAATTAGAAAATATAAATGTTGGTAATAGACTCTATTCTTAGTTTTAACTAAAACTAGATACTTAACATAAAATAAAATGAGTGAAAATAATGAAGAGGCAAACGAAACGTCCACCCAGTGTTCTTCTTTCTCTACTATCCTACCGACATTAGAAGTGGGATAGCAACCGAGACAACAACCAGCATAGCAACCGGGATAGTAACCGAAACAGCCACCGGAATATGCAACCTCGAAAAAGAAGATAACCAGTGAATCACAATGGCGCTTATGTTTGTAATGCAGAACGAATGCAGAAGGCACGCATCTAGCCTTAATACAAACCCTGAAATCTTCAAATATGGGTACACAAGTCTCATTACTTAAGTTTGATCCTGACAACGGAGATGCCGACGCTAAATCCTGGTGCGCGACAGCTGATTTGTGTTTTAACGACAGTCCACTCGAGGGAAGCCAACTTATCATAGTCATAAGTAAGGCCTTAAAGGGAGCGGCATCAACCTGGCTTGCTCGCATCGCTTATCCTGGGATCACATGGGAACAATAATAATTTAAGGACTTATTTCACTATAGAGGTTTGTCATTGCCGCTACAGTGATAAATTTAAACACAGATAGGCCAAAAGAGAGCGAAAGTTATGCTGTATAATACGAGTCGTTTGTGACACGTCTAAAAAATAAGTCACTACGCGGCAATGTCTACAAAAAGAATTGCAAGCGTTTTCGTACCGCTTACATACATATTATTACATACATACATAAGGTACTACCTACATATTATTACATCAACAAATCAGATTTAAAACGGAAGCGTTTCACACACACAAGACAACAAAAGCGAATATAAAGGAATCAACATCAACAACTTCAATACCACCCAAGCGAGAAGGACCTCAACATGCATCAGATGGACCCATACAATGCTACAAATGCGGTGTGGCGGGACATATTGCATCACGCTGTTCAGCTGACGGCAGCATTGGCAGCATCATCGAGTCATCGCGAAGCGGCGGCGCAGATCCTCACGCGTAACGGCGCTTGGATTGGACGTTTGCATGGTGCAGCCTCCTACCGGAAAGCCTCCTAACCAACAGGTGTGCTGTACGATTTTCATTCGATTCGGGAGCTGAATATGAATATTCGTTAATAAAATAAAAGATGTCTGGAAAGACAATTCCTGGCACTATTTCATTAACCGTTGTAAGCCAAGCGGTAATGTTTGAATATTCAGTACCGAACAAAATATATATAATTTAATGTGTGTTTATGAGAACATACTATAGAGATTTTATTTAATGTCTTGCCGAATGTTTATATGAACAGCGATATCATTTTGGGTCGCAAGATTCACATTAGGGCTTTGTATTCAGCTTATCGGAGTCTCAAATTAGGCCAGTCAATGAAAAATTATAGAGGGAAATGCTTGGAACACAATTTTTGACTTCATAACTTTGTTTGGACTAGTTCGGAGGTAAACATATCAAAAGTCCCCACCCGTAGCCCTAAAGCGGCGAGGGGAGGGGGGGTTTGAAGGGCCAATTTTTCGGCTTTTTGCATATATCTCGGAAACCATGCGTCCTGGTGACATGAGGTTTTAAACAATATGAAAGCTGATTAAATTTGCTACAATTTTTATACAGTCATGTTTTTCGATATCTTGTATAGTTTTCGAGATATCCGCTCTTGAAAATCTGTAATTATGGAAAAAAAAATTGCTTTATATTTTTGCTTCACATTTTTGCTCTTTTTGACCAGTTAACTCTTTAACGATGCAACGGTGTCTAAATAGCACAGATACTTATATAAAATATGTACTTGTAGGCCCACTGACGACGGTTTCTCACACTTAATCAAAGAAGATCTAGACCACTTAAATGGGAAAATATTTTGCTACGACTATGAGTGTTGGTTACTAGGTTCTAAAGGTATCAAATTAGATGAGCGGGTTGAATAAGATAACTGCCACAAATGACAGACAGACCACCATAGAATGTCTAACTTAAATGTAAGTACTTACAGGAGATGATGCTGCAAGATCGCTAGATTCGATCATAACACCTTAGGTTGGTACACGTACACACACAGGCACTCACATACATATAGTTCGTTCTTGCTGGCCAGCGTATGTTGCACTTCACAGTAACCTTCAGCGAGCACTCTATGGGTTCTGGGCGATGCGGAAGGCGGTAAGGAGACCACCAGCGTGATGGTACAGCGAGAGGAATTTTGGTAAAAAAGCGCGTGAGCGATGAGTAGCGACCGTCCGGCGGCATAGATCGATCGAGACCAACTGGTTAGTACCTTGCAGCGAATCAAAATAAATTAAAAATATTATGAAGGTGGGTAAATAAAAAATGAGCACCGGTATTGGCGCGAACATACTCCCCGGCTTGAAAGTCCGAAGGATTTCAATGAGCTACATACTGTTTCCATTGTTAAAGTTGAATAGCACTCATTGATAAATGTAAATAGAGACAGACGTTATGTGAGAAACATGCGTAAAGTAATATATACATGAGTTATAACTAAGCTAATGAATAATATGTAAGTAATAATAAAAGGTTAAGACACTATTGATTTGGAAGAGGACACAGCTTTACGTTGGGACGTTTAAATATCTTCCCTTGCGAACGTATTGACGCAACCCGTACAACCCCATCGCGGCCAGGAAACAACTCTTCCACAACTCCATTAGGCCAACGCAGAGGCGGTACGTCATCTTGACACAATAAAACGACTGTCCCTAGTTTGATTGAAGCGCTCTTCTTAAACCATTTCATTCGCTGCTGAAGCGTATGTAGATAGTCCAGCCGCCATTTTTTCCAGTAACCTTGGACTAAGCTATCTAGTAAGTGTTTGCGACAAATTAAAGATTTATCAGCGTCAACATCGTAAGCGGGTAAACTCCTTAGCGGAGTAGTCATAAGAAAATGAGCAGGCGTTAGTATTTCCGGTTGAGGCTCATCAGATAAAAGTCCTAACGGTCTAGAATTCAACAAACACTCAATTTGAGTGAGTACGGTGAGCAATTCTTCGTACGACAATATTTGTTGTCCTATAACGCGATGTAAATGTGTCTTTACACCCTTGATATTTGCTTCCCAAAGGCCACCGAAGTGGGGGGCACGCGGGGGTATAGTTTGAAACTTAATGCGGAATTTCGCGAATTCTGAGTTAAAAGCCGATTTTGTTGCGTTTGAATCTAGGAAATCGTAAAGTTCGCTTAAATGACGTTTGGCGCCTATAAAATTAGTAGCGTTTTCTGAGTAAATGCAAGCGACAGGACCACGTCTTGAGATAAACCGTTTAAACGTATCAATAAACGTTTCAGCGGAGAGATCTGAAGCAATCTCTAGATGGATTGCTTTAGTGACAAGACACACAAACAAACAGATGTACGCTTTTGTGGTACGTACGCCACGATGTCTGGTCATAGTAAGGTTAATGGGTCCCGCATAGTCCACTCTTGTGTTAGTAAAAGCTTTAGCCTCTAGAAGACGCGAAGAGGGTAGACTAGCCATTAGAGGCGTTTGCGAACGCGGTGCACACTTAAAGCATGTATTACAGGATTGAACACGTTTGCGAATAATACTACGAGCGGACAATATCCAGTAACGTTGACGTAGCAAAGACATAAGTAGACTAGAACCAGTATGGCAATTGACGCGATGATGATGATCTATGAGCAAATCAACAATATGATCACGTCGCGGCAACAAAATTGGATGGCGATTCTCAAAGGGAATGTCAGCATAGGTCAGTCGACCACCAACACGTATCAGATCATTATCATCAATGAAAGAATGCAGTCTGCGAATAGCGACAGAAGTTAAAGAATTTGATGCTTTACAACCCTACGGCTGGCATTTATTAATTGGGTGCATCGTTGAATCTAAAAGATTAAAAAATTAAAGGCAAAAATGATTTTTTCCGAAATTACAGACTTTCAAGTGTGGATATCTCGAAAATTATACAAGATATCGAAAAACTTGACTGAATGAAACTTGTTGCAAATTTGATCTGCTTTCATTTTGTTTATGTCATTTTGTTTAGTGACAAACCTTATGTCACTAGGACGCATGGTTTCCGAGATATATGCAAAAAGCCGAAAAATTGGACCTTCAAACCCCCCCTCCCCCCGCCGCTTTAGGGCTACGGGTGGGGACTTTTGATATGTTTACCTCCGAACTAGTCCAAACAAAGTTATGAAGTCAAAAATTGTGTTCCAAGCATTTCCCTCTATACCTTTTTTTGAGCATTCATTGCCTGGCCTAAATTTAATAAATAAATAAAGGCTTGTGTATAAATAATTTAGGTTCAGCCAAGTAGGAGTTATAAGAATTCCATTCACACGAACTTGAAGCACTCGTTATGAATACGACTAAACATGAAACACTATTCAAGTGGTCGTAAATTCACTGTGGTAGGTAATGGATTCATGGAATGATGGAATGTTTACGTAAAAAAAAAAATTACTTGACGCCGTATTTTGTTGGTGGGCATAATATAAAATCACTTGTTTTTTTTTTTTGTTATATCTGAAACGATGAATCAACCAATTTACACAAAACCATAGACCTAAACCTTCCTCAGGAATCATTCTGTTAATATATGAAAACCGCATGAAAATCCGTTGCGCCGTCTTTGAGATTATCGCGACAGACGCGGCAGGGGACTTATAATAAAACGTACATTATATACATAACTACTATTTAAAAAATATGAAGAAAGGTATATTAGGTCGGGGAAAAAGTCTTTTCGCATATTATGTATAAATTTGTACAGTGCCGTCTTAAGTCTATTCGGCGCCGGGGTGCGGGGCTCAGCCTGCGCCCTCGTTTTCTTTTACACTGCAGCGTGGCACGCGACCGACGACACACTGCAGTATGAAAGGGGTCCCTTTTTTTACGTGGGAAAATCTGCGAGCCAGATCCCCACCGATCATCGGTGGGGTATGTGGGACTTCTACCCACTGAAAACCCACGGTGCTTCCTCGCGCCGTCTATTATCGTGGAAAACATGCATATGCCTCCCCCGCCAGAGAAGGCCCGCGCACTTGCGGGCTCCACCTCGATTGGGCGCGGAGTTTGATCTCCGCGCCGTGGAGAGACGTACCGGAAACACACAGCACGTCTTCCCTCGTTGCCCGGTGTTGTGATGACGGCGGACAACCCTATGTCTACCGCCCTCGGGCGAAGCGGCACGAGCCGCCCATTCTCACCTCTCGCAGCGGGCAGTCAGCGAGGGGCTTCACCTCTGAAGCACCCCATTACCTCTTCTCTGCTGCACAACCTACCACAGAGTCAGAGGCCGCTTCTACCTGAAACTCTCGGATAACCCCTGCTCATGTGGCCGCTCATCTCTACGGCACTAAGGGTGGGCGACCCAAAGGGGGTTTCCGCCTGACATTTCCACAGAAATCGCGACAGCTCGAGAGACGGACTCCACCTCGTGTTGTCGTCGCGGAAGAGTTACTAGGCCGGGTGACGAGGCCGGGTGTTCACTCTTACGGACGACTGCGTAGGGCGGTTACTAGGCTGGTGGCCCTAACCGGGTTTTCACCAAACCCGACAAGGCCACGATTGCGGTATTCTGCTAGACGGTCCTTCCCTGCCGTAAAGCTCCGTCTTCGCGTGCGTTGCCCGACTACCACTGAGCGACAGAGCCATCCGAGAGAATCCGCCCGCTGCGACCCGCGCCGGTCCTCATGCGCAAAACCGAGACCCATACCTCGGTCCGACGAACGAGGACCGGGGTTGCCGTCTCTCACCTGCATGAGCCGAGTACGGATCCTCGGCCCAGCGAGCGGTGACGGGCGAAGCTCTAACTGACAGTTGGAGCAAACGCTCCGCCACGAGCTCCGATGTTCGGAGCCCTCACGGGTGTGCTTTTTTGGTTCCCCAGCGACAATCCGGTCAGTCAAGCGAAGGTCGTTGACCCCACCGACCCCTGCAACCGCCCGGAATACTCCATTATCTCCATAATGAATTTCTCCACTAGATCTTCCGTGCTAATTCGGCGGTCGTCGCAAGTGAAATAAGCTAACGAATTTAATTACTTAAAAAGAAGAAATCAGATCAATCACTGACCGACACTACATAGGCGCCGCGCGCCGCGCTGTAAATTCAAATAAACTTACACGGCTTACACCTAATTGTAGTTAATTTAGAGATCATTTCTCTTTATGTGCGAGCGCCCGGACGACTATGTCAAAGGGCGCAATTACTCGCTTATGACAGCGGCGCGGCGACGGCGCGCAGTGCAGGCGACTGGGCGTGCAGGCGACCGGGCGGCGATGTGTCGAAGATTATACACTCTTCGACACATTTGGATTAGAGATTTTGCCGCGCGCGTGATGTATTAAATAAAATTGTTATTTGTGTAGTAATAAGAGTCATTTTAGCTTGCACATAATGAGCGGTATCACAAGCGCCGAAAACGTAATAAAAGTAAAGCAATGATTATTGTTGATGACTATTTTTTTTTATATTTAATTTTGCGCGTACGTATTTGTCGTAACAAGTATATGAAACTGTGCAATGGCGTTAAGTTCAATGAAATATCTAAATATTCAGCTCTCGGCAGGCGCCCCCGGGCGCTCCGCGCCCGGGTGCTCCGCACCCCTTGCACCCCCGGGTAAAGACGGCCCTGAATTTGTAATAAAATCTCTTCGGCTGTACCTACCATTTGTATCTGGCTGGATTTGATAACATTAATAAGGTTACATTTCAAAAAAAGAAACTAATGAGTAAAATGTTGATTCCAGCTATTATTCATTTGTTTTTCTTTCTGTCAAAATGAGCGAATCTAATGAAGAAATTCTGTAATGGCCCGAGCGGTTTGGCTTTGTATTCTTGGCTCGTGGGTGGATCTTTTCCGTATGCTTGGATCGTTGAGGATAGACGAAAGAAAAGAGATAACTTGTAATTGAAGTTATATTATAAATTCCTCTTTTACAGTCTGTGTACAAATTGGGTATAACCAACCGAAAGTAAACCTGAGGGTGATCTGTCTGTGAATGAATGTTGACATCTCTATTTAACTGATATTCTTAACGAGCGGGGAAGAGACCCTTAGACTCGAGATAAGGAAATCAAATAGCGTCTAATAAGTTAATGATAATAACGATGGGATTCGTAAACATTATTTACTTATCGACCTAAAATATGTTTGAACAGTACTCGTTAGTGAAATTTGGAAAGTTACGATTATTTAATTATTAAGGAGACAAAGAAATGTCAAAGTCCATTACACTTCCCTCCTAAAGATTTGAAAATAATCTCTAAATTATTTTCAAAAGAGAGAAAAAAACACAATTTACAATACACACTTAAGATTAAAATATAAGATTATACAATATTCAGTAAAAATATGGATTACAATTCGATCACACGATGAATTCTTATAATAAAGGATTATGAAAAATATCTATTTCGTTATTATTTATTCTTAATAAAATCATTATTAATTATTTCCTTTTTAATTGAGCTATTCTAAGAGAACGCCGTAAGGGTGTTCCTTCTGTGCTTGAATCTCGAACCTCTTCTAGTTCTATATCATTATTGACATCAATAGGATTTTTGTTTACATTAAAAGTTATACAATTCGTTATTCTACCACAACAAGTACGAGTGTTGTAATGTTCCACTCATTGTCTTGTTACTAGGCGATAAATAAGTCTTTGTGTAAAAGTTAATTGATGAGAAAGTTAAACAATCATTAGAGACGAGTCCGAGGTCCATTCGATAATGGAAAGAGCGGTAGAACAAACATAATTATTGGTAATTATTTAAATACGGTTGACGCGGGCAAAACACACAGTTCCCGTTGTATCGCATTACTGGTAGCATCCAAATTGTTCACCTCCGGCAACGCTTTCTCATCAGTTGGCCATAACTCTATTGTATACCAAGAAGAACAATAAAAGCAATATCAGTTGATGACTGATTTTATTTGCAACACCGGAGACACCACCCGCACATAACAGTGTCTTCTAAAGCTAACATTCGTCCTTTACGGGTACAGAAAAATCTTTTGTTGTATAAATATAACTTTAAACAAAATATATAGACCAATGAATTTTAATATCGATAAGAATATATAAAGGAAATATGGATTATCAGTTATTTTTTTATAAAAGTTTTGTTCTTGTAAACTGTCAAGTATATTATTTATTTTGTCTATCTTTTGACTAGCTATATTCAAATCATCTAAATGCAAATTTATATTATTTAATGGTATAAATTCTATTTTATCTTCCAAACTTTTATTTCTGAAATTTTTACAACAGTCATCATTTAGAATGTCAAAATCTGGTAAGAATGAAAAATGATTAGAGATTGTGTCCGTATTAGTAGAATGTAATATTATGTTAGGTGTATAAATTTTACAATTTTTTCTAAGTTTCAAAATTCCTGAAGAATGGAACTCTATGTCCTGAAGTTCTTCGTTTTTACAGGTAAGTGTTGCTATTATCTTATTCGGTATTACAAATAACCAATTATTTTCTGTTTGGAGATTATACCACTGTTCAGTTTGGATTAAACTGATCCGAGTATCACATGTTTTCGGTATGATTTTATTTCTTGTTAGTAACATTTCCGTTTCACAACTTGATTTAGCATGAATAGAATAGAATGGTGTTACAACATTACATATATATCTAAACTTAAAAATATTTTTACATACATTTATATTGTCTAATGAGGTATAATGGATTTTATTTTCTGAAACTAGAAGATACTTTTGAGAAGGTAAAATAAAAATGTAAGTATTATTATTATTTAAAATCGGTACAGGAACTAAATTATACAGATCATAACGTTGTTGGGTTATTAATGGCGTTTTGATAACAAATACAATTTTATTGTTCATGTAGTAAGAAATTATGTTAACCAATGATAGTAGCTCTGACGCGTTTTCAATTGATAGCTCTATCGGATATTCCGTATGAGGTGGAATATGCGATAGTGTCTTTTTCAGTTCTGAAATATATTGTTCAGGGGTTATTATGATTGGGTGAACATTATTGTTTTTAGAAAACAATATAGCATCGATAATCATAGAAATTTCATTTGCGGTTTCAGTTGTTACTAAAGTTAAAAATGAGAGATGTTCATCTAAATTTTGTTTCATGTTAATGTCGAATAATTTCTTATTTACTTCTTTAGTATAATTAGATAGAATTATTAAGTTTTTATTGAAAATTTCTTCATTTTTTCTTAAATTAGTTATAGAATTATTGAAGTTAGTAATTGTTGATTTTACAATCTGACTTTGTGTTTTCAGTAAGTTGATGACTTCATGTTCTGATTTATCTATGTTTTCTATATAATCATCATAGCGTTTTGCGTCGTTTGCATCTAAAGTTCCGAATAATAATTTCATAAAAGATCCTACTCCATCTATGTAAGAGCGTTTTGATCTAGTATGGACATTTGTTTGTCCTATAAGTTCCTTGAATATAATTTCCTGGTTTCTCAAATTTGGAAATAACTGTTCTAAGATTAAAAGTGAAGTTTGACATAAAGAAAAGTTGTTAAAAGTGTCGAACTCGCAAAGTTCTTTTGTTTCGATTAAAGTATTTTCGATTAAGTTGATTTTATTATGTATAGTTGAAATATCCAGATATGATACTAAGTTCCAGTCACTATCAAAATTATTTACACTTCCTAAATGTTCGTAATATATACCTCCTTTATCTAAGATCGTTATATTAAATAATTCACCTTTACTCAAAGTTGCGAAGGCGAACCTGTAACAATAAAATTACGTTAGGACGTAATTTATAATATTATTTATTATCATGTTTTGCTAATTTTAAACGGTTTACATGAATTCTGATCTTTTTCCTATTTTTCAGTATAGTAACGTTTACTGGAGAATGTATCTCTATTATCTCATATGGTCCTATGTATTGGGGAGATAATTTTTTGGATAAACCTATTTTATTAGATTCGTTACTAACATAAACTTTATCGCCTAATTTATATTTTTCTATTTTACAATTTCTATCATAATATTTTTTATTGCACTCTTTTGACTGAATTAAATTTTTCCTGGCTAATTCTCTAGATTTTTGTAATTTTAAAGTTAAATCGCTAACATAATCATCGTAAGTATATTTAAACTCTGGTTGATTAGTTATTGATGAAGGTAAACTAGGTTTTATACCGAATAAAAGTTCGTAGGGAGAAAATTTAGTTGAAGTATGGATAGACGTATTATAACAAAACATAGCGAAATCAATCCATTGATCCCAATCGTGTTGATTGTCCTGGATATAATGTCTTAAATATTCGACTAAAGTTATATGACTACGTTCTAAACTACCGTTTGTTTGTGGATGATAGGCTGTAGTTGTAAGATGTTTAAATTTAAATAATTTTGAGACTCCTTTAATTAGATTAGAGGTGAAATCAGCACCTTGATCGGTTAAAATACTTTTAGGTATACCAAATTTACAAACAAATTCTCTAACGAAGACATCGGCTATCGTTTCAGCTGTATGATTAGGTAATGCATATGCTTGTGAGAATTTTGTAAGTTCATCCTGAAGGGTTAATATGAACTTATTTCCATTTATTGACAAGGGGAATGGACCTACAATGTCGAGACTGATCTTTTCAAATGCATCGACTGCAGTAGTGGTGATTACCATAGGTTCTTTATGTTTTTTCCTTACTAATTTGTTTTTCTGACATGACTGACAATTTGAGATAAAGTTTTTAACATCCTTTTTCATATTAGTCCATTTATAAATTTCTTTTATTCTATTGTAAGTTTTGTGAAACCCTGAATGTCCTCCAATTACACTATTATGCATTTCCTGCAATATTTCTGGAATTTGACTTGGTAGAGGGGTTTTTAAAACTTTATTATGTACGAAAATTTTAATATTAGTGTTTTTAAATAAAAATCTTATTATTATTCTTAATTTTTTCCAATGTAGTCTACTGTATGAATCACTAAAGTTGTTAACGTGTAATATTTGTTCTCCTCTATTTATTAAATAATTTTTCAAATTCTGAATCACTGTAAAATAATTTTCATAGGTTATTTTATTCCAATAATTTTCTTTTACGCATCCGTATATAAAGTTTATTTTATCTTCGGTAAATGTAACTATTTCATTAATTTTAATATCATTAATTTTATTTAAGTGTTTAAATTTACTTTCTAGTTTACTTAACGTTTCATCGTCGATTTTCTTATCTGCTGAAATGGGAATAAAAATATTATCTGTAGCTGTATTAATTTCGTCGTCAATTTCTATGACATTAGAATTTATAATTACAGTTTTCTTAGAAGTTTCAATAAATGACTGATAATTTTCCTTTCCTTTACAAATATTAATTTTTTCAGTTTCTACTTCTTTTGTAGGTACAATTCTACTAAGAGCATCAGCGTTGGAGTTCAGTTTCCCTGGTTTGTAAATCGGAGTATAATCGTACTCTTCTAAGGATATTCTCCATCTGAATATTCTCGCTCCATCATTCTTCGAATTGAACAAGTACGTTAAAGGTTTATGGTCTGTAATCATGTTAAATTTACGACCATATAAATAGGGACGAAAATGTTTAACACACCATATTATGGCTAGAAGTTCTTTTTCAGTCGTAGAATAGTTTTGTTCCGCTTTATTCAAAGTTCTGCCCGCGAAAGCTATTGGCAAGTCTTTGCCTATCGATCCTTGTGATAAAACACCTCCTATCGCATAATTGCTTGCGTCTGTCGTTAAATTAAACGTTTGACTGAAATCTGGATAAATTAAAATAGGTGGACCACAAAGTTTTTCCTTAAGATTTTCAAATGCCTTTTGCTGTAAACTGGTCCAATTAAATGTAACATCCTTCTTCAATAGTTTTGTTAATGGTTGTGATAACCCACTAAAATTTTGAATAAATCTTCTGTAATATCCGACTAGGCCTAAAAAGCTTTTAATATCCTTAACATTTTTTGGTATAGGATAATTCTGTATAACAGATACTTTTCCTGGATCTGGCTTTACACCTTCTTCAGTAATCAAATGACCTAAGTACATAACCTCTCGTTTCAAAAACTCGCATTTATCGGGTTGTAATTTAAGGTTATTATCGGAAAATCTTTTGAAAACTTCCTTTAACTTTTTATTATGATTTTCTAAACAATCTGCATGAATTACTACGTCATCTATGTAAACAAAGCAACGATTTCCTTGTAATCCTGACAATACACTGTTCATAAGACGTTGGAAAGTTGCGGGAGCATTTTTCAAACCAAATGGCATACGATTATATTCATAGTGTCCCTGAGGCACACTAAACGCTGTTTTCAGTGAATCCCTTGGATGCATTTTTATCTGATGAAAGCCTGAGGCTAAATCTAGTGTGGAAAAATACTTAGAATGTCCCAACTGATCTAGAATTTCAGATATTTGAGGCAAAGGATAACTATCACCGATACTAATTTCGTTCAATTTCCTATAATCGATCACTACTCTCCATTTTTTACTTCCTGAAGCGTCTATTTTCTTCGGTACTACCCAAATAGGCGAATTCCATGGGCTAGTAGAAGGTTTAATAATGTCATCTTTCAACATTTTTTGAATTTGTCTATCGACTTCTTCTTTTAAAGCTTCTGGATATCTGTAGCTTTTCACATGAATAGGCATTTCGGTTTCTGTATGAATTTCATGCATAACGACATCAGTAGAACTCAGTTTATCTCCTTCTAAATAAAATATATGGTTAAACTCTTTACATAACTCAATGAGACTATTCTTTTCTTCTAAATTTAAATGATCTGTTCTTAAAGAATCTTCAAGTTTTTGTAGTCTAAAACTCTCAAAATTTTTGTTCATATCAATATTTTTATCATCATCTTTTAATTTAAATATTCTTCCTTCATTAAAATTTAAATCTTCATTATTTATTACTTCTAAACGAATTGAGGGAACATCTATAGACAAGTCTTTATCGGTAGTGTTTAGGACAGTCGTAATGCCCTGTTTATTATCATTAACGGTAATGATACTTGGACACAAATATACGCCTGGACTAATTTCTACACGGTTAATTATTCCTTGTTGGACCTTATCGCGATTACACACATTTATTGGAATAACACATTCCGTTCTGGCTTCAATAGTTATCTTTTGACAATGTTGCTCTGGACAACAATAATTATCTTCTTTAAATAATTGGAGTCTTTGGTTTCTTAGTAACAAATTTTTTGTTTCATAGTCGATAATGCTATTGTATTTTTCGAGCATATCACTCCCTAATATACCTTCAGTTTCTATAGGAAATGAATCCTCTACAATATGCAATGTAAACATAAAATATTTCGAAAAATTTAGTTTTACGTATCCTAGTGTTTGCATAGGATTTTCAACTTTATCAATTCCCTTTAAATTTATTAAGAGATCATTATATATTTCAATATTTTTTGGCACATATTTCTTTTTAATGATGCTTACTGTAGCACCTGTATCAACAAGAAAAGATAATTCTGAATCATTTTTATAATTGTTCAAAGTAAGTTTAACAAAATAACAATTATTTATAGCACTTATGAGCCCTTCTATTACTTTTCCTTCGGGTTGGCTCTTACCTTCAGGTGTAATTAGTTTAAATTCTTTCTTTGCTTATTAAAATGTGATTGTGCATTTGGTTGACTGTTAGTCTTAGGTGGCACATATGTATGATTACGATTATAATTGGTATTATTGACGGAAGTATTTTGATTGTTATGATTTTTATTCTTCAATGAATAACAATCTTCCTTTACGTGACCCTTTTTCTTACAATAATTACAAAATTTTGGAGAAAATTTATGTTGATTATGATTATTATTAATATTTCTAACCTTGCAATTTACTATAGTGTGACCTGGTTTATTACATTTATAGCAATGTTTCGTGAAAGAATGATTTATATTCTGATATTTAGAAATTTCGATTTTACTTCTTAATTGTTGTTCTTCGGCTATTGCTAAAGAAATTGCGTCCTCTAAAGTCTTAGGTTGTAAAGCTTTGATAATTAAACTAAGTTCTTTATTGAGCCCTGTAATGAACACACTTAGTGCTTGATTTTTTAATAAGTCTACACATGCTTGATGAGCTTCGTTCGATTGAATTGAAGAATCTAACGATTTAATTAATTTTATATAACAATTTTCGACTTTATTAGCGTAAACAATGACAGATTCATTATGGTCTTGTTTACAACTGCTCAATTCTAATTGCCACTGACCCATTGTTCTCTTTTCAGTGTATGTAGTTAACAAATAACTTTTTAAATCACTCCAAGTTTCAAAATCACGGTTTCTAATCATTGCTCTAGCGTTTTCAGTTATTTTAGTAATTATGATTTGTAATAAAATTCCTTTCAAGTTAGGATTAATTAGATTATTTACTGTGTCACAATTGTCTAAAAATTCGTGAATTCGAGCTTTCGTACCATCGAATTTGGATAACATTCTTTCTGCCATTTCTAGCGTGATGAAAGAATTAGATGTAGAAGTTGCCATTTTGTATGATTATAAAATTTAAATTCAAAAAATTTCCAACAACGATATGATTTACAAATAATAATGTAAGTAAATATTTCAATAACTATTCAAATTTCTCGATAATTCAATAACCTTCAATAATCAATAATAATTCAATTCAATATTTCAAAAATATATCGACGTTCGATATTCAATAAAATATTTATATTTAAAATTTCAATAACCTCAGTTTCAATACCTCAATATTCAAAATTTTCAATAATTCATAAAATAAAATATTAGTAAACACAGACAAAAAAATAATAACAATGAACAACTTGAAGAAAGTACTCACAGGCACCATAAAATCGAAGTTGACATCTTTGTTGAACTCGAAGTTAATGAGTTGATAAGTTTTCGTAGAGATGTTGACCTTTTGTGCTGTTGCAGTTCCGTAGCGTCTTCTATATTGTTTGAGATTTGCGATGGAAATCAGCAAGTTGAAGATCGGCAACGACGTCTTCTATTGTCTTGTGATTTATGGTCGAAATCGGCAATTTGAAGATCGGCGACTGAAGATAGCAATTGGCAGCTGGTTTGAAACTCTCTTCTTTTCTTCGTTTGTTTTCCTTTTTGTCCAAAACGTAATCCACTCTTCTGACACCAATTTTTGTGTAATGGCCCGAGCGGTTTGGCTTTGTATTCTTGGCTCGTGGGTGGATCTTTTCCGTATGCTTGGATCGTTGAGGATAGACGAAAGAAAAGAGATAACTTGTAATTGAAGTTATATTATAAATTCCTCTTTTACAGTCTGTGTACAAATTGGGTATAACCAACCGAAAGTAAACCTGAGGGTGATCTGTCTGTGAATGAATGTTGACATCTCTTTTTAACTGATATTCTTAACGAGCGGGGAAGAGACCCTTAGACTCGAGATAAGGAAATCAAATAGCGTCTAATAAGTTAATGATAATAACGATGGGATTCGTAAACATCATTTACTTATCGACCTAAAATATGTTTGAACAGTACTCGTTAGTGAAATTTGGAAAGTTACGATTATTTAATTATTAAGGAGACAAAGAAATGTCAAAGTCCATTACAATTCGATACATTTTAAAATTTTATTACAAAAAAGAATAAATGCAACGCCAGCCGCGAAAAAAATTTGTGACGTTTATGGACCTCATGCAGTGTCAGTAAGAGTAGCCTAAGTTGTTTTAAGCGTTTTCATTCCAGAAATTTTGATGTCAAAGAGGCACGTCGTCGCTCTGGTCGCCCAGTTACGGATAAAATGGACGCCATTTTTGAATCATCAGTGGTTACGACATAACTGAAGAACTGGGAATTGACCACAAAACAGTTTTGGCCCATTTGAAAAAAACGGAGTACACAAAAAGTTCGATATTTGGGGGCACGTGAGCTCACTGATAGAAACGTTATGAATCATTTACTTATTGCGATTCTTTATTGAGATGTAATGAAACAGAACTGTTAAAAAAATTAAACGCCTGTGCCGATGTCAAAAGAAAAGTCTCTATTTTTTAAATTGATACATTTTTAAATATATACAATATTGAATGTTACAATAAATATTGGTAAAATAGTTTTTAACATTCTCCCATTTAACAAAAAGAATATTTATACATACACAACTAAGAAAACTGAATAAAATTTTGAAATTTATCCAAATTAAATAAATCCAAAAATAAATAAAAACTATAACAATAAAAACAAAGTCAAACTTTAAAAGTCTTAGACCTCAAACCGAATTAATTTTCGTACCGGTCTTCGCATCACTCCGGCTGATATTGTTACATCTACGACACGAACAACTCCGTCTTGTCCAGGATAGGCCTTTAGGCCATGTCCCACGTGGTAAATTGCCGTCAGCAATAATAACTATATCGCCCAATTTTAAAGTGCGACGATTGGTCTTTAGGGCCTCTTGGTGTGGCTGTAACGTTGATATGTATTCGACGACCCAACGAGCCCAAAAATGATCTGCGAGACCTACGGCTTTCCTCCAATAAGTTCGCTACATAAATCTCTGTCTGTTAAACTCGCTGGAATGGCTCGTCCTGAGGATGATCCCACAATAAAATGAAATGGCGTTAACGCTTCCGGAAAAGAATGTTCAGTCAAGACATGAGTGAGAGGAGGGGAGTTTACTAACGCCTCTGCCTCCAACAAAAGCGTAACAAGGACTTCGTCAGTAGGTGGTGATGGAGGAATAAAGCGCCAAGCTATCTTCTCTCCCGCGGCGAATTCTTCGAAAGAACTGCTTTACAGCTGTCGAAGCTGACTTTACATTCTAACAACGAAATTCTATTGTCCGAGTAAAAATTCGCTTGGTGTTCCACGATGTGCGATGAATCTACGCAGTGATGAGCTCTCATGAGTGAGAGCGACATCAGAGGAGAGACTGTGAACGACTTCGATATGTACCGTTCTAATAACCAGTCATGTGTACTGTGCAATCCATCTTTTTTCCGACGACCAACACTGGCCCGAATAGTCCAAGCCAGAAAATGTAAAGGGTGCGCTAATCTAGCTTTCGGTAGATCGAATCTCCCACTGGAGTCTGGAGGGCGCATAGTAATCGTTCGACGAATTCTATAGAATTGACAACGATGAGATACGAATCTGACAGTAATTCTAAGACTTAGAATCGAGCAACTGTTTCCACGTTGTCCCTTTTGTGCTTCAAGACCAGCGCATCAACTTCCGCACTCCATTCCTTGGGTTCAATTGATCCAACACTCGGGTCGAAAGTAGGCAAAGCTTAGCCTTACTGGTGCTAATGTTAGTAATGTTTAAAACAGCTCACTCTCTTGGATTTTGTTTTAGACTTTTATTACTCATTGTTTGTAGGAGTAGGCTCTTATCGCGAATAATCCCACTTCTCAATAGACGATATATATATATATATGTATATTGTATTTAATTAGAATATTTAGGATATTTCAAATAATACTCTCCAAAGTCTCTGCTTTGGAGCGGTCAAATGTTTTTTTTTTTTCTTTTTTTTTATAGCTGCCGTGATCGTAGTAGTACTTAGCTTTAATTTATGAAGACCTTTTCAGGCATTTAAAAATCCTCATTTCCTAGTTGACGAATGGATCTCGCTAACTTGTTACTTAGGTGGTATTTCTACATATGATTTGTAACCTTGACCTGATACTGCTGTTGGAATATATCAAAATAAATCTGTCTCACTTTAACAAATAGATTAAGAGTCTTTCTCCTTCACACATATAAACATTAAGTTTATTTACAATAGCTCTTTGTTTCATACAAGAGTCATATTTGACTTGTTCATACATATTTGACTTTGTGTTTTAGGGTCTGACGTCAAAGTATATGAAATGTCAACAAGCGTGTAGATGTTTGTGATTTTTAACATTTGATTTTTATTGTAGACCGTGACGATACGACAAGCGCGCCAAAAGGGCAGGTGTTTAGCTGTTTGTTAATTTTAACATTTTTTTTACAAAATTTTATTTTTTTCGGCGCTAGATTTTTTTTGCGGTTATAACAATATAACTGATAAATGTGTATATTCCCTATTGTATCTCAAATTGGTCTTTGATATTATATTTCTTGACAACATTAAGAGCCAGTAGATAGGTAAATAGGTAGAAAATGATGTTAAAATGTTATAAATTTGGTTATATTGCAATAAGGAATATTATGAGTCAAACAATCCATTTAGGTGTTTATAGGTATTATATATGTATCGAGTTAAGGGACTCATATACAAATTAATGATGTTCTTTCAATTAATTGCAGTCTTTCAAATGGCGACTTCTGAAGCTGCTTCCGAGAACCTTTCCGAGTGTCCTTTATGTAAGGATACATTCGCACCGATATTTTTTTGCAAGTCCGGACATAGTTTTTGTCGGAAATGCACGAGCAAGATTTTCCCTCAACAGTGTCCCCGCTGCCGCGAAGAGACACCGGAACCTAACAAAAGATGTCTGGAGGAAATGATGAAACAGGTAATTGTCAATTGTTATGTGGCCGTAGTCAATTATTTATTATTATTTAATTAGTTAATTAATTAATTTATTTATTTGACAAGGCTTACCAACTAAATACATACTTAGACACAATATACAACAACACAGAAAGAAACATTACAAGTAGATATGAATTTAAATTACAGGAAAGCATAGCATTATTATAGGAAACACAGCAGACTCAAAAAAAAGTAATTATTATTATTACGAGTCCTTTTAATGGTCAAATTTTATAAGGAAAAATGTCTAGGTATGTCACACTTGTGAAATATTTAATTATAAAATCGGAAGGCACAAGAAACCGCGGTGTATTACCACGTACATATATTACTACCATATTTACTCTTACTAAATCTTATGTAAACGGTCTAAAGTTATATACTCGAGCAAACATTGTCTATGATTAAGAATACAATTTAAAACTAAATTAATTTACTTACACATGTTGTTTTAGGGATGATGTCTGATTATAATTGATATACCCTTGAAGTGTGTCTCCGCTAGTTTCGTTTAGTTTATAAAGATACTTGCACGAAGTCGTGTGCAACAACTAGTCTATAACTAGGCCTCTGTTTCTCGGTTAACTTCTAAACCACTTAACTAATTTTGATACGGTTCTCGCCAACGATAAAGTGATAAAGTACGAAGGTTTCTTTTGTATATTTTTTTTTATAATTTGCATGAAAAAATTGCATGCGTGCGAAGCCGAATGCGGGTCGTTAGTATTTTAATAAACGAATTTCGTGGGTTTCAGTTAAAAGTTGAAAATTTATTATTTTTCCTTTTGCAGGCGAAGCTTTTCTGTCCGAATAAATCCTTGGGATGTCGATACAAGTTGTTCAATGAAGATCAGGTGAATGACCACGTAAAAGAGTGCATTTATATGGAAATGTCTTGCCCCATGGAAACTTCTGGAAAATGTTCATGGCGAGGTAAACAGTTAAAAGTATCGTTTGATAAGGCCTCGTTCGCACGGGAGCTTTATAAGGCGTTCGGAGTGCGGAGTTCGGAGTTTATTTTATCGCTTTGTTTCGAGGCTGTTCAAACGAGATCTAAATTAATCACTTTGTACCAGATTGTACTTGATACGGACGTGCCATGAATTCAGCTAAAATTGCAGAAACAGGTATTTGCGTTGTAAGAAGGCGAAAAAGAAAAACAAAACTGTGGGTTCATCCTTTTATTAATGAACGCTTAATAAAAGGCCAAATTGTGACGCTATATGAAAAATTAAGACAACATCCGGAAAAGTTTTTTAACTACTTCAGAATGAGAATGAGTACGTTCGACGAATTACTAGCCATTGTGGGCCCTTCAATAACATTGCAAGATACAAATATGAGACTGTACACCACCTATACCTATACATACTGACTGACTATACTATACATTCTGGGGTTTAAAAAAGCGCTCGTGTGAACATCTCGGTACGTTTCCTTTTGCTGCATTTGTGTCGGCGCTTTCCGCTCGGAGTTTAAAATGGAGCATCGACGGATAATAAAACTCCCGACGTAAAAAAGCGCCCGCGTGTGAACATATGATCTATTCGAAACGTCAGAAATAAACGCGTTAGAGCGTCGAAAAAGCTCCCGTGCGAACGAGGCCTTAATAGTAAAAAAATAAACGAGTCGTTGTTACTAATTGTAATTTTAATTATTTAATTTCCATTTTAATTTTAATTTCAATTTTATTTAATTTAACGTAATTTAATATATTTAATCTGGGCCTCATCTGAACGTTGAGATGATTATAATGTATGAATGACGTCGAGATGATTATTATCGAGATGTTATCACTTTTTGAAAATACAACCTACCTATTTGTTTTTGTTTTTCGACCTAACAGTCGCTGTTTATGTCGCAAACACTTATTATAAATAATCAACATCATCTCAGCCAGCCGTAGGATGTCCACTGCTGGACAAAGTCCTCCCCTCTAATCTCCTCCTCTCCCCGCGGTCCTAATCAAGTCGTCTGTCCACCTTGTGAGTGGACGTCCTACGCTGCGCTTGCCTGTCCATGGCCTCCACTCGAGACCCTTCCGGCCCCAGCGGCCGTCGGTTCTCCGTACCACTCCGTACTATGCGTCCTGCTCAATGCCACTTCAACTTACTAATTTGCCGGTTTATGTCGGTAACTTTCGATTACTTATACATATTGTATAAAAATTTTATGATACTTCAATATTGGTTACAGGAACCGTTAAAACAATGAGGAATCATTGTAAGGAACATCATGAGGCCAATTTTATTACGACGACTGATGAAGATATTAATTTGGAAGAGATTAACATCGCGAAGGATGACCGACGTGTTTTTGTCTACGCGCAAGGAAACTTTTTATTTATTGTAACATTCAAAATTGATACTTTAAAAAAAATTGCTTATTGGACAGTTCAACACATTGGCACTAAAAAGGCGGCACGCCAATACGTCTACGAAATCCATGTTACTAGTAAATGTGATCCACGGAGGAAGGCAATTTTCATGGATATTTGTTTCAATCACGCTTTGAAATCCGAAGAAGTCTGTGGCTTTGGTAAATGCGGTGTGATGTCTTTAAGCGTGGTGCCACACTTCATCAAAGAGGAAAAACTTTCATTTAGATTCCGCGTTGACTCTATAAAGAAAGACGAGAAAGTTAACACGAAAAATCAGTCAAATGAATCTAACCCGGGGTCAGAACCTAAGGGTTCTGATTGTAAGGCACCCGTAGGTAAGGTTTAAAAAGAAACCTCTAAACTTTAAATGTCATTCCATTTTAATATTAATGCCTATTATTAAGTTTTAATAATAGGTCTATTTATTAAGTTTAATTTACGTTGCAGCTGTGGCATATTGATTAATTAAAACTCATTGATAGTCTAGGAAAATTTACTAACAAATCAAAATGTTAGTCCCTCAGGGCCATTTTTGATATAAGCTTCTAGATTTTATTTTATTTTATTTATTTCCAAAAACTTACGACTATTTTTACAGGTTTTGTACCCAATACAATAGCGTAGCTTATTTGTATAAACAATAATATCTGCATTATATCCTTACTTAACTACACTTTTATAACATAAAATAAACAGAGCTACCCTTGAGAATTCACTCAGAGTACAGATGAATATATCAGTTTCATTGGCGATAAGATTGAGAGTGCAGAGCGCGCGCGTCAGTGGCGCCTTGGCTAGTAGGTTAGTGCGCGCGCGCGGCACAGCCAGTAGCTGCGGCCGCCGCCTGCGCCCCACGTACCCGTCCGGAACACACAACCCAACCAGTTCCAGTATACTAGCATTGTGTATCTTCCCTCTCATTATCTTAAATACATACGAGGCAAGTGCGAGATCCCTCCTGACCCTTAGCTCGTTGTATCCCACCATACCCAAGATAAATAACGTTGGATACATCAATGGATAAAATGGATATATATCGATGAGTGAAAGAAATTTTCGATTCCATTATTGGTTATTTATATTGCTATAATGTAAACTGAATATATCTATTCTGTTAATCATTTTTGATTCAGAGAATAGGAATTGAGTCTCGTGTGTGTGTAATATGCAACATTGAAGACCTGATTGGGCACTTTTTTTTAAATATCCACGAAGTAAAATTAAAAATACAAAGGCAGATGTTTTCTTTTGATTTAAAACCTTGACAGAGCGTTTCGCTGTTTTTGTGTATTTCTAAAAAAGTAGATATTTGAAACTTATCAAAATTTACACAGCGGGTATAAAATTAAAAAACGTGTTAAGACATGTTATTAAGACATGTTTCGATATAATTAAAAGGGGGAAAACATTTTTCTGTATCACGTTGACTTTTACCAACTCTAAAAATTGTATGATATTTCTTCGAAAATATTTATTGAAAAAAGGGGTATTTTTGCAAAAAATACAATTTAAGAAGAGGGTAGAAGTAATTCGAAACTTGATTTGATATTTTATTTTATAAAGACAGAAAGTATTGCTAATCGTGTTTTAAGTACCAAATTCTTATTAATAAAACAGTATTATTATTTTGTGTTTTTGAAGTCTGAGTAAAACTTATAAAACAACAATAAATAAACGTTAAAATCGAACAAAAAAATGTCTTTGTAATCTGTTCGTACCTAATGTCCTAAATTTTAGTTAAATAATATATTCATTGTAATACTTGCTTAAATGTGGTTTTATTTAATACCAAATATTTTCTTATAAACGTGAGGTGGGGGTGGGGGTGGGGTTACATCGAAGGATCATTACGGTAGCCACATACGTAACGATATAATTGCGCGAGTCTTGATTTGCACGAGTAGGTATACAAATAGCGCGTGTAAAAACCAGTTCTTAAGTATGTATGCTAGCAGTTCTTAAGTATGTGACTTAAGCCAGTTCTTGAAAATGAAAATATAATTCTAGACCATCAATTTGGGTTCAGACCACAGCACTCAACTGTAGAACAAGTAAGTACACCGGGTGATGAACACTCTAAGACAATCCCTTGAAAGAAAGGAATATTGCTCTACAATATTTTTAGATATCGCTCAAACATTTGATAAAGTTTGGCACATGGAACTCTTGTACAAACTAAAAATCCTACTCCCCAACTCATTCTACATTATGGTAAAGTCCTATTTGCAAAGTAGAAAGTTTATGGTAAAATTTGATGAAGAATTTTCCAAAATTCATATATCCGAGCATCCGTACCTCAAGGCTCAGTTCTTGGCCCCATTCTGTACTCTATACCTATATACATCTGATTTACCAGTGACGGACAATGTGTTGACAGTCACCTATGCGGGTGATACAGCCTGTCACCCCAGTGATAAAGATCCTAACAAAGCATCGGATAGATTACAATTAAACATTGATAAGATTGAACAATGGTTACAGAGATGGAGGACAAAATCAAGTGTAACCAAGTTAACACAGGGGACATTTACATTGCGCAAAGGAGACTGTAAACCTATTACTGAAATCAAGAACTTCTTAATAAAGCAAATGTTAAATATCTGGGCTTCCATTTGGATGGGAGACTAATATGGGCCAAACATATTAAAGCAAGCATACAAGAAGCAAATATGCAATATCAAACCTATATTGGCTGATCCAGGCTCTCACTGAGTAATAAACTGCTCATATGCAAGTGCATTATAAAGCCCATCTGGACTTACGACCTAGAATTGTGGGGAACAGCCAAGTAATTCAAATCTGGAGATATTACAAGGCTTCAGAACAATGTTTTGCGGATGTTATCTAATGCTCCGTTGTATGCTCGTAATGTCGAGATACATGAATATCTTGAGATGCCAAACATTAACCCATTGGACGCTTTGGACGCATACATGCGTTTAAACAAATCTTGGTCGGCGTGCCGCGGACGCATATATACGGAAAATTTTAAATGACTTTGTAAGATTAGCTACTGCATATATATATATTTTTACATTTTATACGTAATCAAACATACAACTAAAAGCCAACATTGCAACGGTTTGCAAATATACGGTCATAGATTTTAGATTTTCTTTACTCTATTATCGCATGCTTTAATACGCATATATGCATATGAAGCCAGGAGTTGTAAACATTGCAGAAAGTTGTAAAAGTTTTTATATTCCGTTGCTAGACGTGTCACGTACTTATTAATCCAAGACAAATTTGATAGAGAAAAAATGCAAACATTGCATACAAACCGTTCGGGACAGCCTACAGTTCGTGCATAAACAATAAGTGTTTGTGTAAAGTGTTCGTATAGAAATGGGTCCGACGCAGTGAATGTCGGCCCATATAAACGTGTATGTAAACAAAGACAGCAACACAAAGTGAAAGGGACACATATATTGTTATTACATCGTTCGGTTATATATTTTTTATACATACAACTAGATTTTTAAATAAAACATATCTAATTGTAATTTGTTTTATTTTACTTTAATACATACAAATAATGATTCAATGTTTGTACTTATTTACAATAACTTCTACATCATTCAAAATCTGCAATAGTCGATCGTCCGGTACTTCCTCTAAAAGTCGCCAAAAAACCACTGCATTTTTTTTTACAATTACATGTAGACGTAATTCTCTTCTTCTGTTTGAGAAATTGCATCTTTTGTTTCTATTTTATCTTCATCTTCACTTTGATACCGAGTTATTTGTTCTCGCTAATTCGTAAATCTGATTTTTATTTGTATATCTCCTATTTCAATTAAGCCAGTTTCATTGTCTGAAAATAGCAAAATTAAATTAACAACTTATAGGCAACACAACTGTTTCAAACACCTGGTTTAAATAAATGACACCCACCATTTCAGGAAAACACACAGAAAATCACTTCTAAATTACAATAAAATAACAATTATTGAAATATAAAAACATAGACAAAATGTTTCAAACATCTGATATAAACGACTTACCGTCCATTTCAAATAATCACTTAGAAAATAAACACAAAGTATAATAAAAACAAATGATAACCTTATACTTTCGACTTGTAACGTATGACTAGTTAAAATTCATAAAAATATTGGATTTTGTAGAGGAATTTTTGCTCAGATGCCGCAAACGCATATATACGTCCAATAATTTCATTCTCGGATGCCCTTGGCGCATTTATGCGTCCATCGAAGCGGCGGCATGGCGTGATTAAGCGTACATTTGTGGTGCGGATAACCAAATACTGCACAAAATACAAAAACAGACTTCTGCACCATACAAATTATTTGGCTCAAGATTTACTTAAAGCAGAAGAACAAATTGCTCGCCTTAAATGATGGCAAATTCTAAATCTTGACAAACGGCAATAAAGCTCCTAGATTAAAACTAAAATGCTTATGATTCTCGCCGGAGAATCAATACCTACAAGCACAGTTTTACAATATGTATTGTAAAACTGTGCTACAAGTATTCAACGTGGGAAAAGATATGATTATGGCTCTGGAGCCGATTGCAGATAAAATATAATAAAAAAAATCTTTCCAATTGAAAATTTATCAAATTATAGAGAAAAAATCGGATGAGAGTTTTTGTGCTATTCATAGAGCAACTTTTTATATATTAGAATGCTATTTTGAAAAAATAACAATGTCAGCTGGCTGTATCGCGGTGAACGACACTAGACACTAGACAACCATAAAAACCATTGCCCATAAACTTGTATAAAAAGGCATATAAACTTGTATTAATAATTTTAATTATTTTAGAGCGAGAGAGCGTTTGCGCGCAACATCGCTTGTAAGACAAGGATGGCGATTGTCAGCTGTAGGAGTTTTTAAAATAATTTCCGAACTTTAAAGAGATTTTATTGAATGTTGTTTTTTAAATCTATATATTTTTGAGGTAAATTTACCCATTTAATTTGGCAAAATGGCAATTCTACCGATTTCACATTTTGACATTCGAGACCACTGGCATACCCTGTAAATATCGATGCTGGCATACCATTAGCATTACCACTTACCATTGGCAGTTGGCGTTGGCCATCTAACTGAAAACGTAATATTATGTACATTTCGATGGCGTTGGCACTGCCAGCCACCGCAGGCGCACACTTGTAAAAGATTTCTAATGATAGGTAACTATGTGTATTCTATAAGATGTACTTCGGAGAGTGTACTCGAGAGCTGCATGAGATCATACCGCCTTCCCCTTTCTTCTATCGGTTACCATCCTCACCTTGTCGAAATCCCTCTAATTCGGACCGAGCGCTTCAAAACATCTTTTATGATGCGCACTGCTAAGGATTGGAACTCCCTGCCGGCGTCTGTATTTCCGAGCTCATATAACCCAAATCTTTTCAAGGTTCGAGTGATAGGCATCTTCTGGGTAAGCTCGCTCCATCGTCGGCCTCATCCTTCCTACATGGATAGATGCTGGCCAAGAGCAAACCCATCTTTAATAAATAAAAAAATATATGAACAGGTTTTTTAGTTTGTGCTAGTCAAAGCGATTCATACAGTTAAATATCTTTGATCCAGTAATAGATAAGATCACTACTGCACTCAATATAATTTTGACTAAATCAAGTACCATTCATCACTGATAATTCCTTACATAGATAAGTATGTGTACCTATTGATTCTTTAATCTTGACAGTAATCTTATCTTTAATAATTCTCTATATAGTTTTGTCTCTATTTGCTTTCCGAGACTGCCGGTAGGCTTAAGTATTTTACGCGAAACCATAAGTTCTTTAAACAGAGAAAATCCTATAAAACAACAAAAATTAAGTACAGAGGAACTGATTAATATTTGAAAAATGGTTTTCGTTGCTTCAGTCTTGAAACTCAGGGATGGAAATCCAATGCCTGTGGTTGGTCTAGGAACTTATGCTGTAAGTTTATAAATATTATTTTATTCACAGTTCACATGGTTATCTTTCCCTTGCCTATTCAAAGTTTTTAATATTACCTACTGTTTAAGTATGTATTTATATTTTTAGCGAAAAGCTGAACCAGGCCAGTACAGACAGGCTGTGGAGTGGGCTATAGAAGCTGGATATAGACACATAGACACGGCTTCATGTTACAATAATGAGGAGGAAGTGGGAGAAGCCATTTCTAATAAAATCAAAGGTTTGGTTAAAAGAGAAGACCTATTTGTAACTACTAAGGTACCTGCCCACTCTTGTTCTAAAATTGTTAAAACATTATTACCTTTTTTTCTACTGGCAACCCAACCCTGGTTATGCAGGGTTGTTACAAATTATGTAAACAAGCTTTCCTATCAACAATGTTAATCCTTTTCAAAAGGTTTTTATAAACAAACCATTATTACTTTTCTAATAGTGAAAAAATGGTTTAGAAAAAATTAGTAGAGAAGCGGGCAAGTGGACAGTAACTTTATTTTTTTAATAATATTGTATAGATAGGTGTACATTGTGTAAATCTACAATTAAGTATTACATAGACGATAAGTTTGGATGTAGGATATAATCTCTGAAATAACACGTTAATTTTAAAATTATAATTTATAGCTGTGGAGTGATCGCCACTCACAAAAGGATGTTGTACCATCATTGAAAGATTCGCTAGCGAGGCTCAAATTGGATTATGTAGATTTGTATCTCATACACTGGCCTTTTTCCTTTAATGTGAGTATTGTTTTAGTTCCTCGGTTTACTTGTCAGATTTCTGCAGCAGAACCACTGTTGTTTCTTTGTCTGGCTATCTATGTCAATATTTTCCATAACTCTGCAGGAAAAAGGCGAGGATACAGCCATAGATTATCTTGAGACGTGGCGCGGTATGGAAGAGACCGTACGCCTTGGTCTCGCTAAATCCATTGGAGTGTCTAATTTTAATGAACTACAACTTGGACGTGTTTTGGAAAATGCACAAATCAAACCAGCTGTTAATCAATTTGAGGTAATTTATTTATAATTTAAATTTATAATGCCATTACAATTAATTAATGTCATAATTTAATAGAAAAAAATTAGTACTTAAATTTAAAACAGTAACTGTGATTTTAATAATTTAGAGACAAATATTAACAACAAGCTTCAGAATAAAATAAAATATTAATAATCTGTTATGCTAAGAATTTCGAAAGAGGCTACAAAACTGTCTTTTATTTTTATTATAAAATTGGCTTAATTTGTGTTTTGTTTGCAATCTGACAAAATTTTGAAAATTACCTAACTTTAACTAAGATGCTAAATTACCATTTTTTAATGCTAAAATAGTAAATTTTAGCATAAGATTATAAATTTTATAATCTTATATATATAAATATATAAGATTATAAAGTCTTATATTTATAATATCTAATAATATTATATTTTTTTATATTTTTTTATATTTTAACATTTATTATAAAGTCGTATAACTCGCTACACTGCCACACCCTTAAATGATTAAAGAAAGTTTATTTTTTCAGTTTAATATTTCACGTTACAATTTTTCGTTTAATATTTTCAATTTATAATTTTTTTAGTTTAATTTTTTCAAGTTAAACTTTAAAAAACATTTTAATTGAATTTTAAAAGTTTAACGTTTTCAGATTAGTCCAACGTTCACACAGACCAATCTAGTGGATTTTTGTAAGAGGAACTCAGTGGTTCCCGTCGCGTACACCCCTCTCGGGTTGTTATCTGAAGCTTGGCCTGAATTTAAAGACAAAGATGCTATAAAGACCGACCCTAAGTTGGGAAAGTTATCGGAAAAATATGGAAAAAACCGTGCACAAATTGCTCTTAGATATCTTGTAAGTAAAAATTCCTGAATTATCTACAATATATAGATAAGCTTCTGACAAGGTCAGTAAACTACTGCCAAATGGATTATCAGCTTATGACTGCGACATTAGTGGAATTTTGTCCCCTAAGGTGAAATCGCAGGAGGACCTACACGTTTCATTCAATATATTAACCCTGCCTCCTCCAATCAGTCACTCTTTTACTGACAATGGACAATAGATGACAAAGTTTAAGACCTGCAGCTTTCATGGCTAGACAAGTTGATCAGTGCTTAATCCACATCTCAATTACGCTACACCAATGTTTGCAGGTCCAATTCACTTATATATTTTATTGTCTATGTTCGCAAGGTAAGCTACAATGAATATCGTGTGAGATCTTAGCGACTAGTAGGTACCCAGATTCAACCTGTCATTTGAACGTATTTTTTTGTATTTTATTTTAACTTGTATTTTAATAACGGTCGGTGGAAACATTATACCATATTCATTTCCACGACTAATGGTGCAAATGAACCTACGGCGCGTTATCTTCATATAAAAATCGCCCCCACTGTGTCATTTCCTTCCAAATATAGTAAAAAATTCCAACACGTGATTGGTTACGTTATATAAGTCTTAATAAAAATATGAAAATTATAGTAAAGTATTATTTTCTAGTCCCCTCAATTTCGTTTGCGGTTGCGTTATGCGAACTGCAACTTAATTGGTCTGATCTTAAAATTAGCTTTGCATTACAGATACAACGAGGTATTCCCGTAATACCGAAGTCATTCATAAAGTCGCGGATCGATGATAATCTCAACATTTTCGACTTTGAACTGAACGATGAAGAGATGGAGCTTATCGCGAGTTATAACATCGACATCCGATGTGTTCCGATGACGACCTATCAACATTTTACCAACTACCCTTTCTGATTGCTTGAATTGATGCATCAATAATGAGCCAATAATACCTATGTCATAATAAATTATTGAGATATTTCCTTGTTTTTATTCCACATTTTATTAGTATTATTGTTAAGTAATTATCGTTTACATAAAATATAAGTAATACGAGTGCATATATTTATTTCAATTTTCTATAATCGTAATATTTGGTGAACGATCTACACATGTCTTTTTATTGAAATAACCGTTTTTAAAATAACTAGCTATTGCCCTCGATTTTGTCCGCGTATCTTTATAAACTATATGTTATGTTATTCTGATGTATGTAATTATAGTTAATATCAGCAAGGAGTAGGAAATTAAAATGTAATATTCATTGGGACCTATTAAAATGGTCTATAGATTTGTTTGTAAATATTTTTAAATATGTAGTTCATATAATAAAATCGTAAAGGCGCCGTGTCTGTACATTAAATATTTTTTCAAAAAAACAATTTGAACATTTTGTACTTATGTTACCGAGGTCAAAAAATGTGTTTTAGAATTTTTGTCTGTTTGTCTGTGCACGTTAATTCAAGATTAGCGTGCACAAAGGCATAATAGGCAAACAACGATTTTATTATAAACTAGATGAAAACCCGGCTTCGCTCGGGTGTAATGTGACTCATAATGTGGACACATGTAGGTACAAAATTTAGGTAGATATTTCTGTAGTTATCGGTTCTCAAGGAATATTAAAGGCAAAGCGGCATAGATTTCGCTCAGTGTTTGCGGCAAGACGTTTCGTTTTACACACTCACATGAGTCACAGTTCTTTGTAATGGATACCTACTAGTTTTTAAAACGAATGGTGCGACGACATATTGAGTGGCGAGGCGTATGTGCGCTAGTATGAATGAAACAGAACGTTTATTAACCACTCAAGATGTCACAGGTGTCAGTGAGTGACGTTTCGCTAGAGTGGCCAATATGGCGACTGCGATTTGTCTGTCAGCACTAGGTACAGACTAATACAACATCTTTGGTCAGCACCAAGTCAGCACCATTAGAATTTAACAAAATACTTGACAATCCGAATTTTGCGGATATACGTTGTCGACTCGAAATCTTTATTTTTTTATGTTTTATTATTCAGGTAAGGTTTCAATCGAGTCTACCGTACCCCTTGACGAAATTATTAATATAGATATGTTATTATAGCTGTACCCGCGATTTTGTAGGCGTGGCATTCGGAATAACGCGTAACTTTTTTGTTTGTACACTACATATTACCGGAAGCTTGCTACAATACATCAGTGGAAACCACATGAAAATCGGTTAAGCCGTTTCTGAGATTAGCGTGCACAAAAGCATAAGCAAAGAACGATTTTATTATATGTATACTAGCTTACCCAGCAGACGTTGCTCATACAAAAACTCTAAAATTGCGATTAAAAAATGGGGTAGGAGGATGAAAAATACTTTACAACCTATCAAATATATACAAAAAAAACGGTTACCAAACAACCAACTTTGTAAATTGAGATTGAACTGTGGTGTAATGGACTATTGTAATAGTTTAATTTATTTTACTTAATAAACTTTAATTTAATAATTTTAATAAGCTTGTTCGTTGTACGAAGTGTTTTCTAATATCCGTGTTGAAGAAAGTAAACGCTAAGTGATTTCTTTGATTTAAATAAGTGATCGAAAAGTCCTTCGCCATGTCCGATGCCCACTTCGACCCGTCCTTATCCGTCATATAGATCTGAGGTCAACTTCATTGGAATTGCAAAATCACGTAAACTGTCTATTTTTAGGGTTCCGTACGTCCGAATAAAAAAACGAAACCCTTATAGGATCACTCGTGTGTCCGTCTGTCCGTCCGTTATAGTCAATTATCTCCGAATCTACTAGACCAATTAAGTTGAAATTTGGTACACATATCAATTTCTGTGACCCAAACGCAGAGATGTGACGTGAATAGCTGAAATCTGTATACGGAAGGTCTTTTTTGGGGGTAAGGTGGAAAATTAAAAAGAAAATTTTGAAAACTGCATCGTGCGACATACCAAATGGAAGATCTTGTTGTGAAGATCTTAAATTCATTTTTTTGTAATTTTAAAATAAATAGTTTCCAAGTTATTCAAGAAAATAGACGAAAATTAACCCCCCCCCCCCCCTCTATCTCCGAAACTACTGAACCTAAAATTTTGAAAAAAATACAGAAATTGGTTTTCTACTTATAGATTATAGGAAAACCTATAAGAAGTCCATGATATTAAAATAACATCGTAAATCACTCAATATTGTGCAGAGATTTAAAAAAAAAAATCGTACGGAACCCTCTTCACGCGAATTCAACTCGCACTTGTCCCGTTTTTATTAACTTTATATAAACTTTCAATCGTTTTACAAATTATAATATATAGTTAAATAAACTTTCATCCGATTCAAGTGAAGAGCTATTGCATTTTTATCGAAAAAATGTTGGACGTGATTATTTAAATTTACATAACTTTTTTGTTTGTAAACCGATTGAAATGAAACAAATACTAAATGTTACGGGAAGCTCGCTATAATACATAAGTGAAAACCGCATTCAAATCGGTTAAACTGTTTCTGAGATTAGCGCGAACAAACGAACAGACAAAAATTCTAAAAACTATTTTTTTGATCTCCCTAACATAAGTACAACGTATATCAATTGGTTTTTTGAAAAAATATTTTATGTACAGTCCATCGAACTATAATAACTACTAGATGAAAACCCGGCTTCGCTCGGGTGTAATGTGACTCATAATATGTACACATGTAGGTAGATATTTCTGTAGTTATCGGTTCTCAAGGAATATTAAAGGCAAAGCGGCATAGATTTCGCTCAATGTTTGAGGCAAGACGTTTCGTTTTACACAGTAACATGAGTCACAGTTCTTTGTAATGGACACCTTTGTTTTTAAAATGAATGGTGCAACCAAAGATAATTGTAATAGTGTATAGATGGAACAATAAAAATTGAAGATTCCTTCGATACTCGATACCCGTCTTTCTAATGGCTGCATGTCGTATGTTAAAAAGAGATAACAATAGCCGAATATGACGTCTAAAAACGCTGCGCGCCATAAAAGTGGCAACGTCATATTTGTTTATATCATGCTGGTTAACAAGCGCGTTTAGCTTTATGTGATTTAAAATACTTAAAAATCTGAAAGTATGATTTCATAAATCTGTTGCTTGCCAAGAATGGCTTGTACTGTTCCCTTTTGTCCAAGTAGAGTGGGTGTTTTGAAGGAGAATAATGGAAACATATCATTTCACCGGTAAGTCGCACAGCTCGCACTCATTAATTTTGGTGTTTTGTAAACAAATTTTTATAATTATTTACTAAAAATGAATCATTGTACATGCATACACAGCTCTAAGGTTGATTTATTTAAAGAAAAGCTGGTGTTTATAACTAAAATTTACAAAAACCAAAGTTAATCGGAATATTTGACATTTGTCTTGCTTTATAGTGCTGTAGTCTGATCTTGATAAGTTTATCGATAACTAATTTATTTTTAGTAGAGTGTTGACAATTTCTAGCATTCACTGCAGGTTGAAAGTAATTTTTATCAATTTATAACAGATTTCCCACCGACATCGATTTAAAAAAAAAAGTGGACAAAAAATGTAAGAAAAGCCGACGATTGGAGAGCTTTGCAATATACAAGAATATGCTCGATAAACTTTGAAGATTCTTGCTTTCGCCAAGGATATCAGCGTAAAATTCTACACTCGTATGCAGTGCCGACAATATTCCTAAAATTACCACCATCGTGTAAACCAGTAAGTAATATCTATAAGTTATAAAGAAGTTATGCTTCAATCTATGAATATTATGAAAATCTTTTGAATCATTAATAACCTAAAACTATTTCTTTTCAGAAATTACCCAGAAAAAGAAAACTTACTAATAAATACGTGGATACCCAAGCGTCAACATTAACTGCAAGTCTTTAAATTAAAATGTTGACGAATCACAGATGAACGATATCACAGATTAAAATGAAACGATATCACAGATTATCCAATCTGTGATATCGTTTCTAAAAATAAAACTTTAAGATTATCGAGTTTTTTTTCTCTCGTAATAAAAACCTACTCCCGTTCTACCCCTTAAGGATGGATTCTAAATATTTCTACCCAAAAAATAACTATTCTTTTGAAATATTTTGGTGAAATAAATGCGAGAGGTTGCATACAATCTCATACAACCGATTAGCAATGCGGCGAGTACCAGTACGCACCCACATTTTATTTATATTGAATAACCAAACAGTACACCGAAACGCATTTAGAAATACTTTTTATCCGTCATATATTTAAAATCTATATCAACGATATCTAGTTATCAATAAAAATGCACAGCACTATTATACGCTATAACTTTAGCTTGCATTGTATAGTCAAAATGGAGACATTCACTCAACTTCGACCCGACAGATTATATATGTATGTCTCTTTCAATCTTATGACAATTTGAAGGTGTTAGAAAGAATAAAATATTGCTGCATTTTGTGATCCATCTATAAGTACAGACTAATGCAACATCTTTGGGTGCAACGACGTATTGAGTGGCGAGGCGTATGAATGAAACGGAACGTTTGTTAATAAACGTTCCTGTGACACTCAAGATGTCACAGGTGTCAGTGAGTGGCGTTTCGCTAGAGTGACCAGTATGGCGCCTGCGATTTGTCTGTCAGCATTATTACAATTTAACAAAATACTTGACAATCCGAATTTTGCGGATATATGTTGTCGACTCGAAATCTTTATTTTTTTATGTTTTATTATTCAGGTAAGGTTTCAATCGAGTCTACCGTACCCCTTGACGAAATTATTAATATAGATATCAAATTGGCACCCACCATAAGTAAGTGCAGATAGGCGGGGCGTAAAAACTAACCGCAAGAAGTCATCAGAGGCTCTAGTATGAGTTTACGATACTACACCAATTCTACATTCGCTAGCGAGAACGTAAAACTTTTGTATGGAAAATCGTGAACTGTCAATGTCAAATTATCAATTTTCCAAATAAATGTTTTACACTCTCGCTAGCGAGTGTAGTATCGTAAACTCATGCTAGAGCCACAGTACGTTACTGTATGGTTGCCATTTCACGCGTAAGTATTATATTTTTTGGTAATTTAATTAAAAAAGTATTTCTTGTGCATGGATGCAAGGATGTTTATTATAGTTCGATGTTACGGCTACGGACACAGCTCGTTTACTATTTTATGTGTGGATTAGTAGATTTAGTAACCAAGTCACAACTAGTTTTAAGAAACATAATCAAATTACTTTTTATGTAATAGCAACACTTTAAAGGTCTTTCCCGACAGATTTAAACAAAAGTCGAATCGATATGACAATCGTTATCGTAGTAGAGTATATTACTTTGTATGTATTGTAACTTTGTAACATTTTCTTTATTATTTGAACTTCGACAACGAAAACTACTCCTCAAACGGCTCAAATTTAGTTTTTATCAATAAGTACATACTTATTATATCTATCAATTTTATCTTTTTCTAAATTTTTGATAGATGATTTCCTATAACAGTGTATGAATTTTTAAGTGTCATATATACCCTATTCGTTAAGTAAACCTAAACAATAGTGATATTCATTGTTTTAGTATTATTGTTTTTGCAGTCTTTGGTAAGTACAATTCCTCACTATTTACCTACCTGACAACAGCAGTTCTAAACAATCGTACAATACTGTGTTGTAACAAAAGGCTTCAGAGAAATACGTGACACAACTTACATTGTCTAGGTAAGAAAATTCCTAAAGCGAGTTAGTTTGTATAGTAAGTTGATTGATCTATTGTAGTTTTCATTTCTTCAGATTACTTCATTTTCTCAAATTTTATTGGATGTACCTAATTAAAATTACTTAGGTACTTATTTGGATGGTGCACACATCTTATTTATTTCTTAATTACTTCAAAACATCTAAAATAACTTATATATAAAATATTTCACAATCATCTATCCAGCCAGATGTATAAAAACACACTCTGTTTTTTCACATCAAAACATAAAATTATACTTTTTCTTTTTCCCTGTTTGAATATCAAGCCCTTTTAAGTCAGCCAGTATTTAAGTTCAAAATTCATTAACATGATCTTCCTTTAGTATTAGGTTATTAAAATGCTTTTTATTAGATGAATCTATATAATTTATAAGTTAGGACAATTTAATATGCTCTATGTAAGTTAGGTACCTAGTTGGTAAACGTACATATATCATTATCACATCAAATCCTTTTAAGTCTATGTATTCATATTTTAATACCTACTAATAATATTTAGGTAATACATTAGGTAGTTAGCTATTGTAGAAAACACAACCTTCCGCTCAATAAACACAAGTTGCAAAATTGCAGTTTTTTTTTAAAGATAGCTGCGATTTATTATTGTCCTGCCAGTTCTCTTAAAAATAGTGCGTTGTTGTCAGCTACTTCAAACTACAGACAAAATACTTTTGTTTAGAAGCACCAATTTTAATTGGTCAATTTTATTAAACACTGGCATCAAATTGGCAAGCCATAAAAACTATTTAATGAAATTTGTAATAAGAATAGCCATTAGAGAGCATTGCATTCATATAATAATTCCATTGATAGGCCTAAGTAATTAAAGTGTTGATTTAAATTTCATGCTCATAAGTCTCTGTGATGCCTATTGCTGTATTACTATCAGTGAGAACCTGTAATTGCCCCCCTATAGTTTTTATTTATTAATTGTGAACATTTTTAGAGGATATCTTACCCATACTATATAAACAAATGTCTTGCTAAAGTCAGTCATTTTACTGAAGCTCCGGTAGTCAATCTAAGATGGGACTGATTGTAGGTAGTTTTAACAAAAATAACTAAGTTTTCTGTTATCACAGGTTCTGAGATGGCAGCTTCGAAAAATTTTAAAATGTAAATACTTACATCACACTTCTAATATACGATTTTATACAAGATCAAAAACAGAATGTTTGCTGATTTGAAATGTATTTTATTAGGAAAGTTGAAGCAGTGAACCTGCCCGAGTGTCCAGTTTGCTTGCAGATATTGGTAGCACCAATATTTCAATGCAAGTCTGGACATAGTTTGTGTGAAAATTGCACAACCAGTCTTGCCTATGCCTATCTGCCGCCAAGACATGACTACTGTGAGGAATTTGTTTCTGGAAGAAATGATTGCTCAGGTGATCTCAGGTTTATTTTTTTAATGTAATGTTTGACAGGCAGGCTGGAGGTATATTTGATAAATTGTGGCCTCCATCACCCAAAAACACAAGCAACGCCATAACAGTTGCAAGTGATAAGGAATAACGAATGGTTAGGTTCTGGCATTCAAATACCGAGTAGCCTGCCACTACTATGCAGATTTTATGTTTTAAATTATAGTTACTTAAGAAAATTATTTCCAGGCGTTGATCTCCTGTCCTAACAAACCTTTAGGATGTACGTTTAAATTATCTACTGTTGAGATGAACGACCACGTTAAGGAATGTATTTATCGTGAAATGGATTGTCCCATGGGAATTTTCGGAAAATGTTCATGGCGAGGTAAAGCAAATGAATTTTAATTTATATAAATTCTCAGTTTATAGTATTGATTAGTAGTCTTAGTACAATTCCTGCCCTGGAATCACATTATTTTAATGATACTAGCTTTTGCCCAGGACTTTGTCCGCATTGAAATATAAGTAACACCTGACAAAATATATGAGTACTTATTAATTTATTCAATCTTTATTTCTGTTATACTTTTGCCAAGTGTTGGATTTTTATTTTTATAATCCCTCGGAAATAGTACTTTGTTCCTGGATAAAAGGTACTTACCCTATGTCCTTTTCTACATCCCTGACAATGTGTATGATCTGTTGAGCAGTTAAGGCATGAAAAGGTAACACACAAACAGAGAAGAGGAAGAAGAAGTCGCACCTATACCAGAAAGTGAAGTAATAAATGCAATTATGTCCCAAAAAAATCGTAAAGCAACCTGGTGATAATAATAGTATATCAAACGAAATTATCAAAGGTTGTTTGGATTCCATTGTCCACAGACATAGATAGTATAGATGATGCAAGTTCATCAAACTGTATGAAAACCAAGTGTGCCACATTTTTAGTGCCTACCATGACGTCACGAGCGCAATTTAGTGATGTTAAAACATAAACTAAATCGTTTCCCCTCACCCCGCAATGCAACGACGCGACGACTAGTCTATTGAATGTTCAACGCCCAACTCTACGGCGCGCAAATTTAGTATACCACCTACGTTCACCTACGTACCACGCAGCTGGCTACGACATTTTCTAAATATTGGTTTTAATTAAATTACAGCACATATTATAAATAACAAAACCACTTACCGATGACATAAAACGTCTCCCCTCACTCGACAAACCAATTTTGACGTATTTTTACAATTAACAACAGCGCAATTAAACATTTTCTCTTTTTCGGAAGTCGACTTTCCGCGAACACAGTCGAAAGCGACTGAAGCTACGACCGGGTCGTATTTGAGCATTGCTCAAATTGCGGGCACGCAGTGGCGAACGGCTTGCGGTATCTATACTATCTACGTCTGTGCCATTGTCAGTAATACAACAAGCTTATTTAATGAAATTTTGGAAAAAGAGATAATACCAAAATAATGGTCATATTACTACACAAAAAAGGTGACAAAGATGATATACATAACTATAGACCGATCAGCTTTGCCTAATCTTTATAAAGTGTTTACAAAAATAATACTTAACGGTATTTGCAATGTATTGGAGGAAAATCAACTAAAAGAACAGGCTGGCTTTAGAAGTGACTTTTCTACCCTCGACCATATGAAACGAATCATAAAGAAATACAACAAATACTCCAAAGTATACTATCTAGCATGTACATATATGGCAGGCCTTAGAATCCCAAGGTGCACCACGAAAGTAAAAGAATAATTTAAAAACCTACAGGATCTTCACATAAACAAACAAAGTAAAATCGCGTTTTTTTTATTAATAACCAAAGGCAAATATACATTCATTTTTGGAATCATTCACTCTTTTGTCCTAATGCTTTCATTACGAGTTCATTAGTAAATGAAAACCTACCGTAGATTTAATGAACGTTCCTGCAATGCTCATTGACTTAATGGTGAGATTGTATTTAATTAGCCATTAGTCGCTTTAATGATTTCTTTCTTGCAACTGACTGTAAGAATTGCAAAAGAATTTGAAACCTGAAAAAGGTGTCAGACAGGGCGACCCATTATCTCCAAAACTATTTTCAGCTGTGCTAGAATATGTCTTAGAAGGTAGAATTGGGACTCTTATGGACTCAGTATAAATGGAGATAAGTTTAGTCATCTAAGACTCGCTGATGATATAATTATCTTAAGCGTAACAGCAAAAGATCTCCAAGAAATCTTGCAACTGCAAAGATAAGTGAAGTAGGGGGTCTCGCAATGAATACTGGGAAAACACAAGTCCGATACCTACAAGTAAACAACAACTTTCTAGAATATGTCGACGGCTATAAATACCTAGGGCAAATAATTTCACCAGAAGATCAAACACAGAAAAAAAATTAAAGTCAAATATGCAGCTCTTGGAAAAGGTACTGGTCATAGGTCATACCTATGAAAAAATCCCTGTTTTCAATTAAAATTAAGAAAAAATATTTGATATGTGTATGCATGACTTATGACTGCCATACTTGGGCTTTAACTGAAAGGTATGTGAAGCCCTTAAAACTATGTCAAAACAGAATGGAGAGAAGTTTGTTAAACATAAAATTAAAAGACAGATTTAAACTTTCAGTTATCAGATATCAGTTATGAGACAAAAGTAACAGATGTCAAATATACAGTGAAGAAATTAAAATGGAAATAGATTGGACACACACACTGAGGAGTAAGAAAAATAAATGGTCGAAAGAAGTAACTACATCGTACCCTCAAGATGGAAAGAAAAGAAAGGGAAGATTGGGATGATGAAATGGCAGGTGCACTATGGAGAAGGAAGGCTATGGACATAGGATTGTGGCGAGTTCTAGGGGAGCCATTTGCCAAATGGCAAGCTGATAAAAAAAAAACAAATAGACACTCGAAAATATTGTGAAATGTCAGTAATAAATCCTTTATTTATTTACTATCGTTTACAGGATCTCATAAAATGATAATGGATCACTTCAAAGATCGTCATGCAGCCAATTATATTTCTACGACAGATGAAGATGTTAATTTAGATGAGGTGAATATAAAAGAGGATGACAGACGTGTTTTCCTATATTCTCAAGGCAACATGTTATTCATTCTGACGTTCAAAATGGATACCGCACTAAAAATGGCCTATTGGATCGTTCAACACATTGGCAATAGGAAGACTGCACTTCAACACATCTATGAAATTCATGTCACAAGTAAAAAAGATGAACGGAGGAAGGCAATTTTCATGGAACAATGTTTGAATGATGATTTAAAAGCCGAAGAAGTATTTCGCTTGGGTAAATGCGGTGTTATACCTACGGACATATTGTTCCACTTTGTTAAAGACAAGAAACTGTCTTTTAGATTCTTCATTAAGAGAATTCCTGGAAAAGGTGACGACAAAGGTAACACCAACAATAAGGGGCCGAATAAGCCGAAAGGGCCGAAGCCAGGACCAGAACCTAAAGGCAAAGTATAAACCTTAGTTAATTATCTCTCGCAGAAAACCAGATAGCCACCTATCACCTATGTACGTATTTTAAAGCCTAAATAAATAAAAAAAAAAAAAAAAAAAAAAAAAAAAATCAGAAGTCTGTGTAACTATAAAGCTCAATAAAATTATTTGATATTCTGAGGTAGGCTGGATGTGAAAAGTTGTGATACCAGAGATAGTATAACCCGTATTGCTTTTGCAACTTAAATATCAATATTTTAATCTATGCTTATCTTTGACTTCTATTACTCTTTTAAGTTCTAAACCCCACTCTCTTAATAACATATAAGTTTGTGGTTATTTTTAATTTTCCTTTTATATATTAAGGTTCAAATATTGCTGTTATTATCGCAATATTAAATGATTGCAATTTACTTTAATTATAACAAGAGTATGATTTTATAAGTTATTGAAGAAGTCTTATGTTGATTCATTATTATGATTACGTTGTATTGGTGTGACTATTGCCACAAATGCACTAATAAGTATCGATTGTACATATAATAAGCCAGTATAGCCAGCACAGTACAGTAAGGCTCGAATTATATGCGTCCGCGCGACCCAGCGGCTGGGCCGCTCCGCTGTGAAATCGTATGAATCTGTACGTGTCGCGATGAGCGGCCGTGCGTCTGCTCATATAAATCGACACCTTTCGACACGAACAATTTCAACAGCGTTGCGGCCACGTCTTAGGTGGCCAGCCAGCCGCTTGCTTGGTTGGGCGGATGCAAAGATTTTCAACTGTCGGGCAAGACAAAAGAATCCGCAATGTAACATTTAGAACCACGTGGTACAAAATCTACAACATTACAAGGCTATTTAGCTACGCCATGGCCATCCTGATTATTTTTGTAGAAAAAAAATTCCCAATGCTCTCTCTATGTATACTATATATTTAATCTTTTTGCCTATTACATTTATTTTTATTCCAACAAATTTAACAACTAGGTACATATTTTATATACCCATTCAACAAAATTATCAAGATCATGATTTTAATTTCTCTCAATTTGATTTGCGCGTGTTTCATATGTGGGGAGAGTACCAGAGAGTACATACCTACCCTTAACAATTTTTATATTTTTAAGAAAAAATTTAGAAACCAGTTTAATAAAGTGACAGTTGGTGATTGTCACACACAATCATAGCGCAACAATAACAAACATCATGAGGCTTCACAATTGTTTAAAAAAAAGTTGTTTTCTTTTGCTGTAATGTTCAAAAGAAATAAAGTGTTGTAATATAATTATAATGTGTTTTAATTATTGTATGTTAAGATTGGGAATAGTTTAAAATAAAAAATGGCCATTTTTAATAATACTGATTAGCGCAATATATGGTCTGTTACAATTTTCCATGGGTGAGAATTGGCAGTGAAATGTTTGCTGCCTCGCAGCGACTAATAAACAACATGAACAATGTGAAAATATTTGAAACCTATTTTATGAATAAAATTACTGTTTCACTGTGTACAAAGTGCACACACAACTGAAACATTACACTGGCCCTGACCATACACAGATCAAAGAAATTATCATTAAATTAACAAACATAGTTTAGTAGAGTCAGGGCACATTGCATTTCACAGTAGTTGAATTAATCTATCTATCTCTATATATAAAAATGAATCCCCATTTCCCTTGGTCACGGCATCACGCGTAATAATAGAAGATATTAATATATACCTATGTATTTAATTAGAATATTTAGGATATTTCAAATAAAACGTCTTTGCTTTGGAGCGGTCAAATCAACACTGTTTATTCCTATTGCATTTGTTTACATTATAGGGCTGTGACTCAGGCGCAGCTATCACGGCCTTCCTGCAAAATGCTTCGCTCTCGAAGCGTCACATAAGTTCTATTTAACAACTATTTAACAATAAAATAAGTCAGGCACAAGCCAAACTACTAATCACAAATTAAACTTGTTCACAAAAATATTGTGATGTCATTCTCAACAATTTTTAGATAATCTAATTGATCTTTTCTTTTAGATCTTAAAACTATTACTACTACCTAATAGGTACATACTATACAATTAAAATGATTAACACTCATTTCGTTAGTTTCATAATAGAAAAATACAATTTATATCTCACGTATCATAAGTATTTACTAATACTACTGGTTAAATTTAATATTTTAGATATTTTTTTTAAATTTTATATAGCGCTTTTTGGTTTGGAAGTACTTCCTTCTTATTTTATAAAGTTCAATATCTATTTTATTAAAGGTTGTATATCTACCTTAAAACTACTTTAACAATTACATGGATACAAATATAATAAGACATATTGGTTTTTGCTTCATTTTGACTCAGCACCTGTAAACAGAAAGATTTTGTAGAAAACATAAATAGCGATACTTTTTTATCAGTATGTTCGTTCAGGTCTCGAACCCCATTTTTTTTTTACCCACTCAAAAGGTCAAAGCCCTTCTAAGTGTTCCTTTTATCCATCAGCTGTGTTTTGTATTGTGTTTCAGCTGTGAATCGGTACTTGTTTTTATGAACAAACTGTTATCTTTTTTTTTTTTTTTTTTTTTTTTCGGCGATCCCAGCTCATTTACAGTAGCGCAAATTACTAAAGTAAATAGCATACGCCAGTTAACATTGTTTTGGCGGTCCCAGCACACTTAATAAGTTGCTTACGCCTAGCATTTATTTATTTATTTGGCGGTCCCAGCACACTTAGATAAGTTGCTTACGCCTAGCATTTATTTATTTATTTGGCGGTCCCAGCACACTTAGATAAGTTGCTTACGCCTAGCATTTATTTATTTATTTGGCGGTCCCAGCACACTTAGATAAGTTGCTTACGCCTAGCATTTATTTATTTATTTGGCGGTCCCAGCACACTTAGATAAGTTGCTTACGCCTAGTATTTATTTATTTATTTGGCGGTCCCAGCACACTTAGATAAGTTGCTTACGCCTAGCATTTATTTATTTATTTGGCGGTCCCAGCACACTTAGATAAGTTGCTTACGCCCAGATCATTTTTTTTTATCACATTTTCATTTTTGTAAGCTATCATGGCCCTTTTTTGTTCTTAGCTCATCCAGCGGTCCTTGCTCACTTATCAGGTAAGTAGCTCGCGCCAACACGTTTTTTATATTTGTAGCGATCCCAGCGCACTTTGAAAAGCCGCTTACGCAATTTTTTTATATGTTTTTTTTTTGTTGTATTTATAACATTTTGGTATCCGCAATCGCCGCGGCACTTTCCGCAGTCTCCCGATTCTGTCGGGATTCCCGATAGTCGGATTCTGTCTTTAGGCACAATTTGGAAAGATTTTTTGCCACGTTTTTAACTTTATACCTATCTTTTGGTAAACCTTTTTCAATTGTATATGGTCCATTATACCTCGGGTCTAATTTTCCCAGACGTGTTCGCTGACATTGCACATAAACAACATCACCTTTTCTCAATTGCATATTATTACGTCTCATTTTGTCGAATCTTTGTTTAGTTTTTAAAGGATTGTTTCTCAACCGCTCTTCTGCAGTTGTTCTCAGTTCTTGAATATCTATATTTGATTCGATTTCTGGAAGTCCACTATTTAATTATCGTATAGTCTGTACTTCCGAACGTACTTTAGTGAGTAGTCTGAAGCATTTAAAGTAAGTTTTATTCTACTAACAGTGCTCGTCCATCCTGCTCCTCGACTTACTTCATAGGCAAGTAAGTTTAGTATGGTATATTTTGTTCGCATTGATTAGAGTTTTATCTACTCCGATATGGCATTGTTCATCATGAAACTTTTTGGTCAAATTGAATCGTGCTGCCGACGGCACATAATATTTCATTTTTCTTTTTTGGTTTTCCTCAAACACTATCATTAGTATACCATTTTCATTGTTTACTCTTAAAATATCGGAATTTTCTTCGATTCATTTTATTTTATTTCAATCACTTCTCGATCTTGCTTTTGAGTTGCTTCTAACCATGCAACTTGATCATTCACTAGCATCTCTTCACTTTGGTTTTATGACGGATTTCTGTTAAAAAAATTCTTCGAGTTTTAGGCAACTTCTTTTTCTATATTCAATTTTAAAGTTAAAATCTTGAATGTACAACCACCATCTGGCTACACGTGGTGGTAACAAATTTTGTTTGGTTGAAGTTAGTTTAACAGCGTTACAGTCTGTAATTAATTTGAACTCTATTCCCAATAAATACACACGGAAGTGTTTTAGAGCATTCACTATTGCTAAAGTCTCTAATTCATAGACTCTTACAATAAAGTTCATTTCCTGTAATAAGACCCAAAAACACGTAGATCTTGATTTTGGCTTTGAAATAAAGCTGCACCAAATCCCAAACTACTAGCGTCAGTTTGCAATTCAGTTTCTTGCTCTGGGTCAAAGACCGCTAATAGCGAGCATCTTCATATTCCTGAGTCCAATTAAAGGCCGTATCCTTTAGCAATAGGTCTGTCATACACAGGTACTGTTTTTGTCGTAAATTCCGGTATGTATTTGCGAAAATAGCCTGCCAGTCCCATTAACTCTCTGGCTTGTTTAATATTTTTAGTATTGGAGCACTTTTCAGGACCAGAATTTTGGTTTCTTCCGGTCGAATCCCTTCTTCAAAAACTATTCTTCCTAAGTACTCAATTTCGGTTTCCAAAAATTTATACATATTTTTTTTTAGGTTAAGAGTAAATCCTGAATCATCTAACGCTTTTAGCATTAAGCGAAGATGAAACCCTGATGCAATATCAAGTGTTCGAAATAACGAGCTTTTCCCGATCTGTTCAACTGATCATTAATTAATAGCAATGTATATCTATCTGTCTTTGATAGTTATTCTATTCAAAGCTCGATAATCCACACACAATCTGTCACTTGCATCTTTTTTTCTCATAAGTATAACCGGTGATGCATAAGGTGAAGTGGATTCTTAAATGATTTTGTTGTTCAAAAGTTCAATCACGATTGTTCCCTTTTTCTCGCTCATAGGCCGACATCGGATATGAGTGGTAAACAACGGGTTCGTTTGTTGTCTTCCGAATAGTCATGACGGCAGTTTAGATTTTTCGTATGTTATTATTTAAAAGCGATAAATCCCGAATGTTTATTTAACAATTCCCGTAGCTCGGTTCGAATGTAACTTGGAACTTTACTCAACGAATTGGATATTAAGTCCTCTATATTATAAACACTTTCAGAACTTTGAACTTGATCTCGCCATTTAATTATTGTACCACTCAACGTTGTTATGAATATGATGTCATTTGTAGTTATGGCGTCTCTACCAAGAATAGCGTCATACATAACCAATTTCTTTGTCTTGAACTATATGAAAAGTTGTCTCTAAACTAATATTTTCCAACTGCAAGATGACATCTATTTTTTTTTCATTTGAAATCAATATTATATTAGAAAATCCAGAAATGTGTATCATGCATGGCAATAGGCATTTATGAATCGTGCCATAGTTTCTCTTATTAATGAACACGATGCTGTCAATTAATACATAAACAAGTATACCAATTAACAGGTGTTGTACACACCTTTCCATTTCTATTTACATCTTTCCAAGACCTTTTTTATTCTTTGTCAATTCTCTGCTTTGTCCAACAATCTTCGGCCAGATGTCCAATCTTGAAACAGAATGTACATTTATTTTGCTTTTTCCTGTCAATTTCGCCCATCATGGCAGCAGATGTATTTTTAGACAACTTGTATACACTAGTACGACAATCACGTTGCAAATGACCTATCCGATTGCAGCGGTGGCAACGCTTCTGCTCGGTAATCAGTCTTGGCTTCTTGGATGCAAATGATGACAACTCTTTGCCAATATCAAGATTATCAGTAGATGTAGAACGTTTTGAGTAATTTGGTGAGATTGGAATGTATCGGGATAATTTTTCAAATAGCTCGCTTACAGTTTCTGCGCTACTGGCAATCGATTTTGCATGCGGATCTGTAATACCTCCCGTTATTAATTCCAATATTTCATTTTCACGAAATTGTAATCGCAATTGCTTCAATATCCTATGTTTTTTTGCCGCATAAATAGAAACAGTAGAGTACTGTTCGCTGGTCATATTAGCCGCTTTTTTAAAATCACGACAAAGATCGCGACACTTTGGGAATGTTATCTGAAGATCTTCTCTCAGAGCTGGCCAGGTTCTTTTTAAGGGTGTCCATTCTTTGTATAAGTCACGTGCTGGTCCGGCTAAAAATGGTACGCATCGAGCAATTGTTTCCACATCGTCCCATTTGTGCTTCAAGACCAGGGCATCAACTTCCGCACTCCATTCCTTGGCTTCAATTGATCCAATACTCGGGTCGAAAGTAGGCAAAGCTATAGCCTTACTGGTGCTGATGTTAGTAATGTTCAAAAGCTCACTCTCGTTATCACTCATAGTCAATTCACAATCACCTCTCTTAGATTTTGTTTTAGACTGTCCACTTTTATTTTTATTTTTTACACTTTTATTACTCATTGTTTGCAGGAGTGGGTTCTTATAATTTCGCGATCCCACTTCTGATAATAACAGAAGATATTAATATATATGTATTTAATTAGAATATTTAGGATATTTCAAATAAAACGTCTTTGCTTTGGAGCGGTCAAATCAACACTGTTTATTCCTATTGCATTTGTTTACATTATAGGGCTGTGACTCAGGCGCAGCTATCACGCGTGAACGGGTAGACCGATTTTAATTCGGTTTTCATTAATGGAAAGAAGGATAAACGGGGAATGTTCTTATAAAAATTGCACCCCGGGCGAAGCCGGGGGCGGGTCGCTAGTAGCTTATAAATTAAAAAAGGGTTAATCCAATAATAATGCATTTGCATATAGGTACTAAGTTATGCAACACTAGCTGACCCGGCGAACTTCGTACCGCCTCACAATCAATAAATGTTGTAGTAACTTATTAGCTGAATTAAATTCCTTAATAAATGAATAGTCAAAATGAAGTAAGTTCCACAAATGTATCAAAAGGAATTTTGTTTTTGTTGAGATTTACTTATTCTAAGTAGTGACAGGACATGCTGCGTTTGGCAGGGGTTTAAGGTTAGCCGTGTCCGGTTGCGGACCCCCGCGGTGGAGCTGCGGAAGAGTGTTCGTCCGACCTCGCAACTTCACCAATAGCGGATGAGGAGGATGCCAAGAGGTTTAGTCGGTAGGTCTACCCCACTATCCTCTTGTACCCCACTATGGGGGTATCCTCTTGTAAAAAAAAAAAAAGTTGTCCACGATCCCTTACCTATAGTAGACGGCGCAAGGAAACACCGTGGTTTTTTAGTGCGTAGTTTAATCTTACATATGGGATCATATATGAGATCACGATCACCATGGGGAGATCGATGGGGATCTGGTTGCAGATTTTCCCACGCAAAAAAAGGTTCACAGTCATTTGTATCAATCCGTAGACAGGATTTCCTTCACACTCCACACCACCTCCACAAGGTTTGGCAGGTACCGTTCTTATACGTTTGTCGGGCAACCCCACGTGGCCAAAGTGTTTCCTCACAGTGTATCAAGAGTATCAATTGTATCAAGAGGTATAAGCTACTAGTGAGCAATATTTAAACCTGTTCGTTTAGTCTTAACGCTTATTTACTTATGTGCGCGCCTTCAGCTCGAATGTTCTGATTATCTGTTTCTGTATTATTAATTAAAGTGTTGTGTGCGAGTCAAGACTTGCGTTTATCTGTCCACGAACTGTATTTCCAAATTACAGTTTCGTGTATCTAGCATCTACTCTGAGTTTCGGTCGGTGATTTACGGTCGAGGTGATTGCGGAGCCCCCCAAGGGGCACTGTTGGCACGACGATTTTCCAAAGCAACAGTAGTCACGCGTTAAAAAGAAAGCAATCATCTGTTTTGAACCTCAGACAAATTGTGTAAGATCCACCGAGCACAGCTTTTTCACAGCCAAATGTTTGTGCAGGATTGATAGTATTTGACTCGTGCTGTGCCTATTCGAGTTCAGTCACTGATATTGACACGACCGCGTTTGAATTCTGCAAACCAGCTAAAAATAGTCGTCTTGTATGGTGTCTCATCGTGAAAAGAAATTTCAAGCCGAGTAAAGCTGTGTTGAACCGTCGGAAATTTTCGCGAATAAATCTATTGTAAACAACCAATTTTTAAAATGACGCCAAACGGTGACAGTCAGATTCTATTCTACAGCGACAGAGTTCCGTTTTCAAATGTAAATACTTTTTCAATATTTTTTATGTAAGTCGCCAGTTCCGGAAACATTAATGTGTTAGCAAAAAGTTTTAACATTGACTTGAAATATTTGTCTAAATCTACACTATTTTTACATGTTTAAAGCAATTTAAACATTTAAAAACAATTACAAACAAATACCTAATCACCGAATCATTTACTATATACCATTTTTGTTATTTATCTTGATAGTTTTCACAAGAGACTGAGGTTTATGAAGAATAAAAGATATTTATTTTCATATTAATTCCGTGTATGTGATTTTTCAAATGACAACTTTTGATCAATCTGACAACTTAAAAAACTTACAATATTTCAAACAGAGATTATTTATTTTTCAGTTAGAAATAAGGTTGTATATCTCCAACACTCCTCCTTAATCTCTGTCTCTCACTCTCACACATTCCTGATCTAGCAACAAAAAAAAACTTTCATACACTTATACCTATATTTGACACACACCATTCATATTTACCTTTCAAGAGGGGCTTGGTTAAGATATCCGCCGACATACGTGTCGTCTCTATATACTTTAAGTCAATCTCACCATTTTGAACGGCCTCTCTTACAAAGTGATACCGCACATCTATATGTTGGTTCGTTAATGGTGTACAGGGTTCTGCGCTATTGCTATTGCAGATTGATTGTCACAATATAGTCGAACCTGTCCCTGTTGTTTCATAGATACCTCGTTTATGAATCTCTTCAAAAAAATTGCCTCTCTTGTTGCTTCCGATAGAGATACATATTCAGCCTCTGATGTTGAAAGAGCAATCGTTCTTTGTTTTCTACTCTCCCAACATATGGCTCCTCTTTGGGCTACAAAAACGTTACCGGATCAAGAGTTTCTGTCTTTATCTCCAGCGTGATTAGCATCAGCAAATCCTTGCACAAATTGTGCATTGCGATCGGAATTGTACTTAAGCCCCGCACTTTTCGTTCCCTTGAGATAGCGAAGCACTCTTTTTGCTGCAAGCCAATGTTCTTCACTATAACAATTATTAAACTGGCTGAGATAATTTACAGTATATATAATGTCAGGTCTGGTACATACCGCAAGATACATAAGTGACCCAATAAGATTCTGGTATGGTACATTAACATTTGCTACATATTCGGGAGAATTTGGTGTCTCTAGATTATGACCAGGTACCAGAGGTGTTGCAGCTATTTTACAATCCTCCATACCATACACTTTAAGAAGTTTATCAATGTATTTCTCCTGATCTAACTTTATGATACCGCATTTTTGACTTCCAAGTCCAAGAATGTTAGAGGCTTTTCCGAGATCCTTCATTTCGAATTTTGACATAAGGCCTGATTTTACTTTGTTCAGTTCATCAAGATCATTCCAAAATATGAGCATATCATCTACATCTACAGCTATTAACATGACCTTCCTATCCCTGAATCTTATGTAAACACATGGTTAATTTTCAAATCTTCTAAATCCTAAATTCCTTTAACTCGGAATCCAGTTTTTGGTTCCATGCTCTCGGAGCTTGCTTCAAACCATAAAGCGACTTCTTGAGTAGACAAACGTAGTTCTCTTTTCCTTTAATTTCGAAGCCTTCCGGTTGCTTCATATAAATGGTTTCAGACAGATCTCCGTTTAAAAATGCTGTCTTAACGTCCATTTGGTCTATGTTGAGCCCCATTCTTGCTGCTAAAGCAAACAACGTTCTTAGAGAACTATGTCGCACCACAGGCGAATAAGTCTCCATGTGGTCAAGACCCCATCTCTGACTGAAGCATCTTGCAACGAGTCTTGTACCTACTCTTATTTCCCGCTTCTTCTTTAATTCTAAATAACCATTTAGAATCGACTAAGTTGATTCGGCGTTCTGCGTTTCGGCGGTTTTATTGACACCCAAGTGTTATTTTTCTTAAGAGCATCCAACTCCTCCTGAATTGCAGCTCTCCATTTATCTTTGTTTTTTCTAGACAAAGCTTCTTCTATTGTTCTAACGTCCTCTTCGTTCTCAGATGCATGATAAAGGACGAAGTCTGGATACTGTTTTTGTTTTCTGTTCCGTACAGGGTACCTTCTCTCAATTTCTTGTTCAGTAACCTCTTCTGCTGAGACGTAATTGTCTGACTCATCATCTTCCGGAAACTCCGGACAGTTGATCCTAGCCTCTGAATTATTCACTGATGTAGGTAAATGAACCGCCGCTTGATCAGTAAAGTCTGGTACTGTCTCAGATGAACATGTCTCTGCAGGCTGTGTTGAAAAGAGTGGAACGAACACTCCTTTGTCTTCTTCTGCTGGTGTAGTAACAGTAGCTTTTGTGTATTTTTGGTTTTCAAAAAATACTACATCCCTGGCTTTGACGGATCGATCGAGTTTATACGCTTTCGAATTATCACAGAATCCTACATGTATCAATCTTTGGCTTTTAGCATCCCATTTTTTTCTCTTCTGATCTGGAACATGCATGAATGCTTGACATGCAAACACTCTGACCATACTCAGGTCAGACTTCATTCCTGACCACGATTCTTCCGGAGTCATATCTTTAACTACTATTGTAGGTGACCTATTCTTCAAGAATACGGCGTGATGAACAGCTTCCGCCCAGAAATGGTTATTCAGTTCCGCTTCTTGAAGCATGTTTCTCGCCTTCTCGCAGATTGTACGATTTGCTCGTTCAGCTACCCCATTTTGCTGTGGCGTATTTCGACTAACGCTTTAAATTCTTTAAATTTCTCAAAAACTTCACTCTTATATCTAGAAAATATACAAAAGTATTAAGAGTAAAATCGTCAATAAACGTCAAAAAATATCGAGAACCCGCAAATGATTCTTCGCTTATAGGACCACATACATCTGAGTGAATTAAACCTAGTTTTTGATTCGCTCGTTTTGCATTACTCCTCTTAAATGGTTGCTTTATTTGTTTTCCCATTAGGCATGGTACACATTCTAGTTTATTTGTAGTGTTAACAAAATTAACACCTAAAGCCATTTTATCCCTAAGTAGTATAAGATTTCTCATACCTAAATGACCCTTACGTCTATGCCAGAGGATTGCATCCTCGTTGATGGTTTGCGATGAAAGCGCAGAGTCCTGTACACCAGAGTATTTAAGTTTGTATATCCCTCTCTCTTCTACACCTTTTGCAACAGCTCTACTTTTCACTTCACATTCAGCTTTGGGAATGATGTCGCAATCTGTCTCTGAAAAAACAACAATGTAGCCTTTTTTCGTAACAGTGCTTACACTAAATAAGTTAGCCGATAGTTTAGGTACATACATGACATTACTTACATCCAGCCCTGACGACTTTGACTTAACCGTGCCCCTTCCAATCCCATACACACGGTCTCCATTCGCACAAGTTACAGCAGTACGATTTGTTTTCTTAAAGTCTCTAAACATTGGCGGATACAAGGGGGCGCCATGGGGGCCATGGCCCCCCCAAAAGACCCAGGAATTCCATATTTTTGACTTAACTTTTCAATTCAATTCAATATATGAACTGAATATAGAATAATATAATCTATATCAATCAAAGTTATCGAAAGTTTCATAATTCATGTCAGACATTTGAGACAGTTCAAATACGCGATTACGCGGGTTAAAAGTATTTGCAATACAACCATAATGCATCTCAACTAGTAAAAAAATACACAAAAAAATTACTTGTGATATTAACCCTAACTCCGAACTTTGTCAGAATGCCCGAAATGAAATCCTGGATCCGCCACTGTCTCTAAACCACTTTTTGTTTCTTGTCATGTATGTAGAGGCACCAGAATCGATGATCCATTCTTCTTTTTTAGCTTCACCAGTAAAAAATGTACAAACATTATTGGTATCTTCCTTTTTCCTATTTGGACACTTGTTCGCTTTATGTGAGCCATCGCATATGTAGCATCGAATTCTTTTTTTCTTCTTCGCATTTTTCTGTGACTTCTTTGAGAACAGAGCTGTTGTCGACTTGCTGCTCTCAGCCAAATAAATGTCTTCCATTTGAAGGAGCTTGTTTTTCACATAATCCGTCGTCAACATTATGTTGCTGTTTTCAATAGCAAGCCTAATAGGTTGAAAATCAGGCGTAAGTCCTTGTAGAATTAACGCCGCAAGAAATTCGTCATCAGTTTCTTTGCCTATATCACTTAGTTCTTGTGATATTGTCATGATTGACGTAACATATTCCTTTACAGATTTAAACTGTTCCAATTTCAAACTTACTAGCTTGGTTAAGAGTTTGCACCTATTGTTTAGACCTTTGTCTTCAAATGCATTCTTTAAAGCATTTCATGCTTTCTTTGCAGTTTTAGATTTTCGCACATGCACTAGACATTCAGGTTTTACCATTAGGCATATTTTTGCCCATGACCTGTTATTTACCTATCTTGATAGTTTTCACCAAGAGACTGAGGTTTGTGAAGAATAAAAGATATTTATTTTCATATTAATTCCGTGTATGTGATTTTTCAAATGACAACTTAAAAAACTTACAATATTTCAAACAGAGATTATTTATTTTTCAGTTAGAAATAAGGTTGTATATCTCCAACAATTTTAATAGGTCATAATGAATTTTATATTATTTCCTGCTAATATTATAACTGTGAATACATCAAAATAACTTATAGTCTATTATATGGTTTATAAAGATATGTGGACAAAGTGGAGGGCAAAAGCAGGTTATTTTAAAAACCGTTATTTCAATAAAAAGACATCTGTAAGATCGTTCACCAAATATTACGATTATAAAAACAGAAAATTTAATTAAAAATATGCACGCAGTATATTTTATGTAATAATAAAACGTAAAAAATAATAAAATGTGCTGCGCAAATAAAATTTATACTAATAAAATGTGGAATAAAAACAGGGAAAAGTCTCAATAATTTATTATCACATAGGTATTATTAGCTCATTAAATGACAGATATTTATAACGGAGACAATGCAAGCAATCAGAAAGGGTAATTGGTAAAATGTTGATAGGCTGTCATTGGAACACATCGGTTGTCGATGTTATAACTCGCGATAAGCTTCATCTCTTCATCGTTCAGTTCAAAGTCGAAAATGTTGAGGTTATCTTCGATCCGCGACTTTGTGAATGACTTCGGTATTACGGGGATGCCGCGCTGTATCTACAATGCAAAGATAATTTTAAGACCAAACCAATTAAGGTGCACTTCGCATAAAGCAACCGCAAACGAAATTGAGCAGGGCTAGAAAATAATACTTTACATAAATAATTTTCATATTTTTATTAAGACATTATAAAACTTTAATATTTAAAATATATAACGTAAACATTATCTTGGAATTTGGAATTTTTTACTGTATTTAGAAGGATATGACTCAGTGGGGGCGATTTCTATAGGACGATAATGCGCCGTAGGTTCATTTGCACCATTAGTCGTGGAAATTAATAATGGTATTAATGTTTCCACCCATTAATAAAAATACAAGTGTTTGCCCCCTATTCCACGTGTGCCAGATATATTAATTACTATTTTATATTAAATTTTTAAATATCTTAAATTGGTATACATTGTAAGGAGACTAAAGAAATTGGTTTATTAAAGAAAAAAAAGTGCTTTCAGTAAAATAAATAAAGGCAAAATATACATTCAAAAGAGAGGTTGAATCAGGGCACTTGTCGCTCAGATCTCACACGATATTCATTATAGCTTACCTTGCGAACAGAGACAATAAAATATATAAGTGCTATATTATTGGACTAGCAAACATTGGTGTGGCCTTAGAGTATACATAAGCATTGAGAAGTTGATTGAGCACTGTTCAACTTGTAGAGCCATGAAAGCTGCAGTTCTTAAACTTTGCCATCTATTGTCCATTGTCAGTAAAAGAACTGATTGGAGGAGGCAAGAGAATGCAATGTGGAGGTACCTCCTGCGATTTCTCCTTAAGGGACAAAATTCCACTAAGGTCGCAGTTCTAAGCTGATAGTCCATTTGGCAATAGTGAGATCTCCTAATAGAATATTTACTATGATGTAAATATTGTATTTTAGTTCCCATATACTAATTTTTTTCGCGTCGTATTCCTAAATTTTCTACAATAGATGATTTAGCAAGGAGCATTGATGAAAAGCATTTTTTACTTACAAGATATCTAAGAGCAATTTGTGCTCGGCTTTTTCCATATTTTTCGGATAACTTTCCCAACTCAGGGTCGGTCTTTATAACATCTTTGCCTATAAATTCAGGCCGAGCTTCAGATATCAACCCGAGAGGGGTGTACGCGACGGGAACCACGGAGTTCCTCTTACAAAAATCCACTAGATTGGTCTGTATGAGTGTTGGACTAATCTGAAAAAGTTTAACTTTTAAAATGCAATTTAAAATGTTTTTTAAGTTTAACTTGAAAAAAATTAAACTTTCTTTAATCCTTTAAAAGTGTGGCATAATAACGACTTAATAAAATTAGAACAAAAATGTTAATTGAGCATCTTAATTAAAGTTAGGTAATTTTCAAAGTTTTGTCAGATTGCAAACGAAACACAAATTAAGCCAATTTTATAATAAAAATAAAAGACAGTTTTGTAGCCTCTTTCGAAATTCTTAGCATAATAGATTATTAATATTTTATTTTATTCTGAAGCTTGTTGATATTTGTTATTAAAATTGATCATTGTTACTATTTTAAATTTAATACTAATTTTTTTCTATTAAATTATGTAATTAATTAATGATGATTTTCTTGTGAAAATAGATGACATTTATCCAAAGTAAATTAATTATTATTAAAAGGAACCTATATTTTTTTAAATAATAATAATGTAAGTTTTATACAATATAAAATAACTCAATGCTAAAATCTATTGCAGCACCAACTATCAGGTTCAATAGTCAATCTAAACCATCCAAGGGTCCACTCAAACATACATGCAGAAGAATTATGTATAGGTATTAATATAATAAAATAAATCCAACAAAATCATTGTTGGACTTTTATTATAAAAACAATATTGTTAAACAATTCGCAAGACCAGTTTACAATCTCATTCTCTTTTTAAAAACAGGCTAATCACATCAACTGTATAGCTTCAAATGAAGTACTGGTGATGTCTTGTTTATACAAAAAAAAATGGAAAGTCAATGAATTCAGACCTAAGTAAATTTTGAAAACTTTTCATAGCAAACTTAGCCAAGAATGGAACCCGGGATCTTTGAGACAGAGAGACCATTGGTTATTCTTGAATAGCATTATAAAATTATAAATATTATTACCTCAAATTGATTAACAACAGGCTTGATTTGTGCATTTTCCAAAACACGTCCAAGTTGTTGTTCATTAAAATTTGACACTCCAATGGATTTAGCGAGACCGAGACGCACAGCCTCTTCCATACCACGCCATGTTTCAACATAATCTATGGCTGTATCCTCGCCTTTTTCCTGAAGAGTTATGGAAAATATTGACATAGATAGCCATACAAAGAAACAACAGTGGTTCTGCTGCAGAAATCTGACAAGTAAACCATGGAACTAAAACAATACTCACATTAAAAGAAAAAGGCCAGTGTATGAGATACAAATTTACATAATCCAATTTGAGCCTCGCTAGTGATTTTTTCAATGATGGTACAACATCCTTTTGTGAGTGGCGATCACTCCACAGCTATAAATTGTATTTTAAAATTAACATGTTGTTTCAGAGATTATATCCTACATCCAACCTTTATAACCCCATAATAATTGTAGATTTAAACAATGTATATTTATACAATATTATTAAAAAAATAAAGTTACTTTCCACTTGACTGTTTCTATACTAATTTCTTCTAAACCATTTTTTTACTATTAAAAAAGTAATAAAGGTTTTAAGGTTAACTATTAAAAAATAATAAACCTTTTGAAAAGGACAAACAATGTTGATGGGAAGGTTTGTTTACACAATTTGTTACAATCCTGCGAAACCAGGATTTGGTTGCTAGTAGAAAAAAAGGTAATAATGTTTTAACCATTTTAGGGCAAGAGTAGGTTACCTTTGTAGTTACAAATAGTTCTTCTCTTGTAACTAAACCTTTGATTTTATTAGAAATGGCTTCTCCCACTTCCTCCTCATTATTGTAACATGAAGCTGTGTCTATGTGTCTATAACCAGCTTCTATAGCCCACTCCACAGCCTGCCTGAACTGGCCTGGTTCAGCTTTTCGCTAAAAATATAAATACATAGGTACTTAAAAAGTAATACCTATTAAAAACTTTCAAAAAGAAAACCATGTGAACTGGGGATAAAATAATATTTATAAACTTACAGCATAAGTTCCTAAACCAACCATAGGCATTGGATTGCCATCACTGAGTTTCAAGACTGGAGCAATGTAAACCATTTTTTAAATATTTATCAGTTTTTATGTAGGTACTTAATTTTTATTTTAAAGGATTTTTTCTGTTTAAAGAACTTGGTTTTGCGTAAAACAAATACCTTGGTACCCACAAGCCTGGCTGGAAATCTCGGAAAGCAAATAGAGACGAAACTATACAGAGAATTATTGAAGATAAGATTGCTAACAGAAAATAAGATATTGAACGCTAGTCAGGTTTATAACCAGTGATACTTGATTTACATTGCTGTAGTGATCTTGTCTATCACTGGCACTGGCACTGGCACTGGCACCAAAGATATTTAACTGTATGAACACTCGCAGTTAATGTTCACGATTAGTAGCTATGTAGTTATAATCTTATAATAAATCTTTTACAAGGTGCTCATGCGCTGCGGTCACGCTTGCTGCAAACTTCACATGATCCATCATCTTAGAACCGTCGTCAAAAAAATCGGAATAATAAAAATATTAATATTTTTTATTTTATTTTTTACCTAATAAAATTATTTATATATAATGACTAATAACTAATTAAACTATAAGTAATAATAATTAAACTATATCTGTTAAGTTCAAAGTTCATTTAAGAGTTTTATTTCAATTTAACTTGTGTTTATTTATGCCTGCAGGTTTTAATGTAAATACGCACCTGTTTTTTTTTCTAGAATTCTAGGCGACTTTTTTTAAAATGTATTGTAAGATCCCTTGGAAACGTGACGAAGACGAATCGGACTTCAGAGATGAAGACGATGACGTAGTCTTAAGTGGAGTGGAGGAATTGGATTCCTATTAAAATACAGAAAAAAAAAGAAACGGCAGTATTTTTTGGTATTACAATAGATTTGAAATTACAATCCCCATATTAAAAAAGAATAAATTCTTGGTTTTTTTTGTACACTGTACACATCACTAATGAAGTTCGGGAGAAATGCGGAGCAATATGGCGGATTTACAGTCCTATTCAGAGGTGCTAGTGAGCATGTAGACTAGTATAAACTATCTCAGTCTGTTAAGTCTATGGCCCCAAGTATTGAATGTCATTTTCAAACATTTTTCAAATTTCTGCGCGAAAAATTTAAAAAACATTGTATTCAAAAACGTTTAACATTAAAAAAACCTTTTAGGAATAATTAAAAAAAAGTTTTTAGGAACAAAATTAAAATAATTAAAGATGAAGATAGTACGATTACAAATTGTTATTTTTATGCAAAGTTCGGCAGACAGACTACCGGTCTACTTAAGGGTAGATGGTCATCGCATATAACACAAGCAACGTCATAGGGGTTGCAAATTTCCCTAAACCTTTCCCTATATCTTCCTAATCCCCTATACTTACTCCTTTGTTCGACAGCACACATGCCGCACCTGTGAAATTGCTTGTGTTATTGGTGACGGTTGTCACCTGCCATCGAGTGGAATGTCAGCCTGTCTGACGATTAGGCTTAGACTGGCATAAGCCCTTGTTGTGCGAGGAACCAATGATATCATTTCAAATCTGGTGTAAAAATACTACCTAAGCAAATTATATGAGGGTACGCGGCCGAGTTATATGAGAGTTATGTGAAAAGATTCCGCTGCGCATCCTCACATCGTTCAGATTCAGATTTGATTGGGGATGATTTCTGATAAGAACCCACAATATGTTTTTTGCGTAAGACACTGTTTTTTCACCGTGGTCGTCTGTAAAGGGGTGATTACTGCCGTGCTGCCTATTTTACGAGTATAACTGCGGAACGCACATCGATAATAACAGTAATGCATATATCGATGGGAACTCGCTACACAGACAGTGTGCCTTGACACTACTGAAACATAATAATTAGACCTACTAATTTACTTACCTGAATTTATTGAGAATTACGTGTCCACCTTTAGATTCAATTGAATTATAGATCACTAATTAGTATTACTTTTCTTTACAAAGTCAATATTTTAAAAGAATATTTTTGTTTTAATTTATTATACCTATATAGAATCAAACTAGTAATTAAATAGTTAAAATGCAATAAGATTGTCGATGTTTATTCAATTATAAATGAATTTTTCTGTAAAGAAACTTACTACATTTCTTCATAGGTTGCTATGTTATTAACTTACTATGTACTAGTACTTATTACTTCCATGACTATGTACGTTTGTTTGAAATTTAAATTGTGCGCGACAAATCACAATGAAATAAATGTCAACCGAGAAATATAGTGCCATCCTTGTTCAACCACAGCATAAAGTAATATCTTTAGACCTTGTTAGAGTAATATGCCTACTATAGACAGAGTGCTACCTATTTTACGATATCAAAATGACATGACATGTCGCAAATGCGTTCAACCAAAGATAATTGTATTAGTGTATAGATGGAACAATAAAAATTGAAGATTCCTTCGATACTCGATACCCGTCTTTCTAATGGCTGCATGTCGTATGTTAAAAAGAGATAACAATAGCAGAATATGACGTCTTAAAAGGCTGCGCGCCATAAAAGAGGCAACGTCATATTTGTTTATATCATGCTGGTTAACAAGCGCGTTTAGCTTTATGTGATTTAAAATACTTAAAAATCTGAAAGTGTGATTTCATAAATCTGTTGCTTGCCAACAATGGCTTGTACTGTTCCCGTTTGTCCAAGTAGAGTGGGTGTTTTCAAGGAGAATAATGGAAACATATCATTTCACCGGTAAGTCGCACAGTTCGCACTCATTAATTTTGGTGTTTTGTAAACAAATTTTTATAATTATTTACTAAAAATGAATCATTGTACATGCATACACAGCTCTAAGGTTGATTTATTTAAAGAAAAGCTGGGGTTTATAACTAAAATTTACAAAAACCAAAGTTAATCGGAATTTTTGACATTTGTCTTGCTTTATAGTGCTGTAGTCTGATCTTGATAAGTTTATCGATATCGATAACTAATTTATTTTTAGTAGAGTGTTGACAATTTCTAGCATTCACTGCAGGTTGAAAGTAATTTTTATCAATTTATAACAGATTTCCCACCGACATCGATTTAAAAAAAAACGTGGACAAAAAATGTAAGAAAAGCCGACGATTGGAGAGCTTCGCAATATACAAGAATATGCTCGATGAACTTTGAAGATTCTTGCTTTCGCCAAGGATATCAGCGTTAAATTCTACACTCGTATACAGTGCCGACAATATTCCCAAAATTACCACCATCGTGTAAACCAGTAAGTAATATCTATAAGTTATAAAGAAGTTATGCTTCAATCTATGAAAATTATGAAAATCTTTTGAATCATTAATAACCAAAAACTATTTCTTTTCAGAAATTACCCAGAAAAAGAAAACTTACTAATAAATACGTGGATACCCAAGCGTCAACATTAACTGCAAGTCTTTAAATTAAAATGTTGACGAATCACAGATGAACGATATCACAGATTAAAATGAAACGATATCACAGATTATCCAATCTGTGATATCGTTTCTAAAAATAAAACTTTAAGATTATCGAGTTTTTTTTCTCTCGTAATAAAATCCTACTCCCGTTCTACCCCTTAAGGATGGATTCTAAATATTTCTACTCAAAAAATAACTATTCTTTTGAAATATTTCGGTGAAATAAATGCGAGAGGTTGCATACAATCTTATACAACCGATTAGCAATGCGGCGAGTACCAGTACGCACCTACATTTTATTTATATTGAATAACCAAACAGTACACCGAAACGCATTTAGCCATACTTTTTATCCGTCATATATTTAAAATCTATATCAACGATATCTAGTTATCAATAAAAATGCACAGCACTATTATACGCTATAACTTTAGTTTGCATTGTATAGTCAAAATGGAGACATTCACTCAACTTCGACCCGATAGATTATATATGTATGTCTCTTTCAATCTTATGGCAATTTGAAGGTGTTAGAAAGAATAAAATATTGCTGCATTTTGTGATCCATCTATAGGTACAGACTAATACAACATCTTTGCGTTCAACGATATAATGGTCGTAGTGAAACAGGTGCATTCTTTAAAAAAAAAACAATTTTTTATATATAATTTAATTAATAAGTATTTGGGTTTATAAAAAGGACGGTCATAGTTATGGGACGGTGATGGGACGATTCCACATAAAATAGGACGGAAAACCGTCCCTTTCAGGACGGTCTGGCAACACTGTATACAATACATATTATGGATCACGCCTGTATAATATCTTCTATGTAGTTGTGCGCCCATGGAAGTAATAAGTACTTTCCATGTGTGCGCCTGTTTTCCTGTTTACTTCATACATTATCTTCTGGGCACAAAAACCTAGCGCCATCTAGTGGTGATAGTGAAAACTGTGAAAGTGAAAATTCCATTTAACAAATTTAATATTTTTATTTTATATGAATTCTACTTACATTTTTTCACTTTTAGTAAAAAATACCTAGAAAGTTAAAGACACTGATCATATTGATTATATACTCTTTGTCATAATCAACATGATTGAATTTACCGGTACTTATCTATTCCCACTATAATAAACATAGTAAACTCAGTTTGAAATGTTGCTAGGGTCACTTGTATTGTCAAATTGTGTATAACATTGGTTTAAGTTAGGGGTAAAAGTTTTTTCCATGGAAGTAATAAGTACTATCGTAGTTTTTTCGCATTTCATATGAAAACTCAAGACATTTTTTTTTTTTTCAAAGTTTATTTACATTTAATTACAGTATATATGTGACATTTTGTTCGATGACTTTATGCCATCTTGTAGGTAGTGACATCATCCTGTTGCTGTAGAAATGGGACTTTTGGTCAAAAAACGCGACATGTAGTTTTGGCAGTCTTCTCTCGATGTTAACCTGCCTAAAAATTCTGAAAAGACCGAAACAGGTGAAAATCTGAAGGAAATCTGTAAGGCTATATGGCGGATGCATTAACACCTCCCAGCCAAACTCTCTTAATTTTCGCTGAGTGGCTAAAGATGTGTGTGGTCTAGCGTTGTCGTGATGAAAGACCACACCCTTTCTATTGATCAATTCGGGCGCTTTCTCTCAACGTCTTGCTTTAATCTCGTCAGTTGCGGCAGTCCGAATCGATGGTTCTGGCCGGCGCGGCGGTAAAAGCTCATTAAGGAACAATGCCCTTCCAATCCCCACCATAGACACAGCATCCCCTTTGCGAGTTATAAGGTTTTGGCACAGTCTGTTAAGCCTGTCCGACCTTTGACCGCGACCTTTTTCGCACGTTCTTGTCGTACGTGATCCACTTTTCATCATCAGTTATCAATCTTTTCAAAAACGGTTTGGTTCATTACGTCTCAATAAAGAATAGCAAATGAGTATACGATTCATAAGTTCAGTGTCATTTCAGTGAGCTCATGTGGCACCCAAATATCGAGTTTTTTTCAGTACCCAGCTTTTTTCAAATGGGTCAAAACTGTTTTGTGGTCAATTTCCAGTTCTTCAGCTACGTCGTAACTACTGATATGCCGATTTTGCTCCATTTTTACAAAAAATGGCATCCATTTTATCCGTAACAGGGTGACCAGAGCGGAGTGCATCTTTGATATCAAAATTCTCGTATTGAAAACGCTTAAACCAACTTGTGCTACTCTTACTGGCACTACATTAGGTCCATAAACGTCATAAATTATTGCATTTTTACCTTTTTTGTAATAAAATTTTAAAATGTGTCGAATTTCTTCATTAGATACACACATTTTGACAGAAAGGAAAACAAATGAAAAATAGCTATAAACAACATTTTAGTAATTTCTTTTTTGAAATGTAACCTTTTTAATGTCATCGAAACCATCCAGATACAAATAGTAAAGCCAACCAAAGAGATTTTATTACAAGTTTATACATACTATATGCGAAAAGACTTTTTCCCCGACTCAATACATATATTTTATTATAACGAATATAATAGGAAATGTTGAAAGTTGCAAGCAAAGCAACACTTAAATGAGTAAATGTCTGTTCTGTGAGATGTCCGTAAGTTAATTAATGAACTGTAACTGTATGTATTTAGTGTCATGATGACAAATATAATTTAAAATAACATTTTTATATACCTAGTATTATATAGTATCTAATTAATAAAATGCCAACTTCTTCATTTATGGACCGATTTCGATGAAACTCGGTTTGTATTTTGACAATAAAACATCAGCACAAAATCAAAAATGTCGAAAATGAAAAATTGCGGCTAACTCCTTTGTTTTTGGGCCAATTTCGATGAATCTCGGTTTGAGGGTATTTTCAGAACTCGCATTCATTCTACCTCCTTTTTCATTACAGCGAAACTTCACTGCAAACCTGCCCATTTACTGCGACAGCAGCTTGTATTGTTTTTATTCTGAATTAAATTGTTATTAATATAATCACTTTTTATGTACTTACATTAAGCCCCTTAAATCTATTAAAATACGACGAAAACTAAGGCTAAAATTAACCTAAGCTCTATCCCAACCACTTCCAACCCCAAGCTCGGTCCCAATTTCAAGCCCAATCCCAAGCGGATCGGACGATGTGAGTGAAATAAAAAGTGGAATGAAAGTGGAAAAATTGGAGTGAAAAAAAAAGGTGTGAAATTTATACTTTTAATAATTTTATCAATAGTGCTACAATACTTGATCAGTATAGTTTATTAAACTTAAAATACATATTCTATTCATTTTAGAAGTTATCGATAAAAATGTTGTCAATAATTAAGTTCCCTATCTCGCCCCCTCACTACAGCCAATCACACGTCCTTGAAATAGCCAATTACAACTCTTTTGTCACGTCCGCCCCAATTCATACGTTCCGCCAAATTCGGTGAGCTTGAATCAGTACAAATCTTCAATAATGCGGAATCTATTAGAGGTTATCTGTTATTATGTGCCAAATGTTGGTAGAAGTTGGTAGAATGTAAAATGCAAAATTGGTAGATCTACCACCTCAATTTAGAAGATTTTTTAAGATTAAAAATGCATGAACTGTTCTTAAAATGTTTATTTTTGGAAATTATACATATTTTTATTGAAAAATTTTAAATGTTCTGCGCTAGGCTGCCCGTTGTTTGCTATGAATCTTTTAGTACGCAACAATCCCTCTAGAGTCTCCGTGCAAATTCTATTTCTCTGGAAGGTTTTCATATTATTAATTGCATCCATTATATAAATAAATGCACGCAACACATAAAAAACAGCAATCAGCACCGTTAATACGTAGTTATTTAGTTTTAACAACAAAACAACACAAAACAGGAGCAAAGATTCACCATTGATTCCGCAACAAACCAACCAGGAATGGGCCACACTGTGGTGGCCACGCACAGAACAGTATAATAATGTCTATGGGCGCGAAATGGCGCGAACGGCGAATGTGCTGACTTTTTTTTTGTGGTTTATAGCCTGGACTCTGTGTATGCTTGACGCATAGTCGCATGGCTCACCTGGCTCACACTATTTCGGGGATTACACGCTGATTCTCGTGTCAGTTTGATCCATCAGTCTGGTAATACTGATGTCAGACTGATCGTCTAACCCACAGACTGATGGACTAAAACTTCAGACTGAAGGATTTTTAAATATTTTGTTAATTTTCATCAGTCTGGTAATACTGATGCCAGACTGACAGTGTAAACATTTCATCAGTCTGGCGAGCGAGCTTCAGTCAGCGCCAGTGTTGTTCCTGACACGGCAATTGCCGTGTAAAACGGTTTTCTGGGTCTGTAGCGTAAAAAACACAGTACACGGCAGGGATAGAACATTAGATATAGAACCTCTATAAAACAATGTTTAATACTATTAATATTTTTATAATATTAAAACTATACCTCTTATTTAATACCATTAAATTTGTTTATGTAAATTAAACCAGTTTTTTTAACAACTGTCTAACTACATATTATGTAATGTTTAAGTGAACACGGCAATTTTTCTGTTTTTTCCCTAAAACACGGCAATTTTGTTTTGTTAACACGGCCTCCCAGTTTTCAGTGGGAACAACACTGGTCAGCGCTTAGACAGCGATGGAGTCCAAAGAGTAAAGTAATATATAGATGGAGTCTCACGATGTTGACGCGGCCTCGCTTGCGCCGCCCTCCCCTCCACCTCCCGCGATGTCTTCACAAACGCTAGCCCCAGAGGACTTCATCACAGCGTTGCCATTTACACGGCAATTGCCGTGTTACACGGCAATTTGGGTCTATTCAGCAATAAAACACGGTACACGGCAGTATATTAATTGCCGTGTTCTAAAACACGGCAATCCAATGGTTACTAATTTTTTCCGATAATTTTATAGATAGTCGATAAGTTATTATAACGCACATCACTAGACTACACTAGACGTAGTTATAACTCTATGAGCGGGGAAATCCCGACGCATATTCGACATAGATTCGCGCACACTTCATTGTTAATGGTATTCATTTCATGCATTCATTTTTTGGAAAGTACATTAAAAAGATATACTGCTGTTTATTTACTTTATTTAGTGTGTTGTGTGAGTAAAGTATTAATATGGATAGTGAGGAGGAAGGGCCGTGTACTCCAAAAAAGGTAAAGAAACGAACACTTTTACCCCAAAAATACCGATCACAATGGGAGCAAGATGATAATTTTAAATATTGGATTCAACCCGTGGATAACGATGTATATAAAGCAAAATGTAAATTATGTGATGTAAAATTGAGCTGTGAATTGTCAACTTTAAAGCGACACAACGAAAATAAACAGCATCAGAAACATAAATCCGGTTTAAGCAAGTCTAAATCAATTCAATGATATTTACTATCACTTTACTAGCTAAGCACATTATCCGATCCCAAGGAAATTGTGTAAATTTCAAACCGACAAAACAAATGATAGACAATATGAAGGAAACAAATAAATATAAATTGAACAAAAATGAAGAAGAAATTTTGGATTCGATAAGAAATTTGTATGATGACTGTGAAGAATAATGTTTTTTTATTTCATATTTAATCTCATGTTGTGTTAATTTCGAATAAATAAAAATGTACACGGCAATTTTGTAGTTTTTTATTCCAAAACACGGCAACTTAAAATTTCGAAATGGCAACCCTGCTTCATCATAACTTTAGAGACGTTACCTCAACTCCCCCAGAACCTCGTATTTCATTTAATAAGTTCAAGTGCGTGTAATAATCTCTTCTCATTAGTCACGATTTAACCCACCGTTTTCGTTTTTATACGCCTTTTTGCAGTTAGAGCTATTATTATAGCAATCAAGCTTTTTTTCGATTATCCATCTCGTTGAAAGTGTGATTAGTGATAAGGACGGCGTTTTGAATGTGTGTGACTGATGGATATGAGACTGAGCGTGTAATCTGGCGTTTCAGTCATCAGTTTCCCATCAGTCTATACGTGACCAGACTGACACGAAATCAGCGTGTAACCTCGTATAGTATCTTCTATCATAGATAAAATACTACTTACTGGTTAAGTAGTATTTTATCTATGCTTCTATGTAGTTTGTGATATGGGCTCACGCAACACATCGCAACGTCACTCGTCGATATAAAAATAATTCAAGTGTGTTAGTAGTGGTAGGGCACACTGCGTTTCGCAGTCATTTGGGCAGCCCGCCTGGCGGCAGTGACCACCCCCTTACAGAAGACCACCGTGAAATAACAGCATATACGTGCTGTTGTGTTTCGGTGAGTGAGTAAGGGATGCCAGAGCCCATTTCCTTATCCCCTCCTAATCCCTTATCCTTAATCCTACTGTAGTCGGCAGCGCACTTGCAGCACCTGTAGCGTTGCTTGTGTTATAGGCGACGGTAGCCACCTACCATCAAGTGGACCATCAGCCTGTCTGTCGACATAACATAAAAAAAAAAAAAAAAAAAAAAAAAAAAAAAAAAATTCAAAGTGGTGACATGCACAGACCATTAAGTAAATGCTAACCATGGAAGTAATAAGTACTATATACAAATGCTAACGCATTTTATATGTCAATGTCAACTAATTGTCATTTCGTGTCAAAATAATTAAAAAAATAGGTAGTTTTTAGGTCTAGGGTGGTAGAATGTAGACTGAAGTGAAAATTGGTAGATTACCAAAAAGTTGGTAGATATGACATGACATTACTGGTAACAGTCTGTTAAACAGACTGTCTGTAATTATGTATTTTACTTAAAAGTTATCTGATGTTAATTAAAAGTCTAAAAAAACCTACAAATTTTACACTCTTCAGGCACAAGTTTATAACACATTCCGATTTTATTAAACTCGAGTGATCTTGGTTTGTTTACCTACTTTTTTAATTTAAAATACGTGACTCGAAAACATGTCTGCAACAAATTTCATCGATAAAGATGCAGTCGAAAGCGTTAAAGACTTTTTGAAGAAACATGTTCCCAAGTCGCACGTCGAAAATATTGAACCAGAATTGAAAAAAGAATTTGTACTCACAAAAAAGAGAAGTAGAAATAATAAAAAGAAGAAGATAAATAAAAGAAACATCACTTTAACTAGAAAAGAAAAGAAATTGCTCGGTTTTTATTCCATACCTAGAAACAGTGTGAAGTTTGCAGACGTATTACCTATGCATCACATGTGGTCAGATTATATGAGTCAGATGTTAAACTTAGAGAAATTGGAGTCTACTTCTGAAATAAAAAATTGGGAAACCTTTTCTCAAACAGTTTACAAGGCTGATTTTCATGGAAGCATGTTGTCAGTTGTTCGTTCAAAATGTCCAAGCTATGTTGGCAAAGAAGGTATTTGTATTATGGACACAAAGAATACGTTTAAAATAGTTTCTAAGGACAACGTAGTTACAACAATACCAAAAAATGATAGTGTTTTTATAATGAGTGTTAAAAATGCTAATATAACTTTGTTTGGTAAATTATTTGCAATTCGTCCGGCAGAAAGGTCCAAAAAGGTCAAAAATAACCTCCACCCAGATCTTTAGTAATTAATAGATATTTAAATAAAAAAAACATTATTCCAATATTGTAGTTTTCAGTTTCTGTAACTAAAATTTTAACCAAAAAAACAATAGCACCAAAAAAGATCTACGAAACTTTAATGTAATTTAAAAAACATTTCAATATGTTAAAGTGCATTTATTCATTCTCATCAACTGAATAAGCACCTAGTGTACAAACTGCTATGGGATTTTTACATTTTACAGTAAAAATGTTGTTAATTTAATGACAAGTTCTTTGATCACTGAAACAGTCATTTTATTCACACTGTTCCATGTTGTTTGTTAAGTCACTGCCAATGCTCACCCAGGGAAAATTGTACCAGACCATATATTGCACTAATCAATTTTATAAAAGATGGCCAACCTTTCCCAATCTTAACATACAATAATAAAAATACATTATACATTACAATACTTTATTTATTTTGAACATTACAGCAAAAGAACAATTGTGAAGCCTCATGATGTTTGTTATTGTTGCGCCATGATTGTGTGTGACAACCACCAACTGTCACTTTATTAAACTGGTTTCTAAAATTTTTTTTAAAAATATAAAATTGTTAAGGGTACTCTCTCCACATATTATTATGAAACACGGGCGAATCAAATTGAAAGAAATTAAAATAATGATCTTGATAATTTTGCTGAACGGCATATATATGTAGTTGTTATTTGTTGGAATAAAAATAAATGTAATAATAGCTCAAATAAGCTGCCAGGTACATTTTATATGGGATATCTATTTCAAGGATACCAATACTGATAATTCAATTATACATTTTATCACTTCATAATATGCTCTAGGACTTAATTCACCAATGTCACTTAGCGATTCCACGTGATTCCTTACTCCGAAACCACATCATATCCTCAAAGTTACGATATCTGGTAATAACTCATTCTTTTACAAATATAAATATTACGTGTTTGATAAATCAAAGCCCCTGGTTAGTGTATGTAATCTTAATGAAACGTTTTTGAATGTATAGTAAATATTTATATTTAAATTAAAATGGATTATAGGAGATGGTGAAGATTTTTATTAAAGTAAGTGCACACATAGTAACTAATGTTTGTAATTCAAAGTAACAATCATCAAATTAAGGCTAGCACAGCATTATTACGCAAGCTTATTCAATTAGCTGATACAACTTACTCTGCAATTTATTAAGGTGACGCAGTGCTAAACAATTAATACTGCTGTGATTGCATACGAAAACGAGCGCTTGCTTATGTCGCATTTAAAAATGCAACATACTATTTTTATTAAAAAACTATAATGTATTTTAAGAAATCAACTGTAAAATTAAAGTGTATGTTTATACTAATGTACATAGAAAATTGGAGGTATATATTGGTCCCGTTTGCCTGTAATCTGTGTAAATATGTATATCTGCATTTTAAAAGAAGTTTCTTTGAAATTATTTCTCTGTTATAAACATTTACCAATCATGTAATCCAACTGACAAAATGAAGTCAGTAACATGAAGAAACAGATTTCCAAATATTTCTTTCATATGTTTTGTCATTGCTGAAAAAAATCTAAATCCCTGCCACCAAAATTCCCAATTCGTCGTCTTAATCCATTATTATATTTTTTTCAACTAATTCATTTCAGATCGAAAATATGTGGGGTGGCACTTTTATTTGCATATACTATTATAATTTACTGTTATAATTAACACAGTCAAAACTGTGTTTTTAAGGTAAGATGGAGTTAAACAAGACAAGATCATATGAAAGAAAGAAAAATCTTTTTAAACCTTCAATCAGTCTAGGTTAAATAGGTAATTCAAATACCCAATATCTGTGTTTTGGTAATAAAAATAACATTGGTGTAAATCTTTGAAAAAAATATATGACTTCTATTTAAAGAAGACCTATTGTAGTGTGCTGGCTGTACTGGCTTATTATAGATACCTACTAGCGCAATCGTGGCAATAGTCACACAAATACAACGTAATCATAATAACGAATCAACATAAAACTTCTACAATAACTTTCATACTCTCGTTATAATTAAGATAAACTGCAATTACTTAATATTGCGATAATAACAGCATTATTTAAACCTTATTATATGAAAGGAAAATTACAAATAAACACAAACTTATATGTTATTAAGAGAGTGGGGTTTAGAACTTAAGAGAGTAATAGAAGTCAAAGATAATCATAGATTAAAATATTGACGTTTACAGGGATGGAAAATGGTCAGTAAAGTCAGTAAAAGTCAGTTTTTTTGACTAAGGTCAGTAAAAGTCAGTCTTTTCGAAAAATGGTCAGTAAAGTCAGTATTTTGAGGATGGGCCATGTAGTTTCTGTAGAGATTGAGGTGACAAAAATGTGGTTTTGGTTCCTCTCTTTGCTAGTTCTGTTTATTTTTTTTATATTAAAATTTTCGGGGCTCTTCGCTCGCTTGAGTGTCATTCCTGTCCATCTTTGTATTTTCAGGCTGTAATAGGTAAGGACCATTACAAATATACAGACCATTTCACCTTCTGGTGGGAGTGTAGTTAATTTTCATTTACCCGTGTGCACGGGTATGCGACCCCGGATTCCCCGAGCTGCTTTTTGCTTCAACCTATATTCCTTCCTGAGCAAATAGCATCCATTTTTAACCTCTTCCTTCATTATTTAAATCTTTTCCTTGTATTGCGGTAATGAGATGTGACCGCATTCTATATTATAGTTTAAAAATTAATGAGGTCCCATTTCATTTTCACTGACGTATTTTATGGGGATGGACACTAACCTACTAACCCCTGCCTTTGATTTCACTACCAATATTGCTTGATATGATGACAAAAAAAAAGGAAAATGTTTCTTGAAACAATCTAAATATATCGATGCTTTTTTCGCCTCGATTTATATTAAAAAATTCATTGCTTCAATGTCTTTTATTTCTAAACACACAATCATTTTTACAGGTACCTACTGATAATTATTTTGAATAACTTTTGGCTACTGGCTACATTAATGATGAAGAATTTAAGTAATTAATGTCCTGTACCTATGTTCATCCGCACTTTCTTTTTTCGTCATCATAAAATCTCGTGTGTTTGTTGCAGCACGTGTTTTCTAGATTTTCGTGCATATACTGATAAGGCTTTGGTGATGGTAGATTACTATTAAACAAATTTCAAAATAGGAAAATGCAAATTTAACGAGGACTGGCTTAAAAAGACTGATAAAAGTGGACATATTGTAGGGGAGTCGGGTCGAAAGGAAACCGAAAATGATATGTAGGTACTGCATACTGCGCATGAAAAAATTCAACATAAGTTGGGGCTATGAAGCTGTAGAACAACATGTTTTATCCAAAAAGCATCAGGAACAATGCAAAATTAAATTAAATACTTTACAGCTATAGTTAACTGCGCGGCGACAACCTAGCCAAATTACGCCGACGTCGTCAGAAATCGGTGACAATGACAGTACTTATGCAAGTTCCTCTGCAGTTTCAAGTAAAGTTGCTACTCAGCCCAAAAAGATGGATCTTTTTTGCATAAAAGACAAAGCAATCAAGGCTGAATTGATATGGTGCTTGAAAATAATTGATTCGAAATTTCCTGTTCAACCAGCATGTGAACATATTAAAGAGGTGTTTGAAGCAATGTTTCCGAATGCTATACCATGTGATTTCTCATTATCCCGAACGAAGGCAAGATATTTAATATGCGATGCTTTAGCTCCTTTCTTCAAATCAGAAATGCTGAAAGACTTCCAACGAATCATATTACGTGCTGTGCTTCGATGAGACTTGTAACACAGTTTCAAAAAAAGAGCTGCAGGTGCTTTTTAGATTTTGGTCTGAAGCTAAAAATATGGTAGTTGCCACAAATTTACAAACATTTTTTATTGGAAAAGCTTCCGGTGAAATCGTCGCATCAAAGCTCAATGAAGCAATGGATAACGCAATATTATCAAGAAAAAAATTGCTTATGCTTGGGAGTGATGGGCCTAATGTAAACAAAACTGTTCAAAGAATCGTTAATGATAATCTTATTGCAAGTGGTAGAAAAAAACTGATCGACATAGGGACTTGCAATATTCACACGGTCCACAACTCGTTCTTAAAAGCTTTATCTGAATTAGGAGAGAATGTGTCAGACTTCATTTTTCAACTGTATAACTTTTTTGACGGATGGTCATCGCGTTGGGAGCAGTACGAAGAAATTCAAGAGAAATTAAAAGTGCCCAATCATCGATTCCTGAAGCACGTTTCGTCGCGCTGGTTAACACTAGGACCAGCAGCAGAGAGGGCTCTAGAACAGTGGCCAGCGATAGTAGAATTTTTCACGAAATTCTTACCAAAAACAAAATCCCCACCAACATCCGTGAGTTACAAAAGTATTGTCAGTTTCATAAAACGTGCCACTGCAGAGCTCGAGTTGACATTTACAGCTTTCACTGTAGGTTCCAACGCGATGAACCTCTTGTGCATCTCTTGCACGAGGAGTTGTCTCGTCTTATAAGAACTCTTGTTTGTCGTATTTGTACGGTGGAAGCGCCAAGTTCAACTGACGCATTTTCAACAAAATATTATTTGCCAATAGAAAACATAGTTCTTGAGTCTTCGGAACAAGACCTAATAAAAAAATTGGACAAAACAGACCGGATCAAATTTTTATATAAAGTAAGAAAACATTATGAAGCAGCATGCCGCCATCTTATGGCGAAGACGTCGATATCGAACAATTTGTTAAAATATTTGTCTGTGCTTAGCCCAAAAGCAAGCGATGACCAAAGAAGCATTGTCAAGATCGCACAAGCCATGCCTTTCGATTTCAATGAGACTGAATTATTAAATGAATAGGTACATCTTATACAATTCAGAAAAACCAATATTAAATGAGGATGCCGCTGCCATTCGTGTAGATTTATATTGGGCTAAAACTTTTGCAAAGAAGTTAGAATCTGGCCAGAAAAGGTATCCTACATTAGAAAAAGTTGTGAAAGCCTCCCTTATTTTATCTCATGGAAATGCTCAAGTGGAAAGAGGATTTTCACAGTCATATTATGACTGAAGAAAGAAGTAACATTTCCGAAAGAACTTTGGATTCGATGATAATGGTTAAAAACTGTGTTCAATGCATGCATGAAAATAGAGTCGAAAACGTGGTCATAACAAAAGATCTTATCTCGCTGGTGAGAACTGCTCATATAAGATATAAAAAATACTGCGAGGAACAGAGATTTATTCAAGAGAAACAAAAACGTATTCAAGAAGAAAAAGAAAGACTTGCAGAAGAGAAAAAGAATTTAAAAAGAAAACTAGAAGAAGAAAATAGTAGCATCGTTAGAGGAGAAGACAGTATGAAAAAAATAAGAGGGTAAGAAAAAATCAAAAGAAAAACAGTAAACAGGTAGAAAATTTCGATTTGAAATAAATAAAATTGCAAATTATACAAACAAATTAGATGAATAGACAAATACTTTTTACTTAGTATAAATTACTTAATTCAGATTACTTAATTCAGCAACCGAATGTCTGCAGAAAGGGTTGAAGGACAACGACATGATCGCCGTAAATATGGCTAATGCGATGCTTACCACATTGATGAAAGAAAGAGAAGAGGAAGAAAAGAAAATTAAAGATGCAGAAAAAATACAAAAATATGTTGACAATAAGAAAAATAATTTAATAACTTCTTTCTTTAAAAAAAATAATTAAAATAGTTTAAGTTAATATTGTAATAAGTTCAGTAAATTTGTAATAAAGGGTGGTGCAGGTTGGCTATGGGGATGGTGGAGGCCAAACACAAAAGTATTTTTCTTATTAACAAATATTCTCCATTACTAACACATACATATTTATTTAACTAACATGGGTATTTACTATACATATTTCGATGTTAAATTGACCGACAAAGGGTCAGTATTCTAAAGATTTGGTCAGTAAAAAGTCAGTAAATGGTCAGTATTTCAGAGGGTTTCAGTCAGTAAAATCAGTATTTTTTAGCATGGAACCAGTTTCCATCCCTGCGTTTAAGTTGCAAAAGCAATACGGGTTATAATACTATCTCTGGTATCACAACTTATCACACCCAGCCTACCTCAGAGTATCAAATTATTTTATTGAGCTTTATAGTTACACAGACTTCTGACGATAGGTGGCTATCTGGTTGTCTACGAGAGATAATTAACTAAGGTTTATACCTTGCCTTTAGGTCCTGGTCCTGGCTTCGGCCCTTTCGGCTTATTCGGCCCCTTATCGTTGGTGTTAGCTTTGGCGTCACCTTTTCCAGGAATTCTCTTAATGAAGAATCTAAAAGACAGTTTCCTGTCTTTAACAAAATGGAACAATATGTCCGAAGGTATAACACCGCATTTACCCAAACGAAACACTTCTTCCGCTTTTAAAGCATCATTAAAACAGTGTTCCATAAAAATTGCCTTCCTCCGTTCATCTTTTTTACTTGTGACATGAATTTCATAGATGTGTTGAAGTGCAGTCTTCCTATTACCAATGTGTTGAACGATCCAAAAGGCCATTTTTTGGGCGGTATCTATTTTGAACGTCAGAATGAATAACATTTTGCCTTGAGAATATAGAAAAACACGTCTGTCATCCTCTTTTATATTCACCTCATCTAAATTAACATCTTCATCTGTCGTAGAAATATAATTGGCAGCATGACGATCTTTGAAGTGATCCATTAACATTTTAAGAGATCCTGTAAATAATATTAAGTTTTATCAAATTGTATAAATAACTGCAAGACATCCAATTGTTTTTAATTTGCAAATAAGTAAAATTAAGTAGTAGCCAGTCAGAATTATTAATGAATAAAAAAAATATAAATATCAATCAAATATTATATAAAAAGCAACAATACCTATATCCAACATTATAAATATGAAAGTAACTTTGTCTCTGTGTTACCTTCTCATGCCATAACTACTCAACTGATCATAATGAAATTTTGCATGCACACATTGTCGGGGACACAGAAAAGCACATAGGGTACCTTTCATCAAAAAAAAGTACGAAAAAGTAATAAAAAAATAAAATAAAAATCCAACGCGTGATCAATTATATAAATATATATCTCAGGTGTTATAATTTTTATAACCCTGGCATTACAATAATGTAATGGCACAAAATTGTACTAAGATTACTAAATATTACTAAAAACTCAGAATTTATATAAATTTAAATTCACTTGTTTTACCTCGCCATGAACATTTTCCGAAAATTCCCATAGGACAGTCCATTTCACGAAAAATACACTCCTTATTGTGGTCATTCATCTCAGCCGTAGATAATTTATAGATACATCCTAAAGGTTTGTTAGGACAGGAAATTTTCGCCTGTAAATAATTTTCTTAAGTAACTATTATTTAAAACATGACATCTGCATAGTAGTGGCAGGCTACTCGGTATGTGAATGTCAGAGTCTAACCCCTCATCCCTTGCAACTGTTATGGCCTTGCTTGTGTTTTTGGGTGATGGAGGCCACATATTTATGAAATATACCACCAGCCTGCCTGTGAATCATTACTTTAAAAAAAAAACCTGAGATCACCTGAGCAATCATTTCTTCCAGAGACCAATTTCTCATAGTAGTCATGTCTTGGCGGCAGATAGGGCATAGCGGTGGAGAAAGACTGGTTGTGCAATTTTTACACAAACTATGTCCAGACTTGCATTGAAATATTGGTGCTGTCAATATCTCCAAGCAAACTGGACACTCGGGCAGGTTCACTGCTTCAACTTTCCTAATAAAATACATTAGAAATCAGCAAACTTTCTTGTTTTGAGCTTGTATAAAATCGCATAGAAGTTTTATGTAAATACTCACTTTTTAAAATTTTTTGAAGCTGCCATTTTAGAACCTGTAATAACAGAAAATCTTGGTTATTCTTGTATTTATTACACTCGGTAAAACTACCTACAATCAGTCCCATCTTAGATTGACTATCGGACCTTCAGTAAAATGACAAACTCTAGCAAGACATTTGTTTATGTAGTATGCGTAAGATTTCCTCTCAAAATGTTCACAATTAATAAATAAAAACTATAGGGAGGCAATTACGAGTCCTCACTGATAGTAAAGTAACACAGCAATATTAACAGAGAGTTAGTTATGAGCATGAAATTTAAATCGACACTAATTACCTGTACCTCTCAATATAATTATTAAATGAATGCAATGCTCTCTAATGGTTACTCTTATTACAAATATCATTAAATACTTTTTATGGCTTGCCAATGTGACGCCAGAGTGTTTAATAAAATTTACCAACCAATTAAAATTACTGCTTCCAAACAAAAGTATTTTTTTTCTGTAGTTTGAAGTAACTGACAACAATTGCACTAAATTTAAGAGGACTGGTAGGAAAATAACAAATTGAAACTATTTTTAACAGGAAAAAACTGTAATTTTGTAACTTAGTGTTTGAGTCGAAGATGTGTCATACAATACCTAACAGGCTAATTTTGAGATATTGACAAAAAAAATCTGAAAAAATTTACATAAAGGTTTATTAACTTAGGGTTGTTATACGTATAGACTTATTGGTCTTTTAAACATGACAGTTATCGTGGTTTATTTATTTTTTGATAAATTTTGAACATATCAGATTCTAGGTCGTAATGCGACAAATAGTGCTCATAAGCACTTATCAGTTTTGGCATTGAATTATTCACTAAGGCCAAATTGTTGAAATCTCAAAAAAGTGTACATAGCAGATTTTACTTTGACAACTACAATATGTATATTAGGATTATTAGGTACCTAACTTTCAAATTACATAGAATCCTTTAATAAAAAGAAGCATTTTAATAACCTAGTAGGTACCTAGGTACTAAAGAAAGACCAATTTTAACTTACTAGACTTTGTAGGTTTTATCACGTATTTCTCTGAAACACTATCCTTTTGTTACAACACAGTTTAGGTATGATTGTCTAGAACCGCTGGCGTTAGGTAGGTAAGTACTAAGTAACTATGTAATGAGTAATAATGTACTTACCACAGCGACTGCAAACTCAACAATACTAAAACAATGAATATCACTATTGTTTAGATTTATTTAACGAATAAGGTTTTATTTATGACACTTTTAAAACATTCATACACTGTTAAAGGATATCATCTATCAAAAAGTTAGAAAAAGATAAAATTGATAGATAGGTGGTAGGTACTTATTGATAAAAACGACGAGTGGTTTTCGTTCGTCGATGTTCAAATAACAAAAGAAAATGAGCTACAATATGTACAACAAAAATATAATATCTCTAGCTGCGTGCGATAACAATTATCGTTTGTCGTGTCGTGTTGTTGATTGTTTAATCTGTCCCTGTCGGGAAAGGCCCGTAAAGTGTTGCTATTACATAAAAAGTAATTTGGGTTTTAATAGGTAGACTTACATTTGTTACTGTATATTTTTTATTTTAATATCTTTTTATTAGGTATCGTAATTAATTCGCGTTTTTTATTTAAGCGCACTGTAATAAATATATCATTTAAGTTATTAAATCTTCATTCAATAACTTATTAATAACCTAAATGACGGGTATTAACTTGCGATCAATTTTTATATTTTTGTTGATCGTATTTTGAGTTAAATTTAAAATAAATATTGTTTAACGTCATTTGAAGATATTCAATAAGATATATGACATAATAATTCCAGCTCTGCATAGACATAAGTAGGACTAACTTACATGGGTGTTAGTTAAACTGAAAGTCTGTCAAGCTAACAACCATTAAATAGTGGTTCATAAACTCAGATAAAATAAGAACTAAAGATATACCCATGTTAACAGTAGAGTGAAGCCGGTAAAACTACGCCTCGCCTTATTAGTTGAGCAACCAGTCTTCTAAGGTGTAAAAACTAGTCTTCAAAAAATAAAAAGCAGGATGGAACACAAAATTAAACTTGGAAACTAAAATTTTCAATAAAAATTATGGAGGTTACAGCTTGGAACATAAAACCTTAACATACGCACAAATGTTTATAAAACCGCCTTAATATGTTTGCAAAATTCTGTCCAGTTATTATTTGGTCTGAGTTCATAGATTGAGCAGAAGGGCGCTTGTGGTGAATTGCGCCACACCCCTAATGCTACTACAGCGCCCCCTATTTAATGGTAGCCGATCGATACTTTAGAGTTTGCCCTCCTTACCTCTATTCTCCATGGGAACGTATTTTGAACTACTACAACGATGCAGAGAAAACCCAAAGTATGAAGATATAATTTTTCCCTAGTACACGATTGAGATATGCATCTCACTTGAATGCGAGACCCTCCTCCCTTTCAGCTGTTCAATTCTTCCCTCCCCGGCCGCTAGTGGTTAGTTCTCTCATTTATACGCCCGATACTAACATACTCTTTCTCGTTTTAGAAGAAGACCTCCACACCTCCTATTGGACGAGGATGATACCATCACAGCAGCACGCTTGCTAGTGATAACCACAATGCACCGCTGCCCCGCCACCGAGAAAGAAGAGAAAGACCGCCTCCTCGCATCTCTCCTTCGAGACGCGACCAGGGACACAGTACCTGCGAGGCGAGGGACCGACTGATGGACAGGACAGACTACCAACACGTCTACTCTTCCGACTCGTATACTTGTTTCCATGCATGGACCTAACTAATATACTACCATGACTCGTTCCGATTGCGCATGAGACAGTGATTGTCTGTTTGAGCTACAGAGTAAATAAGCGCATACGCTACACACCCCATAGACTAAGAATTCTATCTACGACACACCCTTTTTCTTCAGAAAAATCGTCAGTATGATTTTGAACATTTTTGATGCATTACAAAGCCAGCCAAAATTTGGCTGAATATCTGTGGGTGACTAGTAAGTAGTAGAGTACTGCGCATTCAGTGTATAATGCCTTCTGAATGCTGTTAAGGCTGCAGCCCTACTGTAGTGCTATAAGACGATTTTGTTGTCATAAAAAGAAAGAGAGTTATATCACTACGGTACAAGATGCGAGCAGAAGCAACAGCATTCTGAAAATAATTATGGATAAAGTCGACTTCCCCATTCAAATATTTTGGATCAGGCTGAATACGGTAAAATAATATCTAATGTTAGGTTTATTTATTATAGTAAAATTTTCATATCTCTACCTCTTACTCTTCATATTTCTGGATCCGTTTAACTTTCTTTACCAAATAATACTTTATTAATTTTCTTTCTACGTGTTTATTTATGTACCTACACATATAAAAACATTCACAACTAAAAAACCAAAATGTCCATTATTATATTTTTACAATATCTTGTCCATCTCAAAAACTAGTCTCATAAATGAAATGTCAATCAATTTTCAGATTTAAAAAACATTCTTAATTCGATATTTCCAGAGACAATTAAGAAAATAAAATTCACCTCTTAACACTATTCACGCAACAAAAAGTAGTCTTCAGTCTTCCCAAAATTTTCACAACACAAAGACAAAGTAGAGTTTGTATTGTAGTAATAAATAATTAAATAGCTAATAATTAGCTATGGTTATTTATTATTATTAGTTTGTGATTGTAGGTATCAACGTTCAACTGCAAAGTGCAAATACTGCGATAAGAAATCATTGAAATCATTGTATTATTATAAGGTTTAGGTTATGTGCATTTGGTTAAGCTTTTGCAATCTTATTATCCTCGAAGCTTTCGTAACTCTCGTAACCTTATATAAGAATTTTATCTTTACATGTAAATAAAATTGATAGATAGTGTACCTAACCGAATTTTAATAAATAAGGGCAATTGTAAAATGTCAGGTATAGCAAGTGCGCGTTTAGCTGAGGAACGCAAGGCCTGGAGGAAAGATCATCCTTTTGTAAGTTGCCAAAATTCGCAATAAGTATGGCATATTTAAAGACTATCAAAGCGGTAACTATTTTATTTATCCTTTGCTTTCAGGGTTTCGTCGCGAGACCTATGAAAAATCCCGATGGTTCTTTAAATTTAATGACATGGGAATGTGCTATCCCAGGCAAAAAAGGAGTTAGTATTTTAACAAATACTTTTAAAGTACTTTAGTATAATTGGTCTAAGTATAATGTTAATTTAAATTTTAGACACCGTGGGAAGGTGGCCTCTACAAGTTGCGTATGATTTTTAAAGATGACTACCCATCGAGCCCACCAAAGTGCAAATTTGAGCCACCTTTGTTTCACCCAAATGTATATCCATCAGGAACAGTATGCCTTTCTCTGCTGGACGAGGAAAAAGATTGGCGTCCAGCGATTACAATTAAACAGATATTATTGGGCATACAAGATCTGCTAAATGAACCCAATGTAAAAGATCCTGCTCAAGCAGAGGCATATACAATTTATTGGTTTGTATTAGATTATTGTTAATTATATTATATCTGTCTATATAAATAAAAATGGAAAGCTAAATGTTTTAAGCTCCAAACTCGAGAAAGGCTGGACCAACTCAGCAAATTTTTGGAGATTACTACTTAAGAATCTATTTTCATATAAGGTCCCTGGTATGAAAATTTAGTAAAATTAATACAAGTGTTACATTATCTGTCACTTTATGTTCCCTAATTCTATTCTCTGGGCTTATAAAAGCTAACATTAAAATATTGTATATTTGAACTTATAAAATGAGAAAAATTTTATACATTGAAAGAAGTAAACTCCAGTCCTGCATCGGGGCTGACACACCTTTTTTCTTCTCCAAATATTGGTGTCCGAGAAGGTTCTTGAAGAGAATAATTGACTGAAGAATTACATCTGTGCGATCATTATTTTTTTACTATTATTTTACTCATTATTTTACTATAGTAATTTATCTGTGTTAATTATGTAATTTTATTTTTAAAAAAATATTTTTCTTCACAGTCAAAATCGGCTTGAATATGACAAGAGGGTGAGAGCGCAGGCTAGAGCGATGGCAGCTACAGAATGAGTCAGAGGAGATAATTATTAGTTTAAACATTTTAGTACTTGTTACTAAATAAAAATCACAATTTAGAACTAAGGAAGATTGAAAGTAGAATTTTATTTGTATAAAAAGCAAAATTTCAAGAGTTTAATAGTGATTGATTCCTAAATAATAGAATCATGAAAATTTGCTTATTGGCCCAAGATCCCTGGCGTTCCAGTCACAACTTATTTTCTAAAGGACAAAATGTGGGCAATCGAGTAGTGTACCTATGTATTTTGAACATATGCATATCTGCTAAGTGCTAAGTCGCGTGCGCATCGACCGGGAGCACGTCCCCAGCGCAATTTTTATGAAACTAATGACTGTTTTCCACTCCGGTTGATTGTGAAATCACACGACACGCTGCAGAGTAAAAGTATATAGCAGAAGATTTCGTGGAATAGAAATGTTATAAGTGTCAAAAGCAATAAATATTATAAATTACTCGAACTATAATGTCAAATGAAAAACTAATAAACAAAGGCCTAGATAATTTGTGAAGTGAGATTACTGATAATTTTTTAGGTTTGTAATATGTGTCATTTTAGAAAATAAAACAAAAGACGATAGAAATGAGAGGTAACTTGGTGATTTTGTTCTATTGAGAAATTTTTATTGTATAATGTTTTCTGTTGACATTTCGCTATTAATTATACTTAATGAATTAATATTTTCTTATTTGGACTTTATATAACTAGACAAAATTCAAATCTAGGATTAGCTATTCCTATTTATACGCGCTCTTAGAGCGTCTAGCAGAATTTATGGCCCACTGAAAGTGTTTGGCAGTGCTGAATGTTATTTTGTGATATTCTACAAAACATATGTAAAAATCAGCCTTTAGAAAATAAGTGAAGTTAGTCCTATTTTTACTTACCTTTCTCGCTGTCTACCCAACTTAGCAGATACGCATACGTTCAAAGTACATAAGAACACTACTCGATTCCCCACATTTTGTCATTTAGAAAATAAGTTATGTCTGGCTCTATATTGTTTATTATAAGAAAATTAATTTAATATGAAAATATAATTATTAAGATTTTGTGTACAGTTAATTAGAAATTTGTTTAAGAGCTATTAAATTAATGAATATTAAAACTGTAAAGTATGTAAGTTTTTTTTTTCGAAACATGAAAAAAGCCAAATTATATTCTTGTTTTGCAGTGATGATATAGTCATGTCATCCATACATATAGTTATTTTAACACTTGTGTCTACATTGTGAAAAATGCAAATATATGAGTTATAACGCCTTACATCTTTATCGTTGTGACGACGGTGGCGCCGCCACTGTTGTCGACAATGGTGCCGATTTTTTATATTTTTAGGCGATTCCTCGGGAACCTAACATTTTTTTCAGCATAAAAAGTATCGTACAATGTTAATCCAGGTAATAAACTATCGTGTGCTAAATTTTATCCAAATTCGTTCAGCCGTTTTTTGCTTTTTTGATTTGATGCGGTGAGGGTTGAGTTAAGCATTTAACGAATCTAGTATTGAACAAAAAAAGTCTGTTGTACCCACCTATATACAGTCGCAATTTTTTTATTTTCAAAATAAACACAAAATTTAAGGGCTATAGATACTTTAAAAAGCTTTATACATGAAAGTTTGCAGACGTAAAATTACGCACCAGAAGGTAATTGCAAATGGCAGGCTTCGAAAAGTCTTTTTCTTATGGCGACAATGACACCATCTAACATTTCCGCATCGAACTAAATCGTTTACTGTCATGGCTACGAAAAGGCATGAAATTCAATACTTTCTTTTTGGCCAAAGATACCACGGTCTCTTACTGCTTCGTTTCGTTTTGAAGGAAACAGGCGGCAGACAAGCTGATGGACGGTTCACTTGACTCATCACTTTCTATTGTTTGTGTAGTGAAATGTTTATTCTATCTTTTAAAATTAGTTTAAATTGGTCACACTGTCAAATTCCTCATATATATTTAAAAATCCGTACTTTGAGCGAATTTTTTTCAAAAGTGTGATACAGTGGTGTCATTAGAAATGATTACTTACAGAACTTAAAGATTCTTATGTAGGTAGCCATTTTAAGAATCTAACCTTGGTCGAATTAGACAATATTGTTTGTAACTGTAATCAATGTCATCACAGCACTGGTGCAATATTCTTTGCCATATGTATACTTTTAATTTTGAATAAAATTTGTAACCACCCTTAACGTCACTCTTAAAAATATTAATAGAAACCATCAGGTAATAGATATATTTTACCTACAAAATGTTGTATACATTGTTACCAATACATAAAGAAATAAAACAATATCACACTTTAAGAAAAAAATTTAATGCATAAAAATAAAACAATAAATAAATTACTCACAGAAACATCAACATCCACGAGACAAAAGTTTCGGAAACATAAAATGACTTTAAAAAAATAAAATTCTTACATAATTCTTATCACGGAATGCCTCGAGGTCTCTCGATCAAATAATTAAAAGTATTTTGTGATTTATTTTTCGTATTTTGTGACAATTCGTGAGAGCTCAAGTAAAAAATATGAATGTAAAATAGAAAATGCATTTATTAAAAACAATTCGATTCTTTGTATAAAATTGTATTGTAAATATTTATAAAATGTCCTCTTTCGCCATTGTTAAAGAGTAAAACGTAATGAGTTTAAAAATCAAATGATGTCAGCTTAGGCTTGAATTAAGCGCAATACGCACCGAAGTCGCCGACACAACCCGGGCGGCCTATATGAAAAGGCTTGCGTTCATCATCTCGAGCCGCCGACAAAGTTTTCCGACTTGCAATGAGTGAAGCCGCCAACTAGTCCGTCGACAAAAAGTTGCGGCGGCTTTGGTGTGTATTGCGCATTATATGCACCCGCGCGATCCTTCGCTGCGAATTATGAAACAGTTCGTGTCAATTTGTACAGGGTCGCGGCGCAGCTAGGCGTGACACGCACAATAGGGAAATAATCTTGCTTTAAAATTCAAAATACTTAATGTGACGTCAAAGTCTATAATGCCAGTGTCAACAATTGCGTAGTTGTTTGATTTGTAATTTTTAACATTTGATTGTTATTGTATAGACTGCGACGTCACGACAAGCGCGCCAAAAGGGCGGGCGTTTAAAGTTTCCGCAGCTTTTAGTTAATTTTAAGATTTTTTTATTACTAAATTTTAGTTTTTCGGGGCTGAATATTTCTTTAAGGTTATATAACGATATAACTTATCGTACAAAGATATTAAAAAAATAAAATGTGCATTTTCCCTATTTCATACAATTACGTAGCGAAGCGGCCCGGCCGTTTCGGGCGGATGCATATAATTAAACCCTTAGATTTAATTTGTTTACAATTAAAATAAAGAACATGAATTGACTGAACCACGGTTGATGTACAAATAGTTTTAGTTAAAGTAATAGTGTAAGTATATTATATATTTTGGTAAAAGAATCTCAAGTTGAACGTTTAATAATAGATAAATCTAACTAATAATTAAAATCAATTATTTCATGGAGTCGTTTTGTTTCAAGGTCACTGACATCACCTTGTTTTTTAAAATTACTAACATATTCCTTAAAAAAATCTTTAAAATTAAATATTAAGGTTCGCGTTCAATGCATAAACTTTGGTCAAAACAGTTTTTTAAAAAAACGTGTAATAATAATAATCATAAAAACAAAAGCACCCAAAAATATAGACAATTCCAAAATTAACATGTCATCAACGTAAATGCGAAATAAAATAATAAAAATAACAAATACACGTAACACTTATGTACTTACGTCAAATTTTTCTAATAAATTAATTTGTATCATTTCTTTCACCTATACCCTATGCGTTAGTCTAAATTGTGTTCTACAAAAATATACATATGCTCGATGTTCGTAAAAACTTTTTAGGCGAGTCCTAATTAAGGAAAACGCGCCTTTCTAATAATACCAAGCATGGATTTCATAAATTCATCATCAAAGGTGACAGAGCTTTGAAAATAACTAAAAAGAGAAATACACCTCTCTCGACAATATCGATTAAGTCCACTGGACACTCGAGTTTTCTTTTAAAAGATATAATAAGTTTTATGCACAAAAAGTTTTCTCAATATGTGCGAGAAATTAATTAAAATTATAATTATAAACAACCTGTATTTCAGTACAGCGGGGAGTCATTTTAAGGCACTTTGAAGGCTTAAAATCTTTATACTTTAAGGATCGAATTATATGCACCCGCGCGACCAAGCGGCCGGGCCGCTCAGCTGTTGAAATTGTATGAAACTGTTCCGTGTCGAATTATATTATACTCGACTCTCTCGCTAGTGAGTGATGATTATATGCGGCGCGGCCGTTTGGCACATGTACCTACATTTTCATATAAATTCAAAGAGGAGCGGCCCGGAAGCTTGTTCGCGCGAATGCATATAATTCGAGCCTTAAATTCCCTTCAAGCAAACTTCAATACTATGCAAATTATGTTACATATTAATGAGAAAAAAATAATCAAAAGGTACTCGTAGCATTTCTCAAAAAATCATGTACCAAAATCTAATCAGGCCTCTAATCAGATTTTGTAAAGCGCCACTCGTAATGACGTGGTCCTAAGATTTTTTCTATATACAAAAGTTACTTCAGCACATTAATCTTTTAATAATGATTGTAATCCACGCTTGATGATTTGTGTCAATAAAGGGCGGCGTTATTTATAAAATATCTTAGACCTTAGACACTTGATCTAACTGAAGCCTATCAAGGCAAAATTATTTTCCCTGAGTATCAAACATAAACAACTCCAGGGAGACAACGGAATCACACCGATACTCGGGAAGCTCGACATCTTGTACAAAATTCGTCAGTGTCTTAAAACAAAAGTTTTCGACCAATGTGTGTTGCCATGACATATGGCGCTGAAACGTGATCTCTAACTATGAGCCTCGTAACCAAGCTCAAAGACGCTCAACAAGCTATAAGAGGGCTATGGGGAGAGCTATAAATACTCCGGGTTACACTGCGAGATTGTATCAGGAATGAGGAGATTCGTAGACGAACGAAAGTTACCGACATAACCCGTAGGCATAGTAAGGAGAGCCGATCGAGTGGAGGCCACGGACCGGCAAGCGAAGAGTAAGATGTCCACAAGGTGGACAGACGACCTGATAAGGGCCGTGGGTCGATGATGGATACAGGCTGCTCCTGGTCGGTCCTTTTGAAGAATTAGAGGGGAGGCCTTTGTCCAGCAGGTGGATGTCCTACGGCTGAAATGAGACACAATAAAAGAAAAAGTGCTAAAATTTAAAAGCCTAGGTCTGATACATTATAAAACAAAACCGCACTTTGTTAAATAAATAAAATTTACAATATATAAAATATTAATTATTTCATTTTTTTTCCTCCTATTTATTGTATACTTAATCTATTTCAACTATTAACTTGTATAATTCTACAAACACCGTTGTACGGTCACCAGAAATCATATTTCTTCGGTTTTTTTTACTATCAAAACTTTCAATTGAAAGTATTAATTTTTAAGGGATACATACACCCACATAAACCGTACGCGGTTTTTTTCCCGTACACCCATTTAAGCCGAATTACAAATACATTTTGTACAGCCAAATATAGGTATATAAAACAATTATCACTACTCGTTACATTTAATATGTAAAAATACATAAACGCAGTTTCGAGAAATGCTCGGGACGTTCGCAGTGTGTGACTTCGTTGTATGGGACGAAACTTGAGAAAAGGGAATAATATTCAATTTGAAATAAAATAAAAAGTTTTAAACGACAGGCAATATCTTTGGTGCTTTCATTATATCAAAAGCTTTTTCACTAAGTTGATTACTTGCCTTTGATATTCCATTTCTAACAGATTCTAATTAAATTAGTGACAAATACCATGTACGAATACAAAAAGTGTCGTAATTCCATTGGAACAATAGATACAAAGGCTGAACAAAAATGATTAGTTTCGTCCCATGTGAGTACACTCATTGTGAATAAAATCACTTCCAAACATAATTGAACATATCCATAATGCTATCGTATATGGTGAAAGTGATCGCTACATCGAAGACGACGCGACTCAATCGCGGCACTGTTCCTTTGTAGAAAGCGAGAGGACCTTCTTGCTTCCAGGTCTTGATGAAACAGTCCCACGTGCTTTTGTACTTGGCGGCTTCCAGGCCCTGCATTCGTGTTTTTACCACGTCGATCGGAGTGTTACCGAACACCGACGCAGCGCCTATAGTAAATGAAAATGAAAAAAATATTTACCTTCATAAATTTAATATAATTTTTGGAGTTCACTCCTTAAGAATCGATTTTCATATAAGGCCTCCGATATGGAAACTTATGAGGAGTAAAATTAATACAAACGTTAACTAAAGAGCATTACGTTATCTGTCCCTTTGACATTTATGCGACAGCTGAAGCATGTCCCCTAATTCTAATCTCTGGGCTTAGAAAAGTAAACGTCGAAATCTTGTATGAAAAGTGTAGTCCGCGTTGAGAAATAAGCAGTTCTACCCAAATCCGATAGATGTCGCCGCTTCACTTAATTCTATTGTAATACAATAGATGGCGTCATCAATTGTGATATATTTATGGAATTCACCAAGCAGTTCCACCCAAATCCGATAATGTTGCCGCTTTATCTAATTCTATGATATATGGCGCCATCAATAGTGTTACCTATATTTTTGGAGAACACCAAGCAGTTTTACCGGAATCTATTGTTCTTCGCCTAATTCTATTGTAGTATAATTGATGGCGCGTCTATTTATCCTCTTTTCCTATTGCATAGTCAAAGACAATCGTACTTATGGAGTAAACTCCAGTCGTGCGTTGGGGCTGACACACACACATTCTTAATGTAATAAGAAGCAGATAATAACATCTAAGCAAAATGAAAATATATTCACTGTGGCGCCGATTTTTTTAAATATTTTAGACGATCCTTTGGGAACCTAACATTTTTTCAGGATATCCTATATGCATTTTTCAAGTCAAATTTCCTCCAAATCCGCTCAGCCGTTTTTGCATTATTGAGGAACTAACATCCAAACATATAAATCTAAGCATTTATAATATTATTACGATTATTGACTGGCTGAATCCGGCCACGCTTCGATGGGCGCCGCATTCTTTGACAAAACTATGATAACTCGGTATATATATAAATAAGATATTCATACGCATTAACCATCCTCAGAAATTCCTCTTTCCATCGCTACAATCAGGAACAAAATCCGTTCACAACTTTCCGAGTTTAGTGCACACATACAGACAGATAGACAGTCAGAGAAAAAGGAGGACTTTATTATACCATGTACTGACAGTATATAATATTATAGTTAGGATTAATAATTTAAAGTATTGTGACCTCATAATTACAGTGAGATTCCAGCCAGTCTACCGATAAAATTCAGCTTCTTACATAACTTACATATTAAACAAACATTCTAAAATACTTAGGTAGATTAAGACAATTAAGAGACAAGTTTTGCAAGCTGTAAACTATGTGCTTAAGATAAGAACTAACCTCAGACCGAACACAATTTTTAACAAAATGAGCACAACCTAATGACGTACGAATTAAGGCGCAATATTGCACAACAAATTTTTGTAGCTTCTCAGAGATAACGGAACAGATTAAAAATTGGAAGGTTTTTTCTTAAATATTGTGTAAAATATGAAAAAAGAAATAAAAGCAGCTGATTAAAACTTTAGTACAGAACTCAAGTTAATTATAAGCTCAAAAAAATAGTTGTAGCTGAAATCTTTTATTACTTTGACACGAAAGCTCTTTTTTGGGCAGTAATTTTCTAATATTTTTTCCTAAAATCTATTAATTTTTTTATAAATCTGCCCGATTCAAAGTTTTTAAATATTATGCTCTGTATTTTTATCTAAGTTTTATTATTACTCTAACAAATTAAACTAAGAGACGAAAATAGCGCTTTTTTGCTAAATCCTCGCCTTAATGTCAATACTTTCAATATTTTAGGAATTTCAATTTCTATAAACCGATTGTCTAGCTAGAGCATCCCTGGAATTAAACACAACATGTCCCCATTCTAAATTAATTAGATTTATTTTAATGTCTCTACCACTAGTACTATATAGATATAGTTTTTTTAAATATAAAACATGCTATTGCTGGAGAGGATAAAATAAATAAAATTATAACTTACCAGCAATACCACCGAACAATCCCACAATATATTTGGGAACAGGCTTGTCCCTGTCGCCACCCTTGTACCAATCTCTTAGAGATTCCATAACGAAAAATCGGATAGCTTGATTGCTACCTTGTTTCATTATCGTAGCGGTTACACCTTTGTACACACCACCCATACCTGGAAAAAAGAACGTCATTACCATTAAGCACGAATTGAAAACGTCCATTATATGGAAAAAAAATCGCCATAAATCCTGACCTACTGTTTGTGATACAATGGTGCGAGGAATCTTCAGCATTGTATCCGTCAAATAATTGTAAATAATACTTAAAATTTTATAGACACCTTTTTAATCTTATTACTTACATAAGTAGTTTTTATTAAAATAGTTTGGGATTTTAATGAAGAAACATATGTATCAGCCCTGGATTTGTCAATAGGCCGTATAGGCCGCGGCCTAGGGGCGGCGGATTTTAGATGATTTTGACACACTTTCGGAAGCCATCAAATTCTTGTGCGATAATAAATGCAATAATAATAATAATTACCTAATAAAGGCCTAGGTATCTACCTAGGCCACGAGGAAGAGGCGGCACAAAGTGAAGGGGCCTATACTCAAGAAAAGTATAAATCCGGCACTGATATGTATTGAAATTAAATGCAACAGACGACAGAAGTAAATTTTAAAACAAGACGGCAAGCCGACGGACCTTAAAATCAAATCGTTTTTCTCAAAAATAGGATAACAAGATCACTTTTTTGACGTCGATTATATATTTTTACCAGGGTTTCGGAAAAAAATGGCCAAGATGATGACGATCCTGAGAAGAAACCCCGAAAGAAACTCAGGATACCATTCTTTTTATCATCTTAAAAATCTTCTGATGGTAGGCTACCTTCACCTACAAGCAACATGAACGAATGCAAATGCGTTGCCTATGAAGAGATATGGACAGAGGAATAGGCTTCTGCATTCCAAGTTATCTATGGGTCAGCTCACATCGCGAAGCGGCGCGGCGCGCACTTTTAAGATAGAGAATATTGAACTTATTTACTAAAGTAAAATGTATACAGTTCGATGATTCACGTATAGTGGCGCATGGCCACGCGCGGCGCCGCGTGAGTGAGGTGTGAGTCGACCTTTAGAACGGCTGACCAGTTTATGAGTGTGGAACAAAATGTGCCTTGCCTCACCACTGAACCTTGAGAATTCATACTACAATGTTATCGCATATACCCATGGTGAAGGTGATCGGTATTTTAATCTATCTAGAGGAAAGATTACATTTTTTCTATGTTTGTTTGTAATGAATACACTCAAAAACTAATTAACTGATTTTTCACCTACAGAAAGCTATATATTATTACAGAGTAACATAGGCTGTATTTTATTTAAAAAAATAATAATATGAAAATTACAATAATGTAATCCGAAGTACCAAAAATTTGCCTATAAAAGTTACTATGTATTTAGCGTGCGCCGCGAAAACTAATGATGATACAGAAAATAATGTATTACTTGTTTATAGTACTCATAATTACTCACAAAAAAGTTTTCTATTATATTTAGTTAAGTTACAATAACCGCTTTTTGTTCAAACTCATGTTCGTATCATGATACCTATTAATTTTCTCATCCACTATAAAGTTACATATTCATAAACAAGGTTCATCATTATCACTCATTATCATCTCAGCCGCAGGAGGTCCACTGCTGGACAAAAGCCTTAAAACAAAACGAGGTTCATAAAAAGCCTCAAAACAAAACGAGGTTCTTAAAATTTTTCGAATCGGACTTTTCGTTCAGAAGTTAGGACGGGTATAATAAACATTTTAAAATGTATCGAATTTCTTCATTAGATTTACTCATGTTGACAGAAAGAAAAACAAATGAAAAATAGCTGGAAACAACGTTTTACTAATTTGTTTCTTTTTTTGAAATACTAACCTTTTTAATGTCATCAAAACCAGCCATATACAAATATTAAGTACAGTCAAAGAGATTTTATTACAAGTTTATATATACTACGTGCGAAAAGACCTTTTCTCTGACCTAAAATTAAAAAAATTAATACATTAAATTGTTGGTCCTCACCTTCTTCCCTCACTATAGTCCCGACTCCATGGAAGAATCCTTTAAACCGCGGCTTCTCGAGCCTCATGTCGTTAATAAATTTGACTTTGACTGTCTCCATGGGAGTGACTGCGAACACCGCCTCCGCGACACCCGCTGCCAGACCGCACGCCAATTTACCCGTATTTGTGAGAGTACCATTTTCCGTTACCATGTAAAGCTTAGCTTGTTCAAATACACCAAATCTGTTCAACAAAATAAATAATTTCCCATAAGTATCCAGCAAGCAAAAATTACACACCAAGAGTGCGTAAAAGCAGATTCAGTTTTCAATCTTATACGATTTTAATAACTATTAACTCCTAAGTTCTATGCTAAATTCGCATTCATTAATGCGACTTAATGGTAAATTAAGTCACTTAGTGGTAGAATTACATTAATGGTAGAATTTATCAACTATGTACAGTAGATAAATTAGTGTAGGTAAGTGAAGCAATTAAAAAAGGTCCTATCTTTTTTTATGTTAACGACAGCCAGGCTGACGGTCCACTTGCTGGTAAGTAGGTGGCTATACTGTCACCTATAAGACAAGCACAGTACACCACAAGCAACCCACAGTGCTGCAAATGTGCTGCCGACCATAGTAGGATTAAGGATAAGGGATAGGGAAATGGGCTGTGGCATCCCTTACTCACTCACCGCAACAGCACATGTTGTTATTTTACGGTGGTCTTCCGTAAGGGGGTGGTTACTGCCGCCAGACGTTTGCCCAAATGACTGCGACATGCAGTGTCCCCTGCCACTTCTTAATACTACATTGTATTCGACTTATTATAATGGCACTTTGGGTCCAAATAAGTTATGTCTTACAATCAAATGTCACATTAGGTATTATTTAAGTAAAAAATATAAAATTACTACACTAGCGAGCCGCCCGGCTTCGCATGGATCCAATTTTTTCTGCAAATTATACACTTACACCAACCTACCACGGTTATCGCTCTTCCAGCGCGCAGCGAAGAAACAGACATAAAATAACAGCGAATTTATTTTATAACTAGCTGAGCCCGCAACAACATACGCGTGGTATTCGGTATAGCGCGTAACTTTTTTGTTTGTGAACCGATTGGAATGAAACATACACTAAATGTTACAGAAAGCTTGCTACAATACATCAGTGAAAGCCGCATTCAAATCGGTTAAGCCGTTTCTGAGATTAGAATGCACAAACGCACAGATAAAAATTCAAAAACAATTTTTTTGACCTCGGTAACATAAGTACAACGGCATTCCACTAGTATGGGATGCCACTTGTGTCGACACTTTGGCACCGTCCCATCTTCATGGAACAGTCGCTACAGCTGGTGCTGCTGCGGACGCGGCCGAGAAACGCAAAATTCACAAATACAGAGATATCGGCACCGGCTACATTTTCATTCCCTTCGGTGTCGAATCTTTGGGTCCGTGGGGTCCCAACGCGCTAAAATTCTTCAACATTTTGTTTAAACGTTTGGTCGACATAACTGGCGATCCTAGAGCTGGCCATTACCATAAGAATAAATAAGAACACGTAGAACGGAAACTCCCGCTTCGGACGCGATCAAGGTCGCGATATTAGCCTAAACGTTAAACGGGATACTCAGTCGGGCTGTCACGGCCGGCGCGGCGTCTTGATGCAAAAAATCTATTACCGATCAACGTGTTTTTCTGACAATAAGTATTAGCCATGATAATGTTTATTTCATTTTATTCCCGCGACTTCGTCGGCGGAAACTATTTTATTTTCTCTAGATATCCATTATGGTTTTTAGCTCTCGGACTATACTGCGGTGGTGACCCCTTAATCTCCCAAGGCCCTGACCGCTGTACCGTACTCCAAGACAATTATAGGGTTTAGCTCTCAGACTATACCATACCTCACCCAACGCTGAATAAACTTACCTACTTAATAGTTTTACGTGAGCCTGTATGTTTTTTATTTATATTTGTAGGTAAGCAATACTTAATTAAATGGCTTCATTTGGTATGGTAATGTTTTATAATAACTTATTATTTATAAGATATTTAATGTAGGTACGTAACATAATAATGAAAGTGTTTATAAATCTCATATTTTATAAAACTATAATAAAATAATGGTTTCAAAATAAAGAAAAACGTATATTTTAGCGATATTATCTTTATTTGTAAGCAATATTTAGCAGTAAGCAACCCTGGGGACAAGCCTGGGCGACAGAGGGGCGTAACGACGTGAATGGGGAAGTAGTTATATAAATGGCGGCGTTTGGGATTCGGACAAAGAAGATTGCGTTCTACTTGTTATTATTTATTCTTATGCCATTACCTCGGTCAGCAAATCAGTCTTGCAATACAACGAGTCTTCATGCAATACAATAATGCAGTCTTGCATTATGCAATACAATAATGTAGCCAGCATGCTTGGCACCCTGCCTAGGGGACCAAAGCTTAAATTAGTATATAATTTGTATATATATTATATAATAAATTAATAATAGGTTTGTATATAAGTACAACGTGTACAAATTATTGTCTTTTTTTAATATATTTTATGTATGTACAGACACGACCGATTTTAATAGGTATATGTATATAGATATTTATGTATAGATGTAGATGAGTAAGTAGACAATCACATTCTTTAACTTAATGGAGGCCCTATACGCACCATACGATAATGAAGCCCCTCTATATTATGTCTACTGTCTTATTTAAACAGGCAAAATTCTAAATAATTATATTGTTCTAGAAATATAATAAAAATTTATTTCCTTCCTGCCACCCAGGAATTGATAAAATAGATATTTCTCAGCAATGACAAAACATATGAAAGATATGTTTGGTAATCTGTTTCTTCATGTTACTGACTTCATTTTATCAGTTCGATTACCCGATTGGTAAACTTTTATAAAAGAGAGAAAAATTTCAAGGAAACCTCTTTTAAAACACAGATTTACATTTTACAGGCAAACGGGACAAATTTATACCTCCAAATTTTGTATGTACATTAATTAAAACACATTATAGTTTTTTTAATAAAAATCGTTTTGTTGCATACGACCTTATGACATAAGCAAGCGCGCTCTCGTTTTCGTATGCAATCACAGCCGTATTAAATTGTTTATCGCTGCGTCACCTTAATTGAAAACCAATTATTTTCAATGAGTTTTATGTAACTTTTACTTTTTATTAACTAAAGAATGTGAAAAACGCAAAAAATAATTAAAATTAGGTATGATTTGAACATTATGACCGTAATTAAAGTACATTACCGACATTAATCTATGCGGTTTGAAAAATGCGATTAAATATCAGTAATGAGTACAATTTTTTTCCTCATTGGATGTACCTAGTGTGTATTACGTGATAATGTCAATGATAGAGGACAGACGTTTCAAGAGATTTTTTATACAAATGTCAACCGTACTTGTGGAAACCATACAACGGACTGTAGTGCACGCCCAGATCAAGGCCATAACTGACTTGGCTTGGATCAATATAGCCATTTGGATAGCCAGACTGCTAAGAAAAAAACTTTTTATATTGCATGCAATCACGGGAGTCGATTGGTTTAATTAAACATGAAATTGTAATAATGTATATAATATACTAAAGCGGCCGAAAAATTAAAGACGGCCAAATACCGGGGTCTCGGTTCCGGATACACTTTTATGCCGTTCGGAGTCGAGACCCTTGGTCCGTGGGGTCCCAGCGCTCGCCAACTTTTAAAAGATATTTCAAAAAGGCTCACTGGTGACCGACGAGCTGGCAGCTTCTTCGCGCAACGTATTAGCATTGCAATACAGCATCCTCGGCACCACGCCGCGGACGCCCAATTTTTTAGGTTTTATTTAGTTTTAGATGTAAATTATTTATATCTTTATAATTTTAAATTTATAAAATAAAAAATATTGGATAATGTATATTAAATTAAAGTAGGTACATAAATGTTTTTTTTATATCTGAATTACGGATAATTATAGTGGGTCACTGCTGTCGCAGAGTGGATAATAGATGGGGTAGAAGAGTTTGCTAATAGAGGCTACGAATTGGAAAGTAGCGCGTGACGCTCTGCGATCAGTTGGACAGACCTGAAAGCTTCGCGGGAAGCGGCTGGATGCGAAATACAGAAGACCATGCGTGGTGGCGAGCATTGGGAGAGGCCTACGTCCTGCAGTAGAGAGAACATACTGATGATGATAAAATAAAATGTCCCTGACCTTTGCCAGTAGAAAATGAGAAACTCCCCCGAATCACCTAATTAAATTCTGAAAATTATAGAACTATATTGCTCGTGGAGCTAGGGTAACCCCTGGGGAGAACTTAAAAGATTCCAGTTATAAATAAGTATAGAAAACAAGTACATCCACTAATAAAATGTTCACCGTGAATGTCAACCAATGTCACACAGTTTGCAATGTCTCGAGTAACTCAACCCCTGACACAATGGACCTTTGTTATCTAACGTTAAATTGTAGGCATTAGTGTCGTTTTACTCTAACCGATACGCTATACGTCTCCAGCAACGACTACTAGTCTCGGAGGAGACGTGACGCGACACTTGTGGTATTATCATTGAAACGTGACATCTTCTTATATCTGAATTACGAACACACTCCAACAATAAAGAAAAAAAAAATTTTTTTGTCTTTACCACTCTATGGATATAATTTAAAAAAAGTTTCTGTTGAATATCACCTTCATGTTGCATTATAGAGTTGTCTGACCTCTGTTTGCATTGATATCTTATGTTGCAAAATGATCTTTATGTCATAAATAGTAAAACAAGTTTGTCAAGTTTGACGAGCCCGTTGCACGAGTGGTTAGCCGGTCGGTGCTTGCCTTAAATCTAGGGTTCCCGGGTTCCATTCCCGGTAGGGTCAACTTTGAAAAATGAACTTTTCAGGCTCTGGTCTGGATCTGGAAAGTAGTGGCAGGGCACACAGCGTTTCGCAGTCATTTGGGCGGCCTGTGTGGCGGCAGCAACCACCCCCTTACAGAAGACCACCGTGAAATAACAGCAAGTGTGCTGTTGGGTTTCGGTGAGTGAGTATGGGATTCCAGAGCCCATTTCCCTATCCCCTCCTAATCCCTTATCCTTAATTCTTCTGTGGTCGGAGCGCAATTGCAGCACCTGTGGCGCGTTGCTTGTGTTATAGGCGATGGTAGTCACGTACCATCAAGTGGACCGTCAGCCTGTCTGCCGAACTTAACATAAAAAAAGTAAACCCCAAATAGATTGTACATTATCTTTCTTTGTAAACACGAGTACGCTATTGTTACGAGCTTAATTACTGTGTAAATAATCTTCCACTGTGTCGAACAACCCAACACTATTGTATATAATATCCCAATTAGTCTTCTATTACGACTATTACGTCGACGAATGCATTTGTAACTAGCTAGTTTTGTCTGCGTTGAAAATAACGGTGTAAAATAAAAAATGTTTATCGGTGTGACGAACCGGTGGTGGTATCAAAGGAATAAAGCGATATGACGATTTTTTTATATTTTTAGATGAACCCTCGGGAACCTAACATTTTTTCAGGATAAAAAGTATTTCATATGTAAATCCAGGTAATAAACTATCTGTGTGTCAAAGGAGATCAATCAGTTTTGTATGGAGATCGGGTCATCAGTGTTTGTTTTTATCGTTTTAGATATAGAAAAGAAGTATCTTGTAATTTGGTAATGGGGTTTCATTACCAAAAATCTCCAGGTTTTGAACGATGTCCTTTCATCCAAATCCGTTTAGTAGTTTTTACAACATCAATACCTCCATCCATCGTCACAAACTTTCGTTATAGTAGTATGTAGTCTTTAATATACTTTGATAGCCATTACTAGGTATCCAAATATGAATAGATCATTTCATATTATTGAACAAACAAGTAAAATAAACTGTTATACTTTCGAAATACATACTAATAGACTCTCTCCGATAACGTTTGTTACCTATCATACCTACATACATTGATGGATGATATTTACATGAAGTCGCAGGGAACCTAATCTACGAAAAACTCATTTTAATATGGGATTCTGTAATAATGAATTATATTAAATTATTATATGGGATTACATATAAAGGGTTGCCCGATAGGGATTTCCGAACTTAGACAGGCGACTGGCGATTACAGCCATATTGAACTACATCTGTCAAATTGGCAAAAAAATTTACAGTCATATATTTAATGTAATCATGAATCGACAAAAATGTTAATCATTGATATAATTCATCTATATTCTGATATAATTAACAGATTTAAATTTGAATATAGAGAGATTTTAAAATACCCATTGCGATATCACGCGAAAGCCATGTTTAATTTTAACAAGAGGTGACCAAGTTACCCAAATTGATAAGGTGCGAATTAAAACTAACAGGCCTGCAGTAAATTGGTCTAATCATTTAACAATATCCGTCATTGAAATTTTCCATTATTACATATTTCATTGTAAATTTATGTTAACTTAGACTGACCAGAAATTCGGTTACAATAAAGAAAAAAAAAACTTACTGTTGATTACTTAATCGATAATTTAAAATTAATAGGGTGGTAAAATAACAAACACATGCACAGGAAATATCACGAAATTAATGAGGATAAATTTTTTACTTTTACATTTTTTTCGAGGTAACTTTTTTAAAAATTTAAAAAGACTATATAGTCTGGGAGCACGTTTTACAAAATAAATATTTCACTATTAATTAGCAAGTTTACGTTCTTATACCTAATTAAATGCAATTTCTTTAACAGGGGACACCACCACATGTAAAAACACTGAACTCAAACAGAAATAAATCTATACATTTAATAAAATCGTAAACGAGCCGTCTGTAGATTAAATATTAAAAAAATATATATACAGGTATACAGGGTGGTAATTTGAGACTGGTCAGTAAGGATAGCTACCTAAACTATTGTAGCTAGAATAAAACGGTCTTAGGAGACTATCCATAATTTTAATATTTATTCCCGTCAGCATTCAAAGATTTTGGAAACTGGCTAGACAAGTTTATTTTAAATTTGAAATTTTAAAATTATTTTAAACGTGAAAATTGACCTTTTTCCCGCTGACTGTACCATTTTTTCAAAATCTTTGAATGCCGATGGGAATAACTATTGAAATAATGGATAGTCTCCTAAGCGAGTTTTGTTCTAGCTACAATGGTTTAGGTAGCTGCCCTTACTGACCCATCTCAATTTACCACCTTGTATATGTACACGTTGTAGGTACTTATGTTACCGAGGTCAGAGTACGTTTTTTGAATGTCATAGTAGGTACTATTAGGTCTTTTCGCATATAGTATGTATAAACTTGTAATAAAATCTCTTTGACTGTACTATTTGTATCTGGCTGGTTTTGATGACATTAAAAAGGTTACATTTCAAAAAAAGAAACAAATTAGTAAAATGTTGTTTCCAGCTATTTTTATTTGTTTTTCTTTCTCAATCTAATGAAGAAATTCGATACATCTTGAAATTTTATTAACAAAAAAGGAAAAAATGCAACACAAGCCGCGAAAAAAATTTGTGACGTTTATGGACCTAATGCAGTGTCAGTAACAGCAAAAAATTGGTTTAAGCGTTTTCAATCCGAGAATTTTAATGTCAAAGGTGCATCTCGCTCTGGTCTGGTGTTACCGATAAAATGGACGCTATTTTTGAAACAGTGAAGCTAGATCACCATGTCGGTAGTTAGGACATAGCTGAAAAACTGGCAATTGACCACAAAACAGTTTCGACCCATTTAGAAAAAGCTGGGTACACAAAAAAGTTCGACATTTGGGTGCCACACGATCTCACTAAAAGAAACCTTATGAATCGTGTAGGTACTCATTTGCGATTCTTTATTGAGACATAATGAAACTGAACGTTTTTGAAGAGATTCATAACCGGTGATGAAAAGTGAATTATATACGACAAAAAGTGCGAAAAAGGTCATGGTCATAGATCTGTCGGGCGTCATCCAACTCGACAAACATGGACAGTATATTTAATAATAATTGCCATTTATTATAGAAAGACCATAGTAATTATGCACAAAATTCTATAGTTTGCAGAATGCACATAAATTAATAAAAAATATGCATCTTTAGACTTATTTAACTCTAAAAGGGAGTATTTAAGAATGAGATAATAAAACTCATCAATAATGAAAATCCGAAGGTCAATAATCATTCTATATAGTACCATAATAAACCATAATACTGCATTCCTCATCTACACACTTACACACATGCATTCTAAAACGCACACTATTAAGTATTGTATTCTGTGAATATAGGTACACAATATACACACCAACAACGTCTCTTTTTAATATTTTATTTAACGTTTTTAATGATCATGTTCATATTTATTTTTAACATAAAGAGGAAGTCCGTTAAGCACACATTAATTATTTAGGTATTTACTTGTATTGTATTTTTTAATATAAAGTGCTGTGTGACTTTGTTTTAATTTAAAAAAAAAAAGTATAAATAATGTGACCTTGACGAATATCAACTACAGTTTATAATAAACAGAATAACCAAATAGAGAAGCGTTTCTTGCATGCAAATATCCACCTAGCTAGATGTACCAAGATTCTATGGTCCATTCTTTGATTTTCAGTGGCATTACGCAGTCATTTGGGCGACCCGTCTGGCGGTAGTAACTACCCCCTTACAGAAGACCACCATGAAATAGCGCACTTGCAGCACCCGTGGCGTTGCTTGTGTTATAGGCGACGGTAGCCATCTACCATCAAGTGGACCGTCAGCCTGTCTGCCAATCTTAACATAAAAAACAAAACAAAAAAAATTACATTTCACAATGGGTCATTCCGCAAAACTGAGTAATATAAAGCTGTGGAGAAACATCCATGCAAATGTATGTATAATATTGAGCCCCAAAAATATTTCATAATAATGACAGTGCCGAATTTTCTCATGGAGAAAGAATGTGCTCCAATTGAAAAATGGTAACAAAGTTCACAGGATTGTATTAAGGATGAACTTTAAATATTTAAAATGGACTTTTATTAAGGCACACTGCCATAATAAATGTTTAATAAAATAAAACAATGTTTTTATTTGTAACAGAACTAATGTCTGTAAGGTATATTATGTTTGAGCTTACTCACCTGACTGCAGACTTTGGTATTGATCCATATAAGAGTACACTCAGCCCTCTGTATAGCCCAAAGAAGCCATGCCCTTTCACTGTCTTTTTAACACAATCAAAGATACCAGCGTATTTTTTTGTGCCACCTGAAAATTATATTTTTTTAGACAAAATAAAAAACACTGTACTGATATCTCGTATCATACAAAAAATACTTTATTTTAAGAAATATACCTTGCATTAAAGCCCAGCACAGACATAGCTATCATATATATTAATATGATAAAATATATATTTTTCTCCACAACCCTTACAACTTCGTATTAAGTTCACGTTTTTACTAAATATTTTAATAATAGAACCTGTAGTCCGATTTGTTACTATTTTGTGAAAACGAAAACGTTAACAACAGTGGGAGTAATAAAATTCAGTAGTAATAAAGTCAAATGCACAAAATGGATAAAAAGGGGATAATTAAATGGATAAAAAAGAGATCACGAAAATATATAAAAATATGTTAATATATCGTAAGATATTATGCCATAATATATATTAGTCTGTATTCTAAAAATACAATCACAAATGTTATGTTATCATGCATTAGATCTGATAATACATTTGATATTTTTTTATATAGGAATTGTGCTGATCAGACTGTGTAATCTTAGATTACGAGTATTGCAGAGTTATTACCTGGCTAAGAAATATAATAGAATTTTGCTCTTCAAACATTGAAACATGAGATAATTTTTAAAAATATCACAGTAAGATTATAACGCAAATCCATAGATTAAAGATTTTTCTCTGGTAGTTAAATATAATATTAACTCATCTATATTCCATACATTCTTGTATAGATAATTAACATTTAGGTTTAAAATAAAGCTTCTTAGTTTCTAAACACTAACTGTAACTAAACAAATAAGTGAAAATAGATCTAACTATTGTAAAATTCCTGTACAAATAAAATAGTATATGCTAAATTGTGATTAATAATTTTTCCAAAGTATTTTCTAATAAGATTCCAGTAAGCATTTTTTTAAATAAAAGTCAAATTTATTGCCATTCTTCCAATAATAGTTTAAAACATAAAGTATGTAATAACTTCCTATATAATTCATTTGAAGGAAGTAAGAAAATATGAATGAAAAGAAAACAAATGACCTCGAAACAAGTTTCTTGGTCAAAACATCTGACATCACTAAATTACAAGTATTATAACATTATACAGAGCAAAGTCCATAGCTATGTATATTTAACGGGCAATGTGCTTTTCCAATAAATTTATTTCTAATCTTGAATTAGAAATAGCGCTCAATGAAAAATTGTGTTCAATAGATACTGAAATTCTACAAATGTAACATTATACTTTTTAAGAGCCAGGTCATTTAGAAACTCATTTGAAGAATAGCGGAAAAATAATGAATTACGTTACGTAAACACATTCTAATATTTTTAGAGGAAAAGTCACTTACACAAAAATAGGTCAACTGTGTTTACAGCGATATAATAATGTGCGATTGGTAAATGAAAATTTGTTATTTTAATTAAATTTTACTATGCACTGACCTTTTTCATCCAATTGAAGTTGTGTTTTAACATATTCGGTAGGGAATGTAATACAAATTTCAATTCCACCAGTTATTCCGCCGGCTACTACGCCTTTTAGGCCAATAGATCCTGAACCCCCTGTCGCAGCCGCTGCACCACTTTCGGTCATCCATGGCCTAGAAAATGGGTTTTTAAAATTTCCCGTCCTATTGGTCATAATTAACACTTAATATAAAATAAGATCGCTTCAACAACGGCTGCGACTAATCTCCCTCCCTGCACAGTAGAAAATAAACTGATAAATTTAAATAAATCAAGATTAAATTAATTACACACACAGCATCAAGCACACGCACGCAACGCACACAACAACAGTAGAAAAAGAGGGGGGAGGAAGTTTCGTCCATAGAAAAATAACTAAAGCATAGAAACCCTACTAAAATAGCGATAAAGTTACATCAGTTCATACTGTATTCACTTATAGCATTGAAAATGTGTTAGAAAGAGATACATATGCTGTAGTATATTCGTAATGTAGAAGGTTGTCACTCTCACTAGACAAATGTCAAACGGATGTAATTGGATGTATTTTAATACAACCAAATTAAATATTTTGTCGTTGTTCCGTTGCTGGTGTCGTTACGTCACTACATAACTTGGTCGCATTATAATGACTGATACTTTTTGTTAAGTCTCACTGCTCCCGTCAGTAGGGATGAGCGATATTGATGAAATATCGGAATCGATATTGACATCGATAGCTTAATATCGATATTTCGAAATTATCGTCCACAATATATCAATTATATCGATAAAAAAATGACAAATAACCAATTTGTATGTAGTATTAACTTGCAAATATAAGTTGACTCTTTGATTTAAAGTGATCAATCATAACATTTTTTAAGACCATTTAGATAGTAGTAGCACAGAATAAATAATAGTATAATAGCGCACAGAAGTTGCACTCCTTGGATCTTGAAGAAAGTTTTAAATTTTATAATGAATGAGAAAAGCGAATGATGATGAACCCTACAATCTCTTTAAGAAATCTCTGGAGTAGGCAGTGGCTAAATTTCCCATGGAAAAGTGCGTAAATCCATAAATTCGTGGTCAAACAAATTAAAGGCCTGTATTAAAGCTAAAGATGACCATTTTGAATAGAATTATTTTTTATACTTTTGCTGAGGCTTCAATAAATATATGTATAAATAATTTTATTAAGATTACCTTACTTCACATAAAAATAAATCCATTTTCATTTGTAACAGCACTTATGACTGGACTAGACATATATGTATGCATACCAAAAAATTACAATTAAATAAAAATGAATTATGAAACGCAGAGCACCGAATGTGGTGACGCGCATTGATGTCAATGTCTACAGTGAACTTTGACATTGATGTAACATGTCGAATTGTATGTATATCGGTAAACAGCAAACAAGACTAGGTACTCGTTTTGAATTCAAACTATCAAGGGTAGGGGTAAAACGATTATTTATATCCGTTTTTCTTTCGTCAAAGCTATAACACACTGAAGTGGTAGGTAAAGTCAATTTTTTTTATATTTATTCAAAGATTTGCGAATTTAGTCAGCACAAATTTATTGATTTTATTAGTATTATACACTCCTGTTCACAAAATAACCCCCTGCAAAACAAAAACATAGACGTATTCACGTAAAAAAATATGCCTTTTATAAATTACCAAGTGTGTTTATATAAAATGTTTTGATTTTGAAACGTCTCCCAATATTTCTTCCTGCTAAGCGCCAGTTTATCTCAGAATAAAAAAACTCTATGTTAACGCGCTTCGTTGTAAGCCTTATATCAATCGACACAGTTACATCACTAGCATTATGAAAACTAGTGACAACCTTCTACATTACGAATATACTGCTACATATGCATCTCTTTCTAACACATTTTAATTGCCATAAGTGAATACAGTATGAACTGATGTAACTTTGTTGCTATTTTAGTAGGGTTTCTATGCTTTAGTTATTTTTCTATGGTTTCGTCAATACTTATAAATGGAAGTGGAAGGGGTAGACTAGACCACAGAACACATATACTCTCTTCTAGCGAGAGGGCTAGACAAAGGAAAGTTATTAGTGTCATTGGACAGAACTGTCAAAAAAGGTCCGTTTTATTGACAGTCAACTAACAGTCAATGAGTAACTTTAGTCATTGTTGACAGTTGATTTATATGGTCGCTGCATGGACAGACTAATAGAACATCTTTGCTGCATGGACTTGCGATACTAATCCGAGCCGAAAGGGATAATACCAACGGAGGCCGTTTGTCTCGTTCTTTCATCTTGCCAGACTAAAAAAATGTCATAGACTAAAAATTTAGGTTTAAAAATCTTAGTTGAAACACTTGTTTTTTAATGCTATTTCAATTATTTTAATAAATTTTAAATTCACGTATTATAATCACGTTAATTTCGTTATGTATTTCTAAATTAAAAATGATAATGTTTATTGTTTGAGGCATATTTTATATTTTATTTTCTACTGGTATCCCTTTAAAGTGTCATGGCGGTGAATGATTAAGCATAATTTACATTTTGCTATTTAAAATCGTTAATAGAACAGTTTCACAGGTAAAATCGTGAAAAAGTGTTGTGTTTATGTTTGTCCGAGTGAATCTTATGGTGGTTGCAATATATCTTTTCACACGTAGGCTAAAAATTACATTATTATAAATGTAATAACTATGTTGACCATAAATTTGTAGCGTTGGTGGATATGATTATGTACAATTGATTATTTTGTTAAATGTGCCGTAATAAATAATTCTGTAGTAATAGCATTAACTGTTGATCAATTGAACTTAAATACTTAAAATAATAAATAGGTTGTTTTTCAAATATCGAAAAAAAAAATAGAATTGGTTTTAATTTGACGTGTAAAAAATTAGAATGTATTGCGAGACCGCAAAGAAAATGATGTTGGATAGTGATTTGATTTGTATTTTCATGTAGTGAATGTTTTTATATAATACACTATTTTATAATAGATTGGAGAATGTTTTTAAGTTTAGTTTCATTGGATCTCAAAGGTATGAGAAAAGATTTAAATTACGAGGATATCTACAATGTCGTAAATTTACACCACCAAAATATAATAAAATTAACATCAATAAAAAAAATTTTGACACCTGATACTGTTTGTATTATTTTTATTGCAATCGATCCACACATTCCTCAGTAATCGTCCATTGCTAATAAAAATATTCGATACCCTTGTATTTCTTTATTTATGTTTATAAGAAACCACTTTAATTATGTAAGTATATTATGTTTAAATTTGACTCGCATAGCAGAAATCTTATTGTCAACCTATTAGGAAGGGACACACGGCCTCTCTACTGCATATCCTGTTCGGCTCGCTTTTTAGCTTCGAGTAATCAGTCCTGCTTAGTATATTAGGTCCATGGGTCGCTGTTTATTCTATGTCTATGGATTATTGAAAAAAACTAAAGCATGGATGGTCCACAGCTGACATTTTGACAAAAAGATACATTTCGCACTTTCAGACATTGACAGGGAGTCGTTAGTTAGTTCGAGGCACAAGAACAGGTTCAAATTTCAATATAAAGGGAACCACGGAAAAAAATTCACTTTAGGAAATAATTCGATCTCTGTAATTAATCGAATCTCTGTAATCGCAACTCTGTAATTAATTGTTGTTCGCGATATTCTTTACTCTGTGTGGTTTTACTTATCGAACAGAACACTCAATATTAATTTAATTTTACTTCACAATTTCACATACTTATCTATGTTTTACTTGGGCAAAGTCATGGCAAAGTACACTCTTTGATTAACTTGTGTGCATGGAAGTAATAAGTACTATATACAACAGGAATGACCTGTTGTCGCAAAATTGAAGCCGAAAGAGAGATCAGTAACTGTACCTCTTATCCCTCTCTGGCGATGGTGAATATATTGAAATATGATTTAAGGACAATAATTATAAAAAATGATTTGTGATTTGACGTCAGCAGATCATTGCTTCAGATGGATTTTAATCGAAGATGCTAATGATAAACTTGCCCTTTGCGGTACTATACATTTCCTGTTTTTGCTTGCTTTTCACACTCGCGTCATATAGGTAGGTACTTACCTACTGGTCCTTGTGGGACACGACATGCAGTTGGACTGAGATAAAATTACGATAAGCTACCTATTGTGGTATATTTAATTAATTAGGTAAGAAAAAAACAGTTAAGTTTGTAACCGCGAAACCTCTACGGGGCGTTAGGGCTCCGCAGGCGTTCCAACCGTTACTCACCGACTGAAACTCAGGGGTAGACACTACACGAGACCAGTGTTAACTCTCAGGGCGCCAACTACCTGGGGTGGACTTAGACAAAAGAAAGCCAAGTTCAATCACACAACACTTTACTATACCAATAAATTTACACACTATATAACAAATGAAAATTTATACATGAAAGAGAAAACAATTTAGTTTAGAAGGTTGGTCCTGATCTTCCTCGCAGAAGGCGGGGGATGCTCTTAAACACTCACTTGTAGACAAAAAGCACACAGACCACGCTGAAGTTATGCCACGTGGCCTGGTGGCTCGGCGAAGGGGTACCTGTCGACACGTGGATGTCGTCGCCGTATTTATCCATATTTCCCTAACATTAGGATCTTTAGGAAATCTGAAATTGAACCCGTTATGTTAATAGAGAAATGAATAAAAAATGCATAGGTATTTAAGTTATTTGTTCTTGAACTAGGATTGGATAGTTATGCATGGTCACCCTAATTGTTCACTAACAAATTATGTTTAAAACTATTACCTGTGAAAAGATAAACCACAATCAGGATAATACTCGCTTCCGCAAGCCTCCACGACACAAATTCTCCCCATTTTAATTAAAATTCTTCAAAAATATCACGAAATCAAAAATTTCCGCCATTGACGTTAGAGTCGGCGATTTCATGTGGGGTTGTCAGGTCAGGTGTCCGTATTTCATACAAATAAAAGAAAACCTATACGCCTATCGCAAAATTTTTGCGTTAATAAGGCTTTACACGTAGCAACAAATAATATTGCTTTAACATGTCGGTAATAAATTATTATTTATATTTAGAAACATTTTAGAAGTAAATGTTTTTACTTCATTACATTACATCAATCGCATATTTTTCTACCATTTCTACCAACTTAACTCTGGCAACTCTATAGAACGGGACACAGCGTTCAGTGGTGGCCCTCTCACTCGGCTTCATTTTTATTTTGCGCGCAACAAGACTCTTACGACCTTAGCATAAGGTTTTATTTTCTTTATTTTAGCTGCAAGATGCACAGATAGAGCTTATTCCTTATATAATACTTCCATGCTTGTGTGTGATTAACATTTTAACAATAAAACTGTTCTGTGCAACTGCAAAGCAATTAGCTAGCCGTAGCCGCTTTCATCTAAGTTGTAAAAGGAAGGAATTTATTTTATTCGAAAACTTTCTTGTACGCAAAGTTCTACGTTTTTATCAAATATAATCAACAGAAATATATAAACATGGCTATCAGAACATACGGTGATAAACCCATTAGCTTCCAAATAGAGGAAGGTGGAGAATTTTACTGTGTTGGTTCAGAGGTGTGTTGATTTTGCTATTTGCTATATAATGTCAAAAATAATTTTTCTAATAAATATATGCACTTTTTCTTTATTGTTTTATAACACTCGTGACATATTTACCAAGCTTACACATGATTACATCAGTATCTATATTGATATTTGATCACAATATTTAGCTGTAAACTAGTTTTGTAACTTGAATAAATGTCGGAAATTTGGAATAAAATGTATAAATTTCATTTTTTCCTTTTTCGTAATTATCATTGTCACTAAAGCTGCTAATTTTGCATACACATACTCCATATTTCTGTATAAAACAATTATCAAATTTATATAAAGACCATATGAAAGGGCATCATTTTTAGCTTATGAAGTTGTATTAACCGTAATTTTAATTTATTAATCTGGCAATATTATTAATTTTTTAATTTTTAGGTAGGTAATTACCTACGGCTTTTCCGTGGGTCACTTTACAAGAAGTATCCTGGTATGGTCAGAAGAACACTGACAAATGAGGAGAGAAAACGCCTTGTAGACAATGGCCTTGGTCAACATGTGTTATCGAGTTCAGTGTCTCTGCTGAAAGCTTCTGAAGTAGAGGATATTATAGAAGGGAATGATGATAAGTATGTGTGGTTTTAGAAGTAACATTTTTCACGCCAACTGATTAGTTGAAACTTAAATAAGTTAAATAACAGCATGTGTGCTGTTGTGTTTCGGTGAGTGAGTAAAGGATGCCATTGCCCTATCCTTATTCTTAATCCCTTATCCTTAATCACTTATCCTTAATCCCACAATGCTCGGCAGTGCACTTGCAACTTCAATGGCTTTGCTTATGTTATAGGTAGGGTTGCCAGATGGTCAAGATTCGTTTGGGTTGTCCAGACTCCCAACAAAATATAAAATGTCCCAACAAACAGCTTCTAGCAAAGTTTTTAACAAAACAAAAATTAAAAATTACAGCGCGGTTTCAAAATCACTTCCTGTATGTAATGCTTACATTAGGAGTCTTAAATAACTTGTACACCAAAGAGCGAAAATGTATGAGAATTGCTTTAATTAAAGCTGAGTTATTAAAGTTAGACTGAAGTTTGATATGAGCTGTTGATATGGACTCAGTGAAATTGGATGACAAGTACATGTGGCAAAATAAAAAATAAGTGAATATTACTGGTCTATAGTTTGCTTATTGTGTGTGATATGTAACCTATATCACTCATGATGCCTTTAATCCCCTTAACCCCCCCGTGACATAAAATAAGATACAACCGTTTAGTAACAAGTAACATTTTGATGTGTGATATTTATATGTCTAGACAATAATCTAAAAATCCCGATTTTTTTCAAATTTTGTCCAGATATTTCAATCTTCCCATCTGGCAAGCCTAGTTATAGGCGACAGTAGCCATCTACCATCTAGTGGACCTGTCTGTCGATCTTAACATAAAAAAAGATTACTCAATAAAAAAACTTGTTTTAAAATCAGAGCTCAAATCATTAATCATTATACCATAATCTGGATGGCTCAACATACTATTGTTTGATAAGATTACAATGGTTTACTCAATGCCACTTTTAAATACCAATTTTTTTAATTATTAATAGCTATAAAAATCTATTTTTTTTTTATTATATACTGATTTAGTTATTTATTTAATCAAAATTTAATTTATCTTAAATTTTATAGCTAATTCATTTGTGAAACTAAATTATATTTTATTTTTATTTTTCATCAGTCATGTCATGACAATAGTAAATAAAATAGTTTCTAAAAATAAACCTATGTTAAATAAATCACGTGTATTGTTTTTAATTCTTTGTAGATATAAGGCAGTGTCCGTGAGTCAAGAGTTAGCCACCCCCAGAGAGAGTAAAGGTAAAAAGCCACATCAGCCATCATGGCTTCCCGTGATGCCAAATTCGTCACACTTGGATGCTGTGCCACAAGCCACACAAATTAGTAGAACAAGAGTTCACAATAAAAAGGTATGACTGTTCATACGAGGTTCAACTTAAAAAACTAGGCCTTACTACCTTAGAGAATGAAGACAGCGAGGTGATCTCATAGAGGCATGTAAAATATTAAATGGGCACTATAACGTACCAAACATGGCAAATGTATTTATGCTAAATGAAAATAAGAACCTTAGAGGACACTAGCTGAAACTGAACACTCGGCTTTGTTCAAGTAAAGGATGAAACATATTACACCGGGCCGGGCGCTCACCGGGTTTTTCTCAACGTGCCCCGGCCGGGTTTGCTATTTGTCACCGTGCCGCCGACGGGCCGCCACCGGGCGTTGCCCGTGCCTTGTCATTTCCAAGTACTATTATACTATTTTGTATTAATATTACTATACTAGCTATGCCCGCGACTTCGTATGCGTGGTATTCGGAAAAACGTGTAACTTTTTTGTTTTTAAACAGATTTTTTTTTGTTTTTCAACGAAAATGTGAATTTCGAAATTTCGTCGTGAACGAAAAATTCGTCTCCCTGAGACCTCTTAAATGAGTACCAACATGGGGGGTCTGCGACGCACCGCTCCCGAGATAATTTTGAAAAAGTCCAAAAATGCGAATTTCGAAATTTCGTCTTCACCGAAAAATTCCTCTCCCCGAGACCTCTTAAATGAGTACCAACACGGAGGGTCTGCGACGCACCGCTCCCGAGATATTTTTGAAATTCTTTTTTTTGAAAAAATATTTAAGCAGAAATATATTATACCTACCAGAAATATATTAACATATATTATTTAAAAAATATTATACTTCGAGGCAGTCAGCCTCGGGTTAATTAATTAATTAATTAATTTATAATTTTAACAATTTAAAAAAGAAACTAAATATACATTAAATGATACCACTATAAAAACTAATAGGTACTATACCCCGAGCGGGCCTCGCGAAGCTGTCTCCGAGCGCACTGTGAAAACAAACATTTTATGAAATTTCGAGATTGGAGCGCTCCGGCCGTGCCCCGGCCGTGCTCCGGCCGGGGCACGGACACGGCCCGGTGTAATATGAATTGATCCATACAAAAGCATACTAACAATATCTTCACCGGGCTCCGGCCGGGGCACGGACGGGGCACGGCCCGGTGTAATATAAATCATCCTTAATCCTAAAAATACTTTTTGCCTAACCGTAAAGAATGGAATAAACTGCAGGAATCTGTGATTAGTGCCCCGTCCGTGAACTGTTTCAAGGGTAGACTGGATAAACATTTGAAATGTACTGAAAGCAATATACACGCAACGGCTAAAGCTGCTAGTGTATTAGAATAATAATAATAATATTCAGTGTTAAAGTTTCTTACAGCTTCTTCAGATTTTTATAATCATGATACAGCTTACTTTTACTTTCTACTTATTTTGAATTTGTTTATAAGAAATAACTTCGAAAGTTTGTAATAATTAGTATTTATCCAATTGGGTTGGACCTGTATATATCTATTAATAATTTTCAAGTTTTTGACAAAACTGCCAAAGAAGGCAATAGTTCAACACTATCCAGACCTATGGAAAGTTCTCAAATAATAATGATTTACAAAAAAGGTAAACCAGTGCACGATATGATACACAAAAAGGGAATCTTCTTTGGAAGACTTTCCCTCCTGGATGTGATTTTAGAAAACATTTGTTTAAAGTAGATTGCAGATTTGACTATGGAAAAAAATATATTTTCAAGTTTGTAAAAGTTCAAAGAAATTCAGAAGAAATGTCGAGATCATAATTACACACAATAATATAGATATAAAAATAAAGTAAAGAAAAGTTATTTTGTGTTTAGGTTTGTTAGTGGTGGTCTCTTGAATGAAAACATCTTTTTTCACCTTAAAATATTTATTAGACAGAACCGAATATGCGCGTTATAAAGATGGCCGTGAAAGAGCCAAAACAACGTCATTGGTATTGCCAGTTTGTTGCATTAAACACTGTTGTGTTCTAATGACTAAAAATCAGGCAATCATATATTTCATGATGAATTTCTATCGTAAATATTTTTAATTTATTTCGTTTTATTAAAAACTTACTTTATTTCATTAAATTTTTACTAAGTAATTATTAGACCTAATAATTTAGATAAAATATTATTATAGACCAAAGTTGTTACTCATTTGTATGAGAACTATTGCCACTTAGAAAACTCATCTTTAAAGGTTTTCTTACTTTGTAGTATAAGTTAACTTTCTTAATGGTTATGATTTTAATTGAAATATTTTACTTTGACAGGTTCGCACTTTCCCCCTGTGTTTCGATGACACTGATATGACAGCAATGTTAGAAAATGCATCACAAAAACAAGTCCTAGTCCCAATTAGACTTGACATGGAAATTGAAGGACAAAAGTTGAGAGACACTTTCACATGGAATAAAAATGGTAATTGATTTCTCACCTTAAAACCGTTGGATGAATTGTTAGGGTGCTTGCCTTAACGCTCTGTTCTAAGGTTCCCGGGTTCGATTCCCGGCAGGGTCAACTTTGGAAATGAACTTTTCAAAGTTGGTTCTGGTTTGAATCTGGAAAATAAAGGCAGGGCACACTGCGTTTCGCAGTCATTTGGGCAGCCCGTTTGGCGGCGGCTTTAACCACCCCCTTAAAGAAGACCACCGTGAAATAGTAGCACGTGTGCTGTTATGTTTTGGTGAGTGTTTTGGTGAATCCCTTATCCTTAATCCTACTGTAGTCACCAGCGCACTTGCAGCACCTGTGGCGTTGTTTGTGTTATAGGCGACGGTAGCCACTTATCATCAAGTGGACCGTCAGCCTGTCTTCCGACATTAACTTAAAAAAAGGATAAATGATTCAGCAAGAAGTATTTGTTCATAAATATATTGATATAAAATTAATAAATCGCTCTCAAACTTGCTATCACAATTGGAAAATATGTTTCAAAGGCACTAGTGCACCTTTTGAGAAATCATAACAATGTTTGATGCCAATTTGCTTTGCCTACGCGGGACAAGTGTTTGCACATCAACTCTCTCACGTTGCATTGCACAATTATGTTGCATACGTGAGACCAGTTTGTCTCTACCTTTACTCATACACCAAATATTGCTCATACAATAGCAAATACGCTATTGTTTATTGCTGGTCTTCTGTAAGGGTGTAAGCTCCTCCTGGCAGATGGGCTGCCAAGTTTATTTATTAATTTAACAAAACATCAAATCGAATAATTTGACAATACACAATAATGTCAAACAAAATGCAGTGATTCTGAACTAATTTTAAATGATTAAAAATTGTAAAAGTTATTCTTAATAAATGTGTTTGAGAACATTCTATTTTTAAATAATATTAAAAGATAATATTGTATTTTGTTTTCAAGAATCAATAATAACACCGGAACAATTCGCGGAGTTGCTCTGCGATGATCTCGAATTGAATCCGAGCACATTTATACCGGCAATAGCTTCAGTGATCCGGCAACAGGTAGACGCTTTCCCGAGCGAACCTCCTGCAATTTTGGAGGAACAAACCGACCAGAGAGTCATCATTAAGCTCAATATACACGTTGGCAACACATCTTTAGTTGATCAGGTAAATCGACAGTTTACATTTCACAAACATTTCTTTTGCCTCAAATTTATTTTTGGAGTTTACTCCTTAAGAATCGATTTTCATATAACGCCTCCGGTATGGAAATTTTATGAGGAGTAAAATTAATACAAGCGTTAACTAAAAACCGTTGTGTTCTTCTAAGTAGTTCTACCCAAATACGATAGATGTCGCCGCTTCACCTAAATCGGTTGTAGTATAATAGATGGCGTTTTAGTTGGGGTTCTTAACTGGAGCAGCCTTTAGATTCAGTTGTGAAAAAGGGCGAACACAATGGTATATCGTGTGGTATTGGGTTAAGTGAGTAAGTAATTAAGTAAGTTATGTGGAATAATAATGGACGCATCTAGTATACGATAAATTGTCCACCAAGGGTGCAAACTAATAAAACGGAACGGTGATTACACTCACCTGTACATTTCCAGGTGGAATGGGACATGTCCGAAAAGGAGAACAACCCGGAACATTTTGCCATGAAGCTATGTGCTGAAGTGGGTCTTGGAGGCGAATTCGTAACTGGCATAGCCTACAGCATTCGAGGCCAGCTTGGTTGGCATCAGCGCACATACGCCTTCAGCGAAGCGCCCCTTCCCGTTGTCGAGGTAAGCACAACTCTACTACTATGCGCCTAGGGTGTTCTTTGTTTATTAAAAGGACTTTCTTAAAGGATAATACTTTAAACTTTCTTAATTTCTGAAGAATATATTCCAATCCTTAACCTTATTGAACTTCAGTCGTGAGACTGTTGTGCGTGTATGTCTCCTGGTTATTACAAGTAGTCTTAAATTGCAAATACTTTCACCGCTGGGCCTAGATGCATGGTTGTAGTCCACCACACTAGCTTACTGTGAATTGCATGTCTTCAATTGATCTGTGACGAAAAATTACCATATTGAGGATTTTTTTATGTGAAAGAGGAGAAGGTTGGCTGACGGTTCACAGGATAATGGTAGGTGGCTCCCGTTGTTTAGAGAGGCGCTGATGGCCTTGATCGAATTGACGGTTCCTTAGAACAAGGTGAGAGTAGGGGAGTAATGGACAATGGCATCGTTTTCACATGAGCTGGAATGTAAGAGCACACCGCAGCTGCCATCAGATGGGTTGCTCAGTTTTATGATGTGGTGGCGAAGTGCGCTGCCAAGCTAACATGTTTGACTTGGCTTGTGTCTTTTTTTTTTCAGACGCCGTACCGACAGCCGTCTGACGCGGAGCAATGGGCGCCATACCTCGAAACTCTCACCGACGCCGAAATGGAGAAGAAGATCCGAGACCAGGATCGCAACACGCGACGCATGCGGCGCCTCGCCAACACCACGCCCGGTTGGTAGTAACACCACGCTTCGCTACCTTACACCACATTTCGCTATGCAACTTCATCAACTAATCGCCCTATAACAGTACTACACAGTACACCCGCACAGTACGCCACTAAACTATGCTACACTTGGCTGCGCTACTTTGAACCTTTACATTACAAAAATATAAATTAAGGGAGTAACTACATTTCTTCAGCTAAGTTCAGTTTAAAGTTGAACGGTTACGCGTTTTAAAGTTGAACGGACGCGTACGCATGTCCATACAATATTGCTGTTTACTGTGGACAAAAGCTGAATAATAGTAAGATTACTACCGCGGTCGGAAATAGAGCAATTGTCGGTCGAGTAGTATTGAAATTTCCAAGTGAATTTAAAAGGTCGAGGCCCTTTATTGCTACTTCGGCCGAGACTTGTACAGTGCTTTTCTCTAAGTTTCTTCTAAGGAAATAATAGGCAAAAACATGCAAGAAACTAAATTTAATTCAAGTTAAAAGTTATGTTACAATTTGTACAACTAGATAACGATAGCTGAACACTTTTGGCAGGTAAAATCCATTTTTTCCGATGAAATACTCACTTTTTATATAACGACTTCTAAATGTAAAAATGTTCAAAATATTTGTTAATTCAGAATAGAATTGATAGTACGAATAAAGCAAAATGACGGTCGTCTTCTTCTGATCTAGTTGGTCGCGCTTTAAAACTGTCTAGCAATCTCTATTATTGTCCTTTTGAACATTGCCGGCGTGAGAACAGAAAAAAATCGATTGGTGTATTCTTTTTTTTAAAATAATGAAGCCATTTTCCAGCAAGTGGGAGAAAATGTTACTCCCTTACATATTATATTTATATTATAATAAAAATACGCGGCTGATAAAAGCAGAACTCTATAAGTGTAACCATAATCGTCTACCGAAACGCGTATGGAGCTGAATAAGTGTAGTTAGTCCATTAGGGCCGGCGCTGACTAAACACATTATTTTCAACCTTATTTAACCTTTTAGCACTCACTCTCTTTCAAGAGGCCGTAGCGTTCCGCGTCATGTCACGTGATGCCTCGGCATGCTTCAGTAAGTCCCGCCAATTAAGAAGTGTGAGTCCTAAAATCATATCAATAAGGTTGAAAATAATATGTTTAGGAAGTGCCGTTCCCTGCCATTCTGCAGTCAGCGCCGGCCTCTATAATTCACTAAAATATGATATATCAAAATTACTCTACGACACACTAATACTTTGCTAGGTTTTACTTTACAAAACATGGCAATTAAATTATTTTTAAAACCTCACTTTTTGTGCTAGTCAGTTTAAGTAATTATTATAAAATTAAGTTTTTAAAGACTGACTGAGAAGGGCATAAATGCTGTCGTTTGTGAATGGTATTTTTTAACAATATTATTTACATTATTATCGTGTAGGCATTGTTTATACACAAACAAACAGGTTGCTTGCTTTACACTATACGTATTATGAACAAAATGATACTCTAAAATAGCAAAAACTCAACATGCTTTAGGGTTCTTGACAACGAAGGAGGTTTTGATCTTGATTTTATAACACATAACACCAAAGCACATTTCATTCATATTAAAGTTGAACAATGTTTACTCTCGCATGAAGAGTCTGCCATTTGAACTGAGACTTTATTTATCTTCTATATAGTTTAAATTTTACATTACTCACTGTGATAGTGTGGCAAATGTGTGACGCAACGTTTCTTTGGCTCCATTTGGGCTCTTGAAAGTGAGCTATTTTTGACCTTGCCTTCTTTGGAATAACGTCGAAAAAAGCAAAGTTTCAAAAGAGTATAGAAAATACTTATAAAGTAAACAAGAAATGTATTTAGTTGACTGTGACGTCATTTCAAATGATTTATTTTAACCTATTAAATTTATAGTAGTCTAATTCATCAATCTGTACTAATATTATAAAGAGGTAAAGTTTGTACGTTTTTTGTTTGTATGTAGGAGGTAATCTTCGAAACTCTCTATTTAAAAATAAAGATTCAACGTTTGGCAAAAGTATGTCCGGCGTTACATCTTTTATTTTTCAACGGAAACGGAGTGAATAGGCATCTTCTGGATGAGCTCGCTCCATCTTCGGCCTCATCCTTCCTATATGGATAGATGCTGGTCAAGAGCAAACCCATCTATAGTAAAAAAAAAAAAAAAAAAACGCGGTTGAAGTCGCGGACACCAACTAGTTTGGTATATTGTTTTTAGCCATACAGTTGGCCTGGCCTTAATAAAAGTCGAGCGAATATTATAATTTGTTTAACCTATAGTCCTTTTTGAATACAATCGGACGAAAGATCGTTCTTTTAAACTATTCAATGGATTTTGATGTTATTTTCATTATCATATTTCTGAAAATTAAGTTGATACAAGTAATTTCGTTTTAATTAAATATCATAGAGCAAAATTGTCATGACGAAAAAAAATCTATCGTTTGTTGTGTTCTTCACTTGGCTAGCTTTGGCTAAGATTTATTTATCTCGGGCTCTAATACAATAAAATTAATTATTCATTGAAACTGTCAGTTCAATGAGAGCCAAAGAAACCTTGCCTTGTCTCTACAATATAAAAGATATTTGCATGTGTTATCGCATACAGTAGCCTTAGACTTTCTACCATTTGTACATGGGTAACATTGTCGCTGTGTCTATTTGGCTTACGAACATATTATAAATGTAAGCCTCTTCAGTTTCTTAGGTGTGGTAGGAAATTGTTCAGTAATCGCTTCATAATAAATCCGAGTGTGAGCAAAACAAGTTATGTTGCATGGGCATCAATCGGCGAGTGTATATGATCGAAACTATTTAAATAATGCATGTATCATCCTACGTATATCATCCCACTACTGGAAACAGGCCCAAAATTAATGGGATAGAGTCCACCAGGTTGCCTGTATCATCAGTCTTATGTACATCACCAGACCTTTGTAGGATTCAACATCAAGTTTCCTTCACTGTTGATCCAAATGATATTAATTTTTAAATCGTATAATATAAAATTGAAAACCTCCAGAGACGCAGACTCAGCTACGATTCTGCACCTATTAAATAATTTATATAAAATCTTATATTTCTATAGCATAATTTTATGCTTTCAAAGGTACAATTGACTCAAAAGACTTAAATAGAAACTGCATGGAATGTTATTTATTTATTTATATTTAAAATGAAGCCTTAACGAGTCTTTCTGTACTGCCTTAGGAGTAGAGTCAAAAATTCTGTGCAATTTCTTATAGATATTGTTGTTAACATTAATTATGTTAATATGTAAGTGGACTGTTGAATTTTTATATCACTGTTATATTAAAGTTTTCATACGAAGTTTTGTTTCATTTCACATAACCACTCGCAACCGTTTCTAACCAGATTTCGTTGAATGGGTTTTTTAATTTACATTCATATGGGTGATTCGAATTGCACAATCTGCTTACTATTAAAGACATTTTTTTCGTGTAATGGCAACACAGAAGGACTCAATTTTATCGTGGCCTTTAAATTGCTGTGAATACATTTTTGGGGTTTACTCCTTAAGGATCTATTTTCATATAAGGCCCCCGGTATGGAATTTTTATGAGGAGTAAAATTAGTTACGTTATCTGTCACTTTGACGTTTGTGCGATAACTGACGCATGTGTTTATGTTCCCTAATTCTATTCTCTGGGCTTATAAAAGCAAACGTCGAAATCTTGTATGAAAAGTGTAGTCCGCGTTGAGGAACGAAACGATAGCGCGTTATAAACTGCCGGCGCAGCGACATCTGTCGTCAAAAAAAATGAACTATTTGAACTTATAAAACGTAGTGATATCTGTGTATACGTAATTAACATAACTTTGGACACGTGACATTTAAGTATGTAGAATGTAATTAAATAGTGTAAAGTAATTAAATATAAGTTTAAAAAGGAGTAAACTTCAGTTGTGCCTCAGAGCTGACACAAACACTTCTTTTTTCTTTTTCTATATATTACATGTTTGCTTAGATCATTGACGATGCATGATGAATATTATATTTAATTGGCCTGTGATTTGTTCCTTTTTTATGTAGCTATTTGCAGAAACTTGTTTACGGCTCGCTTGAAGAAGCCCATATTGTAGCTAGGTGGAAAAACCTTAGAAGGGAGAATTTATCCTTCTGAGAAGTTCTTACAATTATTTTTGTATATTCCCAATCTATCAAGTTTTATTTTTTAATTAATTCTATTATATATTTTTTGCAGCCAAAGAATATTAGAAAATCCTTTTCGCTACCAAGACGTTAAATTGTTGCTCGTTTCTATTGATAACTATTTTTTTTTATTAATAATAACTGCCATTTTATTTTCTTGAACAAAACTATCGTTGCCGCTTATTATTGGCTTTATATATCCATTGTAATATTTAAAGAAGCAATCCCAGATAACATTTAAAACTGTATAAACGCTGTATTATGAAAAATTTGAAGACTTTAGGCTGTTTAACTTTGCTGTATTTGGACTGTATAGCCGGATATTCAGTCGTTGTAACCCCAAAATAGGCCCCAAATTATACAGCCCTAAGTGTAGATCTAGCTATCTTACAGCTGTGTAATATCTGTACAACCCGAAGCAATAGCTGATTTAGAGCGTAATTAGTTACCATTATACAGACACTGTTCTCCAATTTTGCGCGTTTTACTCTTATATACAGTCTCAGGTTTCTAAACGTCTGAATATAAGAATTCTTATTAATTTATTAATAAAACTGTACGTGTTCGTGGATGAATTTATCAAACACCAAGATTTTATATATCAAACACGCGGCGGCCATTATAATTTGTGAAGTGAACTTATTTTGCTAATGGTAAGTACCCATTATTTGTTCCTTGGTTGTTATTTTGCTTGCGGCTGTTACTTCTTCGTGAATATGTATACTAATAGTAGGCCAAAAACTCATGCGCTCTCGAAATAATAGATATTATAGAAAATGACTGTGTAAAAAAACGGTTTAACCCAACTTGAAACTAGCATTATGAGGTCCTAGTACTTTTCTATTGAAAATAAATTAATTGTGTAATAGTATTCAGTTAAAATTCTCTCTAAATTTCAAAGAAATTTTGAAAAAATTATTATATTTTAAAGTACATATTATGAAACCATGTTTAGAGGTTAGGTTTAATGGCGTTCTCAATTTAAACAGCTTTTACTCTTTTTGTACTCTATAATAAAGCTTTTTGCGTAACTTAGTCGTAATTTAAGTATATTATAACAGCTTAACGTGTAATATTAGCTGTATATTAGAAATTATTTGCTATAGTAGCTGCTTAAAAGGATAAATTAAGTAAATATTACAGCAAATTAGGGTTCAATTAAAACAAAGAAGAAACCCATTGTACACGCGTAATTATTTTATTACATATAGGTAACATATTGAACATAACTGGATAGGTAGGCAAGGTCTATACTGAATGTTTATTTAACTACTTACATGCTAGTTTAACAAAATAAAATTGAATAAATTGCAACTATGTTAATGCATAAGGTATGATTATGTTTATCTGACCCTATGCGCATATCACATTTTTTGTCATCATCGCAAATTTGGCCAAATCGATCTACGCGTTGGATCTGTTGTTAGATCAATTAGTCAGTCAAGGTAGAGCCTTTTATCGACAACGTTGCATTAGATACGTAAACTATAACGTCGTAATAGGGTAAGACCCGTTTAAATAGGTACCGTAGTTGAAAATGATAATGTATTAGCATTTGTGTACAGTTTTACGCATTGTAATAGCACAATAGTATAAGTATACTATGAAGACAGCACAATACCCAAGTGGGTCTTTGCTTACTAAATATACCTACATGTTTCAAAATCTTCCTTTTTTAGGATCAACATGGCATTCAAGATTGTTGAGACATTCGAAAAAGGGAAAGCTAATTAATTCATCGTGCCAAGTCGTTGGGCAAAAAGAAGTCATGAAGATTCCGAAAAAGATATAACGACAGATCCCAAGGTAACCGACAAAGAAATTGAAATACCAACAAGGAGAATGAAAATACGGAAAATAATATTGATCAAGGTGAAAAGGAACAACATAAAATCTACAAAGAAATACCCGTTTGGGTCTAAAGATTTAGTACAGGTGAAAAAAACTTTAATTTGAATTAAGTACAAATGTGATTGTGCCATTATAGTTTTAAGAGCTTTAAAATTATTGTACCCTAATGCGAAAAAAATAAAACGTTGAAATTTTAATACAAGACTTTTTTTACACAGTATGTAAGAGGTATAAAATACAATTCCTTGCTATGTTCAATACAAACTACCATAATAAGTACCGACCAAAACTCGTTTTTGGAACTTTTGAAAATCGGCAGGCCATCAAAATTTATAATCAAACTCACAATGTTCGGAACATCCGCCATATTATCAAAAAGGTTAAAGAGTCTATTATGCCAATATTCACCATCACTGTCATTAATAGATTTAATGTTAATGTTCGTCGCTGTATGGAGAATTGTTCATCTTGCAGTAATAAATCTGGAAATCTATCATTTATAATTTCAATTAAATTCTTTAACGCAGCTTGAGAAATATTCGTCTATGGCCCATTTTTTATCTTACTGCGAAATAATAAATTACGATCTGCTTCGTCTTCATCTGATTCAGGAATTTCTTGACAATCTTTGGAAATAGACTCACTATTTTGGTCACCGTCCATATTACATAATTGTGATTGTACGGAACCTTCTTTGCTTGTTACCAATCCAACATGCCTATCTTCAGCAGTAATGGCTATATTATCATGGTCCAATAATTTTGGTTGTACGGAACCTTTATTCTGATATAGTGACAATACTAAGTTTTGATTTGGCTCCCTTGTATAATTATCTCCTGTAACACCGGGGGCTGTACTATGGGAAAAATTTACTCTAATCGCGTCAGCTTTAGAATATGGTAACACTAAAACTCTTATGCAGCAGACAGCAATAGATTACACTCTTGTAAAGGGATTTGCTTTCTAAGGGTTTCCTAGATAACCACTGAACAGCTATTATTAAGCCTAATATAATGTCTTTACAATAGAGTAATTCTACACCAATATTCAGATGATAGCAATATTCAATGCTCTTGTACAGAATAAGGCAACACAAAAGTAGAATTCAAGAGCAGTATTCAGCCTATATGCTGCTTTGGTCTTTTAAACTTGCTTATAGCGGTTTTATACACTACACGCTGTATTTTAGTGTTTTTCAGTGCTATTTAAAAGCCAAAAGTAATAATTTCGATTATATACAGCCGTATACCAGCATTGCTGCATAAAGTTATACAATTTATGCTCTAGTACAGCCTTAAAAATATTTTTATGCTTTTGTTCATCGTATATACAGCTTCTAGCTGTTAATGTACTGGGAAAAAGATATTTTTTCAGCCTAAATGTTTATTGGGATGCCATTTGTGTTCGCTAGCCAATTTCATGATTATAATTTTAAAACCTTTTTACTATTTACATTATAGTTGATTGAAAGTCAAATCTAAATATCTACTAAAATGCCACAAGAGAATTCATGTCATTAAAAATAATAATAATAATATGGTAATGTTAAGGACGACAGACAGGCGATGGTTCACTTGATGGTAGGTGGCTACCGTCACCAATAACACAAGCAACGCCACAGGTGCTGCAAGTGCGCTACAATTTCTATCTTGATAATAATGGACAGCAGGATGTTGGTCCGTTTGATGTAGATGGCTACCCAAGCAACATAAATGAAATCGGTACGAATTCTACTGTGCTGTCGACCCTCATACAATAAAAGATAAAGGAAATAAATGAGAATAGCGGTTCGGTTTTACCGTTCCTAATTTCACAAAGGTTTTCTGTAAGGCGGGGTCCGGTTGCTGTCGCCAGATTGGCTGCCCTGCCACTCTTATAAAAGTGTTGTATATTTTTTAACAGACGTGTCCTTGGGTCGAGCCGTTAACAGAATGATAAGAGCGGACGAAGCTCTCTTCCAGAACACACCGGAGAAGAGAAGAAAAAAGATATAAGGTGTACCAGTCACCCGATTTATAATGTTTACTTGGATCTAGAATCCTCATTTTCGAATATTATGTAAGGTTTTTTTTCTAGCATTTACTGATAGATTCTTTATCAGAATCTTATTGAATTTTGAGAATCTTTCTTTTCGATCAAGAGATCTTTCTAGTGTTTTAAAATTTGTATCTTTTCAGTTTCTATGTATATATAAAAAAATAGATCTCTCAGTTTCTATGTTTAAAAAAAATTGATGGTATGTTTAAGATCTTAACATGGAAAATATATAGTAAATACTTGTATGAGGATATTTGTAGCTAATATTAATAAGACACGTGAATAAGGTTATTATTTTAAGATTTAATTGTAAGGTCCTTTGAATAATAAATGCTTTATGAATAAATTCGCGTTTTTTTTCTACATTTTTAGGGTTCCGTACGTCCGAATAAAAAAACGGAACCCTTATAGGATCACTCGTGTGTCCGTCTGTCCGTCGCTCATAGTCAATTATTTCGGAATCTACTAGACCGGTTAAGTTGAAATTTGGTACACATAGCAATTTCTGTGACCGAAACGCAGAGGTGTGACGTGAATAGATGAAATCTGTATATGGGAGGTAATTTTTGGGAGGAAGGTGGAAAATTAAAAAAATTTTTTTTTTGAAAATTGCATCGTGACATATCAAATGGAAGGTCTTGTTGTGAAGATCTTAAATGCATTTTTTTGTAATTTTAAAATAAATAGTTTCCAAGTTATTCAAGAAAATAGACGAAAATTGACCATCCCCCCTTATCTCCGAAACTACTGAACCTAAAATTTTGAAAAAACTACAGAAATTAGTTTTCTACTTATAGATTATAGGAAAACCTATAAGAAGTCCATGATATTAAAATAATATGGTAAATCACTCAATATTGTGCGGATAGGTAACATCGTACGGAACCCTCTTCACGCGAGTTCAGCTCGCACTTTTCCCGTTTTTTTACTTTGTGTGTATAATAGTAACAAATACTTAGTGTAATAAACACACTAAGTATTGAGTAGTGTTTTTTTAATATGTTTTATGCCTTTTTAATAGCAACCAATGTGATAACAATATTCTTTCCTTCAAGCTCGTTGGTCCAATTACGTTTTATTATATAGGTCGCATCTAATGAGCTAAAAATAATTTAAACTCCATTGAAGTAGTAACGCAATGAAGAACTAATAATTGAATAAACGATAAATAATTATGGTTCACACGCCCGTCTTATGGATTTCAACACGTATTAAATATTAACGACCCGTCCCTAGCTTCGCACGGATTTGAAACCAACCACCGACCCCTGCAGTCGCCCGGATTGCCGAAGGTTAAGCCACGGCCCTTATTCAGCAGTGAATGTCCTACGGCTGAGATGGTTGTGATGATGTTGTGTTAGATTGTGTTTTCTTTTTATAATATTTTTGTTTAACTTATTCCTGCTATCTATCCCATAAAGTTTTTAAGGTCATTTTAATTAAGATTTGATTTCAATTTCTTTCTATATACAATAAAGAATAGAAAGTTTTTTACGACCATTTTTGTCATAAACATTTTTATTTTATTCAGTTAAGGCCTGAGTCTCCTAAAAATTGGTCTTCTTGCACAATTTACAGAAAATAAAATAAATGAAACATATTTAACATTTATTTAAAGTGTTGGATTTGAAATTTCCAAAACACTTTTTAATTTTATATTGATGCACAATTTAATAGCTCTCTAGGAGTTAAACATGCCTCTATTTAGGTTGAACACGTTGAAGGTCTCATTCAAGCACACGCTGCGTAAAAATTATAACAAAAATGCGAAATATATTCAGTTTACATTTATTCCCATATCGTTGATAACAATATAAACTGAGGCTCTAGTATGAGTTTACGATACTACACCAATTCTACACTCGCTAGATATAAATGTTTTACGCTCTCGCTAGCGAGTGTAGTATCGTAAACTCATGCTAGAGCCACTGGTTATTTTTTTGATAACTGTTTTAGTTTTCTTATTTAAAGAGGTTTAAAAAGTTGAATTTTCATGAATTTTACCACTGCAAATATTGTATTAGGTATTTATCTATTGGATTTTTTTAGCATAGTCGCTCTTAAAACCACTTAAAAATGAACCATTCTAATAAATTAATTTAAAAAAAAATCACCTAAAATTTTTTTAATAATTGCAATTTATAAACAAAAGACGCTTGAAAAATCGCTTGCAGTGAGTCATCAGTGCAACGGTACCCTACCGTCTATTCACGGTGGAGTTAAAAATCAAACAAATTATATTTTAAAAGATTAAATTTAATGGATAAAAATTAATTTAATTGTCTTAAATAAAAATAAAACCCTTAACAAATCAGTGTCAGTGGAATTACTGCATTCTTAACGCGAATTGACTATATTTCTGTTTGCTACGGTAGAGTCGATTTGTCAATTTTTTATTAATATTGATAGTTATAGGAGATTGTAAGTGTAAAAGTAACAAAAAAATACACAAATCATGTAGTCTTGATTGATAAATTTAATGTAGTTTTTCCTTCTATGGTAGGCTTCGTGTACCTATACTCCTTGTATCACTGCACGTACCTAAGTGACCTTTTTAAATAATTTTCCTGTTATTAACATTTTTCCTGTTATTAAAATTGTAGACATTTCTATTTGTTCATTATACAAGGTTCCATAGTAAAATTTATTCCTTCTGACCTACACTAACAACTACGGTGGAGGATAAAGCGCACGGCTATCCTCCGAGTGCGCAGCACCGTCTGGCTCGTATAGGCCGACGGCGAAGGCGACTGCGGATAATCGGACCACAGCGGTTTTGATGTTTAAAGTGGACTGTATATTTTGGATGGATTGATTGTTGCGGGATAAGGGAAGGTGGAGAAATTAGGTAGAGACAGCTTACCTCGATACGATGAAGCGAGATGTTAGCGGATTGAGACGCTTCCCTCTTCTTGTCTTCACCTTTCTACACGACTACACGACAACCAGCGTTCTAACACTATACTGCGGATGTGGATTACGACGATAAAAAAGGTTACACAGCGCACAAACTGACCGATCTCGATAGTTCAATTTTAATGTCTTTTTTATTTTGGGGGTATCTTCTCGCGTCGCGTCGTACAGTGATCGTATCGAGAGCCGGAGGGTAGGAATCGGGAAGGACGCGAGTCATAGACAATGCGCAAAACCGTACGGTAATAAAAATAATTGTCATTTTTTACAGAGATTTGACCGTTCGATTCCTGGTTGCGTATGAGAGTAATTTAAAAAGTTTGTATGAAGTTTTTCTTAATTAAAAAATCGAAGCCTTTGTTACTAAGAACAAATTTTCGTTTCTCTTATGGTTTTAAATTTGTCCTCACTGACCCATTTTTATTGATCAATATAATAAAATGATTTTAATATACATATTTATGTATAGGTAAAACGTATATATTTATGATGTATTTATTGTTTTTGGAAACATGTAAGTAGGTACCTTAAAAATGTAGGTGCTTATACATTTTTGCATTCGTTGGAACCTTTGCGAAAACCAGTTGGCCCAGTCTTTCGTTGCGACCTCCTGAATAGCTTCGTTTCACCGGTAGTTCCCTCCTAGGGCTTTTTTAGCCTCCAATTTTCTTTGCACGCGATTTCAATGTCGAATTTTGTGAAACGCTTCAATGTAACAATCACGTGACGCTTCTTGAACGTTTCTGCAAAAGTAAATACTAAAATATTTATTTTATTTCAGCTCTCTCTCTCTCTCTCTCTCTCATATCTTTGACATCTACCGCTTTATTACTATATATTTGATCGCCAAAGAAGTTTTACTTCTGGCAAGCGTATTCAGGTACATTTTTAAATTTTTAATATTTTTCTAACTCTTACCGTTTTTGTATGAATTGGAAAAAACTCGTTTTTTTATACTTCTACAGAATGGATTCGAATTCCTTAATAATGGTTCATATCACACTGTGCCGCCACCGGGCCGTGCGCTCGCCGTGTTTTTCTCAAAGGCCGGGGCACGGCCGGGACACGAACACGACCCAGTGAAGTATGAATTGGTTCATACAAAAGCATGCTATGAATATCTTGGCCGGGCTCAGGCCGGGGTACGGACCGGCCTGAGCCTGTAATATAAATCCACCTCTATCTTATAGACATTTGGATATTTTAGTAAATTTATATTTAAATAGGACATATTATCAGTTTTACATTTGAGGCTTTCAAATAAGTACCTATTCGATAACTTTGCGGAATGTAAGTGTGCATTGTCGTGGTGTAGACGACCGTAATGTACGGTACAGTACACGTCTTATTTTGTCTCCATGATTTTTGAATATATTCGTCTGACATCTCAACAGCTTTGTCAAAACGCGTATTGACAGTGGAGGATTCAGCAGACTTTCATCTCCCCACCCCGAACAAGATTTAGGTATAGGCATCGAAACGTTGAGATGTAAACGCGAATTGAAGTTTGGAATCGCGAAAAACATCTTGCGCGCATGCGTGACTCTCGACCAATGTCGGTCTACGTGCGTGACTGTCTCAACTCGAGGAGATAATAGTGACGTATCACACTTTGTTATATCGACTATCGACTCTTTGTAAATAATTATTTTCTTTATTACCAATCTTATGTATGCCGTATTTCATGCAATATTCTGTTAGAATGTTACTTGCGATAGTTTTTGACTTTGTTTGAGACCATTTATAAAGTTTTCTATACGGTTTCATTGAAAATCTTGTAAAAATTCGTGGCAACGCCTAAAATACGAACACATTTTCTAATGGTCACAGATACTTCAATTTAATCTATTTGTTTAGATATTTACAAACAGCAAGGACAGTAAAAGTTGACAGATTTCGCTAAACATGGCTTTAGTTGCTCGATTGTAGTTGTCGCCCTGATAATTTGAAGAAAGATGGCGATTCGTAGACGCACTGTGCTATAAATAAAAGTTGACTATCATGTAAATAAATATAAAACGACTCACTTGTATTAATCAAACATGTCAATCATAAAAGCCAATACCGCCAATCACAACTTAACAGAGATAAATTTTTCAACATTATAGCTACATACAACCGCTTAAACTATGTAATTAGGAGTAGATGGCTCTAAACATGTTATAAATTACAGAAGTCGACTGTGGAATAACAGCACGTGTGCTGTTGTGTTTCGGTGAATGAGTAAGGGATGCTAGGGCCCATATCCCTAAACCTTCTCAATCTCTTATCCTTAATCCCACTGTAGTCGGCAGCGCACTTGCAGCACCTATAACGTTGCTTATGTTACTTATATGCGACGGTAGCCATAGCCACTTTTCGATCGAACACTTTTCTCATTAACCAAGACGTTTAATCCGATATGGACAGAGTCCGGCTCTAGCCGTACATCCTTACATAGTATAAATTGAAGTCGCTGCCCGTGTCTGTTTGTGTGTCTGTATGTTCTCTAACTCTTCCTAAATTATTCAACAAATTTTGATGCGGTTTTCACCAATGGAAAGAACGTTAAACGAGGAAAGTTTTTATCTATAATTTGCAAAATACTGCGCCGTGGGAAGCCGGGAGCGGGTCGCTAGTAGACATACATAATATTAATTATAATCTCAACAAATTAAAACACCTATGTTTAATTTATTTACTATGTACGTAACAAAATATAGTGAGAGATAAATCTGACACACCATTCGATATAAAGCGCGACACTAATGACAGATTTTCACGAACGTTCAGTACGATAAAATGTTTGGGAAAAGCGGAGGGAAGCGCGCGGGACCCATGCCCACTCCCGCCATCGCGAAATTTAAATTTGGAATCATAAATGCCAGATTAAAAAATTAATAAAGGTGTTTTTATCATAAAAAACAACATACAAACATTAATAAAATCTAATTTAAAAACTTAGATTTAAAATGTAGTGTTGCTATAATCATCTGTAAAGTGTAATAAATGTGTGAGTTTTTGTAACTTTAGAAAACTCTGCAGTGTTTGATTTGATTGTGAAAGTTTAAACTTACAGTGCCAATATTTCTCAATGCCAATTTTATGGGGAACGTCTAAAAAGGTGAGTTTTGTATAAGAACTTTTTAGGGAATATAATATTAAATATAAATTGTTTTATGGCAAACATAAATGAAAAATAATTTTTTATGTCAAAAAAATTATAAATATCATAATGATTTTAGTTGAGGATTATTAGTTGAGGATAAAATTAAGTACGAAATAACTAACTCCATTTGGACTAACTCGTATCCCAATTTTGATTAATCCCTTTATCCTGTCAGGTTTGGATTCATATTTCTAATCCTCTAGCTGTTGGTTGTATATATAGGCGACGTCAGTTACTTATCGTCAAGAGGACCAGCAGCGGCCTGTCTGGCATAAATGATCAAAAAATATAAAAGCAATGAGTGTCTAAATCTTTTTATTACGATCGAAGATCTTTATAATTTTGTTATTGTATATAATATTAATACTCATTAATCATTAAGTAACATTTTATTTTTCGGAAGAAGTATATTCGGTTAACATTTTATATATTCAGCTCTCGCCGTGTCACTTGACATATCGAAGGCCTTTGACAGGGTTTGGCATGCAAGTCTACTAAGCAAGCTTCCTACATAAGGCATTCCCTCTGGCCTTTGTATCGGGATTTCTGATTTCTTGAGTGAACGGTCGACTCGAGTAGTCATTGATGGCTACTCCTCGGTTCTCATGGCAATTGATACCGGTGTTCCTCAGGGATCTGTTCTCTCTGCAAATCTTTTCCTATTTTACATTAATGACCTACTTCTTCCAAGAGTGGTTGCATACGCAGATGACAGTACGGTCGTGGAGATATATTTTTCCAGCGTAGGTGCCGGTCGCGATGAAATTCGTTCTGAAAGGGAGGCAATGTTTGAGCGAATTAACTCAACCTTAAATCTTGTATCCCAATTTGTCCAAAGCCAAAGCTTTGGAGTCCAAAGCCCAAACAGCGGACAAAAAAGCTGGGCACCCTAAATAGGATGAACCAAAGAAATAGACAGATTATACGTGATAGTAAATCGTTTATCACAGCGCTAGATCGATGCACCTTGGCTTTGCCCGGGTGTAATTGAGGGAGTTAATTGATATCTATAGATATCATAAATAGAGTAAAGTCAATTTGGAATAATCTACTTCTGAAATAGTGAAAGAATTTTTTAAATAGGTGCAATGCACAGAGCAAAGAATCTCCGCGCAGCCCTCTACTAGAGAAGGTAGCAACAATAACATTTGTGCCGGGCAATTGCGTTGAGCGCAACTTAAATATTTCTGTTTAGCGGTAAGTTAATATTTGCACTCTGTAGAGTAATTATTACATAAAAACCGGGACAAGTGCGAGCTGAACTCGCGTGAAGAGGGTTCCGTACGATGTTACCTATCCGCACAATATGGAGTGATTTACCATGTTATTTTAATATCATGGACATCTTATAGGTTTTCCTATAATCTATAAGTAGAAAACGAATTTCTGTATTTTTTCAAAATTTTAGGTTCAGTAGTTTCGGAGATAAGTTATGGTCAATTTTCGTATATTTTCTTGAATAACTTGGAAACTATTAATCTTTAAAATTACAAAAAAAATACATTTAAGATCTTCACAATAAGACCTCCCATTTGATGTGTCATACGATGCAATTTCAAATTTTTTTATTTTATTTTCCACCTTCCCCCCAAAAATGACCTCCCATATACAGATTTCATCTATTCACGTCACACCTCTGCGTTTGGGTCACAGAAATTGATATGTGTACCAAATTTCAACTTAATCGGTCTAGTAGATTCGGAGATAATTGACTACACGAGTGATCCTATAAGGGTTCCGTTTTTTTATTCGGATGTACGGAACCCTAAAATAAGATAGTAATGCCTCACTCTACGATTTGGTGTAATAATCACAATAAAAACGTGACTAAGAAAAATTCTGGTGTAACAATGCAATTTTTAGCATTTAAAAAATGCGAGTCGAAATTGTCTTGGAACACAAAATCTAGAGTGTGGAAGCCGTTCGTGTACTGGTATTGAATAAATGGCAACGCCCCCTGACACGCTGGATTTGTATGGAAAGCGTTGACCATACCGTCTCTAGCAGGGGGGGGGGGCTATTTTTTGCTCTGTGGTGCATTTATTCATTTACATTTACAAAAACTGTTCTCGCTATTTATAATAATAGCTAGTTTAGGTAGAATTATTGTTCCTTCTCAAATGTGTACTATGTTTTTCTCATAAAGATAAACAGCTACCTTAGAACGCCGATGAAAGTTTATTTTATCACTATTGTGCACCCGTCTTTATAAAGAAATAGAAGCACGTTCACAGGAATCGCTCCAGTATGCGAGGTAAGTACGGCTTAATTAAATATTTTCCTTCCCTCTAACTCGTGCTATCGGCCGGTAGCAGACTGTGACGTCATCACATCAACTTCACATTCAGCATTACGAGAGATTTAAACCAATAAGTTGCATAACCTTATGTTTGAGCATTTTTCAATATTGGTTAGAAATGAGTAGGTATAACTCATATTATATTTAGTATGTATTGAGTATGTATTGATTAGGTTTCTCAAAAAAAAAAAAAAAAAATCTAGCTTGACTGTCAGATAAAAACTACACACACACAAAAAAAAAACTAGATGTTAATATATAAGATAATTTTAGAAAGTATTACTTAGTACCTATTCTTTCTGAATTTTTGTTTTTGGTCAGCTCCTTAGGGTCTTACTTTGATGTTAAACAGCTACTGAAAATATATTTTTTTCAATTCCGATTGATAGTTGCATTAGAGCTTTAAAACAATAAATATAAACGAACTCTTCAACTTAATCTTATTAGTATAGACAATATGACGTCAACTGCTAGCAATGGCAAAGTTTCTAGAGACAGGCAGGTCTCTCCTCTATTTTAGGAATCCACCACCTTGACTTCTACGTGCATTGGACTAGGGTTTCCAATCTTCTCACACATGCAGCGGTCTTCTCAATGTAGGTATTCTTTGCTATTTAGAAGAAGTGATCACTGTTTCTAATCCACTCATCCCAAAAGAATATTAGGTGCTGGCTCTACTGGGATTAGAACTTGATTCTTTCGTGTTCTAACAAGTTCTATTCCCAGTAGACTATCCAACATCTTTAAGGTTAAAGTTAAAAGGTTAAGGTAAAAGGTTAAAAATTAAGGTAAATGCTATAAAGAGTTAAAGTTTGTATGTAGGAGGTAATCTTCGAAATACTCGTCCGATTTCAAAAAATCTTAAACCAATATTTAGAATTGAATTTCAGGATGGACATAGACATTCCACGCGGGCGAAGCCGCGGGCACCAGCTGTCTGAAAATAAAGATTCAACGCCTGGCAAATATATAATAGCAACAAAGTTGTCAGGCGTTATATTGCTTTATATATTTCGTCAGCCGTTATATCTTCTATTTTTCAATGCGGTCTAAGTCGCGGGCACCAGTTGGTGTAATAGAGAGCATAAAGCCTTTGTGTTATGGTTTAAATAAGGCTACGCTGGATTTATATGGGAATGTATTTTTAAATGCACTAAACAGTAACAGAATTACCTATTTGGCTAACCGGTTGAACGGTATTTCGTCTGATATCGTTCAAAGCCACCGAGTCAGCTTTTATGTCTACTTTACTTTGACTAACTATCGCCTAAGATTACCCTTGAATAGTTCTCTGGGGAGCAATGACACAGGCGTGGCGATCGAAATAAGAACTAGATTCGAAACCTTTTAAATGGATTAATCATTTTGAAATAGACAGTATTTATATTATTTATTAGAGTATTTAGTAGGAAGATTACTGCGTATTGCGACCAAACAGATTTCATAGACAAATAACCAGAGAGAATGTGTTCCTACATAGTTATTCTAAAAAAAGAGAGCCCAAAAAAAGATAAACTTTGCATTTGAAAAAAAAAAGCTTCTAGGCTTTACTTCAAATTCTTTTGAAATGTTGAATATGTTTGAAGTTATACAAATTATGTCTTTGATTTTCTAAATTTCACCTGTACTTTATGTGAAACTAGCTGGTTGAAAAATAAAAAAAAATACGCCTGACAAATATATTAGCAATGTAACGCCTAACATCTTTATTGTAGTTATAGCTTTGCCAGGCGTTAGATGATCCCTCGAGAACAGTACTTTTTTCTGAATGAAAGTTACCCTATGTCCTTTCCTGCATCCCTGACAACGTGTATGCAAAATTTCATCATGATCGGTGCAGTGGTTTAGGCGTGAAAAGGTAACAGACAGACAGACAGACAAAGTTACTTTCACATTTATAATATTAAGTATGGATTACGACGAGACGGCTATTGGTAGATGGCTACCGTAGCCTATAAACTTTTACTGCCTGCCGAACTTTACTTAAAGTAATAGAAATATTAATAATTACAAATTGAGACTTAATTCTTGACTTGTTATTGAAAAAGGCTTGATCAGTCTAACGGACAGACGGCAAAAGTTATATATTATATATGTAAATAGGTACATATATAATATATAATATATAACAATTAGTTCGGTACCGTTTTCTCCTCTGATTTTCAAACGATTTTCTTTTTTGTTTAGTAGCTAGTGAATATCTAAAAGTTTTTTTAACGCCATTTTCCAACCTTCGAAATGATTATAGTTGAATTGTGATTAGTAAACGAACATTAGCATTGATAAAAATCTTCCCCTTTTTTATACAAAGGTCGTTATATAGCCTGACGAACCACTTGATGGTAAGTGGCCACCGTCACCTATAAGCAACGCCATAAGTACTGCAAGTGCACTGCTGAAGTTAGGATTAAGGATAAGGGATTAAGAAGAATGGTCTCTGGCATCCTTTACTCATCACCGAAACATAACAGCAGACGTGCTGTTATTTCACTGTGGTCTTCCACAGTACCCTTAGAGCTACCGCCGCCAGGCGGGCTGCCCAAGTGACTTCGGAAACGCAGCAGTGTGCCTTGACACAGGAGCCAAATTTCAAAACTTTCATTTCAAAAGTTAGCCTTGCCTGAAATCGTACTCGGGACCACAGAGTGCTAAGGCAAGAACATTAACCACTCGGTCAATGGCATTACTTTCATAATTAGAGCATTGATCGAAATTTCGACTAAATACAATTTTTCTAAAGTAAGTAGATATTTTCTAACCTTACAAAAAGTCTCTAAACCAAAATAAAACCTAGTAGGTACTGATTAACCTTTTTTCACTTTTTCATTAAGATTTATTTGCATAAATTAACGACACAGAAATTGGGAAAATAATCATTCAGTTTCAAAAGGCTTTAAAATTAGTTTTTCTTCATTGGGCATGTTCATAATTCAATTAAAATTAAATTTATTTATTTATTATCTCATACATGATTCAATACACAATCTTTATAATCTTTTTCAATACACAACCATTATTGGTTTGTCTAGACATTTACTTCACGCCAATACAACATTACACTATAAATCATATATACGAGAAATTACAATAACAATGTTACAACTCAATTTAAAAGATGCAAAACCGGCCGACCGAATCATCGGCACACATCGGTATGCTTTGTGCGTGTGCAACTCGCTACACAGGATGTCCCATTCTATGCAGTCATGTGTTTTTATAGAATAATTATTTAATTTAGTTATATAAATATAATTTTTAATTATATTATTAAATAACCTCATCGAAGCCACAAGTTGTATTTTTACAACCTTATCGTTCATCTTTAAGCGTGTCACGTCTAATAATTATCTAGAGACATCTTGAAACTAGAAAAAAAAATTCAATTTTGGCGAAAAAAGGTAACATCCACACACACGAATTTTGTATCTCAATATATCATGCCGATCTCAAATAACCGGGAATAGCGAAGTCATCCGATTGGACATTTCAACACAAAAAACATTTGGTTTTTCAGAGCAAGTTTTATATAACCATTTATTACTCTCTCCCTGAAAGTTTTCGGAGAGTAACAAAAAAGCTAATGCGTTTTTAAGGTCAGACAGTAATTTGTAAGGTCCAGTCTAAACTTTTTGGTATTGATAAAAAATAATTGTGATTTGCCTAAACCATGCTTTTTGAGGTCAATAATAAGTTCCCCTGGCGACAGCTGCGGATTGCTGACAGAGGCCACCTTGAAATAATAGCATGTGTTTTGGGGAATGAGTGAATGTTTTCCGAGCTCACTCTCCTATCCATATCCTCACTTAATCGAACGCATTCCCATCGCTAAGTTGGACTTATGTGCGTAGGAGAGTTAGCATCGTTACAATATCCTATACATGTAAAAAAATCGTAAGAACCGTGTCTGTACATTAAATATTTAAAGGAAAAAAAACTATTTATATACGCTGTACGTATGTTACTAAAATAGTTTTTGAATTTTTGTCTGTTTGTCTGTACGTTTGTACATAGACACAGACACTAATCTCAGAAATGGCTTAACTGATTTGAATGCTGTTTCCACTGATGTATTGCAGAGAACCTCCCGTAACATTTAGTGTTCATTCCACTCGGATTACAAACAAAAAAGTTACGCGCTATACCGAATACCACGCGTTGCGGTCTCAGCTAGTAAACCAATATAAGCACAGCCTTCTAGTCTAGCTGTTACATGCGACTTCGTCCGCGTCTCTTTGTAAAATATTACTCGCTGATAATGTAGTTTTCTATAGGTGAAAGAATTTTTAAAATCGGTCCAGTAGTCTTTGTGTTTATTCATTACAAACATACTTTTGTATGAGGGGGGGGGGGGAGGGTAAAGGGTACATGGGGGAAGGGTGAGTAGCCTACCTTACTCGCTGATAATGTAGTTTTCTATAGGTGAAAGAATTTTTAAAATCGGTCCAGTAGTCTTTGTGTTTATTCATTACAAACATACTTTGTATGAGGGGGGGGGGGGGGAGGGTAAAGGGTACATGGGGGAAGGGTGAGTAGCCTACCTTACTCGCTGATAATGTAGTTTTCTATAGGTGAAAGAATTTTTAAAATCGGTCCAGTAGTCTTTGTGTTTATTCATTACAAACATACTTTTGTATGAGGGGGGGGAGGGTAAAGGGTACATGGGGGAAGGGTGAGTAGCCTACCTTACTCGCTGATAATGTAGTTTTCTATAGGTGAAAGAATTTTTAAAATCGGTCCAGTAGTCTTTGTGTTTATTCATTACAAACATACTTTTGTATGAGGGGGGGGGGAGGGTAAAGGGTACATGGGGGAAGGGTGAGTAGCCTACCTTACTCGCTGATAATGTAGTTTTCTATAGGTGAAAGAATTTTTAAAATCGGTCCAGTAGTCTTTGTGTTTATTCATTACAAACATACTTTTGTATGAGGGGGGGGAGGGAGGGTAAAGGGTACATGGGGGAAGGGTGAGTAGCCTACCTTACTCGCTGATAATGTAGTTTTCTATAGGTGAAAGAATTTTTAAAATCGGTCCAGTAGTCTTTGTGTTTATTCATTACAAACATACTTTTGTATGAGGGGGGGGGAGGGTAAAGGGTACATGGGGGAAGGGTGAGTAGCCTACCTTACTCGCTGATAATGTAGTTTTCTATAGGTGAAAGAATTTTTAAATCGGTCCAGTAGTCTTTGAGTTTATTCATTACAAACATACATTTGTACATTTTTATTGTATGGTAAAGGGGGGAGGGTGATGGAGAAGATGAGTAGCCTATGTTACTTGCTGATATTGTAGTTTCTTATAGGGGAATTTTTTTTTAAAATCTGTTCAGTAATTTTTGAGTTTATTCATTACAAACATACACACATACATACAAATCTTTTCTCTTTATAATATTAAATAAAAGTACTAGCGACTCGCCCCCGGGCTCTGTTTTTACTAATTAATGCGATTGTTTTTTGTATTTCACCATCATCATTATCTCAGCAATACGTCCACTGCTGGACAAAGTCCTCCCTCCTAATTTTCCAAAAGTACGGATCAGAAGTAGACTGGATCCACCGTCGACCTGCGGTCCTTTTTCGGTCGTCTGTCCACCTCGTGGGTGGACGGTCCTACGTGGCCTCCACTCGAGAATCTTCAGACCCCAGCGACTGTCGGCTCTCCGTACTATGTGTCCTGTATACTGCCACTTCAACTTACTAATTCTCCGGGTTATATCGGTAACTTTCTTCGTCTGCGAATTTCTTCATTCCTGATTCGATCTCGCAGTGCAACTCCGAGCATAGATAGCCCTCTCCATAGCTTTTGTGTTTAATTGGAATAAATTCCTAGCAACTTTTTTCTAATATAATTTTTAAATTAAAATTAAATTTTCCAGAACAAAGGGTCCGAACAAGTGCCCGGAGAATACCCAGGTGAACTGGTCAGGTGAGCCACGGGTAGGGAACCATAAATTGGCTTATCTGGCGGCAGCAACCATTGTGAAATAAGAGCACGTGTGCTGATGTTTTCCCGTGATGCTAGAGCCCTGTTTCCCATCTCATCTTAATCCTTTTTAGAAAATGTAAATTAGAAAAACAAAAAACAACAATCGCAACATAGTTACAATAACACAAAACCTGCACAATTAAAGTGAGCCTGATTGTTTTAAAAATAGAATTAGGTTGTCTAACGAATTATTCAACTTTCAACAATAACAGCAAATTCCGACTTCTCAAAGTTACCACGGGTTAAGTAAACGAAGTGAGGGGATTGCAACAATAATGTTGTCTTTGTACAATAAACTTCCATAAAATAAATTATATTTTAATTAATTCTGGCTTTTAAAAGACGTTCCAAACAGTGTTTTTATAGCATAGAATACTTTGGAAAATCGCCACAGTTTATCGTAATACACTCAAGTCAGCGTTTCATACAAACATTTTGAATTATAATTTTCACTAAATAATAATAATAATAACATCATGTTTATTGATCGATACCAACGCCGGACGATGCTTGTTGACATCGCTGTCCCGCATGACGAAAACCTCGTGAAAGCCGAAAAAGAAAAGCTTACCAAGTACATACAGGACGACTTATACGATTTTCAATAGCCCACGTCCCTGTGACCATTATCATTTTTGCTAGACTCAATACTTTTGTAAATCACTGTAAATTAAACATTGTGTAACAAATTCAATAGCCCATTTATTTTTTATTATACCCGCGACAATATATATATATATATATATATATATATATATATATATATATATATATATATATATATATATATATATAGGTATATATATATAAAGTGGATAAGAAAACGTGGTGTGGCATTTCTTGCTCGCGTCCCGAATTACAACGCATTTAGCCCCAGTATTTCATACTGGTATTCTCAGGGAGCGGTTATTTGTCATTGTTGACATTAAAGACCCCAATTGAAGATTTCTGTGAATTAGCGGCGTATTTTGAAGACTATTTGTAGGATTCTTACCTTAACAGCTCTGACTCAGGAGTCCCTGCGTTGAGACTTTCCCGTTTCCCGGCCGTTGAAAATAATTTTCTCAAACTTGGCTCTGGTGTAGGTGTTTTATTAGTACTAGATCATGTGAAAATACAAGAGCAAAAGCCTGGCAAAATATGTAAAGCAATATAACGCCTGACATACATTGACGCCTAACAAGATCTTGCTAAGAGTTTGATCTTTAGTCAGATTTTTAATTCGATGGACTAAAATGACATTTGGTGGGTTGCCATTTTATTGTAATGTAAAAATAGTGTTGTATTCTCAGTGATCCAATATTAGGTAAACATCGGGATTCAATTTTTTTTTATTTTATTATTTGGGTTGATCAGTAGCGTAAGTAGCGTGTATTTATAATTAGTGACGGAAATGGATGAAAAGATTCATTCCTGACCTAATATAGATAGATATTAGGGCAGGAAAAGTCTTTTCGCATATAGTATGTATAAACTTGTAATAAAATCTCTTTGGCTGTACTACTTGTATCTGGCTGGTTTTGATGACATTAAAAAGGTTACATTTAAAAAAAAAGAAATAAATTAGTAAAATGTTATTTCCAGCTATTTTTCAATTGTTTATCTTTCTGTCAAAATGAGTGAATCTAAAGAAGAAATTCTATAGGTACATTTTAAAATTTTATTACAAAAAAGTAAAAATGCAATGCAAGCCGCGAAATTTTTTTTGGCGTTTAAAATGCGAATAAACTTTCCCCCAGCCTATTAGTTTCGAATAGCCTACATACAAACAAAGAAATATACATACTTTACGTCTTTAAAATATTAGTATACATTATTAGAAATACAAAATGCAATATTAAAAATTCAATTTTTTTTTAAGAACTTGTCGTTTTAGGCATAATTTGTCTTCTCAATTTTAGATATTTGGCATTCAAGGAACTGGCATTAAAATATATGAAAATTGGAAATTCGTCTACTAAACAAAAAAAAATATATGCTGGATTGCTAATTACTATTTAATTGATTACAACGAGCGGACATGTTGACTGAGCTCTTGTTAGGTCAAATGGAGCTATTAGTCGCGATCTCGTAAACATGGAGTTGTACCTTTTTTATTGCTTCCCTATAAAGGGCGTAACTAATAGCATGAGACCAATTACGTCGCTAGGCAGCGGAGGACTGTCTTCGGTCGATTCGCTTAAGGTGGTGACAAACGCTAAATATTAAAAATATTCCTTGTTTAATGAAGATGTTACAAGAAATAGACAAGACAATTGCTTTGAAAAAAATATATATTATTCTTAAACATCTGAAGAACCAATTGTATTAATTAGAATTTTCGTTAAAGTAATAGATACTCCACAAAAAAAGTTAGAACACAAGAAGAATTTGACTTTTATTGAAAATTCTCTCGAAAACGGCTTATTGTGCGCATATGAATCCTGTTCCAATTAATAAGTTAATGTTAGTTAAAAAATTTGTATTAATAATTTTTTTTGCGTATTGTTCTAATGGTAAAAACAAAAAAACACCATTTCTAGGCCTGTTGAATTGTCTCCGCCGTCAGCGAGTTCTATTGTAAATGTCATTTGCCTAAGTGAAGCCCTTAAGTGCTGAGAAACGTGGCGTATGTTACGGGTGTCAATTAAGTTTTCGTCAATCTTTTTAAATCATAACAGTTTGTTGGATTTTCCGCAAATCTTCGCTGATTCCCAGATTGAACCAGATTTTTCTACTCCAGTAATAATTATTAATCATAGCAATCTGTTTACTTCGAGAATATGCTATTACTTTCTATCATCACTTGAGAAATGCGATAACTTGTGTCACTGTTGTCATTGATTGGATGACTAGCTTTTACTGGCGACTTCTTCTCCGTTCCTCCGGAATAGTACTTTTTCTGGATGACTTTGACGAGCCTGTTGGATGAGTGGTTAGGGTGCTTGCCTTAACGTTCTGTTCTAGGGTTCCCGGGTTCGATTCCCGGCAGGGTCAACTTTGAAAAATTAACTTTTCAAATTTGGCTCTGGTCTGGATCTGGAAAGTAGTGGCAGGGTACACTGCGTTTCGCAGTCATTTGGGCAGTCCGTCTTGCGGCAGTAACCACCACCTTACGGAAGACCACCGTGAAATAACAGCACGTGTGCTGTTGTGTTTCGGTGAGTGAGTATGGGATGCTAGAGCCCATTTCCCTATCCCCTCCTAATCCCTTATCCTTAATCCTACTCTAGTCGGCAGCGCACTTGCTTTGGCGTTGCATGTGTTATAGGCGACGGTAGCCACCTACCATCAAGTGGTCCGTCAGCCTGTCTGCCGATCTTAACATAAAAAAAAGTGAAAGGTATGTTTTTTCTTTATCCCTGAAAACGTGTATGCAAAATTTCATGATCGGTAGAGTAGTTAAGGCGTGAAATCGTTACAAACAAACAAACAAACAAACCCACTTTCGCTTTTATAATATTAGTTAGGAAGTTAGAATTTCTCTGAATCTGTTTCCTAGACTTATTTCGCTCTAAATCTGTTAAATCCTCCTGTTCCTCCAAGATTACCCAAGATCACTCCAAGATTATGTATATTATTTTTTTAATAATATACCTACCTATAAAGTTATATTATAAGAGCCCATTTTCCTATCCAATCCCTTACCCTTAATCCTACTGTAGTCGGCAGCGAATTTGTAGTAGCTGCGCGTTGCTTGTGTTATAGGCGACGGTAGCCACGTACCATCAAGTGGACCGTCAGCCTTTCTGCTGATCTAAACACAAAAAAAAGTAACAATATTTTTATTCTACAGTTTAAACAAATTGTTCAATACATTTAGGTAACGGACTGTACATTATATTGGCGCGCGAGTTTACAACCAGCGTCCGCTCTCAAGTTAATTAGGCGCGGTTTAAGCAAAATCTAGCCAACTCATTGCATGCTTAACCCTTCTGTTATTTATTTCATTACTATATTTAGTATCTTCCATTTTACAGTACGTACTAATATTTAAGTTAATATATTAGTTTGTTGCTTATAATATACTAACCGTGTCCCGCGGTTTCCTCCATCTTGGATTCTAAAGGTCATAGCGTGATGATAAATAGCCTTCCTCAAGAATTCAGCTATCAAATGCGTACTAATATAATTTTTAAAATCCGTCCAGAGTTTTAAACGTTCAACAAAACAAAAAAATAAACCCTTCAGCTTTATTATATCAGTATAGATGGTATTTTAAAGTTTAGATAAAATAAGAATTAAAGATAGATCCCTGTGGACGGCAGAGTGAAGCCGGTAAAACTACGCCGTGTACAATTGTACATACATGAATAGACGGATACAAATAAAAAACGAACTATGCCTCGACTTATTAGTTGAGTAACCACCCTTGAAGGGTGTAAAAATCAGTCTTATATACTGAGCCACTGTATACTTATTTACTGTATGCTATATACATATATGTATCTTATATACTGTATACTGAGACAGGGTCCCTTTTCCTCTTGTATTTGTTTATATATTTGTTTGTAACTATTATTTGTTAATATAGTGTTTGTGTTTAGCTGATATCTGTAGAGAAATGAAAATTGCTTTTTTTCTTCTTCAAAAAATAAAAGGCAGGACGGAATCACATTTCACACGTAAGTAAACTTGGTAACCAATATGTATATTGAAATACATAAATAAAAATTGGAGTTATAGCTTCCACACAAAACTTCAACCTAAGCATTTTGTTTATAAAACCGGCTTCACTATGTTGTCCGCAAAAATCTTTCTTTAGTTCTTATTTGGTCTGAGTCTTGAACATTGTTAGAAAGAAAGATGGTTTCTAGGTTATGAGCTTTCTGTGTGGTTTTTAAGCATGCTTTAAGCAGAGGTCATTCAAAGCACTCCTCAAAGCTAGAAACTTACTATAAAAACGAGATTAATACTGAAATATAGCAAACAAAATCGTAACAAAGTAGTTTTGGAGTGTTCAAAGACTGAATCCATTTAATCGATAAATTTTAAGCCAATCGCTGCGGCAAATTTAATCCCTGATCTGAATCTGACATTACTGTCGATTCAGTCGATCGGAAAATTAGATTCAAAAGGGTAAAATTGTGTGGTATCTGTCTAGGGATTTAGATCTTGGACATTCAAGTTATTGGGCAAAGCGTTCTTAGAAAATGTAACTTTAAACTATTCTTATGAGCGTTAAATTTAGCTAATAAAGTAGAGTACCTACTTGAGAAAAATTTTATACACTTGCAGTGTATAAAATTAAATATGGCGACCTAACTAATATTATAACTGCGAAAGTGAGTTTGTATGCTTAACAATCAAACCGATCTACATGAAATTTCGCATACACGTTTTCAAGGAAACAGAAAAGAACATAAACTTTCATTCATGAAAAAGTACTGTTCCCGAGGGATCATCTAAATAAAAATTCAACGCCTGACAAAAATATATCAGCAATAAAGGCTGAATAAATGTTTTAACACATAAGAAAAAATGACGTCGCGAGCAAAAGCTAGATATAATATAACAAGATATATTAATCTGTCATTTGTAATGAACAATCAATGGCTTCAATGATCTCCGACAAGCGTGAAATTGAATTAATGCTTGAGTCAGGAAGCAAAAATTTTCTATCTTCATAATATCGTTCTTTATTCTATTTTTACGTGAATATAAACATAAATAATAGATTTTATTCTTACTCTACAGATATTTTTGTTTATAGTCATTGAATAGGTCTTTAGGCAATATTTAATAGGCTGTTTGTTTATTTGCCACATTTTATTACAAAAAATGAACTCTCTCTTTTCCATCTAACTGCTAATAAAGATGTCCACATAATTTATTAAATAAACATATTTAGAAAAGGCAGACTGTGTCCCGCAATCACAAATTCCGAAATTGAAATACTGTTAAAAACAGTGTAGTGTAACAATTCTGAAGGTGGCGGGTTGTAAGAAAAGATGGAGATTTCGAGGAAACACTACACTTTAATTTCACTAGAGTCCCTGGACTCAAAAAAAAAAAAACACTATAGTCCTTAAATATTTATATATAAATATTTTTATCTTCCGTTGATCACGTCTTCCGTTGGATCTTCCGTTGGAGTAGCTTTATTCCCTTTTTCGACAGGATCACAGGTAAAGATAGGGTATAAGCGGATCTCTTTCTCTCTCTCTCTCTTTTTTTTATGTTAAGATCGGCAGACAGGCCGTTGATAAGAAGATCTCGTTGACTTAATAAAAATAAGAGTTGAATTCGTTCAGTCTGGATGTGATAATCGTAAAATCGTCAGCTAGATCGCCTTTCTGATTCCTTTTTAAAAAATCTGAATCTCTTTTATTATATACATATATTCCGTACACCTTCTCTTTAAGGCTCTCTCTAGAATATCCTCTGCGTCAAAAAACCCTGTCCAATCTCCCTTTCTTCTTTTTTTCGATTCTGTAGTTCTTTTTCTTTGAAATCCCGCCGGCCAGTGTATATGTAATATAAGTAAATAAAAATGTCACATTATAAACAGTAAACAAAAAGGTATAATGAATGAGAAAAGCGAATGATGATGAATCCTACAACAGAGTATGCTTTGTTGTGTTTCAATGAGATATGGGATGCCAAAACAAATTGGCTTCTTATTCCCTATCAACATCTTATTTCTAATCCTTTATTCTATAAAAGTTAGAAGCCCAAACTCATGCAAGGCCCATGGGATTGCTTGTGTAGACGACAGCAGTCACTTATCATCAATAATTCACATAAAAAGAATATTATAGGAATTTCTCAAATTTGACGAGCCTATTGGATGAATGGTTAGGGTGCTTACCTAAACGCTCTGTTCTAGGGTTCCCGGGTTCGATTCCCGGCAGGGTCAACTTTGAAAAATGAACTTTTCATTTTGTCTCTGGTCTGGATCTGGAAAGTAGTGGCAGGGCACACACTGCGTTTCGCAGTCATTTGGGCAGCCCGTCTGGCGGCAGTAACCACCCCCTTACAGAAGACCACCGTGAAATAACAGCATGTGTGCTATTGTATTTCGGTAAGTGAAGTAAGGGATGCCACAGCCCATTTCCTTATCCCTTACCAATCCCTTATCCTTAATCCTATTCTAGTCGGCAGCGCACTTGCAGCAGCTTTGGCGTAGCTTGTGTTATAGGCGAAGGTAGCCACCTACCATCAAGTGGACCGTCAGCCTGTCTGCCGATCTTAACATAAAAAAAGCGAGTAATGCATTCATAATGCATCATTATCATTCAGTATCCATATTTATCTGCCCACTAAACTAAGCGAATAGCGGCAACGTCTTTTTTTATTAACCTCCGAACGTGTAGGAGCATCCCTCGGGGAAACTGATTTAGGGTCAAGAAAACGTTCATTATCTCCTTAAGTAGTTTCAAACAAGTTTATGTTGAACGTAAGTAATTCCCCATCCAGAGTTGTATATAATGGAGATTAGTAATTTTTCAATTAATTTTCCTTAAGAGTTACAGATATAATTTTATGCATCATCTCTATTCTAGTTGCTTTTTAATTTTTTCTGAAGTCTGTTTGATTCTGGGCCCCGGATTGGGTCGTATTTTGGGTTTAGGCATGCAAGTGGGTCTTGTTCAGTACCTGCATTTGTTCCTGCGTCTTTGTTTTCATATGAATCTGCGACTTCGTTTGCTCTCGGTCTGCGTTTGGTACACATTTGGGTACATATTTGGGCCCATGTCCATGTATGAAATGCCTAATGCAATTTAGTAAACGCAGTGTAAGCTTTCTTAATGCCTAAAAACATTGTACGTAATAATAGAAAATAACCTTAACCCTTCCCAATTCCTTATCGTTAATCCTACTGTAGTCCTACTTGTAGCACCTATGGCGTTACTTGTGTTATATGCGACATTAGCCACCTACCATCAAGTATACTGTCAGCCTGTCTGCTGATCTTAACATAAAAAATATCTGAAAATAAAGATTTAACTCTGAAAATAAGATTTATAACAGCAATAAGATGTCACGTATTAATTGCTTTACACATCTCCTTATATTTATATTTTTCAACGCGAACGAAGTCGCGGATATCAGCTCGCATATAATAAACAAAACAAATAAAACAAATAAAGGATGATTCATATTACACTGTGCCGCCACCGGGCCGTGCACTCGCCGTGTTTTTCTCAAAGGCCGGGGCATGGACACGGCCCGGTGAAGTATGAAATGGTTCATACAAAAGCATACTATGAATATCTTGACCGAGCTCAGGCCAGGACACGGCCCGGTGTAATATAAATCCACCTTTATTTTTAGGGGCAATGCTTACACATCCTAAGGTTGCAAATATAAAGGAAATAAACATTTTTTCTCACAAATCACTATCTTGTTTACTCAATCTTACACAGTTAACAAGATGGATTCAAGCTCATTGATTCGTATGAAAATAATTGTGACTATAATAATGGCGTATGAATTATTGAATTGAATATTTTCTAGTTTTTAATCGCAATTAGTTTGTTTTTTTCAGGAATTTTTTTATTGGTCAGTATTTTCTTCAGGAAATTTCAACATAAACTAGTACCAAACACTGTTTAGGTGATGCATTTAAGCTCCTGGAATGGCAAGGAGTTTTGGCATCGACATTAACGGCGAGTATATCACTCACCTTCGATTTGCCGACGCTATTGTGGTTATGGCAAAGTCGATAAGAGAAAACAACACGATGCTCGATGGCCCCAACCGAGTTTCCCAAAGGCTGGGCCTTAAGATGAATATTAATGTACATGTTGCGCCCACCCCAGTAACAGTTGGAAATTCAACTCTCGAAGTTGTTGACGAGTACGTCTACTTGCGACAAACAGTTCAATTAGGTACAGCCAACTTCGAGAAGGAGGTCAATCGTCGAATCCAGCGTTCGGGAAGTTCCCAGACATCTTATCGTCCAAAATTCCTCAGTATCTTAAAACAAAAGTTTTCGAACAATGTGTGTTGTTGTATCTCTAATTGACGCTATTTTGAAAAGCTACCCTCTGGCGTACACACTGGTAATGAAAACAGTTTTCTGGAGCAATTTAGCGATTGTTGGAAACTGCTTTCTCATACATCGGTCCTTTCGTCAGCTTACATTAATATATGTTGTAACGAATATTCATTATTCGCATTAATTTTTTGTTAGGATTTTCGAGCCCGTTGGATGAGTGGTTAGGGTGCTTGCCTTAACGCTCTGTTCTAGGGTTCCCGGGTTCGATTCCCGGCAGGTTCAACTTTGGAAAATCAACTTTTCAAATTTGACTCTGGTCTGGATTTGGAAAGTAGTGGCAGGGCACACTGCGTTTTCGCAGTCATTTGGGCAGCCCATCTGGCGGCAGTAACCACCCCCTTACAGAAGACCACCGGAAATTAACAGCAAGTGTGCTTTTGTGTTTCGGTGAGTGAGTAAGGGATGCCAGAGCCCATTTCCCTATCTACTCCAAATCCCTTAACCTTAATCCTACTGCAGTCGGCAGCGCACTTGGAGAGCTTTGGTGTTGCTTGTTTTGCCGTCACCGTCATAGGTGACGGTAGCCACCTACCATCAAATGGACCATCAGCCTGTCTGCCGACTTTAACATAAAAAAAATATTAATTACTAGTGACCTGCCACCGGGTTTTTTTATTTGTAAATTTACACAAACCTTCCTAGTTTATCGCTATTTCTATTAGTGAAATAGGTACTAAAACCCGTTGGGTGGTTTAGAAGAACTTTGCCGATGGACAGAAGCGGATAGCCACTTTATTTTATAAAATGTATAATGTACATACGTAAACCTCACAGTGTGCCACCGTGTGTAACCGTTCCGATGTAAACCTCATGGGGTGGCTTATTGCATGTTCTTCAGTTGTTCAAAGCCATTGCTATCTCTTACAGACTGATTTCCGGGATATCTTCGGTGTAGTGTCGGGTTAATTTGGTTCTAGGGTCTTTCGCCGAACTTTCAAACAGATTTTGTGAATGAAGTAAACAACTGTCCATAGAACTTCTCGACCTCCTTTAGCACATCCGCTCTAGATGACGTTACACAGTCGTCTTCTCTTTTCAGCTTTATTAGCTGGCTTTGCCCAACAGAACTGTCTTTTGGGGGCCTTTATTCTGCTCGATCGTCTTTTAATACTGTTAGTACTAAAAGCACGAATGTTCTGTCGCAAGGACTTCCATATCCATCTATTGAGCCACCTAAATAGGTATATATCAGCTTCATTGGAGGAGCCATGAGTTTTAGGGTTTGGTCAGAGATTTTTGTGGTCTATTCTGATAGGTTTAAAACATTTCGAACCCACCGAGTGGACAGCGTCTACTAATCTGTTATTTAGCTATCGAGTGGTGTAATTAAATTTTGGATGTAGATATAGCCGCATCAAACTATATCCCCTGATTTTGTTATCATCAGTTTAGTGAATTACCTCCCATTATGGAGGCAAATATAAAGACGTATTCACATCACATCATAAGAAAAACGGGACAAGTGCGAGTCGAACTCGCGTGAAGAGTTCCGTACGATGTTACCTATCCGCACAATATTGAGTGATTTACCATATTATTTTAATATCGTCTATTTACTTGAATAACTTGGACTATTTATTTTAAAATTACAAAAAAACACATTTAAGGTCTTCAAGACATTCCATTTGATATGTCACACGATGCAGTTATATAAAAAAAAAAACTTTCCACCTTCCCCCCAAAAATGACCTCCCGTATACAGATTTCATCTATTCACGTCACACCTTTGCATTTGGGTCACAGAAATTGATATGTGTACCAAATTTCAACTTAATCGGTCTAGTAGATTCGGAGATAATTGACTGTGACGGACGGACAGACATATACACGAGTGATCCTATAAGGGTTCCGTTTTTTTATTCGGACGTACGGAACCCTAAAAATCAGAAAAAACGCTAGAATACGAAGTAATATGAGATGCAATGCGCTGGGTAAGAGGCCGACGAAAAACAAATTTACCGAAACGGCGGATGAAACCGCGTGACTGAGCTAGCTTAGTATAATGTAGGTATGTCTAGAATAACACTGTGTAGTGTAACTGTGAAGGCTAGTATAATGTGAATTTGGATCTATTTGCAAATGACTTTATGTTGCAATTTTATTAGTTGATTATCAAAATCATTCCGGTCTACGTGTCTATTAAAATTGAAATCACCTATCATTAGTATTTTTGAAAACCATCTAACGTGCTTCAACCAAACTAAGTTTAGTTTCGAACACAAATTGTATTACATTCATAGCCTATCAATTTTGCCAATTTCATCCGTACAGATAACACAGGACGTGCATCGAATCGGTCGCTTGCGTTTTCAATTTGGTACAATTTGTGATAGTATTTGTAGAAACAAACAAATGTTCTTGTTCTTATTCGTTCTTGTTTATTTTTTTTTATTTTTTTTTATTTATGTTATGTCGACAGACAGGCTGACGGTCCACTTGATGGTAGGTGGCTACCGTCGCCTATAACACAAGCAACGCTACAGGTGCTGCAAGTGCGCTGCCGACTACAGTAGGATTAAGGATAAGGGATAACTTAAGATAAGAACGCTATGACTGTTTCTATATTATCGATGTTTTTAAACATTAATTACTAGCGACTCAATGTTGCAATTTTTTTTTTTACAAATTATATACAGAAGACTAGTTTATCGCTCTTTCAAATTTCACTTTCAAAATTCAAAATTCGTTGGGTGATTTAGAAGAGAAACAGAGACAGGACTGCGACTTTATTTTACTACTAGGGGATTAACGCGACTTTGTTCGCATGGACTTCATCTTTAGTTATGAATATGTATTTTTTTAAACAGAAACTAATATTATAAACTAAACAAAATATAAAATGTGTAGGTAACTAATAGACTAAGCGCAGCAACATGGCATTTTTCACATTTAGCATTTATACCCGTCGTAACTTCTAAACGAAAGGTCCGATTCGAATAATTTAAGGAGGAATTTAATAATCAACCTTGATTATGAAACAATTTAGTTGGATAAGGATTAATATCATGATACGAATATCATCATATTTCGATTATATGTTTTGATTTTTTTTTTTTTTTTTTATATTATTAAAGGTAGCAGACAGGCTGACGGTCCACTTGATGGTAGGTGGCTACCGTCGCCTAAGGACACAAGCAACACCAGGGGGGTCACATGTGCGCTGCCGACCTTGCAGGATAATTTGAACAATGCCAAGAAACCGAGGAGTGTAACCTTCCATTATGCTTGGCGTTTGTGGACTATGGACTATCGAGCTTTCAATTCGATCAAAACATGGGCAGTACTCAGACCTCTGTAGCGACGTCGCATTGATCTGTGTTGAAGTGTTTATTCAATAAATCCATCATGTTGGTTGGAGAACAGGAGCAGAGTACACAGTCAATTCCACTACCAAGAGGTGTGAGACCGGAAGATGTGATGTCTTCGAAATTTTTCACTGCGGTTTCTGGAATATGCATTTAACTTCCTGGAATGACAAAGACTTGGCACCAACATTAACGACGATATATCACCCACCTTTGGGTTGCCGATGATATTGTGGTCATGGTGCAGATATTGAGATATTGAGAAGAGACTTCAACAAGATTCTCGATGGCCTCAACCAAGTTTGCCAAACTCACCCTTAAGATGAATATGAACAAGACGAAAGTGATGTCTAATGTCCACGTTGTGCCCACCCCAGTAACATCTACTTGAGAGATCTACTTGGAACTGTATAGACTACAGTCTCGTTACATTCGTACATAGACTACAGTTCGGGAAACTCCGTGCCATATTTTCGTCCACTATAGCTGAGTGCTTTAAAACAAAAGTTTTCGACCAATGTGTGTTGGCATTGATGACATATGGCGCCGAAACGTGGTTTCTACCTATGGACTTCGTAAGAAAGCTTAACGTCGCTTATTATTTATGCCCGGGGTCAGATCGAATCAGAATCAAAGATTCATCGGGTTATATCGGTATCTTTAGTTTTTCTAAGAATATCCTTATTCCTGATTCGATCTCGCGGAGTAACCCTGAGTATAGCCTTCTCGATAGCTCGTTGAGCTACGTTGAGTTTATTGACGAGGTCCATAGTTAAAGACGACGTTTCAGAGCTAAACATTGGGTCAACGTTACTTCTACTTTTAAAAAAGCAGTATAATCTTCGACGAGGAACAATAGGCTTTCACGTATTGAAACAATAAAACTATCAAAAAATTCCTTAACTTACGGGACTATATCCAACAGAGTTGTAGTGCGACGTGGTTCCGGCGTATATCCCGTTAATATGACGTGTGTCAAAATAATCATATTTATAGTTAGTGACTAAATACAATTATTTTTATTTATGAGAAGTTAAAGCTCGTTTAAACGAATTATTATGACCTCACAACCGTAGCAGTAAACAAACATGTTTTGTTTAACAGCTATCGAGGTCTCGTACCGTTCAAGTAAATATATTAAACGATTTCTGTCCTTCGTAGAATAAAATATTTTTATGGCATCCACCGAGTGGTTCGGTTTATCGTAATCATTGTTATAGAAAAATAGGTGTTTTCCACATCGGAGGTTTCCTTTTTTTCAAGGAATAATTATTAAGTGGAGAGCAAAATGTAACACGTGACTCCAATTTAATTCGTTAATATTGTTTGCGCAATCGTGGGGAAACTGAATTAAGCAGCCTTGAATTTTTTTGAAATGTTGTCGTAGGAAGTGCTGTTTTGTGAGTTTCGGATAGTGAACACGGATACGAACAATTCGACATTTCTAAGTGTCGAAAGGATCAGCAGGTATTTCGGTCACAATTTTTATGTCACAACATATGTATGTAGCCTTTTTTGTGACTCACAGACCTGTCTCTTATCGGAGTGGAATTGCACAAGTTTCGAGCAACCTCAATTGGAGAACTCAAATAATATTGTCTCAATCGAAGACACAAGTTTGTTGCGAAATTATCAGTAATCCCACTTCAAAGATTTTCTAGGCCTTTATGGATTAATTTTTCATGTGACATTATAGTTTACGAGTAATTAATATTGAATACTTTTAGCACTTATAACATTTTTATTCCGCGAAATGCGTTATCTTCCGTCTCATGTCAATGTCATACTTCAATGTGCATTGTTTCACACGATCAGTCACAATCGCTCCACTGAGAAGGGAAGTCTACGTTTCTGTGCGTAAATATATTTAGACGAAATTTTTTTAATATGACTTGTTTGTGAGGAGATTATTAGAGATATTAGACTGTTTATAATTTTTTTCATATTATTTTTACAAAATTGTCTAAATATATGGCTAATAAAATGAACACTATTGTGTTGACATCGTTTCCATTTAATTATGGAGTCACGCGGTTGAAATTAGATTTTTTTTGCTTTGTGCGCCGTCTTAAATAATTCAACTTAAACCAACTTCATTCAAACGTCTGTAGAGTGTGATGCCGTGAGGTTATCGCTTTGTGAATAAATATTAACCTGTTACAATAATTGTAGTAAGTAAGATATGAATGTCTATATACAATAAACAATCTAAAGCGTGATACGAGCTATCTCGTAAAACGCCCCAGTGATCGTATAAGTTACGAGAGTTTTACGTTCTATCGACACAACCGTTTATTTATGTATGGACTTTAATATTACATTGTACAACATAGAATATAAAATGACTTTATTGTTTAATGTACTGTATACACCTTTACTATAAAACCAATTCGTGGGAAAGAGAAAGATGGAATGAGTTTCGTTAGGTGTTTGCCATTAGGACGCCATTTCTACACCAACGGGATCATGTCACTACCTGCAAGATGCCAAAAAGTCATCGAACAAAATGGCACATATATACTGTAATTAAATGTAAATAAACTTTGAAAAAAATGTCTTGAGTTTTCATATAAAATGCGAAGAAATTTTTTCCTCAACCTATTATATGGCCACAATCCTTTAACTCTGTTATTTGTGAGCTAATTTTAACTCCTTAAACAGTTCAAACACAAAATTCCCCATTTGTATTCAACCACAATGGAAAAAGACGAAATAAATATCTCTTTAACACTGCTGTATGAATAAAATTGACGCAATAATACGGCTTCGTTTGCGAGCGAGACTTCTAATCGTGTTAGTATCCACCAGACTTCGTTCGCTGGTAAATTTTACCGCATTTTGTTATCTACGTAGATATTCATAATATTAAACATGTCGGTGTAAAATTCATTTAATATTGAACTAGATTTCATATAACTAATGTAAAAGTCAGAAAACTGGAATACTTTGGGCATATCATGCGCGGTGGAGAAGTATGATTTGCTGCAACTGATCATGTAGGAGAAAATACAGAACAACAGATAAAGTACAGAACAACAGGATTTTTTTTGATTCAGTTATATAAATGAACTTTTAAAATTTGTCTCTAGTCTATGTGTTTTAGTAGGGGCAGGGTACTCGCGTCGCCCGGGGACGGTGGATATGGGGTCGTCCGCCGTCATCACAACACCGGGCAACGAGGGGAGACGTGCTGTGTGTTTCCGGTACAGCACGTCAAACTCCGCGCCTAATCGAGGTAGAGCCCGCAACTGCGCGGGCCTCGTCTGACGGGGGAGGCAGATGCATGTTTTCCACAATACCTTACCACAGTCTAACCATACTTACAGTCAGGCAACGAATGAATCACAGTTTGCAGGCTCGAACATTGAGCGTTGCCCGACTGTATGACGTAAGTATGGTTAGACTTACGTCTTACTCCCCCTCCCATAGACGGATCGAGGGAGCACCTTGGGTTTTTTTAGTGGGTAGAAGTCCCACATACCCCACCGATCTCCCCATGGTCTGTGGGGATCTCTCGCAGATTTTCCCACGTAAAAATAAGGGCGGCAGGGCACAGTGCAGTTCGCAGTCATAATGTGGGCAGCCGTCTGCGGCAGTAACAACCGCCTTACAGAAGACCACCACAGTAAGTAAGAGACGCCAGAGTTCGTTTTTCTATAATGCCTTATCCTTAAGTCGCAGGCGTACTTGGAGCGGTTGTGGGCGTTGCTTGTGTTAATAGGCAAAGGCGGCTACCTACCATCAAGTGGACCGTCGGCCTGTCTGAAAAACTGTACTCAAAAAAATGATACCCATGAGTTCACAATTTTTGGAATTTTAGAAAATTTTAACTTTCAATCAAATTCGACTCGACACACTATAAAAATATACTTAAACTAAAATTATCAACTATGATAAATTTTATGTCGTGGTTAGCTGAGGTGTAGGACAGAGAATTAAATGAAATCCTTCCATTATTTTTCAAGACCAGGGGTAAGAACTTGTAATTAGTGACACAAAGTGACTACTCGCTTGCAAGTATTAAGGTACTTACAATAATAATACTTACAATATTTATCATCGGAATTCGCGCGTCCTACGCGCATTTGTACGGTTTATTGCATCGATAGTTCCAGACGGTGAATTGAAGGTTTTCTTACGTAATTTAAAATATGCAAAATTCATAACAAATATATAAATCCAGGCCATATTTGATCGCGTTAAACGGATTTCATGTTACCTACATCTAAAGGGTTTAATCATCTTAGACTTATCTTCTTAAGGGCTTTGAAAAGATTAAACTGAATTAATTTCGTCGAGGAAGACTTGTTACTGGATATTGGCTTTGAACCCGAATACGTACTGTCTTATATTAAACAAAAGAGCATCGTTAAGTGTTTGCATTAACTGGAGATTAAAAAATATCAACAGCACGAATGAACCTACTTTTTGTAAGAGTGTTACTTCATAGAAGACTGGTTCTCTCTCATTTCTTATTCCTCGACAATCACTACTACATGCTCTTTTTTAGGATGGAAGTAAATATGTAGACAGACAGTGTTCTAAAGCCATAAATTGGCTCATAGGTCATCAGTAACCTTAAAAAATCATAAAAAATTATATACCTTATCTTCGAGTGCACGCGTGTATTCATTAGTCTTATATTCATAGTCATAGTAAAATTAATCTTATTTTCATTTTATCTTATTCTAGCCACCCCAGGATGAAATTTTTTTCTGCAAATCAAATACACAAACCTTCCACCTATATCGGTCTTTCCATAAATGAAACTCGTTTAAAAATACGTTGAGTGATTCAGAAGAAGTTAGCAGACAAACAAACAGCGACTTTATTTTATAACTAGCTGAACTCGGCCACGCTTTGCTGCGACCCATACGGCGGCGGCGTGCGCATGGGTCGCGCGGTACTGGACACTGCTTATATATAATACTATTTATAGTAGCGTGATGTTATATAGCCTATAGACTTCCTCGATAAATGGACTATTCAAAACAAAAAGAATTTTTCAATTCGAACTAGTAGTTCCTGAGCGCGTTCAAACAAACAAACAAACTCTTCAGCTTTATAATATTAGTAAGTATAGATATGTATAGATATGGTTATATAGAGATACGATTTCCTTATTCGAGTATCAATACTTTCGATTTTTTATTTGGGACTATTTTAAGTATTTCGAGGCCGTTTAAAGAGAAATCAACACGACGCTCGATAGCTTCAACCGAGTTTCCCAAAAACGGACAAAACGAAAGTTATGTCTAATGTCCTTGTTGTGCCTATTCCAGTAACAGTTAGAAATTCAATTTTCGAAGTTGTTGACGAGTACATCTACTTCGGACAAACAGTCCAATTAAGTAGAGCCAACTTCGAGAAGGAGGTCAGTCGTCGATTCCCGTCCAAAATTCTTTTCCTATTAAAACAAAATTTTCGACCAATGTGTTGCCACTAATGAGATATGGCGCTGAAGCATGTTTTTTTTTTAATGTTAAGATCTGCAGACAGGCTGACGGTCCACTTGATGTAGGGTGGCTACCGTCGCCTATAACACAAACAACGCCAAAGCAGCTGCAAGTGCGCTGCCGACTACAATAGGATTAATGATAAGGGATTAGGAGGGGATAGGGAAATGGATTATGGCATCCCTTACTCACTAACGGAAACACAACAGCACACGTGCTGTTTTTTCACGGTGGTCTTCTGTAAGAGGGTAGTTACTGCCGCCAGTCGGGCCGCCCAAATGACTGCGAAACGCAGTGTGCCCTACTGCCACTACTTTCCAGATCCAGACCAGAGCCAAATTTGAAAAGCTTTTTTCAAAGTTGACCCATCCGGGAATCGAACCCAGGAACCCTAGAACAGAGCTTTAAGGCAAGCACCCTATAACCACTCATCCAATGGGCTCGTCAAAACTACCTCTTAAGAAAGCTCGACGTTTCTTACACTGCAAGATCTAATCAGGAATGAGGAGATTCGTAGACGAACGAAAGTTACCGACATTAGTAAGTTGAAGGGGCAGTGGGTAGTACACATAGTACAGAGAGCGGGGTAGGAAGGTTCTCGAGTGGAGGCCACGGACCGGCAGGCGCAGCGTAGGACTTCCACCTTCAGGGTGGACAGACGACCTGATAAGGGCCGCGGGACGAGAGCGGATCCAGGTGCTTCTGATAGGTTCTTTTGGAAAATTAGGGGAAAAGCCTTTGTCGAGCAGTGGACGTCCTGCAGTTGAGATGATGATGATTTTAAGTAGGTAAATCGTATATGCCAGGAAGGCTAACTAGAAGCTGCATAACATAAACATAGCATAAAATAGCTATTGCAAGAAGGACAACACAAGAAAAATACAGCTTTTAATCATTCAATAGAAAACTTTTTACTAAGGTGCACATTATTAATCGCCGTAACAGGGAGAAACTTTGTAAATTTGTTGTAAACAAATAAGTTAAGCAATAACATTGTGAACAATGCAATATTTAGCAATTATTAATTCGAATATCAAGACAAGCTTTTCCTTTGTTGTAACATCCACCTTTTATAAGATATTTTCTCCAATCTATACTAATATTATAAAGAGAAAAGATTCGTATGTTTGTAATGAATAAATTCAAATATTACTGGACCGATTTTAAAAATTCTTTCACCTATAGAAAGCTACATTATCAACGAATAACACAGTATTTTATAAAGAGACGCGGATGAAGTCGCGTGCAACAGCTAGTTACAAATAAACAGCAATAGGTATCAGTAGAGGTAAAACATAAATGACAAAATCTTGATAATATATCGTTTTGAAAATATTATTTTCTAAAAACCACCATAGGTAATATGAGTGTGTATACAATTAACTGAAAGATTACTTAGAAACATTAATTTAAAAAAAAAACAGGAAAAATTGTTTCGGTGAGTAAGGAATGCCAGAGCCCATTTCCCTATCCACTTCTAATCCTTTATCCTTAATCCTACTGCAGTCGGCAGCGCACTTGCAGCTTTGGCGTTGCTTGCGTTATAGGCGACGGTAGTCACCTGCCATCAAGTGGACCGTCAGCCTGTCTGCCGACCTTAACATAAAAAAAAGGAAATAAGAAAATTTAAGCCAAGTGATATTTTTAAATAAAAAAATACTTGAAAGCGATTAATAAATAAATGCATTATTCTCATTGGTGTTAAAATTAACCGAGAACCGTCGTTTTTACGTCGATTCCTGTGACACACTGTATAAATAAGACTATTTTTGTCAATTTTGGTACCATCAAGACCTTCGGCAAAGCAATTTTTCTTCGATCGTTAGTTGTTGGTTGTAAAAAGGGAATATTTTGTATATTTTCTTAATCTATTTTTTTTATTGTGTTTGAAAAGGGACATCTCTTTCATAACTAATGGTAACCACAATGAAAAGTTTTCTATCCTTACTGGAAAGTGTTATAGTGGCAATGTTAATAGTTTTAATTTTATTTATTTATTTTATTTTATTAGGGAAAAGAAACAATTACATCATCCAGTAACAATATTAGACTAGGAAAAAGTAAAACATACATAAATTTAAATAACCAATAAAGCAATTATGAGAGAAAAATCAATAAGAAACAACAAAAAAGTCATTAAATGAAAACATCTTTTCTATATATACATATTTATGTGAACTTGTTGAAAACAAGTCAATTTGTGTAAACAAACTGTTGTACTTGTCGGCGCTTTTGATTTACGGGAGTGAACAGCACTGACAACTGTCATTTGTCAACTGAAAGCGGGATCGGAATGTCATTGTCGTTGACTCTGACACAACACCGAGCGCTAGCGCAGAGGCACGTCGGCCGGGGAGCACCTCACGGGAAGGCAATCGGTTGACATCAAGGGACTGGTGCTACGTGTTTGGTGGAGTGTTATCTGATTTGGTGTGATTGGCTGGTGGACAATGCGATCGAGGACTTATTTTGTGCCGATTGTGGCGTTTTGTTTGGAATTGCAGCGCGTGACCTAATGTGATCAAATATGGATCAAATATTCGCGCCTATCTGTGATCAAGTGTGGAGTCCAATGATACGAAGAATCCTGGTCGTGTCCTTTCGGGACCGATGATGCCGGGGACTCTAATCGTGTCCCTACATACTTATGCATTACGATACACAGGCGCATGTTCACTAAAGACATAATTAGTTTACGCGTATAACAATCTCGTATACCTACGTTGCGAACTGCTTTGTAATCGATATACATTATTATTTATTAAGTAGCGGTTGTGGCAAACATTATACAAGAATATAGCATCCAGTAACAATAATTGCTGTTTTAAACTAGGCAATGAGAATTTATTCAATGCATCAACCATACGGCAACCTTGAGCGGAAACACTTATAATGAAGTGTTTTAAGGAATTTACGCTGCACTAATAGGGAGGGAATATGCACATTTTTTTAAATATTTTAATACGATAGGTTATATCGTTATATAACCGTAAAAAAATATTCAGCGACAAAAAACAGAAATTTATTAAAAAAAAAAATGTTAAAATTAACTAACAACTACGGGCACTTTACACCCGACCTTTTGGCGCGCTTGTCGTGACGTCACAGTCTACAACACGTTTGTTGACATTTTATAGACTTTGACGTCACATTCGAACTGACCGTTTCAAGTATTTTGAATTTCCCACAATTTTTTTTGCATTTTTTTAATAAATTATTTTCTTAATGAAAAAGAAATAATATAAAAAATATTTACAGAGATATAATTCTAAAGCAAAAATGTTGATAAAAAAATATTTAAGCCTTTTTTGAATTAGACGCATATTCCCTATTCTATCTGTTGACAATACTAATCATAAGAGGGATTCCAAAATATCGAGGCATATTCAAGTTATGGTCGAACTAGATGAGTTAATGTCAGTTATTAGTTGATATCAGAACCAGAGAGTTAATTTATTATTATTATACTTTTTCAAGTACTTACTAGTACTATATAATTACAATCTTAATACACTCTAGAGGTCTTCTTATTCATTAAATGAAAGTTTCATTATAACCAATTTAAAATAATAGTCAATATTCTTCAAAATAAACTCTTCAAAATACTTACAATGTCTGGAGTTTTATTAAATTTGCACGAACATTTAAAATGATAATTCCTTTGTGTTGCAGAAATGAAGTTTGAAGTAGGATCGTTAAAAAGTTAGTGATAGTAAAAACAGAAGTTACTCGTAAATCATCGAAAGAAGTGCGAAAAAGAATAACATAGAGAACTTAACGTTCGCTTTATTTCGAAATAAGTATTTAAAAGTTAAAAACATTGTTTTAGTAGTTAGACCAAGATTTCTACTTTGATTTGTAACAAAAAAGCGTCAGAGTTTTTTCGCATTAAATGTCATCGAGTTTGTGGGTTGTAATAGGTATAATGAGTCTAATTCAAAAAAGGCTTAAATATTTTTTTATCTACATTTTTGCTTTAGAATTATGTCTATGTATATTTTTAATATGATTTCCATTTCGTTAAGAAAATAATTTTTAAAAAGTGCAAAAAAATTGTGGGAAATCCAAAATACTTGAAACGGTCAGTTCGAAAGTGAAGTCAAGAAAATAAATTTTTAGCTTTTAAAAAATACAAGTTGAGGTTTTTATTTTTATTCTAATAGTTTAAAAAATATGTTTAATATATTTTTTAATACACTGTACGTCTTATTAGTCCGCGAATTAATTTAGTAAAAAAATGGATAATATACAATTACGCGTAGGTCCGCGAATTAATTGCTCGCGAGTTAACGTATAACCCCACCTATAGAAAGCTACATTATCAGCGAGTAACATAGGCTACTTACCCTCCCTCATCTCCGTCCTTTACCCCCCTCCATACAAAATTGCTGTTTTCCACGAATAATATTTTATAAAGAGACGCGGAGGAAGTCGTGTGCAACAGCTAGTAAATAATATAGGTGTAAATTTTATGAAGTTCCTACTATAGTTGATTCAATATAAGGATAAACTAAATATAAACAAACCGAACGCAGGTCACGCAGTTCATTCAGTGTTACTAAACAATTTTGAAAGTCGTATGTTTATTAAAATTTATTAAAATTTTTACAATAGTCCGGTAAATATAACAAATTAATGATATTATTAATAATACAGTGCTAGTGAAAACAATAATACTAAACGTATCTTCGGTCTTTTCTTTTTTGGAGAACTGAAGTCTTTGGAAGCGCTTGGCTCCATGATAAACAATAAATACTTAATAACAAGAACACTTAATAACAATATAAAAACCTAAACAAAATTTTAACAAACAAATTAACCTAAACAATCAACAATAAGCTTAAAACATAACAAATAATAACAAATAACTGGAACTCCAAACGAACGTAATACATCGAAAAAATGTTGGTGTCCCCCAAGATCGAATGCATCGAAAAAATGAAAAAGAACGAAGAGCGCTTGCCGTTATTGTAACTACACTTGATAGAAAAGGATAGATATAAAATTGCACGTTCTACCGCTTTAAACGGTTTTTGTTTACTAAAAGTTCACGCATATGTTGAATGGACTTTAGAAGCTTTTATCTATTGAATTTAATAACTGTAAAATATTGGTTTATTGTTTTAATCTAATATGGATTGTTCGATATCTGAGAACTTTATAAGATATTAATTGGTTGTCAAAAAGATTAAATATGTATGTAGAATAATATAGAGGGCATTGGGAAAATTTTCCTATAAAAATTGCCATGGCCATGGCGTAGCTAAATAGCCTTGTAAAGTACCACAATACCACGTATTTTGTACCACGTGGTTCTAAATGTCACATTATGGATTCTTTCGTCTTGCCCGATCTGTAGAGTTGAAAATCTTTGTTGGTTGTAAAAGTTTTTTTAAAAGCAGTCAAGCCATAAAACTAGGTATGTATAAAAATGAAAAGTAGAGTTAAGAGAGTTGATGAAATGAAATTACGATTCCCCACAAACATCGGGCAACACTAAATGCCTGCCAACCTTAATTATGGCAATCCCAATTAATGGCGGTCAAACTTTCTTGGTTATAATCAAATATAAGTACCCGGAGAGCATGTTCTGCAGTACTGTTATCTAGCGGGCTCTGTAGAATTTTCTCATTTTCCACCATCCCTCGAGATTGGCGGCGCCGTCGGCTGCACACGGAAATAGATTATTTGCTATTGATTGAAACGTCGACTATGCCGCGTTCGCACATAAACAACAAATACATAATTTTATTTGACTCTAATAAATTTATGTTTTCCTGGTATCTTTGAATCCTTCTCGTATTCGAAAAGTTTGTATTTTTTAATTGTCTTCCCTCAGAGAAAAGTTCAAAGAAATTAAGATTTTAACTGTTACATGTCAGTATATTTATGAAAATTTAATTTACGCGCATCAATTTAATAAAAAATGTGATGTACACAATATAGGTAGGTACTAGGTTTAAAATAATTTAGATTTACATAAGACGCGACTCCACAAGATAAGTAATTCTTTTATGGGTCAGTGTATACGGTTTTATAATAAACTGCCCGAGATGATGAGAACCTTATTTATAAATAAATTTAAAGATGTCATTAAAATCAAACTCCTCTCGAAAGGTTATAAGATTATTTAAGTGAAAATGAAGCCTTGAATTAAAGCCTGGATTCGGAGCTCATACTATGCTTAGTATTGTATACATAATTGTTGTAATTTTTACATTGTAAAGATGACAAAAAGAATAGTATCCTGAGTTTCTTTCGGGGTTTCTTCTCAGGAACGTCATCTTGGTTTTTTTCCGAAACCCTGGTAAATTTAAATTTAACTGGTAAATCTAAATGACGATCATAAGAGTTTATTGGAGAAACCTAATTGATAAATAAATATTTTGATTTTGATTTGATTTTTGATTTTATAAAATAAAGTCGCTGCGCCTCTGTCTGTTTCTCCGCTGACTTCCTCTAAACGACTCAACCGATTTTGATACGATTTTCACTAATACAAAGAGCAATAAACGAGAAAGGTTTGCGTTTATAAATTGCAGAAAAAATGTATTCGTACGAAGCCGGGGACTGGTCGATAGTGTATAATTTCATAGAAATAAAACTTTTAATAATATCAAGATATAATTTAATCAAGATTATTTAATCAAGATATTATATAATCACTTACAATAGGCATGATGACGGTATTAAAGAATCAAAGAATATTGGTTTTGGAGAAAAATATATAATAATTTTATAATAATAATTTATTTATAATTTTAACAATTTAAAAAGAAAACTAAATATACATTAATATAATGATAGCATTAAAAACCACCTAGGTTTAACCGTTTGCTATCATAATGCTTTAAATATGTTGAAAGGAATCTAAAAAATGACTTATTTTTTATATTAAAATTAAGAATAAGATATTTAGTAAAATAGAAGTATAAATAACTGCAATCGACCATGTAACTGAAGCAAGAAGTTGAGAGAAAGCGGCCGAAATTGATCAATAGAAAGGGTGTGGTCTTTCATCACTACAACTCTAGACCACTCATAAAAATTAAGAGAGTTTAGCTGGGAGGTGTTAATTCATCAGCCATATAGCCCTGACCTTGCACCTTCAGATTTCCACCTTTTTCGGTCTCTTCAGAATTCTTTAGGCAGTGTCAGGTTAACATCAAGAGAGGACTGCCAAAAACTACTTGTCGCTTTTTTTTATCAGAAGTTCCAAAATTTCTACAGCAACTGGATCATTTCACTATACATAAACTTTACATAAAAAAAAAGGTAAAATTGTACTAGCAGATGGTATTATATTCACTTACATTTATTGAATATACTGTTGATTCAACTCTTGATTTCAACTCTGTACAATGCGATCAGGAATTTATATAAAATTTTTTAATTGGTAAAGTTTCTGAACAGTGCTGAAACATGTGTGAAATTGAAGCCGAGGGCGGCTGCCCTTTCAGTGGCACGTGGCTACCGCCAACTGGCTACTTTTATATTATTAACCAGCTGTTGCACGCCAATTCGTAATTTCATAAAAAAAATTATTATAAAAATGAAACAAAAGGTTGTATTTGTAGGTTACTAATAGACTAAGCGAAGACTGTTCGTTCACATGGCGGTATTTTTTTTTTACTTTTGGAATTTTTATACCCGTCGTAACTTCTAAACGAAATGTCCATACGAATACGAAGCGAGGTATTTACATGTCCATAATCTACTTTTATTATAAAACTAAGATTATATTATAAAATAACAAATAACATTATACGAATGTCCATAATCTTTCGGTTCTACCCGTATTTTGATTGACTAATTTGAACAAAAAAATAATAATGTTATTTTGACTTAATTATAACAGTTATGCATTATAATAGTCGGGGCAAAAGTCTTTTCGCATATAGTATGTATAAATTTGTAATAAACTCTCTTTGGCTGTACTATTTGTATCTGGCTGGTTTTGATGACATTAAAAAGGTTATGTTACCTGACAGTGTCAGGTTAACATCAAGAGAGGACTGCCAAAACTACTTTTCGCGTTTTTTAGATCAGAAGCCTCAAAATTTCTTAAGGAACTGGTATATGGCACAGTATGAACTACAATATGGCAAAAAGTCATCGAATAAATTGGCACATATATACTGTAATTACATGTAAATAAACTGAAAAAAAAAAGTCTTGAGTTTTCATATAAATTGCGAAGAAACTTTTTCCTCAATTTAGTCTATCGAACTTTTTTGTGGGTGATGTTTATTTGCCATCAATAGTTTTCGCAGCGTACGCCAAATAATAACTTTTATAGACAAAATGATAACTTGTTTTATATCAATTTAATTTCTTAGGGGTTTTCAGATTTTTTTTTGATAATAAAATAGAGCCTGTGTTACTCGCTGGTAACGTAGCTTTCTAAAGGTGCATAACTGATTTTTTTGAGTTTATCCATTACAAACCAACATACAGACATATTATGTATTATATTTATGTACTAATATTTAGTTATTAGAATGTAAGTTTATGATGACCTTACCACCCACATTGTTTTATTTTTCATATAATTTTCCTTACCCTAAGGTTGCCTGGAAGAAATAGCTATAAAGCGATTAGGCCGCCTTTTATACTATTGCTTGTTCTATCTTTCTTTTTTTTAATTCTTTTTATATTTATAGTACAAATAAAGAGTTTTAATATACAGACATACCTATTAAAACATCAAATCCTTTTTTTATAATATTCCTCGTAGTGTAGATGTAGATATAGATTCGTGTAGACACAATGCTTAAATTTTTTCTATGGTAAACAATGTTTATATTTTTTCTATGTATAGCAGGTCAGACAGGCAGACGGTCCACTCAGTATGTGGATATCGTTGCCCTGTAAACACAAGCAACGCCACAGTTGCTGCAAGTGCTCTGCCGACCTTATTAGAATTAAGGATAATGTATTAAGGATAAGGATAGGTACAAGGGTATGGGCTATGGCATCGTTCATATGCTGTTATTTCACTGTGGTCTTCTTGTAAGGGAGTGGTTACTGACAACAGACGCGAACAGATTTTGAAAATCTTAATTTTGAACTTAAACCATTATTCTTTGATTGTACTTAGAAACATAGTTCGTGTAACTCCCCTAAACAAAACTGTTATTTTATGGTGTAATTTATGAGGGCTACAGTGGTTACATTGGCTAAGTGGGCTACTCAATTCACACTGCGAAACGCAGAGTTGCCATGTTGATGTGCAAAGAAAATGAATTGCCAGTGCATTGAAATATTAATGAATCAAAACGAGCGATAAGTCCACAGATAGACAATTACTCATCTAACTGTAAATGATTAATGGTAGTTGAGAAACATATGTAAGTGGATAAAAAGAGTTGACAACATGCGGTGGACATCTATGGCACCTAATAAGCTGTCCTGTGTTTGATAGATTATCTCATAAGGTCTAGAAAAGTAAGGTGAGTTTAGGAAAACAATATTTTGAAGATAAATTAAGATATTTTCTTTTTTTCTTTTAATATTGTTACGTGGAGGGTGAGTCAAAATGCCGTGGAAGGGCGAAACGGACGATTTATTTTCACAAACCATGATGAGTTCCAAAATTACTAACCTTGTCCGTGGAAACCGTTAAACTTGCCAAAAATCTTCAATGATTCCCGCAATGTGTCGCCGGTTCACTGTCGCAGGTAACTTCGCATAGGCTCCGAAGAGTCGCCTTCGAATCGCATCTCGCCCACCTGCTGCTCTCTTATTTATACTTGGCGCCAAATATAAATAAGTATACTTGTATTTCGAGTTTTCCAGAAAATCTAAACAACATCGTAAACAAGCCATTTCTGTTTACATTTCTGTTGAAATGTAAACTCTATGTTGTAAACATAAGGACCAAATTACTTTGATACTAGTTGGGAAGGAGTGAGGCTACCATCGATAGGGTGGGACGTTCGAGATTTTCGGCCGGCGCGAACACTTTTTCCAGAACGTTCCATAGTTAGTCATAACAATATGTAATTTGCTTGTTTGTTTAACTTGTAGAGAAAGTATCAAGGCAATCAAATCAATATAACAACAATTTATATTTTGATGGCATTTGTAAGCACAATATCATCAGGTATGGTATATATATGACCATAATTATACATGTTTAATTAGCAGTGTCCCATTATGGCAAGGCGTGAAAATTATCGAATGAAGGATGCAAGTAATGAACGCAACACTGAGTAATGTAATTTTGAAAAATCTAGGGGTTTATGGGAATAAACCAGAGACAATTCATGAACAATGATCTCGGATCCAACGTGTCGTCGTTTAGATATAGCCACAAAGTGAAAAAGCCACAAAGTGAATTTGTTTCCATACTTATTAGGAACATGTATACTTTATTCTTATTGAGACACCCTTTATATACTTTATTCAATTAGGAAATTATGTATATACCACAGACAATTTTAACACAGCACACAGAGTACTTGTATCAAAAGAATAGCCGGAGATTTATTAGAACCTCAATTTAAAGTGGCTGATTTGCATAAAAGTCTTTATTAATATTCAATTTTTATGTCTATATTGATTAAAATTCATCTTTGTAAATTTTTTGAGTTTCAAATACAATGCGGTTTAAAATTCCGTTTCCAGCGGCCATCGGATCTCCGTACTATGTGTCCTGCCCACTGCTACTTCAACTTACTAATCCGCCGGGTTATGTCGGTAACTTTCGTTCGTTTACGGTTCCTCATTACTGACTAGATCTCGCAGTGTAATCTCGAGCATAGCCCTGTCCATAGCTCCTTGAGCAATGTTGAACTTTCTTACGAGGCCTATATTTAGAGACCACGTTTCATCGCCATATGTCATCACTGGCAACACACATTCGTCGGAGAAATGCAAATTATATATTTGAACAGAAATATTCGGACTAAAGACATAAGTAAGAACTTAGGGACATCCTTTTGGTGTTTATTTATAATGTTTTTTTCTTTGTTCGTATATGTTTCTCTTTTTTAAATGCCTATAAATGTTTCTTTCTTTCCTTCTTTCTTTCTATTTATGGCTCTATAATTTACATTTGATACATTTGACATTAGATGGTGTCATATCAAAAATAAAGTTTAAGTCTTTATTTTTTATGTATGAAGGTCATCAGACAGGCTGACGGTCCACTTGATGTGGCCACCGTAGCCAATAACACAAGCAAGGTGTTGCAAATGCGTTTCCAAGCACAGTAGTATTAATGATAAGAGATTAGAAAGGGAAATGGGATCTGGCATTCCTTAGACATTCACTGAAACACAACAGCACAGATGCTGTTATTTCACTTATAGAAGGTGGTCTTATGGAAGGGGGTGGTTACTGCCGCCAGACGGGCTGTCCAAATGACTGCGACACGCAGTGTGCTCTGCCTTTGTACTTTTCAGATCCAGACCAGAATTAACTTTGAAATGTTCATTTTCAAAATTGACCCTGACGGGCAACCACCACTCGTACAACGGACTCGTCAAGTTTTAGTTATGATAACAATGTTGACTTTTCTTTGATTGCACTTACAATCATAGTTCATACAACTTTTCACCACGCGAAGATTGCATTGAGTGCATATAAAGACGACGACCTCTCGACGAGTGCATATTTTAATTTCAAAATGCAATTGAGATGAGTGCAACATGCAAATTTTGATAAATTGAATACTTTATTACCGTAATACAGAAGCTACGTATTAGCTACGTACGTAGCTTATACATATACTGTTACGACTAACTATGGAACGTTCTGAAAAAAGCGTTCGCGCCGGCCGAAAGTCTATAAAATTCTACCCTACCGATGGTAGCCACGCCCCTTCCCGACTAGTATCAAATGAAATTGGTCCTTATGTTTACAACATAGACTTTAAATTTCAACAGAAGTAGCATTCCCGAACTTTCAATGGCTTGTTTACAATCTTGTTTACATTTTCTGGTATTTGGCTGAGCCACCCCAAGCTGACGGCAGTACTCCATGCAAGATCGGACTTGTGCCTAATACAAAGAGAGGAGCTGTCCAGGTGTGAAGCATCTCTTCACCTTATTTCGGATGCTCAGCTTTTTGCCGCTGTTTGGGCTTTGGACTAATCTTGGCTTTCGATAAGGTGAGGTTGGTAACCAGCCGTACGTCTGCATGTCCGAAAATCAGCTTTTCGATGTACGTCAATTCAACTGATCAGTATAACAGACCGTGTGTGTCCAGCTTTACATAAACAACAGTACTCGTAAAGTACTTAGCTCGGTTTAGATTAGATCGGCATGCTATAATCTGAAAAGAATGCCAGCAACGCTAAGAGCACGTCTGCTCGATAAATTAAGGAAGTTTTTGCGTCATTAATCATCCGACCTTCGCGATCCTCGCATACCTTTTTATCGGCTTAATTATTACGTGCATTGTAACAGTATTCGGCGTTATAAATTGAAAGTGCTTTGAACTAATTTTCATGTAATCACAAAATATGTCAACACGGGTTTCGGAGCATGAATAGGCATTTTACAACCATAAATGTGTTCCAATTATGAATAATAATTATCTCCAATATTCTGCCATCGAGACAATATTACTTATATATTTATATATTTATCTGAAAAGGCTTACCAAATCTAGACAACATAATATACAACCTCACAGAAAGAAACATTACAAGTATGAATTTAAATTATAAGAAAGCATTATAGTTAAATTCTACATATTATGTCAATATCCAAAATATAAATACCCAGAACCATTTCCATGCTATAAACCAATAAAGAAGAAAGAAACAAACTACTTTTAAGTAATATTTTATTGATGGTTCTTCTCAATATAAAGTGTGTGTTTATTACAAACGATATACTGGTGATACGACCCGGTTTTACTGGTGACACGACATTGAGTATCACGTATGATATGAGAATGAATTGATACTACTTTTTTAAGATATACTTACAGTATCGGCCATAGAGCATAAATATTAACTCGGTATCTTGATAACAAAAGTTATGTATTCTTATTGAATTATAAACAAAGAAAAATAGCATATAATATATGTATACTAGATGAAAACCCGGCTTCGCTCGGGTGTAATGTGACTCATAATATGTGTACACATGTAGGTACAAAATGTAGGTAGATATTTCTGTAGTTATCGGTTCTCAAGGAATATTAAAGGCAAAGCGGCATAGATTTCGCTCAATGTTTGCGGCAAGACGTTTCGTTTTACATAGTCACATGAGTCACAGTTCTTTGTAATGGACACTTTGTTTTTAAAATGAATGAGGCGTATGTGCGCTAGTATGAATGAAACGGAACGTTTATTAACCACTCAAAATGTCATAGGTGTCAGTGAGTGACATGAGTATGGCGACTGCGATTTGTCCGTCAGCACCATTAGAATTTAACAAAATACTTGATAATCCGAATTTTGCGGATACATGTTGTCGACTCGAAATCTTTATTTTTTTATGTTTTATCATTCAGGTAAAGTTTCAATCGAGTCTACCGTACCCCTTGACGAAATTATTAATATAGATAGTTCCATGTATCTCTAATAAAATCTATACATATAATAAAATCGTAAACGAGCCGTGTGTGTAACAATTTGTAGACGTTGTACTTACGTTACTTCATAAAAATAATTTTTAAAATTTTTGTCCCTTTGTCTGTGCGTTTGTGCACGCTAATCTCTGCAACAGTTAAACCGATTTCAACACACGTATTGCAGCAAGCTTCCCTTAACATTTAGTGTTTGTTTCATTCCATTTGGTTTACAAATAAAAAAGTTGCGCGCTATACGAAATACCATGCGTATGAAGTTGCGGGTTCAGCTAGCTTATACAAATAATAAAATCGTAAACGAGCATCGTCTGTACATAAAAAAAAATGTGCTTATGTTACACGGGTGAAAAAAATAGTTTTTAAAATTTTTGTCTGTTTGTCTGTGCGTTTATGCACGCTAATCTCTGAAACGGTTTATCGATTTGAATGCGGTTTTCACTCTTGTATTTCAGCAAGCTTCCCGTAACATTTAGTGTTTGTTTCATTCCAATCGGTTTATAAACAAAAAAGTTATGCGCTATACCGAATACCACGCGTACGAAGTTGCCGGCTCAACAAGTATACGTATATATAATAACACAGTAATGACTGATGTCAATGAAATTTAATAAATATTTACAACTCCCGATTCTTTCTTTCTCTATAGCTCCTGTTATCGCAAATTAAGAAATGCAAGCATTATTCTTTTACCGAAAAACAACAGCACATGTGACGTTATTTCACCAGGGTCCTCTGGTAAGAGGGTGTTTTATCGCCAGCCAGCTGCTTATGACTGTGGAACGCTATTTTAAAAAAATAAATAAATGATAAGATCGGCAGACCGGCTGACGGTCCACTTGATGGTAGGTGGCTACCGTCGCCTATAACATAAGCAACAGGTGTTGCAAATGCGTACAGTAGGATCCGACTACAGTAGGATTAAGGGTAAGGGTAATAGGAGGGTATAGGGAAATGGGCTCTGGCATCCCTTACTCACTTACCGAAACACAACAGTACACATTATGTTATTTCTCAGTGGTCTTCTGTATTGGGATGGTTACTGCCGTCAGACGGGCTGCCCAAAAGACTGCGAAATGCAGTGTGCCACTACTTTTCAGATCCAGACCAGAGCTAACTTTGAAAAATTCATTCCCAAAGTTGACCCTGCCGGGAATCGAGCCCGGGAACTTTAGAACAGAGCATTAAGGCAAGCACCATAACCACTCATCCAACGGGCTCGTCAAAATGTGTCCTGCCACTACTTAATCTTGAGCTTGGAAAGTTTAAGAATGTTAAACCTCTGGAAAGCATTTAAAAGTTAAAGGTTTTACATGTTTAAGTATTGTCAGGATAGACTTAAAGCACATATTTTAGGGATCAGAATAACTTTAGACTCAGAATAACTTGAAGTAGATAAATTAATTATGGCATTCATTATTGCTTGGATCTACTTCAATTTAAATGATTAATACAGAATTGAAAGTTGAGACGTTTGATTTTCAATTACCAAAGTCAAATGTTCTGCTCATGGATATTTTAAAGTAATAAATTAAACACTGGTCAATGGTATCAGGTTAGCAGAGATCTGAAGGAGTTTTGAACACCTGTACTAACTCTTTATTAAAGTCTATGTTAAACTGTGTCTCAAAGGTTGCAGCCCCTGTTAGGAAATTTAGCCTAAGGCAACAGACATGCAAAAAGTGCCTCTTGTCACAGAATGGCACTAGAAAATCTCGCTTTACGCCTTTGTGTGTAAAGTAGCGACTTTAAAAAGAATTGACTACGAACGGACATACATAGTTCGTTCATTTTTTAATGTAAAGAAGTTTATCAGGCTGACGATTCGATCTCCATTAAAAATGCAAATAAATTATAAGAGAGACTTAATGGGACCTTGGTATGATAAGGGAGAAAAAATTAAGAATAGTGGAAGATAGTGTCACATAATCATGCACGCGTTATGTAACACACGCGTTATGTACGTGCCGTAATGTACGTTGGTCCTCTAAGATGGTGTTTATTGCCACCAGAAGAGTTGCCCAGATTGTGACTACAAGATCCTGCTACTATCAGAGCTCCTAACAGTTATCAGCTGCTGCTAAAAGAGGCAGATTGGGATTGCGAAAAATAATATCTACAGTTTTGAATTTGGAATTCTGCGTGTTATATTAGAATACGAGTTAATTGAGGGATGAATATTCTGGGCCCTGATTCTGTATCGCAACTATGATTACACGCTAAGTCTTACTCTTGCGAAAACACGTCAATATATTAACTTGTCTTGTCAATGAATTGAAATGTCTCTATTCTGTATGCCCCAAGACAAGTTATCTTGGCACCTTACGATTTCACAGAAACCACAGTACACAATTGTATTTATTTGACAATCGGACTGCCAGCACAGGATTCATTTCATATTTTAATATTACTTTGCTCTATGACGTAATAACGTTAACCCAGCTGACAGCTGTTTACCGTTTGAATGTTTATTTACTTTTTAAAATCTTGTTAAGTAAAACGATGTTTTATATAATATAATAATCTATAAACAATTATTTCTTACCTTTGGTGTGGATTTTAATTAAATTTGCAGAAAAACACTATGCAATGCACTTGATTTAACAAATTCACACACGATTCCGCGGCGTTTTAAAGCGTGGTATTTTTGACAGTTCAAACCGCGCCGTTCCCCGTTCATTTCGTGCAACATGTCATAGAGAATAAGTTTTTAGCAGATGTCGTGACAGTTTGAGTAATTGACGTGGTTTCGAAGTAAGGAATCGCTAAGTGGCGTTAGAGAATTAGGGCCCTGATATGAATATTTCAGGAGTTTTTCACGGGATATTGATTTCGAAGCTATTTTATATACATATATGTAAAATATATATAAAATGTGAAGTCGTTGTAGAAATAAAGATATCTAATATTGATAAGGTCACTCTAAATGTTGATAGGTAAATGATTAGATTTTATAACAAAGTTGTCGAATAAGTGCTAATTATGTAAAATAACTGAGACTTGGTTTTACATGATGGGATTTTAATTTTCAAGATAATACAGAAACGTAGTGATGCTAAGTTAGCAAAATATAATTATAGTCAAATTCAACAAAAGAACATTACTTAAGGCATTATAATTGTTTGTTACTATTTGTACTCAAAGTGTTAATTGCAAAAGATTTTTTATATGTGCTATTTTCAAAGTGCTAATTTAAAAATAATATAGTCTCTGTATTAGTTCTTGTATGTGTTTTATTATTGGTTCTATTAATTCTAAGTGGAATCAACGAGTGCAATGGAACGGATTGTATAATCAAAAATCAGTCGAGTATTTCACGGCTTGAGGTGCTTTCAAATTTTATATTTTGACTTGTTCAGGTTAGATTATTTCGAATGACATCTATTTTATTAAAATCCATTTTAAGACATATGAAGTTTGATGCAGTGGGGTCTAAGGTACAGAGCGATAAAAATGGCACACACATAGCAAAATAGTCACAAAATAGTCCAACTATGAAGTTTGATGCACTGGCGTCTAATGTACAGGGCGATAAAATGGCACACACATAACAAAATAGTCACAAAATAGTTCACCTATGAAGTTTGATGCACTAGCGTCTAAAGTACAGAGAGATAAAAATGGCACACAGAAAACAAAAGAGTCACAAAATAGTTCACCTATGAAGTTTGATGCACTGGCATCTAAAGTACAGAGCGATAAAAATGGCACACAGATAACAAAATAGTCACAAAATAGTTCACCTATGAAGTTTGATGCACTGGCGTCTAAAGTACTGAGAGATAAAAATGGCACACAGAAAACAAAAGAGTCACAAAATAGTTCACCTATGAAGTTTGATGCACTGGCATCTAAAGTACAGAGCGATAAAAATGGCACACAGATAACAAAATAATCACAAAATAGTTCACCTATGAAGTTTGATGTACTGGCGTCTAACGTACGGAGCGATAAAAATGGCACGCACATAACAAATAGTCACAAAATATATTACTATTACTATCTATTTATTTGCGAAACATCAAATAAAAGGCAACGGTTCCGATTCATGACGTCACAATAAAAGGAGAAATAAATAAAAATCTCGGCAGAACTATTTCATTAAATGACCGTTCGCGGCTTCTTTGTAGTCCTCACAATAAACACGTTGTCAGACGTCCAACAAAAGGTATCTATGGTTGAAAGAGGCGTCGTCTGAATCGGACGGAATATTATTTTACAAATTTTCAACGACCTTCCACTCCTTTTGTTTGCAGTTGGAGAATAGATGACTATTTGAAAGACGAAATAAAGGGATGATAAGCGATAGGCTAACAATAAACAATAATTAACAATAGGGTTTCAATTATTCTTTATTCCAAAGTGTTTTATTACTGTAAAATTAGGGATACTTTCTTGCTGGAAACGCGACGTAATTGTCCCGAATGTAATGATTTGACGATTATTTTGACAATCACTTTACAGTAATAAAAATGAGTAGTGGGTTAGTTCATCATCGTCATCTCAGCCGTAGGACATCCACTGCTGGTGAAAGCTCTCCCCTTAATTTTCCAAAAGGACCGATTTTGGAATGCAGTCTGGATCCACTGTATATGTCGCAGGGAAATGAGGATATCGGGGATTTCACGAAATCCCTAGGGATATCACGAAATCACGGTAGATGCCGAATAAATAAGAAACTTACAATACATTATTAATTTTGTTTATTCGTAGATTCGTAACTTTTATTACAACAAATTAATAGTTTAACTATAAATATACGTATTTGCATGTACTTGTCAGGTGGAACGTATAATATACTATAACATATATTATAACAGCAGTTATATATGTCGCAGGGAAATGAGGATATCAGGGATTTCACGAAATCCCTAGGGATATCACGAAATCACGGTAGATGCCGAATATTCTTATTTATTACGTCTTCTTACTAAAAATGTTTAGTGATATGACAAAACGCTAATATATTTTCAGTGATATGTCGTTTCACTAAATTAAATCTAGTAAAATGAGAGAAGTGTTAATCTATATACATAAAACAAAGTCGGGTTAGTTACGTCATATACAACTTAAGAACGGCTGGACTGATTTTGATGAAATTTGGTACAGAGATAAATGTACTAAACCATGGAAAAGAACATAGGCTACGAAGGGTATGGTTCTGAGCATGGTTCTCTACTTGTACTACAACTTACAACTCCTTCCTCACTCATTGTAGGGTTACTATACTACTTGGTATACTAATAAACACAAAATAATCCACAGAAGTAGGTAAAAACGGACTTGAAGTACACGTGTACACGTGCTTCCTACTACGTAATAATTTAACAACTAAAATCACACGCGCTGCACTCGCTTGGGCGGCCCCAAGACGCTATTTCGTGCCAACACGGTACAAGTGGGAGCGAGACAAATGCATGGCTCGAATCTTATTCTCTAGTGTCCGCTTTTTTGACATTTTACTAGATTTAGTTTAGTGAAACGACAATATTAGCGTTATATTAGCGAAAATATATTAGCGTTTTGTCATATCACTAAACATTTTTAGTAAGAAGACGTAATAAACAAGAATATTCGGCATCTACCGTGATTTCGTGATATCCCTAGGGATTTCGTGAAATCCCTGATATCCTCATTTCCCTGCGACATATATAACTGCTGTTATAATATATGTTATAGTATATTATACGTTCCACCTGACAAGTACATGCAAATACGTATATTTATAGTTAAACTATTAATTTGTTGTAATAAAAGTTACGAATCTACGAATAAACAAAATTAATAATGTATTGTAAGTTTCTTATTTTTTTAAATTTTCAAGATTTTTTCTCACTGATCAATTTGGATTGCTCATTGCTCACCAGAAATAATAAATATACATATATACTGGTTATATGATGAATAGTGCTAAGTTGTATAAATTTCCCATATTATTTAAAAAATGTGCTTTATAGAATAAAATTTTTACTTAAAATAATAAAATATCCGGACTCCCAGCAATATATAATGAAATGTACCACATATTATGAGTGTGTGGAATGTTTGATATATGAACGTTTTTGTATATGAAGCCGTTATTTACGTATGGGAGAGTAAATTAATTACTTAGAAACAGGATACAAAATACAAGTCGGCAATTAACAGAAGGTTTCTTCATTTGAATATTTAACACATCCTCTAAATATCTCCCTTGTAATAATTATTATATGTGTTTATTTACGAAATAAACAAATTCACAACGAAACAGAAATGTCAAGACATTTATGACTGACATGCAACATGTCAGTCATAAATTTAGGTATTACCTATATTTATGTATAATTCTATAGCAACAGTGATAGTTTATAGGATAGAGGACATACTGCTGTCAAAACTCCTGTCAATACTGTTGTTTTTAAATTTTTTTTAAATGTTAAGATTGGTAGATAGGCTGACGGTCCACTTGATGCTAGGTGGCTACCGTCGACATAATATTGAGATAATATGACATAATATTAAGATAACACATACCACAGTACCACAGCGATTAATTAATTTAAATTGACAATTGGCGTCAAGAATAGCTTTATTCAAGTATTCTTTGTAAGTAATAAATATGTTTCCTTATAAGGTTTCAAAAATGTAACTTTCTATGTTTTAAAATCACACCGTGTTTCTTATTGCTGTGTGAAGAATTTGAAACTTAACTCTCATGGTTCTAAAATCCCAGTGACATAATGGAAAGATGTTTAACCCTAAAACGTTGTTGACTTTGTCAGTGTACTTTACTAGAACCCTGTCATTTAAGTGGCCCATAGACTTAACAAAGATATAGAACAAACACCAAAAAGATAATAATGGGTGTACACACTATTTTTATTTACTTCATTAATTATTCAATACGTATTTTTGTTTAAACAAGGATTAGTAAAATGCAAAAGTTTTTAAAAGTGAAAATCGTATAAGTACCCTAAAATTATTATTACGTTACGTGCGGGGTGAGTTAAAATGCCGTGAGAGGGCGAAATGAATGATTTACTTTCACAAGCCAAGATGACTGCCCAAATCACCAAACTTGTCCGATGAAACCGTAAAACTTGCCAAAAGTTGTCAATGATTCCCTTAATGTGTCGCCGGTTCACTGTCGCAGATAATTTCGCAAAAGCTTCGAAGAATCGTTTTCGTATCGCTTGTTGTCGCGCAACTAACTCATCTCGACCGGCCGCACTTATTTATACTTGGCGTCAAAAGCCTCGATGTATTTCGAATTTTCAAGAAATGTGAGCAAGCCATTGAAAGTTCGGGAATGTTATTTCTGTTGAAACTCTATGTTGTAAACATAACGACCAATTTCCTTTGATACTAGTCGGGAAGGGGCGTGGCTACCATCGTTAGGGTAGAAGGTTCGAGACTTTCGTCCGACGCGAACGCTTTTTCCAGAACATTCCATGGTAAGTCGTAACAATTAGATACAAACAATCATTTTTAGGCGATTAGCTATAGATAATAGCTTCTGTCTGTTTCCCCGCTAATTTCTTCTAAACCACCCAACTTATTTCGATAGGGTTTTCACTAATTGAAATATTAATTGAACGAACACGTTTGCGGAAAAAAAAATTGCGGGTTGCTATTTGAAATATAAAATACTAGCTCTGTCAGCGACTTTGTAGGCGCTGTAGTTCGATTTTTGAAAATCCCAAAGGAACCTTTTTTTAAATGTCGACAGACAGCTGACGGTCCACTTAATCGTAGGTAACGCGTATATAATAAAAGCAACGCCACAGGTACTGCTACGTTGCCGATCTTAGCAGGATTAACGACAAGGGATAAGGTTAAGGATAGGGATTGTAACATTTTCCAGAAAAAAAAGTATCCTATATTTTAATCCAAGTAATAAACTATCTGTGTGCCGAATTTCATCTAAGTCTGTTCAGCGTTTTTGAGTAACAAAGAAATATACAAACTTTATTAACATGTTTTCAGGATTTTTTTTTGAATATCTGGTCCCTTTCAGGGACCAGATATTCTTTTGTTTGTTTCTTTTGTTTGTAATTATTATTTGTTCATATATTGTTTGTATTAGAGGAATAAAAGATGCTTTCTTTCTTTCTTTCTTTCTTTCTTTCAAAAAAAGTAAAGGCTTGGTAGGTATAGTTCAAAATAAAATACTGGTAGTTAATAATACAATTAAAACAGCTTATAAGTTACATTCTAAATTCCAAATAATTCTATTCATGTCTATGCCTGTGTTAGATTCATCAAGTAAACGGTGGGTCTACAGTGGCCTATGTAAATATTGTTACATTTGAGCGATTTGGGGTTGAGTACGCCACGCCACCTTTGTGTAGGGAACGCTCTCCTCATTCACCAAACATTTGGCTGAGGGGTGAATTAACGTAATTTGAAAATGTTATACCCATTGAAGCATAGTAGCAATCAATCAATCAAAGATCCTCCCTGTGTGAGCTTCATATAAGAGCAATCGGACAAAGTACATTTGACATGTTAAAAAATGCCTAAATAAGTTAGGGTTACAACAAGTTACAATAAGTTACAAGCGATAGTAACCAGTAATTAGTTACTTAAGGGAATGATAACGTATTAGAGTCCTTTATAACACTTCATAGGGATACATCGCGTAGTATCGAGTCGCATATAACAAGTTAAAAAAGCTTGAAACGCAATGATTTCTTAGCGTAAAGCTATTGTTGTACTAGTTGGTGCTCACGGCTTCGCCTGCGTTGAAAAATAAAAAACAAGTGCGAGTTGAACTCGCGTGAAGAGGGTTCCGTACGATGTTACCTATCCGCACAATATTAAGTGATTTACCATGTTATTCTAATATCATGGACTTCTTATAGGTTTTCCTATAACCTATAAGTAGAAACCTAATTTCTGTATTTTTTTTTCTCATAATTTTAGGATCAGTAGTTTCGGATATAAGAGGGGGGGGGGGGGGGAATGGTCGGACAGACGGACACACGAGTGAACATATAAGGGTTCCGTTTTTTTATTCGGACGTACGGAACCCAAAAAAATAACGCCTGACTAAATATATGAGCAATGTAGCGCCCAATATCTTTATTGCAGTTTCTTGCCAGGCGTAAGATGATCCCTCGGGAACAGTACTATTTTCTGGGTGAAAGGTACCCTATGTCCTTTCCTGCAACCCTGACAACGTGTATGCACGGTTCAGCCATTTAGGCGTAAAAAGGTAACAGACAGAGTTACTTTCACAAGATAAGATTAAGATTACTTTCATATGTCTAATGGTAGTATGGACTTGATTTAATTAGCGCGTTGAACCTCAAAGCGGTTCTTCACGCTGGAGCAGCGCCTAATTTTCTATTAGACCCCTCTAGGCTGGTGCAAAATCCAGCATTTGATAATCCAGCATTTGATACTATAGCGTCGAATTGTTCGAAATTATAGACTATGCATTGCTCCTACTACAACGGTTAGAACCTCTCAGTATGAGAAGCGACGCAGCCTCTTTTATGTGGGCTACCTGCGGTCATTGTACAGTGGTGACTGCTTTGATAAGTTGTTCCAATTAATAAGTAGGTATCCCGAGTATTAACCGGCGTACCGAGCGCCACAGATGCGGAGATCCGAAACTTTATCGTGCGGACGGACGTTCGAAGATAATCTCCCTTATGAGTTCCGTCTAACTATAAAAGAATTTATTCAAGCGAGCTATAAATAAATTCATCCAGTATTCAACGCGCTTGCTCCCCTTGGTGTTTTAGCTTGTGTTCTTAGTGCTGCTTATTTATCAAATGGCCCTTCGGCCAGCCTTACAATACAAAAATTACAAAATTATTTTACAATACAAAAATTATGTATAAAAATGTAAATAATATTTCATAGCACAAAGGATATCAATCAGTTTTGTATGGAGATCGGGCCATCAGTGTATTGTATTTTCGTTTTAACGATTGAAACTTGTACCATATGGTAAGAAGAAATTATAGATTTTAATTTGGTAAGGGGTTTCATAGAATAATTAATGTTGAAAGTAGGTATAAAAAAATACAATTGTTGCAATAAAGTAAAAAGTTTTTTAATTTTCGAATTTTATCTATTTAATAAATATATGTTTACATATAGATACAATAGTATTCATTATATTACAGAGAAAAGTCATCAACAACTGTTGCTCGCCTCCGCCGTTGTTCTCAGGAATAAGGGGACAATCTGGTCAAGGTGTCTGATCCATAAACGCCCCGCTGTCTGTCTTTATCTCGTAGTGTATTTTCCCAGACGGCGGATAACTGTGCCAAACTCCCACTTCCTTCCTGATATGGAATAATTCCGGGCTTGTACTCTGCTTTCTAAACCCAACTCCCTAACAGTCCTGGCTCGGGGAGGGACTTTCGGAGGTGCACAAATTTACCAAGTCTGAAATTCACAGAAAATTATTGAATTTAAGAAAGACTTTCATCACCAAAATCTCCAAAGCATAAGTTAAAAAATAAAATTGCCTGGTTTTGAACGATGTTCTTTACGCTACATTGGCTATGCCGACTTCGTACAGTCGTACAAACAGAGCCGGAGAGAAACTTCTCAAACACACACAAAAAATTTCATCAAAATCGACCCATTTACATTGTTACATTTACATTTTTGACGAGCCCATTGGATGAGTGGTTAGGGTGCTTGCCTTGACGCTCTGTTCTAGGGTTCCCGGGTTCGATTCCCGGCTGGGTCAACTTTGAAAAATAAACTTTTCAAATTTGACTCTGGTTTGGATCTGAAAACACTGTGTTTCGCAGTTATTTGGGCAGCCCGTCTGGCGGCAGTAACCACCCCCTTACAGAATACCACCGTGAAATAACAGCACGTGTGCTGTTGTGTTTCGGTGAGTGAAGTAAGGGATGCCAGAGCCATTTCCCTATCCCTTCCCAATCCCCTATCCTTAATCCTATTGTAGTCGGCAACGCACTTACAGCAGCTAGGCGACGGTAGCCACCTACCATCAAGTGGACCGTCAGCCTGTCTGCCGATCTTAACATTAAAAAATAAGAAGCAATTTCAATATAAAGATAATGAAGGTTTTGTTTGTCCATATGAGCTTAATCTCTTATTACATGTTACCTTAAAAAAATATTTAAATAAATGCTTTATGCTCCACAATGCGACTACATTTATACTATGTTAATGTATTCCTTTCAAAGTCAACTCACACGAAATCTATTTGTTTAGCAAATGTTATTTCGGAAACATGTGCCGAATTGTTACGCCACTCGAACCTAACATTGTGTGTACAGAATGTGGTCTGTTCTGAATTAAACCATTAAGGAGAGAGGATTAAGATTTGTCGAAACCCAACTGAAAAGCAATAATTATAACGAAGTTGGTTGATGATATATACTTGTATAGTATATATAGTTATATCTCATCCTCGAAATATTATTCCTCAGCTAAAAAGTTCATCTTTTATGTCAAGAAAATCAATTTCTATTTAAATTAAGCATCAAGCATTAGCATGATTTAATTAATAATTCATAATTAACTCAATTGATTGAATTTGTAGCTACCGTACCGAGTGAAGGTGTGGAAATAATAATTTGGAATAGCTCTGAAAAGAGCTGTTTATAAGCGTGGTTTTGTATATTTATTTATCCACTATCGCTGGATTCACGACGGAGGATGAATGAAAGCCAACAACAGCCGTCACAGCCAACACTTCGGAATTTCAACGCTATTGATTGGCTTCTCGACGAGATGTAGTCTCCCCGCAGTACAATATATATACGTTAAGATCGGCAGAAAAGCTGAAGGCCCAATTGATGGTAGGTGGTTACCGTCGCCTATAAAATAAGTAACGCCAAAGCTGCACCATGTCTACAGTAGGATTAAGGATAAGGGATTAGGCGGAGATAGGAAATTGGGCTCTGGCATTCCCACGGCGCATTCCAAACTCATATTGATATCAGCAAATGGCGTAAAACAATATCGCAGAAAATATATAGCAAAATAATGAAAAATACACTTTGATATTATTAAAGCAGTATTTGTTGAAGATCGTTTGCCTTAATTGAAAGTTGGTAGATTACTTCAACCACAGACTATGAGATAACCGAAACTGTTTGCGATTAATTAAACTGGCTTCGTAGTAATTGATACATTTTCGCGACTTAATTAGTAACAACAAAAGAAACAGACTGTAAAATTTTAAATTTTAAAAGGAATTTTCATGTCTGACCCTAAACTACTTGGAAACAGCTAATAACCGCTAAATAACTATGAGGAATTTGGAGAAAACTAATATTTAAAAAATGAATAATTCAAAATATATATAAAATGCAGTATGAGAGATAGTCATTGTTCAGGAGGATTGCGATTTGACAGAAAACAAAGCCTTTTCTCATTTTAAGCTAGAAAGCAATGTAAAATCAAACCAAGAAGCGTTACTTATAAAAACGGGACAATTACGAGCTGAACTCGCCTGAAGAGGGTTCCGTACGATGTTACTTATCCGCACAATATTGAGTGATTTACCATGTTATTTTAATATCATGGACTTCTTATAGGTTTTCCTATAACCTATAAGTAGAAACCTAATTTCTGTATTTTTTTTTCTCATAATTTTAGGTTCAGTAGTTTTGGAGATAAGGGAGGGGGCGGGGGGAATAGTCGGACAGACGGACACACGAAGGATCCTATAAGGGTTCTATTTTTTTATTCGGATGTACGGAACCCTAAAAATGTGCTGTTTTGTTCAGAGGCTAGTTATGCCATCTAGCGGATTATAGGTTCTGGCTGCCACATAAAATACGTACTAAGACATAAATTCAGACAGCTACCAGAAGTATTCCGGAATATACACTGGTCAGCAAATAAACCGGGCCACTCGCTACCTTGGAACTTTGATTCGATTTTTTCAAAAACTATAGAACTTACAACTATCAAAGTTATACCTACAGAAAGTGCGTTTCGTGATGATTAAAATGAATGAAAATTCTTTGAGATTCATCAATTTATTAAGTGTTTTTTAAGGATTTTACCAAGAAGAGTCGTTTTCCAGCCGTGTTAATCGTTAGTAATCATAAATAAAAAAATTATAATTAAAGCCAGAAACAAAGAAAAAATTTAAAAAAGTTTTTGGTCAGTATTCAGTATTCCCTCCCCTTGCTCGGATAAATGCCAGCATCCTCGTATTCATCGATCTCACGAGCCTGACGATGAAATCATGAAGAATTGCATTCCACTCCTCCTCAATTACGATTCACAGCTCTGGAAGCCTTGTTGGAGCAGGTACCCAGGCTTGAACCCGACGTTTCAGCTTATCCCATATGTGTTCTATCGGATTCAAGTCCGAGCTTCGAGCTGACTAATCCATCGTACGAATGCCGACGTCGCATAGGTACTTGGTTACCACATGAGCAACATGAGGCCGTGTTTTACCATGCATCAACTGCATATCCTGCCCGATATATCCTGCGTAAAATACCACATGGTCTGCGAGGATTTCAGTAATGTAGCGATGAGAAGTCAATCCACGTATACTGCCCATCTACGCTGGAAAACTAACGCTGCATATGTGGTTAACGAGATGCCGGCCCAGATCATTACTTTTTATAAGCCTCCTCCATAAACAACAGTTTCCTCGATGCAATACACTGAGAATTAACGTTCTCCAGGGTGACGATCACTTCTCTCTCACGCTCTGACGTCGATCACTTCCATGTAGACTCACCCTGGTCTCATCAGTGAAGAGTACATTACCTCACTGTTCTAACGTCCAATCCCTAAGTTTTCTAGCAAATTTAAGACGTGCTCGATGGTGGGATACCGCTAATACTGGGCCTATTGCGGCTCTCTTTGGAGTCAGGTTCCGTTCAGCAGGTCTCCTTCTGACGGTGACTGAACTTATGAAAACTTGGCCTTTGTTACGCAGACTTTGTTGGACTTGAAATGTGTTGAGGCGGCGATTTCGTAGAACAGTAATTTGGATATAACGATCATCTGCTGCTGATGTAGCCCTAGGTCTGCCCGTACCTGGACGGTAATCGAATACTCCAGTCTCTAGGAATCGTCTGTAAACTTGTTGCACCGAAAATCTGCTGATTCGAAGTCTTCAAACGACCTCACGTTGCCCAACGTCTGCTTGAAGTAATGCTACAGCTTGAGCTGCTTCCTCAGGTATCGTATCCATTATTGAGCGAAAAAAGTAGCAGAAATACACACGTCTGAGCAATAGATAAACAAAAATTAAAGAAATGATAAGAAATATCCGACTATCCTCATTGTAGGAACAAAGACGCTAATCGCGAACTCTATTCAAAACAGAGCAAATCGTTAGCATTGTGTTTGTTGCTTGATTAAAATTTGAGTTGACGGTACTTTAGAATAAATTTATAGTCATTTTATTCAACATGAAACTCACTTTCTCTAGGTATAACTATGATTGTGTAAGTTTTATACTTTTTGAGAAAATCGAATCAGAGTTCCAATGTAGCGGGTGGCCCGGTTTATTTGCTGTCCAGTTTAGTTTAAGACTAGCTGAGCCCGCAACTTCGTACGCATGGTATTCTTTATAGCGCGTAACCTTTTTGTTTGTGAATCGATTGGAATGACACAAACACTAAATGTTACGGGAAGTTTGTGACAATACATCGTCGAAAATCACATTCAAAACGAATTGCGTGTGCAAGAAAATTTGACCTCGGTAACATAAGTACAACCAGAGGCTCTAGCATGAGTTTACGATACTACACTCGCTAGCGAGAGCGTAAAACATTTATATGGAAAATTGATAATTTGACATTGACAGTTCACGATTTCCCATACAAAAGTTTTACGTTCTCACTAGCGAGTGTAGTATCGTAAACTCATATTAGAGTCTCTGTACAAATTGAATGATTTGATGATTGAATGATTGATTTGTTCTTCGAGTTCTGAAAACCATTTTGGTTCACGAACTTTCTTCGTGATTCAAGAAACATTCTTATGATTCAAGAACAACTTTAAAAACGACATTTATAATAAGATTCGTGATGTTAAAAGGTTTTTATTTTGACAAATGCAACGGAGAAAATTAGCGTGAATCAAGGTTAACATTATAAATTTCTGATTTTTTTTTCTATCATAGCGAAAAAACAATTTTAAATCATTACATCTCTAAAAACACGACGGGTGCCTCATTTACAATTTTAATTCGGTTTTCACTAATGGAAAGAGGGATAAACGGAGAATGTTCATATATATAAAAATTGCACGCCGGGCGAAGCCGGGGGCGACTTATAATAGCACCGTAAGGATTATAACCGTAAGCCTGCTTGTCTACCTCTATATCATCAAAATAAATAATTTAAACATTATTTCATCACTGTACGTCTAGTACTAGTATATATTCTGTGCTGTAACTTCAATAAAAATTAAATTCAGACAAACTTAAGAAAAAAAAAATGGTTTTTATTATAAAAAGTTTTTGCTGCTTTCTGCAACTGACACAAGAAATTTAAATTCAAATAAAAATTAAGTTAAGAATTAAGAAAGGTCTTAATTAAGTAAAATAATTAAGAAATGATGATTCTTACTATTATCACTTTCAAAAACGAATTTTACATTTTCTATAGATAATAAATATCGACTTTGGAGAATGTAATATAATACCTTTATTAGTATATAATATATATTTATAAATTACAAATCGAAATAGATTATTTATTTAGCCTTTCATCGGACAATCATATCGAAATTTGCCTAAACTTTGCCTGTAATTTTATAAGTACCCTTATGGGCAAAGAGGCCTACACAATATATGCACAGGAAATAGGTATATGTATCTCTTAAAAATAACTGGATAATTTTGTTCGTGTTGCACGATTTTCATGCACAAGTAACGTGTCAATATTATTCCCAGTACGTACGAAATCTCGGCTTAGGAGACGTGTTCGGAACATGTTAGCTCTGGATTACACAAACATTGTTCTATGTTGACTTGTCTGTGTCCCACAATATATGGAATGTAAATCCATCAATGCGACGCGTTAGCTGTAGAAATGTGATTTTTCGTATGTTTACTATGAAAGTGTGTATAGATTTTATATGTACACATCGGTAGATCAAAAATATCCGGCATAATCATCGTATCAAAGTCTATTAAAGTCTTTTTCAATCTATGAAGTATTTGTGGAACGCACATCTTGCAATGAATTACCATTCCTTCAATGATTTGAACTATTTCCTATTCCCGAATTGTAAAAAATCGCCCTTTTTTAATGTTAAGATCGGCAGACAGGCTGATGGTCCACTTGATGGTAGGTGGTTACCGTCGCCTATAACACAAGAACGCCAAAGTTGCTGCAAGTGCGCTGCCGACTATAGTAGGATTAAGGGGCCAAGTCTGTCGAAAGAGATGTCAGACACATTATAATGTATCTAGTCTGATTTTTAACAGCGCAAGGCATTACGATGTTTACGATCTTATCATCAAATTTGGTCTTGTTGTAGACGTAATATTTCTCTATTAGCGTACAATTTAGTGGTAATTTCTAGAACAATTCCAAGTGTACTTACTATCCCACTGTACTTAGGTTGCAACTTATTTATTGAGTGATTTAGGCGTCATCCGGCATTACTATTGAAAAGTTTGACTCTTTTGACATTTGAATGCGTTTTGTGCTGTTTCCAGTGACTAGAAAAAAAAACGGAATTATCTCGTGAAAATTTTCGTGATATGATTTTTTACCGACATGTGGCATACCGCGAGATAGAAGCAAAAAATGTAATCTAGCATCAAAAGCTGTGTATAATATTTGACGAATCATGGATTTATACATATAGCCTGAAACAAAACAGCAATCGACTGTCATCCAAAACGAGCAAAACCAATAAAGTTGTTTGCGGAAAAAGTATATCGAAGCAAATATTGCCTGTAATATTTTTTTTCGGATAACCGCGATCATGTTGCAACAGTGCCATTGGATAACCGTAGGACGGTTAATTCTGAACCGAATTCGTAACCGAAGCGAATCATTCTTTATCATGATAATGCAAGCACTCACAAATCGGATCAAACGAACGTATTTTTGTTGGGCCAAAATATCGAATTGATATTTCAAACTCCGTATAGCCCTAATGACTTCTTTTTTTCCCCAAACATCAAGAACAAAATGCATGGGTAGCAATTTTCATTAGCAGAAGAAGCTGTTGAAACGTTTTGAAACCACGTTTTACAGGTACCTCAATCAGAGTGGAAAAACTGCTTCGAAAATTGGATCCAACGCATGCAAAAGTCTATCGGTCATGAGAGTCTTTGAAAAACAGTAAGATCAATTTCAATTTTATTATAAATATTTGTTTTTTCATTAGTAGGCTCAATACATAAGTAGCAACCCTCGTAATCAAAGAAAACATCAGTACTCTATGCACTTGATCGCCGACTCCTCTCGTCACCATCAAAGTCTTCACGATCTTTCTCCATACGTTTTTATCACATATAAATAGCTGTTTTTTCATAACAGATTCACCATAGGTCTCTAAAATGTATAACAGAAAAGTTTTCACTCTGAATAAATCTTAAAAAAATATGTCTTAGTAATATGTTTTTCCAAAACAAAAACGCATTCAAAAACGTGGAAAATTTAAAATGAATCAATCCCCATTTCCCTTGGTCACGGCATCACACGTGAACGGGTAGACCGATTTTAATTCGGTTTTCACTAATAGAAAGAGAGATAAACGGGGATGGTTCTTATATATAAAAAAATGCACCCCGGGTGAAGCCGGGGGCGGGTCGCTAGTAAATTATGTAGCTGGGTAAAAATCTAAAAATAAAAAAAAGAACTCTCTTTTTTCGATTTCGACTATAAGGTTCGAAATTCGATTCTTTTTAGTTTCGCACTATTATAGTTTTTGTTTCTTAGATCCATGTAAAATTTGTACCGTCTGGAGTCGGTTTGGAGCTCTCTGCATCAAACTTTTCCAATCACCGCCAGAAAACTTGAGAAGGGTTTATCTTCTTATCTTTTTCGGCCCTAATTAAGCTTTGATGTAACTGTAATATTCCAAAATCGAGTTCTATTTGAGTTATGTACTCAGAATAAAAAAATGTATTGAAAATGATATATTTAGTAAAATGGTTAAGAGTTTGTTCGAGTTTCATTGAATAAAAGAAAATGTGACATGCCCGTTGGACGAGTGGTTAGGGTGCTTGCCTTAACGCTCTGTTCTAGGGTTCCCGGCTGGGTTAACTTTGAAAAATGAACTTTTCAAATTTGGCCCTGTTTTTTATCTGTTTTGCCCTGGATCTGGAAAGTAGTGGCGGGGAACACCGCGTTTCTGACAGACGTCTGGCGGCAGTAACCACCCCCTTACAGAAGACCACAGTGAAATAACAGCACGCGTGCTGTTGGGTTTCGGTGAGTGAGTAAAGGATGCCAGAGCCGATTTTCCTATCCAATCTCTTACCCTTACCTGCCACCTACCATCAAATGGACTGTCAGCCTGTCGTTGATGACTCGTTAAAAGTGCCAAATTAGTATTGTTTGTTAGGTAAAAATATCAGATTGAATTGAAAACACTAAACTACATGTATGTATATCGCAAATAAGTACAAGATTCATTCGTGTGGCACCCAAATAACGAGCTTTTTTGTGTACTCATTGTTTTTCAAATAGGTCAAAACTGTTTTGTGTCAATTCCCAGTTCTTCAACTATGTCGTAACTACTGACATGCCGATTTTGCTCCACTTTTTCAAAAATGGCGTCCATTTTATCCGCAACAGGGCGATTAGGGCCAGGTGCATCTTTGACATCAAAATTCCCAGAAACTTTGTGTCACTCTTACTGACACTGCACTAAGTTCATAAACGTCACAATTTTTTTCGCGGCTTGCGTTGAATTTAAAATTTTAAAATGTATTGAATTTCTTCATTAGATTCACTCATTTTGAGGGAGAGAAAAACAAATAAAAAATAGCTGGAAACAATATTTTACAAAGGTTTCATTTCTTAAAATGTAACCTTTTTAATGTTATCAAAACCAGCCAGATACAAATAGTACAGCCAAAGTGATTTTATTACAAGTTTACAGTGCGAGCGTCGCACTGGCAGCCGAGACACCGCCATCTGGTGGAGAGAAAAAGAAACAGAGGCGTTAGGTTAGAGCAGAGAGGTTGTCGTATGTCTGCGCATCTTATTTAGAGAATTGTTATAGTTGTGAAAATATGAGTCTGGGATTATAAGATACTTGTGCACAATGTAGAGGAATTTTCAATAATGTACCCCGAAATAAATAGTTTCTAATAATCCTATATGCGAAAAGACTTTTTCCCCGACCTAATACAATTGGAGCCGCTGCTGGTAGGCAACTCCAGGCGGGAATGCGGATTAAACACACCACTTACCTTTTCGTCAACGGCTGCTACGAAGATTTTGTGCAGTGTTATGTTTGTATGTATTAATGTGATGTACCTAGCTAATTCTTATAATTGCGAAGTGTAAAAACTGCAGCAACTCACTTAATTTGCGGTTTATCTTAAGGGGGAGACAATCGCTAAATACTAAAAATATCCATTGTTTAATGAAGATGTTACAAGAAATAGACAACACAATTACTTTGAAAAAAATTTATATTATACTTAAACATGTGAAGAACTAATTGTATTAATTAGAATTTTGGTTAAAGTAATAGAAACTCCACAAAAAAAGTTAGAACACAAGTAGAATTTGACTTTTGTTGAAAATTCTCTCGATAACGGCTTATTGGGCGCATATGAATCCTTATTAATAAGTTAATGTCAGTTAAAAAAATTGTATTAATATTCTTATGTAACTTATGTATTCATAAAAAAAATCAAGATACCGCCACAGGAAAAATTATATAAAATTATAAAATAAAAATTTTAATAAGCGCCATCTAGCGGACAAGAGCGATAACTCCACGGTATGCCAATTGGCGTGTTTAACAATCAAAATTAATAATTCCCCTATCTCTTTTTAATATTATAGTATAAATTATTCGAATATGAGTCCAACTTTAGAGAAATGTAATGTTGTTGTTACACAACAACTGGAGTACTCATAAACGCAAGTATAAAGGTTTCACAAATATTTTCCGCCGAGAAACTTAGTTGTTTGTTAAAGTGGAAACCCGCCTATATAATCGCATAAAAAGCGGTTCTATCACATCAGGATACATGGCAATTTAGAAACAAGTGGAACGCCATAGTGTAAGTATTCATCAAATTAAGGAACCCTCCCGGAGTGAGGGAATCCATTCGATGCCTCAACCTCAAGATTGACAAGGATTATGACACCGATAAAGTGTTTATGGGCAACAGGATATTTGGAACGGAGAATGAATAAAGAGAAATAACAACAAGAAGATGTTTTAATGAATCCTTTTAATAACGAGCCGTGTCTGTACATTAAATATAAAAAAAAATACGGGTTTTGATATTTTGGAATGGTTAGGGAATAATTTTGCACGAATCAACACTCCTAGCAACACAAAACTTCAACCTTGCGGAGACATTACTCCATATACTGCATTTTATCTACACCCATATATATACTACAATCAGCCAACTCAACTAGACCCCGGACCCAGATATACGCCGCGGCGGGCGTATAATCTGGGTCCGTTGAGTTGGTCTTACGAATTTTCGATCAGGTTTTCGATCGCGAGTTTAACATTTTTTCTTCATCGGAAAAACGCACAGCGACACTAAAGAAGTTTTCACTTCAAAAAAGTCAATAAATAGTTTTTAGAGTTTTTGCCTGTCTGTGCGTTTGTGCACGCTAATCTCTGAAACGGATTAACCGATTTGAATGCGATTTTCACTCAAGTATTGCAGCAAGCTTCTAGTAACTTTATTGTTGTACGAATACCAGGCGTATGAAGTGGCGGGCTCAGCTAGTAAATATATATACGTATCTACAATCACAAATTAGCGACCCGTTCCCAGCTTCGCACGGATGCTTGCCACCATTACGGTATACTGATAACTGATCTGCCTCCAGGGGCGCATTTAACCTAGTTAGGAGAACACAGCCTTCAGGGATAAAATAGTTATTTTCCTGTATTTAAATAGGGTATAATTTTGATCTAAATTTTACAAAATACTCGTGGCTTCGTCCGAGTATAATTCAGATTGTTTCAAGGTTTAAGGTGGAGACTAACGCTAAATACTAAAAATATCCATTGTTTAATGAAGACGTTACAAGAAATAGACAATACAATTGCTTTGAAAAAATAATAATATTATACTTAAACATGTGAAGAACCAATTGTATTAATTAGAATTTTCGTTAAAGTAATAGAAACTCCACAAAAAAAGTTAGAACACAAGAAGAATTTGACTTTTATTGAAAATTCTCTCGAAAACGGCATATGAATCCTGTACCTATTAATAAGTTAATGTCAGTTTAAAAAATTGTATTAATGGTAAAAACAAAACAAAAAACACCATATTTAGGCCCGTTGAATAGTCTCCGCCGCCAGCGAGTTCTATTGTAAATGTCATTTGCCTAAGTGAAGCCCTTAAGTAAAAATGAAATCTACGTAGCAGTCGTAGCATACCATCTTGACTTTGCACTGCATCTGTGGATTCAGGGTCCGCTTTATATATAATCGTAATATGTCTTTAAAAAGATCAAAAATAACTTGTGTAATAACTTGTATATACTTGTGACGACAAACTTGCTGATTTTCATAAGGATTCATAATTTTGTTGATCATATACGTATGTTAAAAAAAATCATCTAATTATTTTATTTTTTTTTAAAATACAATAAGTATTTTTGTGGTTTAAATATAAGTTTTTGTGGCTCAAATATAGAAGTTAGACATATGCCGTCGAATTTTTGTAGGCATTAATAAGCTCTACAACTTTTCTATAGAAATAAATCAGATATCTCTCACTGTTAGAGCAGCGTTCGAAAGAAACGTTTTCGTCGACTTACATTGCAAATTCGATTGCCACGAAAAAGCCTTGCCATTTTACGGGATAACATATATGCCCATCCTGAAATTATATTCTAACTACTCCTGAAAGATTTTTTTAAATCGGATGAGTAGTTTCGAATATTACTCCTACATACAAAAAATATTATTATAGATAGATCCTTAAAAACGAGTCCTAACTCTCTGATAAATCTAAGAAGAAAATGAGACAGTTAAAATAACAATTAAAAATTAAAAACAAATTAAAATTAAAAATAACAAATGAGACAGTTTAAAATATATGGACGTGTCAACATTCACAAATTAAGCATATTGGGGGAGTGGTAAAGACGCTTGCCTTCCTGTTTCAGGACTCTCGACAGGGCTACTTTGGAAATAAAATTTGGTTCTGGTCTGGATTTCGCAAGTAGTGGCAGGGCATATTGGGTTTCGCAGTCATTTGGACAGCCCGTGTGGCAGTAGTAACTACCCCCTTACAGAAGATCACCGTTAAACAAAAGCACATGTGCTGTTGTGTTTCCGTGAGTGAGTAAGGGATGCCAGATCCCGATTCCCTATCCCCTCCTAATCCCTTAACCTTAATCCTACTGTAGTCGGCAGCGCACTTGCAGTAGCTTTGGCGTTGCTTGTGTTATAGGCGACGGTAGCCTGTCTGCCGATATTAACATTAAAAAAAAAATTACATGCAATCGTCCTTTATATTAACGTGACCAATATGTAAGCAATGTGAGAGCCATACCTCTATCCTCACCTAGTAAATCTGTCTATCTATCTATCTATCCTCTTAGGATAATCGTCGCCCTTTTATACTCATAGACATTTGCATAAAACCTAGTTTTATAGTAAAACAGTCTCCAGGCCTCCCAATAAATAGAGAATTCCATTTATAATAGAAATACGAAACCCTAAAACAGAATACCATTGTAACATTGCTTTTAAGGTTCCACTAAAAACCTCTAAACAAATTCAATTACTCCTATTTGTCAGTCTCTCTTCCAGTGAAGGGCTTTTGTCTCTTGTAGGGGCTTTAATTTGTCTAGATTACTTTATATGCATCTCTCTCACCCGTACTTCTAATTCAATCTTCCGTCTCTATCGGACACGTTAATTGTGTAACAAGCGGCGGGAAACTTCACGGCATTATTAATTAATAACCGGAAAATCAAATAGCAATCAATTAACGTCAGATTATACGGAATGTTCATATGAAGTGCGTTTTTAAAAAAAATGTGTTTACACCAGGCTTAGCATTATTTTTTTTTTAATAATATACATAAACCTTTCTCGTTGATCGCTCTTTCCTTTTAGTGAAAACCGCAACATAAATCATTGAGTGGTTTAGAAAAAGTTGGTGGAGTAATTTTACAACGAGCTGATAAAATATAAGAGCAATATAACGCCTGAAATCTTTATCGCTCTTATAGATTTGCCATTTTTATTTTTAGATGATCCCTAGGTAATAGTACTTTTTTCTGGATGAAAGGTATCCCTATGTCCTTTTCTATAGTATTCCTAACAATGTATGTATATGAAAAATTTCATGATGATCGGTTGAATTGTTAAGGCGTAAAAAGGTAACAGATATAGAGTTACTTTCATATTTATAATATTATATTATAAATATATATAATATTATAATTTATAATATTAGTAAGTATGAATGTATTAGTAAGTAGCTATAATAATAAAACATGAAATCTTTAAGGTTTACATACGCCTAATAGTATCTAATAATGAATCTTGGTGAGGATAGTGTGCCTACTTTTGGGAAAACGAGAACTGGCATAAACTATAGTAGTTCTAAGTATAAAAGACCGTAGGAAAATAGGAATGTAAGGAGCTGCCTGAACAATTTTACAAGAGACCTGATGTGGACTCGCTCGTGTCAGTGAGCTGAGGCTTTGTCTGTGTAATCTATAATATAATAATATATTATTTAATATAATAATAACAATACTATAAAGAGGTAAAGTTTGTTGTTTGTAGGAGATAATCTGATTGATTTCTATAGAAAAGAAATGCAAAGGCAGGGTCAAGTATAAGATGGAAATATTGAATATTAAACGACCAGTCAAATAATTTTTTTCTATGTTGTGTATATTTGACTTTTCTAAGAAAATATGTGTTTCTGTTCTGCATATTTTTTGTTTCACCACTATATTCAATGCCAATTGTTCGTTACTTTAACTAATTAATAAGTGCGGGGTGAGTGTAAATGCCGTGTATGAGCGAAAGAAACGATTTATTTTCACAAACCAAGATGACTGCCAAAATCAACAAACTTGTCCTATGAAACCGTCAAACTTGCCAAAAGTCGTTAAAGATTCCCTTAATGTGTCGCCGGTTCACTGTCGCAAAAGTTCTGAAGAGTCACTTTCGTATCGCTTGTTGTCGCACAACTAACTAACTTGACCGGCCCCACTCTTATTTATACTTGGCGCCAAACGCCGCAATGTATTTCGAATCAGAAAATGTAAACAAGCCATTGAAAGTTCGGGAATGCTATTTCTGTTGAAATGTAAACTCTATGTTGTAAACATAAGGACCAATTTCATTTGACATTAGTCCGAAAGGGGTGTGTCCTTTGACACTAGTCCAACAGGGTGGAACGCTCGAGGATTTCGGCCGGCGCGATCGCTTTTTCCAGAACCTCCCATAATTAGTCGTAACATTATTATGCGCTTTTCCTGTATTTAATGAAATGTTGATTTTCCGTGCCCGGAACAATTTCACCTATTAGAAAACGCCTTAGAAGTAATTGAGAGGCGCTCCCAAGGCACCGACTTCTTTAATGCGTTATTTTTATTTTTACAGGTATTTGCTACTACTACCAAGCATTTACGTGAGTAAAAAAGAAAGAAGCTTATATTGGGGTCTCTTAAAATAGTAATTAATATACTAGCTGACCCGACTATCTTTTCACTGTCAATTTCATGTTGTTTTATATTTATTTGTATTTATTATTATCATGATACAAAATTTTCTATTAAAATGTTATTACATAAGAGTATTTCGAAGGTCACAAATGCCTCGTTAAATACAAAAAATTGAGAAATAGAAACAATTTTTCTATCATCAATAAAATTGTTTGTATTTACAATATTTCTGTTATCATTATTGTATAATGTATATGCATTGTATATTATGTACTGTTTAATATATTATTTCTTAATGTAATATTTAATATTAAAAGCGTTACCTGGATTTTAAGTTATTTTGATTAATGAATTTATTAATTTAGTGTCCAATTCGTTCACCAGACTTAAATTGGGATTAAATGTGAATACACTTTCCTGCCATAGGAGTTCTTAACAACAGTTACTACCAATTTATTTTCTAACTTACTTCTAGTTTCATAGGGTTCATTTGCTGTTTGTACGGTATTATTAAAAATATCTTCTTTTAGTAAACAGTGCAAAACGCTTAAACCAACTTTATGCTACTCTTACTGATATTGCATTAGGTCCATAAACGTCACAATTTTTTTTCGCGGCTTTTCCCTTTTTTTTATAGAATTTTTTTATAAAAATGCTCACAAAATAATGCTATACATATATGTCAAAATAAATTTAATTACGACTAAGTTAAGCACCTATCGGACTATTAAAAATGAACCTAAATTGTTCAATATTCTCGTATCCCACGATTCATACACAATTTACAAACCATCAAGTCCTATTGGAATAATAATTATGTAGATTTTTTTATTACACCTGCTAGTGAGCACAAGTGAGCAGTTATTTTCATCTCTGAACACGTTTGAACGCTGAACAACTGGATATTGTACCTAAATAGAATGTGGACAGGGGGTTCTGAATCTCGGATTACCTAATACCGCACATCACTCAACTGTCGCTGAAAGGACACACAAAGTACGAAGAGTGGTTAGGATGGAGACAGACTATTGAAAATTGAGGCGACCTAATATCTAATGTCTAAGGATAATATTGATATCACATATATGAATATCTGTCATTGATATTAGAATAACTGCTTAGTAGTGGCAGGGCACACTGCGTTTCGCAGTCATTTGAGCAGCCCGTCTGGCGGCAGTAATATAGGTACACAATATACACACTAACATACGTCTCTTCTTGATATTTTATTTAATGTTTTTAATTATCATGTTCATATCTATTTTTAATATAAAAAGGAAGTCCGTTAAGCATATGTTTTACTCTTTGTGTTATGTATTTACTTGTGTTCTATTTTTCAAAAAATTAAGTTTTAATTAAAAAAAAGAGATATAAATAATGTAACCTTGACGAATATCAACTACAGATTATAATAAACAGAATAACCAAATAGAGAAGCGTTTCTTGTATGCAAAGATCTATCTAACTAGATGTACGAATATTCTATGGTTCATTCTTTGATTTTCAGTGGCATTTCGCAATCATTTGAACTTCCCATCAGGGCCCTAATTCTCTAACGCCACTTAGCGATTCCTTACTTCGAAACCACGTCAATTACTCAAACTGTCACGACATCTGCTAAAAACTTATTCTCTATGACATGTTGCACGAAATGAACGGGGAACGGCGCGGTTTGAACTGTCAAAAATACCACGCTTTAAAACGCCGCGGAATCGTGTGTGAATTTGTTAAATCAAGTGCATTGCATAGTGTTTTTCTGCAAATTTAATTAAAATCCACACCAACGGTAAGAAATAATTGTTTATAGATTATTATATTATATAAAACATCGTTTTACTTAACAAGATTTTAAAAAGTAAATAAACATTCAAACGGTAAACAGCTTCAGCTGGGTTAACGTCATTACGTCATAGAGCAAAGTAATATTAAAATATGAAATGGATCCTGTGCTGGCAGTCCGATTGTCAAATAAATACAATTGTGTACTGTGGTTTCTGTGAAATCGTAAGGTGCCAAGATAACATGTCTTGGGGCATACAGAATAGAGACATTTCAATTCATTGACAAGACAAGTTAATATATTGACGTGTTTTCGCAAGAGTAAGACTTAGCGTGTAATCATAGTTGCGATACAGAATCAGGGCCCAGGGCCCTAATTCTCTAACGTCACTTAGCGATTCCTTACTTCGAAACCACGTCAATTACTCAAACTGTCACGATATCTGCTAAAAATTTATTCTCTATGACATGTTGCACGAAATGAACGGGGAACGGCGCGGTTTGAACTGTCAAAAATACCACGCTTTAAAACGCCGCGGAATCGTGTGTGAATTTGTTAAATCAAGTGCATTGCATAGTGTTTTTCTGCAAATTTAATTAAAATCCACACCAACGGTAAGAAATAATTGTTTATAGATTATTATATTATGTAAAACATCGTTTTACTTAACAAGATTTTAAAAAGTAAATAAACATTCAAACGGTAAACAGCTGTCAGCTGGGTTAACGTCATTACGTCATAGAGCAAAGTAATATTAAAATATAAAATGGATCCTGTGCTGGCAGTCCGATTGTCAAATAAATACAATTGTGTACTGTGGTTTCTGTGAAATCGTAAGGTTCCAAGATAACTTGTCTTGGGGCATACAGAATAGAGACATTTCAATTCATTGACAAGACAAGTTAATATATTGACGTGTTTTCGCAAGAGTAAGACTTAGCGTGTAATCATAGTTGCGATACAGAATCAGGGCCCTGGCGGCGGTAACTACCCCCTTACAGAAGACCACCGTGAAGTAACATCACGTGTACCGTTGTGACTCCGTGAGTGAGTAAGCGATGTCAGAGCCCATTTACCTATCCCCTCGCAATCCCTTATCCTTAATCCTACTGTAGTCGGCAGCGCACTTGCAGGACATGTGGCGTCTGTGAGTCAGAGCTCATTTACCTATCCCGATGCCAGAGCTCATTAACATATCCCCTCGCAATCCCTTATCCTTAATCCTACGTAGTCGGCAGCGTACTTGCAGCACCTGTGGTGTTGCTTGTGTTATAGGCAACGGCAGCCATCTACCATCAAGTGTACCGTCAGCCTGTCTGCCGGTCTTAATATATAAAAAAAAATAAGTAAGTAAACTATTCTTTTCACATATTTACTTTGTCAAATGTAACATTGGCAATCTTGTTGATCGCGTATCGAATGGAAATTAAACTAATTGTAATGCCTTTGAGACTTCACTACGCAGAGACTAACGCAACACTACGATTTTATTTCTATAACTTGTATCATCGCATGTATCGTTTCGTGTGAACAAGACTTTATTTTAGGTTTAAATAATATGCGCCCAATTTGGTTAGAATATTGCACAGTTGCACTGCGTCGCGACAGAGCTTCCGGAGTATGTAAATGTCTTTATAAGTTATAATGGACTTTTGCCGGACACGACTTTTCAACACGACTTGTATATGTGTATACACTATACGTACGATGTTCACCCTTTTCAAAACTCTTCAGACTTTATATATAATTTTGTAAGTAAAACTTTGGGACCTCGTACAATGAACTGTGAAACATTAAAAGCAGAGTTTCACAAAAACTATCTAAAATGGTCTAAAATAATAACGATTCGAAGAAAAAACCGCGAAATATATTCAGAATACTTGAATACCATGCGTAAGAAGTCGCGGGCATAGCTAGTTATAAAATAAAGTTGCTTTCTGCACCTGTATATTTCTCCGATAATTTCTACTAATGCATCCAACAGAAGCAGAAAAGAGTTGCATTGGGGGCGGGTCGCTATTAACTAAATAAATATAATTAAGAATGTAAACTTTGTTAAGAATGCTCTGTTCTAGGGTTCCCGGGTTCGATTTCCGGCAGGGTCAACTTTGAAAAATCAACTTTTGAAATTTGGCTCTGGTATGGATTTGGAAAGTAGTGGCAGGGCACACTGCGTTTCGCAATATTTGGGCAGCCGTCCGGCAGTAACCCATTTCCCTATCAACAAACAAACCTACAAACAAACAAACAAACCTACTTTCACTTTTATAATATTAGTTGGGAAGTTAGAATTTCTCTGAATCTGTTTCCTAGACTTATTTCGCTCTAAATCTGTTAAATCATCCTATAATCCAAGATTACCCAAGATCACTCCAAGATTATGTATATTACTATTTTTAATAATATACGTATAAAGCTATTTACCCATAAGAGCCCATTTTCCTATCCAATCCCTTATCCGTAATCCTACTGCAGTCGACAGCGCACTTGCAGCAGCTTAGGCGTTGCTTGTGTTATAGGCGGCGGTAGCCATCTACCATCAAGTGGACCGTCAGCCTATCTGCCGACCTTAACATAAAAAAAACAGGCTTTTTAAAAAGAAACACCTTAAATGGTTAGTTGTATCTGATGCTTTCTGCGCACACTTCTAAGTCAGATAAGAGAATTAATTACTGACTGATGAGATCTCAAAGGTTTTTTAAAAAACAAGATAGGCGTCAATGCATTATAGTGGATGTTAATTAATTATAAATCGTTTGACAATATAATTGGGTACTTTATACATTTAATTATTGAAGCCGATCGTTGAGACATTTCTCGGGTTTATCGCGCGTGACGAAGCAAAGTCCTTGACACTGTCAACGCCCCCTGTCTGGCACTTTTCCTTCGAGATACTTTCACAATATCTCCCCTTCGGGTACGCGGAAAATGTTTAAAGTATTTTCGATGGATGTGTTGGTTTATATGTTGACATTATGGATAGGCTTTATACGAGATTCAACTCCGCACGGATTCATTCACAAGTTACAATTTCTTTTGTGAATATTGTTTTTATTTGTGTGTTCCATCTTCTCTATATCTTCTATATATATAAAAATGAATCCCCATTTCCCTTGGTCACGGCATCACGCGTGAACGGGTAGATCGATTTTAATTCGGTTTTCACTAATGGCAAGAGGGTTAAACGGGGAATGTTTTAGTATATAAAATTTGTACCACGGGCGAAGCCGGGGGCGGGCCGCCAGTCTCTATATATAAAAATGAATCCCCATTTCCCTTGGTCACGGTAGACCGATTTTAATTCGGTTTTCACTAATGGAACGAAGGATAAATGGGGAATGTATATATATATATATATATATATTGCACCCCGGGCGAAGCCGGGAGCGGGTCGCTCGTAAACATATAAAAATATTTCACGTATTGAAATACAAAATTATGTTAAGAGAAAGAAATGAATATATCATATCTTGAAAAACCTAGCAATATTAGTAAACGGGAAAGTAATCGTTTGTATTTTTCTTACAAAATAATATTAACAAATGGAAATCAGAAAGAATCAGCTATCTAATATTTTATATAAGTATATTTTGATTCCTTTTCCTCAAACCTTGTTTAAAAACTAGCTGAACCCGTAACTTCGTACGAGTGGTATTCGGTATAGCGAGTAACTTTTTTGTTTTAAAGCGATTGGAACGAAACAAACCACAATGTTACGGGAATCTTGCTACAATACATCAGTGTAAACCGCATTCAAATCGATAAAGACGTTTCAGAGATTAAAGTTCACAAACGCACAGACAAACAGACAAAAATCTAAGAACTATTTTTTTGACCTCGTTAACGTGTCAAATTACGTATACAAATTGTTTTTTGAAAAATCTTTAATGTACAGACATGGCACGTTTACGATTTTATAATATGCATATGTCATGTATATATGTAAACATATTTTCTTTACATATATATATGTAAAGAAAAGATGTCATCAACACAAATAAAACATCCTTCTTAACTATCTTATATAAAATTTTTGTTCACATTTCATATTTAGATAGATAATAAAAAGTTTCGTAGGAAAAACGACGTCAAAAAAATATTATTCTAATTTTATTGCATCTATGATTGTATTACGCTTTATCGCGCGTAAGAGTTGAAAAAACTTGTTCAGCCGCCAGTCAGTTGTTAGGCAACAGTTAGTCAACATGTTTAAAAGCATAGAATCATAAACTGAATCCAATCCTGTAGTAACTGTGAAAAGGTTCACAGGCGTTGTGACTGTTCAAATGAATGACCACATTCGGATGTGGCTTTCCGAAACCGCTTATTAGGGCGGGCGGTTTCGTCCGTTCCTATTTGTCGATGTTTGGATTTCAATCTTGACTTTGATTTGTGTTTCGTTTCCTTTTATGTGAACTTTCTTATTAACTTCTGTTTCTACAAATCGAAATGATTGAAAACGTGAATATGTGATTTGAAAAGGGAATATGCACATTTTTAAATATTTTTTATACGATAGGTTTATACGATTCCGTGGAAATGGAAATTGGCGAAATCACTGAGCAACGACTCAATATCAAGTTTTTGGTAAAGCTTGGAAAAAAATTCCCAAGAAATTACGGATATGTTGAGGGCCGTTTATGCTGAAAGTGCTCTGAAGAAAACACCAGTTTTTAAGTGGATAAAGCGTTTTAAAGATGGCCGAGGAGATGCCAAGGATGATGCAACTCTTGTGTTGATGAAAACTTTGATCGTATGAGATCACTTGGTCTTACTAATCATCGAAAAACTGTACAGATGATACCTAATTAACTTAGGTAAATCAACAGTGCACACAATTCTATATGGTTAAAAAAAAAACTCTGTGCCAAAATCGTGTCCAAGCTGCTGACGTCGGATTAAAAGTTGGAAAGGGTTAAGTGTGTTACTGACTGGAAAAATGCTGATGAAAGCGATGATGTATTCTTAAGAAGGGTGATAACTGGTGATGAATAATTGTTTTACGAGTTTACGCAAAGCAAAGAGTGGAAAAAAACCAACCCGGGACAAAAAACGAAGAAAAAGTAGATTGAAAATCAAAGATCATGTTATTGGTTGTTTTTTTATTTATTTTTATATGTAAGTTGTTCACCATGAATTCGTTGCTTAAGGGCAAACAGTAAATGCTGCCTTCTACATTACGATTCTCAAGCGCTTGAGAGGTCGCTTACGTCATGTACAACCAAATTTGACTCAAGACGACGACGGGTGGATTCTTCACAATGACAATGCACTTGCCCATTTAGCGTTTATTATCCGTAAATTTTTGACGAAAAATTTATCACTATCCTTAAACACCCTCATTACAAGAAAGCGAGAGCTCGGGATAGTTAGTCTGTCTTGCTATTCCTATGCTTACCAGGTTTCGTAGCTACTTCGTAGCTGTTGTATCAGGTGTATCTTGTTAAATTGTTGTCGAGTCTCAAAAAAGTAGTTGTTGGTACACTTCATAAAAAAAAATACAAAAGCTAAGTACTAGTATTAACACAAGAATGACACCGTATTCTCTTGACCGTGTTTTCAGTATAAATAAAAGTAAGAGCAGAGGCGGTCGTTTGAAAACTTGCCAAATGCTTCTCTCGATTAATGCTCCATAATATCTTCTCCTCATTAGTGAGAAGACTCTATTATAACTAATGTTAATGGCATTTTTTTGACCCAGTAACAAAATAGTAGGTAACCCTCTTTTTCTTTTACGTTTGCCGTAAACTATTCCCTAGCCGGGAGCATTCGTCTGTAACCTAACGTTACAGATTACATCAATGAGGTAGGAGAACCAAGCATTACAATATGTAACCTGTAATGTAACATCAATTGTAATTGACCGTGTCGCGGACACCTGTATTTCGTCGCTTTGAAATAATTCATGTGCATTTTTTTTATATCTAATTAATATTGTCGCGCACACCATAACGATCGCTTCGTTGTTTGCCATTGCAGAATCAACTAAAATAAACAAAATCGTATATGAAATGTTATAAAAAGCGAATGTTCGTCAGTCAGGGAGGCAGTATTTTAACATAATGCCCAAAATCCAATCGAAGGCGAATGCTCCCGGTGAGGGAGTAACTTAAATAGACATAACAAGCAAGTTTTTGTCTGATGTAGGGCTTAATATCTTAATCAAGAGTGTAAGATCTATACAATAAAGGCGTCGTTGTCAGAGAGAGCATTTCCCTATCCCATTCTGATCCATTATCCTACCAAGGTCCGGCATCAATGGCGTTGCTTGTGTGAATAGGCGACCGTAGACTACCTTCAACTGAACTGTAAAACCGACCTTTACCTAAAAAACTTATTCATAATAGGCGATGGACTGGAAACACCCACTTTCAGGTATTAGAAAATCTGTTAGATACCAAATGAGGATATAATATAAATATAAATAACATATAAAACGATGCTTGACTGCCATTTCTATGCAACAAACACCTTGTCTTTTCGGCAAGGTTTCTCCTGATCTTACTTTAAGCCTTGGCATTGCTTGTGTTATAGATCAACTTGACGATAGGTTGGTACCGTTGCGACTGTACCCACCTATAACCCCACCCCCCTTTTTTAAGTCTAGGTGTCTGTTAACCTAGACAAAAAAGGGGGTAAATTTTTGTGTAGACATTTAGGCACCTATGGTATGTCGGTCTTGAGTCAATATTTCAATTAGTTATTTAACACTAGCGACCAACGTGGCCAGAGTTTTTTTTTCACAAAGCGGGATTTTGAAACTTTTTGAGTAAAAAAAAGCGGGATTTTTTCTTCGAAAACAGGATATAGTAAAAAACCGTACATAAAATCAGATTTTAAGAATTAATTTTATTATAGACTAGCGACCCGCCCCCGGCCTTGCCCGGGGTGCAATTTTTATATATATGAACATTCCCCGTTTATACCTTTTTCCATTAGTGAAAAACGAATTAAAATCGGTCTACCCGTTCACGCGTGATTCCGTGACCAAAGGAAATGGGTATTCATTTTTACATATATAAGACTAGCGACCCGCCCCCGGCTTCGCCTGAGTTGCAATTGTTATATATATGAATATTCCCCATTTATCCCTCTTTCTATTAGTGAAAACCGAATTAAAATAGGCCTACCCGTTCACGCGTGATGCCGTGACCAAGGGAGATGGGAATTCATTTTTATATATAGAAAAGATATGTTTGGATAGATATACATAGATTTGAGAAAGTTATTGAAATCAGTAGGTACGTCTTAACAAAGCTGTCCCCCTAAAGTATACAAACGCAAGTCTTAATTGGAAAGGCAGACTAGTGTGGACGGCGTTAATTAAAACCTTATCTAAATCAACTACGTCAGCGCATCTGACTGAAAGCAGGGTCAGAGAAAATGTAAACAAAATGTGTCTGGATTCACATTGTAAATGTACAAACAATTGCATGTGATTCCATGCTACCCACGCCTTCGTCTTAGCTCTACGAATATTGTGCTCGGAAGCGCACAATAACAACTTTCATCTTTTCTCTTCTGTTACTTTAGTCCGTCTACTTACGTTAAAATTACTCGCTTTGGCTTTTAAGAAAACCATTTCCTATTTCAGACTGAAATATGCATTAGTAGATAAAACTAATATTTATTTACTAGCAACCCGCTCCCGGCTTCGCACTCGTGCTTTTTTAATTACATTAGTGAAAACCTTATCAAAATGCGTTGGGTTGTTTAGAAGTTAGAGGAGAAACAGGCAAAAGCGGACAGAGAATTTTTTTTAATGTTAAGATCGGCATTAGTGAAAACCTTATCAAAATCCGTTGGGTTGTTTAGAAGTTAGAGGAGAAACAGGCAAAGGCGGACAGAGAATTTTTTTTAATGTTAAGATCGGCAGACAGGCTGACGGTCCACTTGATGGTAGGTGGCTTCCGTCGCTTATTTCGCTTTTTCAACGCAGGCTCAGCTAGTATGTGTATAAAAAAAGTATTGAAAACGCTCCAGAGACATTAATTAATTGGTTCGATTCGAATGATGAACTCATTGTAATAATTCCCTAAAACAAATAGTTTACTAATAGAAAACTCCCCTTTACGAGTATCGGTTAACTAACTGAACTCCCACATAACATTGGACTTAAATGACGACGCAGTATAAGGAACAATGGCAGGAACCCAAGACAGGGGCTGGGTTTTTATGTAGCTTGTAATGATAATAATTTGTCTTCCACCTTGTCTCAACCAGATCTTGAAACAGTATCTTTGAATAATGTTAGCCGACCACTCTGTCTGTGACATAGAGATTCCATTGTTGTTAAATTAGAAGATTGTTTTCGAAATAAGTTTCGATATAAGAATTGGATTACTGTAAAGAAATTTTTCTGTTCGAACAAAACTCTGAGATTTTTGATTACTTATTTAAATAATTTATTTCTGTAATACAAAACTTATACTGTATTAAATAGTTATGCGTCACGTACCCATGGTACATGTACGAACGGATGCATAACTGCTGACTCGTAGTTGTAGGAACAAGCCACCTGCGTGTGGGCGAGCGTTCCAACGGACGCGACGAGACAAGAGAACAAAGACAGTCTCGCATCGACCGTCATAGTAATAAGTTTAGTTTTAATTAATATTATATTACGGTCCCAAAATAGACCATTTTATATTATTTTATATTATTAAGTATTCAGGTCAAACTTAGACCAATTATAATAAATAAATAAAAGAAATTAAATCTTTTAAAAAGATCCCCGAGCGCCTCGCCGACTTGACTGGCGCAGCCGGTAGGATTTCGGCGCGAATCGTAACACATAAATCGGTTAGTTCGCGAACGTTTCAACGTTTTTACCGGAATCCTCGAACCAAATAAATACGTCAACGCGACCAGCAAAGGGACCACCGACATACATCGCTACCAGAGACGCACATCGCTCTACAGCAGCTTAGAACAGAAGAGATGAGACCAGGTGGATGGTGAGTAGACCTCTTCGCTATCCTTCCCTATCCGTCTTTTCCCGTTCGCTGTTATTAGTATAAGTTAAAATTTAGTGATAAAATATTGTAATTGATTTTTACATTTAACTTTAAAATTTTTTTCGTACAACACTTATATTGTATAATTTTAATTGTTTTTGATTTAATTGTGTGTTTAATCCATAAGAAAATTTTTAATTAGTAATACTAAGTAATCCATAAGTAAATTTTAATTAGTGATTTGTGTAATATTATAATAATATAAAAATGTCGTTGCCCAACGCGCCCTCTAGTGCCCAAATTATTAGTGAAAGCGTAAAATTAATTCCCACATTTTCGGGAGAAACCAGATTACTAAGCCTATTTCTACGAAAGTGTGAATATGTCATAATTAAAAACCAAGGGAATCAGGAACAAAATGCATATTTGATGCAATGTCTCACAAGTAAACTCACTGGCGACGCAGCCGCCCTTATTAGCGAAAGATCAGACATAGAAACATGGGAACCATTAAAAAACTTATTAATACAACATTTCGGTGACCCACGAAGTGAAGAGTGTGTAGCTATCGAATTAGAAACTATGAAAATTAAAAATAACGAATCGTTTTTAGACTTCTGTGGCCGCATCCAATCCGTTAGGTCAATTTTATTTGCCAAAGTGAATCAATTAACAGACAAAAACCTAATCAAGGCCAAACATACAATTTACGATAACACAGCCCTTAACATATTCTTATACAATTTACCCGAAAACATGGTTAGAGTAGTACGATTAAAAAATCCAAATTCCTTAGAGGATGCATTAAAGTACGTGTTAGAAGAAGTAAATTTCCAGGAGCAGTATAATCTCCGCAGTAAAATGTATTCCGCTATTAAACCGCCCTCAGCAACTACACAGTCAAATTTTAATATGCCCACGCCAATGCAACAACAGTATAAATTCGGTATACCTAATAAAACCCAGTTTGGAAATAGAATAAACTCCAATCCACATGTTAACCCCCAAAACTATGCACGCCCACAATTCGGCTATAGACCCATCTATAGTATACAACCCCAACATCATGGTTTTCGCCCAACCATAAATGGACAACCACAACATTTTGGCTACCGCCCACAAATTAATGGACCACAGCAACATCATGGTTTCCGCCCAACCATAAATGGACAACCACAACATTTTGGCTACCGTCCACAATTTAACGGACCACAACAACATTACGGTTTCCGACCCACCATCAATGGGCAACCCCAACAATTCGGCTACCGCCCAAATTACAACAAACCCCTTCAGACAGCTGATGTGTCCATGAGGACAGCACCACCTGCCAAACCTTCTCAAGCTTTTGGACTGAACGAAATCCAAACCCACGATTACAATGACTATAACACCTATTACGACGAATACGCTGACGAATACTATAACGACTTTAATACTTATGACTATAATTTCGAGGAGTACGACTACAACAATACGGAGACGGAAGATCATCCAGATCTAAGGGAACAAAAACCATTAGATGACCCTCAAAATTTTCCCGTTGCTTTAACGCAGCACCACCCGAAATAGTACACTTAAATTGTAGCATTAATCATTTGCCTCACATATATATCCCGGAATTAAACTCAAAGTTCATGATAGATACAGGAAGTATGAGATCCTTCCTTAGTCCTAGAATAGCCGAGAAGTTCTATAACAATTTCCAACATTATGAACCATTCGAGGTAGTTAGTACTCATGCTAAAAGCCAACACAACGTAGTAGCACATATACCACTACCACCCACTTTCAATAGTACTGACTATCACAAATTCTATGTGTACGACGTAGACGCCCGTTACGAAGGACTGATAGGTAGTGATTTGCTAAAACAACTACGTGCAACCATAGATATGGAGCACCAAGTCCTTTCGACATTAACGACTAAAATTCCCATAATTTACAGACTACCCTTACAAATCCGTCTAGAACCCCGTACAGAAGCACGCGTAAAAATTCCCACTAATTTAATGAATGGCGAAGCTTTATTAGGATATAAAGAATTCTGTGAAGGCGTTCGAATGCCTTCCGCTTTAGTAAAATGCTTAAACGGTTATGCAACCACAGTTATACAAAATACAACCCCTTATCATATTGCCTTAAAAGTTACTGGCCCATTTAAGGTGCAAAGGTACGAAGGTCAGAACATTAAAGTGAATACGTGCAGGATAGATGATTATAGGATAGAAAAAGTTTTAGAAGAAAATTTATCAAAATTACGATTAGATCATATGAATGAGGAAGAACGAATGAAAATTAAAAACATCTGTAATGAGTACAAAGACATATTCTATAGTGAGCATTTACCCTTAACTTTCACTAATCAGGTTAAACATAAAATACGAACAACAAATGAAGATCCTATATATATAAAACCGTATAGACAACCCCCCGCACAAGCTATGGAAATTAGGAACCAAGTAGAAAAGTTACTAAAAGACAACGTTATCCAGGAGTCACATTCCCCATGGAGTGCACCCGTACATCTGGTACCAAAAAAACTTGACGCAACCGGTGAACAGAAATTCAGGATGGTAATAGACTATAGACGCTTAAACGACATTACTATTGACGACAAGTATCCACTCCCTAACATAACCGACATTTTCGACAAACTAGGAAAAAGTACTTACTTTACAGTTTTAGATCTGGCAAGTGGATATCATCAAATAGAAATTGAAAAAGAAGATTCACCAAAAACCGCATTTTCTACCCAATTTGGACATTACGAATTTCTTAGGATGCCTTTTGGTCTAAAGACAGCACCCGCAACTTTTCAAAGAGCGATGGATAATGTGTTAAGAGGCTTACAGGGTATCCATTGCTTAATATATTTAGATGATATAATTATCTTCTCTTCTAGTCTAGAAGAACACATTAATAAATTACGAGCCGTATTTGACAGACTCAGACAGACAAACCTAAAAGTACAATTAGATAAATCCGAATTCCTTTGCAAAGAAGTAAACTACTTGGGACATAACATTACATCAGACGGACTAAAACCTAACACTGATAAAATTGACGCTATTATGAAATATCCACTACCCAAAACGACCACTGAAATAAAAAGTTTCCTTGGATTAATCGGTTATTACAGAAAATTTATCAAAGACTTCGCAAAAATTACTCAACCTATGACGAAACGACTCAAAAAGAATTCAAAATTGACGATTGACCAAGACTATATAAATTCATTTGAAAAATGTAAAGAACTCTTGACAAACGCACCTTTATTACAGTATCCCGACTTTACAAAACCATTTATACTAACCACTGATGCCTCCAACTACGCATTGGGAGCCGTTCTTTCACAAGGATCTATTGGTAGTGATAGACCAATAGCTTACGCAAGTAGGACCTTGAACGATTCCGAAACACGCTATAGCACTATTGAAAAGGAACTGTTAGCCATAGTATGGGCTGTCAAACATTTCAGGCCATATTTATATGGTAATAAATTCATAATATACACCGATCACAGACCGTTAGCATGGTTAGACTCGTTGAAAGAACCAAATACAAAATTAACTAGATGGAAATTAAGATTAGGCGAATACGATTTCAAAATTCAACATAAGAATGGGAAACAAAATACTAACGCTGATGCATTATCAAGGATTCGTTTAAATGCTATCGACAAAAGTGATGGAGACTCAATGATAGTGAACCTTGATAACGACACAACTGACCGTCCTGACTCCCCCATTACTTTATCATCTGACGACAAGTCCCTAGAAGAACACCATAAAGTAGACAGACGATCCCCATATTCAATCCCCTCCGCGGATAGCGAGACGTTGACAGCTTCAGAAAGATCAACTACGTCAAGCACCGCAACAGCTCATTCCGCTGACGATATGGATACCGACGGCATACCAATTCTACATGAAGCTATCGATTCTAAACCTAACCAAATACTAATTCATACGTGGTTCAAAAACGAACTCAGTGTAAAAGATTTGTCGCACTCTAAACAGAAAATTTTAGAAGTCCATTTACCCACAAATAATCCTGACTTAGTAAAACAATTTTTGAAAAGTTATATTAGACCTAAATTAAAATATTTTATTTACTTTGAAGACCCCGAACACCGACGACAATTTACAGGAACTATAATAAAATTATTTCGTAAAAACTCTGTAAAAATTTTTGAATGCACTGAACGAACTATAAGCATAATCGATGAACAAGAACAACGCGAGATTATAACAAAATATCACCAAGGCAAAACCTGCCATCGTGGTATCAAGGAGACAATAGCACACTTACGACGCGTATTCTATTGGCCCAACATGGAACAAACTGTGTCCGCCGTAATTAACGCCTGCGAGACATGTAAAAAAATGAAATACGACCGTAGACCATATAAACCCAAACTACAGCTCACACAAACTCAAACAGCACCGTTTCAAGAAATATTCATGGATATTTTCACCATAGAGAACAAATATTATCTCACTATCGTAGACGCCTTCAGTAAGTTAGGTCAAGCGATTGAGATAGATAACCGTTCCACCCCTGAAGTCGTACGAGCTCTTATTAAATACTTTTCTTTTTATGGCGTACCCAGAAAAATAAGTTGCGACCCGGCTACCGAATTTAATAATGAATTACTAAAAGAATTATTAACGTTATACAAAATTAGTTTACACATAGGTACACCTAACAACTCGAATTCTATGGGTATTGTAGAAAGATTCCACTCTACAATTATCGAAGTATATCGATTGGCCAAATATGAGCAAAAACGCACTGACGCTGCCTCCGTAATGACTTACGCGATAATGGCGTATAATCATACGATACATAGCGCCACTTCTTTAACACCATTCGAAGTAGTATTCGGACATACTGAGTCGAATGATGTTTTTAACACAAATTTTGAAAAAGCTTACACTCAACAATTAGTTAGAGAACATGCAAAAAGAACACGTATACTTTATAAAAATTTAACAGACAAACTATTGACAGACAAGACATTAAGAACAGACAAGACAAAGGGAGAAGAAAACATTGACCTTCCTGTAGGGCAGACAGTATTTATAAAAGATATAAATAAAAGAAAAAGTAAAGATAAACCGCGATATAAAAGGGCACAAGTTTCTGGCAACACTCAACGTAATGTAGTACCTATCGAAATGGGTACTAGGCCCACCATCACACATGTAAAAAACATAAAACGTCCTCCACAGGTACATCGTGCTGATGGCCCACGCCGTCATAGTGCAGGCCCATCAACTTCAAAAGATTGAGAAGAACCCCGGTATATTACCAATCAGGGAAGGGACAGCGTATGTTAGTTATGATAAATGGACCATAATAAAGAAACTGAATTTAAAATCAGTCGGAGAAGATTTGTACGTAAATATTAACACATTTCACAACCTGAAAGTAATAGTTGATTCTCACTTGAACAAAAGCATTATATCACAGTTCCTAACTAGTAAAATGCAAGTAGAATATATACTAAAATTAACAGTAGAAAGATTTAAGCAACTAATGCCGCAAAGTAAATTAAAAAGAGGACTTTTCAACCCTATAGGCTCCTTAGTTAAAGTAATTACAGGAAACATGGACAATGAAGATGCAGTTAAACTTGATAATGTAATTAAAGAATTAAATAGTGGACAAAATTATGTAAGCAAAAGATTAACTCTTGTGACTGAAACGATGGCTACCCTATCTAGCTCAATGGTAAACATATCTAACAACCTCATGCAACTAAGTAAATCAGTAAACGAAATTAACATTGTGATAAACGAAATTAAACTAGAATTACACATTAGTCACATAATTGAAATATACAATTTGATTTTACATAATTTTCAGATTATTTATTCTATGTTAGATGAGGTTGAAACCGCCATAGCCTTCAGCAGGTTAGGTATTTTGCACCAATCTATAATAGACTCGAATGAACTGCTAAATTTATTAAAATTTGTACAAAAAAGTGACAAACTTGTGTATCCAGCAGAATCAGAAAATTTAGTTAAGTTAGAGCAAACTATTGTATTAAAATCTTACCTTAAAAATTGTGAAATTGTATTTATTATGGAAATACCATTAGTTAAGAAAGAAAGTTATTTTTACTATAAAATTGTTCCTTTACCCGTTACTCACCCTTTAACAGACCAATCCATTATAATAATGCCTCGTTACCCATACCTAATTGCGAAGGGGTTGAAAGCTTTATCATTAAATTCTCCATGTCAAAATATAAATGAAGAACTTTACTTGTGCAACGAGCAACAAACTCTTCTATCCGCCGAAGATAACTGCATTATCGACCTCATGAAGTATTCCATGAACGCATCCTGTCATCAGATTCCAGTGGACTTCGAAAATGTGAAGATAGAGTCAATACAGCCTGACAGATGGATGATATATTCCAAATTACAAGTTGAACTTTCCCGATTCTGCGCGAACGAGATTATACACTATACCTTGAAAGGAACGTACATATTAACCATCGATGACGCGTGTGAATACAAAATTTCTGAATATTGTCTGAAGAAACATCGTTATAATAACCAATCTATTATTGTACCAAAAATTCCTTTGTTAAATATTCCTGAAAATCTGGAAACGCCAATCGTTCGAAATCCAGTAAAACTAGATGGTGTCGAATTAGGAAATCTGCAAATGATGTCGTTTGCTCTACGAAACAGTGATCAATTCAGTGAAAAATCTAATAACAGTGTAGTGGTGACGAACAGTATTAGTGTATGGACAATTTCATTATATGTAATCGTAACTATAAGTCTTTTGTCATTGTTAATCTTTAAGAAATTCATGTTTATCTTAAGTTTGTTTAAGGGTCGAAATTATCCTCGAGAACAACCCTCAGATAATTTCGATCTAAGGGAGGGAGGAGTTATGCGTCACGTACCCATGGTACATGTACGAACGGATGCATAACTGCTGACTCGTAGTTGTAGGAACAAGCCACCTGCGTGTGGGCGAGCGTTCCAACGGACGCGACGAGACAAGAGAACAAAGACAGTCTCGCATCGACCGTCATAGTAATAAGTTTAGTTTTAATTAATATTATATTACGGTCCCAAAATAGACCATTTTATATTATTTTATATTATTAAGTATTCAGGTCAAACTTAGACCAATTATAATAAATAAATAAAAGAAATTAAATCTTTTAAAAAGATCCCCGAGCGCCTCGCCGACTTGACTAAATAAATAACAGTATGTGTTATATCGTTCGCATATAGACATAAATAAGAGTTGTTATTTGTTTACTTACTTAGCTGCGCCCGCGACTTATTAAATGAGTTATAACGCCTGATATCTTTATCGTTGTAACGACGGTGGCGCCATCACAGTTGAAGGTGGTTGAAGACAGTGGCGCCGAATTTTTTATATTTTTGAACGATTTTTCGGGGAACTAAAATTTTTTTTCATTACCTGAATTAAAAAATCTATATTTTAATTCAGGTAATGAAAACTATCTTTGTGTCAAATTTCATCCAAATCCGTTCAGGCGTTTTTGTTGTATAATGTTATTAGTAGGATCATTAATCTTATTAATTATTAATCTGATTTAAATTAATAAGATTAATTTTAACTATGCAATAATTAAATAATATTTTAATTATTGCATAATTAAAATTATAACTAAAAAGGCTTATAACTGATTATACGCGTCCTGAGTCATCGTTACAAATTATTGTAACAACTAGACTATGATACATCTTGACGACGATAGAATATTCTATCGGCTGTACAATGTGCGGAGTTCATAGGCATTACTTGAGTACATAAGGTGCCGCTGTGAACTTTGGAACAATGTCCCTTCTGAGATGTTTCCATCTAGCTTCTTCAGTATAGGATTTTTTGCAGGGTTGGCAGTACACCTGCTTTCTACCCTGGTGTTGCTTGTGTCGTTGGGCGTCTGTGATCATCTAATATCAAGTGGTCCGTCAGCGGGCCTGCGACTCTTTATAATATATAAATAAATAATGATCGAATTGATATAGAAGCAATAAATTTCCCATAAAATTTGAGACATCTAAGAGTGATAGTTTCAAAATATTACATGTCATTTATCTTTACTTTAGCTTCAGCACGCTTTCCAATAAGATCAACAGATGCGCATATAAAAACTTTGACAATAATGACCCGAAGTCCAGAGGTTTTGCGGAATGATAAACGACACAAATGTGGAAGCGACTCGTGACGACGAAGACGAAGACTTATATCAAAAAGTGCGGTTTAAGTCATAAGCAACTGTTCTAAAAAGTATGTGTTATAGCTCCATTTGAGAAAACCGTTCAAAATTCGTTGATTGTTTTAAATATTAGCAGAGAAACAGACAGAGGCGGAAAGTGATTTTATTATCTACTCTAACACTAACACTAACACTAACACTAACACTAACACTAACACTAACACTAACACTAACACTAACACTAACACTAACACTAACACTAACACTAACACTAACACTAACACTAACACTAACACTAACACTAACACTAACACTAACACTAACACTAACACTAACACTAACACTAACATTAACACTAACACTAACATTAACATTGTGTGTGTGTATTTTTGTATGTTTGTAATGAATAAACTCAAAAACTACTGGACCCATTTTAAAATTCTTTCACCTATAGAAAGCTACCTTATCAGCGAGTAACATAGGCTACTCACCCTCCCCTATCTCAGCCCTTTACCCCCTCCATACAAAATTGCTATTTTCTACAAATTGCCTCCATACAAAATTCTTTTTATATTTTATAAAGAGACTAGGACGAAGAGCTACTTTTATATATAAGGGATGTAACTGAATGTTTATCAAAGATGCAAGTGCTATTTCACTCGTCTATTTGCTAAAGTTTTTTGTAGAAGTTTAGTTACTAGATTAACTCAGAACCTACAGTAAAAACCTAAAGTATGTATTAATTGGAACAACTGATCAAACACTCACCATTGTACAGCTGGTAAAACAAACAAAGAGAGGCTAGAGTATATTCTTACACAAAGACAGTAAATATTTGACGAGCCCGTTGGATGAGTGGTTAGGGTGATTACCTTAATAATTAGGGTGATCTAGGGTTCCCGGCATGGTCTACTTTAAAAATGAACTTTTCAACTGGCTCTGGTCTGGATCTGGAAAGTAGTGGCAGGGCACACTGGGTTTCACATTCATTTGGGCAGCCCGTCTGGCGGCAGTAACCACCTCTTTACAGAAGACCACCGTCAAATAATTGCACGTGTGCTGTCGTGTTTCGGTGACTTAGTAAGGGATACCAGAGCTCATTTCTCTATCCCCTCCTAATCCCTTATCCTTAATCCTACTGTAGTCGGTAGCGCATTTGCGGCACTTGTGGCGTTGCTTGTGTTATAGGCGACGGAAGCCACCTACCCTTCAAGTGGACCGTCAGCCTGTCTGCTGACTTTAAGAAATTTTTTTAAACTATACTGTGACAATGAGGTTGCTGCACGACTACACGAACCTACTAAATATTTTCATTTTCCTGAAATCACTTATTACTTTAGCCAGAGTATCGGGTCTAACGATAGTCCCTACTATTCTCGACATGTGCTCCGTAGATCCTGTATAGATAAAAACAACCCCTATCAAGACTCTCGGCAAATTAAGTTCATGCTGTGACGAAAATGTAATTTTAAGGTCATGTAATATGAGGCGAATAAGTAAGTTTTATACGTGACTAAAATAATAATGAAGATCTTATTGTAATTGTTCCTCCAGTTATTATTCTGCTTAAAACAGCTTTCATTTTGAATGGAGATTCTGTATAAAATTAATTATGTTTCCGTGAAATCTTTTTAGACGTTATGAAAGCCTGAAAGCCGATTAGGATATTGTAGTGTTCCTAAATACATGGGTAGCTACTTATTTATTTTAATATTACAAATAAATAAATGCAATATAAGTATATTAACTACGACATTACAAAGGTAATCTATTTAATACTTATTAATATGAGTATAAATATTAAATCTTGCATCCCAATGGGGTGACAAGAATCTGGTTATATAGTTTTAACGCCACCAAAACGCAAGCGTGTTTGTTCTCTGCAAAAAGGAGCCCTTTCGACTTGGCTCCAACTTTTCGAGATGCATGATTTTCGAGGTACCCGTGGCCAATGATCTCGAGCTTGTTGGCATGAGGTTGTGCTCAAATCTCAACTTTGGTACTTCTATCGAGTCAAGCCCAAGCAGTGGCCAAAAAACTGGGCATCCTAAATAGGGTGAAGCTATGCTGCACACCTGGACAGCTCCTATCTTTGTACAAGGCACAAGTACGACCTTGCATGGAGTATTGCTGTCACCTTTGGGATGGCTCAGCAAAATACCAACTTGCCGCACTCGACTCGGTGGAACGCAGAGCTAGGAGGCTCATTGGCGACGGTACACTAATAAGAACTAAGCTGCAGAGCCCGACACATAGATTCAAAATTTACACAGACATGTGTTTATTCTATAAGATATACTTCGGAGAGTGTACTCGGGAGCTGCATGAGATCATACCGCCTTCCCCTTTCTTCTATCGGACATGCAGACGTACGGCTGGTTACCATCCTCACCTTGTCGAAATCACTCTAATTCGGACGAAGCGCTTTAAAACATCAATGTACACTGCTAAGGATTGGAACTCCCTACCGGCATCTGTATTTCCGAGCTCATACAACCTACATGGATAGAGACAGGCCAAGAGCAAACCCATCTTTTTAAATAAATATATAAACTTTTTTATGGCTTAAAAAAAACGATTCGGTGACTATGAATTCTCAATTCTAAGTAAATATGTATATGTAATAATTTTTTCGTGGAACTCAAATTTGGCGACGAATTTTTAATTTCTATTATATTTTAATAATCTAATATATAAAATTCTCGTGTCACGGTGTTTGTAACAAAACTCCTCCGAAACGGCTGGACCGATTTTTATGAAATTTTGTGTGTATATTCAGTAGGTCTGAGAATAGGTCGTATTTTTCAGCCTCCTTTTTTTATGTTAAGATCGGCAGACAGGCTGACGGTCCACTTGATGGTAGGTGGCTGCTGTCGCCTATAACACAAGCAACGCCAAAGCTGCTGCAAGTGCGCTGCCGACTACAGTAGGATTAAGGATAAGGGATTAGGAGGGGATAGGAAAATGGGCTCTGGCATCCCTTTTTCACTCATCGAAACACAACAGCACACGCGCTGTTATTTCACGGTGGTTACTGCCGCCAGATGGGCTGCCCAAATGACTGCGAAACGCAGTGTGCCCTCCTACCCGCACCCCCCATGTTTTAATCGAGATTTTAGTGTTTTTGTATGAAGAATAATCAAATAATTCCGTCGTTGATTGACGTGAAGTGTCGCGTCACTTTGACATATGGTTTGAAAATAAAATTGGACAGGATAGGTGGCGCCATAATCGGATTAGAAAATTATTCGCGGGTTCGGGCAGGACAACGTTTGCTGGGTCAGCTAGTAATAAATAATTATTTGTTTTTAAACAAAGTTTAGATAAATTTGAAAACAATTTATTAAAGAAAATGATACTGTTTAAAATTCGCTTCAAGTTAAAGTTCAAGAAGTTCAGTTTCCACGAAATCGTCTCAAACAAATTACACGTTTTATATTCGCACGAAACGAGATAAAGTTGGAAACTCGGGCACAGAGATAATATTTTTTTCCCGTAGGTCACGTTACGTGAATACCGTTTTCTGAGCTGGAACTAGAAAAGGTTTACAATTCTAACTGGAAAATAAGGTTAATTTTTATGCTAAGAGAATTATTTATTTTTCAAGGAATTCATTTTCATTTTAACTATGTTTAGTAAATAAGGCTAATGAAATAACAATCCACAGTAATGTTCTATCCTACTAACATCCCACACTATTTTCGAATAGCTTTTCTCTGATAATTTGTTTTAGATATGTAAGTAATGCCATATAGGTCGCAAATAGGCGCCAGACGGAATAAAGCATAAGGAGAACGAGCTCAGGCATCCCTAATAACCCACGAAATAGAACATACTCTTCTTTTACAGTGGTCTTCTGTAAGGGAAGTGGTTACTGCTGCTAGACGGACCACACAGTTTAGGACTGCGGAAATCTGTGTGCACTCTTTCTGAACAGATTGATTACTTTTGTATCTTTTTTCTAAAGTTAACGTCGGCAGACAGGCTGACAGTCCACTTGATGGTAGGTGGCTATCGTCGCTCATAACACAAGCAACGCCACAGGTGCTGAAATTGCGCTGTTGACTACAGTAGGATTAAAGTTAAGGAATTGAGGTTAGGGAAATGGTCTCTGGCGTCCGGCGGTTTTCTGTAAGAGGGTGGTTACTGCCTCTTACAGACGGGCTGACTAAATGTACTGCGAAACGCAGTGTGCCCTGCCACTACTTTAAAGATCCATACCAGAGCCATTGTTGACCCTGCCGAGAATTGAACCCTAGAACAGAGCGTTAAGGCAAGCACCACTCATTTAACGGGCTCGGCAAAAAACGCAAGAACTTACAGCTTTAAAAACAGTCACCAATAATTGTCACCAATTCATGGACCCATAATTATTGGTCCCCGTTTCTAGCATTTTTTGTGATTATTATCTAAAAAATAATTAAGAAAAATGTTTCATATAAAAATTAAATTAAATTAAAAAAAAAAAATTCCCTTTACAGTTTTTTTATATTTTATTTTTATTTTAAACAAATTTCAAAACCGTCTTCTGTAAGGGGGTGGTTATTGGAATTCGCAGTTGTAGCAAGTGAGAGGTGGAACGCCGAATCCTCAACATTATTTACTCACATCGACTTCTTAAATGTGTTATTTTTCTTTTACAGGTAACGCAACTACTGCAAGCATTTACGTAAGTAAAAATAAAAAAAAAAGGAAAGAAGCACACACGATTTTTGACAATTTTTGATTTGAAACGTTTGTTGGTTACGTCTACGGTTTTCTGTATTTTCTGTACCACTGACAAATGTATACACAAAATTTTTGAAAGCCAAACTAATTCTTAATATTTATCATAAAATTTTCCATTCAAATTTTTATTACGGCTTATTTAATTTAAGATCAGAAGTTACACCAGCAAGAACCAAGTTTTTTTTTTAATTTAAAAAACTATTATTTTTATTTTTTATTTATATAAAAAACTAGCGACCCGCCCCCGGCTTATCCCTCTTTCGTGATGTGTGATGCCGTGACCAAGGGAAATGGGGATTCATTTTTATATATAAAGATTATAATTATATTTTAAATGATAATAATTAATTTCTTACATTAAATAGAATTACTGCCTATAAATTCAAACATTATTGTATTTAGCTTTTTTTAATGTTAAGGTCGGCAGACAGGCTGACGGTCCACTTGATGGTAGGTGGCTACCGTCGCCTATAACACAAGCAACGCCAAAGCTGCTGCAAGTACGCTGCCGACTGCAGTAGGATTAAGGATAAGGGATTAGTAGTGGGATAGGAAAATGGGCTCTGGCAAACCTTACTCACTTACCGAAACACAACAGCACACGTGCTGTTATTTCACGGTGGTCTTCTGTAAGGGGGTGGTTACTGCTGCCTGTAACCACCCCCTTACAGAAGGGGTATAGTATAGCGGCTCCGTTGTTAAAACCAAACAGTTTCTCTGCGGGCTTGAATCGGTGGCGCGTCTCTCGGATACACATTCTGGTGGCGCTATTATTGAAGTGCTTATTCTTGTTCTAAACTAACTTAGTATGGTGCTTAGAGATTTGTTCTAATGGTCTGCGAGGGCTTTTCCGATGTGTTTGAAGCAAGTCCAATTTGTTTCCTCATGACAACTAGACTTGACAATTTCCAGATAAGACTGAAATATTTTTATACATATTATATACCTATTGCGAACACCTGTATCTGTTCATGTAAAAGTACGTTATGTTTTTTTCATACATTTTAGTCATGAAAAATAAAATTTCCATTACAATATTTAAAATTTGTTAGAGATTTGTTTCTAGTATTTTTAGGGTTCCGTACGTTCGAATAAAAAAACGGAACCCTTATAGGATCACTCGTGTGTCCATGACCATTCCCCTCCCCTTATCTCCAAAACTACTGAACCTAAAATTTTAAAAAAATGCAGAAATTAGTTTTCTACTTATAGATTATAGGAAAACCTATAAGAAGTCCATGATATTAAAATAACATGGTAAATCATTCAATGTTGTGTGGATAGGTAACATCGTACGGAACCCTCTTCACGCGAGTTCAACTCGCACTTGTCCCGTTTTTAAAAATATGAAGGCAAGCAGACAGGATGACGATCCACTTGATTGTAGGTGTTAATTGTCTTCAAATTACACAAGGAGTTGCGGAAGGGATAAACGTGAGCTGTTGAACCAGCAAAAAATGCTGGCTGGTAGTTTAAGCTTGGGTAAAGCAATGTGCCCCGCCACTATCAAAAACATGTCTTTCGTAAGGTCCGGCTTGTTAGGCATTCAAACCCAACTTAGCGATGTACACAACTCTTACATTTCGTCACGTTCTGTCCTCTATCCATGAATTATTACCGCATTGACCCTCTTTGAATATTTTATTCCTTTGGGACATGGCCCTGAACAACTGTTACGCTCCCGATGGTTTATTTTTTTAATATTCACACATAATTGAAATTGTGATAGCGAGTTATATCCGAAAATGACACTTATTTTTTCTATAATTAGAACTGCAGTTGCCTGAAATGTTTCGCCACAAACCTTTAACTATTAACTATATAAATAAAAATGCATCTTCGAAATGTATGTACGCCCATAACCTTAGAACGGGTAGACCGATTTTAATTCGGTTTTGACTAATGGAAAGAGGGATAAACGGGGAATGTTTATGTATATAAAAATTGCACCACGGGCGAAGCCGAGGGCGGGCCACTAGTTTGAAATAATCTTATTTGCTACAAGTCAGTTTATATTCATTGGTATTTTTTTTCTGAAGAAGTTTACCTTTATGATCTTACAATAATTCTAACGTTATAAATCAGCTAGCTCATAGATGGTTTAGTATGATTTTTTCAATTGATATGTTGAAAGTTTGGATAACATTGGTTTGAATTTGGAATTTCATTTAGAAATATGGACAGTAAAGGTGAAATTTATAAAATCGGAATAGGCAATCGATGAGTTCGAGCGCGGGCACGGTATTATCAAATTAAAATTTGTATGCCGTACTACGGCATACAAATTTTTTTTTAAGATAAGTTTTCGACGAGCCCGTTGTATGAGGGTTCCCGGGTTCGATTCCCGGCAGGGTTAACTTTGAAAAATGAACTTTTAAAATTTGGCTCTGGTCTGGATCTGGAAAGTAGTGGCAGGACACACTGCGTTTCGTAGTTATTTGGTCAGCCCGGGGGGCGGCAGTAACCAAACCCTTACAGAAGACCACCGTGATGAACAGCACGTGTGCTGTTGTGTTTCGGTGAGTGAGTAAGGGATGCCAGAGCCCCTATCCCCTCCTAATCCCTTATCCTTAATCCTACTGCAGTCGGCAGCGCACTTGAGCAGCTTTGGCGTTGCTTGTGTTGTAGGCGACTGTAGCCACCTACCATCAAGTAGACTGTCAGCCTGTATGCCGATCTTAACATAAAAAAGGACACATTGTGGCCCGGTAGATCATTGAAAATAGATGGTGAAGCCTACATTGAAAAAGAAAATCTATTATGACTGCGTTAGCGCCAGTACGCAGTGGCAGCAAAATTTAAACAGCGGCTAGAAAATTCAACGTTCTGAAATGTACGGAATCTTTAATAAATAATCATAAGTTATAGACAACCTTTATAAAAGTATTAACCACATAGTTCGTAAAACTATACATAGTTGGGGGCTTATTCAGACCCCGCGCGAAATTTAAAATCTTAAGTTCAATATTATCAAACCCTATATAAATATTAATACCGCGTTTTTCCATTTCTTGGTTATTTGCTTATATTTTTAATTTTCCTATTGTTTTAATTATCTTTCAATCCCAAATGTGTAGCTTAATAAATACTTTACTAATTATACTATTTTGTTTTAATTTTAACCCGAGTTTAGTTATTGGATGTTTTCCTTAAGGGTTAGCCAAAATCCAACTCTCTTTTACATGTTTATAGTACTTTTCATTACTCACAAAAAGTTCACGAGGCTATATGTCTTATTATTATAGTTGTAATATAATAATATTATAATAGTTATTATAGTTAAGTCACAATAAATGTTTTTTGTTCAAATTAGCCAATAAAAATACGACTAGATTCGAAATATAATGTCATTCGTATCATGTAATATTAGTCCTTAACCAACTAAATAGTTTCATAATCACGGTTAAGTAAATTCCTCTTTAAATTATTAGAATCGTACATTCCGTTTAGAAGTTTCGACGGTATAAAAATGCTAAAAGCAAAAAAAGCCTAGACATTTATTTTTTTGTTTACCTTACAATATTACTTTTTGTTTATAAAATTATACATTCATATCTTAAGGTGAAGTCCACGCAAACGAATTCGCAGGCATCAGCTAGTCCGATATATCTTTCTTAAAGAAAGTCCGCTAAGAAATTTCCAGCTGAAATAATCTTCAATGTGGTTATGAAGATGACGCAGCCAAAACTTGTCGGCGTCGAGTGTTAAACAAAGAGATATCGGACGCGAACAAAATACGTTTTCCGCTTGAAGAGCGAAAACTTCGCCGATGCAATAAACCAGATATCCCATAAATAACTTAACGTCACCGCCACACGTTGTCGAGTTGTTAACTTTAAAAACTCCATGGCATTTTCAATTAGCCGAGCGAAGTAAAAAGCTATTTAACACTATTGTGTCGTAGGTAATTCTTTTCTTACAAAGAATTTACCTAATTACCTGGGAAAGCTGAGAATTTTAGATGAAAAATAGCGATTTTATACCTAAAATTTACAATTGTTCATCTGATTTTTAATAAATTTTAATCACTAGCTTTTGCCCGCGATTTCGTCTGCGTTACTTGCGACACTCTAGTTTAAATTTTTTTAAAATATTTATCGTTTTTTTTAATATATATATCGTAAAATAATTAAAACTATAATTAATTTTGACGAGCCCGTTGGATGAGTGGTTAGGGTATTTACCTTAATGCTCTGCTCTAGGGTTCCCGGGTTCGATTCCCGGTAGGGTCAACTTGAAAATGAACTTTTTTAATTTCGCTCTGGTCTGGACCTGGAAAGTAGTGGCAGGGCACACAGAGTTTAGCAGTCATTTGGGCGGCCCGTCTGGCGGCACTAGCCACCTCCTTACAGAAAATCACCGTGAAATGACAGTACGTGTGCTTTTGTGTTTCGATGAGTGAGTAAGGGATACCAGAGCCCATTTCCCTATCCCCTCCTAATCCCTTATCCTTAATCCTATTGTAGTCGACAGCGCACTTGTAGCAGCTTTGGCGTTGATTGTGTTATAGGCGACGGTAGCCACCTACCATCAAGTGGACCGTCAGACTGTCTGCCGATCTTAACATAAAAAAAAAGAAAAAGTTGCATCCGTGCGAAGCGGGGAGCGGGTCGCTAGTGATTTTATAATTAAATATAAAAATATATATCCATACGAAGCTACATCAAAATCTTAGCCGCAATCACTCACAACGATAACACAGTGCTACGATGTATTATGGGTCATGTTGCACAGAAAGGATATTGGTAATAGTATGGAGTCTTTGTTCCCGAGAAATATGACTGATTATATTAGTATTGTATGACATGACAATTAAAACTTACACATCAGACAAAAATTAAAGGTAAAATAGAATAATTTTTAATTTCAATAATCCTATTCAGCTAAGGGTCGCTATATAGTGAAAAAGCTACTGCAGTGTAGATGCCTTAGATCTAACTTAGATCTTGCCTTAGATGGGCCCTGTGTCAAAATTTATCGAGGAGCCCTTCATCCGACTGTGGCGAATTCCAAATAGTGGATAAATATATTTTTACAAAGGAAACCAAAAAGCTCGCATTTTTTTAGATGCAATGCATTTAAACTATAAACCCTTAAAAGCTAAACTCGTAGGCCAACTAATTAGAGTTTAGTGTGCGGCCTAAAAATTCAAGTGATATTGTTGATAACATTTTACGAAATTTTGCTTACATTCGTCGGGGCCCCTGTAGCCCCTGGGCCCAATATAATAAAATCGATAATCCTTTTTTTTTCGCCAGAAGCTACGCTTCTGAACTAATTATGTACAAGAGGTATTCTTTGCATCTGAAGGAATGAATCTATTTCCTGTTATTTCCTTATCATTTGTAGATAAGACTTACAATTAGTATAGATATAGTATAATAACCGTGACAAAGGACAGTCCCATTGTAGCGCCTATGGTTAATTCATATTGCAAAAACAGCCAATATTTTCCAGAATATTCGTTAGACGCTCGTAGCATTGCCTTTCAAGTTTAAGGATTCTGTTTTAAAGATTATTTGCTATCGAATAATAGTTATTACCTGGAAATATGATAATAATCGGAAAATAATATAATTTTGAGTATCGCTATAGAAAATAGGAATATTTTATATCGTTTTTTTATTGTGCTCAAATTATAATTGTTCCCAAATGTACAATTTCATAGAAAAGACGTTTAGTTTCGTAGAGCTCAGCCAAGGTCAAATTGTAACTAGTTAAAAAGCGGACCGAACAATTTTAAGCAGACCGAAAACACAGATAGAGGTTCGATTCTCGGACAGACCTGTTCCGGGCTTTTGATTTTAAGTGTATTAGATTAAAAATAATTATATCAGTTTGCTCGAAGAAATAATCTCGGTCTCAGTTTTTTCTTCTCTATAAAAGACGTGTCCAAAAAGACTATCCATCCTTGAAGACATTGCGGAGAATACTAACCGAGAATAAGAATAAAAATAATAACCCATGAGCCCAAACACATGAGATTGCTCATATTTTTTTAAACAGGCCTTTATATAAAGCCTGGACGTCAACGGTCCACGATCAAGTATATGTATTTATTAAATATTTTTAATATGAATCAAAAGAAACATACTTTTAAATAATATATAATATAAGTTATATCACTGTTGATCTCTAAACTGTGACTCAGCAGCGTAGGTTATGAAATCGAACCGTTTCAAGCGTCCCATTTATCATCCCAACGATGTTGTCACTAGGGGCGATAAAAGAGAAAAAAACATTTCTTGGATTCCCACAAATCCTTAGAACATATTATATTAACACTGACACGGTTACTACAAAATGTATTTAGGAATTTGTACCGGTGTATCTACGTTTTATTAACTAAGCTCTTTGAAGCATCATTTTCTCAGTAAAGGCAGCCAGCCCACTTGTCAACAAGCTTAAGACGAGATTTCCACATAATGAAGCTTGTTAACGGGAAAAGTGGTATTTTATTAATCATTTTACGTTTAGTCAACTAACAAGTTCATTTAGAATTTTTTCTCTTTATTCAAAATGAAAGTATTGGTCCATCAATTAAACCTTAGCTGCGCCAGGAAAACTCACATTGTTTATTTGTGTACGTTCTATCAATCACAGCCGTTTATTTAGTATTTTTTTATTTTTTTATCTCAAGATCGGCAGACAAGCTGACGGTCCACTTGATGGTAGGTAGCTGCCGTCGCTTATAACACAAGCAACGCTAAAGCTGCTTCAAGTGCGCTGCCGACTGCACTAGGATTAAGGATAAGGGATTGAGAGGGGATAGGATCCCTTAATCACAACACCGAAACACAACAGCACACGTGGTGTTTTTTCACTGCGATCTTCTTGATCTCTTGTAGTTTTATACTAAGGTAGACTGCGCACTTGCACCACTTGTGGAGTTTCTTTACATAAAAAAATAAGACATAAATACTATAAGTCATATAACGTTGCTAATACATAAAACAACGAGATGGTTTATACATTTTATTTATTATTTTAAACTTCACAAGCTAGGTACATTGACTATTTCTAATACGCCCAACGTCTATTCTGTGTCCTGGTACATACGCCAATTATCATAATGTACACAGAGATTACAACCTCCCACTTAGGTTTATAACTTATTACTACATTAATTTAACACAATAGAATTACAATCTACACCTAGTAGGCATTTTAATCTGAGCTCTATCTCTAAGGACTCCATTATTAATTTGTGACTCTACATTATTACTAACAATAGGCTGATTATTATAATTATTACTAAAATTTATAGAATTAGAATCACAGCGACAAATATTATTAACGTTATATGACTCATTACAAATAATATCGCTTTATCAGAAGGAATCGCCAAGATTCTCATATACGTACATATTTCGGACGCGTGCGATCTTACAGATGGTAAACTCATTTGTTGAAGCGTTCTTATAGTTTTTTTTGTATAACATTCTCAGCTTCATGTTCTAGCTATATGTGTTGTCTTAAGTAAAAAGTTGATGTTTGGATATAAAATAAATTAGAGGGTCGATCGATCACTTTTCTATGCCCTTAAGAAATTCGATAAGGAAAAAAGCCGAGAATTTATTTTGTACATATAAAAACACGAGATGACAAGAATTTAAAACATCGTTAATATTCTATTTCGAACAGGGAAAAAAAAACTCAACCCTTTTTTATGCTATGCAATGCTTTAAGCTTATCAAAACATTTGAGCTCTGTCTAATAATGATATCTATATCATATACCTTTATTCAAAATATATTACAAAACAAGGTCGCTTTTTGCGTCTGTCTGTTCTGCTAACTATTTGTAAACTGGTTTGATACGGTTTTCACTAATAAACGAGGAAGAGCAATAAAGCTTTGTGTAAATTTGCACCCGTGCAAAGCCGGGAGCGGGTCGTTATTGTTTTATATAAGAAAATATTACACTTTCCATTCAACTGTATTCATTTACGCCACAGACCAACGTGATTTGTTGTAATTCACTAATATCACACACTAAATACGAGAGACTGAATATCTGAATAGACTTTAAGTCGAAAATATGAACCTAGGAAATATTGTTTAAAAAAAAAAAACAATTTATTAGTCAATCTATTTTTACAACTTGTAACGCGTGCAGCGTGTAATAACATCCGCAAAATTCCAAACACCGTATCCACTGTCAAACTCGTAAAGCAAGACCATAAAACACCATAACAAAGGCTACGCAAAATATAACTTTTCCTCGTCCCAGCCAACTTTGTTCCCTTTCGGTAAAACTACACACATTGTAACCAACAAATGAAGGAACCACAATTCAGACAAGACAATGACCTTGTGTTCCCATTTCATTTATTGATTACTTGTTAATCGCATAGAATTCTGGTATTTTTACTGGGGAATGCCTCTTCTTCGCAGAGATACTGCGTTGAGATTACAGCCTGCCGTGAGGTCCCCCGTAATTCCACCTTCGGTTACACAGAAGGTCTGACAGGGAGCGTAGCCCTCTCCGCGCTGGTTAGCAAGGCGCGGATGTCATGTCATAACGTTACCGCGACTCCGCCCATCTACGGTAGCGCTAGTAAGTTGTTGGGTTTTAGCCGGTAGGAGTCCGATATAGCCCCAACCCAGAGTCTCCTAAGCTGCCAGCGTCAAAAAAGGGCAGAACCCTTATCCTCTTTCCTAATCCCTTATCCGTAATCCTACTATGGTCGGAAGCGCACTTGCAGCAGCTTAGGCGTTGCTTGTGTTATAAGCGATGGTAGCCACCTACCATCAAGTGTACCGCCAGCCTGCCTGCCGACCTTAACTTGCAGCACTCGTGGTGTTGCTTGTGTTTAAGCGACGGTAGCCAGCCACCTACCATCAGGTTGACCATCAGTCTCTCTGACGACTTTTATATAAAAAAGGGGATATGGAGCTTCCTTCAATAGAGATTCTGATTAATTGCTTAATACCAATATGATTAAACAAGTACTTGTTCTCACTATATTGTCCTTTACTGTAAAGCAAATACAACTTATTTAAAACTTACTTTTCCGCTTGGTTTTGCCTGCGTGAAGGCATCTTTCATTAGGATTGAGTATTTCTATGACAAATCACTATAAAAATAGTTAACTTATTAAAAACGTAAGAGACAGAATTATTTTTGAATTAGCAATAAAGTATATCTCAGACGGTTTGATTAAATAATTCTAAAAAGAGATTAGTTTCGATTGTGGTGGAAGAAAATTAAATTTTTCCATTTTTTATCGACAACACTAAAGTTCGTGAAAGTAAATTGGTTTACAAATAAATTAGAAAAGTGTTTTTTTCTTTCTCTTTACTTGTTTAATATAATATAATGTATTTTTTTGGTTGGTAATTGCTTTCTGAATTTGATTATTTTTCTTGATCTAATGCGTAATAAAAGGTTTTCCTTGTTTGTAAATGAGCCCTGGTTGTGCCCAAACTGTGGGGAGACAAACTTTTAGGATCTTGTTTATCCTTTAACCTTATCTACCTGATATTACCGTAATTAATTGTATTATTGCCTAATGTAATATTTGAACATTTTATGATACGAGAAATAAACAAGATTATCTACTTATTTTCTGAAATATTCTTATCAAACAACAATTAATTAACTCGCTTAAAAATATTACTAATTTATTAAGGCGACGCCTTGGAAATTTTGGTGGCAGGGATTTAAATTTTTCTCAGCAATGATAGAACATATTAAAGTGATGTTTGATAATCTCTTTCTTCATGTAACTGACATCATTTTGTCAGTTGGATTACACGTTTGATAAACTTTTATAACAGAGAAAAAATTTCAAAGAAACCTCCTTTAAAACAAAGATAGGCAAACGGGACCAATTTATACCTCCAAATTTTACAGTTGGATTTCTTAAAATACATTATAGTTTTTTTAATAAAAATCGTTTTTTTTATGTTATGTCGACAGACAGTCTAACGGCCCACTTGATGGTAGGTGGCTACCGTCGCCTATAACACAAGCAACGCCACAGCTGCTGCAAGTGCGCTGCCGACTACAGTAGGATTAGGATTGGATAAGGAATTAGGAGGGGGGGCTCTGGCATCCCTTACTCACTCACCGAAATACAACAGCACGTATATGCTGTTATTTCACGGTGGTCTTCTGTAAGGGGGTGGTCACTGCCGCCAGGCGGGCTGCCCAAATGACTGCGAAACGCAGTGTGCCCTAACACTACTTTTCAAATCCAGACCAGAGTCATTTTTTAAAAATTACATTAAAATTTCCAAAGTTGACCCCGCCGGGAATCGAACCCGGGGCCCCTGAGACGTTTTGTCGCATACGACCTTATGACATAAGCAAGCGCTCTATCGTTTTCGTATGCAATCAGAGCCATATTAATTGTTTATCGCTGCGTCGCCTTAACCATTCTAATTCGTTTAAATGACTGTGTAACGTTACTAAGTAGGTATATGATCTTTATTCAACTTCAAGACAAACAAGGGAGTAGGTAATTATTACCTAAAGTTTTACATTTATACTAATAAGTAAAATAGATCTGTCTGTTTGTAGTGTCAAAATAATAAAAAACAATCTTTATAATTTTTGCCGGTCTTTTTGTCTGTTTGTTCCGGTTCTCTGAAACGGCTGGACCGATTTAAAGACTTTAAATGCTTTTGCCGGCGACTTCGTGCGCCCCATTTTCTTACATGTGAAAACATTTATTCACTCTTATTTTATTTTTATGTGATTATTTTTATTTTCCGAGGGAACAGTAGGTAGGATAAGCGGAGAAGGTACCCTATGGCCGCTTATGTATCTCTTAGAAAGTGTATTAAAAAAAAGTATGTGTTAGCTTCGACACACGACTGAAGTTTATTACTTTAAACGTATAAAATTAAATGTATAAAATTTTCCTCATGTTACTAGATAACTGGATACCATTACTTTATATTATTTAGTTACATTCTGCATTCTCAGACGTCACGTGTTCCAACAAAAGTTACGTTAGTTACGTTCGGTACGTTCGGTTTTAAAAATTCAAATAGTTCATTTTTTCGACGACAGATGTCGCTGCGCCGGTAGGTTATAACGCACTATCCTTTCGTTGCTTGAGCAACTACATCACGATTTCGAAGCCTAGAGCAGAGGTTCCCAGACTTTTTTCTCATAGACCACTTTCAAAATTTAGCTGGTTCCGGTGGACCCCCTGCAGCTACATTTCTAACATATTTCCAAAACTCTACAAAAATGTGAAGATTAGATCTAACATTGGAAATTTGCGTTGCGGCTGAGTTCCAACCACGAATTGGGAGTTTTTTAAATGAATTAAGTGAGAATTGATTGTTTTTTTTGTCACGCCAACGTAGAACCCCGTCGAGTCATACGTGGACGCCTTTTTTTTTTGTTTTAGGAGGGGAAATGCATTTACGCACTATCCCTCGTCGGCGAGGACGGAGGGGGTGTGCGGAACTCACCCGACGGAACGAATCGCCCCGCCGGTCCTACCCACTAAAACCCCTCCATGTTCCACCATCGGCAGTGATAATGGGACTCGGGATCACAGCCAGGCCCTATCCCTGGGCCTCACGCACCGCCACGTCCTTGCGAACCCTAAAAAAAGCTAAAAAGCTCCTGTGGTGACCTGCGGAACATCTGCAGGCCAACCACACCTCAAATCTGTTAGGTTCCAGGCGCCAGATACCCTCCTCTGACGCCCGGAACAGACAGCGCCGCCGCCGATAAAGCGACGACCCACCGTCCCTTCGGAGACCTCTGCGGAGCCAGCCACTAGTTTTTACCTACGGTCTGACCACCAAGAGGAGCTCAGAAACTCTCGGGGACCGTAGGCTGGACCTCTTCCTTGACCAAGGGCCGGTGTACCCTCCGGCGCCCAAGCGGGGCAGCCGCAGACCCTCCTCCCAGGTATCACGGCCACCCTCGCTTGGGACCGCGACGCAACATCCGCGACGCGACGATATTGGAGGGCCACGCCGAGAGTTACGCCGGGATCGCCCTCGTCTGCTACGCTCCGCCACGAGCTCCGTTGAACGGAGCCCGCTCGGAGCCCACGTCGTGTGGGCCTTCTTTGTCCCCTAAACCAATCCGGCGGGACGAGCAAAGGCCGATGCGGGTAACAAGCACCGACCTCTGCGTCCCTCCGGATTGCCAAGGGTAAGCCCCCCCCCACCACGACAAGATCATGGCTCACCTAGGGGGGGCATACGTGGACACCTGGACCACTTTGGGAACTAAGCGCCTAGAGATACCCTCAGGTGTTGCTTGCTATACTACAATAGAATTATACTACAACAAATGTTGTAGGCAGTTTCGCATATACAAATGCAAAAGTTTTTGATGATATATGAATGTTTGTTACTCTTTCAAGCGTAAACTAGTAAATGTATTTCGATGAAAACTAACACAAATATAGTTTACGCATCAGAATAACACATAGGCTATAACTTATATAGATACGCTCACGAAGTTGCGAGGAAAAACTAGTTCAAAAATAAAATCAATACGAAATTAGAACGCCATGTTTCTTTAGAGCCTCTTTCCAAGTTTTAAAATGTTTTTTCGAAAAGTTTTTTCGGCCAAAGTCAAATGAAAAGGTTTTATCCCCTCCACAAAATATTATAAGGAGAATTAACTTTTCCGCCGAGTTTATTCATTTTACAAGTTCATTTCAAGTGATATCTAAAATTTTGCGGAAAGATAAACTGGATCGAACAAGTTTATAATGATTTTGCATTTTGTTTGTTTTCGCTGGCTCATTTTCTTGTTGTTTATTCATTAAGTACACTTGTGAATTACTTATCATTAATCTTATAGCTATTTAAAATAATATGGCGGGTAAAAATAAGGCGCGTGAGTCAGGAATGGACAATTGGAAAGAACGATAAAAGAGGAAAGTTTTTAATATAATTTGCAAAAAGAATCTGCGAAGCCGTGGGTGGTTCGCTAGTAAATATAATATATTAATTAATTTGTTTAAAAATTATCACAGTAAATTGATAAATTGAAATGTATTCACAATTACAACGAGCCCGTTGGATGAGTAGTTAGGATGCTTGCCTTAATACTCTATTCTATTCTATTCTGTTCCCGGGTTCGATTCCCGGCAGTGTCAAATTTGAAATATGAACTTTTCAAATTAGGCTCTGGTCTGCATCTGGAAAGTAGTGGCAGGGCACACTGTGTTTCGCAGTCATTTGGGTAGCCGTCTGGCGCCAGTAAACACCCCCTTACAGAAGACCACCGTGAAATAACAGCACATTTGCTGTTGCGTTTCGGTGAGTGAGTAAGGGATGCCAGAGCCCATTTCCCTATCCCCTCCCAATTCCTTATCCTTAATACTACTGTAGTCGGTGGCGCACTTGCAGCAGCTTTGGCGTTGCTTGTGTTACAGGCGACGCGACGGTAGCTATGCACCTACCATCGAGCCTGTCTGCCGATCTTAACATAAAAAAATACCATATTCATACAATAACATTTTAATCGAAACATTCTAATCCCCTGCTTTATCAGTTTATTTTGTGGAAAATAGCTTTATAGTCCGGTCGAATTTGACCAAAAAATAGGAGTGAAGGTACAAAAATTAGCACCCAGCTCAAAATTGGTAGGATTGTTCAAAACACTATTATAAATGAAATCTAAAAAATCCTCATCGATCTGATACCTGGAAAATTTTTTACTCGGGGTCAAAAGTCACAAAAACGGTTTTTTTCGCGATTTTCAGCAAAACGGTAAAAGTTTTATCATAAAATTAGTTCAGACAAAAACTGTATAAAAATGTCTAAATACTTTTTTTCCTTTTGAGCAGGGTGCGAATTTATGTACGGATGTCTAAATTGACCGGACTATTACATTTAAAAATATAATCATGTAATATGGTTTACATAAAATAATTAGACTGCAAAGTAATTAATATTATTTGCGAAAAGCTGTAAGCATATTACATGTATTTGATTGAGTAAAATGTAAATTTTCGGGCCGGAGTTTCAATGTGCTTCAGCAAATATATTCGCTGGTCGATACTCGCCCAATCCATCAAACACCCTCCAATGAGTTCAGCTCATCGCCTCCATTACACGTCGGCAAACATAATTTCAAATATTTCGAACTCTCTCCACATACATAATAAGCGAAGTGTTTTTTAATTTACATCCATATTCAAAGTTTATTTTCGACTTAGAAACAAAAGATTTTTTTTTAAATGTTAAACTGACCTTTTTTTAGAGTTATGAATATTTATTTACAAGAGCAACGATTATTTAAATTTAAATATGTTTCTGTGTATAAAATATATGAAAAAATAATAATATAACTAATACCTAATCTTAATTGTTTACAAATTGAGTGATCACGCCAAATATGTTATCGAAAATCTTCGATAGGATTCGGATCGCGGTGTCATCAAGTGCAGACTATTAGGACCTGACCAGTTTCCTTTCGACCAGTGTTGTGTTTCAAATTTACATAACTGAACTTTCATAATTTTATTACATAGTACATAGTGAAATTAGTATACTTGCAGGGACACCCACCTCAGTTCCCACAATGCCGAGAAGTAATAAGAATCGTACAAATACTGCTGTTCCGACATATTTATAGTTATAAATATGTCCCCACCCGCTGAATAAAAAAAAAATATAAATATGTGCACCGCGGTGTCACCCGCTGAAGACATGAGTGTTGCAAATGTAGTCTAAACACGTGTCAATGCCACGCAAGGTAATACCTCGTTCACATAGGCATGCATTTATTTTATTTATAAGTCCACCAACCCGCACTGGGCCAGCGTGGTGGACCATACACCCTTATTGAGAAGGTAAGCCTGAGCCCCTGCAGTGGGAACATTTGATAGGCTGTTGATGATTTGCTTTGCTGGCGTCGTGTCATGAAAAATACATACATGAGGTGAAAGCACGAAATCATTAGGGCAATGTCGAGTTGCTCTGTGTTGTTACTTAGAAAATAAGATTTGTATTAAATTATAGCTTAAATATTTTTTTATCAACATTTTTGCTTTAGATGTAAATATTTTTTAATATTATTTCTTTTTCGTTAAGAAAGTAATTATTAAAAAGTGCAAAAAAAATTGTAGGAAATTCAAAATACTTGAAACGGTCAGTTCGAATGTGAGGTCCAAAGGCTATGAAATGTCAACAAGCGTGTAGATGTTTGTGATTTTCAACATTTGGTTGTTATTGTAGACTGTGACGTCACGACAAGCGCACCAAAACCACTTCAAACACCCGCCGTGTTTGAAGTGCCCGTAGCTGTTAGTTAATTTTAACATTTTTTTGTTACAAAATTTCTGTTTTTTGGCGCTGAATATTTTTTATGGTTATATAATGATATAACTCATCGTATGAAATAATGTTGACATCTTTATCGCTGTGACGATGGTGGCGCCAATTTTTTTATATTTTAGACAATCCCTCGGCAACCTAACATTTTTCCAGGATAAAAAGTATCCTATGTTTTAATCTAGATAATAAACTGTCTGTGTGTCAAATCTAATCCAAGTTCTTTAAGCCGTTTTTGCGTGAATGAGTAATAAACATCCAAACTTTATTCATAATATTAATAGGATAAACATAACAAACTATCGAAAAATTTGGTTTTAAAGCACTGAGGAATTTTGGACCAGAAAATGTTTCGGAGCTTACCGTACTGTGCCTATACAAGTTGAACTTAAGATTAAGATTAGATTAAGGACTACAACATCTCATCCTCCTAAGATTGGGCTTTCTAAATTAAAAAGACCCTGATGATATCCAATATTGGCAAGGCAAACGTCGGCCGTTCAACACTCCTGAACCATATTAAATCATGTTAACGATTTTAATCTGTTTGTGTGTATGTTACGTCAATGTGTTACGCTAATAGGGTCAAGGGATGAAGGGCGTTTGTCCACTAATAAGGGTGCCTATTTTCGAAATACCTAAACCTTCTAGGCCGGAGCCTTCTAGCCAAAAGTTTCTTTATGTATATTAAGCTTGTGTTACTAAATTTGGAAAGGCATTAACTGCATGAGTCTCTTGTTAGTTATTACATTAGCGATTGAGAAAGCTTTTAATATTATTTTTATATACAAATACTAGCTTTTCCCTGCGATTTCGTCCGCGATAGAAAATGCTCTTGTATTGTATGATGCTTTTCGACCGTCTTTAATGTCTACAATTAGTCGAGAGAAACACTAAAGTGTCCATGATGTATGTGAAAAAGGAATAGGATATGTATTAAAAGTTACATTCATACGCATGCATTTGTATTAAATGTTATTTACAGAAGTTTATCAAAAACATAGATTTCACTTTCGCTTAGATTATTCTAAACTAGTCAAAAAATAAGAGCCCATTTAGTTAGACGATACTAGAGCATTTACTTGCAACTACTAAACCAATTTAATGCAATATTGCCTTTCAAAACTTGTAAGCATGAATAAGTTGTATGGAATTATTGATATATAATAATTAATTTCAAGTTTGTTACTCGTCTAAACATGAACTTGTATGAACGTATACCATTTTTTTGACACGTTGCTTCAAGAATTTCACGTATTTGCGACGACAATTCCATTTAACTATTGAGCATTATTTTCAGTAGAAGCGTCGAGATTGTTTAAAATTTTTGTTTAATAATGAATATGATTCTTAAGCTTGGTTCTTCAAACTTAATGAAATTTAAAGAAAAAAGATCTAAACTTTGGGATCCAAGAGACTGTAAAAACCGGGATGCACAAAATCTTGCACGTTTATTTCTCGAGTTTTCTCAACACTTTTTGACATACATAATAACTATAATATAATAGCTGTAAGTTGCTGAGGAGTTCGAATACTGCAGTATTAGGCCAAGGTTACCTGTCTCCTTGACCTGTGGATCAATAGAACCTGTGGAACTTAATTAATTAGATGATTGTTGTAATTAGAGATTTTTGTTAATTAGATGAGCTGATGATTTTCAAACTTCTGATGATTAGATCTTCACAAATTATTGCTAAGAACCATCTCGATCAGGTCAGCTTTAAAAAAACCGGAACAAAATAGATCCATCTGTTTAGGAGCTATGATGCCACAGATACACACATAGATACACAGGTCAAACTTATAACACCCCTCTTTTGCGTCGGGCATCAGGGGTTAACAACTTGTTAACAACTTACTGAGGCAGTTATTGTAACCAAGAATTTCCTGTTTAGGCCTGTGTCAGTTTTGAATTAAACTTTACTCTCTTACGCAATGACGCTTAGGTGTTACAAGTAATTTATTGCTTCAATATTAGAATTAGAACAGGTGCCACTGGTAAAAAATGGCATTCGTTTTGTGTTGTTGGGGTTAATTTTTTTTATACACATTCCAAAAAAAATTTACTTTTATCGTCAAATGTTGTCATAATAAAATAGTTATTCTCATGTGCCTATTATTGAAACATAATATTGAAAAATGTATAACAGAAATAAAATTATTTTTTCCTCTTTTGAAGCATTCACTTGCAATTGTATGAATAGCAATTTGAAGGATCGGCAGAAAGGCTGACGGTCCACTTGATGGTAGGTGGCTACCGTCGCCTATGACACAAGCAACGCCAAAGCTGCTGCAAGTGTGCTGCCGACTACAGTAGGATTAAGGATAAGGGATTAGGAAGGGATAGGGAAATGAGCTCTGGCATCCCTTACTCACTCACCGAAACACAACAGCACACGTGCTGCTATTTCACGGTGGTCTTCTGTAAGGGGTTGGTTACTGCCGCCATACGGGCTGCCCAAATGACTGCGAGACGCAGTGTGCCCTGCCACTACTTTCCAAGTAAGACAAGCAAGCACTCTAACCACTCATCCAACGAGCTCGTCTAAGCTTAGCTAACCTTAAGTTAGAAGAGATGACTGAGCTGGATTCTGTAATTTTTAAATTATTTATATGGGAACTTATAATTTACAATTTTTTTCATGTTTACCATAGATCGTTAAAAAAACGAAGCGTAGAAAGTGCTTCAAGATAGTAGCGTGTGGTTTAGGCGACCACTGAAAATCTCTAAACCATTAAAACCGTGAAATTCCAGTTATAAATAAAGCTAACAAATCTTTATTTAATAATATAAAGAGCTAAAGTTTGTATGTAGGATGTAATCGATGTATAGATAATGTAGAGGTAATCACCAATTTCAGAAAGGCCATGCGTCAGCTAAGAATAAGGAATCTACGCCTGACAAATTTATAACAGCAATTTCATCCAGAAAAAAGTACTATTACCTAGGGATCATCTAAAAATAAAAATGGCAAATCATAAGAGTAGTAAAGATGTCAGCGTTATTGCATTACACATTTCTGCAGGCGTCATAACTTGTATTTTTCAACGCAGACGAAGTCGAGAGCACCAGTCAGTCTTTATGATATTGTTATATTGTATGATATTGTTACGTGCAGGGTGAGTTAAAATGCCGTGTAAGGGCGAAACGAACGATTTAATTTCACAAACCAAGATGACTTACAAAATCACCAAACTTGTCCGATGAAACCGTTAAACTTGCCAAATGTCGTCAATGATCCCCTTAATGTGTCGCCGGTTCACTGTCGCAGATAACATCGCAAAAGCTCCGAAGAGTCGCTTTCGTATCGCTGGTTGTCGCACCACTCACTCATCTCGCCCGCCTGTTCTCTTATTTATACTTGGCGCCAAACGCCTCGATGTATTTTGATTTTTTCAGAAAATCTAAATAAGATCGTAAACAAGCCATTGAAAGTTCGGGAATGCTATTTCTGTTGAAATGTAAACTCTATGTTGTAAACATAAGGACCAATTTCGAACGCCCCACCGTATCAATATATATATATATATATATATGCGATTTTATAAACAAACAAACGTAACCTTTTAATAATGTAGATAATATCCCTGAGATCAGTTATACTATGCTCTAAAAAGCTTAAACTTTCAAAGTATAAACAGTAAATTTTTTTTTGTTCTTTTTTTAAACTTAAAAGTTCCCAACAAACCTTATAGAGTTTCCGTATTATAAAATGAGGTTACTCTTAAATTAAAACTTGTAGGTTCATCAAAAGGCAAGGCAAAGGTTCAATAATAAAAGTGTAAATTTCAGCTTTTTCCTTCCAAACAACGGCTTGTCTTTCGACAAAGGCTTCTTGTCTGGAGAGGACAATGGACTCTTTACTGAACAAGAAATGTTTTAAAAACTAAAAAAACTACACCTCTGAGCTATAAAGAAAATTAATAAAATCACTCCGAACTTTCCTCGAGAAAAAGCTGAAATTTACACTTTTATTATTGAACCTTTGCCTTTTGATGTACCTACGAGTTTTAATTTAAGAGTAACCTCATTTTATAATACAAGAGCTTAGTGTAAAGCGATAGTGTGGTCGTCGGAAACTCTATAAGGTTGGTTGGAAACTTTTAAGTTTAAAAAAAGAACAAAAAAGAAATTACTGTTTATACTTTGAAAGTTTAAGCTTTTTAGAGCATAGTATAACTGATCTCAGGGATATTATCTATATTATTAAGAGGTTACGTTTGTTTGTTTATAAAATATGTAGGAGGTAACCTCTGAAACTACTCATCCGATTAAAAAAAAATCTTTCAACAATAGTTAGAATAGAATTTCAGGATGGACATAGGCTATATATTATCGTGGAAAATGAAAAGCTTTTTCGTTGTAATCGAATTTGCAAAGTAAGTCGACGAAAAAATGGTCGAACGAAAACTTGAAAACTTTCATCCGCTGCTCTGTAAAAAATATATGATTGGTTTCTTTAGAAGCTCTACAAGCTTGATAATAACTATAAAAAAGTCAGTGACAGTATATGTCTATACTTATACAGGTGTCCGGTAATTAATGGATAACCTTGCAGGTACTTGTGGGGGACACCTCATTTTAATCCTTAATTGTCCATTAATTACCGGACACCCTGTATGTATAAGCCACAAAAACTATTTTTATTAAAAAAATATTTAAATCGTTAAGTGATCTTTATTGGTCATTTTATCAACAAAATTATGTATCATTGTCAAAATCAGCAAATTTATCGTAACAAGTGTTTAATACACGTCTTTTTGGCTTTTTACTGAATGTTTTATACGTATAATTAAAGAGATAATACGATATATGTAAACCGCGACCGCGCCGTGTAACTACAGAGGCAGTGCAAAGTCGTGGACGCTACGACTGCGAGGTGGGTAATTGATTTTTACCTACTTATACCGAGGAACAATCTGAATTCCACGCGGGCGAAGCCGCGGTCACTGCAAGTTTTAGGTTAGGATCTACATGGATAGATCCATGTAGGAGGGATGAGGCCGACTATGGAGCGAGCTCACCCAGAAGATGCCTATTCACTCGAACCTTGAAAAGATTTGGATTGTATGAGCTTGGAAATCCTTAGCAGTGCGCATTATAAAAGATGTTTTAAAGCGCTTGGTCCGAATTAGAGGAATTTCGACAAGGTGAGGATGGTAACCAGCCGTACGTCTGCATGTCCCATCACACTCTCCGAAGTACATCTTATAGAATACACACAGACAGGCAAATTTGCGTCTATGTGCCAGGCTCTACAGCTTAGTTCTTATTAGTGTATCATCGCCAATGAGCCTCCTAGCTCTGCGATCCACCGAGTCGAGTGCAGTAAGTTGGTATTTTGCTGAGCCATCCCAAAGGTGACAGCAATACTCCATGCAAGATCGGACTTGTGCCTTGTATAAAGAGAGGAGCTGCCCAGGTGTGAAGTTATAAATAAAATAGTCACATTTTCACATAAAATATACATAGTACAGGTTTAGGGCGATGTTAGGGCTACCCCGCTTCCAATTGATACAGCCGACCACACGCTGGTGGAGTGCTAGGTTGGGTCAATGACAGGACTTGTCCTTACCCGCTGTCGTCAGGGCGATGATTGAAAGTCTTGTCGGCTGGAATGCCGTCAAGACGTTTTGTGAAGCGGCCCTGAGTGGAAAAGAGGCCAATGAGCGGGCCCGCGAGGCAGACCCCCAGGCTGATCCACTCAGGCGTCGAAGGGCCAGCTGACGTGCCCGGGCGTATGCCGCGGCGCACGTCGCGTGACAAACTCAGGGCGTTATAAGGGGACGTGTCTGACGCCCTGAAACACCCAATAAGGATGAGTGGCGGCTCACGGCATTTCAATGGGCCGCCACATTTGAAGTGAGGCGAAGCCATCGCCCTAAGCTGGGTTAGTGAGCCCTAACATAGCGGTGCGTGGGTATCCGAGGATAAGGCCTCGCTATGAACTGGGACACGCACATCACCGCTGATGGTGGAATCCGGGGGGGGTTTTAGTGGGTATTCCCGGTGATAAGTCACTTCACCGGGCGAGTCCCACACTTCCCCTCGTCGACTGTCCCCGTCGGCGAGGGATAGTGCGTAAACGTCATTTCCCCTCCTAAAAAAAAGGGGGCTACCCCGCTTCTGTAGTGCTTCGTCATGTTTGCAACGATAAGCAGTGATTGTTTCTATACTAACATACGTAAAAAATGTGCATCACTTTTTAGGCGGGTGCGGGACAGCTCGACATTTTTGCAATAGACATATTGGTGGTAGTTTTTAGGCATTTATTTATTATTATTTTTTCTTTTCTTTCATCTTGTATTATATCTTATTACTGTTAGGATATATATATATATATAAATTTGCTTTTATTTTATTTAATTAGGTACTGTTTAGATATAATATATTAATAACTAATGTATAGAAATGTAAAATATGGGTGTAGTTACCTGAAAATAAATGAATTTGAATTAATATTAATAAAAAAAAAAAACACAACAAGATATGTAACATACAAAACAAATCAATGCGTAGGAATATAATACAGAATTGATATTTTCCCTCGCAATTTAGTTGGACGAATCAATGTTGGAGAAGCTTCGTTCGGTTTTCCAATAAATCAACTTTTTGACCATGAAAGTAAAACACAAGACAAATACAAAATAAAATATGGCTGTTGACAACCGGACCAGATTTCATTTCTACGGTAATTATATGTCATCGGGCTATTCTTCTACCCAGATCGATAGTATTATTTCGTTCATTCTTCTTTCAGCTTCCTGTTCGTTTCCCGTAAATCTGACAACGCTAGCAATAAGCATGAAGAAACAATAAGATTGGCGGTAAGATAAGAAGTAAGTAAGGGCTCTTGGTCATTCAATTCTCATTTTCCCTGGGCCTCAATTAGACGTTGCCATTGTAATCTGAAACGGCAAAATCCCTATGAGATCTTTTTGTTTGGAATAAAGTGAAATGTTATAATTTTGAGGGTACCACGTGCGAGGCAACGTGGATTTATATTGGCAAATGCAAATTATTAATTGGTTTCAGGCAGCACTGTTCTAATTTCATATTTGAGACTACTATATCTTAAAAAAAATACTTTTTTAGGTTTTTTCTAATGTTAAGATCGGCAGACAGGCTGACGGTCCACTTAATGGTAGGTGCCTATCATCCTACCGTCAATTGCTGCTTATTCACTCACCGAAACACAACAGCACACGTGCTGTTATTTCACGGTGGTCTTCTGTAAGGTGGTGGTTACTGCCGTCAGACGGGCTGCCCAAATGACTGCGAGACGCAGTGTGCCCTGCCACTACTTTCCAGCTCTAGACCAGAGCGAAATTTAAAAAGTTAAAAGAGGCAGTCACTTTCTTAAATTTCTCCCTGTCCTTCGCGTGTCGAAATAATTGCTACACGAATGCCGGTCCACTCTCCGTTGTTTCGTAGTCAAGACGACCTTTTTTTTCAACTTACTTTTTTTTTTCATTACTGTACCCAGGAGTCGATATCATACAATTAGCAGTATGAATTACCGTATGCATAGTCCTAATAAAGCTAAAATATCTGTGAAATGGATTAGAGAATTCGTTATTGAATTTTTACAAAATTTATGAGAAAATATAAACCGTTTAACGTACAAATTGAAGTCGAAATGTGTCGGAGTGTGGGAGCTAAGCCGCAGTGACATTTTTATTTTGATTCTCTCCAACAAATTACCCCATTCACTCGACCACATTCGCGTTGTGCCACCACGAACTCGGAACTCACTGTTGACGAGTCGCTCTCACCGAATTTCTAATTGCGAATTGAAAATTTCAAACCCAAATTCAGAAACAGACGCTTTAAACGATTCTAAGCCCATAAAGTGTTTATGGACTTAGAAAATGAATTCTAATTTCGTTTCACATTTATTTTAATGCATTCTACTCACAGCAATGTCTAATATCAAACTTTTTGTATTAAAAAAAATTAATGCCAAGAAATCCAACAGAATAATTGTACCGCTAAATGCTAGGAGATATTTTAGATTTTTTATGTTAATTATTGCTTAGATGAAGATTATGCTAACGTGTCTAAAATAACGCAAATGACATTTAAATTACATAATTATTATAAAACTAGCTGAGCCCGCAACTTCGTACGCGTCGCATTCGGTATAGCGCGTAACTTTTTTGTTTCTAAACCGATTAGAATGAAGCTGAATGTTACGGGAAGCTTGCTTCAATACATCTGTGAAAACAGCATTCAAATCTGTTGAGCCGTTTCAGAGATTAACGTGCACAAACGCACAGACAAACAGACAAAAATACTAAAAAATATTTATTTGACCTCTTTAATATAAATACTGTTAAAATATTCATATCAAAATAATACACTAACGCCATCTGTTATTATTAGTATGAACTATGTAGGGTATGTCATATGTGGAAGCAAATAAATCAGTCAGTCTTGTTAAAGCTACCCATTGTGTTATTATTAAGTACAACGTGTACATATTGTTCCTTTACAAATTTTATTATATGTGTAGATAAAAGTTCTTCTAAACAAGACTTTTTCCCTAACTTCTAAACAACCCAATGGATTTTGATATGTTTTCACTAATGGAAAGGGCGATAAATGAGGAATGTTTATATATATAACTTTCAGAAAAAAAAATGCATCCGTGAGACGTCGGAATAATATAAAAATATAAAATATAAAACAGTCTAATATAATATATCTAAAATAAATATCTCGTTTAATATAAAACAATCTTATCTAAATGCAACCCTAATCGGTCCTCTAAATCTCTTAATTGCTAATGCAAACATTGCTAACAACGTAGCAATTTTTCTTATAAACCGAGAGTATTTTCTATTAAATCTTGGCGTTGTATGGGTAACTTGGATAACAAGTAAAGTGCGTTATTTAAATTGACGAAACGGACCATCGCACGTGATTTGTCTGATAAAGAATTGATGGCGTTGTCTGCCACTAATGTATAGATAAGCTTTTAATCTAAAAATACGAAAGTGTCATAAATTTTTTTTTTAATTACGTAATAATGACTTTGTTGCATTAGCTGACACAGATTTCAATTTTTTCATATGCCTAGTAAAAAGACGGAACATTTCGAAAGCGATTCAGCCATAGATAATGTAGGATGATTAGAAATGTTTCGTTTCAAATGTAATCAGTAGTTTAATACAAGCGTTAACTAAAAAGCGTTACGTTATCTGTCACTTTTACATCTGTGCAACGGCTGACGCATGTATTTATGTTACCAATCTAAATATATTGTAGTATAATAAACAAGTAACACCAGAGGGTTTCGCTGGGCTTATAAAAAGAAATGTTGAAATCTTGTACGAAAAGTGTGTAGTCCGCGTTGAGGAACGAAATTATAGCGCGTAATAAACCTTCGCAGCGACATCTGTCGTCGAAAATTATAAAACGTAGTGACATCTGTTTATACCGAACATAACTCTTGTTGGAATACGTGACATTTTATAGGTTTAAAGGAAAATTTTATACATTTAATTTTATATAAATTTTTTTATAAAATTAAAAAATAATATAACATTTTATATATATATTTTTTAACAATATTTATGAAAGGTTACCAGTAGTAACGCATGCAGTTAAATGATGAAATACTTCATAAATCACATATGACTCTTTACGACGTTATAAATTGCGGTTACAATTTGTTACTGCTTACGTTATGACTCCATTCTATTATTAAAATTAATAACTTTCATTATGAATAATTTTATGTAATTTCACACTATCAGTTTTATACTTTCACTAGTGGCAGGGATGTTTCGCAATAATATAACAACGAAACAGGCGGATAACCAGAGAAGATCACGGTAAAAACAGCATGTGTGCTGTTTTGTTTCGGTGCCTGTGTAAGACATACAGGAACTACATCTAACTACTATTGAAGCAATGTCCCATACTTCTGGTCTATCAAAGACGGCAGTACATTCTCTTGGTTTTATTTTATAGGCGACATTCACCTTTTTTACCAAGTGGACATCAGCTGGTCTGTAGAACAAAAAATAAAATAAAAATGACATCTACATTATTTAAAAAAAGTTAAATCTATTATTATTTATCTATCTATATGTATACATATAAAAATAAAGTGTCTGTGTACTTATTTTACCCAGGTCAAAAAATTAGAAAGAATTGTTTTTAGAATTTTTGTCTGTTTGTGCGTTTGTGCATGATAATCTCAGAAACAGCTTAACGTATTTGAATGCGGTTTTCACTGATATATTATAGCAAGATTCAGCTAGTGTTAGGGATGGCAACACTGCCCTCTCGCCCGCCTCATCGGAAGTGTGTGTGTCCAACTATATACAACAATAAAAGTCAAATTGGAATAAGTCTGAAGTATATTTAGTTGATTAAAAAACCACCCTGGAACCAGCTCGCCAAATCCTGCGACAGCTAGTAAGTACCTAAATATATTTTGAAGAATTTTTTTAGAGGTAGATTAAACCTGTGAGATTTATATAGGGAAGATTTTTTTAATCTTAAGATTTTTTAACTTTAGACGCATTCGTAGGCTGATAGAAAAACACTAATAATATGTACATTTAACATGATATCTCTTACTAGTGACTTTCAAATATCGAACTACATTTCGAAGTTACTTTTCTAAATAGCCACTTATAATTTGCTACGACTCTGGATAAAAAGATTTGGTTGGATTAGGATAAAGTTACTTTCAGAGAGAGTATATTTCCAAGAGGAACTTATATAATGGAGACGTATCAATAAATCTCTTAAGTCATTTCTATACGGAGAAAGGTTCTATAGAGGCGAGAGAAAAATTGGTTTAAGTATAGGGTCACAACAAATACAGCAAAAAAAAAATCCTTTGAAGGGAAACCACGGAAGCTAATTTTTAGGGTTCCGGACATCCGACTAAAAAACGGAACCCTTATTAGGAAAACCTATAAGAAGTCCATGATATTAAAATAACATGGTAAATTATTCAATATTGTGCTGATGGGTGACGTCGTACGGAACCCTCTTCACGCGAGTTAAACTCGCACTTGTCCCGTTTTTTTTTGTTAAGGTCTACAGACAGGCTGACGGTCCACTTGATGGTACCGTCGTCTATAACACAAGTAAAGCCACAAGTGCTGCAAGTCCGCTGTCGATTACAGTAGGATTAGAGATAAGAGATTGGGAAGCGTTTGGGAAATGAGCTTTGGCATCCGTTACTTACTCACCGAAACTTGCTGTTGTTTTACAGTGATTTTCTGTAAGCGAGTGGTAACTGTAGCCAAACGGGCTGTTCAAATGACTGCGACTACTTATTAGATCCAGACCAGAGCCAACTCTGAAAAAGTTCATTTCTAAAGTTGGCCTTGAGGATCGAACTCGTGATGTCTGAGTAGTTATACTGCTATAACCAGGTAAACTTGATCAATGGTCTCGTCAAAACCAAAAATCAAATTACACAATACATTATTAAATATGTAAGAAGATATTTCTTCTTAACGTGCCGCTTCTCTACGAAGATTAGCGACCATCATGGCTATCTTTACCTTGGAAGCTGCTACAAGAAAGAGATGTTATAAGAAGATACGCTACCATAAGGGATACTATAAGAAGATACTACATACTATGTATACTGTATGCTATCTCTATATATAAAAATGTATCCCCATTTCCCTTGATCACGGCATCACGAGTGAACGGGTAGACCGATTTTAATTCGGTTTTCACCAATGGAAAGAGGGATAAACGGGGAATGTTCATATATATAAAAATTGCACGCCGGGCGAAGCCGGGGGCCGGTCGCTAGTAATATTATAAAGAGGTAAAATTTGTATGTTTGTTTGTTTGTATGTTGAAGTTGATCTTCGAAAATACTCATCCGATTTAAGAAACCAATAGTTAGAATAGAATTTCCGTTAGTACATAGGCGCGGCGAAGCCACGGGAACGAGCTATATAATAATAATAATAAAGCCCCAAGGCTTGGGAAAAGTACAATTTCAGTTGTTATATTTTTTATTTTTACTAATCAATGTATATAATTAGAAATTAAGAATAACACATAAATCCTTGTCTAAATTCTTTCAAAAACATTAGTGATTTTTTTCTAATTATTTTTTTTTGCGTTATCAGTGGGTTTCTAAAAGGAAAAATTTCTCATAGGGAATTTTATTTGAAGCTTCCGCCAATAGCGCACAGAATATCGCTTGCAATTTTTCATTTTGAATAAACACACACCATGTTGTTTTGAACGTGACGTGAGATGAAATTTCGATGCCAACATTCTGTCTGCTTTTGTTGTTTGTTTTTCGCCAAAAACGCCAATGCGCTGGTTTTTTATCTAACGTAAAACTAAACCAGACAACAGTTATTGAAGTAGATTCAGCGCTGTGTATAAAATTAAAAAAATGGTTGGGTTATAAAGATAAGCTTTTTGTTGACGCTCCAAAATTCATAATTCCGTATCCAGCATTTTTCACCGCATTAATATACACCAACATAATACCTATGTAAGTTTTAACGTTTACTATAATTACCAAATTTATTATTGATTCCTATAGAATTTCCTTATTTCCGCGCCTTTTCTCTGTCGTTGATGCAGTGCATTGTGCATAGATTGTATACCTATGTATTTTTCGATGTATCTACAAGTATATACATATTTCAAATTATATATACATATTATATTATATATATTATTATATTAATCTCCGCCACGCCTCTGCCTCTTCAGCGTGTACGCATTTTTCTACTAAATATTCTAAACTAGGTAGGCAGGTCTGTATATATAATTATTGTTAATATTATCTATTATTGTTTAAGTTTCCAGTACAATTATTATAATCTGTAAATGTAAGAAATTCAAATTAATATACGATTATTAAATATTTAATATGTATGTATATGTATTATATATTATATACATACATTATATATACGGTGCTGGCTGAAAATCAGCGCTGTAGGTGTTTGTCAGCACCTCAGCACAATGCTGAGCCAGTATCCGATTCGCTGCCGCGAGGACACACACACGTTTTTTATTAATTTCTGTCCTGTTTTGTGCATAATATCAGTGTCTTTCGTGCAGTGAATAAAAGTCTTTCTTTCTTTCTTTCTTTTAATGTATATCTATATCATATTATTTCCTTAGATACTAAATTTTCAAGCTAATCTAGCATTTATTATTTCAGCAATATGCTTTAAAATAATCTGAAGCTTGGCTATATTTGAATTATTTTTTACTTTTGTTTTCAATTCAAAATAACTTATTTCCAACTTTATTTATTAACAGAACAAAGTAAATTACATTGCTGGATGTAGGCCTCTGCCAAGACTTGCCACCACCACGCACGGTCCTCTGTGTTTTGCATCCAGTCGCTTCCCGCGATGGCTTTTGGGTCATTTGTCTACTTAACCGCAGGGCATCCCACGCTGCGTTTTCCAATTTGTGGCCTCCCATCGCGAACTCGTCTACTCCATCAGTTATCCGCTCTGCGAAAAATGTGACCAGCCCATTGCTACTTTAGCTTGCTGATTCTTCAGCTACGTCGATAACTTTGGTTCTTCAGCGAATTTCAGAATTTCTGATCTTATCCACCAAAGAAACTTCGAGCGTAGCCCGCTCCGTAGCTTAATTTAAATCAGTTTTAATCATAGTTTAAAACTTGCTCCCAATTTTACATAATAGACGAATCTCACCTATTGGCAAATACCTATAAGATACTGTTGGCACAATGTTTACTCATAACCGCAAAAAAGCTGTCAGCAATATTTTGTCGTTCGATTTAACTAAAGTATCAGACACTAGTGACTCGCCCCCGGGTTTCACACTGATGCAAATACGAGTTAATTCTTCTCTTCATAAGAATCTTCCTCGGACCTCAACGAATATTTGAAAAATAAATAAATAAATAAATAAGCCGAATTGGTATAGCCATTTCCGTGTTTTGAGCTTAGCAACACATTTAGACTCATTTTTATTTGCTAACGTTAATTGTACTTATGTTAATTTGAGGAATAAACAAATCTTAAAGAAATTTGACGGCCCATTGGTCAAGTTGGTTAAGGTGGTTGGGTTAGCTCTCTGATTCAGAGGTCCCGGGTTCGATTCCCGAAAGGGATAGTTTGTTTAAGTGTTCAAGTGAACTGTTCAAAGTTGCTTCTGGTTTGGGGTCTGGGAAGCAGTAGCACACACACTTTTTTTTATTTACGAGGGAAGAAATCTTCAAAAGATACTCTATGAACAAATACCGCATGCAATACAATTGCGTATAAGGTTAGATGGGACTTTTACCGCACTAAAACACCCTAGCGTGGTTCTAGTACATATGGGATTTTGGAACCGTTTATCGGTCATCAGGAGGCGAGACGCGCCCGGCCCTTACAAGGAATAAACTTAAAACTACTGGCACACTGCGTTTGGCATTCATAAATGGAGCAGCCCGTCTGGTGGCCCAATTTATGACTGCAAAACGCAATGAGTAAGGGATGCAATAGTCCATTTCTTCCTTCCTATTCATTCATTCATTCTTAATCCTACTAAGGTCTGCACTGCATTTGCAGTACCTGTGCTTGTGTTAATTGGTAGACACCTACCACTAAGTATGGGCCCGTCCATTTCTTGTACATTCTCGTGTGCTATTGCATATTTACAGTGAATTTGCCATATAAATAGAAAGAAAGAAAGAAAGAAAGGAAGAAAGAATTTTATTTCGTACACACACACATACAAGAAATATCAAAACAATATTAACTAAAAAAGCGTAGTGGTGCGTCCGAAATAGGTCCCTGACTCAGCATAATGCGATGGGTAGGACCCACAGGATAACTACTTAGCAGGATACTTACTTACCGGTAGGATAACTACTTAGCTGGTGAAATCCTTCAGTAGTTTTTAAATAAATTGTAATAATTTCAGCTGTTGATTGTATAATCGTGTTCTGAATTGTCCCGCGTAAATGTTTTTTTTTCTTCTTTTGAATATCTGGTCCCTGTCAGAATATCAGTGTTGTGGTCTGCACCACAACTGTTCCTTTTCCTCTCATTACTTGTTTATATATTTGTTTGTTTGTTTTGTTTGTAATTATTGTTTGTTCATATATTGTTTGTATATAAAGATGCTTTCTTTCTTTTCTTTATATAAGATAAAATATTATACTTAATACTTAATATTATACTTATTACCTAGTTTTTGATGATGTACCTAGATTGACAAAATGTACCAAATGTTGCATTCATATGAGTGTTAAAATATATAATAAGATACCAAATGATATTAAACTGTTGTCCTTAAATGAATTTAAAAAAAGCTTGTAATATGGCTAAAAGATAAAAAAAATTATAGTATTGATGAATATTTTAAATTTAAATGAATTGGTTCTCTTTTCTTTTTTTTTTGACATAAATAATTATTTGACATGACATCCTACTCTCCTGAGTTGTGTTATGCTTGCTGTTAAATTTGATAATGTTAATTCTTGTTAATTAATTTTTTCATGCCTTTGTAAAACGGCGAAACATGATGTTCCTTTTGTAACTCCTTTGCAACAACTTCTATACCATGTTTTATGCAAATAAATGAATTATTATTATTATTATTATTATTATCAAAAATGTAGTACCATAAATAAATATATTCAGTCAGGTTATATTACCATGGACTTGGAACAAAAAAGGACTTATGCACCCTTTTCCTATCATCTAAAGTAGTCCTTTACAATTTGCTATTTGAATGAAATAGCCAGGAAGGTACGTTTTGCTCGAGTTACTAATGAATGGAGCGAACCGCTTATTTGATTGAGAATTCGTTCATAAGCAATTTCCGTGACAGGAAGGCAGCCCCTTTATCGAAGTAGCATTGAAAGTAAAGGTATAGCCATCGAAAGAATTCTAACCTAAAAATAGGAGAAAAATGCTTATTCCTGGTGAAAATAAGATTTAAATAAAGTTTATATTATATGCGTATTTTTGAGAGCTCTTCAGAAACGATTTTAATGAGACTGCGGAAATTAATTTGGTGTTATTTTTCACATTATTAACCAATCATTGGAAACGAACCTTCGGCTTGGTTTTTCGATTTAATGGGTGATTTAGAAATAATCCACGCAACGATTGAAAAATTAGCTTGGCTGTTAACTTTAACATAAACATGAATTATGCTTATAAATATGCAGTATCGTAAAAAGATTGATAGACTTTGAAAAAGATGATCTGGAGACGGTTTCTGAAGATAAAATGAACTGCACAAACGTTTCCACCCCGAAAGAGCTTCGCATCAAATAAAGACCTAATTGTATTTCCAAGTTCTAATTCCTTAAGATACATATCATATTAATGTATGGAACGATTAAAAGCAAAACACACTGGGCGATAAGCGGTCTAGGAGCGGAAAATTGGAAGAGAATGTTTTTCGGGGCATTTTACACATAATACCGCGCTACTGCCGTGGGAAAGCGCCTCGATATTCCCTACAATTTGGCAATACCGCTCCCGCCTCGGCCCCGGAACGTATCGGCCTGTTTGCGAGAGTGGGAGGTACCGTGCCGTGCCGCCTTGCTGCAGCTTGTGGTTTCTGTGTGACATCGTGCATAAGAATTCGTATATTACAAAAATACCGCTGCCGGAACGCTCCCGGTACCGCAGTGTGTGTTGCGCTTTAATGATACGAGTAAGAGTAGAGTGTCTCGCCGTGGCCGATCTCCTACAAATACGAACAGACCTCGCTGTATCGTCTACGAGTGTTCTCTTAGCTGTTTATCGCGATGTGTGTAGCCAAATATTTGCGAATACTTCGGCACTTCGGGCGAAGCCGCAGACATTTCGCTCCACTGTCGGTAAACTCGCGCACATCAAAAGGTTTTGTCGCGATGAACTTCGCTTGCGTGGCCGGTCAAGATATTCACAGTATGCTTTTGTATGAACCAATTCATACTTCACCGGGCCATGTCCGTGCCCCGGCCTTTGAGAAAAACACGGCGAGAGCACGGTCCGGTGGCGGCACAGTGTAATATGAGTCATCCGGAGTGTAAAACTAGGAAGAAGAAGAAGCTGCAGTAGACAGTTTTGTTACCAGTGACATGTAATATTATAGTCAGGTCAATGTATGTGGGTACTTAATTATTATCGTCAGAAAATTACCACTGAACACGAAACAGATTGTTAAGGTGTCTTACCTTTGAAGATTTCTAACAAACGCTCTAAAATGTTCGTCGAACAAAATTTTCAAGCATAAACTTTTAATGACTAAAACAAATTAATTTGCTAAAATTTTTTAACTAAAAACAAAAATTAATTAAGGGAGTAAATTCGTAGTAAAAACGCTCACTTCTTCAAGGCGAGAAGAAAGCCATTCTTTTAAAGTATAAAATTACTTAAAGGCCTGGTCACGCCAAGCAATTATTTGAAGTGGACTGTTTTTTTTTTTCGAAGGACGAGGAAACGAAGGAAATCTGTCACATACCTCGTGAGTCGCCAAGTCCTTGGTCCTCCAGTGGAGAAGATTGCAACGGCCCGTCACACATAGAGTCTAGAAGCTCCAACACTTCACCACTTTAACGATTGCACTCGCGGAGCGGGAAGCGTGACCAAGTAGATATATTTACAGGCACAATTGCCTGATAACGAATGTGGATGAAAACAAGTATTCAAATCTCACTGTTGAGATTGGCGGTGTGACGTGTGTTTTGCGATTTCCAGATTGACGCGGTGTTATAAAAGATGGCCGTCGTGCAGTAGGGAATGGGTATATGGTAGAGCGAGACAGTACTATTATTTATCAATCTAAACTGACAATTGGTGTCAACAACTATGTACGCGAAGTTTTTAAAAGCTGACGACTCGCGTTTTTGATTAGCGCGTTCTCTATGCGTCGTCAGTGCGTATTATCAGACTGTATGCGACTGTTGCAATCGCACATGAAACACGTTTCAAAGGTTCTTTTGTATCGATATACAATAAATGCAAGTATAAGTAAATAGCCGAAAGCGTGGAGGATGGCGCATATTTGCGCGTTTGTAGCGTATACAATTGCAAGGATCGTGAGTAAAGGTCATAACTTCACTACTGTCTTGCGTTTGCTAAGCGTACTGATCGCGTTTAAAAAACGTCGTGTGCATAGGCCTTAAATATTTCGCCTACAGAGTTTTGTTTGTTTTAAAAGTTTGTTTCGTGAAACCAATTTGTTTGGCTGCTTCATTTCGTCGTCTTTAAATTTATTAAAGCGATGACATCACGGCGACACAAATTATTTTGGATAGTGGAGTTATTTCAAAAGAATTAATTTTTAAGAGTTAAAATAGATTTTTCAAACCGATTTGGACGTGTACTCGTATGTATATGTGTGTGATTTATGCGTAGAAGAAATATTTCAATTATTGAAAATTATTTTACATAATATGTAACAAATAACAATATATATGTGGTATACTTTTATTTATCACAATATTTACATCTAACAACAATATGTGATGTTTAAAGAAAATGTCTTTTATACGGTTATAAGAAACTCACGATAAGTATACACACGAGTTTTTTATTATACATATTATAGTGTCTATTTATAGTTTACTGTCTATATTAATAGACAGTAAGTGTCTATTTATAAGTTTTTAAATATTTTTATTACACACACTATCGGCACAGTTTTTCACAACAAACGGTCACCTTGAATCCACTACTCTTGTCTGCGCTGGCGCATAGTTCATTCAATCGCCGTTCACCAATCAGCGCGCGTATCTTCGTTCGCGTCACTGCTTTGGTGTATGGCCCAAGTTCATATAGGCGAACGTATTGTAGGGTGGTGGTCCAAGTTAGACCCTACATATTCCCCCCGGCCAGACCATGACTATGGTCGATAATAGTCCGGAAATCTAATTCGACGACCACTGCGCGACCTCTTCTCCTCAGGAACAACGTTAGGACTTGAAGATGGTTCATCGGGCAGCTCATATCTATCTTGTCTGTCTTCGTCAAGGAGTGTTGCTTCTTTCACAAGAAACGCCGGTTTTAGCCTGTCAACGGAGATATTCTGGGTCTTGCCGCGGACATCAACAGTAAAGAACTTAGGCTGTCTCTTGACTACCTTATAGGGTCCAGCGTATGGCGGTACGAGAGAACTTCGAACAAGGTCTTGTCGAATGAAGACGTGTGTGCATGTGTGTAGGTCTCGAGGCATGTAGAAAGGCGAATGACTGTGCCACGTGGTAGGTTGTGGAGTCAGCCTCGCCATGTAGGAGCGGAGCCGGTTGGCGTACTCGGTAACATCTCTAACGTTGCAGTCGTTACTAGGTGAGAAGAATTGACCCGGTAGGCGTAGAGGCTCGCCATAAACAAGTTCAGCTGGAGACGATTTCAGATCTTCTTTCCAGGGACTGCGCATTCCCAGAAGCACCAACGGCAAAGATTCAACCCAGCTGGATGTGTTATGGCACATAATAGCGGACTTGAGTTGGCGATGCATCCTCTCGACGATCCCATTTGCTGCAGGATGGTATGCGGTGGTGCGAAAATGGCGCGCACCAATCAAGGCAGTGAGAGCCTTGAAAAGATTGCTCTCGAACTGTCGACCACGGTCCGTAGTCACCCGAGCAGGACAACCGAATCTGGCTATCCAACCTGAGACGAGGGCAGTTGCACAGGACTCGGCTGTTATCTCCTTCAAGGGAAAGGCCTCAGGCCAACGAGTAAATCTGTTGATGACTGTAAGGCAATATCTGAAATCATAAGACAGAGGTAAGGGTCCTATGATGTCGAGGTGTATGTGTGAGAACCTCGAGGAAGGAGTTTGGAAGCAGGAAAGAGGTGATTTGGTTTGGCGGAAAATCTTGCTTTTTTGGCAGTGTAAGCATGCTCTTGTCCATTCTATGCAGTCTTTTTTTATTCCTGGCCATACAAATCTCTGTGTGACCAGTCGTATTGTAGCAGATGCTCCAGGATGGTGCAGACCATGAAGCATGTCGAAAACTTGTCTACGTAATTGAGGAGTAATATATGGTCGAGGAGGTTGCACCGAAGTATCACAGTAGACAGGTAAGGTATTTTCCATATATTTCCTTTTCTTTAGTTTAAGAGCTGAACCGTTTAGCAGGAGGTCTTGCAGTTCAGGGTCTGATTCCTGATATTTTACAAGTTCCTTGTAATCAATGGCAGCTGCAATCTCTTCCACTCGCGACAAGGCATCAGCGACGATGTTGTCTTTTCCAGGTAAGTACCTAATTTCGGTTGTAAATTGAGCAATAAAGTCAAGGTATCTGAATTGTCGTGGAGTACAAGTGCTTTTGTTCGTGGAAAACGCGAAAGTCAGCGGTTTGTGGTCAGTGAACACGACGAACGTTCTTGCCTCCACCATATATCGGAAGTACTTGACTGCTTCATAAATTGCCAATAGTTCTCGATCATAAGGACTATATTTCTTTTGCGAGGTGGAAAGTTTGCGCGAGAAGAAGGCCAAAGGTTTCCAGTCTTGATGGGATTCGCAACGTTGTTGAAGTACAGCACCTATGGCAGCGTCTGAAGCGTCCGTGATCAACGCTAATTCTGCAGACGGGTCCGGATGGTTGAGAAGGGTAGCTTCTGATAAAGAAACTTTACAGTTTTCGAATGCACGTATCAACTGTGGAGTCATTTCGATTGGCTGTGAACCTTTGACTTTGGATCCGACAAGCAAGGCATTAAGTGGAGCTTGAATCTGTGCAGCGTTTGGTACAAACCGGCGATAAAAATTAAGCATCCCTAAAAAACGACGAAGTTCCTTTACAGTTTTAGGTATGGCGTACTCCTGTATAGCCTGAACTTTGGTATTGAGAGGCTTAACACCAGCTGCTGACACTAAATATCCGAGGAAAGTCGCTTCTGATAGACCGAATTTGCTCTTGGCTGTGTTGATCAGAATGCCGTATTTTTTAAGTCTCTCGAATAATTGACGCAGATGTTCCTTGTGCTTCTCTGGAGACGGTGAAAACACCAAAATGTCATCAATATACCCGTAACAGAACTCGAGACCACCCAAGACTTCGTCGATGAACCTCTGAAAGGTTTGGGCAGCGTTCCTAAGTCCGAAAGTCATATACGGGAATTCGAACAATCCGAATGGCGTCGTGATTGCGGTCTTGGGTATATCCTCAGTATTGACGGGAATTTGGTTATATGCCTTCACAAGGTCCACTGTGGAGAATACTGTAGCCCCAGCAAGTTCATAGGTAAAGTCCTGTATGTGTCGAATGGGATACCGGTCAGGAATTGTCCTGGAGTTTAGTGCTCGATAGTCACCACAGGGTCTCCAACCGTCTTCCTTCTTCTTGACCATGTGCAATGCTGAAGACCATTGGCTTTCTGAACGTCTAGCAGTTCCACTTTCGAGCATGTCTTCAAACTCTTTCTTTGCTGCTTGGAATCGAACTGGATCGAGACGTCTTGGCTTGCAAGAAACTGGAGGACCTCGCGTTGTGCGGATATGATGAACGGTGTTGTGTTTCACTGTAGACTGCAAACCTGCCGGTTTCGTAATTTCGGGAAAATCACGCAAAATATCGTGAAACTCTGTTTCTCCGGAAACTACTTTGACGGAGGAGATACCATCTGAAGATTTGGAGAGACGGGCATTTGCAGTTAGTGATGTAATACTGTCGATAAGGCGTTGGTATCTACAGTCCACTAACAGTCCATAATAACCCAAGAGATCTACTCCAATGATGGGTTTGGAAACATCGGCGATTATAAAGTTCCAAACAAAGTCTCTTCTTAGTCCTAAATCTAAATGAAGCCGAATTGGTCCATAGGTGTGTATCACTGTACCATTAGCAGCAACCAACTCGTACGAAGTTTTTGTACAGGGCGTCTTAACTGCTGCTCGCGGAAAAACACACAAGTCTGAACCAGTGTCCACCAGGAACTGCATTTTTGAGGCGCGATCAGTCACATATAGACGGCCTGTAGTGGATGATGGGCAGTCGCTGGCCGCTACTTCCGACTGCCCTTCAAGTTTACCGACTGGAAGCTGCATGGTTGCTTGCACTTCCTAGCCTTGTCAGCAAATGTGTAGTGGTAGTAACAGTGTGGATGATTCGGTGGTGGTTGACGTGGTCGGGAACGACTTCGTGAGCGAGTGCGGCGCATATTCCTATTCCGACGGTATGTGGCGTGATTCTGGTCTTTTTCGTTCAGCCTGGCAGTAAGAGCTGATACTTGCTTTGTGAGCTCTGCGACCTGTGCTGCTAGATCAGTTTGGGCAGGTTGTGTAGGCTTAGATGTACTTGCCACCTGTGGACACGGAGGAACGATCTCATGAATCCTGTCGGCTAGTTCTGCGATTTTTTCTAGGCTTAAATCCGACTGCGAAGCTACAACGGTCTGAATGTTGGTCGGTAAGCGGCTGGACCAAATAGTGGAGAGAAAGTCTTTTGGGACCGACGGACCAGCCAAATCTTGTAAGTGACGTAAGAATTGTGACGGCTTACGATCTCCGAGCTCTTCGTGCATCAACAACTGCTTAACCCTTTTTTCTTGCGATGCTGAAAGACGTTTAATAAGCTCGGTTTTTAGCCTTAAATACTTGTCGGTCTCCGGCGGGTTAATTATTATATCTTTCACTTCCGCAACATAGCGATGCTCAAGTTGTCCGACAACATAACAGAATTTCGTTTCGTCAGATGTTATTCTGGAGAGCAGGAATTGGCTTTCTATCTGAGCAAACCATAAAGCAGGTTCTTCTGGCCAGAACGGAGGCACTCTAGCGTTTACTCTGACGATTTCTTGTCTTTCGTCGTCTGCTGAAGCCATCTTTTATTTTTGAGTCCAAAAACGCTCCGCTTATAGTTGTACCACACCCCAAGTTTTTTAGTATGCAGTGGGTACATATGAATTTGAATTTTTTTTTTTTTTTTTTTTTTTTTGGTGCGTATTAATTATCCAACATCATTCAGGGCTTCCACTGGGAACTCACCAACTAATAACTTTTCGACTGTCGGAGGTCACCAGTTGTGGTATACTTTTATTTATCACAATATTTACATCTAACAACAATATGTGATGTTTAAAGAAAATGTCTTTTATACGGTTATAAGAAACTCACGATAAGTATACACACGAGTTTTTTATTATACATATTATGTAGTAAGTGTCTATTTATAAGTTTTTAAATATTTTTATTACACACACTATCGGCACAGTTTTTCACAACAAACGGTCACCTTGAATCCACTACTCTTGTCTGCGCCGGCGCATAGTTCATTCAATCGCCGTTCACCAATCAGCGCGCGTATCTTCGTTCGCGTCACTGCTTTGGTGTATGGCCCAAGTTCATATAGGCGAACGTATTGTAGGGTGGTGGTCCAAGTTAGACCCCACATATATAAATAGAAATGAGTCTCTAAATTCAAGAACTGAGGGCCAGGCCAGACTTTTATTTTCAATATTCTGAGTTAGGTTTTTATGAAGAGATTTTTTTTGTCCCGAAAATATACATATCATATTTTTTTCTTTCAACTTAAAAACTTTTCACACAACGATATTTTTTCATTTATATCAGCTAGTTATGAATAAAATTAAAAATCACCACTTTTCCTATTAAAAATCTACTTAATGATAGATGGTTATCGTCGTCTAAGTCTGGTTAAGTCGTCTAAGATGGTTATCGTTATTAAGTCTAAGTTACTTATTAAGTTAAGGGTAGTTGCTGTTGGCGTAATGTGTTGTCCAGTATAAGACTGTGGAATTTAATGTCCCCAATTACAACTAAAAGCATTAAAAGACCAAATAACAGATAATGTACATTGAAAATAGATATTGTTTTGTCTTCTAAGCGAAAGTTTATAGTTAGAATTTTCTGTCAATCCACATAACTCCTTTATTTGCTTTCAACTTTAAACTATCTTCGCAGAAGGGAAAGAATCTCTACGGCGCGGCGACTTGTTTATTTTCATTGAAAATGCTTTATTTTTCTCTTTTATAAATAGACAGTCACGTTTCACTTGAAAAGGATTTTCGTGGATTCGTTACTTTGCAAATATTTTTTTTTATTTAGAAAAAGGAATTTCAACGCTTTTTAATTTACCTACTGTATTTTTTTTTGTAACATTGTTATGAATTATTAAAAAAATACTGTAAACATCTGTACATATCTTTTCTTATATATAAAAATGAATCCCTATTTCTCCTGGTCACGGCATCACGCGCGAACGGGTAGACCGATTTTAATTCGGTTTTCGCTAATGGAAAGAGGGATAAACGGGGAATGTTTTAGGGTATATAAAAATTGCACGCCGGGCGAAGCCGGGGGCGGGCCGCTAGTATATATATAGAAAAGAATCCCCATTTCCCTTGGTCACGGCATCACGCGTGAACGAGTAGACCTATTTTAATTCCGTTTTCGCTAATGGAAAGAGAGATAAACGGGGAATGTTCATATTTTTTTTTTTTTTTTTTTTTATGAAATCGAGGTAGCGCTTGACCACTATCTCACCTGATGTGAGGTGCAGATGTGGCCGAAGGTGGACCACGCTTACCTAGTAAATGCCCATTTACCCTAGTTTTGAAGACCCCGAATTTATATATATAAATTGCACGCCGGGCGAAGCCGGGGACGGGTCGCTAGTAATTTATACATATGTATATATGTTTTTTTATGCTGAAAAAATGACACTATTCTGTGACCCGACCCCAGTTTTGCACAAATATTTTTTCAATTTTTCTTCATAAGAACCTTCCTCATAAAGGCCCAAGTTAGAGACCACGTTTCAGCGTCACATGTCATCACTGCTCGAAAATTTTTGTTTTAAGATACTGAGGAATTTTGGGCGAGAAGATGTCTCGAAGCTGTCCATCCGAATTGGTGTCCTTAATGAAATGAAAGTAATAAAAAAAATTGTATAGCAAATGAAATTTGGTGTATGATACGGCAATGCATAATATGGCAGATAAAATCTTTCACACTTTATCATCAAAAGCAAGTTTTAGATTGTTAAAGTAAGATATAGACTTATTTTTAACTAATTAAACGAGCTAAAGTTGAAAGAAGTTATACAAGTAATACAGCATAACTGTCACGATAAGTCTGAATAACGTAAATTTTAAGTAAATGAAGGTCTGCAACCGAAGTCTGCCTGAAATGGAGCTATAAATGCCGCGGTGTAAATTGTGAAACACCCAAAAGTTTAATCGTCGGGTTCAGCTGTATTCTATTTAAGGTAATCCCAGAAATACGATGTCCGCTTTCGGCAATGATTAGTATTTAAATACTTCTTAAATAAGCGTATTTCACCAATACGTTTTCACTGTCATTTAGAGAATTTGTATGTGAGAAAATTGTAATTAAATTTATTAAATTCAATAAAGTAGATGTGTTTTAGGTCACTGATGGTCCACAACGTCTTAAACGTTCTTAATGCACACTTGGTTCACGCACCAATACACTTTATCATAGACCAGGTGGAATGATGCATGTGCTGGTATGGGTCACAAATTTATGAATTTTGAATGTGCACACTATCGATGTCGATCGCCAACCTTTTTATATGTGAGGGTAGTCTAGTTCCTCAAGTGGCAGGTGGGAGGAAAGCATTAGGGGGGAGAGGGATAGGATTAGAAGAGAAATTATAAAGTAAGTAGTCAGATAATTTTGAAGCAGATGTTTTGATTAATTTTCATTTGGTTACTTAAATAATTGAAGAAAAAATCCTTAAGACACATTTTTTTCTGCATAGCATAGAGCCGATATCATATTCATTGTCTAGGCATTTATAAAAGTGTAAAATAAGAAACAGTTCGTATGTTAGTTAAGTAATAAGTCCGAAAAGAAAGTGCTAAGGAAAAGAGAAACCACAGCTAATGGTTTTTCTTTTGGTCTAAAGTACTGTTCACAGCGATTTGGCAGTTTCGTAAAATGTCACCTGTGTGTGTATATTAAAAAAAAAAACGGGACAAGTGCTAGTTGAACGGACAACTCAGGAGAGATATGGGCAGTGTTCAATTTTCGTCTATTTTCTTGAATAACTTGGAAACTATTTATTTTAAAATTACAAAAAAAAAAAATATTTTAATTTTCCACCTTCCCCCCAAAAATGACCTCCCATATACAGATTTCATCTATACACGTCACACCTCTGCGTTTGGGTCACAGAAATTGATATGTGTACCAAATTTAAACTTAATCGGTCTAGTAGATTCCGAGATAATTGACTGTGAGCGACGGACAGACGGACACACGAGTGATCCTATAAGGGTTCCGTTTTTTTATTCGGACGTACGGAACCCTAAAAAGAATTCAAATCAACTTGTTTCAAAGATATCTTTGTTTTTCTTGAAACAAGTTGTTCTTCATGGTTAAACTTTATTTTACCAGAACCGAGTTACTCAGTGACATGTAAATGTTGGTGAAAGATCGATGGTCCGACCTACATCTTTGGTCTGTAACCCACGTCGCGTCAAATAAGCATACGTGCGTGATGTATGGCTGAATGCGGACTCAATTGTGGGTAAATGGACGGATTTTTCAGTAAATTCGCTTAAGATGTGGGTAATATTTCCTTGAGCGAGATGGCAACAGTTTCAATCAATATTTCAAACTATATTAGATGCAGTTTTAAAATTTTTGGAGAATAACATTTGTCTTTTATTTCACGACTACATTTCTTATAAGTTTGGCGAAAACTTATATAAAAGTCTATAGTATCACTTGTTTTACTTATTCATTATAAGTAATAATATATCAAGTTAATTCAAATTTTCCCCGCACTCACACAAATCACAACTTTGACGTACTATACAAACTGGTATCACCGAAATGTAGAAAAAGCATACGAGTCAAAAGATCTACGTGGCAAAGTAATAATAGAGAGTTATAAGTAATAATGATTAACTTGGTTCTTAAAGTGCCGTTTCTCTGCGAATGTTGACGACCATCATGGCTAGATAGCCATGATGACCTTGGAATAGATAGGCCAAGATTGACCTTGGAAGTTGCTGCGCGAAAGAGGGAGCCAGTGCGTAAATCAAACTACTCTGGCCTTTTCAATGCGTGCCCGAACCTCTTGCTTAATGTCCCAACGTTCATTTACATAACTGCCCCAGTTATATAAATATCTGTTACTTACTTACTGTTGTTACTTTTATTTACTTCGGGATACTTTCAAAGGTAATTTTGTAACCATATATATCAAGGGAGGTCAAAACTTCCCTTGACGGCCCGTTGGATGAGTGGCAAGGGGCCCCGGGTTCGATTCCCGGCAGGTTCAAGTTTTGAAATTTTAATGTAATTTTCAAAATTGACTCTGGTCTGGATTTGAAAACTAGTGGTAGGGCACACTGCGTTTCGCAGTCATTTGGGCAGCCCGCCTGGCGGCAGTAACCACCACCTTACAGAATACCACCGTGAAATAACAGCATATACGTGCTGAGTGAGTAAGGGATGCCAGAGCCCATTTACTTATCCCCTCCTAATCCCTTATCCAATCCTACTGTAGTCGGCAGCGCACTTGCAGCAGCTGTGGCGTTGCTTTTGCTATAGGCGACGGTAGCCATCTACCATCAAGTGGACCGTGCGACTGCTGACTGAATTTTGGAACAATTTCTCTTTTGATTCTACATACGATATGGGCTTCTACAAGCGAGCAGTAAATAAATTCCTGCAGGGTCGGCAGCGCTCCCCGAGATGGCTGGCGTACCTCCGCTTTCGGGTACGCCGAGGTTCCGACAGGGAGCGTAGTCCTCCCCGCGCTGAACAGCCGTGGCGGGTCGCCGAACGTCTAGATATGAGCTAATTGTAAACGAAATACAGGTCTTACAAATTTTTTATCTAACATACTGAAAATCACTTAGAGGTAGTAGATCCCAACCAGTTCGTGCCACTGCTCAATTATCACTTATGACCTTAATCATAGTACAAAAATAATGAAATTTTAATTTTAAAGTATAAAAGATTTGTGGTAGTACACACAGTATTTTTACGATATAAAATGAGCAGCCCGCCCAGCGTCCATTTTACAGAAGTCGTTTCGTCGTAAAATAACAGCACACATGCTTTTATTTATGTTCTGGTGCATGAATAAGGTATATTAGACACTGTTCCAGACTAACTCCTTGTCTTTTTTTATTACTGTCAGTATGACTGTAATAAACACTTATTATTAATTTGTTCAATTTCCGTTAATCATTTCGTAGATCATTCATTATTCTAGATCATGTTTCAAAATCTAAAATAAGTGAACGCTTTTCTTAAATGTTTTATATGTCTGTATGAAAATTACAAATGAGTTGGATTCACAGGATAGATATTAAAAATTATTGTATCCAAAAAAAAATATAAGTGCAGTTTTTAAATTTAGAACTACTAACTGTGCTTTTATTTATTTATCTATTTAACAGTTGCACCAATAAAATGAATACCAGCACGTCCGATACATGATACAAGTTAATAAATGTACATAGATATATCAAAGTACATACGGTACTTATAAACAATTTTTTTTAAGTTTTATGTCAGTCTGTTTGCCTGTCTGTTCTGGCTAATGTCCGTAACGGGTAGATTTATCCTGACGGGACTTTCCCTGACAGATAGCTGATATTATAAAGAGTAACTTGGGATACTTTTACTATATCACAAAGTGATATAGTAAAATATATGGGCTTACTTAATATTATTATTAACAAAAGTGTTATTGAGGTCCTATATAAAATGTCTAAAATATTTTGACAACCCTACGTACAGCTAAACAGCAAGACTGTACAATATATAAGGAAACATATGACCTTTTCCCCTTACTACGCTCTTTCTCAACCTGGAATTGACATGTCACATCAAATATTTTCTTTTTCTCGAACTCATATAGTTTACCTGATATTATTGTATAAAATGTCGCCAGTTCACCTTGTACAATACATTTACTAAGCTTACAATACAAACACAGCACGCAATGGATAATTTTTGTAAAATGTTATGTTGGGTGTCTTCAAAATTGAAATCTTATGCTGTGATGGTGCAAGAGATAGGTTTGTAAAGTAATAATCTAATTGAAGATGAGATCAGCTTGAAAACGTAAATACTGTTTGGAAGTATTTTAATGAAATTTTAAATGCATTTCACCAAGATAAAGTATGTTATTGCTAAAAACCTTCGGGTAATTTCGGCGACGTTCGGTTAATGCTTTAACAAAGTAAGACTTGGATAATTGGTATACAAACAAAAATATTTTGATGAGTCCATTGTATGAGTGGTTAGGGTGGTTAGAGCCTTAACGCTGTGTTCTAGGATGCCCGGGTTCGATTCCCCCTAAAAATTTGAAAATTGAACTTTTTAAATTTGTACTTGGTCTGGATCTCGAAAGTAGTGGAAGGGCACACTGCGTTTCGCAGTCATTTGGGCAGCCCGTCTGGCGGCAGTAACCACTCCCTTACAGAAGACCACCGTGAAATAACAGAACGTGTGCTGTTGTGTTTCGGTGAGTGAAGTAAGGGATGCCAGAGCCCATTTCCCTATCCCTTCCCAATCCGGCGACGGTAGCCACCTACCATCAAGTGGACCGTCAGCTTGTCTGCCGATCTTAACATAAAAAAATAGAATAATGGGGAATCAAGTTTCCAACATAAAATTGATGTGTAGGTAATATACGTGTGGATTAAATCTATTCCCTATCTCCACACCAGCCTGTTCCTAGAAACACCTATCAATTACGAGTATTAGCTTAAAACGATTTGCCACCCATATACGTAGTTCTGGTATTCGTATTCGAAGCCATAATTAACACTCTCTCGAGTATTGTTGTTTCGTTTACCAGCGATCTTCAAACATATTTTTTATAATATTTCTAATTCTAATAAAGATATTGTAATGTTCATTAATTTAATTTCATCATTATTTCAGCTGTAAGACGTGCACTGTTGGACTCCCTAATTTTCCAAAAGGACCTATCAGAATCAGCCTGGATCCACCGCCAATCCGCGCCCTATCAGGTCTGTGGCCTTCACTCGGAACATTCTGGCCTCAGCGACCGTCGGATCTCCGTACTATGTGTCCCGCCCACTGCCCCTTCAAAATACTAATCTGCCAGGTTATGTCGGTAACTTTCGTTCGTCTACGAATCTCTTTTTACTGATTCGATCTCGTAGTATAACCTCGAGCATAGCTCGCTGAATTACGTTGAGCCTTCTTACGAGGCCCACAGGTAGAGACTACGTTTCAGTGCCATTTGTCATAACTGGCAACACACATTGCTCGAAAACTTTCGTTTAAGACAATGAAGAGTTTTGGACGAGAAGATGTCTCGGAGCTTCCCGAACGCTGAAGATCCGAGCTGGATGCGACGATTGACCACTTTAAATTTAATTTAGACTTTAATTGTTTTACGAATTCATATACACTGGCCTTTTAAAATTGAAATTTCTTCAAAACTATAGAAATTATAAAATAATAATTATAACTTGGAATAAACAATAGTTATAAATATACTATAGAAGTTAGAGTTTAGTAATAAATAAAAAAAAAAAATTATAGAAAATTTCACTAACTTTCTTTGAAGCTATAGTTAGTTATAGATGATTAAAGTTTTTAACTTTAAAAAAAGATAAAAACCAAAAAATAGCCAAACTCAAACAACATTTATAAGTATGTTTTACGCATTACTTATATTCTAACAGCTGGTATTGCCTTCTCGGGCTTTGATTACATCTTCAGGAACGGTTTAGCATACTGAAGACGAGGTTTCGGAGGCGATGTTGGGCAATGTTCCCCCATTCTTCCATCAAGGCCTGTTTTATATGTATGTATCTTCAAGATACGGGCTCTTTAGTTTGAGAGCCACTGTATAACAGTTGTATCAATATGTAAATAATATAAAATGAAATGCTATTTCTTATTATCAGTTAGTTTTTTTGTTGAATATTATATGTCTCCGGATTACGATTATCGCGTAAGAACTTAGTAAAAGGCCGCCTGTCTGGCTTAATGACTGCCTATTTACAGAGGATCACCCTGAAACAATAGCCCCGTGGGCACTGTGTTTTGATTAATTATTAGTTTATCCTTACTTTGTCCCATAATCTTTATGTGGGTCTATTATAATCGACAAAGCACTCGTCTTGTCTGTCTTGACAAAACATCTTATCTGGATTTTGCTGTATCCTGAGGTGAAGGTTATCACATCAGTCTTTTGGTAGCAGCAACCCAACTGGCAGTTTTAACTGTCCCCTCACAGAGAACTATGAAATAACAACTCATATCTTTTGTGTTTCCTTGAGTAAAGGATGCCAGAATTGCCAGAGTCCATCCTCTATCCCATCCTTATCTCTTATTCTATTAAGGCCGGCAGCATACTGGTAACTGACATGGCTTTTCTTGTGTTAATAGGCGATGGTAGCCATTTTTCATCAACGTAGATTTGTCTGTCGATCTTTACATAAAAAGCAACATTGTTTATAAATTTATTAAAATAAAGATTAATAAAATTAAAACTACCTGTAGAAAGTGTGCATTCTTGTTGTCAAGAAGGATGCACTTATATGTTAGCTGCATGTTAGAGTGGGACGAGCAGGTTTGTTGTATTATAGTGTATTAAAGTTGTATCTACCTACAAATATTTACTTATTACTTTTGTCTGTATTTGTTTGTAACAAAAATTCTGTTTATATTTCTGCCATTGAAGACAACTCAGGTCTTCATTGAGTTTATAATACACCTAAACCACAGTTTTACAATACCCTAAACTGTGTTACTACCCATTGTATTTTTTTGTGTGTAAATAAATAAAAAAAACTTAAAAAAGTTACTGTCAGGCCAGCCAATTTTTTTACCCAAATTTTTATTGATTTTTTTATACTCTCGAATGGAATATTTTAGCATGCTTATTAATTAGGATACAGAAGCTTGTATATGAAATCCCACCAAAAACATTCAGTAAAAAACTAGCCAAGTCTCGATGGAGCTGCTTGTTTACCTCTAAAAAGTAATGAAATCTAGACGAAGTCGTGCCAAGTCTAAGGTTCATTGAAGTCCGTCTGTACGTCTATTTTATGTTAGATCGGTGGTCGATTTGACGCTCCAAAAAAAAAGAGAGAAGAAGTCAGCATTGTCAATGCTGAATGCATGTGTTGCACAATCTGGCGACACCTTGGTCCAATGGTGTCATAGAGCACCTGGTTTTGTACCCTTGTGTACCCTTCAACGGCCATGTCACACAACATTAACTATAATAATAAAGAAATCGCAGTAAGGAACCTTAGACTTGGCATGACTTCGTTTAGATTTCATTACTTTTTAGAGATAAACAAGCAGCTCCATCGAGACTTGTGTAGTTTTTTACAGAATGTTTTTGGTGGGATTTCACTTTTTTTTGTAGACGGTTTAGACGGTTTAATTTCTGAAAGATCAGCGCGGTATTTACGCCTAAACCGGTTGTATTCGGTGATCGCTGAAGCTTGAGCTTTTATACTCTTGAAGTCAACATTTATGAGGTGCACCCCATAAAGATTGGTTACTCGTGAAAGCGCCACGTAGGCTTGGCCACAAGAGGATATGGAGGTGCCAATGTCCATGAGGGCATTTTTTAGACTTAGATCTTGTAGTCAGCGCCATCTAGCGACGTGTGCGGGTATCACCGCCACTCTTAGTCCAATGCATTATATTTTGACAAAATTTTGAGCGAAATTAATATTTTAGTGTAATTTGTTTATTTAATTTGTGTAATGTTCGAGTAGAATAAAGTTAATCGTTCGACTATTTCTTCTTGTAAACTTGTAAGTATATATAAGTATAAAAGCCAGTCTAGTCTCATACAGAGTTTTCCTTTAATTTTATTTATATGCGTATTAAAAGCAGAAGGGGAGGCATTCGCCCAGCAGTGGGACGCTATAGGCTAGATTAAATTAGAAGATGTGTCCCACTACGCTGGATTTTTGCAATGACAGTCGATTTTTTTATGTACCAATAGTAGAAGGGGGATTACCATATCTCTAATACAGCTGAGACCAGCTGAGGGTTCTTCATCAGATACTTCAGACCTTCGATTTTTGACATCAGATGAAGCGGCCCACCAAGTTGAATATTTTTTGTAAAGGCGGTATGTCGATCTCTCTAATAGTTTGGTTGGGCTCTTGTGTTTTCTAATCAGGGTCACCAGGTACTCCAGATCTTCGATTATCCTAGTTTTTATAGTTTTCCCCTACTAATTCTATTCTGATGATCATGAGTGAGTGGGTGAGTGAGTGAGTGAGTGAGTGTAATAAATTGCTTTCGCTTAACTTCGGAACTAAATGACCTACAGATTTGAAATTTTGGATTTTAAGTATGTGATTATGCTTAACTGGATGACGAAAATTTCTGCGTTCTGGTCTTATCCAGAGGTTCTCAAATAGGGGCCTGAAAATGCGGCGAAATGGTTCCAGTAAAGGATGGTACGGCAGTGCTTGCCTTTGCTTTGCGCTCGACTTGGCGGGGGCACTACCGTGCCCCCCGATTTCATGCTTCTAACTTTGAAAATGACGGGTTTCCACACAACCGTTCATCCCTTAATTTACCCCTTTAGTGTAAAATTCTTCCTTAGTGGATGTAAATACATAAAATACATTATCTTCCAAAAGTTTTTAAGTTTTGGAAAGTTTTTATCACTGTGGTTTCGGTTGTGCGTTGTTGAATCAGCCAGGACAAACGATTTTATATATAAAAGATATATTAATTGATTTTTAAAAGTGAGTCATGAAATAAAACTTATAAGTTAGTTTTGAATTTCGAAGAGAATAAATATCCTCAACCAAGTGTTTTAAAGTACCAATTCTTTACTATAAAATGTTCAGTGCAGTAATATTGCACTGTCGGATTTTGAGTAAATAAATATGGTGGGTTCGTGGAATGCATAATGGAAAAAGTTGAAAGAGGTCTGCACGAACTGTAGACAAGTTTTGATCGAATTTCATTTTGATTTCAGAAGGGATACGCTCGATTGATAAACAAATTTTAGAGGTCCCTCGTCTTTTCGGCCTCAATTTTCATCTCTTATTTGAGTGACTCAGTTTTTCTTTTGACTTTAAGACGTTTCTTATTAATTCTTCTGAGTTATAGATTTTAGTAGTAGAACATTTTTTGGCTTTCTGAAATCGTAGACGTTCCCCTGTTGCTTTGTTTAAGAAATTATTTATTTGCGTTTTGGCCAAGATGACATCTAACTATATAATCCTACTTTGATTTAATTAATTTAGCAAAACTTATAATTTCTACTTAATTAGTTAGTTTTTTTTTAGTTTTAAAAGGTCGACAGGCTGACAGACGGTCATGTCACAGAAGGAGGCAGCTGAGAGGGAGCGAGAGGAAGAGGCCGGTTTGGCTTGCCTCAGACGCAGGCGGTTGGGCAGGAGAAAGCGGGCATATCAAGCCCGTCTTTTATTGTCCTAGGGGACCTGCGCACATAGCTGGCTAGCTGTGTGTGCCTGCACAAGCCTCTGGGCAATCCCCCACTGGAGTTAGTCTAGCTAGCAATGGCTAGGCCCTGGGGTGGATCGGAGTTGTTGCCTCGGCAGAGCCCGGTCCATCCCTCTCGAAGGGCAAGGAGACACCGGGGAGTTGTTTTAGTGGGTAGTGCCAGTGCCGCTATGACCTAGCATAGCATGGAACACTGGTGATCCCCACATACCCCTACCGCCTAAAAAAAAGGCAGACAGACGGTACACTCGATGGCATGTAGCTACTTCAATTAAAACAAGCAACGCCAAAAGTGCCTCGAGTGCGCTGCCAAACTTGTACGATAAGGAATTAAAAGGGATAGAGAATTGGACTCAGGCATCCCTTATTCACTTGGCGAAATGCAACAGCACATATTAGTGTTGTTATTTTTCTGTTTTCTTCTGTAAGGGAGTGGTTACTGCCGCCAGACGGGCTGAACAATTTTATTGATAACTACGAAAATGAAGTATGCCCTGTCGCTAATAAACAATACATATAAAAAAATATTATATTATATTAAAAACTAAATATTAAAACTTTCAGTTCAATGTAGCAATAAGTTCAATTTTAATTTGGTCTTTTAGAAAATCTTGGCCATCAAGATGTCCTGGTCTTAACCTGATCGAGCACGCCTGGGTTGATCTCGGGAGGCTGGTCAGAAGCCGCATAACTCCTTCTACCACCTACAGGGCCCTAAAACAGGCCCTGATGGAAAATGGGGGAATATTTCCCAACATAGCTTCCGAAACATTGCCTTCAGTATACCAAACTGGCTCGATGTTGTAATCAAAGCCCGAGAAGGCAATACCCACTATTAAAATGTAAATAATGCGTAATAATGCGTAATGTTGTTTGAGTTTTTTGCCAGTCAGTTAAAAATTGTTATTTTCTGGTTTTTATTTTCATCTCAATTTCTTAATTTAGAATATTCTGTCAATGCGGCCTCAAAGTACGATGTTTCCGAACAGTTTGGGGCCTTTAAATGCCTAAACAACCATTTTGCATCCAACGACTGCTTAATTAAGATAAGGCTGTGCAAATAAGGCCCCTAATTGCTGCCAATGGGCTCCGAAGCCTTCAATGTAATGACCTCTTGGAGCTTTTACCAATATAAAATTGATGGACTAACCATTAGCGGCGTTGGAAATTGATTGTAGTTCATTGTTATTGAAATGTAGTTAAACAATTTTCTCATTATATAATTATATATAAAATCTCATAAATTATATCGTATAAAAATTATGAAATTATGAATATATATATTTTTTATTGTTCGTTATTTTTTGGAATACTTACACAAATTGTTATATAAGTTTATTCGACAAAACCCAAAATTTCTATAATTTCTAAATTGCTTAAAGAGATAGATATTATGATAATTAATTCCTCAAATGCACCCTGACGAATCTGAGGTACGTTGATGTAAATTGATCGGGGTATGTTGTAAATTAGAACTATCTTTGGTTGGGCGTGTGTGTTGTGCTGGCCTTCTCGCAGTTTCGGGCGAGAGGGGGCAATAGTTGTTCGCTTGTCGCCATCCATTGCGGACGTAAACCCGACCGCTTCGCTTATAAACAATAATTTACTTAACGCTTTATGAACCTAGCAACGCATTATAATTTTTAAGTGAGTGTTTTCATAATTTGATTATGGACAATAATTTGTGTTGGTGACTGGCGCCGAGCTGAACTTACTCATCTGGAGGACACCTGGACCTGGATGCATCCGTCTAGCAGATACTGTTACTCGATCGCTCTTAATTTTGTGCGAAGCGCCAGCCAATACCGTGGTATACCCATAAAACCGCTCCTGCACAGGCATTGCAATGGTTGTTATTTCCCAGTCTTTATTATAATTAGTATTTTGCGTGGATTGAATGTGCGAAATACATTTTATGATAACTGTTAACCATGTTAAAATAAAGTGTGCTTCTGGGAAGCTTTACTGAAGTGCGCAGCCATAATTACTTACTTTGAATAGTATAAAATGACATTACGGGTTCATAATATTTGTTTTTATTACCCATACGAGCATATTCTTCCAGGACCTGTTACCGTTGCGGGTGTGACTCTGTAAGTTATGCAGGATTATATCTATTTGGGACAAACAATTTAGTTAGGCACAAACAATTTTAACAAAGAGATTGACAAAAGAATCCAGCAGGGTTGGCCTGCTTTCGGGAAGCTACGTCATCTCTTCTAGTCACCTGAATACAATGCGAATAGTATTCAGAATATTTTAAAATTTAAGTAATTATCATATCAAATAGTTAAAATAGGTATACAATAAAAGTATCCAAAAAAATATAACAATAAAATGGCAAAAGAGATACGAGATCGTCTTTACGTTTTGTTTGCATGGTAAGATTCGAGGAAAATTTCAATTTACTCTCAAATTAACCGGTTTATAAAGAATTGACAGCGCTCTATACTTTAATTAAAAAAATAAATTGGTACATTATTTAATTTGTATGATCGATCTGAATATCGTCGTTGTCAAATTAAAATCTGAATAAATAGTTCAATGCCTTTTCTCTCGTATAAAACAACTGCTAAGTGCTTATGCACTCAGCAGTTTTTGTGAGAAGCACTAGAGTGCTATTACAAACTATATGTGGAATTTCGACCTCTTAATAAAATATGCTATGTAAAGAGCTGTTAGATATGTTCAAAATTTACCCCATTATCAAAATAATAAATAAACGATTAAACTTTCATGTTTAAAAGACCAATAAATTTACGTTTAGCGCATAGCAGATTTTGGTTTGACAGCGACAATATTATTATTTTGTAGTGAGTGAGTTTATTTGTTGCAGTTTTAAATGTTAACTTTTATTTATTACCAGTTATCATGAGAAAACATGTAAATACATTGTAATGCTTAACGATTCCTTATTCCAATCTGTAGAAATTTAGTTTTTTTTAATGTTAAGGTCAACAGACAGGCTGACGGTCCACTTGACCGTATGGGGCTACCACAAGCAACGCCACAGATGCTGCCAGCGCGCTGCAGACCATAGTAGAATTGAGGATAAGGCATAAAGAAGGGATAAGGCCCTGGTATCCCTTACTCACTCACCGCACATATGCTGTTATTTCACGATGGTTCAACTGAAATAAGAATACATTGAAATTTTCAACTTTATTTCCCCAGGAAGACTACTATGACGAAGCTTTGGTTTTAGACAGTCTTAATTTTAAAACTAATTTGATTATGTCTATGTGTCTCTTACATTTTTGTGGCAGAATAGATTATGATTGGAACTGAGATAAGAACAGTCCTATTGGCTTCTAATAACCGCTTGATCGAAAATTGTGATAACATTTATTATTATTAGCATAAGTTAAGTACGCTAACAAGTAACTTAAGTGAAATTAATAAAAGCATGATAATATTTATTTTTTTCTTATTCTTAGCTTCTACGACTTTTTATACAAGATCGTTAGCGTTTTCTCGCTGTAGCATCATCTCAAGAAAGATGCCGTCTTTTTCCCTTTTTGTGGCATTATCAATAGACGATCATTAATCAAACGGCGAAGAACGCCTGTCGGCTAGCAGCCACTGCGATATACACGATTTTCTTTTGATAAATTGACACTATGTTTTATATTGCATTGAAATATTTTATGTAATCCCTTATGTTATTATTAAATTTGAAATATGGTTAAAATTGTTTGGTAAAAAACAATTTTAGTTTTATAACCCTCGCCCTCTTAAAGAAGACCATTATGTTACTATTAGGGAGTAGGAGATTTTGATAGATATAAACCCCGATTGTTTTAATTCACTGTTTTATTGACTTTGAACTCACTTCTATATACCTCAGATTAATCACAACTATAGATGAAATGTTAAACAAGGACTGTTGTTACAATAACGCCTTTGAAAAAAAGGGATGCAAATATAATTTTTTGTCCACATCGTCGTGGCCGGTTTTCTGGCCTGACAAATGTCAAATTGTGACAGTTGTATGGCCAACAACATTAAATGTTGTCATATATATAATGGAAGAATGCAAATTGAACAAGGAAAAGAGCTGTCACTTCTTTTGGACTAACCAAGAGGAATAAAACCAAGAGGAATAGTCTTTTAATAATGCTGGAGCGATTTTAGCTTTTAAAAACATGCATTCAAAAAGCTATTATACGAGTAGATCTCAATCTTCCAATTCGTTTAGAAGATGTTTATTTTGAATTGGTAAATAAAATTGTTAATGTGCTGACCCCAATTAAACTTACTGCTATTTATGATGAGATGTTAATTTATGCACAGCTGAGGGTCACCTTTGAAATTTCATATAAAACAACTGTCTAAGATTAATAGGAAACGAAAAAGCGATTATATTTTCGAAATTCTAAATAGTTTTTGTCTTTTTTATTTCTTACAGAAGTGTAGTTTCTTTGTTTTGCCTTTTTTCATTTCTTACTATATTGTGATAAGTGTTATGCAAGGAAATTAAAAATATTTTTTTAAGAAATTGCTCGTTTTTTTTTTATTTTTTTTATTTTTTTATTTGAACCCAATTAGAGACCACATAGTCTAATCCCAGGAACCCGTGATTATGCATCAAAAATCCCGTAATTCCGGGATTGAAAATATGCTCGGGATTGTATTCTCTAATTTTACTAATGTAGAATCTACAAGAACAAGTTAAAAATTCCTCAAAAGTGTGGACACTTATTTTTCTGACAACATTAATCTTAGAGAGAGAGGGACTGAGGCGGCCACTCGAGGTGCTAATCTGTGCTATATACATTATTTCCATCTGTGTTGACAACGTATGTGTATTATAGACTGCATACACTTTAAACTCTACAGATTGCCCACAGATCAAACCTTCGTTTGAGACATTTAGGGCTTGGTTTCATTGTCAATTCACTCACATAGTAATAATAGCAGGTGGGCAGTTGTGTTTCGGAGAGTGAGCAATAAGGTTGCTGTCCGCTTCTGTCTTTTTCTTCGCTAATTTCTTCTAAACCATATAACGGATTTTGATGCGGTTTTCACTAATGGAAAGAGCGAAACGTGGAAGGATTGTGTTCATAATTTTCTGGGGTTCTAGGGTTCCCGGGTTCGATTCCCGGCAGGGTCAACTTTGAAAATAAACTTTTCAAAGTTGGCTCTGGTCTGAATCTGGAAAGTAGTGGCAGGGCACACTGCGTTTCGCAGTCATTTGGGCGGCCCGTCTGACGGCAGTAACAACCTCGCTTACAAAAGACCACCATGAAATAACAGCACGTGTGCATGTTTCGGTGAGTGAGCAAGGGATGCCAGAGCCCATTTTCCTATCGGCTCCTAATCCCTCATACTCAATCCTACTGTAGTCGGTAGCGCACTTGCAGCACCTGTAGCGTTGTTTGTGTTATAGGCGACGGTGGCTACCTAGCATCAAGTGGACCATCAGCCTGTCTGCCGATCTTAACATGTCGTGCGAACCTGAGAGCGAGTTAATTATATATACCTAACAAACTATATTTACCTATTGTAAGGTACAAGCTTTACGAAAAAAATTCTAAATGTGCCAGCTTTCATTATGATAGGTCTAACAGTGTTGGATTTGTTGTTATTTTTGTCTTTTTGAGATGGCGCGGGTATGTACTGTACCGCTGTAGCTATAGGAAAACATTTTTTGACGCACAATTTAATTATTAGATATATTTTTACACACATATATTACGTTAATATGGTTAAAGATTACCAATTTGTGAAGTATACAAGGAGGCGAGAAAATGAGAAAAATGTTCCTAGAAATAGGGATTTCTAAGAAAAACGATAGTACGTAGGACGTAGAAAAATTCTTATCAAGATCCAGTTAGCAGTTACCATAGTAATTCGCTGTGGGTTTCATCAATCAAGTTAGGTATAGAATATATTTTTTCTTATTAGATCATTAAGTTATTTTCTTTTAAATATTTATTACAATTTTATTATGATTTGATAATGGTAGGGCCTAGTGGTCTGACTGCAGTAATCATCCCAGTACAAAAGACTTTCGTATGCATGCATGCACTTTTACCTAGTAAATTACTGCAATCAATTTTTAATACAAATATTTTTTGTTCTATACTGACCATTACTCCATACTTCTGCCTCAAAATAGCCTAAAACTGGTAATTGTCTTTTACTAATTTCGGTTAAAACCGTATGATACAAATGTTTTGATTTGATATGATACACGTATCTGTGCTGTAGTCCAGCTTAAACTTTAGTAATACCGTTAATATAACTCCAGTGTCGTCACCCACAGAATCGACAACTATATCTCACCATATTTATCGCCAGATGAATATTCGTCTTCGGGAATAGGGAATCTTTTTTTTGCGTGGGAAAATCTGCGCGCCAGATTCCCACCGACCATAGGGAGATCGGTGGTGTATGTAGGACTTCTACCCACTAAAAACCCACGGTGCTTTCTCGGGCCGTCTATGGGCGGGGGAGATAAGGGATCCTGGAAACATGAATCTTCCGCCCCCCGCCAGACGATTCTCGCATACTTGTGGGCTCCAGCTCGATCAGACTCGATTTGACCTCCGCGCCTTGGAAAGGCGTGCCGGAAACACGCAGCAGGTTTCCCCTCGTTGCCCGGTGTTGTGATGACGGTGGATGACTCATGTTCGCCGCCCCCGGCGAAGCGGCATGGCCCGCCCATACTCACATCTCTGAAAAGTCGGAGGCGGCTTCAACCTGAAACTCTCGGATAGCCCCTGCTCCTGAGGCCACTCATCTCTACGGGATTAAGGGTGGGCAGCCAAAGGGGGTTTCCACCTGACATTTCCACAGCAATCGTAGCAGCCCAAGAGACAGGTTCCACGTTGTCGTCGAGGAAGAGTTACTAAGACGGGTGGCGAGGCCGGGTGTTCACTCTTCCGGACGACTGTGGAGGGTGGTTATTAGGCCGGCGGTTCGAGCTCCGATGTTCAAGCCCGCTGGGAGCACTCACGGGTGTGCCTTCTTTGTTCAGCTAAGCGAAGTCCGGTGACCTCATCGGCCCCTGCAACCGCCAAGTTCGCCGAGAGTTAAATCCCCTCCTCCACCACCACCACCACCACCACCACCACGACAAGGTCCTGACACACCTTGGGTTTGATTCGGGAACACGCCTACCATTTTTAACATAACAGTTCCTAAAGTGTCCTCGTTTACCGCGTAGTATAAGCGTGGCTAGGTGTTAAAACAGCAGGTGTGCTTTTGTGTTTCAGGGAGTGAGTAACAAATGTTAGGTTTCATGTGCGAGAAATCTACGTGAATTATTCCTTAGACTAACAATGTTTATAATCTTTTGAGAAGGGATAACACCATTATTCCAGATTTTTTTTAAACACAAAATCTTCACTGACGTGTAATTTAAAAACAGAAACCATTTGGATTTACCTAAATCGTTTATTTATAAGTTTTCTCATTTTCACATTCTAAAACTAAGAAAACATTCTGTCAGCCCCATATTAATTTTCATTTCTTATTGAAACAATTTGGAGGTATATTTAAATAAAAAAACGGGACAAGTGCGAGTTGAGCTCGGGTGAAGAGGGTCCCGTACGATGTTACCTATCCGCACAATATTGAGTGATTTACCATGATATTTTATAGGTTTTCCTATAATCTTTAAGTAGAAAACTCATTTCTGTATTCTTTTCGAAATTTTAGGTCCAGTAGTTTCGGAGATAAGGGGGGGGGATGGTCGGACAGACGGACACACGAATGATCCTATAAGGGTTCCGTTTTTTTAATCGGACCTACGGAACCCTTAAGTAACCTAAGTAATTTTATAATACCTACTTTTCCAATAATTTCTTAAGTGTTGGAAAGTAAAATTTTAATGTTCTTTCTAGATATATAAGTTTAGGTTGCAATATGTAGCAAGACAATAGAAGAAATCTTCATACAAGACCCAATACTTTGTACTAGAAGAAATCGCCTTTACGCCAACGTACTTGAATTGAACCTATCTAAGTTTACGTAGCTTCAAGACTCCGTATTAAATTCCATCAGACTGAGTTATTCGCTTTAGTGATATTTGGAAAGGTAAGGATTTATTAGAAAAGGAATTGCGAAATTGGAATAACTATATTCAGATTTAGTTGCATAAAGCTAATATTAAAAGTTGGCCGTCATGTATGTTCGGAAAGCAACAATAACAAATGTGAAAAGTTGTACGATTCAACTTTACTCCCCGAGGAGACAGTGTTCTGTCATGTCAACTGCGCTTATGTGAGGCCGTAGAAAAAAGTCAAAGATAAATATGGATTTAGGTTCCCTCGGGACACAGATAATATCAAATGTAGTTTCGTTTATAAATAATTGTTTAAGGTCAAGCATAAGATTGACTTATAGCCGAATATTGCTTTGTAAGTTCTATATTAATTTTCATCCTTTATTATACCTAATAATAAATAATAATCCTTTATTATCCTTTATCCTAACCGTTAGACATGCTGACGGTAGGTGGCTATCATCGCCTAGAACAGAAGCAGCACTACAGGCGCTGCAAAATGCATTGCCGACCATTATAGTCGACCGACCATTTAGGATAACATGCAGAGTAATCCGACAATTAAGGAAGACAGATTAGAAAGGGATAGGGTTCTGGCATCCTTTACTTACTCAGCGAAACACAACTGCACACATGCATTTAATTTTACGGTTTCTTCTGTAAGGGGGAGGTTACTGCCGCCAGACGCAGTGTCGACTGCGAAACGCAGTGTGACAAACTTACTTTTATACAAGTTATATACTGATTAATTATGGGGTTCTTTGGGGCTCAGTATGGTGGTAAAAGCTCGAAGTAAAAATCGAGGTAGGCATTAATTGGAACAAGTCAATTAATAAATCAGCCCCTAGAACACGCAAAAAGAGGCAACATCTCTTCTTCAACTGAGAGGTTCTAACCAGTATTGCGTAAGGAATGGAACGGACAATTCGAACAATAATTTTAGAATGCAAGATATTAAGACGACGATGTCAAAATAATTCCACGCTAGCTCCACCCAAACGCTACCCCCACAAATATATTCGAATAAGATTGAATATCGATCGATTCGTTTAATTCATTTATTATTAGAATCATAATCGGTCTAGGTAATTACAGTATTTTCTTTCTGTGAGTATTTATCTTGCATATGTAACCAAAGTTGTTTCCGAAAAAAAAAACCTTGAAGTCTCATTTTTAAAAGTTAAAAGTAATATCGAGTCAATTTCTATTAATTGTGTTACTGTTTTGACAATATTTACGAAACGTGTTATTACAGTTTTATATTGATGATATATTTGATTTACTTACAACATTAAGGCAAACAATCATAATTTGCAGGGGCTTGGCCTTAAAAGGATCTAACTGCTATTTAGCGCGCCAGCCCAGAGGTGAGAGCAGATAGTATTTCATATGGTGGTTAATTTGGATAATTTTAAGTTTCCACTACTAATATTAGGCCTTTTATTCTAGTATTAGACTACTAAATATTTTAAGGTTTAGTAATATTACTAATACTAAATTATACCTAAATTCGATTTGCTCGAAATATGTTAAACGTCTCAATATCAAGGAATTAAGTTAAATAAGAAGTAGTCCAAATAAGAAGAAAAGTAAAAGTATGTGACCTAATGTACTGGTTTTTTTTCTTCTTTATTCGGTTCGCAAAACAGCACACAATTTAACACAAAAAAATATCAATTAATTTGTAGAAATTCTAAAATGATTGTGCCTTTCATGATGCAAACACAAGATAACAAAACAAAGTAACAGTAACATATAAATAATAATAATAATAAAAAATTCATTACAAAAATGAAACTAAAATAAAAGAAAATAATAATACAAAATAAGAAAATAAATATAATAAAAACTTTCAAAGAGACCAAAGAACAAGAAGAAATGTCAAAGTTTTTTGCAGCCTATACAGGCGTAGGAGAGGAAAATGTTGGTCCTCGATGTTACATTATACATCCGCGTAGTCCGTGTATAACTAGGTATACGCTACCCTGGACGGTCTTCCATTACATACAATACAACTTTATAATATTGGCGGTTTAAGTATGTACTGAAGGGGAAATATATCTTTATAGGTATATTTTATGAAAAGTAAATTTACTTCATACTACCGACATATAAAACTGTCTTAGGAATATTTGCTCAATAAATTGTTTAGTCTATGTTCGAATAAAACATTCGAAAATAGACTAAACAACGGTTCGCTTAAACCTTCGACGTAATTCGCAATTTTATTAGTGACAACCATTTCAAAGTTTGTTGGGTGGTTTAGAAAAGGTTAGCGGAAGAACAGACGAAAGTGGAGAGCGGATTTATTTTGAAATATAGTATGTAGAAATATGTATATTAGTATTTTGAAATAGATATAGTATAGATGAATCCTAGAGTGAAAGACGGTAATATATTAATTTATCTATACATATAATAAAATCGTAAACGAGCATTAAACATAATCTTTAAAAAAATGTACACGTTGTACTAACGTTACGGAGCTCAAAAATTGTTTTTAGAATTTTAGTTTGTTTGTCTGTGCGTTTGTGCACACTGCGTTTTCGCAGTCATTTGGGCAGCCCGTCTGGCTCTTTATCCTTAATTCTACTGTAGTCGGCAGCGCACTTGCAGCAGCTTGGTGCTTGTGTAATAGGCGACGGTAGCCAACTACCATCAAGTGGACCGTCAGCCTGTCTGCCGATCTTAACCTTAAAAAATTTTTCAAAAACGACTTACATCGATTTGAATTTTGTTTTCATTATGTATTGTAACAAGCTTCCTAGAACATTTAGTGTTTGTCTCATTTCAATAGGTTTACAAACAAAAAAATTACGCGCTATACCGAATACCACGCGTTCTAGTATTCATAATAATCAATGATATTAATATCACATTCTCCGGCTGTAAAGGCGCGAGAAAATGGAGATCACGGACCAGCAAGCTCAGCGTAGAACACAAGATGGACACAAGATGACTAGGTTGCTTTTGATCTATTCTAAATATTAGAAAATTATGGATGAGATCTGTGTCCATTTTGGATGTCCGCCAGTTGAGATAATGATGGTTTATTTATTTGTATAAATAAATAAATCATCAATCACTATCAACCTTACAAAAAATGGATGCCGATATTACACATAAGCCCATATTAAATGAAAACTATGCCTGTCACTTGCATTATTTAATTTTGTTTGTTACACAAATCGTTTCCAATTACTTCGATTCATTGTCAAAACTTTAGAACTGTCGATGACGTTTTGAACAATGGGCAAAGACTGAACTCTCTGAAGCCTCCTCAATTAATGCGATCAGTAATTAATCACGACCTCTCCGTTCTAAAAGAAAAAAAAAAAGATTGATGACATTTAAATCGAATCTACTGGCCGTTGAGAAATATTCTGCATTGATTGAATTGAAGTGCAAATGCTTGCGCAAGGCGGAACTTTACAGTAGAAATAACTTTCATTTATTTTATTTACTTGAGTGTCGAAGCGTGAAATGTATTTATCTAAAGATTTTATCAAGGTTTCCTTTCAAGTTTATACGAAATAAATTGTCTATCTGTATACAGAAAACTACTATTAAAAAATAGGCACGCGACCTATTGTGTGAGTTTTATGTAATACTATATTCTTACCTTCTAAGCTATCCTTGTCTTATCCATCATCCTTTCTCCCATTAAGATCGATAATGTGCATTTGCTCTCTCTCTCTCTCTCTCTCTTACTTTGAGAGAGTTCCTCATCTCTTTTTTTGAGTGTTTATTTAGTACCTATCCACCACCCATCGAGTGGATTGTCACAGGCTTGTCTGTAGTTATTTTTTATAAAAAATATTTTCTGTAGTTAGCTTACAACTACAAATAACTACAGATAAAAATCCCACAAAAAAAATCTATCAAATTTTGCCATGATAAATTCATATAAATAAATAAAATAAGTTTATATATAAATAAATAAATAACAAATAAACAAATTCGCCCAAAAGTACACTTTATAAAGTACAACAAGGCACTTACTTATATATCCACTTGGTGGACACTTGGTGGTCCTCATCTCTTTTTTTGAGTGTTTATTTAGTACCTATCCACCACCCATCGAGTGGATTGTCACAGGCTTGTCTGTAGTTATTTTTTATAAAAAATATTTTCTGTAGTTAGCTTACAACTACAAATAACTACAGATAAAAATCCCACAAAAAAAATCTATCAAATTTTGCCATGATAAATTCATATAAATAAATAAAATAAGTTTATATAGATAAATAAATAACAAATAAACAAATTCGCCCAAAAGTACATTTTATAAAGTACAACAAGGCACGTACTTATATATCCACTTGGTAGACATAATGGGACAGAATCTAATTTTACAATATGTACAACTTATTATACACATGCCTTCCTCTATAACGACCTCAATGATGGATGAGCCTTTATCATTTTAACGTCATTTAAAGTAGGAATTTTTATATTAAAAATGTTTTTAATATAAAAGTTTTTATAACATAAAAACTTCTATTGAGGACATGCACTTTTCACATTAAGTAAACTCAAGGTAAATTTTTTCTTCAATATCTACATCGGTAGAGCGCAAGTGTAAAAAATACAAGTAACATTTGTTGTGAAAACGTCAGCTGGCGAGGAACGGTCCCATACCGTAATCACTATATAATCAACCTGCATCAATTTAACAAGATTTACGGCTCAGTACCAACAGACAACGAAGTAGGTCGATTTCCGCCTTGTAATTGAATTTTATTGTAATAAAACAAAATTCATATCATATACGTATTTAGGCTGTGCTGGGCTGGATTTGAAAGATGTTTTATCAGCCAGCCCCAGCCTTTGAGCGAATGCAAACTTTCGTAGTTTATTGCTCTTTCCATTAGTGAAAACCGTATAAAAATCTTTTGGGTGATTTAGAAGTTAGCGGATAAATAGACATATAGACACTTTAATAGACATATAGACGGATTCATATAGACACTTTTATTACTAAAAAAATCCTTTCAATTCTAAAATGCTCACCAAACCTATATAGTTACGATTTTACGTTTTACGAGGTTCGCTTTGAATTTTCCTGACAGGGCCAACTTTGGATCTGGCAAGTAGTAGCAGGGCACACAGCGTTTGCAGTCACTTACGGAGCCCATCTGGCAGCAGGTAGCCAACCCCTTAAAGAAGACCATATTATTATACGATCTCAATCCTACTACGGTCGGCAGCGCACTTATAACACCTCTGGAGTTGCATGTGTTAGGCGACGGTGACCACCTACCATCAAATGGACTGTCAACCTATCTGATGACTTTAACATAAAAAAAAGAAAAGATATCAGTGCCTTATGAATATCTCTCGTATAAGTACCTGTTCTGTATAATGCATCCTTATTCGAAATTGTATTTTAAGTGGATTTTTTAAATTCTTTTTTGAGCATAAATATCTTTGGTATTTAATAAGTGCATGACCACGACGTTGGATTTACGGAGATCAGCGCAGGCTTTTACAACTTGCATTATGCTGAGTTGGAGCCGGTTTGTGGCAGGAGATGTTTGAGAAGGTGTGCCAGGACCTGGCACACTCTCAAGGGCTTACCCTCGACAATTCTGCCGGTTGCAGAGGCCGGTGGGGTCACCGGACTTCGCTTAGCTGTTCGGATTGTCGTTGAGGAACAAAGAAACATTTTGACAATTTTTAAAATTGTAGATATTTTCTGTTCATTAATTATGCAAAGTTCCGTAGCAAAATTCATTCCTTATGACCCACACTATCAACTACGATAATACAAATAATTACGATTTTTACAAAGATTGGACCGGGTTCGAATCCTGGTTGCGTATATGAGCATAATTTAAAAAAAAAAAGTTTTAATGCAGTTTTTATTTTTTCAAAAAAACGAACCCTTAGTTTCTAAGAATAAATTTTCTTATCTTTTATGGTTTGAGATTTCGCCTCACTGACCCATTTGGATTGGTCATCCTGTATATTAAACATTGCTTATTAATGCAGTTATGTAATTATCTGCGCAAACAGAGGATGTGGGTGACTTTGTTGATCATTAAGAAAGCCTAAGTACTTTAAAATGTTAACGTCAACAGACTGGCTGACGAACTACTTGGTAATTTAGACGACAGTATATTTACTATTACTATTAGCACAAGTAACGTTGTTACAGGGGTTGCGTTACTGCCACCAGACTAGCTGACTGCATAACGTAATTCAGCCAACTCAATATTGCATAATATTTCACTTTTTAATATGCCATTGTTATAATTTACAGGTAAATGCCAACTACTGGAACCTTAGAAGTAAGTTGATTCAGATATAAGTCGATTTTCGAAATTTGGTTTAAATTTCTGAAGATCGACTTAGTCAAATGTTACAACGATTAGTCATATTTTAATATTTTTTATCGATTTCTTTAAATTTAATTGAGATTCGTCTCGCACGCATTAGAACTAAAGCCTTTTATGTTCTCTAAAATAACAAATAAATGTTTTATCGATATAATAATAATGGTTATTTTTACTAGGTACGCACAGAAGCTTATTTATGAAAATTTTAAATTCAAAATTGAAAATTAACTTTCAAATTTGGCGCTGGTCTGGAAAGTAGTGAGAGGGAACACTGCTTTTTCGCAGTCATTTGGGCAGCCCTTCTGGCCGCAGTAACCACCCCCTTACAAAAGAACACCGTGAAATAACAACACGTGTGCTCTTGTGTATCAGTGAGTGAGTAAGGGATGCCAGAGCCCATTTCTCTATACACTCCTAATCCCTTATCCTTAATCCTACTGCAGTCGGCAGTTGCAGTTGCAGCAACTTTGGCGTTGCTTGTGTTATAGGCGACGGTAGCCACCTATCATCAAGTGGACCGTCAGCCTGTCTGCCGACCGTAACATAAAAAAAAGATGCAAATATTCCCTATTACAAGTTATACTCAAGCAATGGAAAATCACTGGTCTATTTATAGTGAATATTAGAAATCACCAGATAAATAGGTTTGGTGTGTGTGTGTGTCAATGTGTACACAGACCCCATCGTTCAAGTGTGTGCTCGCCGTCAGAGTTCATTAGTGTTCACACTCCACACGACAAGCTCGAGGTCGCTCCACTCGTGTGTACACGCCTTTAAGGCGTGGTCACGTTATTAGCGGGTTAGTTACCACGTTACGAATATCTAAGCTTTTAGGCTTCATTTTTCGGCGACTAAAAAGCTTTGAAAGAAATTACAATTACTTATTGAAATGCATTTAGAATGCTCGATTTTATTCTATATAGTTTTATAGTAACTCTTGCGAAGTAGCCAAATATTGTCGATAGTTTAGGTAAACAGCGATTTTATTTTATATTATGTATAGACAGATATGGAATAAATATATATTATGTCACTATATTTTTTTATAGGTGGCTACCGTCACCTATAACGCAAGCAACGCCACAGGTGTTGCAAGTGCGCTGCCGACTACAGTAGGATTAAGGATAAGGGATTAGGAGGAAAATGGGATCTGACTTCCCTTACTCACTCACTGAAATACAACAGTACACGTGCAGTTATTTCACGGTGGTCGTCTGTAAGATGGTGGTTACTGCCGCCAGACGGGCCGCCCAAATGACTGCAAAACGCATTGTACCCTGCCACTACTTTCCAGATCCAGACCAGACCCAATTTTGAAAAGTTAATTTTCAAAGTTGACCCTGCCGGGAAGCGAACCCGGGAAATCTAGAACAGAGCGTTAAGTCAGGCACCCTAACCACTCATCCAACGGGCTCATCAACTAGGTATATAAATAATGTAACCACAATTTTAACTGTGTGTTGTGAAGAAAATATTATCTATGAATAATCTGCTTACGCCACACAGTAATTCCAAGTCCATTTTAGGTATGTCATTGTAGTAGTTCAGCTGTTGTAAGAGGTGCAGTATATTTGTAATAGTTGATCAAAGATTGTCTATTTCATTTATGTTCCCTTGTATATCGAAATACAGGGGAGCACCTTATATTTCATAGCTCCGCTCTCTCAGCGGGCATACCCTTTGTGTTCAAAACAGCTCTAGTATGTCTTGCGTCCTTATGAAAGTTTCTTCACTTTTGTTTCCTTGAATGTGTACTACAGTTAAAGGATATTATCTTAAAGAGACAAAGAGTTATTGCCTTTGCAAGTCTCTGATATTCTTCTTGTTAAACATTAGTGTGTTTACTACAATTTTACTGTTGTTTTTCTTCTGAATTAACCTTATATATTTCTCAATATTTATTTTATTTATTTTTTATTTATATATATAAACCACACTAGCAGCTATTGAGCTGATGCGTGTGTATCAAATAGTTTGAAGATTATATTTTCATCCATTTTGTCCAGTCTGTTCTTAAAACAATTCACTTTCAGGAAGTCTGTTCCAGACCATCTCCACTCTGTTAGGCAAAAAGTGCTTCTTAGGTAATTTTCTTACTTGGATTTTGGCATAGTTTTAAAGGGTGTCCTCATAGGTGCTTATTAGTATTAAGGGTGTATAGTTCTTGGAGACAGGGCATATATCATAGATCTTATGCAGTATCTTGGAAGTCTCGATGAGACTTCCTCTCTGTCGACGCTGTTCGACGCTGTTCGTTATTATAAAATAATATCTATAAAATTTGTAAGCATATTTTTTTCAGCCGCGTTGGTTGACTATTGCGACATACTTTAGCTAGATTGCTACATAATATTCCAGTAATTCGTAGCCTACGTAGCACCCCGTAGCTACATTCGCCGTAGGCTTAGATTTAACGATTAATAGCTACGAGAACGCTACGTCGCAGTTTATCGTAGCTGAGCAGGCAACTGAAGCTATTCTAATATCCCTTCTATAGTCCTAGCACAAATTTAAACAATAGCTTCAATAGAAAATTATTTCTACAGCGAACAGATAAATATCTCTATACTTATTCTAACAAGAAATTTATTGTTATTCCAATAAATATACAGTCATGTCTGTTAATAGGTGGAATGGAAGTCTAAAATAAAATTGATTAATTGATCTAGCATCCAGAATAACAACACATATGTATATCTTACGATTTGGATGAAATTGTCAACTTAGAAAAATGTTATACATTCCTGTCAATACTGAGAATTTAAAAGAATATCTTTAACAAATAATTTTAATATGACATTTATATTAAATAATTAAATATTAATTTGTAATTTTAACAAGTAGGCTAACATTTTCCTGCATTTATTTTATTTTTAACTAGCTGGTGCCCGCGACTTTGCTACGTGAAATATTTATTATTTCCATTTTGAAATTCCTTTCTAAGTATTGGTACTTGTACTGTTATTGTATTCTGTGGTTATTGGTTAAAGATTTTTTTTAAATCGGATGAGTAGTTTCGAAGATTACCTCTTACATACAAACAAACATATAAACTTTACCTCCCAATGAATGTATCGTGATGTCCTAATTTTAGTTTTATATTGCCCACAGTTTCAGCTGTCTGAATTTTGATATTTAATAACCTTTTGAAGAGAAAAAAAAATACATATACGTGCCGACATATCATGACGATCGGTAAACTATGGTGGAGTTTAGCGATTTTGTGATCAATAATTTCAAAATAAGCATTTTATAAATGACAGTTTACACATATGCAAAGAAATTTGTGAAAATATAAACAAATGTTACACACGTGTTATTGATTATTAACTAATTAAAACCACCGTGATTATTTATCTTTATCTAAGACATTTAAGTTTTTTGAAATAAACAATAAATTCATCTGCGAGATAAATTATAAAAGATAATCTTGATGTTAATTTATAACGACAACACAGTCAAGGCAAAGCCTTTCATGGATCCTAACCTTAGATCGTTTCAGAGGATATCTACAAAATACCTTTCCTCCTACGGCTGAAGATTTTACTAATCGATAGCATAGACGATGATAACATAAAACGAATTGACATGTCAAATATTAAGCTTTTATGCTTTGGATTAAGGTTTAAAATATAAACACTGAGCGTATATCAAATAACTTTTAAATTTAATTAAAGGTTTTCTAAGAAAAGCCTTTTATGGAGATTTATGTGCATGCCTTTTAGTCGTATGCGAATTTTGGACGCGCTAAATGTTCCCTGCTGAGATGTTTCCACAAGCTATGACATAGGAATTTTCATTGGAGTTTTAATCATGGTAGTTACTTTAGGATAGCCACACTGTTCATGGTATAGTGTGGTATATATAAATATAAACTTAGGCTGTAATAAAAGCAGCCTAAGTTACTCCTTATAGCATCATCTATAAGGATCCTGTCAAAATCGATCCACGGCTTGGAGATTATCGGCAACAAACAGAATTTTTTTTTGTTACAAGTACTAAATCTGCTTACTTTTGTATACAGATTTAGTAAAAAGCAGTTATTTTGACATTATAGATAGACACTTCAGTTTTACTTATTAGTGTAGATAAAATTATGTAAGTAGTACCAGGGTTAAAAGTAGTCTCCTGTGGTACCAAAAGGGATAGTAGTGCAACGGGCAAAAAATATATATAAAAATATTACTCACAAACCAAAATACAACACAAAACGCCGTAATTTCATGATGGTCTTTTTAAGGTGTGGTTACTGTCATCAGACGGGCTGCTCGGTTTTTAAGAATTTTGAAACGTAATATGCCCTGCAATTTTAATGTTCATATACAATAAAAGCTCCAGGGTATAGCTTCCGTAAATATGCCGCGAATACAAAATCCCTGTATTTGGAATGGTAATTTGTATGGGATTATAGGGGATACGTTCGTAGGTGCTAAAATAAAAATCAATTTAATGAAATTTTTTAACAATGTTGATTCATTTTATTATCGTCAGGCTTACGCAAGGGTTTAAAGAACTTAGTATTTTTCTCTTATTTTACAGTTTTTAAAAGCTTTTTCAATTCAGATTGTGATATTCAGCAGTGACATTAACAATTACATTCTTAAAAATAAGAGTTCGTTCCATCCGCCATTTATACGACGGCGATAGTTGACAACATACTTTAGGAGTAGTGGTAATGAGATTTGTTTTATTTTTATATTAGTCCATTTGCTGACGCGTTAACAAAGGGTTCCGAATCCTCTTAATAAATTGTTACGTTTTTTTTTTATGTTAAGATCGGCAGACAGGCTGACAGTCCACTTGACCGTGACACGGTCGCCTATAAGACAAACAACGCCATAAGCTGCTGCAAGTGCGCTGCCGACTACAGTAGGATTAAGGATAAGGGATTAGGAGGGGATAAGGAAATGGGCTCTGGTATCCCTTACTCACTCTCCGAAACACAACAGCACACGTGCTGTTATTTCACGATCATGACTGCGAAACGCAGTGTGCCTTGCCACTACTTTCCAGATTCAGACCAGAGCTAAATTTGAAAAGTTCATTTTTCAAAGTTCACCCTGCCGGGAATCGAACCCGGGAACCGTAGAACAGAGCGTTAAGGCAGGCACCCTAACCAATCATCCAACGGGCTCGTCAATCTGAACGTGCGGAGTTCCGTGTAAGGGCGAAATGAACGATTAATTTTCACAAACCAAAATGACTTCCAAAATCACTAAGCTTGTCCGATGAAACCGTTAAACTCGCCAAAAGACCTCAATGATTCCCTTAATGTGTCGCCAGTTCACTGTCACAGATAAATTCGCAAAAGCTCCGAAGAGTTGTTTTCTAATCGCTGGTTGTCGCACAACTCAAAGTCTACTTGACCGACCGCCTCTTATTAATATTTGATGCCAAACGCCTCGATGTATTTGGAATTTACTAGAAATATAAACAAGATTCTTAACAAACCATTAAAAATTCGGGAATAGTATTTCTGTTGTACGAGTAATGTAAACTCTATGTTGTAAACATAATGAAATGTGAAACATAATGAATTAAGGAAATGTGACCAATTTCGTTTGACATTAATCGGAAAGGGGCGTGGCTACTATCGATGGGATGGGATGTTCGAGACATTCGGCTGGCGCGAACGCTTTTTCCAGAACGTTCCATAGTTAGTTGTAACAATATGTACTGAATAGATCCGCGAATAAAGTAACCGTTAGCCGCGAAAACAGGAATTGGGAATTTTTAATCCGCGAATAGTGAAAACACGAATAAAGGTACCATGAATAAGAAGCTTTTACTGTATTACAAAACCGACTTAAACGAATTCGTGTCACGCGACATTTAAATGCAATCTCCACATTAATGTGGTCGTCTATTCGCTTTATATTGCTTGTAAGATTACTGAGGCCGTATTTCTGTTCGACCTTATCTGTCGTCGTTTATATCTATGGGATCCCTTATTGGAAACGACTAAATTAGGTTTTATTACCCCACGTTGACCTTAAATGCATCTGCAGACGTATTACTCATCATCTCTTTAATCTTTTTTGCTTGTGACTTTGCTTTTTCTTTTTAATTTCCTTATGGACGGTCATCTACTTGTACGTTACTGAATAACATAAAAAATGGAAGTTAATAACAACCAGATTAGGTTAGGTTAGTTAGTAACATGTTCGGAGAATATGTTCAATTAAGGGTTAAGTTACATCGCTTAAGTAAAGCTTAAACAATGTTTTTTTTTTGTGTAACAAATTGTCAGTATACTTTTTTTAGTCAGACAAGACTAGACTAGACGGTCCACTTGATGATAAGTGGTTACCGTTGCCTATAACACAAGCAAAGCCACAGATGCTGTAACTGCGCTACCGACCATGGTAACGTTCATGGATAAGTAATTAGGAATGGATAGGGAAATGGGCTCTGGAATCAATTTCTGAAACTCAACAGCACACGTGCTGTTATTTAACGCTGGTCTTCTGTAAGACTTGTAAGACTTGTAATACTTGTAAGATTCTGTAAGACTGTATCGAAAAACAAAAAAATCGCTGTCTAATATGAAGAGAAGTCCCCTTTTTTCTCTTTATGTTATTATATATTCGCTAATCTCGGAAAGTTGTGAAAGGATTTTCTTCGTGTTTATCGCTGAAAAGATGAATTTCTGAAGATTATTCATGTGTATAACTCATGAATATCTAATTTGTATTTGTCGAGTTATTACGATGTTCGTCAAGTAAGTCGGTAAAAGTTTCAGTTTTAAAAGGCCCTTTTTCGCGTACGTCACCTAAACCTTTTGAACCTTTTGGTGTATACCAAAATACACCAAAAGGTTTAATAAGGTACCAAATAGTATTAATAAGGTGAAACCCGAAAACCCGACTGAAATTGTGTGATTCACATTTTATTAGTAAACTAGCTGTGCCAGCGACTGCGTATGCGTGGTATTCGGTATAGGGCGTGGTGGCTTTTGGCCTTGTAAAGGATAAAGGTAAAGGATAAATGTACTCACAGGAATATCGGCTTATACGCGTGTTACTCAGCTGGCTCCGTCTTCTCTCGCTTTCTCTTATCACACACTTCCAATACACATTAGATAAGATCACTTAATCACAAAAATAACATTGATAGAACAATCACGGGAATAATACAATATAAAAACATTAAAACTTGTTCACCCGACGACCTTTATTCCGAAAAACACACTACCCTCCTTTTTATTAAGTGTCACCAGACGTCACGCGGTATTGCCTCTATGTCGCGTGAACAGCGCGTAACTTTTTTGTTTGTAAACCGATTGGAATGAACAAACAGTAAATGTTACGGGAAGCTTGCTACAATACATCAGTGAAAATGGCATTCAAAACGGTTAGGCCGTTTCTGAGATTAGCGTGCGCAAACTCACTGACAAACAGACACAAATTCTAAAAACTATTTTTTGAGCTTTGTATAAGTAAAATGTGTACAAATTGTTTTTTTTTTTTTTTTAAATATTTAATGTACCTATAGATACGGCTCATTTACGATTTTATTATATTGTTAAGTGCGGAGAGAGTTAAAATGCCGTGTAAGGGCGAAACGAACGATTCACAAATCAAGATGACTGCCAAAATCAGCAAACTTGTCCGATGAAACCGTCAAATTTACTTACCGAAATGAAAAGTCGTCAACGATTCCCTTAATGTGTCGCCAGTTCACTGTCGCAGATAATTTCACAAAAGCTCCGAAGAGTCGTTTTCGTATCGCTTGTTGTCGCGTAACTCACACACTTGACCGGCCGCCTCTTATTTATACTTGGCGTCAAACAACTCGATGTTATTTCGAATTTACTAGAAACTGTAAACAAGATTGGAAACAAACCATTGAAAGTTCGGGAATGCTATTTCTGTTGAAATATAAACGTTGTAAACATAAGGACCAATTTCCTTTGACACTAATCGGAAAGGGGCGTGGCTACCAACGATAGGGTGGGACGTTCGAGACTTTTGGCCGGCTCGAACGCTTTTTCCAGAACGTTTCACATTTAGTCGTAACAATATATATATTGCAGATAAAAGAACATGAAATACTATGGCTGCAAAATTCTAAAAAATATTTCCTAACATGAAACTCTAAGTACTAAGCCAAAATAACTCTTTTGACTCTATTGAATTGTACTTAGTTTATATAAGAAAACATTTAAAAATATTTGCGAAGGATGTAGCCGGTGATATTTCAGTAATATTTAACTTTTCTGGTATTTGTAGTACGTTCAGGTATTGTCAGCAGTTATCTGTTTCCGAAATATAATGAGAATATGTCGCACATAATGATAAAAGGGGAAAACCTAATGAGACAACAACACGTCGTAGCTGAAATTAATGTTAGGATGCCCGGAATGAGTCGACAATGTTTTTCGTGAGGTGCACAATTATTGAAGTACCAACAAATTATCACAAGTCATGTATAAAAGTATTAAAGCTCGCGTTTTGGCGAGATATATAAGCTTCAATATATGTAATAGGTTGGTGAAAAAGTTTATATGAAAACTCAAGACATTTTTATTCAAAGTTTAATAACATTTAATTACAGTATATATATGCGTTTTTGTTCGATGACTTTTTGCCATCTTGTAGGTAGTTACATGATCCGGTTGCTGTAGAAATTGGCAGACCACTCTTGATGTTAATCTGACACTGCCTAAAGAATTCTGAAGAGACAGAAACAGGTGGAAATCTGAAGGTAAAAGGTCAGGGCTATGCTATATGGCGGATGCATTAACACCTCCCAGCCAAACATTCTTAATGTTTACTGAGTGGCTAAAGATGTGTGTGGTCTAGCGTTGTCGTGATGAAAGACCACACCCTTGCTATTGATCAATTCCGGCCGCTTTCTCTCAACTTCTTGCTTTAATCTCATCAGTTGTTGGCAGTAGAGATTAGAATCGATGGTTCTGCCCCTCTTCCAATCCATACACACAGCATCACCTTATTGCGAGTTAACCCGGGTTTTGGCACAGGCCACGACCTTTTTCGCACGTTCTTGTCCTACGTGATCCACTTTTCATCACTAATTATTCATCTCTTCAAAAAGGATTCGGTTTCATTACGTCTCAATAAAGAAACGCAAATGAATACACGATTCATAAGGTTTCTTTCATCGAGCTCGTGTGGCACCCAAATATCGTGCTTTATGTACCCAGCTTTTTTCAAATGGAACAAAACCGTTTTGTGGTCAATTCCCAGTTCTTCAGCAATGTCGTAACTATTGATATGCCGATCTTGCTCCACTTTTCCAAAAATGGAGTCCATTTTATCCATAAGAGGGCGATCAGAGCGAGGTGCATCTTTGACATCAAAATTCCCGGATTGAAAACACTTAAACCACCTTTGTGCTACTCTTATTGACACTGCATTAGGTCCATAAACGTCACAATTTTTTTTTTCGCGACATGCGTTGCATTTTTTCCTTTTTTGTAATAAAATTTTAAAATGTATCGAATTTCTCCATTAGATCCACTCATTTTGACAAAAAGAAAAACAAATTAAAAATAGCATTTTACTCTATTGTTCCTTTTTTGAAATGTAACCTTTTTAATGTCATCACAGCCAGCCATATACAAATAGTACCTCCAACGAAAAAATTTTTATTACAAAAGATTTTTTCCCCGACCTAATATTTACTAGCGGCCCGTCCCGGCTTCGCACGTGTGGACATTTATTTTTTAAACATTTTTTAGTTATTATCTTTTATTTTTTTTTGCCTTTCCTACGCTCACTCTAAATCAAGGCAGACCATATAAGTCGTCGCAACGCTCGTTACACGCATTTTTAAGACTATTCGCTATTACTGTGTGTGATAATTTAGCCAAATATTTAACGCTGTGTAACAAAAAACAAAAAAATAATTGTCTTTTGTGTGAAGAAAAATACTTAACTTATGTATATGCGTAAGTGTGTGATTGAGCTGAATTATTCTTGAGTGCAATATTTAATGCATGACGTCTCCACGCATATAAAATAGCAGTAAGTGTTTAAACTTGCTTGCAGTCAAACGACATTACACTTCAGTGAACAAAAGCGTTTTATGACAGCCTGTGGGACACTATTCATTGTAAGGTTTTTATTAAATTTTTGATTACCATCAAGTTATATATATTACGTCATAAAGTTAAAAAAAAAAACAAATGAAGTTATAGATGGAACAAAAAAAATTGAAGATTCCTTCCCTACTCGATACCCGTCTTTCTAAAGGCTGCATGTCGTATGTTAAAAAGAGATAACAATAGCCGAATATGTACGTCTTAAAACGCTGCGCGCCATAAAAGAGGCAACGTCATATTTGTTTATATCATGCTGGTTAACAAGCGCGTTTAGCTTTATGTGATTTAAAATACTTAAAAATCTGAAAGTGTGATTTCATAAATCTGTTGCTTGCCAAGAATGGCTTGTACTGTTCCCGTTTGTCCAAGCAGAGTGGGTGTTTTGAAGGAGAATAATGGAAACATATCATTTCACCGGTAAGTCGCACAGCTCGCACTCATTAATTTCCGTGTTTTGTAAACAAATTTTTATAATTGTTTACTAAAAATGAATCATTGTACATGCATACACAGCTCTAAGGTTGATTTATTTAAAGAAAAGCTGGTGTTTATAACTAAAATTTACAAAAACCAAAGTTAATCGGAATTTTTGACATTTGTCTTGCTTTATAGTGCTGTAGTCTGATCTTGATAAGTTTGATATCGATATCGATAACTAATTTATTTTTAGTAGAGTGTTGACAATTTCTAGCATTCACTGCAGGTTGAAAGTAATTTTTATCAATTTATAACAGATTTCCCACCGACATCGATTTAAACAAAACGTGGACAAAAAATGTAAGAAAAGGCGACGATTGGAGAGCTTCGCAATATACAAGAATATGCTCGATGCACCATGAAGATTCTTGCTTTCGCCAAGGATTTCAGCGTAAAATTCTACACTCGTATGCAGTGCCGACAGTATTCCCAAAATTAAAACCGTGTAAACCAGTAAGCAATATCTATAAGTTATAAAGAAGTTATGCTTCAATCTATGAAAATTATGAAAATCTTTTGAATCATTAATAACCAAAAACTATTTCTTTTCAGAAATTACCCAGAAAAAGAAAACTTACTAAAAAATACGTGGATACCCAAGCGTCAACATTAACTGCAAGTCTTTAAATTAAAATGTTACTTTTTGGTTCTAGTTTTCTTTACTATTTTCATTTAATTATCTATCTCAGTTTAAGATTTAAAACTTTAAGATTATCGAGTTTTTTTTCCTCGTAATAAAAACCTACTCCCGTTCTACCTCTTAAGGATGGAATCTAAATATTTCTACCCAAAAAATAACTATTCTTTTGAAATATTTTGGTGAAATAAATGCGAGAGGTTGCATACAATCTCATACAACCGATTAGCAATGCGGCGAGTACCAGTACGCACCCACATTTTATTTATTTTGAATAACCAAACAGTACACCGAAACGCATTTAGCCATAATTTTTATCCGTCATATATTTAAAATCTATATCAACGATATCTAGTTATCAATAAAAATGCACAGCACTATTATACGCTATAACTTTAGCTTGCATTGTGTTCGCGCTTTACCGCCCTCTAGCGTGATCTAGCAAAACTATCATAATGATCTACGCCAGTTGTCACCGCGGTCTGCGTTATTTTGATTGGTCCCTTTTTCCCCCTTCCCTAAAATATTGTAATTTAATTTCTAGACACAATATACGTTTTAACGAAGCCAAACAGACATTTTTATTTTCACTATTTTTAATAACAAAATTCATATAAAAGTCGCATACGCGTAAAAATCGCTAAGCCCAAGCGGCTACATTTTGGACCTTTGAGCCGAATTATAAAGTTCTTCCTGCTACGCTAAACGGAAGAGGACGAAGCGCATCTGAGTACAACCGGCCTATTCCTTGACCACCCTCCAAGTCAGTTTCTTTACAAGTAAGTGCCTCAGTTTCTTTACACACCAAAATGAGCTTAGAAAATCCTCGCGATAAGTCGCCTTATAGAATTATTTGCGATCCGAATGATGAGGCCTTAGTGCGAGACCTCACAAAGAAAAGGGGTATTTTAAAGGGTAGACTCACAAAGTTCCTAACTTGTCTAGATGGTTTTAGCGAGAGAGTTCCTTTGGCCAGTCAAAGCCGCATAGATTTAAAACTACGCATTCAGGGAGCATCTAATTTATATACAGAATTCAACGATCTTCAAAGTAAAATAGAAGCTAACGTAATCGATTCAAATCTTGAAGATCAATTATTGCAAAGAGAACAGTTCGAAAACAATTACTATAGTGCAGTCGCTTTTGCCGAATCTATGCTCAGTAGTGACATACAATCAAATACTTCAATGACAAATTCTCAGTGTCAAAGTTCACACATGATAAGATTGCCTACCATAGCTATGCCCACCTTCGATGGTTCATATGGGAATTGGCTCGAATATAGGGATACATTTCTATCATTAGTTCACAATAATAATGATATCAGTGACATACAAAAATTTCATAATTTGAAGTCGTCATTGAAAGGCAGTGCGGCATTAGTCGTAGACGCACTTGAGCTAACGTCTAATAATTATTCGGTAGCGTGGGAACTCCTTCTCAATCGTTTCAACAATAATAGGTTGCTTACTCAAAATCATGTAAAATCGTTATTTTCAATGCAAGTGTTAAACAAAGAATGTCATGTGTTAATTAGACGGTTAATCGACACTACCCACAAAAATTTGCGCGCATTAAATATTTTGGGTGAACCGACATCGTCTTGGGACACTTTGCTTATTTACATGATAGTTTCTAAACTCGACAAAGCCACTGAACGCGAATGGGAACAATTTAAGTGTAGTATAGCCGGTGATAATTCGAGTCAGAAAATTAAATTAAACGATTTAACGCAATTTCTGAAAAATCGTGCTGATATGTTGGAAGCACTGCAGGCATCGAACACTACGCGCGACAAATACGAGTTGAATATTCACAAAAAACAATTAACGCACAATAACAAAGTCCACTGCAGCGTTTCCACCAATGAAACACATTCTAATAAGTCACTCAGAAACAAGCACACGTGTATAATGTGTGGCATGAAGCATCCGCTTTATTCGTGTATAAAATTTTTGAATAGTGATTTAACTTCTAAATTAAAATTAGTCAATGAACATAAGTTGTGCAATAATTGTTTACGCGAAGGGCATACGATCGAAACGTGCATCTTTGGGCCGTGTCGAAAATGCAATGAAAAACATAACACGATATTGCATCCACTGAAAACCGATCGTCCCTCCGCCTCCGCGCACGTCTCAGTCCCCGAGACGGTCGCATCGCCTACATTGTCGCTCAACGCACACGCAAAGATTTGCACACGCCCACATACACTGAAACCGGTTTTATTATCGACAGCCCTTGTTGATGTTTACGATAAACAAAACGTTTGTCATACAGTACGCGCATTACTCGACAACGGCAGTCAAAGATGTTTCATTACCGCTTCGCTAGCTAATTTATTGAACGCAAATTTAATACAGTCCACTCACGAGATACGGGGAGTAGGTAATTCGGTCACGCAGTCTACGCAAATCTGCGACATACGAATTAAATCGCGCTTAAATACCTACACTACAAATTTACAATGTTTTGTTTTAGAACAGATTACGTCTACAATGATTCCAATTGGATACGAACATCGCGCTAGTTTCTGTATACCGGACGATATCCAATTGGCTGATCCGCAATTTTTAAATGTTCAAAATTACGATATTCTTATAGGTGTCGATAAATTTTTGGGATATAATTTCGCAAGGAAAAATAAGATTACGCAACGGTTCTTATTTAATTAATACTACGTTAGGCTGGATAGTCTCAGGCAATGTTCATTTAAACGCACGCAATGACAGCCGTATTCAGTGTAACTTTTCGCATTCGATAGATACCTTATTGAGACGATTTTGGGAGGTTGAAGAGACGCCTGCGGTTCGGGACGTGTTTACCGATGAGGAAGATGCTTGCGAGAAGCATTTCGTTCGCACTACTACGCGCAATAGCGACGGAAGGTTCTGTGTTAGCATGCCTTTGAAACAGTCACCGGAGACGTTGGGAGAAACTTTTCCTCAAGCCGAACGTCGTTTTCTGACGTTGGAGAAACGTTTACAACGTTCAGAATTTTATAAAAAAATGTACAGTGATTTTATTAATGAATATGAGAACTTAGGCCACATGAGCAGAGTTTCTTCCTACGGTTCACCACACAATTTTCTACCTCATCATGGTGTTTTTCGCGAACACAGCACCACCACGAAATTGCGCGTGGTATTCGACGCGAGCGCTGCGTCTTCGTCGGGTACGTCACTCAACGACCTACAAATGGTAGGACCCGCAATACAGGGTGACTTATTCGCCATACTTTTACGATTTAGACAACATAAATATGTCGCCTGTGCTGATATAGAAAAAATGTATCGCCACCCAAGTAACACAAAACTTGTATATTAACTAAAATAGATATATATTTATGTTCTAAAGTCATAATAACACTGTTAGTCGGCACTAGCCAAGTTTGAAATCTGTATAGAGGCTTTTTTTTCACTTAATAATGCTTAATGCTATATTACAGTGAGTCAAAATTTGTTACAATGTCAAAACTCGTATTTAAACATCGGATAATACTAATGTACAGCTTCTTAAACAGCTTTTACACTTACACTAAGACTGTTCTCTTATAACGGTAATTTGAAAAACGTTACGCATTAAATAAGCATTACGAAATTATTTTAAAGTGAACTTAGCCCTATTTTGATATTTTTAAGAATAAAAACTTTCTTATGGTCTATGGTTGTGTTAATTTAATGCTGATCCTATATTAACATTGACTAAATACAAATAAAAGCCATAGGTCCGTTTTCTTCATAATCCATTCTTTAATAATATCTACAGCTATATTCTGATCCAAATAAAAGTATTGTTAGAACTACAAGTAATAAATATGTCGTAATTTCAGTTTGCAAACGGTCATTTATTATTAACGTGAATATACACATAGCAATGGACAAAAAGAATTGGAAACAAAACTAAAAAATAGTACTAAAAAAACGGCGCCGTATATTATTTATTTATTATAAAATTTAGTAATACCTATTCTCTTAAAAACAATTTAGATACCTACGGCTTAATAGGGTTTAGATACATACGGGTCGAATTGAAAATCCCCTTTTTTGAAGTCGCTCAATAAGAAAAATCTCGGATAATTACATTTTTACATGGTTTTTACCATATGAGCTGTACCCTACTAAACATGATAACAATCAGTCACTATGGCGTATAATGGCTACAAGCATTAAAATATACTTCTGAAGTGTTGTAATATGGCTGAACATATATGTAAATGTCTTATATAGTAACAATATAAGCTTTAATTTTTGTGTCTGCCATATTAAGACTAAAAGCACTATTACGCCATTGTTGAATGCCTAAAACTTTTAATTCTCTTGCCGACATTTTGCTTTCCGTTTTCTTTTCTTACAAAAATAATTAAAGTCACCTAAATCTTATTAAAAAGCGTAGTGATCATTTGCTTTGTGCAAGGATGTCTATAAAAACAAATATGTTTATTAAAATTAAGCTGAAATCCTAAAACACATTTTATACTAGGTTAGGTTTTGACCTAACCGCTTTAAAATGCCTTAAAATGTTTTAATAATAAAGCACATTTGGGAGGGCGCGTCTATTCTTTACCAAAAACATGCATATTTTATCCGACAAACTGATGCGCGCATGTCATTTCACCCATAAAAGACAAAAATAAAGTGGTATAATCTTTCAATATTATTCCTTCAAATATCAATCTCTAAGTCAAGTCACAAATAAACATTTGATCATAATACAGCATCATACGTATTTTTGAAATCATTGCGTTTTTTTTACAAAGGAAATAAAAGCACAAGCTTTGTAAGAGATTACATTAATAAGTTGTAATTTTTAAAGCTACATATTAATTGTGTAAAAGTCTCAAAAAATGCCGTTAGTATATCGATAGGCTTTTTACTGACTTTATTAATGTTGTAATACAATAGTTGTAATGCTATTAAACAGCCTCTATAAAGCTCAAAGCTGTCTAAAGAGGGGGCCCAAATTTTACCTAAAAGAATCGTACAAAAGAAATACAGCTGATATAAGATTTGCTTATAATGCTTTGAGCATAAACTTCTGTTATTAGATGTTTATTATAATGGTGTTTTGTGCTACTTGGGCAGTGTCTAATAGCCGATCAGCAACGCGACCTGCAGCTCATCTTGTGGCGCAATAGCCCCGCGGAGCCACTTAACGTATATCGTTTAAACACGGTCACCTACGGTACTGCGTCTGCGCCGTTCTTGAGCGTTCGTTGTTTGAAGCAGTTAGCCACTGAATGTACGGATCTCAGAGTTCACAGAATTATAAACGAAGACTTCTACGTGGACGATTTGATCACCGGGTCTAATGATAAACAAGAATTATTACATCTTTGTAGTGAAACCGCGAGGATATTAAAGTCGGGATGTTTTCCATTGCGAAAGTGGATTTTCAACTTTAGTGGGTCGCAATTAAGTTCAAATTCGAACAACTCCGTTAACTCTGAGTTGAATCTCGATGATAATTGCAGTTCTAAAACGTTAGGCTTGGGATGGAATAACACGCACGATTGCTTTTACTTTAATTCGCAATACAACTTTATAAAAAACAATAAGGTGACTAAGCGCACTATTTTATCACACGTGTCACAAATTTATGACGTTCTTGGAATACTTAGTCCAGCTATAATGTTAATAAAGGTTTTATTGCAGCGTTTATGGTTGTTAAAGCTTGACTGGGACGAAGAAGTTCCATATGACGTCAAGCGCTCTTGGAACCGATTTGTTACCTCATTATCAACGTATTTAGGTTCTATTCGCGTACCGCGTCATGTGATGGGCAGTACTTATACGCGCACAGAACTGCATATATTTACAGACGCGTCTCAGAACGCATACGGTACTTGTATTTACGTACGCACGATAAATGATAATGATTTAGCAGTGACAACGCGCTTATTATGTTCCAAAGGGAAAGTATCTCCCTTAAAGCCTTTAAGCATACCACGCTTGGAACTATGCGGAGCGTTATTGGGTGCACGGTTGTACAGTAAAGTTGTAAGTAGCTTACATTGTCATTTTGACAATATAGTATTCTGGACGGATTCTACAATTGTTTTAGGTTGGTTACGCATGCCTCCTAATTTATTAAAATCTTTTGTACAGAACCGCGTTACTGAAATTCACGATTTAACCAAAGATCTTCCGTGGAGACATGTCAGCGGAAAAGACAATCCAGCTGACCTGGTGTCACGTGGTGTCCTCTTGGAAGACCTTGCAACTTCGGAGATTTGGTTTAATGGACCAAATTTCTTAAAAAATATTCATATCGCTTGCGATGACGCATCGCCTAGTAGTTTTGATACTTATGCTAATTTACCCGAATTAAAAACAAATAGTAATTTTTCATTTACCGCAAATGAAAACAATCTGCTGTTTTCTTTTCAACGATTTTCTCAGTTCTCGCGCCTGGTACATGCGGCTGCATATGTTTTGCGTTTTGTAAATAACATTCGTAATAAAATGGTCAGGTCCACAGGCAATATCGACGTAGATGAACTGGAAAGTTCATTAAAATTGTTAACCAGACTGTCTCAACTGGAGTCATTTCCAGATGAGTACAAGTCGTTCTGCAACAAGCAAGCGTTGAATTCTAAACATCGTTTAAGTAGATTAAGTTTATTTCTTGACGATGATAACATTTTGCGAGTGGGCGGACGTATTCAAAATTCACACTTTTCATTTAATAAAAAACATCCAATCTTAATTTCGGCTAAACACTATTTTACACAATTGCTTTTTCAAAATGAACACAAGAAGCTACTGCATGCCTCGCCACAAACACTACTATTTAATTTACGCGATAGGTGGTGGCCAATAGGCGGCCGAAATCTTGCGCGTAAGGTTGTAAACGACTGCGTTGTTTGCAAGCGATTGAGAGGGAAAACACTCACTCCTCTGATGGGAAATCTTCCCACTGAGAGAATTACTCCTGCCTATCCGTTCGTCAATTGCGGAGTAGACTATTCTGGGCCACATTTCATATTGAACCGAAAGGGTAGGGGCGCACGAATGGTTAAGGCTTATGTATGTCTGTTCGTGTGTTTCGTTACTCGAGCAGTACATTTAGAGCTCGTGAGCGATCTCACTACCGACGCATACTTACTGGCTCTGAAACGATTTATTTCGCGTCGCGGCAAACCCGCTGAAATCTTTTCGGACAATGGGAGGAACTTTGTGGGACTCATGAACGAATTCGCGAATTTTTTATCTACTTGTAGTTCAGATATCATTGAATTTGCAAAGAGTCAGCAAATAAGGTTTCGCTTCATTGTTCCATACGCTCCTCATTTTGGTGGTTTGTGGGAGGCTGGGGTAAAATCCTGTAAATATCATCTCCGACGTGTAATAGGGAACGCCCATCTCACGTTCGAAGAATTTAGTACTGTCCTAGCCCAAATAGAAGCCATCCTAAATTCTCGCCCTCTTACTCCTATGTCTTCCGATCCGCACGACTATCTCCCTCTCACTCCCGCACACTTCCTGGTTGGTCGTACTTTGACAGCGCCCGCATGCGACGACCTGCGACCAGTAGCAGCGCATCGGCTCAACCGTTACCAGAGAATCGAGCAAATTCGCCAGCACTTTTGGGAACGATGGGCGAAGGAATACATCTCTGAACTACAAATACGCTGCAAGTGGAAGGTCAACACGCAACCTCTGAAGCCCGACACACTAGTTTTGATCAAGGATGACAATCTCCCTCCATTGAGATGGCACATGGGACGCGTGGTCAACACTATTCCTGGCAAGGACGGAGTTTCGAGGGTTGCTGACATCCAAACGGCATCTGGGATCGTGAGGCGCGCTTACACGAAGGTCTGCCCTTTGACATTTGAAGATGAAGAACGCGAAGAAAGATGTTGAAAGTCATATCTTTCAAGGCTGGGGGCATGTTCGCGCTTTACCGCCCTCTAGCGTGATCTAGCAAAACTATCATAATGATCTACGCCAGTTGTCACCGCGGTCTGCGTTATTTTGATTGGTCCCTTTTTCCCCCTTCCCTAAAATATTGTAATTTAATTTCTAGACACAATATACGTTTTAACGAAGCCAAACAGACATTTTTATTTTCACTATTTTTAATAACAAAATTCATATAAAAGTCGCATACGCGTAAAAATCGCTAAGCCCAAGCGGCTACACATTGTATAGTCAAAATGGAGACATTCACTCAACTTCGACCCGACAGATTATATATATATGTCTCTTTCAATCTTATGACAATTTGAAGGTGTTAGAAAGAATAAAATATTGCTGCATTTTGTGATCCATCTATAGGTACAGACTAATACAACATCTTTGGTATTTTCAGTTCGTAACTGACAATTCTAATGATGCAACCTAACGAAATTGAATCGATTGTTTGAAACGGAATCGAACTACCGGTTTTAGATTTTCAGATTTAGAAATAAATTCTTAAATTTTAAAAAAGAGGTTATGTTAAATAAATTATAGAATACAATGCAGTCTATTTAAAATATTATTTTATCAGAACTAGAAACTTGACAACTCGTATCAGACTCAGAACAAAATTTACTTTTGTTTTATTGTTATTATTAGTCGGCTTTAGTTTTATTATCAAAATACGATGTTTTTATAAATATATAGAATAGAAAAAATATTTGTTAAACCTCCGAATATCCTATGGCAAACATAGAGTACTTTCGATATATCGAATATAAGTGAATATACCTAGTGTCAATCTCTATAGACACAAATTCCGTTCCATGCGTTTGACACTTTTAAAATATATGTTTTTTATTACATTAACTATTGTAATAATAAAATAATTATAAAAGTGATAATTCCTTTTGTGTTTTTCGAATAGATAATTTTGTTTCATACATTTGTTAATTTAATTGTTATTCTTTTGTACCAGTTTTTTTTAAGTTGAAAACAGTATGTGTGACATGAAAAAGTGAGAACTGTCACGCATATCATCATACAGTGAAAATAATATAACAAATAAATAAGAACAAACACGATTATGTAAGTGAGTCAATTTAAATTTTAAGTGCATAAAAAATCAGTCAAATAATTGTGAAAATGTTTTTTTAGTAATTAATAGTAAGTACCAATATTATCGCAAAATAAGGGTCAGGGTTTTTATTAGATTAAAACTTAACGCGCCTTTGAGTTGATTGATCGTTAAAGCCATCATGCGTCCTTAATGGCCTTTCAATAACACTACGTTACGTTCGTAAACGAACGTTGACAGCGTCTTTTAACATAGCTAATTTTAGATAATTTTAGCGCTAATTGCGAACATATTTCCATTGAAACATTCATCATCTCAGCCCTAGGACGTCTACTGCTGAACGAAGGCTTCCCCCCTAATTTTCCAAAAGGACCGATCAGAGGCAGCCTGGATCCACCTGCGGCCCTTATCAGGTCATCTCTCCACCTTGTGGGTGGACGTCCTACGCTGCGCTTGCCGGTCCATATCCTCCACTCGGTCCATATCCCAATAAAAAGGGAATTGAAACATTAAAGGAAAAAAGTCAGAGAAATATTGTCTGAGAAGAAAAATATTAATCTCGAGTAATGAATGAAAGATGACTTAGAAATTGCAAGTGATGCATTTATAAACTTAACTAATAATTTGAAAGTCAATATAGATGTAATATCGCAACAACTTATGGGTTTTAATATTTCGAACAAAGAGAAAAATATACCGAATAACCCAGTTTATGCTAAATGAAGCTTTAGAGGAGCTTCTAAAACTTTACACTTAGTTCGTAAAATACAAAGTAGATATTATCTGGCTTCAGTGATAGCTTGGTGGGGTGTTTTCTACCAAGGAGAGTTTAAAGCGTATTTTTGTGAAAGCCTCTTAATAAGCGTTGTTTCAAATAATCAAGAACAGTCCTTTTAGTGAGAATCTCTAACTCTCAACTCAGAGAACTCAGCAATTGTCTAAACCCCATGATAATATTGACTCTCTAATTTTTTTTTTATTAAAGATGGGTTTGCTCTTGACCAGCATCTATCCATGTAGGAAGGATGAGGCCGAAGATGGAGCGAGCTCACCCAGAAGATGCCTATTCACTCGAACCCTGAAAAGATTCGGGTCATATGAGCTCGGAAATACAGACGCCGGCGGGGAGTTCCAATCCTTAGCAGTGCGCATCACAAAAGATGTTTTAAAGCGCTTGGTCCGAAACATCCCATAAAACGTCCCATAAGTGAATATCCTATTTCATAAGTAAAGCAGTAGCGAATTCTAAGAGTCATAGCGCACATATCATCAACTCGGAAAGAGATCGTCACTGTATCGACTTTCGATTCACTGTCAACCAGGCGTAAACCAAAGCGGATCAGCAGATCCCGTACGTCAACTCGACGACGCGCTTACGGCTCGCCGACCGCTGGTTGATCTGGTTGGCACCAAATCAGGGGCAAGGGTGGACGAAGAGACCTGAATTCGGGTACGAAGAGACGTAAACGCGGGAACTGCAAGTTGACCACGCACCGCATCGTGGTTCGGAGCTTGTCCCGAGGCGAGGCGATTACGTTACGATTCCGATTAGTATGCGTTGCAGTAGACAGTTTCATAAAAAGAATACTGACGGCTCGAATTGATACGGTGTGCTGTGACCTTAAATGCCATCATACACCTATCTCTTAATATACCTTTAGTGCTTGATCCAGACGGTATCATATGTGATGATGGCAAAAAGCCTAATGAATTGTTGCTGGCACCATGAAACATGAGTCGTCCATTATTGTAGGTTGCATGCTTGCGTCGACACATTGGCACCTCACCATCTTCACGGAACAATTGCCATAGCCGGTGCTGCTGCAGACGCGGCCGAGAAGTGCAAAACACTCAAATACATATGCAGAGATCAATACATATTAGTACCGGCTACATTTTTACTTCCTTAGGTGTCAAATCTCTGGGTCCGTGGGGTCCCAATGAGTTTTTTTTTTTCATTATTGCCGTTTTCACATAAGTGGCGACTCCAGAGCTATTACCAGAGCTATATAACGAGGCCAGCATACTTGGAACCCTGCGTAAGGGTAATCTAGGTATAATATACCATTTGTAAATAATTTCTGTAAATAATTCCGATTGTAAATTAATAAATTTTTCATAAATTTAATATAGCACAATTAATTATATTGTACATATTCTTATTTACATAAGTTGTAATCAATAAAAGTAATGTCTAAGAGTAAGAGTTTTATCACGATTTCAATAAGAAGTCACCTTGACACGTTTCACACTTTTTCGCTTGTTACGCAACCAGTAAATACAGGGCCGTAATCTCGCGGTGCCCGTGGGAGGCACAATTTGTTCGAACGTGAGAAGATAACGAAACACTTATTTCTTGATACATGACAAGTATGTACTTTAATACCAGTATAATTCTGTGTTAAAATTATCTTGTGTAATCCTGTAAGCTAATCAAGGTTTGAAGTTATACAGCGTGCTACTGATTGCTATTGATCCTTTTAGATGACGATTCAATTTGTAAGTGAAAGCGACAATGGTCAGATGAAAGCGTTGAGGAAGTAAGGTTCACAACAACCGACGCGACGAAAGAAGAGAAACCTGATGGTGGTACTAATAATAGAAATCTTGTAGGAAAAAAAACTGTAATTATGAATCTATTATTTATATGTATGTGCCAATTATTTATAACTACATGATGTCCGTTAGGTTGTGCGCGTTGAAAAATAAAAGATGTAACAAAATATGTAAAGCAATATAACGCCAGAAATAAATTCTAGCTGAGCCAGCAACTTCGTACGCGTGGTATTCGGTATAGCACGTAATATTTTTATTTGTAAACCGACTGGAATGAAACAAACATTAAATGATACGGGAAGCTTGCTAAAGTACATCAGTGAAAACCGCATTCAAATCTGTTAAGCCGTTTCTGATATTAGCGTGCACAAACGTGCAGACAAACAGATAAACTAAAAACTATTTTTTTGACCTCGGTTAACTTAACTTTACCATCTTAATAATACAAGTACATAGTCTGTTGTTAATGTGATAAGGTAAACTTGAAATATAAAAAAATGTGAATGTTGATTTCTCGAGTAAATTAGGTAAATATGTTATTGAGAAAGCAATTTTACTCTTGTCTAAAAATTTGTAAGCTGTACAGGACCAAGCATTCTTCAAGGCCACCTATCGCAAATACCTTCGAAATACCAGCTGAAATATCAAAATAGCAGCGTAAATCGCCATATAGTTTTGACGACGATCCAATACTAAAACAATGACGGTTGAAACTTCTTAGTTTAAGACGAGATGTAAACTCAATTTGTGCACCCCCTAGATTTGCTTGTATCTTTAGACAACGGTTCAGATCCGTCAGTCTGTTTGCCGCACACATCACACTCAGAAAAACCGTATGACACTCAGAAAAAATGAGAACAACAAAATATTATCTTCTTTATATAAAAATGAATCCCCATTTCCCTTGGTCACGGCATCACGCGTGAACGGGTAGACCGATTTTAATTCTGTTTTCACTAATGGGAAGAGGGATAAACGGGGAATGTTCTTATATATAAAAATTGCATCCCGGGCGAAGCCGGGGGTGGGTTGCCAGTTAATAATAAAATATGAATAATCAATAATGCAATAAAATAAATAATTTATTGTCCATAGGTGTTAAATTACATTACATATGAACAGTAGAATTGAATTACAGGAATATCCAGACAAAGGCCACATTTAAAAAGTATGTTTTTCATATTCAGTTGACTTTAGCAGAACTCAAACGCTGAGGTGCTGCGTCAGACAGCCAACACACCATTCAACCAACGGGCTTCTGAACACATATTTTTTCCTTCCAAATTATAGTCCAATTAGTCAAAGATGAGTACCAATCTTTCATCGAATTAGAGCAAACACTACCAGTGATTGGGTCGTCAGGGAGCGAATCCTGCTAAATCCCCCTTTGTTGTCCCGCATTAATCAGGAGGATTTAGGTGGGATTCCGCGCTCCTCAGATACATATCTGAAGTCGAAAAATTTACATTTTAATGGAACTCCTAATGTTCCTGTAATGCCGAAGCCGCCGTTTGTTGCTTTATTAAATGCTTATTTGGCGAAGTCAACTTTGACATTGTAACTTTAAGTGTGTCCTTAAAATTTTATGCTCGATAAACCTGCGCTTTTAAATATACGCCACTAATTTAGTTAGGGTTGTCAGGTTTGCCGAGGTGAATATCGGATAAAATGCTTTACTCAAGTTTTGCCAGTGCAAAAATCACGTTTCGTCTTAATATCAAAAAATCTTGTTAAAAGCAGTTAATTTAATCATTCCACTTAATTATTCAAATATTTTTTTTATTATTGCCTTTGGATTTTTGATTTTGTTTTTATTTTTTCGTCTTCTTTTGCTTTGGATTTTTGGTCATTTTAATTACAAATTTGACTTCTTATTAAATTTTGTGTATATAATAGTTTGTTTCTTAATACTTTTTATATGCAAAAACCAATATAAATAAAATAAATGAGAAGGGCTAGGTTCTTTCTACAATTATCGTCCCGATAGTCGTCTCGGCGAACGGTCTTATAGCGAAGAGCCTAGACCAACATCTCAAGAGACTGACTAGATGGCTGGATCATGGGACAGATACAGAATTGTTAGAGATTCCTCACTCTGCAGCTCTAACCACCAGTAGCTTGGGCCTTGCTCCACTACCTGTGGCATCCTAGTTTTAAGTTTTTTTTGATATATATGTCGGATCAGGACGGGCCGAAGTGCGGATCGGGGCGTCATCATGGGCATCGGACATAGCGAAGGGCTTTTCAATCACTTATTTAAATAAAGAATGCGTTAACTACAATCACTTAACGTTTATTTGCTTTAACACAGATATTGAAAACACTTTACAACGAACAAGTTTATCAAAATTATTAAATTAAATCTTGTTGAAATAATTAAATCATCACAATCGTTCATTACACCACCGTTCAATCTTAATTTGGAAAGTTGATTGTCTGGTAACCGACAAGTCTCTTGGCGAGCAACGTTTTCAGTCTCTTCTTTTCCTCCTTCCGACTGAAACTGAAACTTGTCCTTCCTTTCCCCCCGTCCCCCGCCAACAGCCATGTCCAAGCGAGTTTAGCCAATCAGCGCCGTCTAACCCTCGCCGTGTTCCCAGTCAACCAACATTACAATCTTAACGTCCAATCAGAAAAAGCATACGGTCATTTTCAAGTTGACCAACTTAACAATTTAATTAAAAAAATAATGAAATGTTGCCATTGTAAATAATAAGCGCAGTAGATACAAAAATAAAGAAAAACTATGCCGCCATCTAGAAAACAACGCGATGTCGCCACCCACAGACCACAACCGATCGCTGCGAACTGGTGGCGCCACCCTTACACTCCGACACGGCCATCTTGACCCTCATCCGTCCCCGGATGCGTTCTCTGTAAAAAAATAGAGGCGAGAAGTATTTCGCTCGGCTAACCTGACATAAAATTTAAATGATCTCAACTCTCAATCACAAGTATGGTGTCCACTCAATATAGCTATCCAAGTATAGCTATCCACTCAATCCACAATCGTAGTACGACATATTTTGAACAGATAGTGCTCAGACTTGATAGTGCCAAAAGTAAAATAATCACAAAAATCTCAATGTGCAGTAAGCCAAATGGAATTCACTTTCAACAAAAACCTCGCCAGTCCTTCGGCGTAGTGTGATTACGTACCAGTCCATCGGCACGCAATCCACATTTCACAATCTGCCAGTCCATCGGCATGAACCTGTGTAACCTCGTCAGAAGTTACCATCTCAGCCGCGTAAGTGCTACCCCTCGCAAAGGGTATACTGTACAGAAAAAACAGTCACGTGCACCTCTTACATGCTCCGGCACCTCTGACGCGATCTACACATTGCCCAGTCCTTCGGGCGTGCTTTCAGTCCATCGAAAACACAACTACACCTTGCCCAGTCCATCGGGCGTGTTTTCAGTCCATCGAAAACACAACTACACATTGCCCAGTCCATCGGGCGTGCTTTCAGTCCATCGAAAACACAACTCAAAATGTTAATAGTGAATCCAAAAATAAAAATGTAATTGTCTTATTTACGCTAATCGGAACACTGGCACTATCAATATCCAGCTCGAGAGGAACTCCCTGCTCAGGCATTTTTCTAATCCTATCGTGAGGGTATTTGTAGGTTCTTTTAGACGTTAGTGATTTCTGAAAATATCTATCACCACCCAGGACTTCAATGACTTTAATGGTCCTTTGTACTTGGGGTCTAGCTTTAATTGGTTTCTTTCCTCGTTTTCGAAGAGAACATAATTACCTACCTCACATACTTGAACCTTAGATTTACTACTATTGAATTTGTTTTTACCGTACTTTGCATTTTCCACTATTCCCCGTGACGCCTGCGTTCTCATTGTATCCAAATCTACCACATTACTATCATCAAGGGCAATCAAATTTAGTGGTCTGGCCACTTTACGTATTGGCAATTTAAGGGGGCTCGCTTTGGTAACACGGTTGATTGTAGAATACATGGCCAATTGAATGTCACTTAAGGCATCTCGCCAGGACCTTTCTTTACTGGTTTCGACGGGAGGTACTCATGACTCTTTCGACCTGACCATTAGCACGATCAACACCAGTTAAAGTTACGATATAATTCAAGTTAAGTTAAGTTAGGACATAATTTGTCAGAAAATTTGGTAGCAATAGATTCTTTAACGAGAGAATTCAGCGCCCGAGTGAAAAGGGAACGACTCACCAGCAACATTCATCCGTCCAGTAGGGTTGCTGACATAGCACAGGTCCACACGACGCTGGTTGCTGTTACTGGGTCCTTTACCGCTGGTGTTGTCCACGCCGCTGGCGCCAGGAGCGCTCTTATTCATCGTGGAGGTCGAAGCACGCGGACACTTGTTGGCGAAATGACCAAAAAGTCCACATCTGAAACATGTTACACTCGAGGCATTTGGTGGTTGTTTGGCCGTAAATGTAGCTTTAGAAGGAAAGGAACGATCACATGACCTTTCGGAATCCTTGGCGTTACAGTCGGTACTGCGATGTCCCAACTTCCCACATGAGAAACATCGTACAAACAGCGTAGAAACGTGGCAGCAGGTCGCAGTCGCTTGCTGCAGGATGCGACGCCTGCAGGGTCGTTGTTCTTCCTCTTCATATAAGAGCAGGCTTGTAGTTCACGCTGCATTTGATTTCGGGTCTTGATTTCAATCGTGAAAGCCGTATGTTGTAGTCTTCCATCGAACTGAGACACGTGGGCCAGCACTAAGGCCAAAGTTATCTGTTCTATGGTCATGTCCTTGAATCGCGCCATCAATGTCGTCGAAAGTCGCGCAGCATACGACGCCATATTTTCGTTATCATTGGGCTTGCTATTCTGCATGTTGATTAGGGTAGCAGCTGGGGTCTCGATCAAACCATAACGGGACAGAAAAAGATCTTTGAACTGGGGCCAAGTCATACCAGCAAAAGCCACTTGAGAGAACCAACGCGATGCACTACCCTTCAATGCACCACTCAGAGCCAGAATCAATGTACTTCCTTGTTGCTCTTGATCATTGAGGCATAAATCTACCGTAGCACACCACGCACGGGCATCTACATCTGCCTTATCAGGGATAAAATCCGGTAAAATAATCTTACGGGTACTCACAGGTTGTATAGCATTAATCAAAGCCATCATGTTCCGGTTCTGTGCTTCCATTAGTGTTTGCAATAAGTTTTCGCCCATACGTGAACCATCGCTTTGAGTCCGATCCGATCCCACTTCTGATGTCGGATCAGGACGGGCCGAAGTGCGGATCGGGGCGTCATCATGGGCATCGGACATAGCGAAGGGCTTTTCAATCACTTATTTAAATAAAGAATGCGTTAACTACAATCACTTAACGTTTATTTGCTTTAACACAGATATTGAAAACACTTTACAACGAACAAGTTTATCAAAATTATTAAATTAAATCTTGTTGAAATAATTAAATCATCACAATCGTTCATTACACCACCGTTCAATCTTAATTTGGAAAGTTGATTGTCTGGTAACCGACAAGTCTCTTGGCGAGCAACGTTTTCAGTCTCTTCTTTTCCTCCTTCCGACTGAAACTGAAACTTGTCCTTCCTTTCCCCCCGTCCCCCGCCAACAGCCATGTCCAAGCGAGTTTAGCCAATCAGCGCCGTCTAACCCTCGCCGTGTTCCCAGTCAACCAACATTACAATCTTAACGTCCAATCAGAAAAAGCATACGGTCATTTTCAAGTTGACCAACTTAACAATTTAATTAAAAAAATAATGAAATGTTGCCATTGTAAATAATAAGCGCAGTAGATACAAAAATAAAGAAAAACTATGCCGCCATCTAGAAAACAACGCGATGTCGCCACCCACAGACCACAACCGATCGCTGCGAACTGGTGGCGCCACCCTTACACTCCGACATATATATATATATATATATATATATATATATATATATATATATATATATATATATTGTGTGTGTGTGTGTGTGTGTGTGTGTGTGTATACATATATCTATGTATATATACAGCTAACCCAGCAGACGTTGTCCTGCCAGAACCCGAAAATAATTCCGTAAATCGATTGTGGCGATTGTGTTCTCATACCTACCAAATATAAAAAAAAAAAATCGTAAAAATCGATGTCACTTTGTAAAATTATGTTGCCATGTTCAATGTAATACTGGGTAAACTTCGGATGCTGTTGATGGTAACAAGGCAGAGCCATCTACTAATAATTCATCGAACTAACCTATAAATAGACACTACTGTTGTATAATAAACATTTAATTTGCAATGACAAATATTGAGGTCAATAATTAAGATAAAAACTATCCTATCTTTTAAGTTGGACCAAATAACAGATACTTACGAAGTTTGATCAAAGTCGGTTCAGTAGTTTCAGAGTTTATCATGAACATACATCCTGACACGAGATTTTTATATATATAAGATATATATAGTAAAAAAATTGAATTCTGTTTCAGAGAAAGATGGTTGCTTTTATATTAGATTACCTTTTGTAATACTTTTATTTCTCCTAATGCTTCATCTTTTTAAGCAATTAATTTTACTAGGAAGAATTAAACAGGATTTTTCTTCTTTGGTTAGAGAGATACTCTAAGACTGATATTGAGAATTTACATAAACGAAATAAAAACAAGCTGTCATTAATCTTTTTTGTTGCATAGCGGCCTATCGGCAGAGATTCATTGCTCTGAGAGCTTAGAGAAACCGATTTTAGATAACGTAAACGGAGCAAGGAGCGTTTCGACGCCCGTTTATTTTTTATAGTAACCTTTTCTGGTATTTCGATTCGAAATATTGTTATTTATAACACCCTTTGCCTTAACGCTTTAGGATCAAGATTACAATGGCCATACAAACTCTTACGAGTATACTGACTAAGTAATAAATAAAGTTTTTTAAAATTTAGTAAAAGAGGCAGTAAAAACTAAGTTAAAAGCTAAGCTAAAGCTATCATCCACGCTTTATAACTGTTAGTAATATCAAGTTATATTCATAGCAGCATTTTGCCCTTACCGTATATTTAGCTTATAAAGACAACGAACAGCGAATCTGCCGACTCTGATAGGATACTTACTTACCCATTGAAGCACTCGTGTTATTGTATAGACATACGGGTTGCAAGTACCCCACAGACTTTGAAAAGATAAAAGAAAATTATAAGAGAATGGGCTATGGCATTGCATACACAATCGTCGAAACGGAACGACATTTCGCTGCGATTTCCGTGTTCGAAACCGCGAGACCGGCTGCCCATCATCTGTCGTTTTATCTAAAAGTCGTACTTGTTGGTTGGTGCCCACCGTCGCCAATTAACACAAGTAACGCCACAGGTGCAAGTGCGATACCGACCGTAGTTATAAGGGATTAAGGAAAGATAATTATAGGAAAATGGGCTCTGGCATCCCCTACTAATTCACCGAAACACCACAGCACACAAACATACTGTTATTTCACGTTGGGTAAGGGGGTGGTTACTGCTGCCAGACGGGTTGGTCAAATGATTGCGGAACGCAGCATGCCCTGCTTTTTTTATGTTAAGATCGGCAGACAGGCTGACGATCCATTAGATGGTAGGTGACTACCGTCGCCTATATCACAAGCAACGCCAAAGCTGGTGCAAGTGCGCTGCAGACTACAGTAGGATTGAGGATAAGGGATTAGGAGCGGATAGGGAATTGGGCTCTGGCATCCCTTACTCACTCACCGAAACACAACAAGCACGCATGCTGTTATTTCACGGTGGTCTTCTGTAAGGGGGTGGTTACAGCCACCAGACGGGCTGCCCAAATGACTGCTTAACGCAGTGCTACTACTAAGTAAATATTAATCACTGTTTCTAGTACTATTCACTACTAGGAACCTCAGCACATCGACTAGCAGGAATCACTTTGGAATCAAGAACTAATAAGACACCTCTAGCACGAATTGCAGAAATCTTGGCAGTCGGAGGGCATGAGTTAGACATGTCATAACACATAAACCTATGCAACGCGTTACATAAGCATTTGGTAAACAAATGGTACCTAAAGAACAGCATAGATCAGCAAAATGTAGAATTAACTTTGTTTTTCTTCATACCTATTAAAATTAGCTGGGCTCGCGACTTCGCCCGCGTGGAATTCAGATTGTTTCTCGGTATCAGTAAAAATCAATTACCTATCTCGCAGTCTATAGTAGGTATTAGTATATTAGTACAATTATATTTGCATAAATTATCTAAAATAAATAGTTATTATTATACGTGTATAGGTATATAATGTAAATCTAAGTACTGCTTACATACAGATATAAACTCTTCCAAACTTTCATATCTGTGTACCTAAGTAATAGTCAATAATTATAGGAGCTCAAAGCTCGAAGCTAAACAATAGCTGTCCTCTATACTTGTATTAGTTCTGTATTAGTTCACAAACTTGAACAAAACTTAAGTCGGGACGCTTGAACTTCTCTCAGAGTATGTAACGTTTACGCTGCAAAATTGTTCTAAGGACTTTTCTTAACTAGGCCTGCATTAACAATCTATCTAGTGATAGGAACTTAGAGAAAAACTTAGTGTCTAAGGAGACTTCTTGGTCATGTGAGGTGGTGACATTCATTTAAAGTTTGTGGGTTTCTCATAGAGTAATATATACTTACTAAATTATAAAGCTGAAGAGTTTGTTTGTTTGAACGCGCTAATCTCAGGAATTACTAGTTCGAATTGAAAAATTATTTTTGTGTTAAATAGTCCATTTATCGAGGAAGGCTATATAACATGACGCTACGATAAATAGTATTATATATAAGCAGTATCCAGTACCACGCGCCCCATGCGTGCGTCGCCGCCGTATGGGTCGCAGCGAAGCGTGGCCGAGTTCAGCTAGTATTATATAAACTTAAAGGAGGACTTATCAGAAAAGCGTTATTTTTGTTGTCTAATTTGACTTGTTAGAGTAAAATTAAAACTTAGATAAAAATACAGAGCATAATAGACTATATTTAAAAAAGTTTAAATGTGACTGATTTATACAAGATATTATATTTTCTGAAAAAAAAAAAAATAGTAAATTACTGTCAAAAAAAGCTTTCTCGTCACAGTACTGAAAATTTTCAGCGAAAGCTATGTTATTTTTTATGCTTATTAATTAAGTTAAGTTCTAATTAATACGTAAACATTTTTCAATGAATTACTCTCTATGGTTTCCGGTTTTAATTACCTAGAAAGGTGAATTTAAATTTAGGTAATTTATTCGGGTCAGGTATATTTTTTCATTTTGATTGAAATTGCGAGGTGTTTTAAATGTGGTTTATTTGCATACCGACTGGTCAGAGAGCTTCTGCCGAAAAAGATTCGGCGAGCTGTGATCTCTTTGAGCAATTGCTTCTATAGGTTTATTAAGCATAAGTGATTTTTCATATCATTCCTGCAAACCTTTTTCATATTGAATTTTCTATCCTAAGTAGAATAATAATAATAATCATAAGCTCATTTAATAAAAAAATTATAACCAGCAAAGAATATTCTTTTCTGCAATAATTTAAAAAATGCAGTGTTTCTTTCGTAAACAAATTTAATATTTTTAGCACATTAGAAAAACTGTTCACAGTTTGTGGAGTATATTATACAAGTATTTACGTCCTGGTATCAGTAGTCCGCTTACTAGTTCGGTTGACCGAACTAATGAGACTTTTCAGTCTCAGTAGTCCGATTATATACGTCACCCGGACTATCAAGCCGCCTCTTGTAACAGTAGTTCGGTATTTGAGAAAAGCTTTTGTTTACCAATCTACTGTTCCTATTTCAGTCAATCGGATACTGATACCAGGCCGTATTTACCTAGTCAGGTCATAAGTTCTGTCACATAATCAAAACTTTTGAATTTAGAATGCTGGCCAAAAAAAAATATTGAATTCAAATTTCGAATGTTTTATATAAAAAAAGTGCTCTATTTTAAATTTTATTTATTTTTAAATATGGAGTTTAAAAAAGACCGAGTGGATGCGCCAAATCAGATTTTTGCACTACTAAAAAATATGAATATAACATCAATGATCTATCAAATGATATGAATATTCAAGTGTAGAAGATAAAAAAAGAAGTGGTCGCCCAAAAAATGATAAAAACTTTTAAGGCACGAATCCAAAGAAATCCGATGCGTAAGCGGAAACTGTTGGCCCTTCAGGTGGGGTTAAGCAGAACCACGTTGAAAAGGGTGTTGAATGAAGACTTCGAGCTTATCGAGGAAAAACAGGACATCATTTGAATGTGCGTTTAATCGACCTGAAACTGAAGAGATCCCGCGTTTTGTTGAAGCGGTATGCGGGAAAAAGTCCCCGTGAAATTCTTTTTTGGGATGATTTTTTTTTACCGTAAGCCCACAACAATGAAAAAGCATGCAGCCGCATTCCGCGTGTCCAGCGAGGTCATTTTCCACCGTTACTGTGTTCCGAAGTCATAACTGCCAGCAGTTACCTACCAGTTACAGATGACCACCGTGTGTTTCGTTGAGCGAGTGTGCTAGAGCCAATATCCTTATTCCATATCTAAGGCATTGCTCATAGTGTTTCTTTATTTAATAGGCTATGGTAATCGCCTATCATCAAGCGGAACGTCAGTTTACCTGCCGACCTTCATATGAAAAAATTTGGTAAGCAGCATCACTTAATTAATTGGTATTTTATAATATAATTTATGTTTATTTATAAATAAACCTAACAGATTTAATTAAAAATTTGTGCTCTATAAAATAAATAATATCAAACTCAAGCTTTTACGATAAGGAGAAAAAGCTGTTTCCCCCTTTTCGTTCGGCAGTAGCAACTAAACATTAAAAAGAAAACCTATTCACAAATGTGAAAATGTCCTAACTCGTTTGTCTAACATTATACCTATTTTATACTGAATCAGTTGTTCGCGCAGTGGGTCACAGTGCTGTCAAGGCAGATGGATCTTAAATTTTAATTTTAATAATTATTTTCTATTTTTTTAGAAATATAAAAATATGTATTTTTAATGTAATTGGAGTCTTTTTTATGTTTTTTTTTTTATTGAGTATTAAAAAACACTATTTTTCAAATAAGCACAGTCAGCAGACAGGCTGACATTTCAATTGATGATTGAGTTTGCTATTGCTATCCCCTGGTTATTACCAGGGGATAGGGTACATAAATTAGCTCTGACCTCCTTTATTGGCTCACCGAAACACGACAGCTCATTTGATGTTATTCCAAAATAGTCTTCTGTAATCGACGGTTACTACATTTAGACAGAATACCCTGTTTGTGAAGCAGAATATAGGGCGTCTTACGTTAATTATTAATTCGAAAAACACAAAAGTAATTATCACTTTTATTATTAATTTATTATTATAATAGGTAAATGTAACAAATAACATATATTTTGAAAGTGTCAAACGCGTGGAACGGTACTTGTGTCAATAGGGATTGACACTAGGGATATTAACTTATATTCGATATATCGAAAGTACTCTATGTTTGTTATTGGATATTCGGAGATTTAAGAAATATTTTTTCTTTTCTATATTTAAATCATCGTATTTTGATAATAAAACTAATAATAACAATAAAACAAAAGTAAAATTTGTTCTGAGTCTGATACGAGTTGTCAAGTTTCGAGTTCTGAAAGTAATGAATAAATAAATAAATATTTTAAACAGACTGTATTGTATTCTAAAATTTTTTTTCTTTATTCGGTTTGCAAAACAGCACACAATCTAACATAAAAAATAATATCAATAATTTAGAAGAAGACTCTACAATGATTGTGCCTTTCTCGATTCAAACACAACTTAACAAAATAAAAGTGACAGTAATAAACAATATAAAACACTAAAATAATAATAAACAAAAAGATCCAATACAAAAATAAAAGAAAAAGCAATAATACAAAATAAGTACCTAAATAAATAAAAATAAAAATAATAATAAAAAAAAAAACAACGTAAAATTAAATATTTGTACATAATATTAAGCAGTGTCCTTTACTAGTTCAACCTTCAAAGAGGCCAAAGAACCAGAAAAAATGTCAAAGTTATTTTATAATGCGTTAATGGCCCCTACATAGGCGTGGGAGATTATTGAATTTTTTTTTTTTTTTTTTTTTATTATAGATGGGTTTATTGAATTTAAACTGTTTTTTTAAGATTTAAGAATTTATTTTTAAATCTGAAAATCTAAAATTGGTAGTTCGATTTCATTTGCTTTGCCAACTGATTCGATATTTTCAAACAATCGATTAAATGACGTTAGGTTGCGTCACTAAAATTGTCAGTTACGAACTGTGACACATATCATCATACAGTGAAAATACTATAAGACATACATATTTGTTTTGTTCGTCCAATACAAACTCATATTTGTTTTAGAGATTCGCTAAGCTATTCCAGTTGAAATAATAAATATCTTCCGTCAATAAGTAGAAAAGCGATATGAATTTTTATTCGTTAGTTGTGAGTCGTACACGCCCAATCTAGATACCGGTAGGTACATCAGAGACAGGGAGGGTGCTGAATAAAACATACATTCAGAGCAATGAGGGCGGGCGCTTTGGCAAACAAAATAACAAGGATATAAAGTCAATGGTAGTGATTCAATTATAAATGTAAAATTAAAAAAAAAAATTATTCAAATAGAGAATTTCTGTTGCTGTCTTTTGCTTGTGCACAAATATATTGCCGTATTATTTGCACACATACTATATGTTAAAATGATAATAAGAGACCGCACCATTAGAGATATCTGAGTCCACGAAAAATTTGTTATTACAAAATACATTACAATAAATTCGATTAGGTAATTGTTGCTAAACACGTTCGTTTCTAACAGCTTTATGCATAGAACGTTTAGAACAAAAAGAACTATAATATATAGTTTGTTTTATTTGTTCTTAAACACAATACCTAGGACAATGCCATCTTCGACATTATAAATGTATCATTGTAGGTTGTTATCCCATTTAATAAAACTCCAGTATAAGCAAAACAATTTATTTAATTTTATTTATATTACAGGATTTCATCTAAATTAATTTTAACACTGGAGAGCTGTGTAGATATGTATGTATCCAGGTGGTAATTGCGTCACGTTCGAGGTGTAAATCCGATTGTCTGGCGCGGCGCGGCCGGGCAATGATTAGGTCATGTGAGTAGATACATATGCCATGTAATGTGGATGCAACACAATAATAGACCTTGGACCAAATGCAGCGAACAGTGAGTGCAATTTATCTCTTTAGTTCATTAATTATTTTTTTATTTATGAAGTTTAATGCTGGATGACATCATTTCCGCCCATTTGCTATAACAATTAAAATCACAGAAGAACAATTAAAAAAAAATGTTTGGTAGAGTGCTAGTAGTAAAATTTTAATGAATTTTAAATTATAAATTTAGTTCTTTAAAACTTTTTATTCGCATTTTTATTAATTTTAATATGTATCTAGCATAGTATAAAAATATTAAAAACTTTCTGAGCCCGCAACTTCGTGCGCGTGGTATTCGGTATAGCCCGTAACTTTTTTGTTTGTAAAGCTATTGGAATGAAACAACACTAAATGTTACGGGAAGCTTGCTGCAATACATTTATGAAATCCGCATTCAAATCGGTTAAACTCTTTCTGAGTTTAGCGCACAGACAAACAGAGAAACAGACAAAAATTATAAAAAAACTATTTTTTTTTATTTGGGTAACATAAGTATAAGGTGTACAATTTTTTTTAAATATTTAATGTACGGACACGGCGCGTTTACGATTTTATTATAAACTAATTGTTGCATGCGACTTCGTTCGCGTCTCTTTATAAAATATTACTCTTTATAAATAAAAATATTTCTATAGGTGAAAGAATTTTTAAAATCGGCCCAGTAGTTTTTGAGTTTATTTATTACAAACATATAAACACGCATACAAATATTTTCTCTTTTATATATAAGAAGCTTTTTAAGAAGCTCATCTAATCTTAATCTCGAATAATTAACAATTAAATTAATAATTTAATAATTAACATTTAACAATTAGTAATTAATATTTTGAATGTGAGTGCAATGAACCATGAAACGATTTATTTTTAAACTATGAATTTAAATTCTAAAATTATTAAAAGTCTCTTCAGGGCATTTAAAGTATTACAGAAAATTATAACAAAATATATGAAACCGTATAAATTCAGTCTATATGGTTTCCTTTAATTTTACGTTTAGTTTATAATCCAAGTACTCAATTTAATAAAGCAAACGAAACCAGAAAATACATTTTCAATGAAATTGCTACCCTAATATTTATCACAAATATTCAGCAACTACGTTTCTACCGCATCCAGAAATTTTAAATCCACATACAATGTAAAGTGCAAATAACTCGTTCACTACAAAATGTAGGCGCGAAAAATTTGTTCCGACTTGAAGCGGGGCCCTCTTTACTCGCTCCAAATAAAATACTATTTTGCATAAAATGGAACTTCCATTATTTAAAAATATTTATACACAATTCGTTTTTTATTTATATTTATTTCTCTGATTATTGCCTTTTATTTAATAAATGTTATTACATATTAAACTATTCCACTTAAGGTTATATATTCCTGCTATATTAATATTAAACCTAAAAAACTGGACAAGTGCGAGTTGAACTCGCGTGAAGAGGGTTCCGTACGATGTTACCTATCATGTTTTTTTAAATCTACGCTCAATATTGAGTGATTTACCATGTTATTTTAATAACATGGACTTCTTATAGGTTTTCCTATAATCTTTAAGTAGAGAACTAATTTCTGTATTTTGTTTTCAAAATTTTAGGTTCAGTAGTTTCGGAGATAGGAGGGGGGGGGGAATGGTCGGACAGACGGACATACGAGTGATCCTATAAGGGTTCCGTTTTTTATTCGGACATACGGAACCCAAAAAAACTAAATGATGAGTTTGTTGAAAGTGTTCGTAAGCTTTATTTTGACCCATTTAAAGTTAGAACCAGTGAACATTAATATAAATAGATATGGAAGTCTCAAGAAGGCTTATAAATTACTACTAGAAAATCACTAAAGGGATGTTGATTTTTTTTTCTTTAAACCAAACCATCCATAACACCGCGGCACAAGATGTTATCAAAATTAGCCATTTTTAAGTAGTAAATAGAATACCTACGGGGTAACCATATCGAAGCTTTGTCGATTAAATTTTAAAGTTTAATATTATTTCTTCTAATATGTATATGAAAATCAAGCTAATCAACTGTAATTTGATCAATCAATAATCAGTGTTAATAATAACTGCCCAAAAGGAGAATTTGGGACTTAATAGAATATATAATGACAGTTATTTTTAAAACACACACTCAATCATCCCTAGTGCCCTTTTTCTTATGTTGGGAAATCCTAATACTCAGCAGCGGAGGGGACGTTGCGGGTTTATGCAAGACTCCTATATATACTGACTCCTATATATACTGGCTTCATCTCTAAATCACCCCATAACCTTTTCTCTATGGTACAACCTACCGTAGAGTCGGTAGGTTCTGCTTCCACCTGAAACTCTCCGATAACCCCTGCTTATGTGGCCGCTCATCTCTATGGCATTAAGGGTGGGTGGCCTAAAGGGGGTTTCAACCTGACATTTCCACAGCAATCGCGGCAGCCTGACGGGCTCCATCTCATGGTGTCGTCGCCGAAGAGTTACTAAGTTGGGTCGCGAAGCCGGGTGTTCCGGACGACTGCGGAGGGTGGTTACTACGCCGGTCCCCTGCTCCGGGTCTTCGCCACCCCGCACAAAGCCACGAAGCCACACCACGACTTTTGTACTCAAAAAAAGAATTTAAAAACAATGCAGTTACAATACAGCCTCAAATAAATTCAGCAACTCCACAGGTGTAATTACGCTGCCAGTCATAGTAGGATTAAGGATAAGGGATAAGGAAGGGATAGGTTAATGGGCTCTGGCATCCCTTACTCACTCACGGAGACACAACAGCATACATGCTGTTATTTCGCTATGGTCTTCTGTAAGGAGGTGGCTACTGCCGCCAGACGGGCTGCCCAAATGACTGCGAAACGCAGTGTGCCCTGCCACACACACAATCACACACACACACAATTTGTCTCTAAAGTTATAAATAACTAAAAAGTTATTCAATTTATTTATGTTAGTTGGTTCTAGCTCGAAACACAACAAATTATAATTTATAAGGATACACGGATGAAGTGCGAGCAAAAGCCAGTTATCTATAGTAATATTATACTAGTCTATAGTAATATTATAAAGAGAAAAGATTTGTATGTATGTTTGTAATGATGAAACTCAAAAACTACTGGACCGATTTTAAAAGTTCTTTAAAACACGCGTGCAACAGCTAATAATATATAAAGTCATCTGTTTATTACGTCTCGCAGTTCAAACTTGCATATTTTATGAATTCTTTCAAATTTTAGCATTAGATACGCAAAAATATGTTTGTTTCTCTACAAAGCTTTCTGTTTATTGAATATTCTAATGTAAGATGGCTGATCCATTGATAAAGTCTATTCGGAACAGATTCGCTTTTCGAAATCAAATTTAAGCTGAATTTCCTAACTTAATTATTTGGTCAGTAAATGGGCGACCTAATTAGATAAATTAGTAGTTACCTTTGGCGCTGCAGCCTTTAGCCTCAGTACACGTTTAGCTAATTCAAGCTAATCAGATCGCTCTATTTTACCCTATATTTACTGAACGGCTGCAAATGAACGATCGCTATAAATTTTTAAAAATGCAACATACTCTTCATTTAGAAGGATTTTTTATGGATTTAAGGTTTATGAATATTCTCTATTTATTTTGCACTTATTTTTTTGTATTTCACGAATTGCAGAGACCATTCGTAACGCCCCAGCAAGGTGGTAGTTGTCGATGGATACCCTCTACCAATAATATTGTTACGAGTGTTACGACTAACCATGGAACATTCTGGTAAAAGCATTCGCGCCGGTCGAAAATCTCGACGGCTTGCCACTATCCATAGTAGTCACGCCACTTCCCGGTTAGTGTCAAAGGAAATGGTCCTTATGTTTACAATATATAGTTCACATTCAACAGAAAGAGCATTCCCGAACTTTCAATGGACTTGTTTACAATTACGGAGTAGAAAAAAAGAACAATTCCGTGTTTACAATACTAGTTTATTTCTAGTAAATTCTAAATAGACCGAGATGTTTGGCGGCAAATATAAATAGAAGAGTGGCGAGTGGCAGACACAGTTATGCGATAGCATGTGATTCGAAAGCGACTTTTCGGAGTTTTTGGAAGTTACCTGCGACAGTAAACCAGCGACTCATTAAGGGAATCATTGACGACTTTTGGCAAGTTTAACGGTTTTATCGGACAAGTTTAGCCCTTTTGGAAGACATCTTAGTTTGTGCAAATAAATAGTTCATTTTCGCCCTTACACGGCAGTTTGACTCACCTCGCACGTAACAGTATATTATTTTATGTATAGGTCGTCAGACAAGCTGACGGTCCACTTGTTGGTAAGTGGTTATTGTGGCCCAGTTACCATGGCAATGGCTAAAATTGATAATTTGAGCACCTACGACGAGCCCGTTGGATGAGTGTTCAGGGTGCTTGCCTTAACGTTCTGTTCTAGGGTTCCCGGGTTCGATTGTAGCGGTGGCAGGGCATAGCGTTTCGCAGTCATTTTGGTCGTCTGGCGGCAGTAACCACCCCCTTACAGAAAACCACCGTGAAATAACAGCACGTGTGCTGTTGTGTTTCGGTGAGTGAGCAAGGGATGGCAGAGTCCATTCTTCCCAACCCTTTATCTTTAATCCTACTGTAGTCGGCAGCGCACTTGCAGTACCTGTGGCGCTGTTTGTGTTATCGACAGTAGCCACCTACCATCAAGTGGACCGTCAGCCTGTCTGCTGACCTTAACATAAAAAAATCTACGAAGTTATTTCTATACAAGTCCTATTTAGGTATGTTTAGCCGTTTTAAGCATTATTTCGTAACTAACAGACAAACAAACTTTAATTTTAATAACTCCACGAAATTAATTGCGCTCAATTATCTAGGGAAAATTGTTGATCGTAGAAACCTATGCTCAAAGCTATCTTCAGGATCGAATCGTGAATAGATAAACAAATATCACCCTTATTACCCGGCGGATTTGTCAGTGGAATTAGCAATGAGCAGGACAAATAGAGCCAACTAGAGAGCCGACTGCCGCCGGGGTTGGGAGTTTTTCAATAGAGACCACGAACCAACAAGCGCAGTCATTGTGAAACGAAAGCAAGTTCTTTTGTATTATGACTTATGCCTTATCCTTTACCCTTCCTCATAGGAAGGGTCCTGCTTGTATTTTTCAAATCCCTTCCCTTCCTGCTTGTATTTTTAAAAGGTTAGCCTTCGTTTATAAACACAACGTCAGCCTGCTTAGCCTTTATGAAGGCACAATGTAACACGTCTATGTTTCCTTATAGTAATTCGCAATTCGAATCGACTTTAGGAAAGCTCCGTCAGCTTTAGTGACATTGTGTTAGTAGGCAACATTGTCTTTGACGGAAATTGCATTGAAGCTTCACTGAATTGGCTTTTTATTACCAGATTTTCTGCGGCAAAGAAAATGAGGAATTTTTGAACATTTCGTTATCAAGAAACCGTACATAATCGCATTATAATCCCTCTACAGTGTTTAGCTCTCTTTATAAAATCGTATATAATGTAAAAATACAAAAAAATATTTCTAATATAATTTGTACAGCTTATTTGGATATAGGTACTATTTCTTCTAAATGTACAAATTGTGGAAACTATGACATATTGAATTGACAGTTGTTAAAATATATACAACTAACGGCCCGTCCCGGCTTTTTTGAGGTTTTTAAACATTTTTGAGGTTATTCGTGAAAAACGGCATTAATTTATGGAGGGGGTAAAGGGCGGAGATGGGGGGGAGTAAGTAAGGGTCAGTAGCCTATGTTACTCGCTGATTGTAGTTTTCTATAGGTGAAAGAATTTTTAAAATCGGTCCAGCAGTATTTGAGTTTATTGTATTTGGTATAGCGCGTAACTTTTTTGTTTGTAAACCGATTAGAATGACACAAACACTAAATTTTATGGGAAGTTTGCTACAATACAATAGTGAAAACCACATTCAAATCAGATAAGCCATTACTGAGATTAGCGTGCACAAACACAAAGGCAAACGGACAAAAAATAAAAAAACTATTTTATAACATCGGTAACATAAGTACGACGTTTACAATTTTTTTAATATTTAATGTAGAGACACGGCTCGTTTACGATTTTATTGTATAATTGATTTTATTGTATATTGTATACATTAAAATATATGTAATGTATATTTTTAATGTATAGAAGAAATATATAAATATATATTTCAATTCCCCAATTTCTCTAGGTATACACTTACTCTAGGTTCGTTTACAATCGTTGCTATGATAAAAATGACATTTACTAGCCATTTTTCTTGTTTGAAATAAGATTAGGCTAAATAGAAAAAAGATTTACGCCAAATAAAACATTGTTTTGTTATATACGTTTATAATGCAAAAACAGTTGATATACAACAATCAATTATTCAAGACAAAGTGAGTCGTACATTTGGGCTATATCTGTAAGTTGGATGGACTTGTTTATTAACCCGCCAGGGGGTGGGCTGGCAACGTTCCAACGAAGGATTAAAGTGCGGCTTTCGGTTGCGGAGTGCTTCCAGGGATATTTTATTTAATTTTATGCACAATTCAAATACATTTCAACCGAAATATAAATTTAATTAAGTAAATTGAATCCAATAGGACTCGCTTTCTCACTTACTTAATCATCTTTTGAAAATATTTAAGATTAAAAATGTTTTTTTGAGTAAATGTCGTCAGACAGGCTGAAAGTTCATGTAATCGCAGGTGGCTAACTCCACAGATGCTGCAAGTGCGCTGCCGACCATAGTAGTAGGTACCTATTAAGGGTAAGAGATTTTTTTTTAAGTTTAAGAGATTTTTTTAAGGGAGTATATTGTCATGTTCTATTAGTCTAGGTTACAATGTTGTTTAGATTAAACTTATATTCTATGTTTAAATGATTAATTACATATATGTTGTCTATCATTGTATACATTGGTCATGTACAGGCATCTTATTGTTGATTACAAGTGTATTTGGATTCGTATTATGGCAATATTGGACCATAATACTAGAGTAAAGGTGAGTGGATTGAGTAAATATTGGTAATGTGGGTATTAGGGTGAAAATTTAGAGTGTACGAGGATGCTGCATTGGTATCTGCTAAAGGATAGGATAAGAGATTAGGAAGGAATAGAGAAATGGACTCTGGTATCCCTTACTCATTCGCCGAAACACAATAACATATGCCGTTATTTCACGTTGGTCTTCTCCAAGGGGGTGGTTACTGCCGCCAGATGGGGGGTTGCCCAAATGACTGCGAAACGCAGTGTTCAGACCAGAGCCACATTTGAAAAGTTCAAAACGCACGACCAATGGGCTCTTTATGTGATTTAAATGCTTTTTAAGACGAGTTAGGCTTAAATGAAAAAAACAGTTAAATCGACATATTTTTTTCATTATCAGTTGGATTAGTACTGGGAAATGTCGATAAAAAATATAACAGATGACGAGCCCTATTGTATGAGTGGTCAGGGTGCCTGTCTTAATGCTCTATTTTAAGGTTCCCGGGTTCGATTTCCGACTGGTTCAACTTTGAAAAATGAATTTGGTTTGGCTCTGGTCTTGATCTCGAAAGTAGTGGCAGGGCACACTGCGTTTCGCAGTCAGTGGGCAGTCCGTCTGGCGGCAGTAACCACCCCTTACAGAAGACCGCCGTAAAATAACAGCACGTGTGCTGTTGTGTTTCGGTGAGTGAGTAAGGGATGCCGGAGCCCATTTCGCTATCCCTTCCCAATCCCTTATCCTTAATCCTACTGTAGTCGGCAGCGCACTTGCAGCAGCTTTAGCGTTGCTTGTGTTATAGGCGACGGTAGCCAACTACCATCAAGTGGACTGTCAGCCTTATTAAAAATGGTTCTAGCAATTTTTCTCATTCACGGAAACACGGAACAAGGGAGTTGTGAGTAGATAAGGATCATAATTGTGTCCTGTTATGACGCTTTCTATGAATCCTTTTACAAAATTCAGAAATGCAGAGGTACTCATTCTACGAGTCTTTGTCTATATTTTTGCTTTTATATAATTATATCAAGTAAGCAAAAATAATTAGGAACCAAAGATTAATAGGTCTATTGAACTAATCACCGCACAGATTGTTGGTCAATTAACATATTGGCCAATGAGCCGCGTTGAGTTCTGGCTTCGCAAGTCTCGCAACATCGAGTATTAATTAGAATCAGTTAATGTCTTGGCTCTGTTTGTGATTTGTTCCTCTCACTACATTTGTTACAGAAACTAGAATTGCTTAGCGATGTAGAATCGTAATTACTTTTTACATTTTTTTTTTACATAATACATAAATAAACAAGAAACAGGAACTTTTCCGAACTCATTTTCGTATAATATAATATAATTTAGGATATCTCCTTCTTAGAAATACATATGTTGGTAAAACTACCTTTAGATTACATGGGATTTAATTACATGGCATTTAGAAAAGCGCAAGTCAGCATGGGGGCGTGAAATAACCATGGTCCGTGACGTAATTAACGCCGCCGACAGTATAACGCCCTGCGTCTAAAAGTCCGAGTCCAGTATAATAATGCGTTTAGGGTGCTGTTGGGACTGTCTAGGTTCTGTAGTGCGTCGGGGATGTACGCTGAATCCAGAGTAAACTGCTTTTGTGCAACTATGAGGTGTGCATCTCTGGTGGCACGGATCAGCTCCAATAGCATCCTCAATGCATTTGTATAAATCAACTACTGACTAATGAGGACAGCAGTAAGTCAACTTAAAATATTTGTAATGTAACTAACAAATGATCAGACATGATCGAAGTAAAGAGTTTTTTATTTTAATTATTAATTATTATTATAAATTAATTATCTTCTATCTTTTTCTATATATAAAAATGAATCCCCATTTCCCTTGGTCACGGCAACACGCGTGAACGAGTTGACCGATTTTAATTCGGTTTTCGCTAATGGAAAGAGGGATAAACGGGGAATGTTCTTATATATAAAAATTGCACCCAGGGCGAAGCCGGGGGCGGGTCGCTAGTTAATTATAAATTTAGTGACCGGATCGATATCTAAAATACGACGCCGGCAAAATAATTGTTTTTTTTTTTTAGAAGTTTTTTAGAAAAATTGCCTTATCTTTTTTGAAACTCATTTAGTATGTACGTACAGTGCACACCGCGTTGCTCAGTCTAAAACTGGAAAGCCTGTGTATCGGCAGTGATCATCTCCTTATAGAAGACCACCAATAATAACACGTACCTATGCGTATTTCCGTATGTCAGTAAGAGTAGCCAAAGCCTATTCCTGAAACTACCTTCAGTAGGGTAAGTGTCCATGTACTTTATCCTATTTATCCCTGTACTTACATTCCTTTTAGAGTCGTTTATGTTATAGACCACGTTAGCTACATAGCATCAAGTGAGTGGTCAGCCTAAATGCCGATTTATATCCTATTATTTTTTATTATGAAACTGTCTTGTCTATAAGCATGTCTTTAGTAAATAAAATGTGTCAAAAAAGTCTTAGACGCGATCATAATAATCTTGAATACGAATAAAGGAACGTTAGCAAACAAATGAATAACGCCTAAAATAGCAAGGAACCTCTTATGTGTCACAATATTTCTTAAAAGTTATTTATAGAATGTTTCTATCTGTTGGCAAAGCTTCAAGGTTATTGCGCACTTATATGAATAAAAAAAAGAAATGTTTATATGCACTGATGGAAGGTATACAGTTTTTATGGAGTTATTAATATTTTTTAATAACTTTTTTATTAATATTTAATATTAATGAAAATTAGTCGTGAAACAGTGATACAATACAGCCAATTATATGCCTCATACTTCTGAAGGGCTGTAGCGAAGGTACGAATCTCAGTCGGCCTACCCCTCTTACTTCGTACCGCCTCAATCCCATTCCATACAAAATGTATGAGAATATATATATATATATATATATATATATATATATATATATATATATATATATATATATATATATATATATATATTCTGTTGACGGCAATTGTCAATTTAAATTAATTCGTTCGCTGTGTTATTTGCTGTCTCGCTCCCACCATATACCTATTCATAGTGTCACTGCTGCAGGCCGCGCGACGTATGCCTGTTGCCTGAGACAGCAAAACCGCGGTGTGCGCATTATGTTTAACGAGAAAATTTAAATATAGGCCGCGTAAGTATTTTGCCCTTTTGCACCGCCGACGCCGAAGAGACAACATCCGTCGAGAAGCCAATCGATATCATTGAAATTCGGGAGCGTTGACTGTGACGGCTGCTGCTGGTTCTCATTCGTCCTCCGTCGTGAATCCAACGTAGTGGTCAAATAAATATACAAAACCACGCTGATCCGTTAATGGGTCGTTTATATATTTATTTCCACACCTTCACTCGGTACGGTAGCTACATATTTCACAACGAAATAAATCATGAATATTATGAACATCACAAGACTGCAGGTCACTAGAAGGTCGCCGCACTCCCTGCGATACTATTCAAATTCCCTATCCAGGGATAACGTGTTATTACAAATTTAAAACAGTATGAGAATGGTTTCTCTCGTCATTTTACACAAGAGTCATTATTTTCTAGACTGAGCCATGGTTATATTGTAATTCATAGCCTTGCGTCGCCTTTTAGTCTACCATTTATCGATCCTCGCTTGCATCACGCCTTGTTTACGCGTACCTATTTCAAACAATAGAATCCTTTGTACGAACCTGTATTCCAACATGCTATCAACATTACAGAGGCAGGGATAGCTTTAAGCGGTTCCCGGAGGCATTGTGTGCTCCCAAAAGTAAGTAATGTTGTCGAATGTATGAAATTGAGTCGTTTGAATTAGCCAGTACTTATACCATATCTCCGTTGCATATTATTATTTTACTTATATAATGGCTACACGTCAAAATTAGCCATAAATTTCTTCCTTATTTTTTTTTTATTGTAAAGGTTGGCAGGCAGGCTGATGGCCAACTTGACAACGCCGTATGTATTGTAAGTCCGCTGCTGAGCATAATAGGATTAAATCTATACCAATATATAAAGCTGAAAAGTTTGTTTGTTTGTTTGAACGTGCTAATCTCAGGAACTAGTGGTTCGAATTGAAAAATTCTTTTGTATTGAATAGTCCATTTATCGAGGAAGGCTATAGGCTATATGACATAACGCTACGATCAATAGTATTATATATAAGCAGTGTCAAGTACCGCGCGCCCTACGCGCACTCCACCGCCGTATGGGCCGCAGTAAAGCGTGGCCGAGTTCAGCTAGTATAATATATAAGTGATAGGGAATTATTTATTCAAATGGTCAACTAGCGATATAATAATATAGCCTTTATTATTTTCCATCACTTCAATATGACATGCATGTTTTTCACTTATTACTTTATACTATTTACACAGTTTATATCTACATATTGTTTTTCTTTGCCATCATAAATTTTCTGTGATAGCAACCCCTATTTCGGTATAGGCCTCCTCCACTTTGATCCAATTTTCTCTGTCCTTAGCTCGTTTCATCCACTCCTTTCCCGTTGTAGCTATGATGTCGTCGCTACATCTTTTCATGGGTAGTCCTTTTCGTCTTTTCCCGTTAGGTCCTTTCCATCCTGTCCTTTCTATTGTCCATCGCTTATGACTATATCGTTCTACGTGGCCAGCCCATCGCCATTTTAACTTTTGACAGTAGTTTAGGACGTCTATTAGTTTAGTCTTTTTTCGTATCAATTCTTCTTAGGGATATATTACAATTTTAATAACTGAATTCCAATTATTCAATAGCTGCCGTATCGTTCTAATTTTTATCTAAATTTTTATCTATGAACTTTATGTGTCATTCGTAAATGACAAGTAGGTAAGTGGAATATAGACTTGATTTTGAAATTTTTATATATTTTTTCCATAAGGGAGACTTTTGAGTTTTTGACTGAATTCCTAGGGAATTAAGATTTCTACAATAAAACTATTAGCTCACATTAAGATCCTTTGAAACCTAAGACCCCTGTTATATGGATGTGAGGCCTGGACCGTTAAAGAGGACCTCAAAAGACGAATAGAGGCATTCGAAATGTGAACGTATCGACGCATGCTGTCCATTAGCTGCACTTCACTTAAAAGGTGACCAACGCAAAAGTCCTGCGAATGATTGTCCAAAAACGCAACCTCATACTCACGGTGAAAAGGTGAAAAGTTTCCTTTCACCTGGTTCATATTCTTAGACAAGAGCGATACAACCTGATTCGGCTGGTGATGATGGGCAAATTCGTTCGAAGAGGAAAGTTGGGCGAAGGAAGAAATCGTGGCTGAAGAACATCAGGGAGTGGACCGAGATAGCTAACGCAGTAGAGCTGTTCCGACGAACAAAATACTAGGAGGATGTTCCAGGCTGATCGCCAACCTTCACTAGACGATAGGCAACCCAAGAAGAAGAAGACCCCTGTAGAAATTGTCTTCACTTGTATTCTATTAATCAATTAGTGTTTTATTCATTTTATATTTTAATTCTATGACTGTTGGCGACCCTGGCTACATGATGGCATTAGTTAAAATGATTCTAAGGATGAATGATAAACTACAATGTCTATTAAAAAATCAACAATGTCAGCACTAGATAATGTATGCAGTGACATTATTGATACAATTTTAGCTTTATATGTGTCGTTTTGAAAATAAATCAAAAATCTATATAATTTTGAGCTAACTTTGTCATTGATCAAACCAATGACTGCGGGACGCTCTACCGCAAAATCAAAATTAACTAGGATATTTAAAACTATTTACTATATACTTTAAGATATTTTTTATTATACACTTTATCTTTTCAGGACCTTTAGACTGCCTACAGCTCTTTATACAAAGGTATATATAGGTATATATAATGGTAAAGTAATTTTAGTAAGTTGTTTGTTACTCTGTGACATTATTACAGAATTAAAATTCTACCTAAATAGCTATGTACTATCTAAAACTTCGACGGTGTGAGTTGTGAGTTTATGAGTCCCTATATACTTATAATTTTTAATTAATTTCTCCATTGATTGAGAAGGCAAAGCACGTTTCGCATAAATAGGGACTTTAGTTTTCATTATACAAACAATCTCATCACAGTCATGATTGTCCCATTCTTGAGCTGAAGCGGAATATTTTCGAAATGTATTATAAAATTATTACGATCATATCAAATGTTTTTCAGATGAAGTTTTTTAAAAAAAATATAAATTTATAAATCAACAAAAATATCGATAAAAGAATACTTAATCTTGTTTAACTTACATTAGAAAAGTATCAGTACATTAATTTTTCTTGAGGATTTATTAATATACGTATCTGATACATTCCTTGACATTTGTTAATACTTTACGTTAATACTCAAGCATGCTTCAATGTTATTAAAAAAAAAGAAATTACATGTTCAATTATTCTACAAAATTAATTAATCATATGAGTTGTGGGTTTCCGGGATGATGGCCTAGGTCTGTTGGAAATTCTTCCAAACGCTTCGTCAACAACTGCGGTTGACATCCTCAGTGGTGTAGTCCGTGTTAGAAGAAAAAGTACATCACATCACTGCACTTCACTTCTGCACTTTTCGACTTCTCGAAAAGTGAACGTTTGGAAGAATTTCCAACAGACCTGGGCCATCATCCCGGAAACCCACAACTCATATGGATACCGGCCGAGAAAACCTACATTCTACTATTAATTAATCAGCTTTTTTCAAGAAAGAACCACAAAGGACTGTCGACAACATGGCGTATATATGCGGAATAACAAATCCTATTTGAAATTTATCTAAGTAAATAAAGTATTAATAAATAAATATTTACACATAGATTAATAGACTATAATTAAAAGTGCCGAGATTGGCTAAAACTTAATAAAATTATATTTTCTCAATAGAAAAGAAAATTACAAAGTTAGCTCTAATCATTATGGATTTTTGATTTGTTTTCAAAATGACAAAACGAACGATTTATTTTCACAAACCAAGATGACTGCCAAAATCACCAAACTTGTCCGATGAAACCGTTAAACTTGCCAAAAGTCGTCAATGGTTCCTTTAATGTGCCGCCGGTTCACTGTCACAGATAACTTCGGAAAAGCTCCGAAGAGTCGCTTTCGCATCCCTGGTTGTCGCACAACGAAACTATCATCTAGGCCGGCCGCACTCTTATTTACACTTGGCGCCAAACTCCTCGATGTATTGCGAATTTTCCAGAAAATGTAAACAAGCCATTGAAATATTGGGAATGCTTTTTCTGTTGAAATGTAAACTCTATGTTGTAAACATAAGGGCCAATTTCCTTTAACACTAATCGGAAAGGGGGGGGTGCCTACCATCGACAGGGTGGGACGTTCGAGACTTTCGGCCGGCGCGAACGCTTTTTTCAGAACGTTCCATGGTTAGTCGTAACAATATATTATGAAGCTAAAAATTTATCAGTAATGTCACTCGTCATATTATATAGGGCTAATATTGTTAAATTTTTAATAGACATTGTAATTTATCATTATTACATACATTAGAATTATTTTTATTAATGCCAGCCATACAGGATCAATCCTATCGTCCTATCGACATGATACGATTGGCTTGACCAAGCCAAATATAAATAAAGTTTACGAGTAATATTTAACATTTGTCAATTATAACATTTTTATTTCGCGAAACAAGTCATGCGTGTTTTAAAGTGCGTTGTTTCACTAAATCAGTCCTGATCACTCCACTGAGACGGGAAGACTAGTTTCTGTGCACTTGCACCTAACCAGGACGTAGAATTTTAATTAAAAGATTTGTGTGTGAATATGTTATTAAAAGTGTATTGTGTAGGGAGTGAAGTTGTTTTTTTTTTTAATTTTATTTTAACAACGACCAAGTTACGCTGTGTTGCACCGTGTCTAAATGAGATTAGATTTTTTTTAGCTTTGTGCGCGCTCTTGAAAAGACCTCATATTAAAATTCGACCCGCTAGCGCTTTAGACGAGACGACATAATATCTTATCAGCACCGACATAATGGTTGATGAATACAGTAAATTTGCGTTCAACCTAGTGGAAACTTATTCATATGCGGCGCCACGTTTGACTTATGAAATGATATTGATTACCGAATTCTACGTATCTTTGAATTATGGGGACTGTGTAACCCATAATTCAAGGTAAAATTATTAATTATGGTTACCTTTATGCAAATTGATATCTTAGAGACATTAATTTTAGAGTAGAAAGTGCTGATGTCATTTCATAAACGGGTCACGAACACATTACGGAATGTCATGACTTTCTGACTGATAGAACAGCTTCGTCTTTTTAATAACTATATAATCTACTATTTAAAGCTTGTGTCACAATTTGTTATTTATTATAAACAAGGTGGTCCAACAATTTCTTATGAAAATACCATTCCGACGTTTACCATAAATTTTCCAAATATTTTCTTTCATACTAATCTTGTCCTGTCGTGCTCAATTGGTTCTCCTCCATACATGCGGCAATTGATTTTTATTTAAATAGGAGATAATATACATAGGAACGGTAATTTAATTATTTTATGCTTTAAATTGTAAACAACGCGACGTTTGGCATACATTTAAAAAGATAATTTCGGTATGTTTTTTTAGTTGTGTTTTAATTCGGTATAACATAAATAAATTTGTGGTGTGTAATCGGCGTAGCTTGCTCTAGATGAACCGTGTATTAAATTTTATCAACCATGTTAAGGCCCCTAGGCAATCGTCTCAGTGATCCTTAACCGTTTTCCAATTTCTTCAACTAGGTATGCAATTCTATTTATAATTACGTTATTTTTATTACACTACCCAGATATGCTATCACTCTAGTAAAAATGTTATTAAATGCATAGTTTTGAAGCATCTTAGTCTCTGTTAAAATCGTCGTGGTAAATACCTATTACTTGGAATACCTACGTTAAGAAATGTACTTATTTATGATGAAATAGTATAAAAAAACAGGGCAATAATATTGTTATTAGGAAACTGTTACGTAAAAATCTTCTAATTTAATTTTCATTCATAATGTTTATGTTTTACTCTTTTTCACTAAGCTCGATGGCTTCTAGCTGGCCCTGGGCCCTACTATCTGACTGTGGCGAAGCCCAAATGGAGGGTAGCATGTTTTAAAAGCAATGAATTTAGACTCTGAACTCTTAAACTTTAAATTCGTAGGCTGTACGATAAACTCTAAACTTTGCAGTTTAGCGTACTTCATAAAAATATAAGTGAGGATTATGGATAAAATTTTACGAATTTTTGCTCTCTGTAGCACGGGGACCCATATCATTGATACGGCTGATACGGCGGTAGCTACGCCCCTGTGTGTAATGTAAAAAGGTCACAAGTTATCCTAATTTTTTTATAGCCTTTATTTTCCACTACACTTCAAACTTGACATAAAATAATCTAGGTTATAATAGCTTAGGTATTATGTATTTTTATGATTACATCTATGATTATGTATGTATATATAAGTTAATTTATATTAGTCGCCTCTGCGACGCAGGCCTCTCCTAAACCTTTCCCATACATTTCTTTCCCGCGCCTCTCGCATCTAAGGCGGATTGCACTGTTGCAAAAATTTCTCTGTAATGGCACATGATTTGACAAGTGACCGTACAGTTGTCATTTCTAGTATCGCAACACAGTCCGAAAAGCTTTTTCTATACATTATAATATTCTTTATGTATTTTAATTAAAAAATTAATCCTAATTTATTATTTTGTATAAATCATAAAGTAGCTTAGTTTCGGTTTAGGTTTATAGCTAAATGGTGACAGCTCCCGAGTAATTGGGTAAACTACTCATTACTCATTCTACTTATCTCTTAGATTTATTGTAATCAATCAGTGACAAACATTGTTCTAAGAATAGATAATAGTTACATCTTTAAAGCAATTTTTCTAATTGTCCAATTATAATATAAAAGATAGTTCAAAATTGCACATAGATAGATACCTTTAGTATTAGAAAATATACAATAAAAAACTAATTTACAGGCCAACACTTGTAAATCACCGCCGTTTCATCCCTTTCATTAATTGACAGATTTATATAAGAAATTTAAAATGTTTTATATCAGAATTATAAACCTATTTTTACACTAAAACTATAATAAAACAATGAACAATGAACAATAGTGTTTAATAATGAAACGTTAAAAAACGTTTAAATGAACGTAGGAAAAGAGACACATGTCGTAAGAATAATAACACCTTTCATTTCATCTCTGAACGAAAGCGCTCAATGGTCCAAGGTTTCGCGAATATTAGTTGTGCTCGTTAAAATTTTGGAGTCTGCAGTGTTATTTACATTCGAATTCGGTAAACGAAAAATCGTTTTCTTTGTATTTTGTAACACTCACACTTAACGAATACATTAAATGAACAGACGTTATTGTAATTAAAATTTTAATTAAGTTTTTTCTACTGTTTGCTATAAAACGTGTGCCAGTTAATCTAGCCATCAGTTATATACTAAAACTTAAACGTTTACCGTTTCACACGAATACAGGGTAAAAAGAACGCAATAAAAATAATTATTCACGGTATAAAGAATGTGTACAACAAACGATAAGTTATTGATGTATATTTTCATTAATATGACGAGCCCACTGGATGAGTGGTTAGGGTTTTCGGGTTCGATTTCCGGCAGGGGCAACTTTGAAAAATGAATTTTCAAATTTGTCTCTGGTCTGGATTTGAAAAGTAGTGGCAGGGCACACTGCGTTTCACAGTCATTTGGGCAGTCAGTCCGTCTGGCGGCAGTAACCACTCCCTTACAGAAGACCACCGTGAAATAACAGCACGTATGCTGTTGTGTTTCGGTGAGTGAAGTAAGGGATGCCCATTTCCCTACCCCTTCCCATTCCCTTATCCTCAATCCTATTGTAGTCGGCAGCGCACTTGCAGCAGCTTTGGCGTTGCTTGTCTTATAGGCGACGGTAGCCACCTACCATCAAGTGGACCGTCAGCCTGTCTGCCGATCTTAACATAAAAAAAATCTAAGATTTATTGATTCATTGGTATCTAATTTTAATTTTTGTTTACTCTGATGGCGACAGTCTCGATAATTGTATTATATTATCAGACGATTAATAACTAGATTTACAGTGATTTAAATTACAAAAACACCTGTGAAAGCCTCAACTATTTCTTTTCTTAAAAACGACCCCTGTATATATATTTTAAATATTAAAAATTGTTATCTTAATGAATATAATTTTAATTTCTTTCACAGGAATTTATTAAGTAAATAAGAAATTAAAATATCTCAAGTTAGGTATTTTGTATGTGTATAAGTATTTCCAAAGTAACACCAAAAAAGAATAACGAAGTACTTACTAGTACAAAAGGGTAAGCCACAAACATTTGTTTCCATACGGAACAAATAGGTTTCTTCGAAACGCAATTTCGCGTTCCATTTTCAGAATAGTTCCTTCGGTTAAAACACGCGTCTGCGAAATGGCTTCCAAATTGAACCAATCATTTCATTTTTTCTCTTTGAAAGTTGCACTTCTAATTGGTTTCCATTGTTGATTCATTCTGAAAATTGCATTATTAATTAAAGAGAGTGAGTTTTTAAATTTAATTTTCAAATGAAATTTAAACTAAAAACCAATATTTTAACAATTCAGTAAGTGTCTATGCTAGTTATCATATATACTAAGATTATAAAGGGAAAGTTTGTTCGTTTGTATAGAGGAGGTAATCTTCGAAACTACTGATCTGATTTAAAAAAAAAAACCTTTCGCCAATAATTAGAGTATAATTTCAGGACGGACATGGCTATCATCGTTCGTGATCATTTTGCAAAGGTTGCAAGGTATTGACCAAATAGATAAGCTACAAGCATAATTGCCTCATAACATTAGTGGATGAAATTCAAATCTCGCAAGTCGAGATCGGCGGGGCGAGTCTACGCCTGTTATTGTTGCGATGTTTTTTCTAGACTAACGCGGTTTCATAAAATGACCGGTCGCGCAGCCTGCAGCAGTGACACTATGAATAGGTATATGGTGGGACCGAGACAGCACATACCACAACGAACTATTATTAATAATTAATTCAAATTGATAATTGCCGTCAACAGAATATAATATATTTTATAAAGAATACCTATAATCCAGAAAAGAAATAATTTTCCCGAGGGGTCATGTAAAAATAAAAATAAAAAATTCAGAAAAATATATGAGCAATAAATATTGAATAAATATTTCAACCCGAATGAAGCGAGTTTTTTTCTAAATACAACTGCTACTGCCAAATGTAAAGCCAGTTGCTGTACACTTTACTTTTAAACTCTTTATAAATCACCATGTACACTTTCTTAGGAAACGTTAAAGCAAACATCTACACGTCACATAAAATTTAATAACTAATAGTTTGTGTCGCGAACGTGGAGACAAATTGCCTCGCTAGCGAGTCAACAAGCCACTTTAGTGGAAGAGAAATGATCCGCCGTCAGAAGAACCGAGTCTTTGTAAAAGACACTTGTGTTCTGAAATTGACTTATTTTATAGATAAAGACGAAGTTTGACGTAGACAGTCTTTGTATTAAGTAAATTCAGGGAGGTATATAGTGAATTTTTTCAGAGTCAATAACCATTTTCTAAATGTTGTTTGAGAACAAAACTACACCAAAATTTCATTTTCTCTGACATTCAAAAAATTTAAAACTCTCATAACCTTGCGATTTTTTTTGTAGTTAATGATGACTGCTATAAATACATATATGTATAATCGTATTTTTGCAGCACACGCAAAAATAATGTATTTTATCAATAAATTTGACATATTTTTGATAACTTGAGTTACATTTTTGTAATTTTCGTAGAGATCTCTAATTTTTAAAAAAATTTAAATACAGACCATGTCACTCGCCGAAAATGTAGCTTTCTATGGGTAAAATAATTTTTAAAATGTATTAAAAATAGTTTTTAAGTTTATTAACTACAAACATACATACAAAATATCTTTTCTCTTTATAATATTTGTTTAGCTCATTTGTGTAGGAAAAGATAAAATATATTAAACTATCTTTTTCTCGTGACTTCTACAGCGTATCATTATAAAATACTAGGTGATGTCTGCGACTTTACCCGCATTGAAAAATGAGTAATATGCCGCCTGCGTTAGCATCAAGCGAGTCCCGTCGTCGCGTGTCGCGTTGGTTCAAGACCGCTTGAATTTATTTTCTCGCGTGTAGTTCTTATTTCACGATAACTCCTAAGATGTTAATTTAAATTTTAAATGGTATGGTGTAAAGGGCTATTATAATAATATGTATGAATTGCTTAAGATAACTAAGGCATTTAATTTGATACTCATTAATACGATATAATTTTTTTAGAAGTTATAGTAAGCTATCCTTAAGAGACAGACATAATTATGCCATCGCGAACTTTTTTGTAGACTTATAAAAGAGAAACAGTCCCACCATACATTATTATGTTATATCACAAACGGATTAGGCAACGTTTTCAATGAAAGCCCTCATACATCTTGTTTTTTTTTTCCGACATCTTCAACAATCATCGTCATATTGCAACCAATTTACATAAAACCTTAACGAATTATACATCTAAACCTTCCTCGGGAATCATTCTGTTGATGACACCGCACCGCATGAAAATCTGTTCAGTAGTTTTTGATATTCTCGCGAATATACATACAGACAGACAGACGAGGGACTTTGTTTTATACATATAATATGTAAGGAGAGCGTACGTAAAATTTTATTTTGATTTAAAAACTTTATTACTGTAAATTATTACATGTATGAGATATTTATGTCTGATCAATGTCTGTAACAGGTATGAAATAGCTTTCCTCTTTGGGAGGCGGCTTGACTAGTCCACACCTCTACTTTACTGGGAATGTAGTCAGGACAAAACAGGGTCAGAAAAACAATTTTCCTGACACTGAGTTTCTTTAATGCATGTGGTTTTTCTATTATAGTAATAATATATTCACTTATTTACTAATTTTCTTCATTTTAACTTTTTTTAATAAATCATAAAAAAAACTACAACTAGAATTCCGCAGGTAGCGAGGCAAGGCCCAAGCTACCAGTGGCTAGGGCTGCAGAATGAGGAACCTCCTGACAATTCGTGCCGTGTCAAGAAGTACCGCCTTCTGTATCTGTCCCTTGATCCAGCCAACTATTAGCGAGAGCCTCTTGAGATGTTGAAGCTTACAGCGGCTCGAGGCTCTTCGCTATAAGACCGTTCGCAGAGACGACTAGCGGGACGATAATTGTCGAATCGACGTCCCACATGGCGGTCACCTTCTGAGCAAGCAAGCAGCTCAATGTACTTGATAAGCTTCGCAGCTTTCACGAGGTTTTCGTCACGCGGGACAGCGATGTCAACAAGCATCGTCCGCCGCTGGGATCGGTCAATAACCATGACGTCAGGCTTATTGGCGACAATAGTCCTGTCCGTGATTATGGAACGGTCCCAGTAGAGCATAGTATGACCATTTTCGAGAACGGACGTAGGCACGTGCTTGTAGTACGTACGGCACCTCAGACTCGATAAGACATACGGTCTCAGACTCGAAGGGCAAGTTGCTGATGAATGATCCTGTCTACTCGGTTATGTTAATAATAATATATTATTATTATTATTCTAATGCACCTTTGAAATCGAAAACATTCAAAGGTTCGTCGGCTTGTGAGGCCATGGTATGTATAGAACATTGAAAGCAGTAAAATGCTTTCAATTTTCTATACATACAATGTCTTTCATGTTTTATAAATAAATTTAGATCGCAACATACACTGTAGAACATATAAAAATATAAAAGGAAATTATTCAATTGTTGGATCGATAAGCCCGGAGAATTCGTCAACATTAAAATTCGGTATGTTGTTTACCTTTAACATGAGTTAATCAAAAAATTTATTCCAAGAGTTATCACATTTCCTTATTCAAGTGATAAAATTATTCAAATGAGCGCAATTTGTTATCAATCTATAATTTAATATTTGAATATTAAATAATTCATGATTATTTTTTATAAGCTAGGCCTTACAAATATTTAGGTGTTTTCTATGAGGAAGGTTATATTGCTGTCAAATCTAAAAGCAGGTAAAGTCGTGGATAATAGATGGCACAGGACTTAACAGTCAATAAGATTTTTATAACACACAAGATTTTTTAACGAGAGGGAAACCTTGAATAAGATACTCTATGTATCTACGCAGACGTCTATGAGGATTGACGATGTTCAGATTGATTGATATAACACGCATACATATACATAGGGTTATGTGAGATTCTTACTCACTAAAAACCTAACCTCGTACGCATGCATGTTAGGTTTCTAAAGCCTGAATGAACTTTCAAACCTTCCTCGGTCAATAGGCGGGCTTTAAATGCATGGGCCTCATAAAAAGCTACGTCTTTGGTGCCATCTCTTATCGGATGTTGCTTATCATCTATTTGAACCTTGGCGCCTCGAAATAGCGATCTGGTACTTCGGTCATACCATTCATAGAAATTTTTGAGCCAGGGAGTACATAGAAATTTTTGTCTGGCCGGTTGGGTACCCTGTGTTTTCTTCTGTATGGTTAACTGCAGCAGCTCATAACTCTTGCCGCGCGTGATATGCCAAAGTATTCTACTTTTCAGACCTTTGCAGTTTTCAATATTTCTTTAAAAAACTTAAAAAGAGGGGCAATCTCGCTCTTAAATTTATGTCAACCGCGGGGCAAACCATGTGCGTGAAGGTCTCTCGCGAGCGTGATACCACTTCTGATCCCTCAAATATGTTTCAAGTCCAAAAATGGACTAATGACCTCGACATACATTAAGGTCGATTTTGGAGTAAGTATTGGTTCTACTTTGATATATCAAACAATAGTGATAAATATCTATTTATTTTGTTTATTTTTGGGCGGCAACATTGCATCACCTTTAAACGTGAACTCGTATTAAAATGCCTTTTAAAATAAATTTCAGTCGATTCCTGGGTGTATTGGATAGGTCTCTCTCAAATCATATTTTTCGATCGTGCGTGTATAAGCTAGAATATTAGCAGCCTATTTCACACGTCGACACACTAAAGTGTGGAAGAGGAATTCCAGTCACGTTGCAGAAAGGAATCACGCTTCCGGGCGTCAAGTGTAATATTATTTACTGGAATTCGGTTTAGAAAGAGATCGAAGAGATTCGCGCCTCTATGTAATATCATTTATACTTTTTAGTAACTAGGTATTTATTTTATTTTGGTAAAAATAAACTCAATTATTGGTCGAGTAGTTAAGCGCTCCTTAGCGTCTTAGCGCTAAGGACTTTGGGCTCCAGGGTTCGATTTGACTCTGGACTCTTTGGAAATGAAGTTTTTAAAGTCGGATTTTTAAATATTTGGATGTAGATTTTGAAGGTAAGTCTATAAGAATCAAATAAACTTGCGTACCGTCAAATAAGTTTATATTTTATAGCCCTATTCATTTTTAGTCTATTCATTTAGTATAGCCCTAGTCATTAAGTCAAAACCAGTACTTTTTTATATGAGCTTTAAAATAAACTAATATATGTACCTAGGTTATATATTGAATTCTTGAGAAACAGTAATTATTGTGGTCTCTTCTCTGTGTTTATTTATTTGTCCGGGTTAACTTTTGATTTTAGTAGGAATCATATTGGTAGTTTCCATCGTATATTACCTCTGTACGAAACCTTTTCAAGTATATTGAGTATTAAAATGAACTTCAGAAATGACACAAAAACATACTTTGTTACAAAATAAACTCTAAATTAAGTAAATTCATAAAGTAGTATATGTATATTAGATAAAAATTAAAGTATACTAGCGATCCGCCCCTGGCTTCGCACGGTGCACACTTTTTATCGCTCTTTCCAAAGTGAAAACCCTAACGAAATCTGTTTAGTGGTTTAGAGAAAGATAACGGACAAACAGATAGAAACGGAGAGGACTTTATTTTATAACATGTAAATATTATTAAACGGGAACACTAATTCACTGACTACGAGAAAATTCGCTTTAATTGGCTTTGTGTTACATCTAAAATTGCTTAAATATTTATATACTGAACCAATTATCAACATAATTTGAAACAGTTGCGAAGATGTGATGTAATAAGGTCCGTTCCATGCGAGAGTTAACAACCGTCGCTTCGTCGGACTCGACAGTACAAGACAAGTGCTCTTGTGTTTGAGGGGTCGAGAGAGCAACTCAACATCTCAGCTCCGACGAAATTTCAGGCATACTTTGACTCGTCTGTAGTAAAATTTTATTTAAATAAAACATGAATTTCAACGACCATTACGTAATAAATGTCATTAATTTCGTGGGCAAATACTTTTCCGAGTAAAATAGTTCCGGGGACTCTGCATTTGATAAGAAATTGACCAAAAATAATTTAGGTCTAACACAATTTGTTTAGGTCTAATTGACCTAACACAATAATTTAGGTCTAATTGACCTAACACAATTTGTCAGTTTTGAGTGATAGAAAATAAATGCTGCAACTAAAGGATCCGCAGTAGTTTTTTTTAGGAGGGGAAATGATATTTACGCACTATCCCTCGTCGACGAGGACGGTCGGCGAGGGGGTGTGTGGGACTCACCCGGCGGAACGAACCGCCCCGCCGGTCCTACCCACTAAAACGCCTCCATGTTCCACCATCAGCAGTGATTGTGGGACCCGGGATCACAGCCAGGCCTTATCCCCGGGCCCCACGTACCGCTACGTCCTTGCGGACTCTGCTCCATCGCGGCAAGCCGCATAAAAACTCCTGTGGTCACCTGCGGAACATCTGCAGGCCAACCACATCCCTCATCTGTTAAGTTCCAGGCCCCAGATGCCCTCCTCTGATGCCCGAAACAGCGCCGCCGCCGATAAAGCGACGGACCCACCGTCTCTTTGGACACCTTGCGGAGCCAGCCACTAGTTTTTACCTACGGTCTGACCACCCAGAGGAGCTCAGAAACTCCCGGGGACCGTAGGCTGACCGAGCCTGCTCGGAGCCCACCTCAGTGTGTGCCTTGTTGGTCTCCAAAACCAATCCGATCGGTCTAGCAAAGACCGGTGAGAGAAAAAGCAACCGCCCGGATTGCCTAGGGTAAGCCCCCCCCCACCACGACACCTTTTAACCTGGACCTAGAGATTCTCGTATATACGATCTTGAAAAATTCTGGAATCCTGAGAGATATACCATACATTTTTTAACTTGTTATTTAAAATGTTTTAAAAAACTATTTTTAAGTTATTTTTTTATAAATACATACATAAATAAGATTTGAAAAGTCAATCTTATTTTTATAAAACTGTTAGAAATAATACTCTTTCTAGCAGTGGAGCCGTACCCAATACGTGCAATTTATACATACATATATAGGATATAGAAGACAGATGACGGCGAGGTAGGCACTTTTCCTGGACCATTATTCTTCAGCATTTAATACAGAAAATGTGTAACATTTTTTATATCTTTATAAGATTGATACTTATTTTATAAATATCAATAAATAAGTTAGATTTATAACATTAAATGAAAATTATTAAAATTTTGCTCAATAAAAATCCAAAACGTCCAAAAAATTATGACAATATTTGGAGCTGATAATTTGAATCCTTGGGCATTTTTTTATATGTTAAAGTTGACAGACAGGCTGTCGATCCACGATAGGTGACTACTGTCGCCTATAACACAAGCAAGTGTAGCAAGTGCGTTGTCGGATTAAGGACAAGGAATAATTGAATGGGTTCTAGCGTCTCTCACTCACCCATCGAAACACAATAGAACAAATGATGTCATTTCACGGTGGTCTACTGTATGGTGGTAGTTCTGCCGCCAGACGAGCTGCTCAAATAAATGTCAGTAAAACGCAGTGTACCCTGCCACTACTTCCCAGATCTAGATCAATCAACTTTGAAAGGATTTTCAAAGTTAGCCTTACCAGAAATCGAACCCGAGACCTTCAAGGCGAGCTCCTTAACCAATCGACCAGGGTCTCGTCAAAATACAATACTAAATAAAGGGTGTACGTAAACTCAGGGACGACATTTAGTGAGATCGATAAAAGTGTGTCGTAATGTTGATTCGGTAGGGACTCGGGTCCCTCGTGGTTCGTCACTTGCTTCACTCTCGACGATGTGGCGCCACTCCACGACTTTAGAGATGGGCGTTACATTTATCGATATCGATCAATTTACTTCTTATTAAAAAAAAAAAATCTACTTATTAAAAAAAAGTGACTGTATTTTATGTATTGTTTTGTAATTGAAAACAATTAATACAATGGTTATGATTTCACATAGAAAAAGTATCGGTATATCCAACCAACACTAAGATGGGGAGATACAATTGGAATTGAAATAATATTATGGAGACGATTTGTTTTGCTTGCTGTGAGCTAGCTAGCAAGCTACTACTTGTAGTAGCTTGGTAATTTTCATGAAAATACTATAACGTTATGGCAAGTGAAAGCTTTTTTAGTCATATAGAAGTGCCTTATCAGGAGAAAGTGTTTAGTCTTTAAACTTATTTAAAAATACATGCAGTTTGCATCTAGGGACAAGTGCGAGTTGAACTCGCGTGAAGAGGGTTGTTATCTATCCGCACAATATTAAGTGATTTACCATATTATTTTAATATCATGGACTTCTTATAGGTTTTCTTATAATCTACATATAAGTAGAAAACTAATTTCTGTATTTTTTTCAAAATTTTAGGTTCAGTAGTTTCGGAGATAAGGGGGACACAGGTTCAGTAATTTCAGACGGACACACGAGTGATCCAATTAGGGTACCGTTTTTTTATTCGGACGTACGGAACCCTAAAAATGATAATACTGCGTTTTTGAAAGGCAATTCCCATTGCATATACTTTTATCAGATTGAGAATTAGACAAAATTAAATTAGATAAAATTGATAAAATTAATTGCTCCATTCTTTTGATTCTTGATTTTTTTTATTTAATATTAGGCTTCTGTTTTATCATTCATCACATTCAATTGAGTAGACAATTCCTACAGAAAACAATTTTATCGATAGAGTAATTATGTTGATCACTAGTAAATGACAGGGAAAAGTAAGTCGAAATCTCTTTCTTTAGATATTTCAACATTAGCATTATTTGCGAGTGCCAATGGGAGGGTTCAACAGAAAAATTGGAAAAATTCAGGCAACGAAAGTTATGAAAAAGATATTGTATTCTTGACGAGAGTTCATAAATAAATCATACAAATTCTAATGGTGTTGTGGTCGTTTTAAGTTTTCTATTGGCGGATGCTAATATACTTCAATTTGATATTTGAACCATATTTACATACTAGCTGAGCCCGCAACTTCGTACGCGTGGTATTCGGTATAGCGCATAACTATTTTGTTTGTAAACTGTTGAAGCTTGCTACAATAAATCAGTGAAAACCGAATTCAAATCGGTTAAGTCGTTTCTGAGATTAGCGTGCAGAGACAGACAAAAATTCTAAAAACTATTTTTTTGATCTCGGTAACGTAATACAAAATGGCGCCGTTATTTAAAAGAACTAGTCGTAATGTAATACGACGAATTCTACAATTTGACTGCGACATAGGTACACATAGTCATATACAGCATGCATTTGGATTTCCATTACAGGTGTAATTGAAGTACAATTAATAAATTTAATTTTTTTATTGTTACAGGAGCAACAGCTTCAATGGAAGAAGCAAAGGGGAAGTGTTTTGTAATGCAAAATAAAAAAATACTTTAAAAAACATAGTACTTGCAGTTCTATGAATTAAGTGCCAAAATTATAACCGTTAAACACCAACTAAGTAAAGTAACGAAAATTTAAAAACAAAAAAACTTTATTGTCAATAAAATAAACAAATATATACAATCACATATAGGGGAAACCTATATATGTATATAGTACGTGTTAACGAAATGAACTTTAAAGATTAGATTGCAGTTGAAATTGAAAATTAAGGCAGTGTTAAAATAAATAGTAAAACATGAAATTGAGTGTCAGTGCGTATCGCGCTCACGCATCAGCTCACAAGAAGATCCTGACTTCGTCTTATCAACAACACTACGGCAGCACAGCAGCTCCACCTGTATGCAGCCCTCTGCAACCATCAAACTTCACACCTCAGGTTAGAGACTTTTGATATTTTTTTTTGTCGTTAAGGTCGGCAGACAGGCTGACGGTCCACTTGGTGGTAGGTGGTTACCGTAGCCTATAGCACAAGCAACGCCACAGATGCTGCAAATGCGCTGCCGACTACAGTAGGATTAGAGATAAGAGATTAGGAAGGGTTAGGGAAATGGGCTCTGGCATCCCTTACTCACTTATCGAAACACAACAGCACACGTGCTGTTATTTCACGGTGTTCTTCTGTAAGAAGGTAGTTTACTGCTGCCAGACGGGCTGCCTAAATGACTGCGAAACGCAGTGTGCCCTGCCACTACTTTCCAAATACAGACGAGAGCCAAATTTGAAAAGTTGATTTTTCAAAGTTGATCCTGCCGGGAGTCGAACCCGGGAACCCTAGAACAGAGCGTTAAGGCAAGCACTCTCACCACTCATCCAACGGGGTCGGCAATCGAATCAATAAATTTTATCAAACGGAAATAACCAACGCTTTCGTTAACGGAGATAAATAAAACACCCCACATCTTATTCATCGCTGGAAGAAACATTTTACGCGGCAACGCGACGCTTGGAATTTGATATTAGAGAATTTCTTCAGGAACTCTTCAAAATTGCTGGATGTAAACTAGCCCAGTGAGTATTCAGTTTCTATGTATAACGTTTCTTTATAAGGCACTAGTTTAAATATCGAGGTTTATGTAATTTAGTAAGTAGTATAATTATAATTACGCTAGTGATATTTATAATTACGACTATCAGGGTGAGTCGTCTGGTTTTTATTCTTTTTTTGTTCAGTTAAAAATAGTTCATACTTTAAAAAAATTAATCGTTGATAAGATAAGATTCTCATCTTTTACTGTTTCAGAATTTCTTTTCATTTATCCGTTTTGCATTTCGAAGACGCTATTTTACGTATTAAATAAAAATAATAATTTAATGCTAAGGTCGGCAGACAGGCTGACGGTCCACTTGGTGGTAGGTAGTTGCAGTAGCTTATAACACAAGCAACGCCACATATGCTGCAAATGCGCTGCCGACTACAGTAGGATTAGAGATAAGGGATTGGGAAGGGTTAGGGAAATGGGCTTTGGTATCCTTTACTCACTTACCGAAACACAACAGCACATGTGCTGTTATTTCACAGTACCTAGTCTTCTGTAAAGAGATAGTTTACTGCTGTCAGACGGGCTGCCCAAATGACTGCGAATTCAAACTACTATTCAAATCTGCTATTACTAATACTATTCAAATAGTACCTGCCACTACTATTCAAATCCAGACCAGAGCCAACTTTGAAAAGATCATTTAAAAAGTTGACTCTGCCGGGAATCGTACCCGAGTATCCTAGAGTAGAGCGTTAAAGCAAGCACCCTAACCACTCATCAGACGGGCTCGTCGGAAAATATATAAAATTAAATTTAATAAAATTGATAAATCTCAAGAAATTTTGTCGCGTTGTCGAAAACTTATCTTTCTTCTTATATATAAAAATGAATCCCTATTTCTCCTGGTCACGGCATCACGCGTGAACGGGTAGACCGATTTTAATTCGGTTTTCACAAATGGAAAGAGATATAAACGGGGAATGGTCTTATATATAAAAATTGCACGCCGGGCGAAGCCAGGGGCGGGTCGCTAGTTTGTAATAATAACTAGTGGATGTCTAGTTCTGGTGAGTTCTGTACACAACACGATATTAAATTTTCTTCGTTTGTGTGCTATCTAACGGCTATAGCCCCTACAATTGTAACTTGATTTAACATAGCCTCCTTCGATAGCGTAGTTACTGTAAATAAGTTTTAGACCAGAAACAAACAAGGTTCTCGAACAGTGGTATCCGTTACTCACTGAACGAAACACAACTGCACACATGCTGTTATTTCGCTGTGGTCTTCTGTAAGGGGGTGGTTACTGCCGTCAGATATGCTCACTAAGTTACGACTTCGAAACGCTGTATGCACTGTCGTTACTAGTCAAAAAATGTTATTAAAAAAATTGTCTTGGTATTAAAATCGTACAAATTTGTTAGTTTGTATTGTGGTTCATATTGGCATAAAGCCAGTAAAGCGAAAGTTATACATCACAACTCTTGCATAGAAAAGGAAAAAAAGGAATACTATATTTGTGCCGAAGGCACTCTGTCCACTTGTGTGGAATAATCATTAACGCTACATATGAATAAATATCCCTATGGATAGTCCTGAGGGATCTCGCTGATTGCAGAACGCCGCCATAGCCTCCAATCCTCGGCGGAATCAGGGTTGGCAGTAGTGTTGTTCCCATCGACGGTTGGTGTATGTAGAAGCACCCGGCAGGCTACAGCACAATGAAATTGGTAATCAATTTAGGATCGAATCTCTCGCTGGGTTCGCCTTGTTGTACGACTCCTCAGGGACACTAAAGCTTTATCCAGTTTCTTCTCTTCATCTGTGGGCTTTTGAAGAAGCGCCTGGTGGACCAATGCACGATGTCATCGGAAGCCGACCGCGGAGTCAAGTCACTCGCTGGACTTGCGCCTGTTCAACCGGACACCAATCTAGTCTAGTTTCCTTCATGATGGAATGGGACTTTGCCCTCTACGGAAATAATTTTATACTTTTTTACATCTTTGTCAGTCAGGAGACATAACAGTGAATTTAATTTCAGTCTTAGATGGCTGGGGTTCTCAGCCGTTTAACTTTATTGTTTCTACATAATTACTTTTTTGTTGGTCGGAGTTCGCAGACCGAGACAGAACCAAAACCGGAACCTTCCGAAGCATGTGACTTTATTATTGACTCTCTGTTGCTCTTACGGTCTTTTTACCGGTGGGTCACCTTGTGGGTGGTCCTTGAGTGAGACAGATACATATTTGTGCAGTGCTTGATCAAAATTTAATAATCTGGAATTGTGTGGGACTTGAACGTCGGTGTTGCGAATCGGTGGGCAGGGCTTGGACCGCTGAGCTACGAAACGATCAGAAGCATGTGTAAGTCATTGACCTTCTTTATATTGGCCCGCCGCCATTCACAAATAGGCTTGTCAGATGGAAAGACTGAATTATCTGGGCAAAATTTCAAAAAGTCTGGATCATGGGATTATCGTCGGGACAAATAAATATTACATATCAAAACTTTCATTTTTATTAAATAATGACAAAAAAAGTTAACTTTTTTGCCACATTAAGAGCATCATATATGATATAGGTTACTTATAACTAATATACACTTATTTTTTAAGTGGTACCTACTTGACATTAGACTTCACTGAATTCACCAATTGTGACCCTTGAATAGTACTCTGATAAGTTTTAAAAAAACAGTTTACATCAAAATTTAGTCCTATTATTAACTCGACTTTTATTAAATTATAATGGCAATGCGATTTCTCTCTTTGGTGTACAAGTTATTTAATAGACACTAACAGGTTGTAGAATGCGGGCATTTTTAATTTATGTTTTGTTAAAATTTTTACTAGAAGCTGTTTGTCGGGACATTTTGTATTTTGTCGGGAGTCTGGACATCAAATATAATGTCGGGGCAATCCAGACGAATCCCGACCATCTGGCAACCCTATTCACAAATGACTTTAGACACAGAAAAGTTAGATTTTGACAAGTATTGTCACCACGGTCGACACTGTTTATGATCTAATACAATTATCTTTGATTTTAATCATAGACCATTTTTTTAAATATGTTACAAGCCTCCTAGTCACTTTTATGACAAAAAGATTAACTTCTTCATCTATTGAAAAAAAAAAATGTAAACCATTGGTAGATAGATAAGGAAGGATACAATAGTGTTCGGGTGGTATTACTCATGGCCGCAGTGCAAAGATAATTAATTAATTAATTAATTTAATTAATATACTATAAAGCTCAAATACCACTTATCACTGACATGGTTGTTCTCCTAGAAGGAGTCACCGGGGGATTCCCCCTTGTAGCGGATCGGAGAGGGGGTGGCTTATCGAGTAGCAGAAAAATCCCGAATCCTCGGTATACCGATCTGGTAAAAAGTTGGGGTATGGATCTCAGAAACTATCAACCCGAGAGGGACCCGGTTTGCGGAATGTCATAGAGGGTCATCGGGGGTCTCCACACCGCGACCCCCCCCTCTCCCCCCCATACGTTTTTTTTACGCTCCATACAACCGTCCGGATCTTCAAATCCCCTTAGCTTCTAAACGGTGAGAGTCATGGCGGCGGTCACTTTGGGTGATAACATTGGCTCCCGGATATCCGTCGTCCGGGACCCTCGCCCTCCCCCCATCTGGCCCCCTTCGGACCCCCTCCGTACAAAATCACACTTTCGTATGGATCTTTCGCCTTTGGAGGAGGGCGGTCGACCCGCCGCGGAGGGTCTCGTCGCCGGGGTGGCGAACGACGAGGAGGGGGGAGGCGGAGGGGAAGGGGAGCGCGCAGCGCGACCCTCCCCCCCGGCCCCCCCTCCGAGGAAGTTCGCGACCCCGGCGTCGAGGGCCGGAGCGGCGGCAAACGTCATCGGAGGGTTGCGGAATTACGTCCCTTTTGAATTTTTTACCCTTCGTCACCGCCCTCCGGACCCCCGTCCCCTCCGCCCCCCCGCAATCGGGACTCGCAAGCGGTTCGACCGAAACACCCCGTGTTTGGGCTCGTTCGAACGGGCGCGGCGAATGGACTCCGACGGCTCCGACGGAATTCGGATTTGGCGCACCGGCCCTCCCCTCCACCTCCCCCTCCGTACGAAATCAAACCTCAAAGAGGTCCCTTCACCTGTGAAGAGACGGCGGTCGATCCGTCGCGGAGGGCAACGAGGCCGGCGAGCGCGAAAGACGAGGAGGGGGGTGGCGGGGGGGCAGGGGAGCGCGCAGCGCGACCCTCCCCCCCCGGCCCCCCCTCCGAGGATTGAGCGCGCGCCGGCCGAGCGGCCCGCAGCGGCGGCATGGGGTCTGGAAAAGTAAAAATTTCGACACCCCCTCGAACCCCCCCGGTCGTAACTCGGAAACGGCGCGACGCAGCCGGGTCGCGTTTGGGGTCGTAGGAGACGTCTCGGGGAGAGGAATTTTTCGGTCGAGACGAAGTTTCAAAATTCGCATTTTTGGACTTTTTCGAAAATATCTCGGGATCGGTGCGTCGCAGACCCCCCGTGTCGGTGCTCATTTGGGAGGTCTCCGGGAGACGGATTTTTTGCAATAGACCAAATTTCAAAATTTGACATTTGCGGTCTACTCGGTAGACCGTCGGTGACCGTGGCGGGCAGACCCACCGTGTTTGGTATCGTTTGAAATGTCTCGACTAGGACAATCCATTTATACCATCGCTCTTCCCCCAACACCCCCCCTTCGGACCCCCTCCATACAAAAAACACACATCAAAGAGATTCTTTCGCCGACGAAGAGACGGCGGTCGATCCGTCGCGGAGTCCGGAGCGGCGGCACGGGGTCCGCCCGAACGAAGGAAAAGTGAAAATTTTAAACCCCCCTCGAACCCCCCCGGTCGTAACTCGGAAACGACGCGACGCATTCGGGGCGTGTTTGGGGTCGTCGGAGACGTCTCGGGGAGCCGAATTTATTGGTCGCGACAAAATTTCAAAATTCGCATTTTTGGATTTTTCGAAAATATCTAGGGAGCGATGCGTCGCACACCCCCCGTGTTGGTACTCATTTGAGAGGTCTCGGCGAGTAGAATTTTTTGACATAGGTAATTTTTCTTTCCGTGATATTTCAGCAACGGCGCATCGCAGACCCACCGTGTTGGTACTCATTTGAGAGGTCTCGGGGAGTAGAATTTTTTGACATAGGTAATTTTTCTTTCCGTGATATTTCAGCAACGGCGCATCGCAGACCCACCGTGTTGGTACTCATTTGAGAGGTCTCGGGGAGTAGAATTTTTTGACATAGGTAATTTTTCTTTCCGTGATATTTCAGCAACGGCGCATCGCAGACCCACCGTGTTGGTACTCATTTGAGAGGTCTCGGGGAGTAGAATTTTTTGACATAGGTAATTTTTCTTTCCGTGATATTTCAGCAACGGCGCGTCGCAGACCCACCGTGTTGGTACTCATTTGAGAGGTCTCGGGGAGTAGAATTTTTTGACATAGGTAATTTTTCTTTCCGTGATATTTCAGCAACGGCGCGTCGCAGACCCACCGTGTTGGTACTCATTTGAGAGGTCTCGGGGAGAGGAATTTTTCCGTAAAGACGAAATTTCGAAATTTGCATTTTCGGACTTTTTCGAAAATATCTCGGGAGCGGTGCGCCGTAGACCCCCCGTGTTGGTACTCATTTGAGAGGTCTCGGAGAGTAGAATTTTTCGGTGAAGACGAAATTTCGAAATTCGCATTTTTGGACTTTTTCGAAAATATCTCAACAACGGTGCATCGCACACCACCCGTGTTGGTACTTATTTAAGAGGTCTCGGAGAGTAGAACTTTTCAGTGGAGACGAAATTTCGAAATTTGCATTTTTGGACTTTTTCGAAAATATCTCGGGAGCGGTGCGTTATAGACCGTTCGTGTTGGTACTCATTTAAGAGGTCTCGGGAAGATGAATTTTTTAGTGGAGATGAAATTTCGAAATTTGAATTTTTGGACTTTTTCGAAAATATCTTAGGAGCGGTGCGTCACGGACCCCCCGTGTTGGCACTCATTTAAGAGGTTGCGGTGAGACGAATTTTTTTAACATAGGCATTTTTTTCGTTACTTGTGTTATAAAGTAACTATTGCTACCTACCATCAAGATCGATACATAAAATAATAATATCAATCTGAAGTTAGCAAGGAACAAAAAAATGTAAAGTAAAAGATAAAAATGAAATGAGAATGTTTAAATTATGCTGACTACTTTTTAATCATTTAAAGCTGTTTAAAGTTTATCTAATGATTTAAAAGAATTATTTTGTTACAGTTTTAGTAAGTATCATGTAAATGCCATTTACATAGGAGAGCCCATTTCCTTATCATCTCCTAATCCCTTACCCTTAATCCTACTGTAGTCGGCAGCGCACTTGCAGCACCTGTAGCGTTGCTTGTGTTATAGGCGACGGTAGCCACCTACCATCAAGTGGACCGTCAGCCTGTCTGTCGACATAACATTAAAAAAAATGCATAAAATAAAAGTATCCATTTATAGTTATAAAAAAACATACCAGCAACATAAGTATTATTCTTGCTATAACAATTAATCAAATAGAAATTAATATCAAAAAACCTTTGTTCAAAATAAAAATACGAAATATAATAATGTATAATAAGCATACATATAATAAGCATATATATTACATTTAGTATTTTGATTAAAAAATTCAGTTTCTATTCTTACATACTTATTAGACCCACCGTGTTGGTACTCATTTGAGAGGTCTCGGAGAGTAGAATTTTTCGGTGAAGACGAAATTTCGAAATTCGCATTTTTGGACTTTTTCGAAAATATCTCGGGAGCGGTGCGTCGTAGACCACCCGTGTTGGTACTCATTTAAGAGGTCTCGGGGAGAGGAATTTTTTGACATAGGCATTTTTTTCGTTACTTGTGTTATAAAGTAACTATTGCTACCTACCATCAAGATCGATACATAAAAAATAATATCAATCTGAAGTTAGTAAGGAATAAAAAAATGTAAAGTAAAAGATAAAAATGAAATGAGAATGTTTAAATTATGCTGACTACTTTTTAATCACTTAAAGCTGTTTAAAGTTTATCTAATGATTTATCCTCGCGCTCAATCCTCGGAGGGGGTGGCGGGGGGGCAGGGGAGCGCGCAGCGCGACCCTCCCCCCCGCCCCCCCCTCCGAGGATTGAGCGCGCTGCCGGCCGAGCGGCCCGCAGCGGCGGCAAGGGGTATGTCGGAGCGACGAAAAGAGAAAATTTTGACACCCCCTCGAACCCCCCCCGTAGTAACTCGGAAACGGCGCGACGCAGCCGGGTCGTGTTTGGGGTCGTAGGAGACGTCTCGGGAAGAGGAATTTTTTGGTCGCGACAAAATTTCAAAATTCGCATTTTTGGACTTTTTAGAAAATATCTCGGGATCGGTGCGTCGCAGACCCCCCGTGTTGGTGCTCATTTGGGAGGTCTCCGGGAGACGGATTTTTTGCAACAGACCAAATTTCAAAATTTGACATTTGCGGTCTACTCGGTAGACCGTCGGTGACCGTGGCAGGCAGACCCCCCGTGTTGGGTATCATTTGAAAGGTCTCGACGAGGACGATCCATTGGACACCATCCACCTCCCCCCTCTCCCCCCGCCCACCCCCGAAACGTCACGAAATACAATACTTATATCCAAATCCTTACCAAAACAATTCAAAGACCCAATACCACACCAAAACAATTTAAAAGAGCCAATACCACTCCAGAACCGGTCGAGGGGCTATCCCCCCGCGGGCTGCTTGCAGCCCGCGGCAACGAGCGGAAGCTAGTTAATATACTATAAAGCTCAAATACCACTCACTTATCATTGACATTTTTGTTTTGATATGAAGGGGTCACCGGGGGATTCCCCCTTGTAGCGGGTCGGAGAGGGGATCCCCCAAAACCCCCCAGGAAAATCCGAGATGTCGAGGATGTTGACCTGGTAAAAAGTTGGCGACGGGATCTCGGAAACTATGAACCTGAGAGGGACCCGGTTTGCGGAATGTCATAGAGGGTCACCGGGGGTCTCCACACCGCGACCCCCCCCTCTCCCCCCCATACGATTTTTTTACGCTCCATACAACCGTCCGGATCTTCGAATCCCCGCAGCTCCGAAACGGTGAGAGTCATGGCGGCGGTCACTTTGGGGGATAACATTGGCTCCCGGATATCCGTCGTCCAGGACCCTCGCCCTCCCCCCATCTGGCCCCCTTCGGACCCCCCCCATACAAAATCACACTCTGTTATGGATCTTTTGTTTTTGGAGGAGGGCGGTCGACCCGCCGCGGAGGGTCTCGACGCCGGGGGGGCGAACGACGAGGAGGGGGGAGGCGGGGGGGCAGGGGAGCGCGCAGCGCGACCCTCCCCCCCGGCTCCCCCTCCGAGGAAGTTCGCGACCCCGGCGTCGAGGGCCGGAGCGGCGGCAAAGGTCATCGGAGGGTTGCGGAATTACGTCCCTTTTGAATTTTTTACCCGTCACCCTGCCATCCGGACCCCCCTCCCCCTCCGCCCCCCCGCAATCGGGACTCGCAAGCGGTTCGACCGAAACACCCCGTGTTTGGGCTCGTTCGAACGGGCTCGCCGGATGGATTCCGATGGCTCCGACGGAATTTGGATTTAGCTTACTTGACCTCCCCTCCACCTCCCCCTTCGTACGAAACCAAACCTCAGAGGGTCCCTTCACCTATGAAGAGACGGCGGTCGATCCGTCGCGGAGGGCAACGAGGCCGGCGAGCGCGAAAGACGAGGAGGGGGGAGGCGGGGGGGCAGGGGAGCGCGCAGCGCGACCCTCCCTCCCCGGCCCCCCCTCCGAGGATTTCGCGCACCCCGACCTCGTGGCCCGGAGCGGCGCTGAGGGTCTGCCGGGGCGCCGAAAAAGTAAAAATTTTGATCTCCCCCTCGAACCCCCCGGCCGTATCTCGGAAACGGCGCGCCGCAGCCGGGTCGCGTTTGGGGTCGTCGGAGACGTCTCGGCGAGACGAATTTTTTGGTCGCGACAAAATTTCGAAATTCCCATTTTTGGACTTTTTCGAAAATATCTCGGGAGCGATGCGTCGCGGACCACCCGTGTTGGTACTCATCTGAGAGGTCTCGGGGAGACGGATTTTTTGCAATAGACCAAATATCAAAATTTGACAGTTGCGGTCTACTCGGTAGACCGTCGGTAACCGTGGCAGGCAGACCCCCCGTGTTGGGTATCATTTGAACGGTCTCGACGAGGACAATCCATTTACACCATCCCCCTTCCCCTCTCTCCCCCCGCCCACCCCCGAAACGTCACGAAATACAAAACATATATCCAAATCCTCACCAAACCAATTAAAAGACCCAATACCACACCAAAACAATTTACAAGAGCGACTCCAAAACCACAGCAAAACCACTCGAGGGGCTCCCCCCCCGCGGGCTGCTTGCAGTCCGCGGCCGCACGCAAAAACTAGTTAACAAACTATAAAGCCGAAATACCACTGACATATCACGCATTCATACTTTTCTCCGGGAAGGGGTGACGGTGGAGTAGATTCGAGTGACCCATCGTGGAGTACGAAAAAGTTTATCGACAAATTAAATCGGAGACCTCGCTACCTCGACCTGGTGAAAAGTCGGCGAAGGGATCTCGGAAACTATGAGCGACAGAGGGGCGGGGTTTACGGGATGTCATAGAGGACCATCGGGGGTCACCACGTCGCGACCCCCCCACCCCCCCTCCCTTCGGACCCCCTCCATACGAAATCCCACTATGTTAGGGATCTTTCGCCCTTAAGAGACGGCGGTCGACGCGTCGCGGAGGGCCACGAGGTCGGGGTGCGCGAAAGACGAGGAGGGGGGAGCCGCGGGGGGAAGGGGAGCGCGCAGCGCGACCCTCCCCCCCCGGCCTTCCCTCCGAGGATTTCGCGCACCCCGACCTCGTGGCCCGGAGCGGCGCTGAGGGTCTGCCGGGGCGCCGAAAAAGTAAAAATTTTGATCTCCCCCTCGAACCCCCCGGCCGTATCTCGGAAACGGCGCGCCGCAGCCGGGTCGCGTTTGGGGTCGTCGGAGACGTCTCGGCGAGACGAATTTTTTGGTCGCGACAAAATTTCGAAATTCCCATTTTTGGACTTTTTCGAAAATATCTCGGGAGCGATGCGTCGCGGACCACCCGTGTTGGTACTCATCTGAGAGGTCTCGGGGAGACGGATTTTTTGCAATAGACCAAATATCAAAATTTGACAGTTGCGGTCTACTCGGTAGACCGTCGGTAACCGTGGCAGGCAGACCCCCCGTGTTGGGTATCATTTGAACGGTCTCGACGAGGACAATCCATTTACACCATCCCCCTTCCCCTCTCTCCCCCCGCCCACCCCCGAAACGTCACGAAATACAAAACATATATCCAAATCCTCACCAAACCAATTAAAAGACCCAATACCACACCAAAACAATTTACAAGAGCGACTCCAAAACCACAGCAAAACCACTCGAGGGGCTCCCCCCCCGCGGGCTGCTTGCAGTCCGCGGCCGCACGCAAAAACTAGTTAACAAACTATAAAGCCGAAATACCACTCACTGACTCACTGATTGGGTGACATTTCTTTCCGGGAAGGAGCCGCGGGGGCGTTCGCCTCTCTGGCCGGTCGCGGAGTACGAATAAAGTTGTCGAGAAATTAATTCAAAGACCTCGCCACCTCGACCTGGTAAAAAGTCGGCGAAGGGATCTCGGAAAGTACGAGAGCTAGAAGAGATCGGAATGCGGAACGTCACAGAGCGTCATCGGGGGTTACCGAATCGCGACCCATCCCCGTCCCGCCCATACATTTTTTTTACACTCCATACAACTTTTTTGAAATTTCCAATCCCCGTAGCTCCAGAACCGTAAGGAATAGTGATATCGTGTCTTTGGCGGATAACCGTTTCTCCCCGAGGTCCATCGGCTGGGACCGTCGCCCTTGCCCTACCTCCCCCCATTCACCCCCCCCTCCATACAAAATTGCCGCTTTTGACGAAAGGGATGGCACTATCCGCTAAACGGTGCGAGATATCCCGACGGTCACTACGGCGGGTTTCCATCTCACCGCGAGCCGCTTCCTGGGGGTCAACCAGATTTTCGATTTCTCCCCCCCTTCTGCACCCCTCCATACAAATTTTTCGTTTTCTGGAACGGCCAATTTTTCACCGAGAAGGGGTCGACTCGCGACGCTCGTTCGCACCCGATCGGATAGACGGTGAAGTCGCGGGGATCAGAAGTTTCTCGAAGCCCCGATACGACGACCTGGTAAAAAGTTGACGGGAGGTACTCGGGAACGATGAGTCGCCGAGGGGTAGCGTTTACGGAATGCCATAGAGGGTCATCGGGGGTTACCAAATCGCGACCCATTCCCGTCCCGCCCATACATTTTTTTTACACTCCATACAACTTTTTTGAAATTTCCAATCCCCGTAGCTCCAAAACCATAGGGAATAGTGATATCGTGTCTTTGGCGGATAACCGTTTCTCCCCGAGGTCCATCGGAGGGGACCACTATTCTTGCCCCATCTCCCCCCATTCATCCCCCCTCCATACAAAATTTCCGCTTTTGACGAAACGGATGGCACTATCCGCTAAACGGTGCGAGATATCCCGACGGTCACTATGGCGGGTTTCCATCTCACCGCGAAGTGCTTCCTAGGGGTCAACCAGATTTTTGATTTCGCCCCCCCTTCTGCACCCCTCCATACAAATTTTTCGTTTTCTGGAACGGCCAATTTTTCACCGAGAAGGGGTCGACTTGCGACGCTCGTTCGCAACCGATCGGATAGACGGTGAAGTCACGCGGATCAGAAGTTTCTCGAAGCTCCGATATGACTACCTGGTAAAAAGTTGACGGCAGGTACTCGGGAACGATGAGTCGCCGAGGGACAGCGTTTGCGGAATGTCATAGAGGGTCATCGGGGGTTACCAAATCGCGACCCATCCCCGTCCCGCCCATACATTTTTTTTACACTCCATACAACTTTTTTGAAACCATAGGGAATAGTGATATCGTGTCTTTGGCGGATAACCATTTCTTCTCGAAGTCCATATTGACAGGGACGATCATCCTTGCTCCGTGAATGTCCAACCAACACCTACTCATACTACTAAAAAGAGAGCTCTCTAGGTCACACAAGGGGTTACGTCATCAACATGAGCCCGACCGAACCGAACGTTCGCATAGACGCTAGCGCCACAGTTTGGCCGCGGTACATTTATACTATTTGGATTTGAAGCGTCATTAAGCGTCATTCTTTGTCAAAAGTTAGAAAAAAATGCTGTCACAGTTTAAAATCGTGTATTTTAAATTATAACTAAATATGTATTTAAAAAAAAACAATGAAACGCGCCATTAATTAAATGGACAACTTTCAACCAAACAAGCACTAATGCGAACGTAAGATATATTTTTTATTAACTTTTAAAATAACATAACCTCTTTTTATCGTATAACATCTCTGTTTGTTATCAATTATTGCAGGTTTGCGAACATCATTTTACAGAAAAGTACATTTTCCAGCTGAGAAGTATGAAGAGAAATATTGCAAGAAAGTAGTTGTGAACTTATAATAAGGATGCAAGTGAATATTTAAAAAATACATGTTCAGTGACTATAGTGATTTTTTATTTGTTTATTTAATCATAATTCATAAGGTATGTGGAATCAGTGAGCTATTATGTACTAACGTACTGTGGAATATAAATAACTGTAAAGAAAGGTAATGTAGTCATAGCAATGTCAAGTATTCTGAAATATCAGTCTCTGTAACTTTTCATCATAATTTGTGGTTCAAATTGTTTAAAAACCACAATGAATTGAAAAGGATCCATAAGGAAACTTATCCAAAAAGATAAATAATATCAGACATAGTTATTTGCATTTTCAATCGAATTTGAGGTTGGGGTATAGTAAAGGGCGGCACTTTTTTTTTACAATAATTTTTTTTTGCCAATGGAATAAGCAACAATTGCAAAGATATTGTATTCATTTACAAAATGTGTTTTTACAAGACTTATTTGTGATGAAAAGAAATTGGTTAGGTTCTGGAATGTATATGAAATAAGTGTGAGTGGAGCGAGCCAGAATACTGATGTTGGCAAAAAGACTGTATACTTATTACAAAATGTGCATTACGATACTCGCCCCATACAAAAACATATATTATTATGTTGTTGTAATAGGAATACTCTTATAATTGGTTTATTACATTTAATTGGCTTTAATATTGTGATGTGTATGATATTATGCCATATTTCAATTCACTGCCTAAATTTAATATAGTATATAAATATCCTGCAGATCAATATAAACCATAAATTTTTGTTTTTGGTACAGTTCATATAGGTACTGAAATGCATTGGAAATAATTGGCTTATCTGAATTTATTCGAATATTGGCCAACTTCAGCCTACCTATACCTGGCTATACAAAATGCCATACTTTCTGTTAATTCACAGAATAAATTTTAACACTGTTTTTTATGGAAACCATTTTAAAGTAGTGGAATACAGTTAAGAATAAAGATAAGTGACTAAGGGATAATTACATATCGCCTCTCTCACCTAACCAGAAAAATTATAACTATTTAAATAAATGTCATGCTTAGATCATTGGAAAATACTTACTACTATTATACTCATGCTACATGTACCCTAATACAATTAACAAATTAGGTAGGTAGTGTATTAATGAATTAAATTTTAATTGCCTGGTTAAATTCACATATAGAGGTATGGCTGGATCTCAGTCCTATGTAATTTCAATGAAACAATATTTGAAATTGAATCAAAGCTCCAGAGTACCTACAATCTTTGTTTCCCTTAACTATAAAATCTCATACTTTTGGACAATGTAAGATATACGCATTACAGACAATCTTTCCAATGATCAAAGTAATACCTACATAGTTGTAGCTCAGAAACAGAAAACTTGAGTTTTAACATCGGTGTCTCTGAACAATATAGGTATTAAGTATTATCATAAATAACCATATCCAGTTACCCATTCTCACTTAACATTGTACAAAAGTTAATAAAAATAGGCACAAATATCATTAAGTAGGTACTTAGTGGTACTTATCCAATGAAGAAATTAATGTAGATATAAATTGTAATGATGAACTAATTAAAAGTTTAGATATGAGGAGGATTATTACTGCCACACAATGATGATGTTAATTTATTTCTGTTTATTTAGTTATTATTGTAGTGAATAAAATAAATTGTGAGGAATTTTTAAATTGTCAAATTATTACATATATTTTATTTTATTGCATCATCAGCTGTGGACACTGAACGCGAAACGACATAGAGAATACAATGGATAAGACTTAGAACACTTAGTATGAAAGACAAGGAGTAAGAAGGGAATTGAGCACACTCGTAATAATATAATACTTGTAAGAATTTTATGAAAATTTATTAAGACTATTGTTTACGACTTATAATCAAGACTAAAGACTAATTATGCTCAAGACTCGGCGTAATAAGACGAAAGACTTATTAACTGACGAAAATATTGTCGAAATGCCTAGGTACTGAAGATTTCGAAGGTACAAAGACCAAAAATGCACCCCGAAGCGCCGCAGAAGTGCGTCCCTTGAATTTTAACCCGTCACCCCGGCTTGCAGCCCTCGGCATCGAGCAACCTACCACTTCACACACCCTCGACTTAGTTGCGATAACCCTCCGCGGGCTGCTTGCAGCCCTCGGCATCGAGCAACCTACCACTTCACACACCCTCGACTTAGTTGCGATAACCCTCCGCGGGCTGCTTGCAGCCCTCGGCATGGAGCAACCTACCACTTCACACACTTCCTCGACTTAGTTGCGATAACCCTCCGCGGGCTGCTTGCAGCCCTCGGCATCGAGCAACCTACCACTTCACACACCCTCGACTTAGTTGCGATAACCCTCCGCGGGCTGCTTGCAGCCCTCGGCATCGAGCAACCTACCACTTCACACACCCTCGACTTAGTTGCGATAACCCTCCGCGGGCTGCTTGCAGCCCTCGGCATCGAGCAACCTACCACTTCACACACCCTCGACTTAGTTGCGATAACCCTCCGCGGGCTGCTTGCAGCCCTCGGCATCGAGCAACCTACCACTTCACACACCCTCGACTTAGTTGCGATAACCCTCCGCGGGCTGCTTGCAGCCCTCGGCATCGAGCAACCTACCACTTCACACACCCTCGACTTAGTTGCGATAACCTTCCGCGGGCTGCTTGCAGCCCTCGGCATCGAGCAACCTACCACTTCACACACTTCCTCGACTTAGTTGCGATAACCCTCCGCGGGCTGCTTGCAGCCCTCGGCATCGAGCAACCTACCACTTCACACACCCTCGACTTAGTTGCGATAACCCTCCGCGGGCTGCTTGCAGCCCTCGGCATCGAGCAACCTACCACTTCACACACCCTCGACTTAGTTGCGATAACCTTCCGCGGGCTGCTTGCAGCCCTCGGCATCGAGCAACCTACCACTTCACACACTTCCTCGACTTAGTTGCGATAACCCTCCGCGGGCTGCTTGCAGCCCTCGGCATCGAGCAACCTACCACTTCACACACTTCCTCGACTTAGTTGCGATAACCCTCTGCGGGCTGCTTGCAGCCCGCAGCATCGAGCAACCTACAACTTCCGCGGGCTGCTTGCAGCCCGCGGCATCGAGCAACCTACCCTGGTTGCGAAAACCCTCTGCGGGCTGCTTGCAGCCCGCAGCATCGAGCAACCTACTAGTTAACAAACTATAAAGCCGAAATACCACTCACTGACTCACTGATTGGGTGACATTTCTTTCCGGGAAGGAGCCGCGGGGGCGTTCGCCTCTCTGGCCGGTCGCGGAGTACGAATAAAGTTGTCGAGAAATTAATTCAAAGACCTCGCCACCTCGACCTGGTAAAAAGTCGGCGAAGGGATCTCGGAAAGTACGAGAGCTAGAAGAGATCGGAATGCGGAACGTCACAGAGCGTCATCGGGGGTTACCGAATCGCGACCCATCCCCGTCCCGCCCATACATTTTTTTTACACTCCATACAACTTTTTTGAAATTTCCAATCCCCGTAGCTCCAGAACCATAAGGAATAGTGATATCGTTTCTTTGGCGGATAACCGTTTCTCCCCGAGGTCCATCGGCTGGGACCGTCGCCCTTGCCCTACCTCCCCCCATTCACCCCCCCTCCATACAAAATTGCCGCCTTTGACGAAAGGGATGGCACTATCCGCTAAACGGTGCGAGATATCCCGACGGTCACTACGGCGGGTTTCCATCTCACCGCGAGCCGCTTCCTGGGGGTCAACCAGATTTTCGATTTCTCCCCCCCTTCTGCACCCCTCCATACAAATTTTTCGTTTTCTGGAACGGCCAATTTTTCACCGAGAAGGGGTCGACTCGCGACGCTCGTTCGCACCCGATCGGATAGACGGTGAAGTCGCGGGGATCAGAAGTTTCTCGAAGCCCCGATATGACGACCTGGTAAAAAGTTGACAGGAGGTACTCGGGAACGATGAGTCGCCGAGGGGTAGCGTTTACGGAATGTCGTAGAGGGTCATCGGGGGTTACCAAATCGCGACCCATTCCCGTCCCGCCCATACATTTTTTTTACACTCCATACAACTTTTTTGAAATTTCCAATCCCCGTAGCTCCAAAACCATAGGGAATAGTGATATCGTGTCTTTGGCGGATAACCGTTTCTCCCCGAGATCCATCGGAGGGGACCACTATTCTTGCCCCATCTCCCCCCATTCACCCCCTTTCCATACAAAATTGCCGCTTTTGACGAAAGGGATGGCACTGTCCGCTAAACGGTGCGAGATATCCCGACGGTCACTACGGCGGGTTTCCATCTCACCGCGAGCTGCTTCCTGGGGGTCAACCAGATTTTCGATTTCTCCCCCCCTTCTGTACCCCTCCATACAAATTTTTCGTTTTCTGGAACGGCCAATTTTTCACCGAGAAGGGGTCGACTCGCGACGCTCTTTCGCACCCGATCGGATAGACGGTGAAGTCACGCGGATCAGAAGTTTCTCGAAGCTCCGATATGACTACCTGGTAAAAAGTTGACGGGAGGTACTCGGGAACGATGAGTCGCCGAGGGACAGCGTTTGCGGAATGTCATAGAGGGTCATCGGGGGTTACCAAATCGCGACCCATCCCCGTCCCGCCCATACATTTTTTTTACACTCCATACAACTTTTTTGAAATTTCCAATCTCCGTAGTTGCAAATTTATCGGGAATAGAGATGTGTCGTGTCTTTGGCGGATAACCATTTCTTCTCGAAGTCCATATTGACAGGGACGATCATCCTTGCTCCGTGAATGTCCAACCAACACCTACTCATACTACTAAAAAGAGAGCTCTCTAGGTCACACAAGGGGTTACGTCATCAACATGAGGCCGACCGAACCGAACATTCGCATAGACGCTAGCGCCACAGTTTGGCCGCGGTACAATTATATACTATTTGGATTTGATTTGAAGCGTCATTAAGCGTCATTCTTTGTCAAGTTAGTTTAAAATCGTGAATTTTAAACTATAACTAACTATGTATTTAAAAAAAAACAACGAAACGCGCCATTAATTAAATGGACAACTTTCAACCAAACAAGCACTAATGCGAACGTAAGATATATTTTTTATTAACTTTTAAAATAACATAACCTCTTTTTATCGCATAACATCTCTGTTTGTTATCAATTATTGCAGGTTTGCGAACATCATTTTACAGAAAAGTACATTTTCCAGCTGAGACGTATTAAGAGAAATATTGCAAGAAAGTAGTTGTGAACTTATAATAAGGATGCAAGTGAATATTTAAAAAAATACATGTTCAGTGACTATAGTGATTTTTTATTTGTTTATTTAATCATAAGGTATGTGGGATCAGTGAGCTATTATGTACTAACGTAGGTACTGTGGAATATAAATAACTGTAAAGAAAGGTAATGTAGTCAAGTCATAGCAATGTCAAGTATTCTGAAATATCAGTCTCTGTAACTTTTCATCATAATTTGTTGTTTTAAAACCACAATGAATTGAAAAGGATCCATAAGGAAACTTATCCAAAATCAGACATAATTATTTGCATTTTCAATCGAATTTGAAGTTGGGGTATAGTAAAGGGCGGCACTTTTTTTTTACAATAATTTTTTTTTGCCAATGGAATGAGCAACAATTGCAAAGATATTGTATTCATTTACAAAATGTGTTTTTACAAGACTTATTTGTGATGAAAAGAAAAGGGTTAGGTTCTGGAATGTATATGAAATAAGTGATATGAAATAGTGTTATGGAGCGAGCCAGAATACTGATGATGGCAAAAAGACTGTATACTTATTACAAAATGTGCATTACGATACTCGCCCCATACAAAAACATATATTATTATGTTGTTGTAATAGGAATACTCTTATAATTGGTTTATTACATTTAATTGGCTTTAATATTGTGATGTGTATGATATTATGCCATATTTCAATTCACTGCCTAAATTTAATATAGTATATAAATATCCTGCAGATCAATATAAACCATAAATTTTTGTTTTTGGTACAGTTCATATAGGTACTGAAATGCATTGGAAATAATTGGCTTATCTGAATTTATTCGAATATTGGCCAACTTCAGCCTATCTATACCTAGCTATACAAAATGCCATACTTTCTGTTAATTCACAGAATAAATTTTAACACTGTTTTTTATGGAAACCATTTTAAAGTAGTGGAATACAGTTAAGAATAAAGATAAGTGACTAAGGGATAATTACATATCGCCTCTCTCACCTAACCAGAAAAATTATAACTATTTAAATAAATGTCATGCTTAGATCATTGGAAAATACTTACTACTATTATACTCATGCTACATGTACCCTAATACAATTAACAAATTAGGTAGGTAGTGTATTAATGAATTAAATTTTAATTGCCTGGTTAAATTCACACTAATAGTTAAGAAGACTGCATTGGGAAATATAGAGGTATGGCTGGATCTCAGTCCTATGTAATTTCAATGAAACAATATTTGAAATTGAATCAAAGCTCCAGAGTACCTACAATCTTTGTTTCCCTTAACTATAAAATCTCATACTTTTGGACAATGTAAGATATACGCATTACAGACAATCTTTCCAATGATCAAAGTAATACCTACATAGTTGTAGCTCATAAACAGAAAACTTGAGTTTTAACATCGGTGTCTCTGAACAATATAGGTATTAAGTATTATCATAAATAACCATATCCAGTTACCCATTCTCACTTAACATTGTACAAAAGTTAATAAAAGTAGGCACAAATATCATTAAGTAGGTACTTAGTGGTACTTATCCAATGAAGAAATTAATGTAGATATAAATTGTAATCATGAACTAATTAAAAGTTTAGATATGAGGAGGATTATTACTGCCACACAATGATGATGTTAATTTATTTCTGTTTATTTAGTTATTATTGTAGTGAATAAAATAAATTGTGAGGAATTTTTAAATTGTCAAAATATTACATATATTTTATTTTATTGCATCATCAGCTGTGGACACTGAACGCGAAACGACGAATACAATGGATAAGACTTAGAACACTTAGTATGAAAGACAAGGAGTAAGAAGGGAATTGAGCACACTCGTAATAATATAATACTTGTAAGAATTTTATGAAAATTTATTAAGACTATTGTTTACGACTTATAATCAAGACTACAGACTAATTATGCTCAAGACTCGGCGTAATAAGACGAAAGACTTATTAACTGACGAAAATATTGTCGAAATGCCTACTGAAGATTTCCAAGGTACACAGACCAAAGATGACCCCCGAAGCGCCGCAGAAGTGCGTCCCTTGAATTTTAACCCGTCACCCCGGCTTGCAGCCCTCGGCATCGAGCAACCTACCACTTCACACACCCTCGACTTAGTTGCGATAAGCCTCCGCGGGCGTCTTGCAGCCCTCGGCATCGAGCAACCTACCACTTCACACACCCTCGACTTAGTTGCGATAACCCTCCGCGGGCTGCTTGCAGCCCTCGGCATCGAGCAACCTACCACGTCACACACCCTCGACTTAGTTGCGATAACCCTCCGCGGGCTGCTTGCAGCCCTCGGCATCGAGCAACCTATCACTTCACACACCCTCGACTTGGTTGCGATAACCCTCCGCGGGCTGCTTGCAGCCCTCGGCATCGAGCAACCTACCACTTCACACACCCTCGACTTAGTTGCGATAACCCTCCGCGGGCTGCTTGCAGCCCTCGGCATCGAGCAACCTATCACTTCACACACCCTCGACTTAGTTGCGATAACCCTCGGCGGGCTGCTTGCAGCCCTCGGCATCGAGCAACCTACCACTTCACACACCCTCGACTTAGTTGCGATAACCCTCCGCGGGCTGCTTGCAGCCCTCGGCATCGAGCAACCTACCACTTCACACACCCTCGACTTAGTTGCGATAACCCTCCGCGGGCTGCTTGCAGCCCTCGGCATCTAGCAACCTACCACTTCACACACCCTCGACTTAGTTGCGATAACCCTCCGCGGGCTGCTTGCAGCCCTCGGCATCGAGCAACCTACCACTTCACACACCCTCGGCTTAGTTGCGATAACCCTCTGCGGGCTGCTTGCAGCCCTCGGCATCGAGCAACCTATCACTTCACACACCCTCGACTTGGTTGCGATAACCCTCCGCGGGCTGCTTGCAGCCCTCGGCATCGAGCAACCTACCACTTCACACACCCTCGACTTAGTTGCGATAACCCTCCGCGGGCTGCTTGCAGCCCTCGGCATCGAGCAACCTATCACTTCACACACCCTCGACTTAGTTGCGATAACCCTCCGCGGGCTGCTTGCAGCCCTCGGCATCGAGCAACCTACCACTTCACACACCCTCGACTTAGTTGCGATAACCCTCCGCGGGCTGCTTGCAGCCCTCGGCATCGAGCAACCTACCACTTCACACACCCTCGACTTAGTTGCGATAACCCTCCGCGGGCTGCTTGCAGCCCTCGGCATCGAGCAACCTACCACTTCACACACCCTCGACTTAGTTGCGATAACCCTCCGCGGGCTGCTTGCAGCCCTCGGCATCGAGCAACCTACCACTTCACACACCCTCGGCTTAGTTGCGATAACCCTCTGCGGGCTGCTTGCAGCCCTCGGCATCGAGCAACCTATCACTTCACACACCCTCGACTTGGTTGCGATAACCCTCCGCGGGCTGCTTGCAGCCCTCGGCATCGAGCAACCTACCACTTCACACACCCTCGACTTAGTTGCGATAACCCTCCGCGGGCTGCTTGCAGCCCTCGGCATCGAGCAACCTATCACTTCACACACCCTCGACTTAGTTGCGATAACCCTCCGCGGGCTGCTTGCAGCCCTCGGCATCGAGCAACCTACCACTTCACACACCCTCGGCTTAGTTGCGATAACCCTCTGCGGGCTGCTTGCAGCCCTCGGCATCGAGCAACCTATCACTTCACACACCCTCGACTTGGTTGCGATAACCCTCCGCGGGCTGCTTGCAGCCCTCGGCATCGAGCAACCTACCACTTCACACACCCTCGACTTAGTTGCGATAACCCTCCGCGGGCTGCTTGCAGCCCTCGGCATCGAGCAACCTATCACTTCACACACCCTCGACTTAGTTGCGATAACCCTCCGCGGGCTGCTTGCAGCCCTCGGCATCGAGCAACCTACCACTTCACACACCCTCGGCTTAGTTGCGATAACCCTCTGCGGGCTGCTTGCAGCCCGCAGCATCGAGCAACCTACAACTTCCGCGGGCTGCTTGCAGCCCGCGGCATCGAGCAACCTACCCTGGTTGCGAAAACCCTCTGCGGGCTGCTTGCAGCCCGCAGCATCGAGCAACCTACTAGTTAACAAACTATAAAGCCGAAATACCACTCACTGACTCACTGATTGGGTGACATTTCTTTCCGGGAAGGAGCCGCGGGGGCGTTCGCCTCTCTGGCCGGTCGCGGAGTACGAATAAAGTTGTCGAGAAATTAATTCAAAGACCTCGCCACCTCGACCTGGTAAAAAGTCGGCGAAGGGATCTCGGAAAGTACGAGAGCTAGAAGAGATCGGAATGCGGAACGTCACAGAGCGTCATCGGGGGTTACCGAATCGCGACCCATCCCCGTCCCGCCCATACATTTTTTTTACACTCCATACAACTTTTTTGAAATTTCCAATCCCCGTAGCTCCAGAACCGTAAGGAATAGTGATATCGTGTCTTCGGCGGATAACCGTTTCTCCCCGAGGTCCATCGGCTGGGACCGTCGCCCTTGCCCTACCTCCCCCCATTCACCCCCCCTCCATACAAAATTGCCGCCTTTGACGAAAGGGATGGCACTATCCGCTAAACGGTGCGAGATATCCCGACGGTCACTACGGCGGGTTTCCATCTCACCGCGAGCCGCTTCCTGGGGGTCAACCAGATTTTCGATTTCTCCCCCCCTTCTGCACCCCTCCATACAAATTTTTCGTTTTCTGGAACGGCCAATTTTTCACTGAGAAGGGGTCGACTTGCGACGCTCGTTCGCACCCGATCGGATAGACGGTGAAGTCGCGGGGATCAGAAGTTTCTCGAAGCCCCGATACGACGACCTGGTAAAAAGTTGACGGGAGGTACTCGGGAACGATGAGTCGCCGAGGGGTAGCGTTTACGGAATGTCATAGAGGGTCATCGGGGGTTACCAAATCGCGACCCATTCCCGTCCCGCCCATACATTTTTTTTACACTCCATACAACTTTTTTGAAATTTCCAATCCCCGTAGCTCCAAAACCATAGGGAATAGTGATATCGTGTCTTTGGCGGATAACCGTTTCTCCCCGAGGTCCATCGGAGGGGACCACTATTCTTGCCCCATCTCCCCCCATTCACCCCCCCTCCATACAAAATTTCCCCTTTTGACGAAAGGGATGGCACTGTCCGCTAAACGGTGCGAGATATCCCGACGGTCACTACGGCGGGTTTCCATCTCACCGCGAGCCGCTTCCTGGGGGTCAACCAGATTTTCGATTTCTCCCCCCCTTCTGCACCCCTCCATACAAATTTTTCGTTTTCTGGAACGGCCAATTTTTCACCGAGAAGGGGTCGACTCGCGACGCTCGTTCGCACCCGATCGGATAGACGGTGAAGTCGCGGGGATCAGAAGTTTCTCGAAGCCCCGATACGACGACCTGGTAAAAAGTTGACGGGAGGTACTCGGGAACGATGAGTCGCCGAGGGGTAGCGTTTACGGAATGTCATAGAGGGTCATCGGGGGTTACCAAATCGCGACCCATCCCCGTCCCGCCCATACATTTTTTTTACACTCCATACAACTTTTTTGAAATTTCCAATCCCCGTAGCTCCAAAACCATAGGGAATAGTGATATCGTGTCTTTGGCGGATAACCGTTTCTCCCCGAGGTCCATCGGAGGGGACCACTATTCTTGCCCCATCTCCCCCCATTCACCCCCCCTCCATACAAAATTTCCCCTTTTGACGAAAGGGATGGCACTGTCCGCTAAACGGTGCGAGATATCCCGACGGTCACTACGGCGGGTTTCCATCTCACCGCGAAGTGCTTCCTAGGGGTCAACCAGATTTTCGATTTCTCCCCCCCTTCTGCACCCCTCCATACAAATTTTTCGTTTTCTGGAACGGCCAATTTTTCACCGAGAAGGGGTCGACTTGCGACGCTCTTTCGCAACCGATCGGATAGACGGTGAAGTCACGCGGATCAGAAGTTTCTCGAAGCTCCGATATGACTACCTGGTAAAAAGTTGACGGGAGGTACTCGGAAACGATGAGTCGCCGAGGGACAGCGTTTGCGGAATGTCATAGAGGGTCATCGGGGGTTACCAAATCGCGACCCATCCCCGTCCCGCCCATACCTTTTTTTTACACTCCATACAACTTTTTTGAAACCATAGGGAATAGTGATATCGTGTCTTTGGCGGATAACCATTTCTTCTCGAAGTCCATATTGACAGGGACGATCATCCTTGCTCCGTGAATGTCCAACCAACACCTACTCATACTACTAAAAAGAGAGCTCTCTAGGTCACACAAGGGGTTACGTCATCAACATGAGGCCGACCGAACCGAACATTCGCATAGACGCTAGCGCCACAGTTTGGCCGCGGTACAATTATATACTATTTGGATTTGATTTGAAGCGTCATTAAGCGTCATTCTTTGTCAAAAGTAAGTTTAAAATCGTGAATTTTAAACTATAACTAACTATGTATTTAAAAAAAAACAACGAAACGCGCCATTAATTAAATGGACAACTTTCAACCAAACAAGCACTAATGCGAACGTAAGATATATTTTTTATTAACTTTTAAAATAACATAACCTCTTTTTATCGCATAACATCTCTGTTTGTTATCAATTATTGCAGGTTTGCGAACATCATTTTACAGAAAAGTACATTTTCCAGCTGAGACGTATTAAGAGAAATATTGCAAGAAAGTAGTTGTGAACTTATAATAAGGATGCAAGTGAATATTTAAAAAAATACATGTTCAGTGACTATAGTGATTTTTTATTTGTTTATTTAATCATAAGGTATGTGGGATCAGTGAGCTATTATGTACTAACGTAGGTACTGTGGAATATAAATAACTGTAAAGAAAGGTAATGTAGTCAAGTCATAGCAATGTCAAGTATTCTGAAATATCAGTCTCTGTAACTTTTCATCATAATTTGTTGTTTAAAAACCACAATGAATTGAAAAAGATCCATAAGGAAACTTATCCAAAAAGATAAATAATATCAGACATAGTTATTTGCATTTTCAATCGAATTTGAAGTTGGGGTATAGTAAAGGGCGGCACTTTTTTTTTACAATAATTTTTTTTTGCCAATGGAATGAGCAACAATTGCAAAGATATTGTATTCATTTACAAAATGTGTTTTTACAAGACTTATTTGTGATGAAAAGAAAAGGGTTAGGTTCTGGAATGTATATGAAATAAGTGTGAGTGGAGCGAGCCAGAATACTGATGATGGCAAAAAGACTGTATACTTATTACAAAATGTGCATTACGATACTCGCCCCATACAAAAACATATATTATTATGTTGTTGTAATAGGAATACTCTTATAATTGGTTTATTACATTTAATTGGCTTTAATATTGTGATGTGTGTGATATTATGCCATATTTCAATTCACTGCCTAAATTTAATATAGTATATAAATATCCTGCAGATCAATATAAACCATAAATTTTTGTTTTTGGTATAGTTCATATAGGTGCATTGGAAATAATTGGCTTATCTGAATTTATTCGAATATTGGCCAACTTCAGCCTATCTATACCTAGCTATACAAAATGCCATACTTTCTGTTAATTCACAGAATAAATTTTAACACTGTTTTTTATGGAAACCATTTTAAAGTAGTGGAATACAGTTAAGAATAAAGATAAGTGACTAAGGGATAATTACATATCGCCTCTCTCACCTAACCAGAAAAATTAAAACTATTTAAATAAATGTCATGCTTAGATCATTGGAAAATACTTACTTTTACTACTATTATACTCATGCTACATGTACCCTAATACAATTAACAAATTAGGTAGGTAGTGTATTAATGAATTAAATTTTAATTGCCTGGTTAAATTCACACTAATAGTTAAGAAGACTGCTTTGGGAAATATAGAGGTATGGCTGGATCTCAGTCCTATGTAATTTCAATGAAACAATATTTGAAATTGAATCAAAGCTCCAGAGTACCTACAATCTTTGTTTCCCTTAACTATAAAATCTCATACTTTTGGACAATGTAAGATATACGCATTACAGACAATCTTTCCAATGATCAAAGTAATACCTACATAGTTGTAGCTCATAAACAGAAAACTTGAGTTTTAACATCGGTGTCTCTGAACAATGTAGGTATTAAGTATTATCATAAATAACCATATCCAGTTACCCATTCTCACTTAACATTGTACAAAAGTTAATAAAAATAGGCACAAATATCATTAAGTAGGTACTTAGTGGTACTTATCCAATGAAGAAATTAATGTAGATATAAATTGTAATCATGAACTAATTAAAAGTTTAGATATGAGGAGGATTATTACTGCCACACAATGATGATGTTAATTTATTTCTGTTTATTTAGTTATTATTGTAGTGAATAAAATAAATTGTGAGGAATTTTTAAATTGTCAAAATATTACATATATTTTATTTTATTGCATCATCAGCTGTGGACACTGAACGCGAAACGACGAATACAATGGATAAGACTTAGAACACTTAGTATGAAAGACAAGGAGTAAGAAGGGAATTGAGCACACTCGTAATAATATAATACTTGTAAGAATTTTATGAAAATTTATTAAGACTATTGTTTACGACTTATAATCAAGACTACAGACTAATTATGCTCAAGACTCGGCGTAATAAGACGAAAGACTTATTAACTAACTGACGAAAATATTGTCGAAATGCCTACTGAAGATTTCCAAGGCCAAAAACACTTACACAGACCAAAAATGACCCCCGAAGCGCCGCAGAAGTGCGTCCCTTGAATTTTAACCCGTCACCCCGGCTTGCAGCCCTCGGCATCGAGCAACCTACCACTTCACACACCCTCGACTTAGTTGCGATAACCCTCCGCGAGCTGCTTGCAGCCCTCGGCATCGAGCAACCTACCACGTCACACACTCTCGACTTAGTTGCGATAACCCTCCGCGGGCTGCTTGCAGCCCTCGGCATCGAGCAACCTACCACTTCACACACCCTCGACTTAGTTGCGATAACCCTGCGCGGGCTGCTTGCAGCCCTCGGCATCGAGCAACCTACCACTTCACACACCCTCCACTTAGTTGCGATAACCCTCCGCGGGCTGCTTGCAGCCCTCGGCATCGAGCAACCTACCACTTCACACACCCTCGACTTAGTTGCGATAACCCTCCGCGGGCTGCTTGCAGCCCTCGGCATCGAGCAACCTACCACTTCACACACCCTCGACTTAGTTGCGATAACCCTCCGCGGGCTGCTTGCAGCCCTCGGCATCGAGCAACCTACCACTTCACACACCCTCGACTTAGTTGCGATAACCCTCCGCGGGCTGCTTGCAGCCCTCGGCATCGAGCAACCTACCACTTCACACACCCTCGACTTAGTTGCGATAACCTTCCGCGGGCTGCTTGCAGCCCTCGGCATCGAGCAACCTACCACTTCACACACCCTCGACTTAGTTGCGATAACCCTCCGCGGGCTGCTTGCAGCCCTCGGCATCGAGCAACCTACCACTTCACACACCCTCGACTTAGTTGCGATAACCTTCCGCGGGCTGCTTGCAGCCCTCGGCATCGAGCAACCTACCACTTCACACACACTCGACTTAGTTGCGATAACCCTCCGCGGGCTGCTTGCAGCCCTCGGCATCGAGCAACCTACCACTTCACACACCCTCGACTTAGTTGCGATAACCCTCCGCGGGCTGCTTGCAGCCCTCGGCATCGAGCAACCTACCACTTCACACACCTTCGACTTAGTTGCGATAACCCTCCGCGGGCTGCTTGCAGCCCTCGGCATCGAGCAACCTACCACTTCACACACCCTCGACTTAGTTGCGATAACCCTCCGCGGGCTGCTTGCAGCCCTCGGCATCGAGCAACCTACCACTTCACACACCCTCGACTTAGTTGCGATAACCCTCCGCGGGCTGCTTGCAGCCCTCGGCATCGAGCAACCTACCACTTCACACACCCTCGACTTAGTTGCGATAACCTACAACTTCGAGCAACCTACAACTTCCGCGGGCTGCTTGCAGCCCGCGGCATCGAGCAACCTACCCTGGTTGCGAAAACCCTCTGCGGGCTGCTTGCAGCCCGCAGCATCGAGCAACCTACTAGTTAATATACTATAAAGCCGAAATACCACTGACTGACTCATCATCATTGATATGGTTGTTCTCCCAGAAGGAGTAACCGGGGGATTCCCCCGCGTAGCGGATCGGAGAGGGGGTGGCCATCTCACCAGCGGAAAAATCCCGGATCCTCGGTATACCGACCTGGTAAAAAGTCGGGGTATGGATCTCGGAAACTATCGACCCGAGAGGGACCCGGTCTGCGGAATGTCATAGAGGGTCATCGGGGGTCTCCACACCGCGACCCCCCCCTCTCCCCCCCATACGATTTTTTTACGCTCCATACAACCGTCCGGATCTTTGGATCCCCGCAGATCCGAAACGGTGAGACCTAGGACGGCGGTCACTTTGGCGGATAACCATCGCCCCCGGATGTCCGTCGTCCGGGACCCTCGCCCTCCCCCCACCTCCCCCCCTTCGGACCCCCTCCATACGAAATCACACTCTGTTAGGGATATTTCGCCCCTTGAGGAGGGCGGTCGACCCGCCGCGGAGGGTCTCGACGCCGGGGGGGCGAACGACGAGGAGGGGGGAGCCGGGGGGGCAGGGGAGCGCGCAGCGCGACCCTCCCCCCCGGCCCCCCCTCCGAGGAAGTTCGCGACCCCGGCGTCGAGGGCCGGAGCGGCGGCAAACGTCATCGGAGCGAAGCGGAATTACGTCCCTTTTGAATTTTATACCCGTCACCCTGCCCTCCGGACCCCCCTCCCCCTCCGCCCCCCCCCCGCAATCGGGACTCGCAAGCGGTTCGACCGAAACACCCCGTGTTTGGGCTCGTTCGAACGGGCTCGCCGGATGGATTCCGATGGCTCCGACGGAATTTGGATTTAGCTCACTTGACCTCCCCTCCACCTCCCCCTTCGTACGAAACCAAACCTCAAAGAGGGTCCCTTCACCTATGAAGAGACGGCGGTCGATCCGTCGCGGAGGGCAACGAGGCCGGCGAGCGCGAAAGACGAGGAGGGGGGTGGCGGGGGGGCAGGGGAGCGCGCAGCGCGACCCTCCCCCCCGGCCCCCCCTCCGAGGATTGAGCGCGCGCCGGCCGAGCGGCCCGCAGCGGCGGCGAGGGGTCCGTCGGAGCGACGAAAAGAGAAAATTTCGACACCCCCCTCGAACCCCCTCTGCCGTAACTCGGAAACGGCGCGACGCAGCCGGGTCGTGTTTGGGGTCGTAGGAGACGTCTCGGGGAGAGGAATTTTTTGGCCCCAATAGAATCTTGAATTTTGCATTTTTTGACGTTTTCGAAAATATCTCGGGAGCGGCGCGTCGCAGACCCCCCGTGTGGGTACTCATTCGAGAGGCCTCGGGGAGACGGATTTTTTGCAATAGACCAAATGTCTTAATTTGACAGTCGCGGTCTACTCGGTAGACCGTCGGTGACCGTGGCAGGCAGACCCCCCGTGTTGGGTATCGTTTGAAAGGTCTCAACGAGGACGATCCATTGACTTCATTGCCCTCCCTCCTCTCCCCCCTTCGGACCTCCTCTATGCAAAAGCACACATCAAAGAGATTCCTTCGCCGACGAAGAGACGGCGGTCGATCCGTCGCGGAGGGCCACGAGGACGGCGCGCGCGAAAGACGAGGAGGGGGCAGCCGGGGGTAGGGGAGCGCGCAGCGCGACCCTCCCCCCCGGCCCCCCTCCGAGTATTTCGCGCACGCCGGCCGAGTGGTCCGAAGCGGCGGCACGGGGTCTGCCCGAGCGAAGGAAAAGTGAAAATTTTGAACCCCCCTCGAACCCCCCCGGCCGTAACTCGGACACGGCGCGACGCATCCGGGGCGTGTTTGGGGTCGTCGGAGACGTCTCGGGGAGAGGAATTTTTTGATCCCAATAGAATCTTAAAATTCGCATTTTTGGACTTTTTCGAATATATCTAGGGACTTTGAGAGGTATCGGGGATTAGAATTTTTTGCCATAGGCAATTTTTGTTTTTTTAATATCTCAGGAACGGCGCATCGCAAACCTCCCGTGTTGGTACTCATTTAAGAGGTCTCGGCGAGTAGAATTTTTTGACATAGGTAATTTTTGTTTCGACGATATTTCAGCAACGGCGCATTGCAGACCCACCGTGTTGGTACTCATTTAAGAGGTCTCGGCGAGTAGAATTTTTTGACATAGGTAATTTTTGTTTCGACGATAATTCAGCAACGGCGCATTGCAGACCCACCGTGTTGGTACTCATTTAAGAGGTCTCGGCGAGTAGAATTTTTTGACATAGGTAATTTTTGTTTCGACGATATTTCAGCAACGGCGCATCGCAGACCCCCCGTGTTGGTACTCATTTGAGAGGTCTCAGGGAGTAAAATTTTTTGACATAGGTAATTTTTGTTTCGACGATATTTCAGCAACGGCGCATTGCAGACCCACCGTGTTGGTACTCATTTGAGAGGTCTCGGCGAGTAGAATTTTTTGACATAGGTAATTTTTGTTTCGACGATATTTCAGCAACGGCGCATCGCAGACCCCCCGTGTTGGTACTCATTTGAGAGGTCTCGGGGAGTAGAATTTTTTGACATAGGTAATTTTTGTTTCGACGATATTTCAGCAACGGCGCATCGCAGACCCCCCGTGTTGGTACTCATTTGAGAGGTCGCGGGGAGTAGAATTTTTTGGCATAGGTAATTTTTCTTTTCGTAATATTTCAGCAACGGCGCGTCGCAGAGCCACCGTGTTGGTACTCATTTGAGAGGTCTCGGGGAGTAGAATTTTTTGGCATAGGCAATTTTTGTTTCGATGATATTTCAGCAACGGCGCGTCGCAGAGCCACCGTGTTGGTACTCATTTAAGAGGTCTCGGCGAGTAGAATTTTTTGACATAGGTAATTTTTCTTTCGATGATATTTCAGCAAGGGCGCATCGCAGACCCCCCGTGTTGGTACTCATTTGAGAGGTCGCGGGGAGTAGAATTTTTTGGCATAGGTAATTTTTCTTTTCGTAATATTTCAGCAACGGCGCGTCGCAGAGCCACCGTGTTGGTACTCATTTGAGAGGTCTCGGGGAGTAGAATTTTTTGGCATAGGCAATTTTTGTTTCGATGATATTTCAGCAACGGCGCGTCGCAGAGCCATCGTGTTGGTACTCATTTGAGAGGTCTCGGGGAGTAGAATTTTTTGGCGTAGACAATTTTTGTTTTGATGATATTTCAGCAACGGCGCATCGCAGACCCCCCGTGTTGGTACTCATTTAAGAGGTCTCGGGGAGAGGAAATTTTCTGTGAAGGCGAAATTTCGAAATTCGCATTTTTGGACTTTTTCGAAAATATCTCGGGAGCGGTGCGTCACAGACCCCCCGTGTTGGTACTCATATAAGAGGTCTCGGTGAGAGGAATTTTTTAGTGCAGACGAAATTTCGAAATTTACATTTTTTAACCTTTTTTGAAAATATCTCAGGAGCGGTGCGTCGCTGACCTCCCGTGTTGGTACTCATTTAAGAGGTCGCGGTGAGACGGATTTTTTTAGCATAGGCATTTTGTTTCGTTACTTGTGTTATAAAGTAACTATTGCTACCTACCATCAAGATCAATACATAAAAAATAATATCAATCTGAAGTTAGTAAGGAATAAAAAAATGTAAAGTAAAAGATAAAAATGAAATGAGAATGTTTAAATTATGCTGACTACTTTTTAATCACTTAAAGCTGTTTAAAGTTTATTAGATTTAATTAAAAGAATTATTTTGTTACAGTTTTAGTAAGTATCATGTAAATGTAAATTTAATCATGTAAATGCATAAAATAAAAGTATCCATTTATAGTTATAAAAAAAACATACCAGCAACATAAAGTATTATTCTTGCTATAACAATTAATCAAATAGAAATTAATATCAAAAAACCTTTCTTCTTCAAAATAAAAATACAAAATATAATAATGTGAATAAAATAATAATAATATATACATATAATAATAAGCATATACATTACACATTTAGTATTTTGATTAAAAAATTCAGTCTCTATTCTTACATACTTATTAGACCCACCGTGTTTGTACTCATTTAAGAGGTTTCGGGGAGACGGATTTTTTGCAATAGACCAAATATCAAAATTTGACATTTGTGGTCTACTCAGTAGACCGTCGGTATCCATAGTAGGTAGACCCCCCGTGTTTGGTATCATTTGAAAGGTTTCAACGAGGACAATCCATTGACACCATCCCTCCCCCCCCCCCTCCCCCCACCCCCGAACGAAATACAAAACATATCCAAATCCTTACCAAAACAATTCAAAAGACCAACAGCAACACCCAAACCAAAACAATTTAAAAGAGCAAATACCTACAACCACTCCAGAACCGGTCGAGGGGCTATCCCCCCGCGGGCTGCTTGCAGCCCGCGGCAACGAGCGGAAGCTAGTTAACAAACTATAAAGCCGAAATACCACTGACATATCACGCATTCATACTTTTCTCCGGGAAGGGGTGACGGAGGAGTAGATTCGAGTGACCCATCGTGGAGTACGAAAAAGTTTATCGACAAATTAAATCGGAGACCTCGCTACCTCGACCTGGTGAAAAGTCGGCGAAGGGATCTCGGAAACTATGAGCGACAGAGGGGCGGGGTTTACGGAATTTCATAGAGGGTCATCGGGGGTTACCAAATCGTGACCCATCCCCACCCCGCCCATACATTTTTTTTACACTCCATACAACTTTTTTGAAATTTCCAATCCCCGTAACTCCACAACCATAGGGAATAGTGATATCGTGTCTTTGGCGCATAACCATTTCTCCCCGAGGTCCATCGGTTGGGACCACTATCCTTACCCCACCTCCCCCCATTAACCCCCCTTCCATACAAAATCGCTACTTTTGACGAAATGGATGGCATTATCCGTCTTGCTTGCGATAACCCTCCGCGGGCTGCTTGCAGCCCGCGGCATCGAGCAACCTACCCTGGTTGCGAAAGTCCTCCGCGGGCTGCTCGCAGCCCGCGGCATCGAGCAACCTACCCTGGTTGCGAAAAACCTCCGCGGGCTGCTTGCAGTCCGCGGCATCGAGCAACCTACCCTGGTTGCGAAAGTCCTCCGCGGGCTGCTTGCAGTCCGCGGCATCGAGCAACCTACCCTGGTTGCGAAAACCCTCCGCGGGCTGCTTGCAGCCCGCGGCATCGAGCGACCTACCCTGGTTGCGAAAAACCTCCGCGGGCTGCTTGCAGCCCGCGGCATCGAGCGACCTACCCTGGTTGCGAAAGCCCTCCGCGGGCTGCTTGCAGCCCGCGGCATCGAGCAACCTACCCTGGTTGCGAAAGCCCTCCGCGGGCTGCTTGCAGCCCGCGGCATCGAGCAACCTACCCTGGTTGCGAAAAACCTCCGCGGGCTGCTTGCAGTCCGCGGCATCGAGCAACCTACCCTGGTTGCGAAAGTCCTCCGCGGGCTGCTTGCAGTCCGCGGCATCGAGCAACCTACCCTGGTTGCGAAAAACCTCCGCGGGCTGCTTGCAGTCCGCGGCATCGAGCAACCTACCCTGGTTGCGAAAGTCCTCCGCGGGCTGCTTGCAGCCCGCGGCATCGAGCAACCTACCCTGGTTGCGAAAAACCTCCGCGGGCTGCTTGCAGTCCGCGGCATCGAGCGACCTACCCTGGTTGCGAAAGTCCTCCGCGGGCTGCTTGCAGTCCGCGGCATCGAGCAACTTACCCTGGTTGCGAAAACCCTCCGCGGGCTGCTTGCAGCCCGCGGCATCGAGCGACCTACCCTGGTTGCGAAAGCCCTCCGCGGGCTGCTTGCAGCCCGCGGCATCGAGCAACCTACCCTGGTTGCGAAAGCCCTCCGCGGGCTGCTTGCAGCCCGCGGCATCGAGCAACCTACCCTGGTTGCGAAAAACCTCCGCGGGCTGCTTGCAGTCCGCGGCATCGAGCAACCTACCCTGGTTGCGAAAGTCCTCCGCGGGCTGCTTGCAGTCCGCGGCATCGAGCAACCTACCCTGGTTGCGAAAAACCTCCGCGGGCTGCTTGCAGTCCGCGGCATCGAGCAACCTACCCTGGTTGCGAAAGTCCTCCGCGGGCTGCTTGCAGCCCGCGGCATCGAGCAACCTACCCTGGTTGCGAAAAACCTCCGCGGGCTGCTTGCAGTCCGCGGCATCGAGCGACCTACCCTGGTTGCGAAAGTCCTCCGCGGGCTGCTTGCAGTCCGCGGCATCGAGCAACTTACCCTGGTTGCGAAAACCCTCCGCGGGCTGCTTGCAGCCCGCGGCATCGAGCGACCTACCCTGGTTGCGAAAGCCCTCCGCGGGCTGCTTGCAGCCCGCGGCATCGAGCAACCTACCCTGGTTGCGAAAGCCCTCCGCGGGCTGCTTGCAGCCCGCGGCATCGAGCAACCTACCCTGGTTGCGAAAACCCTCTGCGGGCTGCTTGCAGCCCGCAGCATCGAGCAACCTACTAGTTGTATTAGTGTATAGATGGAACAATAAAAATTGAAGATTCCTTCGATACTCGATACCCGTCTTTCTAATGGCTGCATGTCTTATGTTAAAAAGAGATAACAATAGCCGAATATGACGTCTTAAAACGCTGCGCGCCATAAAAGAGGCAACGTCATATTTGTTTATATCATGCTGGTTAACAAGCGCGTTTAGCTTTATGTGATTTAAAATACTTAAAAATCTGAAAGTGTGATTTCATAAATCTGTTGCTTGCCAAGAATGGCTTGTACTGTTCCCGTTTGTCCAAGTAGAGTGGGTGTTTTGAAGGAAAATAATGGAAACATATCATTTCAACGGTAAGTCGCATAGCTCGCACTCATTAATTTTGGTGTTTTGTAAACAAATTTTTATAATTATTTACTAAAAATGAATCATTGTACATGCATACACAGCTCTAAGGTTGATTTATTTAAAGAAAAGCTGGTGTTTATAACTAAAATTTACAAAAACCAAAGTTAATCGGAATTTCTGACATTTGTCTTGCTTTATAGTGCTGTAGTCTGATCTTGATAAGTTTATCAATATCGATAACTAATTTATTTTTAGTAGAGTGTTGACAATTTCTAGCATTCACTGCAGGTTGAAAGTAATTTTTATCAATTTATAACAGATTTCCCACCGACATCGATTTAAAAAAAAACGTGGACAAAAAATGTAAGAAAAGCCGACGATTGGAGAGCTTCGCAATATACAAGAATATGCTCGATGAACTTTGAAGATTCTTGCTTTCACCAAGGATATCAGCGTAAAATTCTACACTCGTATGCAGTGCCGACAATATTCCCAAAATTACCACCATCGTGTAAACCAGTAAGTAATATCTATAAGTTATAAAGAAGTTATGCTTCAAACTATGAAAATTATGAAAATCTTTTGAATCAGTAATAACCAAAAACTATTTCTTTTCAGAAATTACCCAGAAAAAGAAAACTTACTAATAAATACGTGGATACCCAAGCGTCAACATTAACTGCAAGTCTTTAAATTAAAATGTTGACGAATCACAGATGAACGATATCACAGATTAAAATGAAACGATATCACAGATTATCCAATCTGTGATATCGTTTCTAAAAATAAAACTTTAAGATTATCGAGTTTTTTTTCTCTCGTAATAAAATTCTACTCCCGTTCTACCCCTTAAGGATGGATTCTAAATATTTCTACTCAAAAAATAACTATTCTTTTGAAATATTTTGGTGAAATAAATGCGAGAGGTTGCATACAATCTCAAACAACCGATTAGCAATGCGGCGAGTACCAGTACGCACCCACATTTTATTTATATTGAATAACCAAACAGTACACCGAAACGCATTTAGCCATACTTTTTATCCGTCATATATTTAAAATCTATATCAACGATATCTAGTTATCAATAAAAATGCACAGCACTATTATACGCTATAACTTTAGCTTGCATTGTATAGTCAAAATGGAGACATTCACTCAACTTCGACCCGACAGATTATATATGTATGTCTCTTTCAATCTTATGGCAATTTGAAGGTGTTAGAAAGAATAAAATATTGCTGCATTTTGTGATCCATCTATAGGTACAGACTAATACAACATCTTTGGCCGCAGTGCGTAATGAGAAAATAATAGTCTATGTATTTTGACCGCGGCAGAGAAATGTTTCCCACAATGTTCTATTGTGCAAAATGAGATATTGATGTCTCAACTTCCTTCTTCAAATATCTCAAAATATTCTTTGCCTTCATAAAACATCCGTATTAAAGAATGTCAAATTTCAGCTCTTTTTTTAAATCAAATTAAAAAAATACATACATAATTATTTTCGTTTTTAATAAAGCCCAATACATAAGTAACATACATTCTACACATAACAAATTAGAACCCGTGAAGATCCTCGTCAGTAATAAAAACAAAAAATACTTTTATTTAGAGTAGTTGAATTTGATTTTGGGTAGTTACTTACGTAAATTTTTTTTTAATCTAATGATGGACACATACAGTGTAACGATTTACTTTTCTATAACAAATGCTACATCTGAGGTATGCAAGTGCGCTGTTGTGTATGATAGTGTGAAGGATAAAGAACAAGGTAGGATAAGAAAACAATCTGTGTCATCTTTTACTCACTTACCGAAATATAAAAGCACACCCATTGTAATTTTAGTATTATCTTCTGTCAGACGATCATTATGATTACTGAGTCCTGAAACGCAACCTCATGCTTACGGTGAAACGGTGAAAAGTTTCCTACTTGGGTCATATTCTTAGACATGAGCAACCTGCTTCAGCTAGTGACGATGAGCAAAGCCGTTGGAAAGAGGAAAGTTGAGCGAAAGAAGTTGTTTAGAACCGATGCAATTTTTATCGGTCCGGCTCATATTGGCAATGATAGTATTAACAGGAGTTACCTAGTTATTATTTACTTTCGTGCCGGAACACGAAAATATTGTGTCGGTAGTTAGAGATTGTACCTCGGACAGTATCGGGACGCGCGCGCGTGATTTTGAGCCCGAGAGTAGTTAATCCGTTTTTGGCTATTTTGGTGATCTACTATCGGAAAGAACATCTTTTGTGATGTAACTAGTGGTGTGAATCGGTATTTGTGGTGGCGGGAGTTTACGTCGGGAACCCAGCAATCTGTTGTCGACATCTGGCGTGAAGGACGCGTAACGCGGACTATGTCGTGGCCGCTGGTCTCCAAGAGAAAATAATTTCGCTTCCACTGCATTTCCTGCTGGAGGCCGACGGTCGCGTACAGAAGTCGTCGCTGAAGAACATCAGGGAGTGGACCGGGACCAGCCGTAGAGCTGGTCCGATGAACAAAAAACAAGGCTGATTGCCAAGCTTCACTAGTTGGAGAGACACTGCAAAAAGAGGAACAAGTTATATATATATTTATATACAAACATGTAGTAAATAATATGTAAGGATTGAGCGATTTAATTGAGCGAGACACTCTGTTCTCTCTCTCCGCATCCATCTACTCTCTTGAAGTTATCGGTCCAATGAAAGGTGAACGAGTGGCCACAAGGCGATTTTGATCTCCACTTTAAGACTTGTCTCCTAACGAGCATCTGGTGCAGGGCAGAACTGGCAGGTCTTTTAGGTTATTATTAACCATTTTGGTTTTTCAATACGGTCAGTATTGAAACAATTCCACGAAAGTATCAACGATTCCGACGATATTACAAATGTTGGCCGTTCGAAAGCGATTTCAAACTAAAAGTTTGGGAAGTTTAAAAAGTTTTCGGCTCTTGTAACATGTCGCTTAGTGTCGTATTTTATTTTCCCCCTTTAACCCGACATGTGAGAAGGCAGAGGTGTAGTTATATAACTCCCTGAGCGGTTTCCAACTTTTACATGGTTCACTCATGTAGCATGCACTAACAAATCCACGAGGATTTTCGATGTTAAATAATTTTAAAATAATTATAATAAATAATCGAACTTTTTTTTAATTTCTTTAAACTTTTTTGTAAAGTCATCACACATGTTGGCGGTCCACTTGATGGTAGGTAGCTACCGTCACCTATGACACAAGCAACGCCGCATGTGCTGAAAGAGCGCTACCGATCATATCTACTAGATTTAAGGATAAGGAATTAGGAAGGGATAGGGAACTGGCTTATGACATCGCTTACTCATTCACCGAAACATAACAGCATTTAATAATATGATCAAATAAAATGATCAAAAAGCTGATACGACGCGATTTTCGCCTCTTTAATATACGATCAAGCGAAACAAAGGTTCGAAAGTATTCATTCCGCGGCTTGGTAAAAGTCAACTGACGAAGAATCGTTGAGATTTGGACAAGACGAAAGTCATATTCAACGAGCATAATAGGTTGGGGAAAAAACTTCTTTGCATTTTATATGAAAACTAAAGACTTTTTTTTCTCAAAGTTTATATTTAACTACAGTATAATATGTGCCATTTTGTTCGATGACTTTTCAGCCATCTTGTAGGTAGTGACATGATCCCGTTGCTGTAGAAATTTTGGGACTTCTGAGCAAAAAAAAAACGCGACAAGTAGTTTTGGCAGTCCTCTATTGAATATAACCTAACACTGCCTAAGGAATTCTGAAGAGAGCAAAACAGGTGGAAATCGAAAGATGCAATGTCAGGGCTATATAGCGGATGTATTAATACCTCCCTGTCAAACTCTCTTAAATTTGCCCAGTGGCTAAAGATGTGTGTCGTCTAGCGTTGTCGTGATGAAAGACCCTTCATCAAAATTTTTGAAATTAGCCGAAGAACGAAGGTTAGCAAGTTGACGTGGCAATGAGCCGATCACATCTGTCGCAGAGCGATTAACCGATGAGGTAGAAAAGTTCTCGAATAGAGGCCAATAATCATAAAACGCAGCGTATGACGTCCTGTGGCCAAGTGGAAAGACCTGAAAGGTTTTCCAGGAAGCGGCTAAATGCGAAAGACAGAGAACCGTGCATGGTGGCGAGCCTTAGGAGAGGCCTACACCCAGCAGAGGAGAGTAAATGATGTACATGATGATTATGATATGTAAATTTTGTACATTACATACAAAATTTACATCTATTTTAAAAGGGTTCTAATATTAATAATTAATCTAATATAAATCTAATATTAATAATTTCGTCAAGGGATACGGTAGACCCGACTGAAACCTTACCTGAATAATAAAACATAAAAAAATAAAGATTTCCAGTCGACAACGTATATCCGCAAAATTCGGGTTGTCAAGTATTTTGTTAAATTCTAATGGTGCTGACAGACAAATCGCAGTCGCCATACTGGCCACTCTAGCGAAACGTCACTCACTGACACCTGTGACATCTTGAGTGGTTAATAAACGTTCCATTTCATTCATACTAGCGCACATACGTCTCGCCTCTCAATACGTCGTCGCACCATTCATTTTAAAAACAAAGTGTCCATTACAAAGAACTGTGACTCATGTGACTATGTAAAACGAAACGTCTTGCCGCAAACATTGAGCGAAATCTATGCCGCTTTGCCTTTAATATTCCTTGAGAACCGATAACTACAGAAATATCTACCTACATGTGTATACACATTATGAGTCACATTACACCCGAGCGAAGCCGGGTTTTCATCTAGTTGTTTTAAAATAGCGTTGCTTGAATCATCTGCCATATCATAAAATCAGTATTAAGGTACTCACTGCTATATAAGCACTGAAATGCATTGCCGTATTAAACGCAGAGTTACCTACAAAAAGTGTGCAGAATATTCAGTTTTATACATACATTCAACGGTTCAGGCGATTTACTTTCGATTTTATATAACTAGCGATCCGCTCCCGACTTAGTGCGGGTCAAATTATATGCAAAAACTTTCCTCGTTTAACACTCTTTCCATAAGCGAAAACTGCAACAAAATCCGTTCAGTACCTTTTGAGATCATCGCGCATACATAAAGACATACCGACAGACTAACGCGGCGTGGGACTTAATGGTTTTCTAAAGTAGTATGAGTATGATATTATTAATATGTATTATATTTTTCTTTACATTTTCAGAGGAGAAAATGTTGGTATTAAATAAGTTCATAAGAAAGTCATATAAGCTGGCAATCTTATACCGATTCGAGTGGAAACCAATACGATTCAATCGGTTTCAATGCAATAAAGCCTTACATATTGAACTCATTGTTGCCTATGAGTCTATGAGTTTTTACTCCTGCCTTGTTTATTTATTTAAATTAAAGTGACTATAGTAAGGCGAGAATGAACTTTATTGAATACATTGTTGTGATATAGATTTTTTTCTCAAAAAAAGCAGGTTAATGCGGCTTTAAAATATTGTTACGTGCGGGGTGAGTTAAAATGCCGTGTAAGGGCGAAAGGAATGATTTATTTTCACAAACCAAGATGATGCCAAAATCACCAAACCTGTCCGATGGAACCGTTAAACTTGCCAAAAGTCGTCAATGATTCCCTTAATGTGTCGCCGGTTCACTGTCGCCGATAATTTCGCAAAAGCTCCGAAGAGTCGCTTTCGTATCGCTGTTTGTGCACCACTCAACTATACTTGACCGGTCCCCTCGATGTATTTCGAATTTACTAGAAATATGAACAAGATCGTAACAAGCCGTTGAAAGTTCGGGAATGCTATTTCTGTTGAAATGTAAACTCTATGTTGTAAACATAAGGACCAATTTCAAAGGATTAGTCGGAAAGGGGAGTGGCTACCGTCGATAGGGTGGAACGCTCCAGGCTTTCGGCCGGCGCGAACGTTTTTTCCAGAACGTTCCAGAGTTTATAACAATTTAGTCACAATGGTAGACAAACTTGCGAGAAATACTCGCAGAAATTTATTATGTGAAATTAATGTTGTTTTTCATCATGATCATGACTATTAATTAATTATTGATAATTCAATAATTAATTATTGAATTATCAATAATTAATTAATGTTGTTTTTTGATATCCGTGAAAAATTATCTAATTGATAGAGAAAATCGAATTAAAATCCGTTGCGTGGATTAGGAGAAATTAGTGAATATACAGACAGCAGACTCGGGCGGCGACCTCAATTTTACTATGTAGGGAGGGCGAGGTTCTTCTCTACAAAAATTGACACCATTTTAACACTTAACGTACTCGCGAAAATAATAAAACATACTTCAGCAATTCCAATCTATCTCTATATATAAAAATGAATCACGGCATCACGGGTGAACGGATAGACCGATTTTAATTCGGTTATGACTAATGGAAAGAGGGATAAACGGGGAATGTTCATATATATAAAAATTGCACCACGGGCGAAGCCGGGGGCCGGCTAGTATTTTATAAAAATCTTTATATTTAGATGGTTGCTGTTTTCATCGTAAGGCACGATCCTCACTATAAAGCCGTTCACAGTTTGTTCTCGATCCGATTTCGGTCTGGTAAAGTCGTATCATGTTCACATTATACAATCTGACTCAATTCAGGATTCAGTCTTGAATTGTCAATAATCAAAGTCGGATGTATTTGGCTCGTAGATAATTAAAATTATTGTAAATCTCATTGAACTTTTCGATTGAAGAATTAGCGACTATAGCTTCGAAAGTCTTTCGAAAGTCCACATTTGTTTTGTCATTTTTATCACTCAGGATTATTTTAACTACAATATAATTCAAATACAATTAAAATTTAATTAAAAGTAAAATATACTTGAAGTATTGTTGCATTTGATGTACTTATCGCTTCAGCGGGTAATAGCTGACTGATTCGAATATTCACACTATCGGTACATGTCGTGACAAGTTCGATCTCACTCAAAGAAAAATTTCTTCGAACCTGATCGTGATTGGACTGGGATTCGAGCGAAACTTGACTGTTACGGATAGTATGAATGCACACATATATTTTTTACTTCATAATATTTTATCAAACCGAGATTGGACCGAGAACGAACTGTGAACGGCTTTATAGTGAGGATCGAGCCTAAAACATTATTGGCTTTTATTCTGTAATTACAAGAGTTTAACCTGCAAAAATGGAATAAATTCTAGAAAATTTGAAATTTTAGAAATTAATTGTACTAGATATGAAACTAGATTTTTTGTTTCCATCCAAACCTTCATATGATATTTCAGAAATGTCATGTTTTTTCATGTATTGCTACGACCAGTAATTAACGCATAATCATGGAATTACGTAGCATAGGATTGGTAAGCGACTCCCGTTGGAAAGTGAGTTCTTATGCGATAAGTCACCAAATGATATTAACGAAATTCGAGGTGAGATGTGACAAATTAAGTGGACTGCTATGTCTATATATAATACTAGCTGACCCAGCAGACGTTGTCCTGCTAGAACCCGAAAATAATTCCGTAAACCGATTGTGGCGCCACCTATCGGGTCCAATTTTATTTTCAAACCATATGTTAAAGTGAAGACCTATTCTCATATCTACCAAATATCCAAAAAATAATCGTAAAAATCGATGTCACTTTGTGAAATAATGTTGCCATGTTCAATGTAATAGTGGGGCGTTCAGTTTTCGTTCAATCACAGGAATTAATGATGATATGAATGAGTACATCGTTAATCTTATCTTACTATACAAAAAAAAAAGAAATTATTTCTATTTTACTTTATCCGAATGTTGTATCGATAAATTAATCTGCAGCAGGCCTACCATGAATGTCATTCGAAGTTTTCTCTCTCTATCGTACTTATGTAAGAAGTTGCAAGTGGGACACAGAGGGTAAACTTCGGATTTCGTTTATGGTAGCAAGGCAGAGCCATCTATTAATAATTCATCGAACTAACCTATAAATAGGCACTACTGTTGTATGATAAACATTTAATTTGCAATAACAAATATTGATGTCAATAATTAAGATAAAAACTATCCTATCTTTAAGTTGGACCAAATATTAGGTACTTACGAAGGCTGATCAAAGTCGGTTCAGTAGTTTCAGAGTTTATCGCGAACATACATCCTGACACGAGATTTTTATATATATAAGATGTGGAGAGTGAAAAGTATAAAATAAAAAATATTAATTTAGGGAAAGAAGATTTTAAAGGGAGCCTTTAAACGCTCTTAGTTAAAGTAAAAAGTGCAAATCGAATAGTTTGAGAACCTCTTTCCAACTTCAAAAGACAATCGTTCTCGATAATAGCATCCGCGAAATAAAAACCTGAACAATAAATAAATATGAATACCAGAGATTAGGATAATCTTTTCAGCCCTTTGTCCCGAGAGTAAATTATCTTTTATAAATAAATCTCTTTTTCAGAGTATAAATGTTAATCCACCTGTAATTACTTTTTCACGGAGATTACTTTTAAAACGAATGCCTAAATTTTAAAGCGAGCAACATTGTGTTTAATTTAAGGGCTGTGGGCTGTCATCCGTTACAACACGCTCTCAAGTGTATTAACTTTTTACGTTGTATTTTAAAACGTGATTATTTGATATTTGAATGTGATATTTTATAATTAGTTGAAAAAGGATAAAACAACAATAGGATTTTTTTACACTTGGTTTCGTATGACATGTATTGTCGCATATCGGTCTCTTTTATAATGAACTAGATCGACACACCCAGGCTTCGTCCGAATGAATAAGTATTGGACGCGCCACTTGGCATACCGTGGAGATATCGCTAGATGGGGCTTATTAAGATTTTTATTTTATAATTTTATATCATTTTTCGTGTGGCGGTATCTTGATTTTTATTAGGAAGAATCCGTGTCAGTTCCTCCCGAGTTTTTTTTTTTTTTTTTTTAATGAGGCAGACAGTTGAGTTGAATTCAGTCAAAAGGTGAAAATTGAATGTTCCGTGTCCCAGTGACTTTCCGCATACATAAGTTAAGATAAACCGCAAATTAAGTGAGTTGCTGCAGTTTTTACACTTCGCAAATATAAGAATTAGCCATCACTTTAATACATACAAACATAACACTGCGCAAAATCTTCGTAGCAGCCGTTGACGAAAAGGTAAGTGGTGTGTTTAATACGCATTCGCATTCTTGCAAACCCGCCTGGAGTCGCCTACCAGCGGCTCCAAGTATTCCACTAATATTAAAAATGCGGAAATTTGTAAGAATGGATGGATGTATGGATATTTGTTATTCTTTCACTTAAACTACTAAACAGATTTGGATGAAATCTGGCACATAGATAGTTTATTATTAAAGTCGCGGGCATCAGCTAGTGCATAATAAATAGTCTACGTCTACGTCTTACGAGTTGCCATGCAAGATTTGAATTATTCGCCCGCAAATCAAGCATTGTGCTTATGTAATCCAGCAAAGCGATTATGTAATACACCAATCCGCGTGTGCAATTGAAGTGTGCCGTGTGGTGAACTTGAATTAAATCTGGATTCGCCTCTGGCGGGCCTGCCGAAGTCTTCTCCGACCAGAAGATCTAGGACCTGGTGATTCACGAGGTAGGTGGCAGCGCCCTGACTTCTTTCCTTTCCCCGCCCCTTTCCTGACTTCTTTCCTTCTCGATACATATTTGGCGTGATCACTGTCAATGTTCATTTAAAATTTATATAATTAAATACCTATATAATATAAGCTTAAAAGGATACATTTAAAAGATATCTTTTGAAGTCACATCACATATCTATCAGTAGGCAAATCTGAACATGCATACGCTACGGGAACATTCACCAAATTGGAGGGAGAACAATTATTCGTTTCATTACGCCATTGGGAGTTCGCGGTAGGGCACACAATTTCGAGTGGTCTATTATAGCGTCGAACGAAAACAGTATACGATAAATACATGCAAAGTGATAATATTATGTATTTCACTGACAGAAATTAGGATCTGATTCGGTGGAAAAGAAATTATAATGCCCCTAACCTGGTCCTGTCAACTTCTATTACTAGGTACTACGAATACTACAAATTTTGGCATTAACAAACTCAATATGATTCTCTACAAAAAGGAACCCTTTCGACTTGGCTCCAACTTTCGTACCTGTGGCCAATAAGGTTGTGCTTAAAGCTCAACTTCTGCACTTCTATCGAGTCCAAAGCTTAAACAGCGGCCAAAAAGCTGAGAATCCTAAATAGGGTGAAGCGATACTTCACATCTGGACAGCTCCTCTCTTTATACAAGCAAGTCCGATCTTACATAGAGTATTGCAGTCGGCTGTGGGATGGCTCAGCCAAATACCAACTTGCCGCACTCGACTCGGTGGTTCGTAGAGCTAGTGGCTCATTGGCAACGGTACACTAATAAGAACTAAGCTGCAAGGCCTTACACTTAAACGCAAAATCGCCTGTCAAGGTGTCTTCTATAAGATATACATACTTCGGAGAGTATGCTCAGGAGCTGTATGAGCTCATACCCCCCTTCGCCTTTCTTCTATCGGACATTCAGACGTACGGCTGGTTACGATTACTATTCTTACATTGTCGAAATCTCTCTTTTTCACACCAAGCGATTTAAGAGATCTTTTATAATTCGCACTGCCAAGGATTGGAACTTCCTACCGGGAGTCGCTAGTCACATCTCTTTAAATTTCGGTTAATTTCTGGGTGAGCTCGCTCCTCCTCGGCCTCATTTTTCTTATACGGCTACATTTAAAAAATTAAAGAAGAAATTATACTTTGAGAAACCCAATCCTTATTTTGTCCTCGCGTATTGTCAATCAAATCAAATCCATTTATTTCCGACACTTTATTTTCATAACACCATTATTAAGCTGCCAGCTTACGACTATAACACAAAAAATATAAATGACTCTCTATAAAAAGAAAAATTCCCATAAAAATCTTATAAGTAATAAAACACTACAAATTATAAATTATGATAATTATAATTAAAACAATTACGAATTGGAATAAAATAAATTTAATATTTATTAAAATTTATTAAAATTGTATTGCAATACTGTTTAGTACCTATATTATGTATCTAGTATTTTCACTGAATACGGAATATAAGTTTATCCTGTATTTTACTATCATATTATTATTATAAGTTAGCACAATTTACCTTAAACTATGCTATGTATACATTAGTTAGGAGTGAAATTTACCAATTAATTTCTACATATACACTTTTTAGTTTTTATTAAGGTGGAGACAAACGCTAAATACTAAAAATATCCATTGTTTAATGAAGATGTTACAAGAAATAGACAACACAATTACTTTGAAAAAAAAAAATGAAGAACCAATTGTATTAATTAGAGTTTTCGTTAAAGTAATAGAAAATCCACAAAAAAAGTTAGAACACAAGAAGAATTTGACTTTCATTGAAAATTCTTTCGAAAACGACTTATTGCTCGCATATGAATCCTGTACCTATTAAAAAGTTAATGTCAGTTTAAAAAATTGTATAATTTTTTTTTGTGTATTGTTCTAATGGTAAAAACAAAAAAACACAATTTCTAGGTCTGTTGAATTGTCTTAGCCGCCAGCGAGTTCTAATGTAAATGTTATGAAGTCCTTAATTGCATTCTGTTTGTGTACTTCATTTAATTAATAAATAAAAATGGTCAGTGGCCTGTGTAACTGCAATGCTTTCCTCATAATTAAACAGTCTGTCAGTGCAACAGTTATTTATTTATTTATTTAATTCAGGTTACATACAGCCATTATATAAAACTAAATTATATATTATAAAAAAGTACAAATAGGCCTAAAGAACCATATTTTCATTAAAGAGATAACTAAACTAAGATAAGAAAAAGAAATTAGAATGGCATGTAGTGATAAATATTTAAAAAAATTAAATAACTATTTTTTTAAAAAGTAATTCGCCAACTTTCTTTTTGAATGATGTTAAATTAATTGAGAATATGTCGATATCATTTAGAACCTTATTATAGTGAGTGATATTTGGAACGATGTAGGAAGGAATTCTTAGCATGATTAGTTCGATAGTAGGGAATGTAAAATGAGTCTCTTGATCTTGTCCCGAGTTTTGGGACTTTTGGGAAGAATCAATGTGATGATTTATTATTTTATATAGGAAGACTGCGTCAAGATAAGCCCGCCTATCCTTTAAGGAATGCAGTTTGTGTCTCATAGCGCTTGTTTTATAATCGGTGAATACATTTCTTGTTTTATAATCTAACGATGTCTGCAATAATGCTCAAAATGCCGTTTAGATTGCTATGCAAACGACGTTATAAGCGCGGTCTTTATAACCGTTCGTCATGTGATTGTTTATGGAAAGGTTTCAGAATAGAGGCCATTTCCGCGTTGTTTCCGTTTCGTTCGGATCGTGCTTGGGCTATATTGATGTTGCCGTGTGAACGCACAACGGTAACCAATATAGATGTAAATTGTCGATAGGAAATGTTAGTAGGACCTTGCGCACTTAACTTAATTGTAGATTCTACTGGCTACGAATTCCATATGTAATGTTTTGTCGTATTATGGGGCGGTCTGTGAAATTCAATAGAAAACCTCAAAAAAGGTACCTATTACGAAGTAAAAAGGTGGATAAAAATAAACGGTGGTTTTTTTAGAGAGATTATTACAACTGCTCTCATGCAAGTAAAGTACGACAACTGCGCCATTTTTTTTTGTATTTAGCAAGAATAATTTTAAAACAATAAAAATTAATTAAAATAAAAAAATTTAAAGGATCGTGTACAAAATTGGTAGATTTTCTTACGAATTTCAAATAGGAAAATTTAATAAACTTTTCTGATTTTTTTTATTTTTATTAAAGATGAGTTTGCTCTTGACTAGCATCTATCCATGTAGGAAGGATGAGGCCGACGATGAGCTCACCCAGAAGATGCATATTCACTCGAACCTTGAAAAGATTTGGGTTATATGAGCTCGGAAATACAGACGCCGGCAAGGAGTTCCAATCCTTAGCAGTGCACATCACAAAAGATGTTTTAAAGCGCTTGGTCCGAATTAGAGGGATTTCGACAAGGTGAGGATGGTAACCAGCCGTACGTCTGCATGTCCGATAGAAGAAAGGGGAAGGCGGTATAATCTCATGCAGCTCCCGAGCAAAGTACATCTTATAGATGTATTAAAAGTTAAGTAAGATTTCTTAAAAAAATAACCCTTCAAAATCCGTTTAAAATTTCCGAGATTAGGCCATACATAATGAAAAGGGATACTGTACTTTGTAGTACGTTGTCATATAATATTTTTTCTAAATTCCTCTTTTATGAATGAAAAATTGTATTAAAGACGATTAAAGATAAAATAAAAAAATATATTCATTTATACTCACAAATATAGTTACATATAAGTTCTTTTACAAAAACAGGTGAAACTATATTTATATCTATCTATACACATAATAAAATCGTAAACGAGCCGTGTCAGTATATTAAATATATATATATATATATATATATATATATATATATATATATATATATATATATATATATATATATATATATAAAAACCATTTGTACACGTTATACTTATGTCACCGAGGTCAAAAAATAGGTTTTAGAATGTTTTTCTGGGCGTTTATGCACGCTAATCTCAGAAACAGTCTAACCGATTTGAATACGGTTTTCACTGATGTATTGTAGCAAGCTTCCCGTAACATTTAGTGCTTATTTTATCCCAATCTGTTTACAAACAAAAAAGTTACCCGCTATATCGGATACTACCCGTACGAAGTTGCGGGCTCAGCTAGTCTATACTTAATATTATAAAGCTGAAGAGTTTGTTTGAACGCGCTAATCTCAGGAACTACAGGTTCGAATTGAAAAATTCCTTTTGTGTTGGATAACACGTTACGATAAATAGTATTATATATGTATAAGCAGTGTCCAGTACCGCGCGCCCCATGCGCACGCCGCCGTACGGGCCGCAGCGAAGGGTGGCCGAGTTCAGCTAGTATAAAATAAAGTTGCTCTCCGCTTCTGTCGGTTTCTCCGCTAACTTGTTCTAAGCTACCCAACTAATTTAGATAAGATTTTTATTAGTGGAAAGAGCTATAAACTAGAAACGTTTTTGTATTTAATTTATAGAAAAAAAAGCGAAGCTGGGGAGCGGTTGCTAGTTTGCCTACAAAAAACGAAACGCTAACTTATTTTCCACATTTGTCCATTGCTAATGAGGCCAAGTTTTAATTGGAATTATGAAGTGTAATATAGTTTTTTTGGTACTTAGTGAATTTGGCAGCAAATCCAACTCTTTTGATCTCATTAAAATACTTTTACTGAGTAGCATTAAATATTGTAATAAATGGCGGCAGGAGTGATGATAATCCCACTATGTTCGAAAAATACTTAATAAAGAAATACTTACACAGATTAATTTTACAAAAAAGGGAAGTTTGCAAGGAGTGAAACTAAGAAATGCAGATAAACTGAGATTGCGAGCACCGAGAACTAACTATGGGAAGAAATGTATACTTTACGGGGGTAGGCGAAATCTGCAAATGTTTTCAAAATGCTAATCAAACAATATCTACTTTCGACTTTAAAATAACCATTATGTTTAATTTATCATCTCTCTAATAAAGCGATGTTCCTTCCAGCAATGTGGTATCAATGTTTTCTTGTTTGTGTATATTTTGTGAATTTTTTTTTAATTTACCCACATTTTGATCATTTAATAGGTTTTGTAGGTATCTGTGAAGTATTCATGTTTTTGTTTTGTATAAATCCCACTATGTATTTTATATTATCAGATTGGTTGTATGCTTGCGATGCGAATTAATGTTTATAAGTACTTAAATTTATAAGTTTCTCATTGTAATTCTTTTTGAGAAATAAATATGATTCTAACCTTATGTTGTCCATTGCTACCGTTTCGTAGGACATAGTAAAATTCGGGTTAACCAAGTATGCTAATTAGCCTGCTAGGATAAAGGATAAGTGATGACAAGTGAATGGGCGTATCCGTACTCTTATCTAATGATAGTATTCCGTAATAGTTATTGCCGCAGACGCACAGCCCAGTCAATGAAAGCGGCACGCAGTGTAACTGGCCACAAATAAATTCAAATACATTATTAATATACTACTATAATTGCTGTATTTGTATTAACGACTGTATATTATACATTTAGTATTAACTAGTACAGTATACTCCATGGGAAATAAATAAAAGGATGTTGGATCCAGCGCAAAGAAAAGAAACGAAAAATTTTGTACAGGAATTCTTTTGAAATCACGAGCTGTTTGTGCGTTGATGCGAATAACCGCATTTGTGGCCACAGTCCCGCAACAGCGGCGGGCGAGTGAAAATTTTTTGATTTTACCTTCAAAAGCGTTACACTATTTTAAATGAAAGGTCTGATCTTTTAGGCCTTATTTTCAATTGGTTGAAAAAATGTGATCAATTGGTCCAAGAATGAGAATAAAATATTCCCTTTCTACACTCGCCTTTGGCTTGGCGTCACTTTAAATTTTCACTGAACTCTAAAAGCAGCATATTATCAAATCGTCATGATTGATAGGTTTGGCTTGATCAAGCCAACTTGACGGTGTATGGAAGTCATTTTGTACGACAGCTATACACTGTCAAGTTGGCTTAATCAAACCAAACGTGAACGGGCCTGTAAACTCCCGTAGATGTGGTTATGGTACGGCTGTGTACCTCCTAGTGGGCAACAACGTTCCGAATAAGAAGCGTCTCTGGTCTAGCCGATTCGGTTGTTAGGCCGAAGAGAGTGGGTAAGGTTCCAAGAACAACTCCGTGGTACAGTTACCAGGTCAATGCGGTGGAGCGAACACGGCCACCCGAATCATTTAATAACAATAATTAACTATGTGCGTCCCTTTCGCTTTTCTATTGTCTTCTCTTTTTGTATACACGTTTATATGGGCTAGCATTCACTGCGTTGGTCCATTTCTATGCGAATACTACACACGAACACTTATTTTTATTGCACGAACTTAAGACTGTATGAACTGTAGGCTGTCCCGAACAAAACGTATCATGACGCCGATTGGATAATAGTTTGTGGATTGCTGACGTTATATGCTCTCTATACGATACAATCACACTGTTTCACTGCGTAAATTTTATAGGGTCTACGATGTAATAAAGTCAGTCGGATAAGCTCCACAGATTGTCGTGAAATCGGGATTAAGACGGTCAGGTGCGATTGTTTTTCCGGGGGTTAGAAGTATTTCATTATAAACTTTTACAGCCACTATTGATTGGAATTGCCAACAGCTATAACAATATTAAGCAAGCAATGATCGGAATTAATCAAATCGAACCGTTTATTTCTCAAAAACGGATAATAAGATCACTTTTTTGAAGTCGATTATATATTTAATACAAGGTTTAAAAAAAATAGCCGAGTTGATAACGGTTCTGAGAAGAAACCCCAAAAGAAACTCAGGATATCATTCTTTTTGTCATTACAATTATTATACGCAAATTACAGTATATATATATTTTTATGTTAAGATCGGCAGACAGGCTGACGGTCCACTTGATAGTAGGTGACTACCGTATGGTTATGGTACGGCTGTGTCCCTCCTAGTGGGCAACGCTCCGGTTAAAAAGCGTCGCTGGTCGCTGGTCAGTTGTGTTAAGCAACGCCACAGGAGCTGAAAGTGCGCTGACGACTACAGTAGGATTAATTATAAGAGATTCGGAGGGGGATAGGGAAATGGGCTCTGGCATCCCTTACTCACTCACCGAAACACAACAGCACACGTGCAGTTATTTCACGGTGGTTTTCTGTAAGAGGGTGGTTACTGCCGCCAGAGTGGGCTGCCCAAATGACTGCGAAACGCTGTGTGCCCTGCCACTATTTTCCAGATCCAGACCAACTTTAAAAAGTTCGTTTCCAAAGTTGACCCCGCCGGGAATCAAACCCGGGAACCCTAGAACAAAGCGTTAAGGCAAGTACCCTAACCACTCATCCAACGGACTCATCAAAACATAGCATGAGCTTAGAATTGTTTAAATCCCGGCTTCTTTATCGCTTAAATAATCAGCGATTTTATAATAATCTCTGATTAGAACCTTTAGAACAGAGTTTGGTTTTGATTACACTTTTAAGTTTATTTATAGGTAAGCCTCTTATTATCGCAGGAAATTTATTATAAAACACTGACCATAATGAAAAGAAAGAATGTTATCAAACAAGTTGAACAAAACATTTATGTATCAGTAGTTGTTCAAGAAAAATTAAGGAATCTTTACTGGGAAGTTATATTCATCAACCCTTATAAATTTTGCACCCTCGGATTTCCACTTTTTTTATCTACTGTGAAGCTCACATCGAGAGTGAACTGCTAAACTTGTCGCTACATACACGCTGAAAGCTACTTCTTACAATCTTCTTCTCTATATATAAAAATGAATCCCCATTTCCCTTGGTCACGGCATCACGCGTGAACGGGTAGACCGATTTTAATTCGGTTTTCACTAATGGAAAGAGGGATAAACGGGGAGTTTTTAAATATATAAAAATTGCACACCGGGCGAAGCCGGGGCGGGTCGCTAGTTTTTTATAAAAAAAATAAAATAAAATAAAAACTACAGCAACGGGATCGTATCATTATCTACAAGAAGACCTCAAATTATCAAAGAAAACATTTCAGAAACAAATCAGAAAATTGATCTATTGTTACCTTATAAATACAGTTTTTTTAAGTCTTGAAATGTATATGAAATGGAAAAATCTTTTTCTCACACTTTATTATGACTACTTAATTTCTTAATCTGGCCTATCTAATCGACATATTTAAATATTAGCTGAGCCCGCAACTTCGTACGGGTAGTATTCGGTATAGCGCGTAACTTTTTTGTTTGTAAACTGGTTGGAATGAAACATACACTAAATGTTAGGCGAAGCTTGCTGCAATGCGTCAGTGAAAACCGTATTCAAATCGGTTAAGTCGTTTCTGAGTTTAGCGTGCACAAACGTACAGACAAACGGACAAAAATTCTAAAAACAATTTTTTTACTTCGGTGACATAAGTACAACAAGTACAAATTATTTTTTTGAAAAAAATATTTAATGTACAGACACGGCTCGTTTACGATTTTATTTTATGTATAGAATATAAACCTTAAATTAAAGGAATAATAAATAACTTTAAATTTTAAATAACGACTAACGACTTGTGTGAAAAAGGTCTTATTTCATTTAAAAAAAAGTACAGTACGCAACTAAATTTATCTAACCTTACTGACTAGGCTCCGTTCTTATGTTAAATACATAGTGGTGTTACAACCGAGGTATTGGCCGTGGCTTACTCGAGGGCTATACGTCCGTACGCGAATAGCCCATAAAAAGGCGTAAAGATGTAAAATGTAACAAATATTTGATTCGCAAGCTTAAGGCAACGCCAGCCCCTAATGATAAAAAATCCACTTAATTGTAACCGTTTTTCTTTTAAATTATATAATAATTATAAATTAAAAAATACTCAAATCATCTGCAGGATATGAAAGGGGATCATCATAATTATTTTTTAAATTATATTAAATTATATATGTATATAAAAAATTTACTAATTGGCGGTCTAATATCGATGTTGTAACCGTGCGAGTTGCTTAATAATCAATATTTTAAATAGCCGATTCTTAAGATAAATTTTAAGATCCATTATCTGAAGGCTCGTCAAAAGAAAAATTTGAATTATACTTTATTTAATTTTTAAATAGATATTTCCGAGATTTTGCAAGTAGCGACTCCCCCTCAGTAGTCCCGTCAATTCAGTACAGGACGAGTTTTGCGGCTGGTATCTTGTATTATGATCTAATCTATTATAATCTATTATGATCTAATAATGATCTATTATTATCTAAGCTTAGTAATGATCTAATGATGATATTATAACTTAATTATAATCCGTTCAATTTTATTATGAAAAGGTTGATGTTACGAAAATAACTCTATACGTCAGTGTCTCTCCCAAATACTGCGGTAGATAGCTTGGCATTTTCGGCCATTACTCTAAAGACACAGTAAAAATAAATGCCGTATATGATCTGCAATAAAATATTTGACTTATTCCACTAAACAAAATATTACATTTTCATATCACAAATAACATTATATAAATATATAATAATATAAATTATAGAGTCGATGTATCTAACAGATGTAACTTTGATAGTAGAATGTAGGTTTTCTCGGCCGGTATCCATATGAGTTGTGGGTTTCCGGGATGATGGCCCAGTCTCGCTCGAGAAGTCGAAAAGTGCAGAAGTGAAGTGCAGTGATGTGATGTACTTTTTCTTCTAACTTGGACTACACCACTGAGGATGTCAACCGCAGTTGTTGACGAAACGTTTGGAAGAATTTCCAACAGACCTGGGCCATCATCCCGGAAACCCACAACTCAGATGTAACTTTCTTCAGAATTAAAAAAAAAAAAAAGTTTTTAATTGATTAATATTCTTGATAATTTGACGTTAAATAACCTAGAAATTACAAACTTATTTTAAAAAACTAAAAATAAAAAGCAAAACACAAAGCAAGCAAATGCTTTATTGTTCATTATCGAATTTTAGTATAATAAATAATTAATGTTATAATAATGTACATAATAATGTCATTTTTTTAGTATAATAAACTAAATTCTTGTAATGCAAGCTAATGGTGGCACAGTAAACCCTACTGAAATTTTGAATTTTTTTTTTTTTAATATTAAGATCGGCAGACAGGCTGACGGTCTACTCGATGGTAGGTGGCTACTATCGCCTATTACACAAACAACGCCAAAGCTGCTGCAAGTGCGCTGCCGACTACAGTAGAATTAAGAATAAGGGATTAGGAGGGGATAGGGTAATGGGCTCTAGCATCCCTTACTCATTCACCGAAACACAACAGCACACGTGCTGTTATTTCACGGTGGTCTTCTGTAAGGGGGTGGTTACTGTCGCCAGACGGTTTTAGGTATGATATCTCTTTTAAGAAAAGAAAACATAATGAGCTTTGAAAAACTTAGGAATTGAAAACTTCGGAATTGAAAGAAAACTTCGAAACTTTTGGTCAGAACACGGAATTTAATCACACAATGCATGCTATTGTTGCCCGAGCTATTCTTCATTTTTATAAAATACTAGTTGGTGGCCGCGATTTAATCTGGGTTAAAAAATTAAGCCAGACATCTTTATCTATGTGACGACAGTGGCGCCCCAATTTTTTTGTATTATTAGATGATCCCTCGAAAACCTAACATATGAAAAGTATTATTTATGTTAAGCCAATCAATAAACTATCCGTGTGTTAAATTTCATTCAAATCTGTTCAGTAGATTCTACAAGAAAGAGTAATAAATATCCTTCCATCCAGCCACCAAGATGACTTCCAAAATCACCAAACTTGTCCGATGAAACCGTTAAACTTGCCAAAAGTCGTCAATGATTCCCTTAATGTGTCGCCGGTTCACTGTCGCAGATAACTTCGCAAAAGCTCCGATGAGTCGCTTGGTGTATTGTTGATCGAAGTCGATTACGTATCACTGGTTGTTGCACCACTCTGCATCTCGCCAGCGTGCTCTCTTATTTATACTAAGATGTATTTCGTATTTTCCAGAAAATGTAAACAAGATCGTAAACAAGCCATTGAAAGTTCGGGAATGTTATTTCTGTTGAAATGTAAAGTATATGTTGTAAACATAAGGACCAATTTCTTTTGACACTAGTCGGGAAGGGGCGTGGCGTTAGGGTGGAACGTCCGAGACTTTCGGCCGGCGGAACGCTTTTTCCAGAACGTTCCATAGTTAATCGTAACAATATGTATAGTCAGTAAGGGTTTGTTATGTAAAAATCTTTAAATTTAATTTTTACTCCTAGGGTTAAGGTATGTTTTACATATTTAATCTCTGCGCCCGAGGCTCCTTGCTGACGCGGGGCCACTAGGCAGTTGCCTACATTGCCTAATGGATACCGGCCTTGCATCCACCACAAAAACCATTCACACAATTTTGGTTACGCTCGAGATTTTATACTGTTCTTATATTTGCACTGTGGTAATCTAGTCTCCCCTGTTCGCATAATTCACTAATCAACTCTAACGTCTTTGTGGAGACTTAGAGCTCCACAGCGTACCTATAAAAACTTATTTTCAATGCTAAATTTATATGTCTAATATAAGGAGGTACTGGCATTATTTTATGAATGTTTTATTCAAACAACGACGAGTCCGTACTCATTAACTTTATGACTTCATTGTTCGATTTAAACCCCCACGCTATTCTGGGTATTTTTTTTAACCTAGCCCTGGCACGGGTGGGGTACCACCACCGTTGTCTGGTTTCCATAGTTGAAGCAGAGTGTTTGATTTTTTTTAAACTATGCAATATTGAATCATTTTATTATTAAAGTGACGCAGCGATAAACGGCTGTGATTGCATACAAAAACGAGAGCGCGCTTGCTTATGTCGTAAGGTCGTATGCGACAAAACGATTTTTATTAAAAAAAACTAATATATTTTAAGAACTCCAACTGTAAAATTAAAGTGCATGTTTATACTAATGTACATAGAAAATTTGGAGGTATAAATTGGTCCCGTTTGCCTGTGAAATGTAAATCTGTGTTTTAAAAGAGCGAAACGAACGGTTTATTTTCACAAACCAAGATGACTTCCAAAATCACTAAATATGTCCTATGAAACCGTCAAACTTGCCAAAAATCGTCAATGATTCCCTTAATGTGTCGCCAGTTCATTGTCGCAGATAACTTCGCAAAACTCCGAAGGGTCGCTTTCGTATCTCTGGTTTTCGCACCACTCCTCATCTTGCTCGCCTGCTCTCTTGTTTATACTTGGCACCAACGCCTCGATGTATTTCAAGTTTTCCAGAAACAAGCCATTAAAATAAGGAAATGCTATTTCTGTTGAAATGTAAACTCTATGTTGTAAGCATAAGAACCAATTTCCTTTGACACTAGTCGGAAAGGGGCGTGGCTACCATCGATAGGGTGGGACGTTCGAGACTTTCGGCCGGCGCGAACGCTTTTTCCAGAACGTACCATAGTTAGTCGTAACAATATTAACCTTGTAAGTACAATTCGTTCAGTCTTACTTTGCCGGACTGAAATTTGCGGACTAGTGAACTAGAAAGCACGTTATATTATGTTTCGATGCTGCGGACAGTCGCTAAGAAAATTGTTACTGTATAAAATATTATAATCTGCTTGTTAGCTGTACATTTACTTGTAGCTACCAAGTTTGTTCTCTGACTGAATAGAAAATATCATTTTATTAAATCGAAGACAGAAAGTACTTCATCAAGTTTTTCGTAATCAACAAAAAAAATAATGGAAAAGTCAATAAGTGGCTAAAAACTAGTATGTATTAATTTATGTGTATCTACATATACCTATCCCCTCCTAATCCATTATCCTTAATCCTACTGTAATCGGGCGGCGCACTTGAAGTACCTGTGGTGTTGCTTGTGTTATAGGCGATATGGTAGCCACCTACCATCAAGTGGACCGTTAGCCTGTGTGCCGATCTTAACATAAAAAAACCTACATACATTTTGCTTGTCCTCATTATTGTAAGTGCACAAATGTCTTTTCTTATTGATCCATTGTTATCTTATAAATTAATAATAATTCCTCTGTGTATAGTACAGTAAGCAGTTGTATTGACTTAAACATGTATAAATCATTTACTTCCCCCATAGGACAGGCAAAGCCTACCACTCGGGGATAGAATAATTATCTTCTTTATGTATTTTTATGTTAAATAATAAGTTAAGATACTATTCAGGCTTATTGTGTAATTGTTTTATTTATAGATATAAATAAAAAAGAAATAAGTATATACTTAAGAAATTTATACTTAATTCATATGTACGTTTAACAGGAATATTGCAAGAAATGTTGGTGTTAAGAAGATAAATGTGCTATGCTCCACAGGTTATGCAGGCGAAGGAATATGTGCATCCCGCCGTGTACTCTCTCGCCTCCATGACCTGAGGAACACAGCTAATGCTACGATCAAGTAGACCGAGTCGCGACCAATGAAGAGAGAAGCTGCGATACATAGAAAATAATTATTGTTTAGTATAAAAGTGATTTCGACTATTGTTGGCGTCATCTATTATACTACAATAGAATTTGGTGTAGCGGTGACAACTATCGGATTCGGATAGAACTGCTTGGTGATACACCTCTGCATAGTATGTTTCAATTTTCAAATGCTTTGGAACCTAAATACAAAACCTTAACGATGAATATCTGTTCAGTAGTTTTTGAGATTTACCCAAATATACATACAGACCTACGCCTCGGATGACTTTGTTTAATATATGTTTATGGGTAAATAAAACATAGTCGTAACCATATGAACGTGCAAGACAATGTATCGCCGTTGTCAAATTAAAATCTGCTATGTGCACTTTTTCGAGATTTCAACATTTTGACCTTAGTGAATAGTTCAATGCCTTATTTATCGTATAAAAAAACTGGTAAAGTAGGTACTTATGAGTAGTATTTTTCGAATTACGACTTCTTAATAAAATATGCTATGTGGAGCAGCATAGAATCTTTTATGTTCAAAATTTACTCTATTTTCAATATACATATAATAAATAAACTATTAAACTTTCATGTTTAAAAGACGTAAGTTTACGTATAACAACCAATATTAGTAACTTAAAAATAAAACCTTTTTTTTCCCAGGAAAACTGCTTTTGTCAATATCTCAAAAGTATACGTTTAGCACATACTAGATTTTGGTTTGACAACGACGATTTGCTTTCCATTTAATATATTAGAGGGCAAATATATAATTTTAAAACTATACATATTATATGTGTTGAGCGAATTGGAAATTTTAGTGGCTGGAATTTAGATTTTTCTCAGCAATGACAAAACATATGAAAGAGATGTTTGGTAATCTATTTCTTCATGTTACTGACTTCATTTTGTCAGTTGGTTTACACGATTGGTAAACTTTTATAAAAGAGAAAAAAATTTCAAGGAAATCTCTTTTAAAACATAGATTTACATTTCACAGGCAAACAGGACCAATTTATACCTCCAAATTTTCTATGTACATTAGTATAAACATACACTTTAACAGTTGGATTTCTTAAAGTTTTTAATAAAAAATCGTTTTGTCGCATACGACATAAGCAAGCGCGCTCTCGTTTTCGTATGCATACAGAGCCGTAATAATTGTTTATCGCTGCGTCCCCTTAAGATATACATATATTAAGTAGCAGTGCTTAATATGATATGATATGGAATACAATACGTTACGTAGCACAAATACAAAATATTTATGGAATGAAATAAGTAGTTGTCGTTGAGATGCTTACAAAGTATGATCTGCCATAGTTTTAACAGCTATTTTTCTCGTAATTATTTCCCAATTATATTTATTATTATTAGTAGTGATTGACATAACAAAAATAATATAATATATTGAAACGAGCAATCACACCGTCTGGCGGCAGTAATCACCCCCTTACAGAAGACCACCGTGAAATAACAGACGAATGCTGTTGTTTTTCGGTGAGTGAGTAAGGGATGCCAGAGCCCATTTCCCTATCCCCTCCTAATCCCTTATCCTTAATCCTACTGTAGTCGGCAGTGCACTTGTAGCAGCTTTGGCGTTGCTTGTGTTATAGGCGACGGTAGCCACATACCATCAAGTGGATCGTCAGCCTGCCGATCTTAACATAAAAAAATAAAAAAAGTCATTATTGTAGATAATTTCATATTTAGGCTTTTGTAAAGTATTTGCTATAATCTATATTTATAAATTTATAATTATACCTGACATAAAATCTCTATTCCATGAGTATAGGTATTATAAAAAGAATTAACCTAATATTCTACATGGGTCCGGAATCCAAATTGTTAATAATCACCCCTATAAAACTAGAAACCAAAATTAAAAAATACATTGGTAGTCACTAGTGTTAAAAACTCCTATGGCACCAGGATGTACTTATTTACATTTAATTAAGAAATTCAATTAATTAAAATAACTTAAAATCCAAATTAATATCTTACTGTATGTAACGGCTTTAAATATTTAATATTACATTAAGAAATAATATATTTATTTATTTAATTTATATCAACCATCGAGGGTCATAATAGGTTAGATTAAATGTGGCCTGATAAGGGTCGCGGATCGACGGTGGATCCAGGCTGCTTTTGATCGGTCTTTTTGGAAAATTAGGTGGGGAGGCAATGTCCAGTAGTGGGTGGACCATTAATTATTCTGTGAATAAATTAAATTCCCTTATGCAAAGAAATCTCTTGTGTTATTTGTTTGCTGAAGTCACGAACTTAGCGTTGAAACAAATGTGGGTACCTCATCTCGAGTGAGAGCTGAGTCAGACATCCCAGATTGGCGATAACGGATTTCGATGACGTATGTTTCCGATGCCAAACTCCCTTGAGACGCGACTATTGAGACTGCTGACAAGTAAAGTGCATTTATCGAACACTTTTAACTAAATTGAATAGTGCGAGGTTGCGAAATGATGCTGTTGTTTTTTTCTTTCGTCTTATATCTTTGTGTCAATGGCATATTTTTTATTTTATTAAATATGTATTTACTTTGTTAGTTTTTGGTGGCTAAAAATAAATTAGGTTCAATTTATCAGTTCAAAACAGTTATATTAATTATAAGTATATTAATAAAATTTCAATTTTTTTTTGTGGTGACAGAGTACACTGTGTTTCGAAGTAATAAAGCTCACCTGGCAGCAGTAACCCCCTCTTAGAAAACGACCATGAAAGTAATGCCAGAACCAAGTTACTTATTCCCTTCTAATCTCTTATCATTTATCCTTCTAAGATTGCCAGCACAGTTGCAACACTTACGGAGTTGCTTGTGTCAATAGGCGTCGGTATAGCCACCTATCATCAAGTGGACCTTCCTATCGATTTTCACATAAGAAATTGCAGGCTTAATATTATAAATAGGAAAATAACTCTCCCTGTTATGTTTAGTACATACATTAAAAATATAAACCCTATCCACAATTATGCCCCTATGGCAACTCACCTGATTTCACTTGTTTGGTTTGCCTTTTGTGTCCGTTTAATCTTGGTCTTCGTTGGTGGCAGCCAAATATCATCACCGAATTGTTCCGTCTTTTCCTTCACCACACTTGGTGCCGAACTTTACAAGTCTTTTATAAACATTTTTGAACGTTACACCAATTGTTTCTATTTAAAATACACAACAGACACAGACAGAGAGTTGCCACATCCCACAGTAAATTAATTGATAAATTAGATGCATAGAGTAAATTTTGCAACAACAATGACACACAGTATATATTAAAAACTCCCTGTTACCTTTTTCATACATGCACGTTGTTAAGGTTACAGAAAATGATACAGGGTATCTTTAATCTAGAAAAAAGTACTATACATAGCAACGGGACCATCTAAAAATAACAGCAATAAGGATGTCAGACGAAGTCGCGGGAATCAGCCAGTTTATTATATATTTCATTAATTTTGCACAAAATTTTATCTATCCAGATTTTTTTATATTATTGAAATTTTTAATCTATTTATGAGCTCCGCTTGCAAAATTGCAAAAGTAGGTCTACGTTGGAGCTGACTGCAGCTCATTTTACTCTTCGGTGGTCTTTGAAGTAGGCAGCAGTCCAGCAGTGGGCGTCTGTCTGCTGTTAATAATAATAAAAAAAATGTTTTCGTAGAAAGTATTCACCTTTACTACAGATAAATTATCTACAGCATACATTAATAAAAATGATTACGTATTGAATGAATGGTATTTTCGTGACTGATGAAAAAGTAAAACTGAATTTAACCATATTTTATCAAAGGGATTTTCTATTGCTTCGCGTTAGTAGTAACTGTAGTATACAGATACTGTACATGAGAGTGTATATTCATATTATATCACACACATAAGTCTGTCGTCTCGGCTAAGCACTGCGCGGGCGCCAGTGGCGCGGTAGTGGGCGTCGTCGGGTCAGGAGTCAGGCTCTGGCGGACGCGGAGTGAAGACGTAGTGCAAAGCGAAAGAGCCGATATCCATATTGTGCTGTGTGGTGTATAAGAATACACTATAGTAACCCAAAGAATTGTACATCCATAAAATAAAATATTTTATTATGTTGATGGAAATTAAGGAAAACTGATTTTTACAACTCTTCCTAAATTCCAAATATTTTTCTAGATTTTCTCTTAGAGTTAATGTATTTTACTTTGTAAAACAAACGTAACTCAATATTTTTTGGGTGGTCATATTAGTGAAATACTGATCGTTGGCTTTTGTAATTGGCCTGCTATAATAAACAAAGCATCTCTGAGAATACAAAACTATGTTTAGGAACGATTGGGCCCATGCGTAGCCCCGTCGTTACTTAAGTATCAATTTCTACAATAAATTGTTAAGTTTTCGTATAAATGATTTATGATATGGACCAGTCTATTGTCTTCTAGCGTTTTTCATAATGTAGGTACAGTATGATTTAAATCGTACATTTTCAGTGTTCACATATTAAAACGCTGCTTTTATCCGATGGTTCAAATTAGAAGTTGCAGTCAGTGAATAAACACAAATTATTTCTTTTGTCCAATTGAAAATATATCCAAATTTCTTAAACTGATGGGCTCTTAGGTGTCTAGCTCTTATCTTTTTATTCGCGAATAAAAAGATAAAGAAAAATTCAGTTTATAAAGTTCGTGAAAGGCTATTTGCCAATATGATATCTTTAAGATTGAAACAGCCATTTCAGAGGGCTGAAACATGTGGTACATACATTTTATTTATTTACATGCTCGTTTATGAGTTTAGTACTTGTATTTCACATTTTGTATTTCAAATTTTTTTTTTCTAACTTTATTGCCGGGATGCTACTTCGACTTTTATTGGCGTAGGCTGTGCCTCCTTTAATTGCGGCGGCATCTGCCATGTTATTTTTTTCCTGTTCCTTGTTGTGTGTTTTTTTCGGTGCCCGCCTCGTTGGAGGCCATGTAATAATAAATAAATAAATAAATAAATAAATAAATAAACATATTATACATAATTATGGTAAATAAAAAGTATTTTTTCACCTCTCCAGCACGAAAATTTCAATTCAAATTTCGAACACGCGATTTAACTCCCTGGAATAACATTATTAGGATTTTATTAGTGTGTCCAGCCATAGCCGACTAGAGTCGGCCGGCCATAGCCGACTAGATTCGGCCGACCATAGCCAACTAGAGTTGGCCCAGCTGTGAAGATAGTTTTACAGCTGTGAAGATACCAGTGGTGATGGCCTAACTCGCTGTTGAGATGAAAAGTTGTATGTTTAACACGAGAGCAAATTTTTTTATGTCTCGTGCCTTTAAATCACTCACTTCGCTCAGTAGTCTATATTAGAATCACTCGCTACGCTCGTGATTCAATTCTATAGACTACTTCGCTAGTTCGTGATTTAAAGTCGGCACTCGCAGGAAAAAACAATTTTGCTCTCTATAGTTGAACAAATAACTATTATTGCCTTCACATTATAAGTTTACCAAAATATACGTATTTATTAAATTGATGAATATTTATTAGCACAGTAGACCACATACACACGATGAGACAGATTATACAGAAAAATCACGAGTAAAATCAGCCTCTATGCGTAGCCTTTGTGGACTACGAGAAAGCCTTTGACTCAGTCGACACCTGGGCCTTTCTGGAAGTCGACAGTCGTTATATGGAGGTTTTGAGCATTTGTATAAAGTCTGGACGATAACCGTGCAAGTACAGGGCCAGCAGACGAAACCGATCCAATTGGGAACAGGTGTTCCACAGAGTGATGTGATATCCCCGAAACTGTTTATCAACGCGTTGGACCTCCGTTTTGCTGACGATATAGTAATTCCACATCGCTTAGTCATCGCTTGAAGAACTGAGAGGGATGTTGGGTAGCCTACATCCTCTCAGTTCTTCAAGACTCCGGATGAATTTTGATAAGACGAAAATCATGGTCAATTCTTTCACAAGATTAAAGTCGCTCAGGGAGTCATGCAGCGGCTCGGAGTTTCTTTGATGGATAGGATCAGAAATTCTGAAATTCTCAGCAGACCCAAGGCTGTCGACATAGCCAAGAGAATTAGCAAGTTAAAGTGGCAATGGGCTTTTCACATCTGTCGCAGAGCTAGAGCTTAACCTAGGGGTAGAAGAGTTCTCAAATGTAGGCCACGAATTGGAAAGCGTAGCGTGGGACGTCCTGCGGCCAGGTAGATTGAAGAATTGAAAGGCTTCGCAGAAAGCGGTTGGATGCGAAAGATAGAGGACCATGCATGGTAGCGAAGGATAGAGGACCATGCATGGTAGCCTTGGGACAGACACAGGCGATGATGATGATGATAATATTTATTAATTCTAATATTCGATTTTTGTAATTGTCGTTTTAAATAACCTAAAACTCGGTTGAGAATTTGTTACAACAGTGAAGTGTAAACAATTCATAAAACGCTCATCGTTTATGCTTTGCACCAAACCCCTCCAGCCGGTACCATTTTCACATTCCGCCGTTAACATTACTTTATTGTTTTTTTTTCTCATATTCACAATCGTAGTGCGACTACCTACTACGATTTTATTCACAATCTGGCATATTTTGTCGTTGCATTACTAGATATGAATTTCCACGTCGTTTGAATTCAAGGCTATTCAAGGCATGTCGTTTGAAGGCCTAAATTTACCCTATTCGATTATACTTACCGCAAAAATGAACACCCGATTATCTTCTGTTTTAATAAACAAAATTCTTAATTTACCTACCCACATAATTGAAGTCAAGATACGCATACAAACGTGGTAATTAAGTTTATCTACAAATGCGAATGTTACGATGAACTTAAGAGAAATTAAAATAAACTAAGTAAAAATAACTCTTTATTTAGTAATTCGGTTTTCATTACCAAATAAAACCAACGAATTAATGAATTAAACTAGCGCTTGCTACCGGCTTCGCAAAGAGTTGATGTTTTTAAAAAAATATCTTAGCGGTTAAAATAAAACTATGTTCCTGCCCATCTATTGCCTTTACCATGAGTTTACAATGACCGCACTCACTAGCGAAAGCGTAAGACATATTTTATACTTATGAAAAACTGTCAAGTGTCAATGTCAAATTGACAATTTTCCATATAAATGTTTTACGCTCTCGCTAGCGAGTGCGGTCATTATAACTCATGGTACTGCACTTTGTAGTTTTCGCTGTGCGTTAATAGTCAGTCAGTACAAACGATTTTATAAGTATAGAGACTTCTTCAGGAGGAAGGACCTCTTCAGGAGTTTGACTATAGAAGCAAAAATGACTAATAAGTAACTGAGTGTCTGAAAACAAGTTCACGCACTATTGTGATTGTACTAATCAGACTTAACATGTTTTCATAAATATGTATCCCAGATTATCTTTGTGTAATATCATTTAGTGAATCGTTTAGGATGCGTGTTTTACGTTTTACGGGTTGGCAACGAGTCCCAAATTACGTAGGCTTTGTGGTTTCAATTACAATAAATAAAAATGGGATAAATTTTTTTCGGCTGCTTTTTTGAGATTAACGGTTTAATTTGATCATTTTCCTTCACCTAAACGTTAGGAGTACCCAAATAACATTAATTATAATGTTACGAGTACCTTTCTCAATTTACATTTTTTTTTAAAGATTTCTTTGTAATTTAATTTATGACGTTTTAATGAGGGAACTTTCTCTACAAGTATTCGTAGTTATTGTTATTGTTTTTAAAGTTGATAAAAAAAACAACAAATTTCGGCATCAAAGTAACAAACCGGGTACCTATGGAAGGTTTTCCTCGTCGTTAAAAAAATGCTATATCGTTGACTCATTACTTTTCGTTTGCCTTCATCCACGACGTGAGATAAAAAGGAAAGTCGATATTTTTTGGAGGATTTTTGTCGTAAAACACCCTTTTCTTGTGTTAGTAAAGAACTCAAATAAAGTGTTAGTATCTGTGTTAGTGTTAGTGTTATCAAATAGTATATAATTGAGGAGTGGTTGAGTTGGATGAGTGGTTAGGGTGCTTGCCTTAACGCTCTGTTCTAGGGTTCCCGGGTTCGATTCCCGGCAGGGTCAACTTTGAAAAATCAACTTTTCAAATTTGGCTCTGGTCTGGATTTGGAAAGTAGTGGCAGGGCACTCTGCATTTTCGCAGTCATTTGGGCAGCCCGTCTGGCGGCAGTAACCACTCCCTTAGAAGACCACCGTGAAATAACAGCACGTGTGCTGTTGTTTTTCGGTGAGTGAGTAAAGGATGCCAGAGCCCATTTCCCTATCCAATCCTAATCCCTTATCCTTAATCCTACAGCAGCTGGCAGCGCACTTGCAGCAGCTTTGGCGTTGCTTGTGTTATAGGCGGCGGTAGCCACCTACCATCAAGTGGACCGTTAGCCTGTCTGCCGACCTTAACATAAAAAAGGTACATAATTATATATTGCTACGTACAGCGTTAAAACGAGTTTTGACAACTTTCTAGCGCTGCCGTCGCAGGGATGTTGTGGCATGACATCCGCGACCTGCCTGACATTACTTCCGCGACCAAATGCAGTGTTCCCTGCCTGTCTATTACCTTTCACGCTTTAACTACTCAACCGATTACCATTAAATTTACTTAGGTACACGTTGTCAAGAGTACAGAATAGGTTACTCTTCATCCGGAAGTATTGTTCTCGAGGGAAAACTTTGCAGATTATAGCCAAAAGATACTTTAGTCGCAGAGCTGATATAATTTTGAATAAGTATTTGAGCCACGAAACGCCTTCTATTTATACATCCATTCATCCAGAAAAAAGTACTATTAACGAGGCACAATGCCTTATAAAAATAAATGAGCAAACAATCATTGCATTAATGTTTCAAAGCTTTTAACAATGAAGGCATTCAAGAGAGCAGTTAAAACATTTAGCAATGAGACTGTGGCTGCGCCAGTTATATATAAATTTGTTTATTTTTTATTTTTTATTTAACTTCTTTTTTTAAAAAAAGAAACACTCACTAACTGAACGCATTTCATATATTTACTCATTCTGGCAACATTGTTCCTCCCTTCCTTCTCTTCCCCGCTACCTCAACAAAAATAAAGTGAACGCAAATTATGCATAAACGATTTTTTACATCAACAATTAAGAAAACCAAATAATTAGAAGTTTTGCAACCTTAGTTATCGTGTGTAGTTATCGTGTATGAATCGGGGTAAACACAAATGGCTGTCCAAGGTACTCAGAGCTCTAGAAGACTCAGTACTAAGGGATCCCATCCTAGGCATGCCTGCTGAAACAATGGTACCACAGTACATAGAAGCAAAGTATTACAACTCTCAAGAGAAAACTGGTCAAATAACGGGGTCTCTTGGGAGGAAGGTAGCCTTTCTTGGTATACTGATGGGTCCAAATCAGGACCTGACGTAGGCTGTGGAGTGTATGGCGGTGACCAGGATTACAGGACCAGTATAAACTTGGGACTATACGCCAGCATCTTCCAAGCAGAGGTCTACGCCATCTTAGAATGCGCGGAAATCAACCTGCAAAGAAGCTACGTCAACCGTGTAATTTACATTCATTCAGATAGTCAGGCTGCACTTCAAGCACTGGACTCAGACTCTACAGTCTCAAAGCTGGTGCGAAACTGTGTAGACTACTTAAATACCTTAGGGCGCAAGAACAAAGTGGTCCTAAGATGGGTACCTGGCCATATGGGGATCGAAGGCAATGAACTTGCCGACGAATTGGCTCGTGTAGGCGCAAAAGGTAGGCTAATAGGTCCTGAACCTATGTGCGGACTACCAAATAGCCTAGCTCGCTGGAACATATGGAACCAGTTGAACCATTCTAAAGCGCACATTAAAGCATATAGTCGAAACATGACAAATCAGGCTATGTCGCTTAGTAGGAGCAATTTGTGTATGCTAATGGCACTAATGGGGCACTGCCGCCTCAATAGGCACCTAAAAGTAATGGGGCTCACTAGTAAGGGAGAGTATCGCTTCTGCCATGAGGCAGAAGAAACACCAATGCATATCCTGTGCGAGTGTGGCCCCCTGATACACAAGCGCAGTCACATCCTAGGAAGCCACACAATGGCTTGTGAAGTTGTGAAGAATGCCTCTATCAAAAAAGTACTACAGTTTCTTAACGTGGTAGGTATAGGTAGAGAGCTTTAGTTCACGTGGCGATCACAATATTCCAGCAATGGTCGAAGTGATACTGGTACTCTAGCAGACAGAAATAGCCACTAAGACAAGAATAAGAAGACAACAATAAAGAATATCGTGTGTGGTGTATGTGAACATTCAAACTGTTTTTACAAGTGTTTACAATATTGTCGGATACCAACTTCAGAGAAAAAAAAATGCAAAGCTGGAGATAGGCTGCCTCTGCCTGTACGAGGTAGGTCCTGCCCCTCCAGACTGTGTAATATTTTATCAAGTTTTTAAACAGTGGCATTACTTTTTAAGTAGGTATTCCCACTGGTAACGATTAATGGGAAAAAATCCTTTTTTCCATACTTGTAGGGATATTTTAGTAGGGATAGGTGAAACGGGCAGAAAAAGGGATGCCAACGTAATTATATACGGACAAAGGCTATTTACTCATAATTATGTATGTGTATAGTTATATACCAGAGAAGTGGCAGATTAATGCAATTAACAAAGAGATTATATTCAATACGATCCTTGCCGGTTTTAACTTAAAATTTCTGAATATTAATTTAGTCATTTTATTATTTTGTACTGTAACATAACCGAGATGCGGTTGTTTAAAAAGACGTAGGTATGTATAATACGCCTCAGTCTTTGTCGGATTATTTTAAAATATATTTGTTACTATATTTTTATTCTACCTTCATCTGAATAGTAATTAATCGCGAACATACCATTCACCTGTACCACATTAGGTACGTGACAGCGACGATATTAGAAACTGCCTTTGAACTGCACCTGAGAAGCTTCGTCGATCTAACGTCAAAGCTTATATTAAACATCAGGAGAACTATCTTAAGAAAAAGTGTGTGTCAGCTCCGACGCATGACTGAGTTTACTCCTTTAAACGTATAAAATGTCACGTAAAGAGTTATGTTCGGTATAAACAAATGTCACTACGTTTTAGAAGTTCAAATAGTTCATATTTCCGACGACAGATGTCGCTGTGCAGGCAGTATACGAGGGTTGTTCAAAAAAATTTTAGTGAAATGAATAATAGTTAGAATATCAAAAAAGTTTATTTACAGTTTTTTCAAAATATCCCCTCCAACCCCTATGCACTTATGCATTCGAGTAAACCAGTCCTCAAAACATTTAAAAAAGGCATCTTGGTGGAGGTCGAAAAATAACCGACGAGATTCTTTGACGGCGTCGTTTGCTGTGTTAAATTTTCATCTATTCTGTACGAATTAATCCAACCGGAACCGTTCCACTTGCGGACCACTAGGCGTGGGCAGGGGTTTCATCCCTTCGTGGTCGATGTACCTCGATCACGCACGAAGCGTTTCAGTTCCACCTTCCTTGTTCGGACTGCTAAGGAGTGGAACTCTTGCCTGCGTCTGTGTTCCCACAGAACTACAACCTCAGGGTCTTCAAAATCTGGGTGAATGGGCATTTACTGGGTAAGCGTTGTCCACCTTCGGCCGCATCTGCACCTCACATCAGGTGAGGTAGTGGTCAAGCGCTACCTTGATTTAATTTAAAAAAAAAAAAATTACTGTGGGAAATTAAAAAGAATTGGTACGAAGCTAAATCTGGACTGTACAGAGGATGGCGTAACATTTCTACCCCCGAATTTGACAAATAGTCGATGGTTCTAGCAGCTGTGTGAACGGGCGCGTTATCATGGTGAAAAAGAATGCCACGGACGCCGCACCTTGGGCGATCCCTACTCAACTCTCAAGCCTGAGGTAGACAAACTTTGGAATACCATTCATTAGTAACTGTTCTATGGTCTTCTAGCGGGATTACTGCTACTGGTCTACTAAGTCGAAAAAAAAAAAATTATTAACGCTCCCACCGCGAACAAGTTTTGTGGGCAACTGGTCCTCTTTAAACACCTATTGCGTAGATCCAAGATCCCATGCTTTGTAAGAGGATTAGTACGAAAAGCTTCCCGCGAGACGTCCATTGTTGCAAACAAAGAAGAACGACAGATAACTTTTAAAAATATTTAAAAAAAATACCATTTATAGCCAGCCAATGATTTTCACCAAGGAGGTTTGTATTAAAAGGAGGTTTGCATTTAAAATAGTTTCAGGAAAAAAGAAGTAATATTTACTCTGTGGCTAACAATTTTGGGAACAGCCCTCGTAACGCGCTATCGTTTCGTTCATAACTCGGACTACACATTTCATACAACCATACAAGATTTCGACGTTGGCTTTTATAAGCCTAGAGAATAGAATTAGGGAACATAAATACATGCGTCAGTTGTCGCACAAATGTCAAAGTGACACATAAAGTAACGAATTTCAGTTAACGCTTGTATTAATTTTACTCCTCATAAAATTTCCTTATATGACTTTATATGGAAAAAGATTTTTAAGGCGTAAACTCCAATAAACTCCATAACAGTAGAATTCGCGATTGTTATGAGAATTATACCTATATCTATACAAATCTTTATATTATTATAAAGAGAAAAAAGATTTGTATGTATGTATTTTTGTATGTTTGTAATGAATAAACTCAAAAACTACTAGACAGATTATAAAAATTCATTTTAAATTCCACCTACCATCAAGTGGACCGTCAGCCTGTCTGCCGACCTTAACATTAAAAAAATTTCAGGTTTCCGAGTTTTTCGAATACAAAGAACCATTTTTATAACACAAAAGATGAGCTGACAAATAATAGATGATGTCACTGTCTATGTGTCTTAATATGCTCTACAGACTAATACATCTTTGGCTCTGCTCTGAATATAAGAAAGACTTAAAGAAAGAGAGAAATAGAGAGACATCGGAACAAATAACTGAAACCTCCATTTGAAAACTTTTACAAACATTTGACACTAACCCTTTCATTGCTTACCTACCTATTGTTCAACTCCGTTGAACCAATTGATTGCAGTCCCGTTCATCGCTATCAGTGAACAGTACTGATATTGTTCCCTTTATGTACCGAAGAGTATGCGTTTATATGCAAGCGTTGTTTGCGTCAAAATTGCTCGTTCGTTCAATTGAAATATCCGTCAGAGTAGTTATAAAAAATAGTCTGTTTTCGTAAGAAACATCCACTAGTCAACGTGCTGCGAACATCCTTTGGTTGGTTCGTCCGAGATGTCATCACAGTTTTCTTAATATTTCCTTCTAGTCTAAGATCCCACCGAAAAGTTCTGCACATATCTGTTATTTGATCGACATGTGAACAAGACAAATATACATATTAATACATAAAAACGATTATCTTGAGCGGGGATCGAACTCACGACTTCTGGAACAGCAGGAAGACCTACTACCGCTGACTCAATCCAGTCGTCATCTATACATAATATAATAAAATCGTAAACGAGCCGTGTCTGTACATTAAATATTATTTAAAAAAAAAAACAATTTGTACACGTTTTATTTGTTACAGAGGCCAAAAAATAGTTTTTAGAATTTTTTGTCTATTTGTCTATGCCTTTGTGCACGCTAATCTCAGAAACGGCTTGTAGCAAGCTTCCCTTTAGTGTTAGTTTCATTCCAATCGGTTTATATAATAGGTTGGGTAAAAAGTTTCTTCACTTTTTATATGAAAACACAAGATCATTTATATTTAATTACAGTATAAATGTGCCATTTTGTTCGATGACTTTTTGCCATCTAGTAGATCATTGCCGACTATACCATTTTAAACATGAACATTGTAAAGTACTGAATAACTGTTAATTAAGAACATAGCATAGCACTGGGAACTGGTGTTTAATTACGATGTTTAGTATGCGGTTCCCCTTTCAAATTCATTTAGTTATCTACTTCAGCCTTAATAGGTTAGTTTGCTGTGTATTGTCACTAAACAGTTTACTTTGATACTAAGTCAAAACTTAGCGAATAATCCAAATCAAAGTTGTGAGTTAAGTAATAACTTTAGCATCTCATTGGTATGCGTCGACACGATTTCCCCTGGTAAGTCTAACGCGTTTAAAACAAGGTATTGACATCGAATCTGGAGTTGTTGAGGGATCATTTGGCGATTTAACTTTTAACTCTTTAGTACAATTATATCCTTTTTAATTTGAACAAAATTTGTGATAGCGCTTTTGTAATTATGAGGTAATGAACTGAAGGCAATGAATAAACGGATTCGTCTTTTTGACGCCCTTTTAACGTTGAATTATTAGAATTGTAGATCCATTGTACATGCTACAGTAGTAAAAACCACTTAGTTTATGAATACATCAGCCTCTTTTTGCGTGTGCTACTATACCTAGTGAGAGCTTTAATGAGTTGTTTAAATTAAAGCCTACCCCAAATTTTCATCACATATGCGGAATTCTTCCGCATTACTTGTGATGGGTGATTCATTTGGAGGTACTTCTTGTCTATGGATTTTTTGACAGAAGCGTGAGTTGTGATAACCTTTTATGGTATTTTTGTTCAATATAGTATTAGTAAAAACATTATCATTAGAACTTTAGAGGAATATTCCTTTTGAGTTGTTTCAGCAAGGCTTCAATATGGGTTACTTTAGTACTTAAGTAAGTAAACGAATCCTGCAGGGTTGTTTGTGTCCTTACGGTAGCCACCTAGCACCAAGTGTTCTATCAGCTTGCTTGTCACTCTTTAAAATAAAACAACGTTCCCCGCCGCATTTACGATTACAGGCGTTAAAAGATATTTTGTAAAACATTGTGATTTCTTTATTATTTAGTTCCAATAATTCAAGATGTAAATTTGACAATTTGTTTAAAGAATTAAGACTATTTTTTATGTTAAGGCTGACGGTCCACGTCGCCTATAAACCAAGCAACGCCATAGTTGATAAAAGTGCACTTCCGACCATAGTAGGATTGAGGATAAGGGATAGTAGGATTAAGAATAAAGAATAGAGAAATGGTCTCTGGCACTGAAACTTGGACGAAACTTTGCACCCAAGTATACTTGAACGCTTATTAATTAACATAATTAAAATATATGTCGTCGATTGCTGAAGCGACGCCACAAGTGATCGGTTCCAGTTTGTATACAACGCCATCTAACCACTTTTCCGGGTTAATTGTTCACATTTATATTGTAATTTTAATTATTATCGCATTAAGATCGTGTACTATAAGTACCGAGTCTTATTTCGGTGTTTACGGTTATTCCTGAGCCCAATGAAGCCTGTATGTTCCCAATGAAGCCTGTATTTTCCCACTTCTGAAGCCTGCCGACATCAGAAGTGGGAAAATTTTCAGAAGTGCCATTTCTTTTCAAGAGCAACGGTATATATTTAACTTATTTTTCGGAAAAAAAATTCGTCAGTAAAATATTTTCCTTATAAAATATAGTTGAATTATAGTTTATAAAAATACTTTTTATGTGAAATAATTTCATGTATTATATGTATAAGTTTCCCGTACATTATCCAAGTCACAATGCCTTCAAGCGGAAAATGGTTAGAGGGAAGGTCTATTCTATACAGAGTATTGTCATGGAAATTGGATAGCGACGAGTCGACTGTGGAGTGATTGCGTCATGGTCACCTTTGATTACATGCGGAATGGATGCCGACATTTAAGTTTGATCTAAACCGAGCTATATTTGCCTTTGAATACGGTTCATTTCAGTAATGGAGGGTAGAGTATGTCTACTGCGGTTTCCATTTTAATCTAGGCAACCCGTCTACAGACAGTTACCACGTCTTTATTTATTTATTTATTTTCTAAAGGTACACCAACAGCATAAACAAAAGAAGTTTATAATAGGAATAGGTAACACAAGGCAATTTTAAGGCATACACAAATAAACTACAAACTAGAAATTGAGACGATCGATAATACACGCACAGCAACACGCAAATTCTATACAAAAAAAAGGACACGAAAATGAAAATTAAACAATGAACAACAGAAATCAAGAACAAAGAATAATAAACTAATTTATCCATATTTAAATAACAAAAATAAAATTAAATACTAATAAAAAGAAAAACCGCTCAGCAGAACAGTATAGCTGTCAATTTACGTTTAGCTTCAGCCGATTTACTGTTAAATATATCAATATCAGTATCAGAATCAATACCCAGCCTGCTGAAACACATGTTTAGATTCCTGCTAGCCCGCCAAAGAAAGCTATTCTGTCTATAATTAGAAGAAGCAAATGGAATTGAAATTGGGTTAAATGACCTAACAGATCTAGTTGGTACATTGAAATTTATCAACGAGAGTCAGAAATTTATACAGTCCATTGCGTTATTATTTTCTTTGTTATCCACTTGATGGCAAGTGACTACGGTCGCCTATTTAAAGTTAAGAAATTAAAAGGAAAATGGGCTCTGACATTCCCCACTCCCCCCGAAGTAAGTACGACAGTACACGTGCTGTTTTTGAACTGTTTTCGTCCGTATAATTGCCGCCAGACGAGTTACCCAGCTTAAAACGGCGGAATACATTACGCCCTGCAACTACTGCATAATACTTACTAATATTCAACAGCTAATATCTCGATCCCTGTTGTCCCGATCCCTTTATCCTGTCAGGGCTAGATCAAGTGTCTGCATCTCATTACTATATGAAAAGTTTTGTCTATACGTTTGTGTACGCTAATCTCTGAAACGGCTTAACCGATTTCAATGCGGTTTTCACAGATATATTGTAGCAAGCTTCCCGTAACATTTAGTGTTTGTTTCATTCCAATTGGTTTAGAAACAAAAAAAGTTACGCGCCATACTAAATACTAATCGCGCACGAAGTTGCGGGCTCGGGCTAGTTTAAAATAATTTACATCACATATTATTAGTCTGATAAGTTTTTAAAAGTAGGTATATCGAATGAATATCATTTAACTTTAAAAGTACGAGTAAAAGTACCTGCCGTACATCGCTCGTAACATGAAATCAGAGATGCAAAATCCCTTTCATAAGCCAGTTAACAATTCCCAAAAAGCTTTTATACCTCAACAAAGATTAGTGTAATACTCAGAATAAAAAACAGATGTTTAAAATTCATTAGACGAGACCATTCTCCCTTTGTTTAGTATTCCACGAAGGTCTAGGGGACAATTAAATTATACTAATCCTCTAGAAAAACGGAGGATGTACGCTAAATTGGGTTGCGCCAACGTTCGTAATATTACAGTCATTATTTGAATAGAACTAAACAGAGTCTATCTATATATATGTATCTATACATTATTATAAAATATAGTCGCTGTTCGCTTTGTTTCTCTGTTAATTTCTTCGAAACCACTCAATGGATTTTTGTATTATTTTCAGTAAAGAAAGGAGCGATAAAGATTATCACTCAATAATTTGCGTAATTTATATATATAACAACTAGGTATATATATAACTAGCTGAGGCCGCAACTTCGTACGCGTGGCATTCGGAATAGGGCATAACTTTTTTGTTTGTAAACCGATTGGAATGAAACAAACACTAAATGTTGCCAGAAGCTTGCTGTAATCAGTTACGCATTAAAATCGGTTAAGCCGTTCGTGACATTAGCGCACACAAACGTACAGACAAACAGACAAAAATTCTAAAAACGATATTTTTAACCTAATAACTATATTACTTATGTTAATATGTACAAGGTGTAAAATTTGATTTTTTTGAAAAAAAATTTATTGTTCAGAGACGGGCTCGTTTACGATTTCATTATATGTATAGATTTGCGGCAAAATGCATACATACGAAGCCGGGAGAGGATATATAACTAGTTTTAAATAGCTGAGCTATTTAAAACGCCGTCATGATATTGTAAATTGACTACCCGGAAGCCTTCTTATAACTATTTTTTAATATTTGTTGGTTAATCAGAATGCCTTAACTGACAATAAAATTTTTGATTAACTACGTTCACTAACGATTCACAAACGATTGACAGAAGCAAAAATTTTAAAATTTGATTTTTTTGAATTTTTGTTGGCTAAACCGTAGGGTACAAATTTGCACCTATGGATTAAAGTGCAAATTTGTACAACACATTTTTTCCCAGAGATAACCGAACAAATTAAAAATTGAAAGGATATTGTTATAGTTTTAAATAATAGGAAGGTTCTCATTTATAATACTTTATTTAAGTCTTATGTTAGATTATACAGTAGCCACCATCTTGTTCGTACATAGTCATTGACATAGAGTGTCTTATATACGAACCACAGTCTACTTAAAACTTATTACATATACTTATAACAGATATTTTGTAAAATATGAAAAAAGAAATAAAAGTAGCCGATAGGTGTTTTGTATTGTAGACAGTGTTTTTCAATTTATACAATTTGCTTTTTAGACATGACATTAGTCATTTTGCTTCATAGACGAATTGAAATTTAGACATTCTGATCATAAATGATTAAAACTTTAGTACTTACAGAACTATAGTAAATTAATATCGCTGAATTTTTTTATTACTGTTACGAGAAAGCTTTTTTGGGCAGTAATGCTATTTTTTTTTCTAAGAGAATATAATTTCTTGTATAAATCTGCGTAATTCAAACATTTTTAAATATAGTCTCTATTATGCTCTGTATTATTATTTAAATATTAATTTTACTCTAACAAGTCAAATTAGGCGACGAAAATAACGCTTTTCTGCTAAGTCCTGAATTTCTGAATGTATAACAATGTTTATAGAGCTATTTCAAATGAAACAAGGGCGCACTCTCCATGGGCATTTGTTAGAGAAAACATTTCGAGTAACTGCCGACGTAGTAAGTACAATAAATCGAGTATAGATGGCGCTGATCCGAATATTTCATTTGCACGAGAACTGAGATAACTAACTCCGACAGATCACGCAATGCTCTTTATGGAGATGTTTCGGTGAAATGTAGTTTCATTTAATTTGTAAGTGGCTTAATTTGTAGTTTCATTTAAATTGTAAAGATCTTTTAAATAAGATCAGTCAGATATTGACAGATATATTATGTTACTTAGGGTCAGCAAGAGACAAACGATTGATGAACATAATTAATAATTTGCCTTATTAAGCAGTTTAAAGTTCTATGACTGACAATCTATACTTATTCCTCTATATTTGTATCTTATATATCACGTAACTAGCGACCCGCCCCTGGCTTAGCCCGGGGTGCAATTTTTATTATACATAAACATTCCTCGTTTATCTCACTTTAAATTAGTGAAAACCGAATTAAAATCGGTCTACCTGTTTACGCGTGATGCCGTGAACAGGGGAAATGGTGTTTTATTTTTATATATAGAGAAGATATGTAGGAATATATTAAAATGTTGTCGCTGTCCGCTTTTATGTGTTTCTCCGCTTACTTCTTCTAAATTATTCAACGAATTTAGATACGGTTTTCACTAATGGATAGAACGATAAACGAGGAAAATTAGATTGTGTATAATTTTCAGAAAAAAATTAATAATAAAATGGTAAATTATTGTTTTTTTTTTTAATGGTAAGGTCATCAGATAAGTTGACGGTACACTTGATAGCAGGTGTTTACCGCTTATAACACATGCAACACCACAGGTGCTATAAGTGCGTTGCCGACTGCAGTAAGAGAAGGATAAGGGATTAGGAAGGGAAATGGACTCCGGCATCCATATGCTGTTATTTCACGTTCGTCTTCTGTAAGGGGGTGATTACTGCCGCCAGACGTCCGCATCACAGAGCCGCGCCATACTTCCCAGATCCAGAACAAAGACAACTATAGAAAGTGTATTTCCAATGTTGATGAATTGAACCTTGCAGTTTGTTCAATTTCTAGTTACTTTGCCAGTTTTCAGTTTTTTCCTTATTATTATTTAAGCTATGGTAAGCTATGGTAAAAATGCATTCCCATAACATTCCCAAGTGACGTTTACATTTAAATGGGTGTCACACCTGTTCGGTGGGTCTGTTGATTAGCTTCATTATTGAAGAGACAAATCAAGTCTTAAATATATGATTTACTAGTATATTATGTTTTACTTCTAATAAGAGTTAACAGAAGAGTTTATAAGCGGCCTATGCAATTTTATTTTGAAAATTATTGAGACTGGGAAACTGAAACTAAAAATAAGTAAAAGAATAACTATTTTAGATATCTAGCATACCAATTTAGGTGATTTATGATTGTATATGATAATTCATAATAATACTCGTAACTACATTACTATTAGAGTGAATACCCAATAACAAAAATGTGCCTAAATGTAGATCAAAAGTTTTTAAGGTTTCTAGAATTTTAAAAACAAATTGTTTCATTTCTTTTAAAAATCGATTAATGATTAAAAATCGATGTATCCGCGCTGGATACAGCTGGATTTGCTTTGATCCAGCATAAATCCAGCTGGATTGAAAATGGCGCTGGGTTGTAATCCCTACACATACGGTACATTTACGTTGGGTACTGGCTGAAATACAGCGCTGTAGATATTTGTCTAGCACCTCAGCACAATGCTGAACCAGTATTCGATTCGCTGCCGCGAGGACACAAATATGTTTTTTATTAATTTCTGTCCTGTTCTCGTATATACCTAATATGTCTTTCGTGTAGTGAATAAAAGTCTTTCTTTCTTTTCTTTCTACAAGTCTTACACAAGACCACAGTGAAATAACCGCATGTATGCTGATTGCTGTTGTTTTTTCATAAGTAAAGGATGCCAAAACTCCTTTTCCCAATTTATTCCTTATCCCGCACCCTAACAAGCTGCTATTAAAATCGCACCTGCAATATAGTTGCCTTTTTCACCGCTAACTTCTAAACCACCCAATGGATTTTCATACAGTTTTCACTAATAGGAAGAGTGATTAAAGAGAAAAGTTTGTGTGTGTACATTTATTTGCAGTCGCTAGGTATAAATAAAACAGAGAACCTTTATTTTTTCTATTGAGATTCATATCAGACACACTCCTTTGATAAATCTACTTTAAAAAAAATGTACCAAGTAGGTATCGGTATCTGTCTCTGGCGTACATTAAGTATGTATAAAGGTCATAGACACGTAATATAGGCTTCCTATTAAGTTGTCAGAGCTTTAGAAGGCTGTCGAAAACGCACTGAAAACAAACATCATTTATCAATTAGCGAACATTGTCCCTGAAGCACCGCAGCGCAGATTAAATTCAATCCATTTGATAGGTAAATCCCTATGATGCCTGGGAACAATCTTTTAATTTGATGATTTGATTTTACTATCAGATTAACAAACTAAATTTAATCATTGCAAAGTATTTTTTTTTAAATAAAATAAATTCATTAGTAATCGGTATCTGTATCAAACATAGAGCCATATATATATGAGGGAGTGTCTTATACAAGCCTTCCAATAATGCTGGTGTTCTATAGTATTCTTCAAGACATTCTTGTGCTTCAGAGTTGAAGAAACTTTATTATTTTTAACCCTCGAAGCTCTACGCAAGAGGAGTGGCTGAAGTTTAATCTGTGCATCTCTTTGTGGCATCATAACTTCCAAATTGATGGACCGATTTTGATCAGATTTCTTTTGTTTGAACGCTATAATTTATGAAAATTATCCAAGAGTTTGAAGATCATCAGCTAATTTCCAAGTTAACGAAGATCAGCCAGCCAAACTTTAACTTCTCAGCCAAACTGTAGTGCAGTTTAATGGGACTATGTTAAATTTTGGTTTTATTCTTTGTTTGATTTATTTTTTTATGTTAAGATCGGCAGACAGGCTGACGGTCCACTTGATGGTAGGTGGCTACCGTCGCCTATAACACAAGCAACGTCAAAGCTGCTGCATGTGCGCTGCTGACTACAGTAGGATTAAGGATGAGGGATTAGGAGTGGATAGGGATATGGGCTCTGGCATCCCTTACTCACTCACCGAAACACAACAGCACAAGTGCAGTTATTTCACGGTGGTCTTCTGTAAGGGGGTGGTTATTGCCGCCAGACGGGCTGCCCAAATGACTGCGAAAACGCAGTGTGCCCTGCCACTACTTTCCAAATCCAGACCAGGGCCAAATTTGAAAAATTGATTTTTCAAAGGTGACCCTGCCGGGAAACAAACCCGGGAACCCTAGAACAGAGCGTTAAGGCAAGCACCCTAACCACTCATCCAACGGGCTCGTCAAAATCAAAATTGATAAATAAAATTCATCATTTAAACCACAGGTTCCCAGACCTTTTTTCTCACAGACTACGTTCAAAATTTAGCTGGTTCCGGTGGATCTCCTGCAGCTACATACATTTCCACCATATTCCCAAAACTCGACAAAAAATGTGAAGATTAGATCTAACTATGGAAAACTTAAGGCGGCTGAGTTCCAATCACGAATGGGGAGTTTTCTAAATGAAATGAATGTGAATTGATTTGTTTGTCATCACCATTTTTCGTCAGGCCAACATAGACCCCGTCGAGTCTCCCGTGGACCCCTGGGGGTCCACCTGGACCACTTTGGGAACTAAGGATTAAAACTATTATATTCATTTACAAGGGTCGTATACAATGGTTACATTGGTCTATAAACCTACACATTAAAACATCGTCTACATTTCTGTTTTTACAAATTTGTAAAAAAGCTCACAACGCCAAAAATATTTTAATGACAACGATATAATTTTGGCGTGAGAATAAATGACTATTTAATAAACCTGACTTGAAGCGGTCTGCGCTTGAAACTTGAATAAGTAACTTGTCTGAGAACTCAATAATGAGTTCCGTTTCCTACCAACTTAACTAACTATAGCACTAAACTTAGGGTTTCAACTAACTCACGATTTATATTGAAATTTTAATTAATCTACTTCTTCATTCACTAGTGGAATAGTAGCTTTGATGCTATTTATTGTACGTTAATATTATTTCTCGAATTCACAAAACCGTTCATTTGTAGAATAGCCTAGTCTAAATATTTTGGTATAATAATCGTTTTACCTCAATTTACAATACCAAAAACTAATATTTTAGTACTAAAACTTCGTTAAGCCGATTTTAAGACAATTATAGACAAACATAAGGCATATTTTGGACTATTTATTGTACGCACGCGACCTGACTGATGATGTGGCGCGGGAGGATCTCCCTCAGCGGCGGCGTCCTCACGCCTACATTTTCTCGTCTGCAGTGTAGTGCCGAACTTAAGTAATTTGAGCGGGTAGCTATCGATAGCGTTATTACTCAAGCTGCATATGAATACTTCAGTTTGTTTTAAAATGACTGATCAGACTGCTTTAAAAAAAATTTATTCGTCGTCAAGTACGAATTCATGTCAATTAAAAAAACAAAGTAACAAAAATGTGTCAATTAATAACAAATATTTTTTTTAATGTTAAGATCGGCAAACAAGCTGACTGGTCCACTTGATGGTAGGCTGACCGTTCTAGGGTTCCCGTGTTCGATTTCCGGCTGGATCAACTTTGAAAAATGAACTTTTCAAATTTGGCTCTTGTCTGGATCTGGAAAGTAGTAGCAAGGGCACACTGCGTTTCGATTTATTTGAGCAGCCCGACTGGCGGCAGTAACCACCCCCATACAGAAGACCACAGTGAAATAACAGCACGTGTGCTGTTGTGTTTCGGTGAGTGAGTAAGGGATGCCAGAGCCCATATTCCTATCCCATCCCTTATGCTTAATTCTAATGTAGTCGGCAACGCACTTGCAGCTGCTGTGGCGTTGTTTGTGTTATAGGCGGCGGTAGCCACCTTTTTTTTTACTTTGGGAAATCCATCATGGATACCCAGCAGCAAAGGGGGACGCTGTGGGTTATGCCGGACTCTTACCGGCTAAAACCCAAAACGACTTTCTAGCGCGGCTGTAGATGGGCGCGGTCACAGGAACGTTGTTATACAACTTCGGCCACCCGCCACGGCTGTTCAGCGCGGGGAGGACTACGTTCCCTGTCGGAACCTCGGCGTACCCGAAAGCGGAGGTACGCCGGCCATCTCGGGGACCTCACAACGGGCGGTAGTCTCCCCTTAGACTACCGCCCAGGTCCTGGTCGAGGGGGAAGGTAGCGGATATAGGCCAGCCGCCTACGCCCGAGCCTTCTCCGGCGGATCGGCTGGGAGAGGGGATCCTCTTCCCCTTGCCTGTCCGCAGTTTCCTTGCGCGATATAACGTGCTCACAAAACGTGAGCATCGCCTGCCACGCAAGGTCACTGCCGACCATCGCTTTCACGACGGCCGGCAGCGAGATGTCGGCGCCCACAACGAGAGACAGAGCGGCGCGCTGCTCTGCCCATTCGGGGCAGTCAGCCAATGTGTGCTGCGCAGTGGTGGCATTCCTCGGTTGGCGATGGTAGCCACCTACTATTAACTGGACCGTCAGCCTGACAGCCTACCTTATGATAAGTGGCTACTCTATGTAAACACCAACACCAGGTGAACGCAAGGTCTAGAAGTTAAGCATACCACGGCAGACTCTTCATCTCGCGTAAACGCATCGGACCACGAACAATGATAAACACCATAACTATAAATTTGTTTAATGGCTCATTAAGTAAATTTCGTGTATTACGCGTTGTGACGTTACGGGCGCCATTAGAGTCGCGAGAGACATCTTGACGAGTTGCCCCGCCAATTTGCAGCCGAGGAATGACGTAATGGGCTCTCAGGTCAAATTTATACGACACATTGCAATTTGTTTAGCCAAAATTCGTAAAGAATTCATTGCAGTCAGTCAAAAATCGTAGGAATCGTTTAATTTCTTATATGTAATACTTTAAAGGAAGGTACAAAACTCTAATGGGTTTAGTAATACTACCAATACAGATGTACCCTATTCCAAACCGTCGCAGAAAAAAAAATCTCTACTTGATACCATCGTCGTCTTGATCCACCATTTCCTTCTTCTCCTTGTTCTTTATCTTACTAATATATTGCATTAAGAAATCGATGGCCCCATCGAATAAACGTGCAAGAGATGACAACTCAGGAAAAAATTAAACGTTTAAACTTCAATAACACTTATTTTATTATATATCTCTTATATATAAAAATAAATCCCCATTTCTCCTGGTCACGGCGTCACGCGTGAACGGGTAGACCGATTTTAATTCGGTTTTCGCCAATGGAAAGAGGGATAAACGGGGAATGTTTTAGGGTATATAAAAATTTCACGCCGGGCGAAGCCGGGGGCGGGCCGCTAGTATATAATAAAATAACTTTATACAAAAATTAGCTTTAAAACGTCATTGTTTTACTCAGAAAGGTTATGCGGTTGTGTTTGCGGAAAGAATATGATTTCTGTTGTACCCAAGATTACTTACAATGTGACTTATGAGGAAAATTAATGATACAGACCCAGAGAAGCGACCTACGTCATTTTGTTTGATCTCAAAATTTGAGAATAGATTTTTTTCTGATGAGGGGAAAGCAGGCTTACGATACGACCCTGAAAGATGAGATTGTGCTTTTGACATGACGGGACTGACGACAGTGGAATTAACTCTAGCTTTTAACAAATAAATGCTGGCCATTTTTAATCATTTCAAATTTTGACGAGCTCAAATGTATGAGTGGTTAGGGTGCTTGCCTTAACGCTCTGTTCTAGGGCTCCCGGGTTCGATTCCCGGCAGTGTCATCTTTGAAAAATGAACTCTCTAATTTACTCTGGTCTGGATTTGGAAAGTAGTGGCAGGGCATACTGCGTTTCCCAGTCATTTGGGCAGCCCGTCTGGCAGCAGTAACCACCCAACGTGAAATAACAGCAAGTGCGCTGTTGTGTTTCGTTGAATGAATAACGGATGCCAGAGCCCATTTCCCTATCCCCTCCTTATCCCTTATCCTTAATCCAACTATAGTCGGCAGCGCACTTGCATCAACTTTGGCGTTTTTTATGTTATAAGCGACGGTAGCCACCTACCATCAAGTGGATCTTAAGCCTGTCTGCTAATCTTAACATAAAAATAATGTGTAGAAAGTAAGTTCAATGCTTTTTAAAACAAGACAGATGAAGGCTTGGGAAGGTAACCACACTATTTATATTAGCGTTTTTAAAATTAAAAGTTAAATTTTCAAAAAAGTTTCTTTTTTTTTCAAATGTCCTGGGTTAAATGTTTGACTAAATATGAGTAAATAAATTGTAACAAAAGACATAGTAAAGAATTGCAGCCCCGCCCGCTAATAGAAACGGCATGGTCAACACTTCCAGCGTGTCAGGGTCAAGGGGCATTACCGTTTATTCACGGTATCACTTATCGGCTATTAAATAGAATCTATTGCGCCTATTAAATAGAATTTTGTGATGTTTATTGAAAGTAAAAAGCGCTCTCCATCTCCTGCTCACTATCTATCTCAGCCTACATCTGTATAGCCATCGCTATTGCTTTCGCTATTGTTGGGATAAAAGTAATAAATATGACACCGTGAAAGATAAAGCTTGTTTTATATGGCTTTTAGCCAGATGGGTACCTCGCACGTGTGACTCCCGATCACTACTAATCTTAATGTATAATCTTAGTCCAATAGAGCAATAACAAGTCCGGTATCAGTTGCCAAGGGTCATCAGGTATAGCGAAAACAATCAGATTAACTGATTAGCTTAAAATTCAGAAATGTAATCGCTCTCAAATTCAATACTGACTGAATACTCCGAAGGCTTATACAGTACAAATTATATATTAATAATCCACCAACCACAAAAGGAAAGACTCCTAACTTCCCTAACTTCCTAACTTAGGTGAAATAAATAATGTACGCATTACATTTCTGAAGACATACAATTAAATAAAGGATATTATCCGAAATTAGCACAATAGAATGATTCGCAATCTTTTTTGTTTAATTGCAAGTGTGATCCATAAGTTTTTTTTTTTTCGTTTAAAATAAAGGCTCTTGGGAACGCAAATAGATTCTCCATTATTCCAGTTTAAATGTTTAAAAATCGCATAATAAAATTTGCGACGGTAGCCACCTACCATCAAGTAGACCGTCAGCCTGTCTGTTACTTTCACTATGTTCTAAGTAGAAAATACATGTTATTATTCTGATACAAAACTAACGCTTAGTAGTTAAAATTTCTGTAAAATATCATTGTATCAGTATATTTATAATTGTAATTGACAGACTCTGGAAAAAGCCGTTTCCCGCACCTGAGAATTAAGGAATTCATAATTTTTTCAACATTGCAATATCCACAAACTGTGACCACGATATTATAGTATACTGCTTTTATAAAATTTATTCATACTGAGAAACCATCTTTGTAAATCATTCTTATCAAGTTATGAGAAATTTAAATTTAACGCCTAACGGCGCTGCGGCGTGAGCTGCACCTGGATCTGAAATCTTTATATATAAAAATGAATCCCCATTTCCCTTGGTCACGGCATCACGCGTGAACGGGTAGACCGATTTTAATTCAGTTTTCACTAATGGAAAGAGGGATAAACGGGGAATGTTCATATATATAAAAATTGCACCACGGGCGAAGCCCGGGAACTAGCGGGCCGCTAGTTTAATATAATTTGTAGTGTTTTTCTTTAGTTTTTATAGAATTTTGTATGTATCGATAATTTAATTATATTTTATAGTTTTATGGTTGTAAGCTGGTATTATGATGGCGGTCTTCATTTAAGGACCTAAAAGGTTTGCAATAATTTGATTTGATCTGATTGTAATTTAATTGAAAATAGCAATTAATACAGCTTATTCGTTCATTGCCTCTTTGTTTAAATCCATACCTTTCAAACGTACGTTACACAAATGTGTCTTCAGCGTTTTCCTCTTTAACTTACGTATCTTGAAGACGGGACTCGAGTGATTAATAGCATTGTCTCTCGTCGCGTCTCGTCTCTACATTTCCAGCTAACCTACTTACAGACGTCGCGGGATAACTGTCGTCATTACGGGATATGTCGTACTTATAGTTTACTCCGAAGATTCTATCAAGTCGCTGTAGTATGATTTTTCAAATTAAGGCGGCATATTGGGCTCATTGTAAGAATTTTGAAATGGTTAAATCATAATCATAAAAAGTATGTTTTCTGCTATGTCAGTCTAGAAATATAGTGAAACCGGATCAATAATTTGTTTTTTAAAAATCGAACTTGATCGTTGAACAAGTGCACCTACCTGTTTTACAGAAAAATATCAATATCAATTGGTTTTTCTTCAAAATTTCATAAAAAGTATCAGCAATAGATGAGTATCAACGTTTTGTCTATCAAAATTCATGTTGGACTATCCTGGAATCTTCACGGCATCACTCGTGAACGGGTAGCCCGATTTTAATTCAGTTTTCACTAATGGAAAGAGGGATAAACGGGGAATGTTTTAGTATATAAAAATTGCACCACGGGCGAAGCCGGGGGCGGACCGCTAGTATACAATAAAATGTATAAATCTACTTTTGCAATCCTATTCCCATCCTTGGATTACATCCTTGGATACTAAAAACTATACCGTTAATTTCTATAGCAATGCTACATGTATAATAAAACCTTACTTTGTCATCAGTAATTTAGCGTTACTACAATTATCACATTTAAAAGATAATTATTTTTTGTTTCAGGTACGGAAATAGCAGATTGAACATGACAACGTATATAGAGAACGTAATATTCAAACTATGCATTTAGATTTATTTATTTTGATTTTGATATACTATAAAGCTGAAATACCACTCATATACGATTGGTACAATTTTTCTCCCAGAAGGAGTCCTGAGGTGGTAAGTCGTAAAGATGGTTCCCTAATTATCATCAGAAAAAAATCAGCGATGAGATCTCGGAAACTATGAGGGCTAAAAAGGGGGGGGTCATGTCGTGTTATCACACCGCGACTTTTCTCAAAGCTCATATGGTTAATATTACTACTTGTACGTTAGTTACACAAAGCAAAAGTTATCTGTTTTTATTAATCTATTTCTTCATACCGTTTGTTTATTTGGAGGTGTTTTATTATCTAAATAATGTCAAGAGATTATAAAACGCAAGCGTGTTTGTTCTTGCAAAAAGGAGCCTTTTGGACTTGGTTCCAACTTTCATGTTCATCATGGTGCATCCGTACCTGTGGCCAATGATCTTGAGCTTCTTGGCGTGAGGTTGTGCTCAAATCTCAACTTCGGTACTTCTATCGAGTCCAAAGCCCAAACAGCGCCCAAAAAGCTGGACATCCTAAATAAGGTGAAGCGATGCTTCACACCTGGACTCCTCTTTTTATACAAGGCACAAGTCCGATCTTGCATGGAGTATTGCTGCCACCTTTGGGATGGCTCAGCAAAATACCAACTTGCCGCACTCGACTCGGTGGATCGCAGAGCTAGGAGGCTCATTGGCAACGGTACACTAATAAGAACTAAGCTGCAGAGCAGACGCAAAATTGCCTGTCTGTGTGTATTCTATAAGATGTTCTTCGGAGAGTGTGCTCGGGAGCTGCATGAGATCATACCGCCTTCCCCTTTCTTCTATCGAATTTGTAGACGTACGGCTGGTTACCATCCTTACCTTGTCGAAATCCCTCTAATTCGGACCAAGCGCTTTAAAACATCTTTTATAATGCGGACTGCTAAGGATTTCCGAGCTCATACAACCCAAATCTTTTCAAGGTTCGAGTGAATAGGCATCTTCTGGGTGAACTCGCTCTATCGTCGGTCTCATCTTTCCTACATGGATAGACGCTGGTCAAGAGCAAACCAATGTTTAATTTAAAAAAAATCTTATTATAATAAGAGTACAAGAAGTTTACATTCTTATTATAATAATATTTACCAATTACCTACACTGAATATAAATTGGCCCTAAGCAACTTTAATATTTAGACAATAAGATCCTAAACCTCGTAGTCTCAAATCGTATTTTCTGTGTTTTGAAACTCTGACGTTATGGGCGGAACTTGGTTAGTTAGTCCTGAAAGGAGCCTGATGTGGTAACAATTATATTAAACTTAGTGAATAGACATATTAAATTAGCCTTAGTTAGATAAGTAATGAAGAAAATAATCACAAACTGTGATAACGATAAAAACTGAAGTTCACGGTTTTATTAAATTATTAATTTTCTTATTTTTCATTAAAACAAGGACTTTGTAAATTTCTATTTTGGATTTTGAATTCTTATAATTAAGTCGGTAACGTAACGTTCCGCACATCTCTGTATTTATTAGCAAACCACGAGTTTATTAAGAAAACCTTAATAGTTTTCTTATATAGTCTTGGTCTTTGAGTACGGATGCTTCTTAGGCCATGCATCGAAGAACTCTGGAATTATACTTCCACAGTACAAAGTTAACACTACCTATATGTTCCGGAATTGGAATTAACAAAATTTAGGTTAAGGGGTTGGTAAGGGTTAGGGAAATTGGCTCTGGCATCGCTTACTTACTTACCGAAACACAACAGCACACGTGCGGTTACTTCACGGTGATCTTCTGTAAGCGGGTGGTTACTGCGCCAGACGGACTGCCCAAATGACTGCGAAACGCAGTGTGCCCTGCCAGTACTTTTCAGATCCAGACCAGAGCCACATTCGAAAAGTTCATTTTTCAAAGTTGACCCCGCCGGGAATCGAACCCAGGAACCCTAGAAAAGAGCGTTCAGGCAAGCACCCTAACCACTCATTTAATGGGTTTCTCAATTATTATTTTTTTAATTCACAACACGCACCTCGGCTTCACCCAGGTGAAATGGGAGCAACAGCACACGTACGGTTATCTTCTGTAAGGAGTGGATACTGCCGCCAGAGGCACTGCTCAAAATGACTGCGAAACGCTACTTTTCAGATCCAGGCCAGAGCCAACTTTTGAAAAGTTCATTTTTCAAAGTTGACCTTGCCGGGAATCGAACCCAGGAACCCTAGAACAGAGCGTAAGGCAAGCACCTCACATGATCTTAACTTAGCTAAATCCCATTTGCTTGAACTTTTTCAGTTTCAAAAAAAGTTATTATCTACTTCGAATTTCATGAAACACTTGAGCTTTCACTTGTAGCCTTACGATTTCAACAAAATATTCCTGTCACGGTGCTCTTCCTATAGAAAAAGGTTTAAGGAGTCTTCAAAAAAGGTTATTTGGACGACACAGGACAAGACGAGAGGAAAATTTGAATAATTTTCATACGAGTAGTCCCGTCAAATTGTAAGCGAATTTTTGTAATATTTCTCTTCCACTTGTTTACGTCCCTGTTTTATGGAGACTTCTTTTAATAATGTGTGTATATTGAAGTTTATGGGAAAGCGCGGAACTACATAAAATATAATATACTTATGGTGCAATATATTTTGTTAGCGTTTGTTTGCGGCTCCGCCTACATAGTATATTTATTTATATTAATATTCATATACAAAATATGACACAAGTCGAATTTGCCAGCTACTTCATCCGCGCGCCTTTTTTTTTATTGTCAAAACAAAGAGAATCATGCAAAATATATATCAAAAAGTTAAAAATTTTGTTTTGACTGTGCCTTCATTGTTTATATTTGAGTGTATAATGTTCATGAAAGAAAATTCTAAAATATTTAAGTTCATGGAGCGTCCGCGACATAATGATAAGCTTTGTATGGTCCCTGCCAAAACTAGATCTTTTGTATGGCACCACACATATACAATAAAATTCCAATAAATATAAGAAATATTGGAAAACTGACAGTGTTCAAGAAACAATTACGTAATTTTCTGGTAGAAAAAGCTATATTCCCTCAAAGAATTTTTGAGTGATAAAACTATATAGTGCAAACGATGCAAACTATGTCTTTAAATCATGTCTTTTAGATTTTTCTTTTTTTATTAGATAAATTTGTCTTGATTTGCATACCGCTTGTCGGTAGAATATGTGGACATATATGTATAAAAATTTACAACTTGTATACCATTTTCAGCAAATAAATGAATTTGAATTTGAAAAAAAAATTCCTATATTTATTGCTCATATATTTTTGTAAGGAGTTGAATTTTTATTTTTATTTTTCCATGATCCCCGGGAAACAGCATTATTTTCTGGATTCCACTGGACTTTTCATTCAGTTTCATGATTCATTCAAAAAATTCATGATGATCGGTTGAGTAGTTAAGGTAACAAAAATAAATAAACTCACTTTCGCATTAATAATCATAGTTAAGATTATACTAAAAATAATAAAAAAAGTGTGTTATTATAATGGACATGGTCAATCTGTGACTATGTCCAGTCCACTAAATTCGATTTTAATTCTGATATCCTACAAATAATAACAACCAAATATAACGGACAATAGGGTGTCCCTTTTAATCCGCTGAGTGCAGAATAATTTTTTTTTATTTTTGTTTGGGCAAAGGTCGCGTCACAGTTGAACCACAAATATAATGTCACGACACACAAATAAACACTCGAACTTATATAAACTTATTATAGGAGATTCTGACTTCAAATGCGGCCAAACATAAAGGCCAACATAAAAAGGAAATATATTCTATATGTATATTTAAATCTCTTATTTAACAATATATTATTTGTAGTGCTATTATTTATCAAGTATGTGCTTCGAAAAGTTAATAATTTACTCGAATGATAGATTGTCATACTTAGACCATGAAATATAGCGTCTTATGAAATAGGCCTACCTGCTTTGGAACTGAAACAGTGCCCACTATAGACGAACACTCCGCGTTTTCCTCTAGAGTTTTCGATTTCGTGTCTGGATCGATTTTCGGGCTCCCAACCGCGAATATGATATGCTCTGTGGTATCACTCATTATAGTTCTGTTACTTTCATGTGCATATTGTAAACTAATCTGTACATATGTTGCCGGAAATGTGTGAAACCTGGGAATTGTATACAATTCCGAGCTTAATTAGGAAATGTGTAAAATAATGTTTCAAAGATTCTTTAATACACACATTTCCTGTGATATATGTATATATTTCCTAGGAGTTGTATGCAAATCCGAGATTTTCTTGGGAAATGTATATAAATTAATGTTTTCTGTGAATAAAATAAATAAAACACGTTATTAAAATAAGTAATAAGTCTTGTTTAACCCATTTTGTAATAGACAGTATTTTTTCCATAACCAGTATCCCTGTGCTCGCTCCACTATGCTCCGCTCGAATTTAATTTCATAAAGATTACAGAATCTAACCTATCTTTTAACTTTGTTTCTACTGCGAATAAGTAGTCTAATAAGTAAATGGCGCTGAAATTGCTTGGCGACGATGAATGGTCCCATCCCGCCCCATTGATGGAATCTCGTACGCGATATATTTTGCATATTACAAAATATATCATACATTTCCTATCTATTTTAGGTATTGTACACATATCCTAGGAATTGTACCTATACAATGACGGATTATTTACTTTTCTGTTGACATATGTAATGATCTGTTCAACAATCTAATAAGCTTTCGATTGTATTAAAGTGTAATCAAAAGTATATTAAAAAACATCTTTAATTTATATCAAAAACCGCAATCCAAAACTATATTAATATATATCCGAGGAAATAAGTGGAATCGTTATTTTGTAAATGTCTGCAGACAGGCTGACGGTTAATTTGGTGGTAGATGGCTACCCTCACAAATAATGCCATTGGGGTTGCAAATGCACCGCCGTTCTTAGTAGTATAAGAGATGAAGAATAATGACTGGATAGGAGTATGCGCTCAGAGGAGTGAGAAGTAATATGTGTATTAACACTGGCTGGTGCCCACGACTTCTTTCGCGTTGTAAAATGAAGAAAATAACACCTGAGAAAATATCTAACATCTTAATCACTGTGACGACGACGGTGGCGCCCCGCGCCGTCGTCGCCCAATTTTTCTATATTTTTAGACTATACCTCGGGAATTCAGCATATATATAATATTAGTAGGATTAAAACATTATCTATACATGACTTATTACTGCTTGTTAATTCATGTTTTATTGTCTTAAGACTTACTTTAAGCTGTGTCTTCGCTTGCATTATACTTTATTATATTTTATGTTTATCCTAAAATCAATTTTAGTATTGTTCAAAGAACTGTTTAAATCTGATCAAAACTACCTTTTATCTCTATATATAAAAATGAATCCCTATTTCCTTTGGTCACGGCATCACGCGTGAACGGGTAAACCGATTTTAATGCGGTTTTCACTAATGGAGATAGGGATAAACGGGGAATGTTCATATGTTTAAAAATTGCACCCGGGGCTAGCTAGGGGGCGGGTCGCTAGTACTATATAAATAATAATAAAATTGTATCCTAATATAAGCCTAAATAATTACTATAGGATTATTTATGTCTAACCTTCACTGTTTGTTTATTATTATTTAAAAGGAAGGTGAACGAAAACGATTTACTTACGTCCAGAACAAAAAACGAGTAATTAGAAAGCGTGCAACTACAGTTATCGTGTGTGAAGTGATGGTGAACTCTCAAGGTATTCCAAGGTATTACAACTGTCGGATTCCAATCATCAGAACAGCCTGACCCAAAGCTAGAGTCAGGCTGCTTCTGCATGTAAACGAGGTAGGTCCTGCCACTCCACTGTTATTTACTGAAATTATATCACAAAAGACAGCAATATTCCTATCCACAAGAATGCGTTATAAAAGCCATAAAATTATATACTCGAGTATAAAACCTAATGCACCGGAAGTTTAAACATTTATATTTTTCAAAAGAACATTTTTCTTTTATCAACGCTCCATTGGGTAGGAAATATCAGGAAGTCAAACATCGCAATTTTCATAAACTTTTTTTGTTTATAGCGTCCGTATTTATTGCGGCAGTCAATTCAACCATGGTGGCTTACTTACAAGAATTCATTTACAATTTTTTTTACTCTCAACCCTTAAAATTGATCCATTAAAAAAAAACCAGGTTTTTTCGTTTAGGCGGAGTAGGTCAGATTCGGAAGAGGTTGGATTCCGAATATGTCTGTTTCTTATTAAGTTAGATTCTGAGTAGGTGAATTTCGGAGAAGTTCAGGCGCGTCAAAAACAGCAAAAAATACAGTCAGTCAAAAACAGCAAAAAATATACATCTTTTATTATTGTATTAATTGGTTTTGATTTCAAATAATGTTAACATAGATAATTAAATTAGTAATTACTTAAAGATAATGTTGTAGGTCGCCCTTAAATTGTTTAAATTTAAATAATTATTAAATGATTTTCAAATCAAGAATTTATTTCATTAACATAAAATTTGAATTATCGGCATTGGGGTTTTTCATTCTTAACTAACAACAAAGTACTTATTGTGAAAAACATACTAACTAAATATTTCTATAAACTCTATTCTCTATGTTGTAAACATAAGGACCATCGATAGGATGGGACATTAGAGACTTTCGGCCGGCGCGAATGCTTTTTCTAGAAGGTTCCATTGTTAGTCGTAACATTATGTTAGTATCTTAGAATATAGCAAAATAAAGTCGTCATCTACTTCTGTCTGTGTGCTTGCTCGTTTCGATTTTGATGCGGTTTTAACAGTCACTTAGAGAATTTGTTTCGATTTGTAATGATTATCAAAAATTTTAGATTGAAATTAATAACGAACAAAACACCACAAGCTATAATTAAAATTATTAACTAACCCGGACTTTCTATTGAGCCCAAACACGCTGTAAGTTGCCGAGAATTTGGGTATCCCGCAGACTACTTTATGCTGCAGCGTCAGGTCAAGATTACCATGTCATTGAAATAACACTGGAGTAACAGTTCACCAAATTTCACACCAATCAAACCTGTGCAAGTTAGTGAAACACCTTCGTCGACTAGGAAGTAGGGTGATGGTCTTCAAACGCCTGAACAGATCTTCATAAGTTATAGCTAAGAATTATTTAGATTATTTCAAACAAAAAGAAACCGTATCAAAATTGGTCCATCCGTTTGGGATCTACGATTCCACAGACAGACACACAGATACACAGACACACGTCAAACTTACACACAGACACGTTTCATATAAATTAGACGTTTCAAAGAATGAAATCTTATTATCTAATATACACATGATGGAAAAGTGTGACACTCATCAGAAGACCACTGAATTATGAATACAAAAGTCGGTAAAATCCTCAGAGAACGGAGGACTCGTCAGTGTTGGGACAAAGTTTTGTTCTTGTTTTGGTCGAAGAGGGCTGATTGTCTATCCCTAAGGGAACATTTTAAGTTTGTGCGAAAACCTTACAAACCACAATAGGCTTTGTTGTAATAAAAATAAAACATGTTTTACATTATTGTTACGTGCGGGGTGAGTTAAACTGCCGTGTGAGGGCGAAACGAACTATTTATTTTTACAAACCAAGATGACTTCCAAAACCAGTAAACTTGTCCGATTAAACCGTTAAACTTGCCAAAAGTCGTCAATGATTCCCTTAATGCGTCGCCGGTTCACTGTCGCAGGTAACTTCGCAAAAGCTCCGAAGATTCGCTTTCGAATCGCTTGTTATCACACAACTAACTCACCCGCCCGTCTGCTCTCTTCTTGTTAGATTTTCCAGAAAATCTAAACATGATCGTAAACAAGCTATTGAAATTCGGGAAGTCTATTTCTGTTGAATTGTAAAGTCTATGTTGTAAACATAAGGACCAATTTCCTTTGACACTAATCTTAATGGGGCGTGGCTACCATGGATAGGGTGGGACGTTCGAGACCTTCTGCCGGCGCGAACGCTTTTCCAGAACGTTCCATTGTTTGCCGTAATATTATAAATAAGAAAGTGAACCTCGCTTTAACAATTTAGCTAAACATAAATGCCTTGTATAACTCGGTCAATCAAAAAAGTTATTTATGTTAAAAGGTACGCTCGTATTTGCTTCTTCCTCACAAAATATTGCCGTCTAAATTCGCAGGTGTCGGTTTGGATAGTTTCGGGTTTTTTTTTTAGTATTTTTTTGAGTTATAACCTTAGAAAGTTAAGTTGTTATTCTCGCTTTTAGAAAATTTTTGGGAACAATATTTTTTTATTCAGTGTAGTTCAATAGCATCAATTAAATTATGTTCTCATGTGATAGCTATAGTATTAGGCTATAAGAATAAAAATAAATCATAGCTTTAGTAATAATGGAACTTCGTACCGCCTCAGAATCAATAAATGTTGTATTAACTTACTAGCCGAATTAAATTAAATTCATCAATAAATGAATAGTCAAAATGAATTAAGTTCCATAAATGTATCAAAAGGAATTTTGTTTTTGTTGAGATTTACTTACTCTAAGCAATGACAGGCCATACTGCGTTTGGCAGGGGTTTAAGGTTGAGTGTCTCAACGATCCCTTACCCATAGACGGCGCGAGGAAACACCGTAGTGAGTAAAAATCTTACATAGGTATGGGATCATAATACATATATGAGATCACGATCACCATAGGGAGATCGCCATAGGATACATTTAATAATAGAAAATATACATTTAAAAAAATAATTAACATGCCACTACAATACAACCGCAAAACGGCGCGATTTTTTTTTATATTATACTTTATAGTCCAAGCGCCAGAGGTTTTTTTTTTTAAATGTACGGGACCGGCTATTTTTTTTTTAATTTGTTCAGGCGTGTCCCCTGATTATGCTACGGGGAAAAGTTTCGAATGAAATTTATAGGAAATTTCATGCTCTACAAATTCAGTTATTACCATTTTTCATTTATCATGAACCGTTAACTATATATTTAGCAAAAACCATATTGTAAAAAGTTTGAAGCGCTACAAATAAAAAACTATGCATTTTACAGAAAAAAGTTTTAAATAAAAAAGATGGAAAATATAATTATCTACAAAAATGATCTCCACTATTTTTGTCGTACGATGCGCGGTTCGCGAGATATTCAATAAAACGTGTTTTTCAAGATGGCGGCTGACGCCATCTTGAAAAACACAATCAGGGGACACCCCTGAACATATTCCAAAGAAAAAATAGCCGGTCCCGAACATTTTTTTACGAACCTACTTTTTTTGCTCCGGCGCTTGGACTATTAATAGCTAGATAGAAAAAGTAGATTTAGTCACAAATCGACAAACCGAGTTCTTCTCGGGCCAAAATGCCGGCGGCTTTTATCCTATATAAATATCAAATATAAAAATCAGGATTGAGTAAGCTCACACAGATAAAATCAAAGAATTTATGAGTGGGACGACGCGACACGATAGAATTTATATTCTCAATTCAAAATTTACAATTTGCATGCATGTGATTGAAAAGATATGACATTTACATGAAATTAAAATAATCATAAATCTCATAAATAAATAAGAAAATAATGCATAAGAAAACGCTTGTTATACGTGATCAAAATGAAATTATCAGCTTGTTTATTTATTGGAAAAGGAATTAACTCATAATCGTATCGTATACGTGTATGGATTTGTCGAAAATGTTATTTTTATTGCATGTTGGGAAAACTGGGTTCTCCTTTTCTTATGTTAAGATCGGCAGACAGGGTGACGGTCCACTTTATGGTAGGTGGTTACCGTCGCCTATAACACAAGCAACGCCAAAGCCGCTGCAAGTGCGCTGCCGACTACAGTAGGATTAAGGATAAGGGATTGGGATAGGGAAACGGGCTCCGGCATCCCTTACTCACTCACCGAAACACAACAGCACATGTGATGTTATTTCACGGTGGTCTTTTGTTAGGGGGTGGTTACTGCCGCAAGACGGGCTGTCCAAATGATTTTTCATAGTTGACCCTGCTGGGAACCGAACCCTGGAACACTAGAGCATAGCGTTAAGGCGAGCACCCTAACCACTCATCCAATGCTTCAAGAAAAATAGAATACACTAATTCAGTATATTAATCCGGTACAATTTTATTAGACTCTACAGGACCACGGACGTCTCTAGTAGATACCTACCTGCTAAAATAATGGTGCGCAATAAAATGCGAATTACTGTTGTAATTTTTTTTAATTTTTCTTATGGTCCATTTAGGTTAGCCATCTTTCAAAACTAATTGATTTTCAAACATTATCTTTATAGAGTTGGTGTTAAGTGGAGGAGTTACGCCGCCAAGGTTTCACTTGGTGATAGGTTGCTTATCACCCTATCACCAAGTGAAAAAAAGTTAAAAAAAAAACTTAAAACCCTAAAACTGACCAACTTCAGTAGAAGAGAGACTGGGACTTCTTTAAAACTTTTTAATTGACATTTAAAAGTCACTACTGGCTATGCCTATTGACTATAATGAATATTTGACTATAATGAAAATATGAAAGAAATTGTTACTAGACTAACTGTAAATATTTTTTTAAACCAAATTAACTAACACAGTAGGTATTTAAAAATGTGTACGATTTTCATAAGAAATCATTATTAAAATAATTAAATTTTCATGTTTGACCACGTGATTAAAAACGCACGCGATTGGTGGCTTATAGAGTTGCGTCATTTGGTTTGTTTACAGCTGTGGTTTACAGTCGATGCTTAGTACAAGTATATACATGTATACGATTTGACAGCTAAATGTTTATTTGCAAGCAAGTGACGTATTGATATCACGTGACCCACATGTATGGCGTCTTTAGCGTTTTGGCGGTCTTATTTATCATTTAAACGTTGATTGTAATTTTCATAGAAAATAAAGTAATTCACAAAGAATGAAATGCAAGTGGATTATGGTATAATGAACAATTTGAGATATTTTCCTACAATCTGTCAAATACCCTATTATACATGATTAATTGCTCGTATAAATCATTTATTATAAGCTAGTAATCAATGATGTTATATTTATGAGGGTCACGTATATACCCTTGAAACGGTTGCTCACAATCAAGCAACCAACACTGACCTGAACTTATGAGGCGTATACACGTAATATAACTGAAAGGGATTTTATACGAGTGTGTTATAAATAACAACATGAGCCAGTAATAAATGCCCTTAACACCATTATGGAAGACTTTAGTGAGTTCTGGTTGAATTGAAACAATACTAAAATTCGGAGACGATACTTATGACGTCACACTTATAAACCATTAAATTTACTATCGCTAAGGGCTGATAAATTTACTATCGTTCAGTATTTTATATAAACATCCTCCATATTTAATTAATCTATATCTATAATAAAATCGTAGACGAGCCGCGTCTCTACATTAAATATAAAAATAAAAAAAACAATTTGTACACGTTTTACTTATATTACCTAGGTCAAAAAAATATTGTCTGTTTGTCTGTGCGATTGTGCACGCTAATCTCTGAAACAGCTTAATCAATTTGAATGCGGCTTTTACTGATGTATTGCAGCAAGCTTCATTACAATCGATTATACAATGTTTCATTACAATTTCTTTACAAACAAAAAAGTTACGTGTTACACAGAATACTACGCATACGAAGTTGTGGGTTCAGCTAGTATGTAATATAGAAATTGTATGTTTTTTTTTGTTCATTATAATTTAAGCAACTTTCCGCATGTCTTATGTTCTTTCTAAAAGAGTAGACATCACAATAAATAAATGTGGCCATAAATGTGGTTAATTTGTATAAATTAAATTTGTAGAAGGTATTAACCACTGTAGAGCAGGCGGGCGAGATGAGAGTGGTGCGACAACCGGCGATACAAAAGCGACTCTTCAGAGTTTTTGCGAAGTTATCTGCGACAGTAAACTGGAGACTTTTAGCAAGTTTAGTGATTTTGGAAGTCACCTTGGTTTATGAAAATAAATCATTCGTTTCGCCCTTACACGGCATTTTAACTCACCACGCACGTAACAATGTTATAAAATATCTCCCGACTTTCTATTGAGCCCAAACACATTGTATCTGCTGTATGTTGATGAGGAATTAGGTGTGATATATATCATGAGAAGGTTACCATGTCATGGAATATCACCGAACCTGTGGAAGTTAGTGAAATCCCTCCGTCAAATGGGAAATCAGCTTGTTATCTTCAAATGCCTGAACAGATCTTCACAAACTACAGCTAAGAACTATCTCGATCACGTCAGCTTTCAAACAAAATAAAAATCCGGTCAAAATCAGTCCATCTGTTTGGGAGCTACGATGCCATAGACAGACAAAAAGATACACACAAACACAAACCTAAAACTAATAAAATAATAGTTTTCGTGTCGGGCGTTAAAAAATAGCTGACGTTACAACTTTTAAATAAGAAAATTCTTCAAATGTTTCTACAAAATGAAGTAATTGAAGTAACAAGGAACGCCCCAGACATATCTGATGGTTCTAACAATATTTGTTAGGGAGAACATTAACCCGCAGAGTGCTAATGACACCGGTGGGGTGCCCTCGACCTCCCTCCAAGTCTGCAACTAGTCGCTACAGAACAACTGCTGGCAATTATCTCGAGACAATAAAACACAGTTAACAATAGACATTATTGCAAGCGAAAGAATTAATTCGTTCATTTGGAAAACATATACCTACAATTTCGCTCGTTTGTTTTTACTACGAAAAATTAAGGCAGTTAATTTGATTAAAATTTAAATGTTAAACTTTCATTGATTTGCCTTTGAGTAAAGACGTCATATACTCTGCGAGCTGAATATAAGCTGCACTCTACCAATAATCTATACCATGCAGTTATCAGCCTACATATATTCTACAAAGATAGGATGTTTTTTTTGTTAGAGCAATGACAATCGTAGCTAATCCATAAATGAAATCGTAGTTTCATAAGTGGCCTATGAACTCGTGTCTGCTATCAAAGAAAATATTGGCAATAACGAGCAATTGTTATCTATCAAAGCAAGATATTATTTATTTAGGCAGTAACAGAAAAAAAAAGCATTCTTTCCCAAGAAATACACTCGCGAATTATACATTTCTCTATATAATTAAATATACATTATTTATAATTGAAATTATATGCTTATTGGATCAGGTTTAAAAAAAACACGATGCAAAACCTACCTCTGTACTCAAAATTAAAAAAAATTGACTAACTCTTTTCATATAAATAAGTACTTATTGAATTTAATTAAACTTAGAATTAATAGATGGCGCTGTATATATATATATATATATATATATATATATATACCTACATTTTACAAAATAAAGGAAATACGTACGCTTCTCTCTGCATCTCCGCTGATTTCTTCTAAACTACCTGACGGACTTAGTGTCAAAGACTTAGTGTCAAAGAAAATTAGAATTCATGGAAATTTAGTAAAATTATTTTTAATTACTAGCTGTGTAGTTCGTTTTTTGAAAATCTCACAGGAACCTAACATTTATCCAGCATAAAAGGTATCCTATATGTTAATCCAGTTAATAAACTACCTGTGTGCCAAATTTCATAGAAATTCGTTCAGCTGTTTTTGCGTGATTGAGTAACAAACATCGAAACATACAAACTTTTGCATTGATATATAACTAGCTGAACTCGGCCACGCTTCGCTGCGGCCTATACGGCGGCGGCGTGCGGAGTTATACGTCAACTCGCGGGCAATAAATTCGCGGATCTACGCGACTTGACATAATTGTATTTTACCTATTTTTTACTACGTCAACTTGCGGACAAATAAGAGGTACAGTGTGTTAGAAAAGATATTAAACATATTTTCTAAACTATTAAAATAAAAATAGTCTTATTTCTTTCTATGGGTGTTTTAGGCATTAAAAATATTAAAACATCATATTTTTATATTTTTTATATAAAAATAAAAAAATTAAAATATAGGCTATTAAAAATAATATATATTTCTTGCTTGTAATGTAATATCCTATTTTTTGTTCAATGATATTTTTTGTCTATGTGATTTACTGTGATATGATTGAATAATGATAGGTTTAGATTTCTATAATTTAGATGACAATTTTTCATAACCACACAATAGGGAATATGCACATTTTTTTTATATTTTCAGACGATAGGTTATATCGTTATATAACCGTAAAAAAATATTCAGCGCAAAAAAAAAACAGAAATTTAGTAAAAAAAATGTTAAAATTAACTAACAGCTAAGGGCACTTTAAACACACGCCCTTTTGGCGCGCTTGTCGTGACGTCACAGTCTACAATAACAATCAAATGTTAAAAATCGCGAACATCTAGACGCTTGTTGACAATTCATGGACTTTGACGTCACATTCGATCTGACTGTTTCAAGTATTTTGAATTTTCCACATATTTATGCACTTTTTAATAATTATTTTTTTAACGAAAAAGAAATAACATTAAAAAATATTTACATAGACGTAATTCTAAAGCAAAAATGTTGATAAAAAAAATATTTAAGCCTTTTTTGAATTAGACGCATATTCCCTATTATCGATTTCATGAGTCCCTTTTTTTAAAATAAAGAATACTTACATCTTATGTTAAGTAAAGCTTCTTAATAGTATTTTTCTTCGAAATTGTGAAAAACTTCTTGGCTAACAAATAATTATTATGGTAAATGATGTAAACCAGATGATTTATGTATACCGATGTTATTGATTAGTTAGTATTCCAAACACCCTTTACATTTCTTTGATATATTCGTGATATTTCGTTTTTGTTAAATATTGTAAATGTTATTGATTTCTAATATAATAACAATTTATTCTGAGAATAATTTGTTTTATTTAAAAGCAATATCGAGTTTTAAATTTAATATTTATATGACTTTTATATTCAACTGTACAGTGCGCCCTATTGTCCGCGAGTTGACGTAGTAAAAAATAGGTAAAATACAATTACGTCAAGTCGCGTAGATACGCGAATTAATTGCCCGCGAGTTGACGTACAACTCGCGTGCACATGGGGCGCGCGGTACTGGACACTGCTTATATATATATATATATATATATATATATATATATATATATATATATATATATATATATATATTCCTGAGATTACGTGTTCAAACGTGCACTTTCTATCCCGGTAGGATAATGAAAAAAGAAAGGATGAAACAAGAGAATGAGCTCTATCATTTATTTATCACGCACCGAACAATAGTAATCAAGTCTTGCTGTTTCACAGTGGTTAATCTAATTTCCTCATTGCCATTAAAAGAGAATTTACACGATACATTAAAACTGCGTTCAAATTTAGTCCTTGAACGGGCCATTTTACACGTAACGTTCGTGTTTTATGTAAGAACTTCAGTTCCTTAAGATTTTATACTTGGCTCTTCTAGAACAGTAGTAAAATATTTACGACGCATATCCGGACAAACGCTCCAAGTTTATAAACACTTATCTATCTGAAGCTTATATTTAAACACACTGTCCACGGTTTAACGATTGATTACAATCTTATATATTATGTTGACTATTCTTACATTAGCATCTAAAAGAGAATGCCCATTAATGGATAGAAACTATCAATAGTCCTAAGTTTTAATTAAAATAAAATGAGAATTTTAAAATACTGATAATGTCTATATAACTAGCGTGAAGTGTACTAAACATTTTTTGTGTTTTTTTAGTAATTTTTTAGTAATTTGATTGCTGCATTAGTTTTAGCTTTTAGTTTTTTAGTAATTAGCTGCGGAATGATTGATTTTTTTTAAATTCCATTCATTAGCAAGATTGCCTTATATCAATACAGATCATCAAATACAGAGCTGCCCACTGCGGTTTCCTTATTTTGTACCTACGTCTAGTATTTAGCATATTTATTCTAGTATTTACCAACCTATATGATGTTTTTAAGATGATAAATAAAAACATTTATTTGACTAAACGTGGCTGTATGGGCTAAATCGCCTTTGCCTCTCCTTCGGAAAGAATACTACATAATTAAAAATCTGTTAATTGTTTTTCATTGTTCTCTGTCTTGATTGCATATCCGCACTTTTCGGTGTTTTGATTTGAATTACCTACTATTCCTATTAGTGTCAGGTTAACATCAAGAGAGGACTACCAAAACTATTTGTCGCGTTTTTTTTTTTATCAAGAGTTCCACCTATAGCAACTGGATCATGTCAATACCTACAAGATGGCATATATGTACTGTAATATAAATGTAAATAACTGTAATTTAATGTCATATAAAATGCGAAAATCTTTTTTTTCAACCTATGTAATATTTAATATAGTAAACGCTTACCAAATAACCAGGAGATTTATCAAATATTGAATCATTTCTTGGTTACTCTTTTTCAATTTAAATGTTTTTAAAAAAATTATATTTTAAAATTAAAAAGGAAGAAAAGATTTTGATACTGAAATCATTAAACCAAATATAATAACGTATGTCACTTTGAACATTACCCGTCTTACTACAAAAACATTAAACATACTTTAAACAGGCTTTGTACACGTGGTTAAATAAAACTTTACTACAAAAGAGTGTCTAGGCATTGTTTAGGGTTAGACAATGCTTGAGCATTATTTAAATTTAAATACCGCCAGATGCTTGATTAACAAGTGTCTATCTAGTTAGCGGCTTCTCCTTGGACGTGCTGTCAAATTTGTAATCGTTTTGCGTAATATTAAAGATTTCTTTTGATTTTTGAAATGACTATGGATATTTTAAATTTAATTGATTACGTATGGAGGATATGAATTATTTATAAGGATATATAATTTTGTGAGATAGGATACATCGCGAGCGAATTAATCCATTCGAATATTACGATGACGCAACGCCGCGCTCACGTTTTTTATCCATGTTAATAATAATAATTGGAATTTAAGAAAATAAGAATATTAAATTAACAAATCCAACTTGACATTTGACAATTACGCCCGTGTCAGTTACGTTCCATTAAGCGCAATGTTTTTTGATATAACAAAATTTTATAAACAATCTAACGTATTTGTTGTAATTTGTGCCTTATTCCAATTTGATAATTTACTTATATCGTTACTATAGTCCGCAATAATAGCTTGTGAAAACCAAAATCTGCGTAAAATGAAAACGACATGAATTCAGGGCGAGTGACTGAATGAATGTTTGTCAGGGTTGCCATAATGCAATATCATTCTCGTACTTTAACACTATCTACAAAAACAAGCGCTAAACAAGGTTTTGTGGTAAGGACATTTTAAGCGCTCGCCTAACAATGTTTAAATAGTTATACATTGTCTACGTAAGCACGTGTTTAGACAGTGCTTATTTAATCTTTTGTAGTAAGACGGTAACAGTCCATTAGCAAGTTATTTGATATTATTTGGAAAGGTACAAGAGAGCACTTCATTTCAATGGGCGTCATTTGATCTTAGACTTTTATTACAATTTGCACTAGCCTGTTCAAAAAATTAAGGTGCATCTTACATTCTTTGAGATATAATGTAAAATCTCAGTAACTTGAAGCTATAAATTATGTAAACTAACATTCAGGGGTTTGACTTTTTTTTTTCGAGGAGATATTCGCTGCCGCTGGCTAGTCGGTAGGGGTATGTGGGGATCACCAGTGCTCCACGCGGTACCACCACTGCGGCGACCTTGACGACACGGCCGAGCACACACTCCAAGCGTGCTCGGCCTGGAGTTCCCAGCGCCGGGAGTTGAGGGCTGCGCTGGGAGGTGGAGAGGTCACACTGCCAATCATGGTAAGAGCCATGATTGAGAGTGTGACCTTAGCAACAAGCCTGGGCGACAGAGGGGCGTAACGACGTGGAGGGGGAAGTAGTTATATAAATGGCGGCGTTTGGGACTCGGATAAAGAAGATTCAGTTCTACTTGGTTCTTACTTATTCTTATGGCTGTGGCGCCATATTGCGCCGTATTATTATTTCTCTCCTCTCCTCTCCTCTCCTCTCCTCTCCTCTCCTCTCCTCTCCTCTCCTCTCCTCTCCTCTCCTCTCCTCTCCTCTCCTCTCCTCTCCTCTCCTCTCCTCTCCTCTCCTCTCCTCTCCTCTCCTCTCCTCTCCTCTCCTCTCCTCTCCTCTCCTCTCCTCTCCTCTCCTCTCCTCTCCTCTCCTCTCCTCTCCTCTCCTCTCCTCTCCTCTCCTCTCCTCTCCTCTCCTCTCCTCTCCTCTCCTCTCCTCTCCTCTCCTCTCCTCTCCTCTCCTCTCCTCTCCTCTCCTCTCCTCTCCTCTCCTCTCCTCTCCTCTCCTCTCCTCTCCTCTCCTCTCCTCTCCTCTCCTCTCCTCTCCTCTCCTCTCCTCTCCTCTCCTCTCCTCTCCTCTCCTCTCCTCTCCTCTCCTCTCCTCTCCTCTCCTCTCCTCTCCTCTCCTCTCCTCTCCTCTCCTCTCCTCTCCTCTCCTCTCCTCTCCTCTCCTCTCCTCTCCTCTCCTCTCCTCTCCTCTCCTCTCCTCTCCTCTCCTCTCCTCTCCTCTCCTCTCCTCTCCTCTCCTCTCCTCTCCTCTCCTCTCCTCTCCTCTCCTCTCCTCTCCTCTCCTCTCCTCTCCTCTCCTCTCCTCTCCTCTCCTCTCCTCTCCTCTCCTCTCCTCTCCTCTCCTCTCCTCTCCTCTCCTCTCCTCTCCTCTCCTCTCCTCTCCTCTCCTCTCCTCTCCTCTCCTCTCCTCTCCTCTCCTCTCCTCTCCTCTCCTCTCCTCTCCTCTCCTCTCCTCTCCTCTCCTCTCCTCTCCTCTCCTCTCCTCTCCTCTCCCCTCCCCTCCCCTCCCCTCCCCTCCCCTCCCCTCCCCTCCCCTCCCCTCCCCTCCCCTCCCCTCCCCTCCCCTCCTCTCCTCTCCGTCTCCTCTCTCTCTGTCGTCTGTCGTCTGTCGTCTGTCGCCTGTCGCCTGTCGCCTGTCGCCTGTCGCCTGTCGCCTGTCTCCTGTCGCCTGTCTCCTGTCGCCTGTCGCCTGTCTCCTGTCTCCTGTCTCCTGTCGCCTGTCTCCTGTCTCCTGTCTCCTGTCGCCTGTCGCCTGTCGTGTGTCGTCTGTCGTCTGTTGTCTGTCGCCTCATCCCGCGTCGTGTTGTCTATTCCTGTCTCGTCCCGTCTCTTTTATTTTATTCGATTGATGACAGATATTCCATTACTTTTTATTTCCGATCTTATACTACTAAAATAAAATAAGCCTTACTTTGCTCCTCGACGCAAGAGTTAATTAAAAAACACTTTAAAACTGGACATGATAAAGATGAAAGAAACACCGGAAGGGTCATTTCCGGTGCTTTCGTTGCAAAAGCAATTTAAATATATAATAAGCAAAGTCTCTTGCAACAGCAGTCGTAATAAACAATAGTAGACGCACGCGATTGATGAAATTATGGCTAGTGTTAAGCACAGAGAGTTCTACTTACATTTAGAAAACTTATTTATGGAACGTTGTAGTTGGAGCATTGTGATTTGAAGTTTTACAATTCACTTTTTTATATTAATCATTGTTATAAAGAATTGTAAGTTTACATTATGTGGACAAACGTTACAAATTCTACCAACTCTAATTTGTATGTTTTTTTTTTAAATTTTCCACTGTTTCAATTATATTAAGAAAAATTACTAATTTATTAAAGGAACACGAAAACGAGTGTCGGAAATGATTTAAAAATAATAATTCCGGTCCAAAATTAACTTTTGCAATAGGAATAAAGAACGTATATACCAGGGAGCATAGTTACTGCCTGGTTAGGTATTAAGCACATTCCGCTAGTACGAACATTAGGTCGAGTTTCAAAATTGTCTTGACAATATCATAAATTCAAGTCAAAATATTCGGTAATTTGACAAGCTATAATAGCATAACAACAACAAATTGTTGAATAGTACTTTGGAGATGAAATTCAATTCCCCAAATATCATGCAATTATATCAGAAGCATCACTTCCAAAAAACTTAACGTACTTAAATTTAATAATGAATGTGGTAAAAGAACGTCACAATACTTAATTCCCAATTTAATTAGTGAACTGCCTATAGAAATAAAAAATAAAATCACACTAAAAAATATTAAAAATGTACTAAAAATTACAACTCAAAACAATAATAATAAATTAATAATAATAATAATAAGACAGACACAACCAAGTAGCCAGGATCATTCATCAGCAACTTGCCATTCGATACGGTCTTATCGAGTCTGAGGTGCCGTACTACAAGTACATGCCTGCGCCCGTTACGCTCTACTGGGATCGCTCCATAATCACGGACAGGACTATTGTCGCCAATAAGCCTGACATCGTGGTTATTGACCGATCCCAGCGCCGGACGATGCTTGTCGACATCGCTGTCCCGCATGACGAAAACCTCGTGAAAGCCGAAAAAGAAAAACTTACCAAGTACATCGACTTGGCTCACGAGGTGACCGCCATGTGGGACGTCGATTCGACAATTATCGTCCCGATAGTCCTCTCAGCGAACGGTCTTATAGCGAAGAGCCTCGACCAACATCCCAAGAGGCTGTCGCTAGATGGCTGGGTCAAGGGGCAGATAAAGAAGGCGGTACCTCTAGACACGGCACGAATTGTCAGGAGATTCCTCACTCTACAGCCCTAACCACCGGTAGCTTGGGCCTTGCCCCGCTATTAGTGGATAAGATATCTAATTTTAAGTTTTTTATAATATTTATTGTTTATATATATAGTATTGTGTATGTATATATATTATTGTAAAAAATTTAGAATTGAGAAAAGAAATGAATAAATATATAATAATAATAAAGTTAATTTCATTAATCTCATTTTATTTCAATTAAATAATAAGATATACAATTAAAAATTGGAGCACATTACATGCAATCTATTAATTATTTATATTTATAAGTCTAGTCTAGTCTAGACAACCCTATCAAGGGTTTAAGACATTACCCACCATCTTATTATAATGTAACCATTTGTATATAGATATATAAATAAATACAATACAACTAAAATGCAAATATGCGAAAACACATAAAAATCAATAACAGCACATCCATTCCACTACCTCACCTTTATCCTCAATCCTTTATTCTTGTGTAACGGCGACCATATACCATCAAATGGTTTGCCAAACTGCCTGCCGCCTTATGTCATAAAAGGGAAACTTTAGTAGATGCGATAAAGTGATTGATTCTATTATTTCGTAGAGCTAGTTCCGTAGAGAGTTTCGTAGCGACATCCGTAGCACTTTGTAGAATATCGTAGCATCACTTTATCTATCTACACCGCTGCTACACTCCCAAAATCTACACCATAGATATTCGACACGTAGATGGTATACAAAATTAAATGTGTAATTTTTTATGCAAATATGTTACGTACAGGCAGACAGCGCATTAGATATAAAACACGTATTAAAGTATTGATGCTTTTGTGTTTAAACATAAGAAAATATTACAGATAATAAGTTTTCTCTGTAATTAATACACATTTTTCAAGTGATAAATTGTAAAATACTATGAAGGATGAATGCCAATATCGAATTTAATTAACTTTCAATTAATCTGGCATTAACAAGCATTATCAAGTTGAGGGTCTTTCGTTCGTGACCTATTTTATATAGGTAGGTGGGTATTATGTATTATTACTAGTATTAAGAAAGAAAGAAAGGAACTTTATTCCTCTGTCTTTTTATTTAGGAACTTTATTATAACTTTTAAGAACAAATAATAATTACAAACAAATATATAAACAAGTAACAAGATGAAAAGGAACCCTGGCTCAGTATTTAGCGGGACAATTCAGAACACGAATCTACAATCAATGGCTGATCTTAAAAACGACTGAAGGATTTTATGCAGTTTATAGATATCAACAGAGTGATTCTTGAGTAAGGCATAGATGCACAATACGTTAATGCTTTGATATAGTAAGGATAAGGGATTATGAGAGGATAGGGAAATAGGCTCTGGCATACCTTACTCACTCATCGAAACACAACAGCACACATGCTGTTATTTCACGGTGGACTTTTGTAAAGGGGTGGTTACTGCCGCCAGACGGGCTGTCCAAATGGCTGTCTGGATCCTACTTTTCAGATCCAGACCAGAGCTAAATTTGAAAAGTTCATTTTTTAAAGTTCATCCTGCCGAGATGTTATCTCTCACACAAAACTGACGAACCTGTTTTGATGGAACTATCCAGAAATAAAGTTCATATGATTATTTACTAGCTGTGCCCGTGACTTCGTACGCATTAAAATATATTATCGAGTTACATACAACACCGACATCTTTATCGCTGTGACGACGGTGGCTCCGATTTTTTTATATTTTTAGACGATCCGTCGGAAAATTAAGATTTTTCATCTTAGTTTCCCGAGGGATATATAACTTGATTATTTATTGTGATTTTTGCAGTAATAGTAATAATATAAGTTACTCATAGACGCGAATCCAAAAACTGAATATGTGAACCACCATAAGCATTTCATACACATTGTAATAGCTCTCTTACACTAAATAATTTAAATTAATTAATTAATTAATTTATTTATTTATTTATTATACTTACATGAAATAATTAGAAAAATATTTACAATGTCCCATAAAACTGGAAAGCAGTTTGTCTATGGGATCAAGTTATTGATGTCAAACTAATGTTAGGAAAATATCTTAGGAATTATTGTAAATTAAAAACTACGCATGAAAAAATAAATTCAAGGGGTTTCGCAGCAACACGATGCGACGATGAGACATTTTTAACGCGGACAAAGTCATGGGCACCAGCAAGTTATCTATATGGCAACGTCACTATAATAGAAGAGAAAGGCGTAAGATGATATCTGATTGATGGCGTAAGATGATAACTGATGTAATAAACCTTGGTTTTGATATTAAACCGAGGCTTCTTTAAAAATCTGCCCTTTCTTGACCATGGCAGGAATCGAATCTGGGAACCACTTGAGCAACTGACAGAGTACAATATTTATGCATTACAATATAAAAAGTATTTAAAATTAGGAAATAAAATTAAAAATTCCATATACTTAAACTATGTGAGTTATGATTAATAATTCACAGATTTTAAGCTTCTTTCAATTAAAAGTTTGAAGAATTTGATTTCTCTCACGAAGTAAATTTCTGTTTACACTTTTTATTACAAAGTATGCATTTATATTGAGTTATACTTTTATATTATTTATGCTTTTATAGTTATACTTTTATATACCAAATTTTTATAGTACTATCTATTTCACAGATAATAAAGTGTAACTTTCAGTGCAATATTTATAAGAACATTCAGTATATGAAGTCTCATATAATGCTAATTTAATAGATATTTGAAAACAGATATAATTGTTAAGAGTGTGCAATATAATGTGAGATATTAATTTAATGTGTGTAATTAATGCAATGACATATAAATAAATGTTTAACTAAGTAAGTGTGTAGGAATTTTTCAATTATTTAACATTTGCGACTAGCGTCCAGTATCGCATGGATGCATTTTTTTTTCTACAAATTATATACACAAACCTTCCCCATTTATCGCTCTTTCCATTAGTGGAAACCGTATCAAAATTCGTTAAGTGAATTAGTAGGAGTAGTTAGCGGAGAAACAGCAGACGAGGACAGTGATTTCAATTTATAATGTGTAGAGAATAGAATCCTAAAACCTAAAACTTGAATTGGCCCTTACTACGTGCCATGGATGGGTTAAACTTAGTAATAGATTTACTAAGTTTGTTCAAGCTAGTTTCACATATAATGCGTTATTCACGCACATTGACAAAGAAATCTTGGAGCTTCCGGAACGCTATTGTTTCGAAAAACGTAATATTATTAGAAAACTGAAATGAGTTGCGACAAGATCAAAACAATATTCGAAGTGTTATAATTTATGTTCGTATGGACTCCCAAACAGGGTACCTTACACTTAGTAAAAAAGTAGATATTTTTCAGGGACACGGACAAAGTCGCGGGAAAAAGCCAGTTATAAATAAAAACTGACATAATTCTCTCTCTCTCTCTCTCTCTCTCTCTCTCTGTGTGTGTGTGTGTGTGAAAATTTGATAAAATTTCAGGCAATCTTCAGATTATCCAAGTAGATTTTTTTTCATTCAAAAATAAAAATTTAATACTCAATGCCTGACAAAAACATATGAGCAATAAAATCTGAATAAATGTTTTAGCATCTATGAAAAAGGGGCGCGGATGGAGCCGCGGCCAAAACCTTGTTTATTATAAATGTAAGCTCTGTCTTTCTGTGTTGCTACGAATTCAAGGGTTAAATCAAACCAATGATCTTGTTTTTGTGAAATCTGTTTGAAAATAGATTAGTTCCTTGGGTAGAACATAGTTTTAACTTTTGACACTGACGAAGCCGCACAAGAACTAGTTTGTACATATGTAGAAATAGTAAACTTACTTGTTGTTTTCTAATTAGTAGTATATACATACCTACAATTTAAATTTAGTTTTTATATTACCATTTATATAAGTTAGCAGTTGAAAATATCTTTTAAGTCTAAAAGATCACGATATTTAAGTTGTGATATAAAATGAAAATAAAATTTGAAAAATTTATCTAATTCAAATTCTACATATAATTGAGATTTGATGTATATAGATATTTAGGAGACATTGTCTAATTACATTTAAAATAGATAACAGTACCTATTTTTTAAAAAAGTATTTTACAATTTTTTTAATTTAAAATTATTTATTAAGTGGACATTTTCAAACGGTTGAACTTACTGTGAGATTGGCGGATAGTATTGTGACGGTTTGGCCATAGAACCTTCTCGAAGGAACGCGAGTTGGCGCTAGGGGCATAGAACATTCAGGAAGAAGAGGTAATGTTTACCAATACATGGTGACCACGCCCCTTTAAACAAATGCAAAATGAAATTGGTCTTTACGGTTACGACATAGGGTTCATATACCAAGAACCGAAGCAGCATTCTAGAACTCATAGAATAATCGATGCTGGATGTTTTCTTGTTTAAAAGTTCGAGTGCTTTCTACGACTATGCAGACTGTCTGCGCGAATATAAAAACGGGCATGGGCGCTTGTGGAGCAGTGTGCTACGGTACGCAATACGGAAACGACAGTGGAGAGTTTTTGCAAAGACATCGGCGATAGTGAGTTAACTAATGAAACCGCTCTCATTGCACATTTCAAAAGAATGTTTACTTGTATGTAAACAAATAAAACTGTGCCAAGCGCTATCAATTTATTCTAAAAAAAAATAGTATCGTAGATTTTTTTCTATACCTTAGTTCTCACTCAAATGGTAATGCATATTGCATTATATGCGGAACTATAACTAGTACATAATCTAGTCTGTACTGTCTAATTTAAGAATCGGTCTTTATATGGCCAGTTTTAATTTTTCTTCCTTCAAAAGTATTACAATGAAAAGAGTTTTATCGTGAAATATCACATTTTTTTTTAATGATAAAATCAGCAGACAGGATGACGGTCCACTTTTTTTTATCGCGAATCTTCCAGCAATAGCTGAAGCCTATTTCTACTGTTCTCTTCCATACCAGTTCTCGCTTTTGTGCTTCTCGTACTTTCATTCCTCATCCTATATCTTTCTTGCAAACATCCTCATTCATTCCTTACGGGTGGGATTCCCGTCTATAGCTACTCTTTTTAACTATTGCTTATATTCATTATATTTCTTATATTTAGTCGCTGGGATCAGAGTTCTTTATTATTATTAAAATTCTCATTTATTACTTATAAACATTAAATTACAATTTTTAAAATATACATTAAAAATAAACATTACAATAAAATTTGTAAACAATAAATTAATAAAAGGTAATAAAACATAGAACATAAAACATAATTATTAAGCATTTTCTTAAAGATTTAAAAGATTTAAAATATTAAGTAATTAAATTTTTTAGAGCTAAACGCAATTTAATTTCTATTTCCATTATTTATTCCTTTCGATTGCCTTCTTCCTTTCGATTGCAACCGTTTCAGACGGTCCACTTGATGGTAGGTGGGTACCGTCGCCTATAACACAAACAACGCCACAGCTGTTGCAAGTGCGCTGCCGACTACCGTAGGATTAATTATAAGGAATTGGATAGGAAAATAAGCTCTGGCATCCCTTACTCACTCACCCAAACACACAGCACACGTACTGTTATTTCACGGTGGTATTCTTTAAAGGGGTGGTTACTGCCGACGGACGGGCTGCCCAAATGACTGCGAACTGCGAACAAATTCGAAAAGTTTATTTTTCAAAGTTTGCCGGTAATCGAACCCGGGAACCCTAAAAAAGAGCGTTAAGGCAAGCACCCTAATCACTCATTTAATGGGCTTCTCGAAACTTTTTTTAATTCACAACACACACCTCGGCTTCGCCCGGGTGAAATGGGAGGAGTTGGTATACCTATCTTTTGGAGCCCATTTCTCTATTCCTTTCTAATCCCTTATCTTTAATCCTACTACCCCCTTACAGAAGACCACCATGAAATAACAGCATATGTGCTTTTGTATTTCGGTAAGTGAGTAAGGGATGCCAGATTCCTTGACTATATTAATCCTCCTATTATCGGCAGCGAACTTGCAGCACCCGTGGTGGTGTTTGTGTTATAGGTGACGGTAGCCATCTACCATCAAGGTGGACCGTCAGCCTTTCTGGTGGCCTTAACATTAAAAATAACTAATATTTAGCTTATGTCCACCAGGAAAAATAAACAATAACCTTGATTTTTCTGTCGAAGGAAATTACCTAAATCGTGTGCAGAATTTAACAAGTATTAGAAAAATATTGTATTATAAAAACAACAAAAACAACTATGTTGGAAATCGAAAGAGCGCAAAGGTCTGTGTTGAAAGTGATGTTAAAAAAACCCTTTCGATTTCCAACGGCCATCCTGTACACAGAGGCTGAGGTGTTATCTGTTCGTAAGTTATTTTTGTTCAAAATTGTTTTATTAACCCATAAGTCATTAAATTCCATTTCTTGTATTAATTCCTTGCATAATAAACGCATTTTTAAATTACCGGTCCCACGAACATTATCCACATTTGGTAAGCGTTTCGGGGATTACATAAGGGCTTCAATGTATAATGCCTTTCTCAAACACTGTGACCTAAAGGATTGCACTATGTATGAAGCAAAAAAACTAATCTTTAGGGTGCTTCTCTCTTTAAGCTACGCAGAGACAGAGAATTTCCTAGCTAAGTAGCCCAACTATTGTCATGTCTTAAATTTAATTTGTATAAAGTTATGTCTTAGTTTGTTTTGTTCGGGCTTTTCTTGATTTTGATTTGTAATTTCAACTGGTTCCCCGCGAGACAGGCCAAGCCTAGTGCGGGGACCCCTGGTAATGATGTTTGCTGTTAAATATGGTTATGTCAAATAAACGATTATTATTATTATTATTATTATTATTATATGTTTCATTTAAAATTTAAAATTGAAGTTTCCAGTCTTAAAAAGGCTTCTTGATTCTGAGCGGCAAACAGGCTGACGGTCTACTCGATGGTAAATTGCTACCGTTGTCGCTTTGAAACACAAGCAGATTTGATATATTGCAAGTGCGCCGCCTATATATTAAAAATTATAAAGGACACGAAGCGGAATAGGCTCTAGAGTCCCTTACTCACCCACCGAAACACGCCCTGTAATTTCACGGTATCCTTCTATAAAGAGATGGTTACTATCGCTAGACGGGTTGCCCATTTTAAAACCGTGGGATACAATGTGCTATAGTATAATTATTATCTTTCTGTTTTCTCTATTCAAAATAATTGAGTTGAAAATGCTACATTTCGGTAATCTTGGGATTACACCCGGTCAAAAGTAAGCTCAAGTAAATACTCGGTTAGATAAGTGAATGACAAAAAAGTGCCGAAATTATTTGAGCACTCGATTGTACATCTGACGAATCACAGTATGTAGACTTACAGTAACCACGATAAGCACTATTATTAATAAGGAAATTCTTCTGAACTACTTTTAAAATAAAGTTGTGTCCTATCGAGCGTATATGATTGACGGTAAATAAATAAAAATTGAATCAATTTATGATTGAGAATTCAGAAGTTCAAGAGAAACGCCAGCTAAGTCTTTGAATTAAAGTATAAAATGAAATTAAAAAAACATTTTTATAAAAACTTTATTTTATGACCCAATTTTCTTTTAATAATAGTCGAAGAGTATAAATAAACATATTATATTAAAATAAATTCTCTGTTCGTGTCTGTCTGTTTGTCAGCTAACTTCTTCTAAAACGACTAATGAATTTTGATACGGTTTCCACTAATGGAATTAGCGATAAATGAAGAAGTCTTGTGTATTTAATTTGAAAGTAATTGCGTTAGCCGTTAGCGAGTCTCTAGTATATTTTAAAATTGGATAATAGCTTAATATTTTTATTTAGCCGTTTAATAAAAAATATACCCACTTGTAATGAATTTGTGAATAAAAATCCTCTCTATTATTTTTTGTATTCAGATTCCACAGAGTGAAAGACATTTATAAAGCGACTAACTGTGCCCGCGGCTTCGCCCGCGTAGAATTCAGATTATTTGTTGGTATCAGTACAAATCAATTACCTACCTCACATTGCCTCTGTAGTTTCGCGGTCGCACTTTAAATATGTATATCTTATTATCTCTTCAACCATAGGGCCAAAACATATGCAATGAAGAGCAAAAGTCATGTATACTAAATACTTGTGACGATAAACTTGCTGATTTTGATAAGGATTTATAATTTTGTTGTTGACCAATAAATCACATAACGATTTTATTTTATTTTTTAATGCAAAAAGTATTTTTGCGGCTTCAATATAAAAAGTAAGACATAATATGCTGTCGCTGAATTTTTTGTAGGCATTTTCAAGCTCTACAACTTTTCCATAGAAATCAACCATATGTCGTGTTTGAAAGAAACCTTTTCGTTCGATCGTTTTATTCGACTTACTTTGCAAATTCGATTACCACGAAAAAGCCTTTTTATTTTACGGAATAATACATAGCGTATGTCCATCCTGAAATTCTATTCTATTCATTCTATTGGCGCAACATTTTTTTTTAAAATCGGAACAGTACTTTCGAAGATTGCCCCCTAAAAACAAACCTATAAACAAACAAACAAACATAAATACAAACTTTATAATATTAGTTTAGATGTGACAACCTTAAATATTTTGAAATCCTTTGCGTTTCTATATTAAACTAACTACCTAGTTTAACAACCGAAACTTGTTTGTACTGTGGCAACATTTCCACTAAGTAAGAATCAGTAGTAGATTGGCGGCGGCACTGTACAGTCTTCCGCTGGGACCGCGCAGCCGCCCGCCCGCCCTCGCGCTTAAGGCGGCGAGAAAAAATACACAGTAAACAAAGTTACACAAACAAACCAATTAGGATCGACCGCGGGAAGTGGCGAACAAACGTGACAGTGATGTTAATGCCAATAAATGGCAGTTAAAAAAAATAAATTAATGCGTTTGCCTTCAGTGGTAAGAGAGTTAGTTACATGTGAAATGCACAAAAGGGATTGGTAGAAGCATGGTTACAGGTTTTTACATACTGCATCCGTAGTTCGTATCGCTTTCTTATTATCATTCCATGTAGTTTTTTTTTCTTTTATTTTTTTCAGCGTTCACTTAACGCTATATATATATATATATATATATATTATAAAATTTATATTCAACTCGTATAGGATGTACCTATTTTTAAATTAACCATAAAATCAAATAGAAATACTTCAATACAAATATAAAGAAAAAAATATTTCCGTTCCTCTATTAAATCAACATTTGCTATTTTTACTTCAATGAATATTTTCCTTTACAAATAAAATAAGAAAACTATTAAAATATGTTCATTTTATTTCAATGAGTAATATTTATTTATTTGACTATTGAATCTTCTTCTTCTTCTTATTTTGGTTATGGCTCCATCAAATCTTCTCCGATGATTTTGCCAGTGTCATTTGTAAAAATAGCAATATAAAAAATTAAAATTAAAATCAAAAGTAGCAGATCCCGAAACTAGTCAGTCAAGTACAAATTTTTTCCTTTAAATTTTCCAAAAAAAGGTCCGTCAAGTGCAAAGCAGTCAAGTCAAGTCCACTATTGAATCTTATATCGTATTTTTTTAAATGACAGCAGTGACATTCACGTCTGTCCTATATTACTCTATTTTCTTGGCTATTGCCTGTTTAATCTTTTGACATCTTTTGACAAAAACAGTCTTTTGACAGAGGGCAATTAATATTTTTTTTCTCCAACATACTTGGAAATGATTTCATTATTAAAAAAAAAAACAATACGACTCTTTACTGTCCGCACGCCGCACGCAAGAAGAGAATAACAGAAATTGTTTAAAAATAAAAGTTTTAAAGCCTGACGAAGTAGATTACGAAGTATGAATAAAACAAAAGACGACCGCAAATTTGATTTATTCATACTGTCAATTCTATTCATAATAAACGAATATTTTAGACGCTTTTATATTTAGAAGTTGTTATACATATAATACAAATGTTTTTTCCCAAGAGAAAAGTCATACACAAGTCTCGGCCGAATTAGCAATTGACTTCCTAGTTTGTTTTACAATTCACTTGGGAACTTAGATGAGCGATGTTACTACATGTAAGCTTTGAAAGTATTCGTTTTCGCCTCGTATTTCCAAAACTACTTTATTTCCGACCTGGACAGTAATTACTATTAATGTAAGTATAAGATTGTTATCAGATTTAAAGAATTACATATTTAAATTTTCAATTCAACAAATTTAGATAGCCTTAATCATGGGAACCGACACTTGGGCTGAAACTGTAGGCAAAATTATTAATCCTTACATTATTATAAAACAAAGTCCGCAGTCTGTCTATATAGAAAGAAAGAAAGAAAGAAAGAATTTTATTTCGTACACACACATACAAGAAATACACACATATATATATATATGTACATCAAAACAATATTAACTAAAAAGCGTAGTGGTGCGTCCGAAATAGGTGTATGAATGAATGTATAATCTGTGTAATGTATGAATGTATAATGTACATCTTGTGTGTATGAATGTATAATCTCAAAAACTACTGAACCTATTTTCATGCGATTTTCACTAATGGAAAATGCGATCAACGAGGAAGGTTTTCGTATATATTTTGCATATAAAAATCCGTGCAACGCCGGGGGCGGGCCGCTAGTGCTCAATAATTTATCTCAAATTATTTTCAAAAAGCACTTCGCAAATGCAATATTCAGACAGAAAATCTCTCAGGAATGTCCAAAGGAGTCTCCTACATGCTTCGGATGTTTTATTTCATTACCAGTATCTCCTATAAAATAGAGAGAAACGAGCTACGAATATATTACGTAGAACAGGCTCCCCTTTCGGCATTCCTCCTGTCTGCCCCTCGCCCTTGAAACTTTACCTACGAGTGTTTTTTTTTTTTCGCAAAGTGTCGTCTAAAGATTTTACGTCCTTCGACTATATCGGTAGTTACGTAAACATCCGACGAAATAGTTCTGATTAGTGCCGTTAAAGGTATATTTGTTTCAGCAAACAATCCGATATGTTTGTACAGATACCAACACAGTTCTTGTTATGAGCGATACTCCCTTCTAGTTCGCAAATCAATATCAACCCAAAGTATCAGTAGGTAGGTATTCTTATTTCTTTGCGTCTAAATTATTCGCATATATAGATTATTTCATGAAAAATCATCTGTTAAAGTATGAAAGTTGCGATATTATCGGTTTAGCTGTTTTTATCATCCAAATATATTATTTATTTGAGACGTAATCAATTTTGTTCAGCTAAAATCTATTGCCGCGTGCACGAGAGGCAATTACCTATATTGTTTAATTTAAATGATACTAAAGGCGTAGCTTATTGGGATTAGGATAGGGATAAGGGATGTTGAAGCTTGAATGAGACGTATTACAGTAGTGGCAGGGCATACTACATTTCGCAGTAATAAACGTCCTACAGGAATTCTTACAGAATAACAGAGTTTGTGTTTCGATGATGAATAAGGGATTCCAGATCACATTTCCACATCGCCAACTTATTCTAAAAAGGTGTGAGTGCATGTGTTAAAGCGACGGTAGCCATCTACCGTGAAGTGGACCGTGTCGTCGCGTCGGTCAATCTACAGACCTTTTCGTAAAAGAAGAGTTTTCTATGTCTTTTTTCTTCTTAAGTCTCAGATGTCTATATTAATGGTACATTAAGATGTACTTACTTGAATTTTCTTAAATTTACATTAATAAAAGTTTCGCTTATTTATCACGAAATCAGTTCACAGAAAACATTTTGATAATATGATAAAATGTATTATATCTATATCTACGCGTACATATTATAAGAATAAGTCACTATGGATTTTTATACGGTTTTCACCAATCAAAAGAGAAATAAAGGGGAAAGGTTTTTGTAAGGTTTTTGTATTTGCAGAAAAAAATCCAATCCGTGCAAAGTCAGTGGCGACTATCTGAAGTCGGCCACGCTTCGCTGCGGCCCATACGGCGGCGGCACGGGGCGTGCGGTACTGGACACTGCTTATATATAATACTGTTTACAGTAGCGTGATGGTATATAGCCTATAGCTTTCCTCGATAAATGGACTATTCAAAACAAAAAGAAATTTTCAATTCGAACCAGTAGTTCCTGAGATTAGCGCGTTCAAAAAAACAAACAAACTCTTCTGCTTTATAATACTAGTATAGATAAAAGTAAGCAAAGGTTTTACTGGTTATTAACATAGTCGTATTATTACATTAAAAAATATAGCCTGTAACGGGAGTTTATCATCGAAGAGTAGCTACAAAATCACAAGTGAAATAGAGCGTGAAATATCTCAAAGGAGAATAAAAGTGTCCGGACTTTTTATATTTATCCTTGGCTTTATTAAAACAATTGTTGTTTTAAATAGACTTTTGTCCGTGACATCGCTCGCGTTAAAAGTAGATTATATCTTTCTCCAAAGTTCGAGCTCTCATATCTTTATAGATTATCAACAAAGTGTATTTAATGTTTGAGCTTGGATTATATACGAGATATATAAACATGATTATATATATTTATTCTGCAAATCAGCTATAAATAGTCGTCTTGGATGCTGCTTCATCGGCAAAAGCAGTTTGAAGCTGAGCGAAGATCTGCTGAGCTGTCAAATTACACTTAAAATCGTAGAAAATTATACTACGAAAATTAAATCTATGATGATGTTAACACGCAATTTTTAAAATGACACCACAATTTAAAAACAAATGACAGTCAGATGAAACAAACTGTATTTTACAGTCAAAGAATTCCGTTTTCAAATGTTTTAAAACTTTTTAAATTTTGTTTTTGTATGTGTCCAGTTCCGGAAACATAAAATGTGCCCTACAGGGAACGGAAAAACTCGTATTATTTGACGTCATATATGTAAAATAAATATAAACTAAAGTTTTCAAGTATCCCAACTTCCTGCTACTGCATTAAAATAATTCTTTTTTTTTTAATGTTAAGATCGGCAGACAGGCTGACGACCCACTTGATGGTAGATGAATACCGTAGCCTATAACACAAGCAACGACACAGGTGCTGCAATTGCGCTGCCGACTATGAGTGCTCAAATGAGTGTGCCCGCCCTGTCACTACTTACAGTACAGTACAGCCTCTACTTACTGTATATTTTACAGTGTCACTCTTTCAAATTTATTTATTTTATTTATTTATTTATAATTTTAACAATTTAAAAAGAAAACTAAATATACATTAATATAATGATAGCATTAAAAACCACCTAGGTTTAACCGTTTGCTATCATAATGCTTTAAATTATTATTAAAATATTAAAAGATTTAACATCTAACTATGTACAATTAATTACAATGTTGACATAATCAAATACAATTTAAAAAATATTCCTTTAATTTAACTTTAATATTTTTAGTGTTTATGCTGTTACACAGATCTGAAGGTAGGCTATTGATAAGGCGCGGGACAATATAAGCGGTAGTCCATTCCCCGTACATATTATTGGCACGCTGTGTACATAACCGCTTCTTTGAAATTGCCCTAGTGCATACAGGGTGTTCCATCACTCTCTTTAAGGATTCATTAAAATATTGTTCTTTCAGTAGTGAAAAAGCAAATTGAGTGTTTATTGGTAATATGTTACAGTGCTTAAAAAGATCGTTTTCATCTTCGTAACATATATTTTTTAATTTAGGTGAGACTAATGTTTTTAGAATTTTTACCTGTATTTTGTAAATTTTGTTCATATGAGAATACAATGTCACATTGCTGCACAATATGAAACTTATTCCAAACAAAATAAAAACTAACTTCAGTTTAGTTAGAATCTATGTGAATTCATTCCCAACATTTTTTATCAAAGATTTCACTTTGTTTGGATAAAATCGCTCGAGAGAGCAAAGCCACCAAGTAAATCGTTTCGAAGAAAACGATTTTTCTTACTCACCCGAAAGTGGCCCGAATAATACTACAACAGTTTGTGTCTGAATTTAACAGAACCATTTTGTTGTTGGACAATTTAACAAAGGAGTCGGATTTAATATGGGAAACGAAACAGTTTAATGTGTTTCAAAATGTTCATCTATGGTTATGGAATTTTATTGTCATGATATTTAGGTACTTTAAAAAACCTACGTTTTTGTATTAAATAAACATTAATAAAATCGATGACTCACTGCAAGTGTTTAATCTATACATGTGTTTAAAACCGTAAACGAGCCGTGTCTGCACATTAAAGATTAAAAAAAAAGAAACTGTTTGTACACATTGTAGGTACTTAGGTATGTTATCGAAGTCAAAAAAAAATAGTTTTTAGAATTTTTGTCTGTTTGTCTATGCGTTTGTGCACGCTAATCTCAGAAACGGCTTAACCGATTTGAATGCGGTTTTCACTGATGTATTGTACCAAGCTTCCTGTAACATTTAGTGTTTGTTTCATTCCAATCGGTTAACAAACAAAAAAGTTACAACGGGTACGTTATAACGAATACTACGCATACAATTGTTAGTTGTACAAATTGTTTTTTTTTTATTATTACATAAAACAGTAAAATAAAAATATTATTTGCCTATAGGTTGTATCTACGATGTATCCAAATTTAAACATGTTCGTTTATGCACCATCTGCTTACTTTTTCCATTTTGTAATTTAAATTACATTGATATACATTCCTGTAACAGCTGTTGTTCAATTCCTCTCGATTGGGATTGATTCTTTTATTTGCAATTTTTAGAAGAATTACAAACAAGGAAAAATCTGTCGATTCAAATGATAATCCCTTTTTTTCATTGGTTTCGATCAGAATAATGTATTTAAGTTAGTTACAGTAAAATGCTAGATTTAAATAAGTCTTACTCCAATATTTATATATTTGTGTACACTTTGCAAGCAAAGAAAAGTCTCACTGCGACTCTTTCGAATTTCAATGACAAGTATCACCATGGCTCGGAGAATATTATGTAAATGAGAAATTAAAAATATTTAATGAAAACAGTTCTAATATTATCTATGGGATTAGTGTGACAGATAAACGGAACCGGTGTAGATTTTAATATATAATGTTTTATTTTTTTATATAAGGTGATACAGGCTAACGGTCCATTGGATGGCATGTTATTTTGATTTCATTCTATAAATATATTTCTTACTAGCTGAGTCCGCGGCTTCCTACGAGTGGTATCCAGAATAGTGCATAACTTTTTTTTTTGTATACAGATTGGAATGAAATATACACTAAATGTTACGGGAACCTTGCTACAATACATCAGTGAAAATCAAAGTGATTAGAGTGCACAAACGCACAGACAAACAGATAAAAATTCTAAAAACTATTTTTTGACCTCTGTGACATAAGTGTACAAATTGTTTTTTGAAAAAATATTCTAATTAGATATTTTATTAGAAATGTGTAATAAATATTTTAATTTTTTTAAATGTTAGCCAATAATAAAATGAATTTATCTTAATTTGCCTTTAATTAGGCACACATCCTATTGAACAAATTTATTGAGCACTTATTTTTAAGAGTTAAATCAAATCAAAATGTTTATTTCTCAAAAATAGAATAACATTATCACTTTTTTTCAGTCGAAATACTAGGTACCGTTTCGAGAACAAAATGGCGTTCTAGAAGAGAAGAAACGGCGAAATAAATTATCGCGCAATCAGTCTTTTAATATGAAATTACAATTGTGTAAAATTTTAAATATTAACAATGATTTAATCCCATGTATTTTTAATGGTCAACATATTATATTTTACCAGGGTGTCGGAAAAAAAATAGCCAAGACGATCCCGAGAAGAAACTCAGGATACGATTGTTGTCATGTTCAAAATTGAATATACAACGATTACTTACCATTAACAATTATTATTATAACGAGCCCGTTGGATGAGTGGTTAGGTTGCCTTGAGTTTTATGGTCCCGAGTTCGATACCTGGCGGGGTCAAATATGGAAAAAATAATTCAAAGTTCAGTCTGCATTTGGAAAGCAGTGGCAGGGCATACTGCGTTTCGCAGTCATTTTGGGCAGCCCGTCTAGCGGCAGTAACCAACCCCTTAATAACAGCTTAATATGCTCTTGTGTTTCGTTGAGTGAGTTAGTGAGCATCCTATCATTATCATTTATCCTTAATCCTAATAAGGTCGACAGCGCACTTGCAGCATGTATGTGCTTGTGTTAATGACGACAGTAGCCACCTACCGTCAAGTTAACCGTCAGTCTGTCTGTCGACCTTAACATAGAAAATATATACACAATAATTTTTAATTGTAATTGTTATATGTTCTTGTATATGTTTGCAGACCAATACGATAGAAATAAAATTTAAGATAGCAATTTCAGATCAGTGTATCTTTGAAATTGCCCCTCGATTAGATACGAGTATACAATAAACTAACGACGACACACGCTCCAGATTCTTCCTGGCCCAATTGATTAAACCGAAATTTCAACATAAATATCGATACTAAAATATTCAAGCTAATTAATGTTCAGCCAGCGTAATCCACTTTAGACTTACAAAATGCTCTATTTATGTATTAGTACGGACGCCTATGCTCTATGCTACGGGGAATTCGACTTCGCCTAGTCTAGGCGAAGTTGAATTTACATGCAGTGCGTGTTACATCATGGAATTAGAAATCTTTAAGTAGTTATTTACCTATTTTTATGGTAATTAAAAATATAATATAAATATTTGGATAGCCATTCGTTCAAATTATTCATCCTATCGGAAAATTTTCTCTAAATGTTAAAATCGCATCAAAATCTGTTGCGTAATTTCGAAAGGAAAACGTGATAATAGATAGATAGTCAAATTTTGAAGGCAACTATGTTTTACTCTATTCAGAGATACGAATCTTTATATAAATTGAAGTGGCTGAGCGCGTCTGTCTGTATAGCCACTAACTCCTAAATCATCCATCAAATTGTGATGCGGTTTTCACTATCAGTTAGACCATTTTTCACGGAACGTTTATATTTATATACATAATAAAATCGTAAACAAGTCGTGTCTCTGTACATTAAATATTTTTTGCACTTATGTTACCAAGGTAAAAAAAATAGTTTTTAGAATTATTCCCTGTTTTTCTGTGCGCTTGTGCACGCTAATCTCTGAATCGGCTTAACCGATTTGAATGAGGTTTTCACTGATGTATTGTAGCTAGCTTCCCGTAACATTTATTTATTTAATTTATGTCAACCATCGAAGGTCATAATAATAATAATAATGAAATTTAAAATTAAGGTTTCATTCCAATCGGTTTACAAACAAAAAAGTTACGCGCTATACCAAATACCACGCGTAGGAAGTTGCGGGCTCAGCCAGTATATAATAAAACCTAATTTCTGCCGGACGAAGCCGAAGGCAGGCCGCTAGTACTATATATATTGCTTTAACTAATTGGCCTTCTTGTTTTTGGTAACGATTTGCTGTATTTTAGAAATTTGCTCATGTTTACATATTACACTATTATTTATTTGTATTTGTAAACATTTATTGGCAATGCTCGCGTAAATATTTATCTATTTATGATTATCTGACAATGTATACCCTATATTTTGAGAAAGCAATTGTTATGTTATCTCGCTGTTTCAGCTCCGTTATGTCTTTCAGATTCACTCAGAATGAAAACAGGTTAAAGAAATTTTTAACCTGTTAAGAATCTTATTTACTGTATGGATCGTAGGAAAATAATTCAAATTATTAGTATTTATTGATTATAAATGTTTCTTTTTAAGATTGTGTTTCATGATACCTATAAACAACAAACACAGCACTTCTTAAGCGTTGCTTTTGAGATTACTAACGTCGCTTATGAGTTCACAGAGAATCTTTATGGATGCATTGTCAAATTATATGAGGAGTCATTTACTGTACGTGCCATTAAACTTTGGAATGCACTGCCTTTTATCATTAGACAATCTAAATCGCTGGACATATTTAAAAAAGCATTCAATACACATCTTTATTTGTTTAATTTTTATATGTAGGTTTATCTTCTAATATATTATATTTATTAATCTATCTTATTAATTTGTGTTATTAATGTTTGTTTATGTTGTTATGTTTATGTTGTTATGTTGTTTATGTATTTAGTTATTAGAATGTAATTTTATGATGACCTTACCATGACATTTGCCACCCTGTTTTTCATATAATTTTCCTTACCCTAAGGTTGCCTGGAAGAAATCGCTATAAAGCGATAAGGCCCCGCCTTTTGTACTATTGTTTGTTGTTTCTTTCTTTTTTTAAATTCTTTTTTATGATTATAGTACAAATAAAGAGTTTTAATAATAATTATAATAATAATACATTGTTAACAAATTGAATTAGAATATTATTTCGATGTGTTAATATCTATATCGATACATATAATAAAATAAAGTAGCTCTAGACCTCTGTCTGTTTTTCCTCTACCTTCTTTTAAACCTCCCAATAGATTTTGATACGGCCTTCACTATTAGAAAGTACGATAAAAGAGGTAGGTTTTCGTATATAATTTGTAAAAAAAATGCAGTAATCGTGTCCAAATGTCTTCGTACCGTTAGCGTTGTTTAATTACACAAAAATTACACAAAAAAAAAAATACGATTCCTTGCCTAAATTGATGCCGACCAAAACAAAAATCCATACAAAATAGAAGAACAATAAATTAAAATTTACTGAAAATTATGGCCAGCACCTGATCTTAAACATCACAAGCAGAGAGTTCAGATAATAAGAGTTTGTAACATCAATATTTTAGTATTAATCAATTAATTTTGTTAAATTAAAGTTGCATTAATTAAGTTGCATTAAATGTAAATTCCATTGAATGAAGAAGTTCTCGCTAACAGTTTAAATTGTTATTATGAACTGAAACGATAAAATCGCTGTCCGCCTCTATCTATTTCTCTGCTAGCTTCTTTTAAAGCACGCAACAGAATTTGATAGAATTGAAAAGAGCAATAAGCGAGTAAGGTTTGTGTATCTAACTTGCATAAAAATGCGCCGATTTGCAGACGCGACTTGGTAACTGCCATGAGATACGTTCTGGGCACATTCCATTTAACAAATTTGGATACATGATGCGAATGGTGGCGACGCCGAATAGGGGATCGGACAGTAATCAGATTAAAATCTAAAATGTAGTTAGAAAGAAAATATATAATTTTTTACGATTATTTATCGAATAATATTTTAATATAATTCATTTAAACATTTTTAAATGAAGAAATAAAATTTTCTTATTTACAATATTTTTAATCTATACTGAAACACCAATCACAGTGCGTGACGTCATTTGTGGGCAATCATTGTCTTATGCCAATGCAGCTGTTTTGTTATGATATGACCACAAATGACGTTACGCGCTCTCAGATGAACTATCGTGGCGTTTTGGCGGCATTTTCAAACAAACAATATTAAAACATTATTTTGAGTACCTAAAAGGCTCTAAATAAATAAAATAGTATTTTTTATGGGAATAAATATCCATGAAGATTAATTTAAAACACTTTCTGAAAATTTGTCCGATCCCCTATTGTGCTGAATGCAACATTGTGGAGGATGTTTACCACGTGTTAAAGGAAAGTGTCCGGAACGATAGGATGCGTAGGCTGGGCTCCAGAGAACAATTTATGTGGCTAGTAGGTGACTTGAACAGGCCCTGGCATTCCCATTATCCGATGATGCCAGGGAACTTTACAAGACTTACTATAAAAGATTTGATAATAGCATATAATTTAGAGAAGTGTATGTATGACCTTGCCCAATGAGGCGACATGTCCGTTATGGAAAAGCCTCCAAAGAAAGATTTAAAAAAAAAACTTGCATAAAAAAATGCATCCGTGCGTAGCCGTGTTGTGAGTCTCTAGTTTAACCTTAAGTCTTGAAAGTGAAACCCGTCCCACAAAAAGACATATATTATATCCCAGCAAGACCTTTATTAGATACCACTGAGTAATGCCTATTCAGAAGACAATTTATACAATTCACACAAATTTGTCTAAATTTGGTCAATACTTGCTTGGATTTCTATAAAGATTTGCGAAAACAACTTTAACTTTGGATATAAAATTTATTGTGGATTTAATGGCGACATTACTTGAATATACTTTGAAATTAGTACAATTTGTTGTGGTTAAAGTAGAATAAGTACTATACTATACGTTCCATTTCAATGTTATTGCATCGTTCTCCATAACCTTGTACCGATTTAAGTAAAGAAAACATTTCTTGTTCTAATCTTGTACTGGAGACTACGTAATCCCGAAAACCGAGCTCACGAGTGCGTTGAATTCGTTAGAAGCAGGAGTATTTCATTCGACCACGTTACCAAAAACGGGACAAAAATTTCGCGTTGATAAATAAAAAATATAACACCCGAGAAAATATCTGATATCTTTATTGCTGACGACGGCGGTGTCCAATTTTTTATATTTTTAGTCTCGATCCCATCGGGAACTTAACAATTTTCCAGGATAAAAAGTATCCTATATGTTAATACAGATAATGAACTATCTGTATGCAAGATTTCATCCAAATTAGTTCAGTAGTTTTTACATGAAAGAGTAAAAAAGCATCCATCCATATATCCATTCATTTATGTCAGTAGGAAGCAGGATTTACTTAAAATAAAATTACTAATAAAGACTACTGGATGTGTCTCGTGGTTTCACACGCCGTTTAATTTAAATTAACGAAAACTCGATTCTCGACGGGGCTAAATAAGCTTTTCATCTCCCGCACGCGATATAACTTGGTTTTCGTAGCATTGTTCCTGTTTTTTTTTATTTTGCTTGGAATCGAAGGATCAAAGCATGATGGTTGGGAAATTGTATATATTAAAGGCTTCACTTGGGCAAATGACATTTACATTAGAACTCGCTGGAGGCGGAGACAATTCAACAGGCCTAGAAATTGTGTTTTTTTTTGTTTTTACCATTAGAAAAATGCACAAAAAAAAATTATTAATACAATTTTTTAAACTGACATTTAACTTATTAATAGGTACAGGATTCATATGCGCGCAATAAGCCGTTTTCGAGAGAATTTTCAATAAAAGTCAAATTCTTCTTGTGTTCTAACTTTTTTTGTGGAGTTTCTATTATTTTAAAGAAAATTCTAATTAATACAATTGGTTCTTCACATGTTTAAGTATAATATATATTTTTTCAAAGCAATTGTGTTATTCATTTCTTGTAACATCTTCATTAAACAATGGATAAGTATTTTAGATATTTAGCGTTTGTCTCCACCTTAAAAAAATAATTATATATTCCTTAATATTTTTAAACGTTGACCCTCGACGCAAAAACGGGTGTGTCTTTGTATGTGTGTATCTGTGTATCTGTCACAAACGATGGACCGATTTTGATGCGCATTTTGTTTGAAAATTGACGTGATCGAGATGGTTTTCAACCACAGTTTATGAAGTTCTGTTCAGGCGTTTGAGGATAAGCTGATTTCCTAGTTGACGAAGGGATTTCACTAACTTCCACAGGTTCGATTGATGTGAAATTTGGTATACTGTTACTTCAGTGTTATTTCCATGACATGGTAACCTTGATTTGATGCTGCAGCATAAAATAGTCTGCGGACAGCCAAGTCCTCAGCAATTTACAGCAGATATAGTGTGTTTGGGCTAAATTGAACGTCGGGGGTTAGTTTATAATTTTAATTATAGCTTGTATTAATAGAGATGAAATTAAGTTTTTTATCATAGAACAACCCAACCATGTTTTGAGTGACCTCTCTGAGTCTTATATTCGATTATTTAATAAGTCTTCTTCTTTACGTGGAAATCTTTGAAGAATTTCTAGAACGCACCTTTTGAGACTTCTTTGGGCTCGGTGAGAGTAAAATTTCAATGTTGAATATTGTGTGACGCTTCAGTGCAACAATCACGTGACGCTTTTTGTAACGTTTCTGCATATTATTTGATTGCTAAAGAAGTTTCACACTTCTGACACGCGTATTGTATTTTTTAATTTTTTTTTTCTTTGACAGTGTGTTGTAAAAGGTAATCTATACTTTACTAATATTATAAAACTGAAAAGTTTGCTTGTTTTATTTGTTTGGTTGAACACGCTAATCTCAGGAACTACTGGTTCGAATTGAAAAATTCTTTTTGCGTTGGATAGTCCATTTATCGAGGATAGCTATATAGGCTCTATAACATCACGCTACGACTATTTCTTTTTTATTTTTCACTGAGCAAAGCTTCAAAGAAAAATGTTGCAAAAACAGAAAAATTATCCTTTTTGAGAGCTTCCGTTGCGTGCGCTGCGTAAACGGTTAAAGTTACGCAAAAATCATGTACCACGGAATTGTTCCCTTTAAAAGTTCTAAAAAAAAGTCCGCCACAGCATATGTCTAGCTTGACTCACTATATAATCTTTTTTATGGTAATCAAATATCTTCGAAAATAGAGATTATAAAATATTTTTATAATCTCTATAATATATTTATGATAATATTACATACTAGCTGAGCCCACAACTTCGTACCTACGCGTGGTATTCGGTATAGAGCGTAACTTTTTTGTTTGTAATCTGATTAGAATGAAACAAACACTAAATGTTACGGAAAGTTTGCTAGAATACAACAGTGAAAACCGCATTATAATCGGTTAAGCCATTTCTGAGATTAGCGTGCACAAACGCACAGACAAACAGACAAACAGACGAAAATTCTAAAATCTATTTTTTTGACCTCGGTAACATGAGTACAAAAAAATATTTAATGTACAGAGAGACACGGTTCGTTTACAATTTTATTATGTTATATGTATAGATTACCTCAAGTTACTTTATTTTGTTGAGCTAACTTAACTGTTTCAATATTTAAATTAGAACTTAATATTTTATCTTCAATAAGTAATGATTGATGATAACTGGTTAATGCAGTTAATTTTGAAATAACAAACTTGATCTGGTAAAGTCTTGTAACGTAAAAATTCATAGGTTGGTTTTTAATTATACTAAACTCATTCAAACTCCTTGGCTATTATAGTTGTAAAATATATAAATGATTACTATACAGAAAAAGAGTGCTCTATCGATGCCTTTATGTATGAGTCTAAAGAGCTTTCATTCGGATTGTACATTTACACAGTAGGGATAGATGTACAAACAATTTCTATCCATCCTCTCTGGTATATAGGTATAAATGGAAAAAATTCGTATATTATCTAATAATACATAGACATTATAAAATAAAGTAGCTATTTGATAATATTGTTACGTGCGGAGTGAGTCAAACTGCCGTGTAAGGGCGAAAATGAACTATTTATTTCCACAAACTAAGATGACTTCTAAAAGGGCTAAACTTGTCTGATAAAACCGTTAAACATGTCAAAAGTCGTCAATGATTCCCTTAATGAGTCGCTGGTTTACTGTCCCAGGTAACTTCACACTAAAGTTCCGAAAGTCGCTTTCGAATCGCTGGTTATAGCTCAACTGTGGCTCCCGCCCGCCACTCTCCTATTTATATTTGGTGGCAAACGTCTCGATCTATTTGGAATTTACTAGAAATAAACAAGTATTGTAAACACGGAATTGTTTTTCTATTCCGTGATTGTAAACAAGTCCATTGAAAGTTCGGGAATGCTCTTTCTGTTGAATGTGAAGTCTATGTTGTGAACATAAGGACCAATTTCCTTTGACACTTACCGGGAATTGGCGTGACTACTATCGATAGTGGGGAACCTTCGAGATTTTCGACCGGCGCGAGTGCTTTTTCCAGAATGTTCTATGGTTAGTCGTAACAATATGTATACTTATGCAGAAAAAATTTCATTAGATAGGTCTAAATGATATTTGTTAGAGTGTTAATCTGATTATGTTAAACCGAAAATATTTAGGGCAGCTGTTCAAGTATGCGCATACAAATTTAATAAAGGCTTAGGCACCTGGCTTACCTTGGCATGCATTTGGATCGCAAGCTAACTTGGAAAAAACACATATTGGCTAAACGACAGGAAATCAACCTGCGGTACAAAGGCTCGTTCTGATTTCTCGGCAGAAATTCGAAGAAGTCTTTAAAATTCTGATTTATAACAATATATTAAAGCCTGTTGGGACTTACGATATCCAGCTTTGGGGTTCCACCTGTGTCTCAAACTTAAGTATCATCCAAAGACTTCAGAATTCTATAACTATTGAAATGTCTCACCAATGCACCATGGTTCATCAGAAACACTAAAGTCCATAACATATTTAGGATGAATACACTCAAGGAGGAAATTGTAACGTTGGCTGCCTCTCACAGAAACAAGCTTAAAAACCATCCAAATCTGTTGGTCATAAGGTTAATTACACCCGACTATGTAAGACGTCTGAAACGTAATTTCCTCACCCTCTAGTTATTAAGGGTAATGTAAATATAGGGAATGTAAATATAATGTATCTTTGGAATACTTTTGCAAAACATCTGCTTAAAATTGATGACTGATTCGCAGATTCGACTATGAAAAAAGGTAAAAAAATAAAGGCTTAGGCAGCATTTTTTTTTGCGACAGACGAAGTCACAGGCGGTTATCGTGTAGACGACTAAATATCGTACTCGTATGCAGACATGTTACGTGTCTTTTTAACATATTATCTCTGCTCGAGTGGCGCGATTTTTGACAAGGATATTATACTAAAGAATTTTACTTATCTCAGGTACGTGAACGACTAAACCCTCTTAAATACATTATTTATTTAACTGCAGTTTCAAAAGGTTACCCACATTACTCATATCTATAAGCTATTAATTTTCCTGGTTTTCTAACCATGCTTTTCTTAACAATTGCTTCAAAGAAGCCAGTAAGTTTACTTTTATTAGAAAGGAAAGCAGATAGGCCGACGGTCTAAATGATGGATTGTGGCTACCATCGTCCTACTAAACACCAGAGCAAGTAAGAGCCCTGTCGACTACAACCTTGCAAATTTCTTAAAGCACCCTTATAGTTTCTTTTATGTCAAGGTCTAGAGAGAGGCTGACAGTCCATTTGATGGTAGGTGGTTACTGTTATCTACAACACAAGCGACGCCACAGATGCTGCAAGTGCCTTGCTGATTATAGTAGAATTAAGGATAAGGGATTAAGAAGGAATAAAGAAAATGAGCTCTGGCATTACTCACTCACCGAAACACAATATCACACACGCTGTTATATCACAGTGGTGTTCTGTAAGGAATTGGTTACTGCCGCCATACGGGCTGGCCAAATGACCGCGAATTGGGAACCGCCATGGGGAAATCGGTGGGGTATGTGGGACTTCTATACACTAAAAACCCACGGTGTTTCCTCGCGCCGTCTATGAACGGGGGGTAAGGGATCGTGGAAACATACATCTGCCTCCCCCCGTCAGATCGCCAGATAAGGCCCCCACACTTACGGGATCCACCTCGATGAGGCGTCAAGTTTGACCCCCGCGCCGTGGAGAGACGTGCCAGAAACACACAACTCGTCTCCCCTCATTGCCGAGTGTTGTGATGACGGCGGACGACCCCAAGTTTGCCGCGGGCGAAGCGATACAAGCCATCCATACTCACCTCTCGCAGCGGGCAGTCAGCAAGGGGCTTCATCTTTGAAGCAACCCGTAACCACTTCTCTGCGGCACAACTTACCGCAGAGTTGGAGGCCGCTTCCACCTGAAACTCTCGTTCATGTGGCCGCTTATCTCTACAGCATTTTGGATGGGCGGCCCAAAGGGGGTTTCCACAGCAATCGCGGTAGCTCGAAAGACGGGCTCCACCTCGTGTTGTCGTCGCGGAAGAGTTACTAGACCGGGTCGCAAAGCCGAGTGTTCACTCTTCCAGATGACTGCGGAGGGTGGTTACTATGCCAATCTCCTGCAACCAGTTATTCACCACCCCCCACAAAGCCACGATTGTGGTATTCTGCCAGACGGTTCTTCCCTGTCGTAGAGCTTCGTGTTCGCTTGCGTTGCCCAACTACCACTGAGCAACAGAGCCATCCGAGAAAATCCGCCCGCTGCGACGCACAAGGACCGGGGGTGCCGTCTCTCGTCGGCCAACACCCACATGAGCGGAGTAAGGATCCTCAGCCCAGCGAGCGGTGACCGGCGAAGCTCCAAATGACAGTTGGAGCCACCCAACCTTTACTCCGCTTCGAGCTCCGATGTTCGAAGCCCGCTCGGAGCACTCACGGGTGTGCTGTCTTAGTTTCCCACCGACAATCCGATCAGCCAAGCGAAGCCCGGTGACCCCACCGACCCCTGCAACTAAACGGATTGTCGAGAGTTAAGCCCCCCCCCCCCCCCAAACTTAAAATAGTTATAAACTATTTTAATACAAGTTATAAACTTTATTCCATAAAAAAGATCCACCTTTTCAGGCCCAGCGTAGACGTAAATATATTTTTACTTGCCCAAGCAAAACGACTATTCACGTTGATATATTGAACTATGACGTCGCTATGATAGTAAGTACATGAATAATATTGTTTTGTTCGCGGTTAGTAACCTCCTTAAGTTTGTTTATGTTGAAGGGCGTTTTCAGTTTTATTTGCTCGTGTTCCTTTATCGGCTAAACTCTCTCAGCAGCACTACTAAGCGACGGCCATCTATCAAGCTACACGTCAAGGCACCTACATCAAATACGCATCCACGACTACACACTGTCTGCGCTTAGTAAATAAATAAAGAGGATTCCTCCTTTCCGTGTAGTCAATTCGATTATAATTTAATTCGTTGAAAGATTGTATTTTACTTATTGAGAAGTAAACACTTGGTGGATTTTTATTATATTTTATTTGTTTACTATCTTGAGCCCGCAACTTCGTACGCGTGGTATTCGGTATAGCGCGTAGCTTTTTTGTTTGTAAACCGATTGAAATGAAATAAACACTAAATAACACTAACACTTCGGCGGGTTAACGCTCGTGTCAGCTGCTATATTGACGGAATTTGCCTCAATAATATTAGCTATGCGGACGACATTGCGTTGTTGAGAGCATCGGTATGTGGTATGTCTAGGCTGATCGGTAATATGTGAAAAATATGCTCTCAGCCTTATATATAATGTCAAAAAAAGTGAATGCATGGTCTTTCGGGTCGGAGGGAAATATCTTGATACTGTACCACCTATAAGATTGTATGGTATACCCTTGAATAGAGTGGACCAATTTAAATATCTGAGACATGTGGTGACCTCTGACCTGAGGGACAATGCGGACTTAGAGAGAGAGCGAAGGGCGCTGTCTGTAAGAGCGAATATGATAGTCAGTAGGTTCGCTCGTTGTACGAGCGATGTTAAGATTTCTTTATTTAAAGCGTCTTATCTTTATTTACACGAGCAGTCTTTGGGCAGATTATTCGCGGAAACAGTTCATAATATAATAATGCGTTTCGGATGTTGATGGGGCTGCCCAGGTTCAGTAGCGCGTCGGGAATGTTTGCAGAATGGCGTGTGGATTGTTTTTACGCCATAATGCGCAAACTGTGCACATCCCTCGTACGCAAGGTTCGGGCTGGCCCCGGCCACATCCTACCACCAAGTCATGATTTGTTTATTGTACATAATAATAAAGATTTTATTTTATTATTATGCACGTATTTTATTTATCTTAATTTTAAATGTTATTATTATTATTATGACCCTCGATATAAATTAAATAAATAAATAAACGTTACGGGAATCTTGCTATAATATATCAATGAAAACAGCAATTAAATCGGTTAAGCTGTTTCAGAGATTAGCGTGCACAAACGCACAGAAAAGAGACAAAAATTCTAAAAATTACTTTTTTTACTTCAATAACATAAGTACAACATGTAAAAATTGTTATTTTGAAAAAAATCTTAACTGTACAGACACGACTCGTTCACAATTTAAAAAAATATTCTATTGATAAGATTATCTGTGTTGCTGAAATCGTTACTTTTCGTTCATTTTCATTTTTAACAAATTCATTTTTCATGAATATCTTTGAAACAACTGTCTTATTTAATTACAAGAAATATAATTCTTGAATAACAATGTACGTTGATACGTTTATAGAGATTTTTTATTGTTATATCCGGACGTAAAAAACGTAAAAAAAATCCCTTCATAATAATAAAACAACAACTTGCACTTTATTATAATTTGTAAAAACATTTATCGCGCCGGCTTACTACGGTGCTGTTTACTCGACAGACCCGGATTACGGGCCCAGTAAAAATCTACACCCTATATACAAACAGGAAAATGTTTGAAATAACGTTCATATTAAAAGCTACTTAGGAATTTATTTTGAAGCTATTTTAGCGTAATATCAAAAGGGATATACACTACAGTCAATTTGAGTATTGTAATATTTTTCCCGATTTAGTATCTGTGTATATTTGTGTATATATTTTTTGCAAAATATATACACAAATCATCCTCGTTTATGGCTCTTTCCATTAATGAAAACCGTAGATCAAAATCCTTTGGTAAGTATGGAAATTTTATGAGGAGTAAAATTAATACAAGCGTTACCTAAAAAGCGTTGTATTTAATTTCCCTAATTTTTTTCTCTTAGATTATACTCGTATACGCAAATCTCGAAATTTTGTATGAAAAGTGTAGTCCGCTTTGAGCAACGAAACGACGGCGCAGCGACATATAACATCCACATATCCTTACACCCTTTAGGAGTTATTCTAGTAGTTTTATTTTTTCGTATACCTTTGTATGTAATTTAGACGCAACATTTTTAGCCTTTGATATTATTTTATATTTGAGTAAAATATTATGCAATATTAATTGCGATTTTTTATTAAAGATTTACATATTAATATACCTTGTCGAGTGTATTAATTTATTTCACTTTTATTCTACATAAAATAAATGTGCAATTAAATGGAATGTTGTACTAACTAACTAGTGAATATATAATGAACACTCCGTTCTGGTTGTTAGGCAACAATTACGTTATGCAAACTAAACGTTAGTTAAGACAGCTTAAAGCTAAACGCTGTTGACAAATTGCCATTACAATCTTTGTTTAGTGAGTTAAGCATTGTGTTAGATCTGTTTATTATTTGACAGAAGAGATTTTCGTAGAATTGATACTTTTCACCTAAAAAAATAAGGAGAATAGGGAATATGCGTCTAATTCACAAAGGGCTTAAATATTTTTTTAATCAATTTAGAATTATGTCTATGTAAATATTTTTCTTAATATTATTTCTTTTTCGTTAAGAAAATAATTATTAAAAAGTGCAAAGTTCAAAATACAGTTCGAATGTGACGTCAAAGTCTATGAAATGTCAACAAACGTGTTGATTGTTGCGCACCAAAATTGTCAGTAGCTGTTAGTTAATTTAAACATTTTTTTACTACTAAATTTCTGTTTTGGCGCTGAATATTTTTTTACGGTTATATTATAACGATATAACCAATTGTATGAAAATATTTTAAAATGTGCATACTCCCTATTACCTATAAAAATATATACATTCAAAGTTATTATGAAATACAAACCTATATCTTTTTAACCGGCCAAATGGTTACCAAGGAATATTATTTGAGTTTTATGCGTCGTTAATGTGATTCTAATCACTGTAAAAGATCAAAATCAGAACAATCGTTTGTTTTTGCGTCATAATCGTGTGAATGATAATGATTTCGGTCGATTCGTACGCTTTTTCGTTCCATAGTTAGTGAACGGCTGAAAGGATTACTTATTTGCATACAGATAAGTTTTTTACCTAGTTTAACATTTAAGAACTTTTATCCAGGAGAAATGTTAGGTTTCCTAGATATCGTCTAAAAATATAAAAAATCGACATCAACAGAGACACAGCCACCGTAGTCACAGCGATAAAGAATATAACTCACACTTATAACAGGCGTTATAACTCACATATTTATATTTTTCAACGCGTTTGAAGTTGCGGGCACACCTAGTAAATTATAAAGGGTAAATTTACAATTCCATTGTTCAGAAAATTCTGTTTAATTTAACTTGAAGGATTTTTTCGGCAAAGTCTAGGATTTACATTGGAAATGATAATTTTCAAGACGGCAAAATTATCAATGAAGTACATCACACGTACTGTTATTTTACTGCGACCAGAGCTTACGAGGGGCACACTGAAATGATCGGGAATAAGAAAAACCACATGCACGGTATAGCTAAATTGTATTTTATTGTTTTTCGAAGTATTCTCCGTTCAACTTAATGCACTTTTCCATTCGTGCAAACCAATCATTAAAGCAGTAATTCCAGTCTGAAGTTGATGTTGACAAAATGGCTGATTTGTACGCTTCCACAGCTGCTTCGGGGTCTTCAAACCGTTGACCGCGTAATAAATCTTTAATTCTAGGGAATGTAAAGAAATTGTTTGGGCTCAGGTCAGGACTGTACGGAGGATGGCTCATCAGCTCGACGTTTTCCTGCTTCAAAAAATCATTTGTCTTCCGAGCCGTATGGGAGCTCGCAGTATCGTGATGTAAGATGATGCGACGTTTCGGGTTATTTTCGGACTTCGGCTATCATTTCTGGCAAACAAACCGTGATATACCACTCGGCGGTAACCGTTCTGCGTTCCTGTAAAGTAATTGTAGCAACATGCCCCTTTTTCGAGACAAACGTAGCGACCATTTTCTTTGACACGCTGCGGGAGCGAACCACTTTCGTTGGCTTGACCTCGTCTTCGAAGACCCTGACTGCTGAACTGCTGACTGCATCTTTCAGGTTCGTATGAATAAATCCATGATTCGTCACCTGAGACGATATTATAAACGGCATTTGACTTCCCTCCGTTGAAGCGTTGCAGAGTATTCCGGCACCAATCTACACGAGCCGCCTTTTGCTCTTCGGACAAATTGTGGGGAACCCAGCGGGAAACTAACTTTCTTACACACAGCTCATTATGTAATTTCGACTGAATTGCAGTCATTCCGATACTGATAACAGCCCGAATCTGCTCGTATGTCACATGACGGTCATCTAATATAATAGTTCGCACAGCTGCGATGTTTTCAGGCGTGACCGCTGTTCTTTGTCGACCTGCAGAAGAAACAGTGCTGAGCGACACACGACCGCGTCGGAACTCGGCATACCAGCGGTATATTGTCGTTTGACTCGGTGCTTCAACATCATAAATCGAAACAAGTTCGCTGAGACATTTATCTTGAGATAAGCCGCGACGAAAATTGTGATAAATTATGGCACGGAAATGTTCACGCGTGAGTTCCATTTCTGTTAACGACGTGTCAACTTTAAACCAACATAGTTTTTGTTTTTAATAAAAAAAAAAATTGTTTGAATGTCATGAAGATTCTAAGAGGCCAGTATTCAAATTCTAAAAAAGGTTTTATTGTAACTCAATCCGAAATATTCTATTCCCGATCATTGTATCCCTTGTATTAAGATTTATTTTTTAAAATTCTAAGTTAACTAAATAGTAAATTTATCGTTACTTAACTATGTAACTTATCCAGTAATTTAATCTCATCAAGTTCAACAGCATACTTGCATACCTACTGCATAAGCACATGTTTAACTGCCCCTTTTTACGCATCTTTTATACAGAACAACAAAATTAATAGACGTTACTAGTACAAAAATATGTTGTCTCAGTAAGTGCATCGACACTGGAAACCATAAGAACGGCACAATTGGATTACCTATTAGAACTTGTATTCAAACGACATTCAGACACATGGGATTATTACAACTATCGCTTTGTTATAATTTAAGTACGTTGACGCTTCTGTGACGATTTCCAAGTAAACTTGGGAGTTTAAAAATTCGTAACATATGAACAAGTAAAAAATGTTTCCCATTTCAATCATAGATGATTTATCTTTTACTGAAGATACCATGAGTCTAATCTAATCTAATCAAGTAATAATCTTTTAAGAACTAAGCTGCAGAGCCTGGCATATAGACGAAAAATCACCTCTCTGTGTGTATTCTATAAGATTTACTTCGGAGAGTATGCTCGGGAGCTGCCCAAGATCATACCATACCGCCTTCTCTTTTCTTCTATCGGACATTCAAACGTACGGTTGCCATTCTCACCTTGTCGAAATCCCTCTAATTCGGACCAAGCGATTTAAAACATCTTTTTAAAGGGGGAGACAAACGCTAAATACTAAAAATATCCATTGTTTAATGAAGATGTTACAAGAAATAGACAAGAAAATTGCTTTGAAAAAAATATATATTATACTTAAACATGTGAAGAACCAATTGTATTAATTAGAATTTTCGTTAAAGTAATAGAAACTCCACAAAAAAGTTAGAACACCAGAAGAATTTGACTTTTATTGAAAATTCTCTCGAAAACGGCTTATTGCGCGCATATGAATCCTGTACCTATTAATAAGTTAATATTAGATAAAAAAATTGTATTAATAAAAAAAATTTTTGTGTAATGTTCTAATCGTAAAAACAAAAAAACACCATTTCTAGGCCTGTTGAATTGTCTCCGCCGCCAGCGAGTTCTATAGTAAATGTCATTTGCCTCAGTGAAGCCCTTAATGCGCACTGCTAAGGATTGGAACTTCCTGTCGGTGTGGCGTCTTTATTTCCAAGCTCATACAACCCAAATATTTTCAAGGTTCGAGTAAATATCCATCTTCTGGATGAGCTCACTTCATCGTCGGCCTCATCCTTCCTGCATGGATAGATGCTGGTCAAGAGCAAATCCATCTTTAATAAAATAATAATAATAATAGTAACATTTGATAATAACATAACATGAGCTATGGTTTATATATATAAGTCTTTAAGTCATATTATATAGGCTTATAAATACAGCGGTTTCACTATAGATAGAATCATTACAATTTATTAAACTTCGTTTTTAATAAAAACATCAAACAAACCTGTTAGACATCAGGTTTCCGTCACAAACAAAGTTATCTTCAGTTCACTCGTATCAGTTTCAAACGGAAATTCCCTTAGGGGACTTTCCCGTACTAAACAGGTTTAGGACGTTGCAGGCCTTAAAACAAGCTTCGGTTTGGTGTAGAATGGGAAATTGGTTTTACATAAAATATGACCTTAAGGCTGCCCCAATTATTGGGATTTATGTTTTATACATAGGTAATCTATGTCTCAATGAAACGAGCTTTGAGCTGAATGTTGAATTATAAAGGTACATCTTACATTACAATAAAAAAAATGAGATCAATAGTGTACTTTTTACATTAATATAATTTAACATTTTATTAAACGATAGAATGTTTAATAATTAATTTAATATTATTAGTTATAATATAATTAGTAAGTAATTTAATTCTTATTGAAAGTTAAGATTTTTCTTAGGTGTTAAAACATTTATTCAATCTTTACTACCGGCTAGGGTTTCTCTGAGATAGATCAGAGACCTTATATAGCTAGTAGAGTAAACGAACTAAGTCCACTTGCTCTATAAAGATTTGGTACTGCTATACAATGGTACAGAGTACTGAATGACCACTTTTTTTTTCCCGCTAATGATGCTTGAAAGAAATGAGCTGTGACGATAGATAGACATTTTTAAAAAATAAAATAAAAATTATTAGCAAAAAATAAATAAAATAATGATAAAAAAAACTTTTTTATTAGTAAACCGATTGGAATAAAACAAACACTAAATGTTACAGGAATCTTGCTACAATACACTAGTAAAAACCACACAGACAAACAAAGAAAAATTCTAGTAACTGTTTTTTTGTCCTCGGTAACATAAGTACAAATTGTTTTTTGAAAAAATATTTAACGTATAGAATGTAGATACATACGCGGCTCGTTTACGATTTATTATTTATATAATATAGATATATATATATATGTTTTTTGTCAGGCGTTGAACTTTTTATTTTAATTTTTAGACGATTCCTCTGTGACAATAGGTACTTCTTTCTGAATGAAAGGTAGGTATGTCCTTTCAATGGTATACAATTTCATGAAATTCTGTTGAGTAGCTATAAGCTAAGACGTGAAAGCGCCACAAACAAAAAAACTCGCTTTCACATAATTTATAATTTTAGTTAGGACGGAAAGATTTAAAATTGAATATTTAACTGCAGAAATACATTTTTTGTTAAACTAAAGTTAAACTCAGCTTTTGTGAAACTAAAGTTGACGAGCCCGTTGGATGAGTGATTAGGTGTTTGCCCTAAGCTCTGTTCTAGGGTTCCTGGGTTCGATTCCCGGCAGGGTCAATTTGAAAAATGAACTTTTCAAATTTGACTCTGGTCTGGATTTGGAAAGTAGTGACAGGACACACTACGTTTCGCAGCCATTTGGGCAGCCCGTCTGGCGGCAGTAACCACCCCCTTGCAGAAGACCAGTGTACTGTTGTGTTTCGGTGAGTGAGTAAGGGATGTCAGAGCCTATTTCCCTATCCTCTCCTAATCCCTCATCCTTAATCCTACTGTAGTCGGCAGCGCACTTGCAGCAGCTTTGCTTGTGTTATAGGCGACGGTAGCCACCTACCATCTAGTGGACCGTCAGCCTGTCTGCCGATCTTCCATAAAAAAGTATAATTAAATCTTTGAATCACACTGATTTATGTTTTTTTATTATTATTAGAATAGGTTAGAGATTTCTGATTTCAAAATATAGAAGCAAATTTTGATTGTATTATGTTAAAGAACCAAACCAACCAACCAAATAGAATATAAAATAACATGAAAGAAAATTACAGACAGAACAAACAGGTCGAGAGAAGCCAGGGTTCAAGGCCAGTAGGGCAAATGGATTATCGCTTTACTGCCTCGCCTTCTATCAAATTACGCAACTTTCTCCTTTGTGGATCGGACATAAATCTTATTATGCCTTGAGATGAATTGACGCCTGATAAAATCAATACACATTATATCTGATAGTATCTTTATATGCAAAACGACAACACTGACAAGTGCTGAATTGTTTGCTAAATATTGGGAATCGGATATAATAAATAGAGTAATAAATAGAGTCACTCTCCCTGACGATATTTAGCATATCAAAAGATATGCTCTGACCTCAAGAGAATCGCTTGGAAGATTAAATGTAGTATCGCTCAGTTAAAAAGACAAATGTCCAACAGTGGACGTTTCATGATGATGCTAATGATGTTATGAATAGAGGGCACAAAGCAATATGCTCGACTCCCAACACTTTAGACGCAGGTTTGAATCCTGTCCGGGCCTTAAGCTCTGAATATTTTCCGATTTCAGTAAAAGTAGGGTGAAACTGGTCCCATGTACGCACCGTATGCGATGGCGGTGCAATGTGGGAAAGTTGAAACAGGTTCTGATTCTGATAGTAGTTTGAAGACGATTATTAATTTTAAATAATTAATATAAATTTAAAATTTTGATTGTGAGTTTATTAATTTTAAATTAATATTTCCGCTCGGCAAAAATAAAACGAAATCTTAAAAAAATTAGGTATTGGATTCATGATATAAATAAACAAAGAGAAAAATTTTGGGGCATTCCATACATAACTGCAGAAATGTTTAAACTGTCCGAATGTATAATTCGTGTCTGATGCGCAGCGACCGTTAACGTGACGCAGCGCTAAACAATAGGGAATATACACATTTTTTTAATGCTTTTAAATATAAGTTATATCGTTATATAACTATAAAAAAGGATTCAGAGCCGAAAAACACAAATTTTGTAACAAAAAAATATGTTAAAATTAACTAAGAGTACTTTAAACACCCGCCCTTTTGGCGCGCTTGTCATAACGTCACAGTCTACAATAATAAAATCAAAAACATCTACGCGCTTTATCTATATTATAGATTTTGACGTCACATTCGATCTGTTTCAAGTATTTTGAATTTCCTACATTTTTATGCATTTTTTTTAAATTATTTTCTTAACGAAGAAGATACAATATTAAAAAAATATATAGATAGACATAATTCTAAACAAATCATGTTCATAAAAAAAAATTAACCCTTTTTTTAATTAGACGCATATTCCCTATTAATACGGCTGTGATTGCATACGAGAGCGCGCTTGCTTATGTCGTAAGGTCGTATGCGACAAAAAGACTTTTATTAGAAAAACTATAATGTATTTTAAGAAATCCAACTGTTAAAGTGTATGTTAATACTAATGTACATAGAAAATTTGGAGGTATAAGTTCTGTTTGTCTGTAAAATGTAAATCTGTTTTTTAAGAGAGGTTTCTTTAATTTTTTTTTATCTGTTTTAAAAGTTTACCAATCGTGTAATTCGACTGACAAAATGAAGTCAGTAACACGCAGAAACAGATTACGAAACATCTCTTTCATATGTTTTGTCATTGCTGAGAAAAATCCATATCTCTGCCACCAAAATTTCCCATTTAGTCGTCTTAAATCTAGACACATCAGTGGAATAGTATATAATTGGATCGTGGGATAGCGTTGCGTGTGATAAGTATGTTTCGAAGTCGTTCATTTTCCTACAAATTCAAGGTTGTCATAATGCGTGGCATACGTAACGTACGTGAGACGAGATTGTCTAGCGGTAAATGATAACGTCCCGAGGAATCGTGCGTGACCTACACAAGACTATCAATCTTGAAGATATATTGAAGACCCATCGATCTTGAAGAAAGAAATATTTCTCAAAATGTTTCTTTCTTATAACTCAAGTTTTTTTTTAAAGCAATTTTCAATTTCTTGGTAAGTATATTTTAAAACCTACCCTGTGAAAATGAATAATTGCTGTAGTAGGGACCAAGTAAATGTACTCTTATTATAATATTTTCACGGTATGATGATATGCGTGACAGTTCTCACTTTTTCATGTCATGCATACTGTTTTCAACTAAAAAAAAACTGGCATAAAAAAAATAACAATTAAACAAACAAGTGTATGAAAAAAACATATTCGAAAAACACAAAAGGAATTATCACTTTTATAATTATTTTAATATTATAATAGGTAAATGTAATAAAAACATAAGTATATTTTGAAAGTGTCAAACGCGTGAAACGGAGCTTATGTCAATAGGGATTGACACTAGGGATTTTCACTATATTCGATATATCGAAAGTACTCTATGTTTGCCATAGAATATTCGGAGATTTAACAAATATTTTTTCTATTCTATATAAGTATTTACAAAACCTTGTATTTTGATAATAAAACTAAAGCTGACTAATAATAACAATAAAACAAAAGTAAATTTTGTTCTGAGTCTGATAAGAGTTGTCAAGTTTCGAGTTCTGGCAGTAATGAATAAATAAATTAATATTTTAAACAGATTGCATTGTATTCTATAATTCAATTAACATAACCTGTTTTTTTAAGATTTAAGAATTTATTTCTAAATCTGAAAATCTAAAACCGGTAGTTCGATTCCATTTACTTTGCCAACTGATTCGATTTTTTCAAACAATCAATTAAATGTCGTTAGGTTGCATGACTAAAATTGTCAGTTACGAAATGTCACGCATATCATCATACAGTGAAAATACTATAGACAAATTTCCAATATTTATCTTATTCTATCTTTATTTAAATTATAGTCTACTATCTGGGTTGCGCACGAATATAATTTTTTCTGCAAATTATATACACAAACCATCCTCATTTATTTCTCTTTCCATTGGTGAAGACCGTATCAAAATCTGTTGGGTGATTTAGAAGAAGTTAGCGGAGAAACAGATAGAACCTGTGTTGCTAGGTATCTAAACACAATTTAGACATTAAAAACCCTCGTGTTATTAAAGTAACATTAAAAAGGCATTTTATCGATAATTAGTTTTTAATTTAGTTTTGATGAAGAACTGGCCGTTTTTATTGAACAATAACTTAAGAAGAATTTAATTATCATTCCAAGAAAATAAAAGTTATAGGAGATAATCGAATTTTACTCTATGTCCCTCTTCTATAAGAATTAATTTGATTTGACTTTCTTTTATTACGAGTGGCCCTGCTGTAAGGATGTTAACGGGAGATCTGTTAGAAAATTTTGACTAGGTAATCCTACTTAATATACGTATTATAAATGCGAAAGTTTGTATGTTTGTGTGTTTGTTACTCAATCACGCCAAAAGGCTGAACTAATTTGGATGAAATTTGGCACACAGATAGTTTATTACCAGGATTAACATGTAGGATAATTTTTATCCATGAAAAATGTTAGTTTCCCGAGGGACCACCGTGAATTAACAGCTCGTGTGTTGTTATCATGATTCAATGATTGAGTAACGGATGTCAGAGCCCATTCCTCTATCTCCTAACTATCCCTTATCCAGGACCAGATTATCCATTAGATGATGTAGTAACTGGCTAGGGGCCCCCGAGCTCACTGAAAAAAAAAATAGAACATAAACATTTTCAATGAAAATTAAATTCATGTTACTGAAGAATAATAATAATCAACAGCCTATTATAAATCCCCACTGTAGGGGCACAGACCTACCCGCGTCAGCCAGTGCTGGTTGGCAAATTTCAAAGGCGCCTTAAAATTTCTTCTTTTGGCGTATTCAGGTTTCCTCGCAGTGTTTCGCAGTTCTTTCACCGTTTGAGAGCAGTCAGTAAATGCACTTGAGTCTTTTTTAGAAAAAAAAAAAAAAACATTTGTCGGTATAGGTACATGCATGATCGCCAATTGAACTCGGACCTCTCGATATGAAAGGCCGCGTCTTTCCCACTACGCCACCGACGCTACTGAAGAATAATATTATATTTATCGCGAAGATTTTAAAAGTCTAGGGACTAAGACCACAGTCAACCAATACAGTCGTCCGACGTAGCTGTCTAGACAGGGCAATCGTGCGGGGCGGGTAGGGCGAGCCCGAGCTGCATACGCCGCAGCCGTAGTAGCTCGGGACACGATTTTCAAGGTTGACGCGTGGTTGTTTTAATTTGTGTGTGTACGATCAGTCGGTCAGTTTCTTCTTTTATAAATAATAATTCTTTTATTAATAAATGACTAATGAAAAACGGAAATTAAATCAGTAAAGTATTAAACACTGAATAATAAAATTGCGTTTTATTTAAATTGTAAAGAATCTGTGACAACCCTAGGTGCCGTGGCTTTGCCCTTGCGGTGTCGGCATTTATGCAAACATCAAAGGCGTCGGCTCACTGTTATATTTTTACACTGTGCTTCAAAACTTTGGATTTAATGATATTTATAATAGGATGGTAGCATATCTTGGTAGAGTATAATTATAATTATAAGTAGAATTGCATAGTTGAGAAGTTAGAAAACGGTTACGAGAAGAAAACGAACCCAGAGACGATTGCCTGGGGCCCTTGACATGGGCAATCCGGCCCTTCATTATCCTTTATTCTATCAAAGTCGGCAGCGCATAATCAGACCCTTTTACTGTTGCTTGTATTACCTAATTGACAACACTAACCAGTAACCACTTGCCGTCAGCCTTTAAATAAAAAAAGTATAAAACCGACAATTAGTAATCGACTTTGTTTTGCCATAAGTTAAATTAGTTAGTCACTCTTCCTCACTTCGCTTCATTCACTCTTGCGGTAAACTTTAGTTTACGGCGTATTAGAATTTCGTCCGAGCTATTACATTTCCCAAGTGTTTCGTGCGATAATATAAATTGGTGGTTTGAAAATTGCAAACGTTTATCAATCTTGCGGGAAACTTGTCAGCGGAGCTACAACGAGGGTGTTACGAATTAGTTTCGGTGGAAAAGAGAAATAGTTGGGAGTTTAGAAACTACGCGGTGTAATAATAAACACGCATAGCCCTCCCTCGATAGTTCAAACGAAAAGATCTGACAATCCCTTAAAATATGACATGGGTGATATTTGAGAGACACGGGTTTATTTTTAATTGGTCTTTCATTTCATGAGCTTTTATATTCAATTGTGTATTATTGTGTAAGGTGCGTGATAGTGTTGTATGCATCTGAATTGTGACATCACAAACAGAAAAGATTTAATTAAAAAGAATTAATTAAATTTAAAAAGTGGATTAAGGCTTATAGAGGTCCATGTAATGCATCCTCCGTGATGTACTGCATTCGAATCTGTTTTGAATATTTAAATTCTAACGAGAAGTTGACACGTAATGAAAAAGAAACAAGTGCAGAGAGACGACGATGAGCATTCAGACGGAGGCTGCGAGGATCGAAAGAGCAGACACAGGATTTCAAGATTTTCTCATCCTCACATTGATTAGCACAAGTTCCGGAAGATACATAGAGGAACATTTATAGTGACAGCGTTTTGTGTGTATGTATGTGTATATATATATATAAGGTGTATATAGTGATGTGTTAAAAGTAAACATTTTGATTTTTTTTATGGTGAAATTTTATTCTTTATATTTGTGAGTGTTTATTTTGTGAATATATTTCTTTGTGTACAGACAATAAACAGTATTTATTTTTGGTGTTTTGGAGTCAATTTATAGAATAGTTTGGAAAGTAGGACAACAGTTCCTACAGGCTGCTTCTGACCGGTCCTTTTCGAAAATTAGGCGGAGGCCTTTATTTAGTTCAGCAGCAGAAGTGCTACAGCTGAGATAATGTCATCATTATCTCAGCTTACAAATTAATAAGCAAAAAATTTTCTGCAAGAAAATTATGCATCATAATAAAAACATGCTTACAATAAAACAAACGTTCGTAAAATATATAAACGACAAGTTTTCGATTAGTTTAAAAAAATACTACTTAAAAAGTAATCATATATATGTAACCTAAAATGCTATGTATATTTTTAATATACATAGCGATTTTCGGTTGTGTAGTTGATTGTTGTGTTTGAATTACCAAATTGTAAATTAAAGCATTTGCAATTTATTTATTTATTAACTACATATACGTAATTACATTTACAGTAAGTGCTTAAATAATCGAAATAAATTTAAAATTAATGCATAAAACATTTGTAAGTTAAACATACCACGTTCACCCAATACATGTGATATATACATTTTTATGATTTTACAATGCCAACACCGCACGTGCCTATTTGCCTAACATATGCGTACATCATTATATCACTGATTAACTCAATGGTGGACCAATAATAGATATCCACAATACCTAGCTATATGGATAAAACAAGTATTAATAAGTTACTTCTTACAAAACTCACTGATTAAGAACAAAATAAAAATTGAAAATTAAAATTATAAGTAATTATCTTTTGCTCACAACTTCGTCCGCGTTTCTTTTTCTTGGAGCTTGAAACTTTTATTCAATTTTTACTGCTCACATATTTTTTAATTATCCCTCGGGAATAGTACTTTTTAGGGTTCCGTACGTCCGAATAAAAAACGGAACCCTTATAAGATCACTCATGTGTCCGTCTGTCCGTCCGTCACAGTCAATTATCTCCAAATCTACTGGAACGATTAAGTTGAAATTTAGTACACATATCAATTTCTGTAACCCAAACGCAGAGGTGTGACGTGAATAGATGAAATCTGTACAAGGGAGGTCATTTTTGGGGGGAAAGTGGAAAACAAAAAATAAAAATTGAAAACTGCATCGTGAGACTTATCAAATTTTTTTTTTGTAATTTTAAAATAAATATTTTCCAAGTTATTCAAGAAAATAGACGAAAATTGACCATTCCCCCTCCCCCTCTTATCTCCGAAACTACTAAACCTAAAATTTTGACAAAAATACAGAAATTAGTTTTCTACTTATATATAGATTATAGGAAAACCTATAAGAAGTCCATGATATTAAAATAACATGGTAAATAACTTAATATTGTGCGTAGATTAAAAAAAAACATGATAGGTAACATCGTACGGAATCCTCTTCCCACGAGTTCAACTCTCATTTGTCCCGTTTTTTCTGTATAAAATTTACCCTGTAATCCTACAAAATTGAAGTCGCTGCCCGCGTTTGTCTGTTTGTCTCCTAAACTACTCAACGAATTTTCATGCGGTTTTCACCAATAGAAAGAGCGTTAAATGGATAAAGGTTTTTATATATGATTTTTAGAAAAAAATGTACTCCTGCGAACTCGGAAGCGGGTCGCTAGAATGTATTTAGATTTCATAGATTTCGAATTGAAACTCTTGTGTACCGCTAAAAAAAATACCAAGTTCTTAAAGCTGTTGGATTCGTTATATTCGAACCATAGGAGGACACTAACTGCTGTTAGTGATTAAAGATAAGTTAAAATTAAAAGATAGATTGATTAGAGATAGAATGCACTAAATAACATCTAGACCTTTTTTATTGAATTACCTATCTCATTTCCTTGACATTTTAAAGTATTATAATTGCAATTTATTTGTCTAGAAACTGGGAGATACTAGTAAAGTGATAAAAGCAGCAAAATTAATGCAATGCCTGAAGAGGGATTGCAGCCAATGTTTCGTAGCTCAGAAGCTAAATGTGAGGAGTTCGACATAACGAAATTGGTTCTTTGTTTTGCAAATGGTTTTGTAGTTTCAACTGCACAGACACCTGTCATCGATTCCAATGGGCCTTTTTAAGAATACTAATTTTCATCCATTGGTTAAAATTCGAACTTTATCATGAAAAATGTTTCCATTTTTTTTTTATATTAGCACATTAATGAAATCTCCTCTACATAGTGTACAGAAAATACGTTTTAATACAAATACTTTTTATTATGTTTTATACACAAACATTTCTCGTTTATTGCTCTTTCGATTAGTGAAAATAGTTTTAAAATCAGTTCTAAACCACGCAGGTTTAGAAGAAGTAAGCGGATAAACAGACAGGTGGACAAGGATTTTATTTTATAATACTTCGTATGTATAGATATAGATTACATAAAATAAATATAAATGAAATAAACATAAACAAGATAATCTATACTAATATAATAAAGAGAAAAGATTTGTATATATTGTATATATTTTTGTATGTTTGTAATGAATAAATTAAAAGACTACTAGACCGATTTTAAAAATTCTTTCACCAATAGAAAGCTACATCATCAGCCAGTAACATAGGCTACTCACCCTCCTCCATCTCCCCCCTTTACCCCTCCATACAAAATTTCCGTTTTCCACGAATAAACTCAAAAATGTTTATAAAGTAAATGTCCACCCGTGCGAAGCCGGGACGGGCCGCTAGTATTTATATATATTTGTAGGTACCAAGCAAATAATACCCTAAGCAAAATAATACCCTTATTTACAGAAAGTTGACTTTTTTTGTGCGCACTTCATTTCAAATAATTTTAATTTACTTTTCCATGTGTAATGCTGCAAAGTGTCATTTGCAAACTTAATTTCATTGTAGTAATTTCTATTTTTATTTGTTTAAGTATATGTATCATAATAGTAATCTAGTAGAACATGTCTAAACGTTTTTTTTACAAAATATATGTTTTTTTTTTCATTGTAGTGTCGTTCTTACTCTTAGTTGGTGCTAGATAAGTTAGTACGTCTCCATTACTCTTCCAGACAAATAGAATTTTATTTTAGCTAACAGAAACCCACTTCGGTTTTAAAGTGCTTTAAATGTTAAGCTATACTCACACAGCTTCGAAACTTCATGAATAAAGAATCATGCTCAAGTTTCTTATTGCAAAATAATTCAAAATTTAAGTGTGAAACTTAGTTTTAGAGAAGATTTTTAAGATACTTATTGTATTTTTACATAAGTATCTTAAAAATCTAAATTTTTTTTACAACAAATTACATTTGGCATAAAAATAAAACTAAACTTAATTTAAAAATTTACGAACATGTAGATTAAAATTAAATATCAATAATTAATTTTATATTTAATATTTACGAAAAATTTTAAAATTCAAATTTTAAATTATCTAATAAAATTTTGAATTAAAATATTAGGGTGACTTTATAAAATTAATACTTAAATTTCTTAAGAAAAAAATGCGGTGGCATAAATTTATTTCAACACTAGTTTACCTCGCGACTTCGTATGCATTCATTGGGCTTTTTTTTTTAGGTGAAAAGTACCTCATGTCTTTCTCTGTATTCCTTACAAAATCGAGTATTTAGAATAAAATAATTGTTTGCAACAATAAAGTAGTATAAATTTGGCAGAAAAAACACAAATACACAAGAGAAAAGACATAGGAACAAACACGTAACAGGCCCCAACTCAGCATTATGCAGCGTAACGCGCTTTCACGCCTTAAATATTTCGAGTATTTAAGGCGTAAAAACTAACAAACAAATTTACTTTCACATATATCAAGTTTCAAATATAACAATAATAGTTAAGATATCTGAAACACGTTTTGATACATATAAAAACAAATTAAAATGAAATAAAAATTAATATATCGTTAGTATATTTAAATTCGCAAATAATTTCGTAGGAACCGTAGTGGCGCTGACATCGCTATCTTGCCTTTTTTGCTACTTGCTACAATAGCCAAAAAACTGTAGATATTAGTTTATTTCTTATTTTATTCTCGTTTAGAGTTAATTTTAATTTCAAATAAGTAGCCAGCCAACATCGCGTGCTTTGAGTTCTCATAGACTCTTAAATAACCTAGAATAGATAAAAACGCTAAATAAAATGTAAATTCCTGTAAAAAAAATATATAAGATGAAACGCTTGAAATTAATGGAACATATTATATGATATTTTTTTATTGTGTAATTTATGGAAAGAATTTATACAAAAATGTATAACGCACGTTTGGAAGAAACTATACCACTTATAAGAATACAGGTGAGTAACGTTATTTGTAACGGAGTACCTATGCGTCAGAAAAGAAGTCTCTTGTGGTAATAAATTTTTTATTTTTTTTGCATACAAAATTAAGGAATTGGTTTGATTTTAAGACATTCAATGTGAAATAAAATAAAAAATGCTCATATTCATAGTTTAAATTAAAACATTTATTTTGAATACTTTTTTATTTATTAAGAAACAAGCGACCCGGCCTCGGCTTGAAACAAATGCAATTTTCGGGATAATTTTTTCAATTTTTCTCTTCATAAAAAACTCACTCCCACTTCAATGAATATGTGAAAAAAAAGCCGAATTGTTCGAGTCGTTCTCATATTTTGCTCTTAGAAACACTTTTTAGGGCTCTTTTTAGGGGTGGGGTCGCTAGTTTATGTATAATTTGTCGTTTTTTGCTTTTTCTAATATAAATTTGCGTATAATATATTATTATACGCAATATATTAAAAGCTTAAAAACGAGAGACTTCTTCTGTGACTTCCTAATACACGAAGGCAAGAAATTAAAATTAGAAATTGTATTTTTAGTATTTATTTTATATTATTCTCAAAAACTTTTTTAAAAATAAGAATTTCTCGAATACATAACGCCACCTTCTCAATTTGTATATTTATAATTATATTCAAATACATATATTGTAGATTACATATATGTATCACAACTGCTGGGCACAGATCTTCAATACGAGGTAGCTTAGTCAAATTAGCTATTAACCCAATAATTGTGAATTTGCAGGTCTCTACAAAGATTTATGCCAATCTTCTAGGGCAAACAAGTTTTGCAATGATGTTTTTCTTTAACGTTATAACAATAATCGTCAATTATTAATTAAATCGGTCATTTCAAAAACCTCTTAAGACACATTTTTTTCAACATGCTTTTTTTGCTGAAAATGGTTTCTTAAAGAGAGATGCGTATCAAGATAGCATTCTGGAAGAGCATATGCCATTTTATAACAACATTTTTAGATGACCAACTGCAAATGTTGAAGATAATCCAAATGAGAATGATGGAGAATATGACTATGTACCCATAAAAATATTAAAACATGACAAAATTATACGTGTAAAATGATAATAAGATTATTAATAAGTGTAATTCTTAATTATAAACAATAAAAAATATGATTACTACTATTGTTTTGGTTAAATTATATACCACTAACCCTATTTCTCGCTAAAACAACATAAGTCAACATATTTCTATTAATAAGCTGTAAAGGTTATTCGTTATTTTAATTTTTTACCACTCAAATACTAAATTGAACATAAAAAAGTCCTTTAAAACTCATTTGTTTATGTATGAAACAGTTTTTATTGATTTCTGAAAAATTCTAAGTGACTTATGAGGTTTTTGAAATGACCGATTCAATTCTAATCCCAACTTAAATCTGCGACTACTGTTACGAAAGTTCAACTGCGTTGAATGGAGTGGCCTTGTGTGATTAATAATGTCTAATTAATAAAATAATTTAATATTTTTCTTTGAATATATCAGTTCACTATATATTTCATTGGCAATTTCGACTGATACTTCAGCACCAAACGGTCATTCAAACTAATTATTAAACTTAACTATTAAAATAATAATATACCTAATGGTAGATGTACAGTTGTTTACCAAAGACGTAAGAAACCGTAATGTGACATTTAGAACCACGTGGTACAAAATCGCTCAGTCCATCACCAACTTTACAAGGCTATTTAGCTACGCCATAGCCATCCTGATTACGACAATTATAACTATGCAAAACTATGCAAACACGCCAAGTGTTAACGATAAGGCTTAACGATATTAATGTATAGCTGTTTAGCTAAATTATCTTACAATTCGTACTAACAAGTGTACACTTTACAAATATATGTTTGACATAATATATCTCTTTCAATTCAACACAGTGAATAAAAATATGCACTCTGTCGTCAGGCGACTTAGAGCAAAATGTGCTGATAAATCAGCGCATTTATATTCCTTGTTCACTCGTGGTTCTGCTTTTTGAGCTTGCATTTTGCATCTACCAATATAAATGTGATCGAAGTCATCAAAGTGTCAATATTATTCACACCGCGTGAATGTTTAGTTTGACAAGTGAAATTGACAATATTATTGCTCTGTGTGTTGTCAAAATTAAGTAAGTAACTAAACCACTAAACTTTGGATGATTTAAAGGTGTTTTTGTAAAAATAAGTTATAAATTTGTTGTCAACAAATAGGTTATATTTATCCGTATTGTATATGTAAAAGTCTTATCACATTAATGATTTTTGAAAAGATTTTTAATGAGGATCATTAGATCCTCGATGTGTCGATGCGATACATCGATGTGCGTGATTTTGAATGTCATCTGTCAATTGCATGGTAACCCGAGCACAGTTCAGCACAAAATGCATGACAAGCCACACTGTTTTATGAATAAAAATGTATATAATTGGTTATTTTTTAAATAAATTGTGTATTATTATGATACTCTTTTATTGAAAATTATATTTATTATTTAATTTTGTAAAAGGAAACTTGTTAAGTAACTTTTATTTCTAGTGAAAACATAAATTTCTTTTAAATATAATATACATATAATAATGAAATTTGAAAAATTTTGTGCAAGTATATCAAGTAACTAATAAAATTGTTAGTCGAATGAGCAATATTTATTTTTTATTCATTGCAAATTGAATTCAATTATCACCAAAATACCGATGTTTACAAACTTTATAAAATATTTTTTAGAAACCTGTGTAAACTAGTAAGAACTTTTAATTGGGAATATTTTTTTGTAATTGAATCGGTCAAATTAGTCAATACATTCGTTTTATTTTCAATACCGCAATAAGTCACTGACGTAATTGGTCAAAATAAATACAATACATTGTTGTGATTCATGTTGCTTTGCCTGACTAAACGATTTGAAAAAGCCTATCAGTATTTTCCGATACTTGGTATTCATTTTTATCAAACGACCATGAACAGTTTTTAAACTCAAGCTCAACATTAAAAATACTGGAGCTAATCACTGAAGATGTTTTGGACTTCAAGAAATGGTAACCATTTATTCATTAAAAATTTTAAAAATTTATAAAATTTATACAAAAAAAAACATTTTTTTTAACTGAATAATATGGAAAACATTTCCCAAAACAACAAGAAAAATATCATTTACGCCTTTATTTTTTTAATGTTAAGATCGGCAAACAGGCTGACGGTCCACTTGGTGGTAGGTGGCTACCGTCGTCGCCTAGGTATAACACAAGCAACGCCATAGGTACCTACTGCAAATGCGCTGCCGCCTAAAAAGCCTTTACGCCTTTAAAAAAGGTATCTCATAGCCAAGGATTTTATTGATGTATTCATTAAACATTCATTCATACCAATAAAAAAACTCACAACTTCTGTTTCACTTCCATCAGCCACGGGTAATGAATTCAGAGTGCCCTTTAATATTAAAAATTTAATGATTTAAAACGAGTTCAGGATAACATTCTGGAAGAGTAGGCTATATACCAATTTATACGAATGTAAATACGAAGCTAAGCTAAACAGCACGTAGCTGGCCAACTGCAAATGTTGAATATCCAAATGAAATTAAATCATAATATGATTAATAAGTCAATATTTAAGTGCAATTTTCAATAATAAATTATAAAATATATAATTAATATGATTGTTTTATTTAAATTATATGCCATTAACCCTGTTTCTTGCTAAAACATGTTTAATATTTTTAAAATTTTTAAAGTCAAGAACAGTTTTTCAAGTTTTATTATTGATAAACTATGGAGGTTATTCGACATTTCAATCTTTTAAAGGTCAAATACTATATTAAGCCCAAAAATTACTTTTAAACACAATTATTCTGTGAAGACACAGTTTTTATTGATTCCTGAAAATTTCTAATTATGTGAGTAATGAGGTTTTTTGACCGATTCAATTATTATTCAGACAAAAAATTATTGCCTACAGCACATTGCTATTACAAGGACATCATAATACATAATACGCAATATAGCTAATAAAAATATATAATTACATAAAAGGTTTTTCAGGAAATCCTGTACAGGATAATAAATATCCATTAGAAATATTTTAAATTTTATTATTATAATGTAAGAGGTTAGATCAAATGTAAATTAAGGTTTAATAACTTACATATGAATAAAAAAATACTTTTTGCAACTTATTGTAGGTATCTCCTTGAATTTTAAATTTAGAACGAAATCAGACAAAATAAGAACTAAAAGATAGACTCCTATAGATGACATAGTGAAGCCGGTAAAACAACGCATCGCCATATACATTCATGGTTATACGCATACAAATGCAATCAAACTACGCCTTGCGTTTAGTTGAACAACACACTAAATAAAATATTAAAATATTTACTAGTGAAAATACCGGCTACCGTACTGGGTGAATCAAAAAGTTCGTAGAATTTGAGTAAAAAATAATAGAAATTGGGTTTTTTTCTCCTTTAGGTGTTTTTCATTTTTTTTATTCCGTCATAAAAGAAGCTTTCTTCTTGAGTATCGAAAAACTCCTCTACGGCAGCCATGATTGCGTTTCCATTGTCAAATTTGTTTCCATGGGCGTGCTCTTTAAATTTTGGAAATAAGTAGAAATCATTTGGAACTAAGTCCCGATAGTAGGGGCGATGGTCAAAAATCCCAAAACCAGCTTGGCGGATTGCTGTGAGTGCCAATTGAGATCGATGAGCAGGAGGCATACCCAACGACAATTTTCCTCGCCGTTTTTCTTTAATTGCTTGACGCACTTTAGGGATCAATTGGGTGTAATAGGCAGGGCACTCGTAATCGTTTTACCTTTAGGCAAATAGTCGATAAAAGTATTCCTCCCACATCTCAAAAAAAAAAAAAAAAAAACAGAGACCATAGGCAAAACAGGCTGTCGGACAAACTCAAAATGTCTTTACTAGAGGTGAAGATGAGCGTTTCCAGGACATAGGTACCTTATTTTTTCGTTTCTGGATCAAAATGATGGACCCACGTTTCGTCCATTGTTACAAAACGCCGATAAAATTCATCTGGACTACTCTCAATGATTTCAAGATTCCGCTTTGAAACTTCCAAACACCGGTCTTCGTTTAGGTCTGTTAACATTCGAGGCATTGGTCGAAAACTTTTGTTTTAAGATACTGAGGAATTTTGGACGAGAAGATGTCTCGGATCTTCCCGAACACTGCCCATGCGAGCTGGATTCGACGATTGACCTCCTTCTCTAAGTTGGCTCTACCTAAATGGACAAAAATTTGCTATATGTCAAAAAAAATTCTTGAGTAGACATTTTTTTTTTCAGGGAGAGGTACTTGATTACGGCACGTATCTCATTTTTTCCATAATGGAACGTTTTTAACAGATCGTTTTACACAAGAATTAATAACGTCGAGACGAAAAGTTCAAAATAATTAAAATTCGGTTTAAAAAAGTGTCATAATGACGGATTACATTAAAAAAAACTATAACAAAAAGGTTATAACACTATGCAGTTCTAAAAACTTTTTGATTTACCCTCATAGTGAAAAAGTATATAAAACCCTTCAAAAAATAAAAAGCAGGTTGGAATCATATTTTACACGGAAGTGTATTTGGAAACCAATATTTTCAATAACAATAAATAAAAATCGAGATTATAGCCTGTTTATAAAACCGGCTTCACTGCGTTGTCCGTAAAATTCTGTCTTTAGTTTTTATTAGATCTGAGGAATCGAATTAAAAACTGTAATTTTTGATTATTTTTGATTATTATTTACAGGCAGAAGAAGGAACAAGTCGCACTTCAGAAGGCGAAGACAATGATGGCAGTGAAATCAACGCCGGATCTTCTAGAATATTATCAGCAGCCACGTCGAGGGAAGAAGATGACGACTCTAGCAACAACGCGAGTAGCGAAAGCAAAAGCCCCGGTCAAAGGTGAGATATTTTTATACAAATACAGGATGTTTATTTTTAAGTATAAAGGCTATGGACATACCTAATAGTGCAACATATTAAGGTTAAATTCTTAGTTTATTTCTCGTGTAACGCTACAATATAATAGTTGGTATCATTAAAAAGAACCCTTATTTAAAAAAAATTAATGGAATGTTCAGCCATACTGTGTTTAAATTATTTCTAAGTAGGTAATATCCGATATTTCACGCCTGTCTTTTCCAAATTCAATAGATGTACCCAATATTTACTTTTCGTGTATTACCTGCGTTTTATTAGCAATACTCTTAAAGTGCTGTGCCTGTGCTCTTACTATTGAAATAAAATTACATTTTCCTCCCTTTAGTCATTAATTAGATAAATCAGGTAAGCATCTGATAATGCTGATAGATAATTCAAAGAAATGAAGCTTTCTTTCATACGCATGATAATTTTTCGACATGAACATTTTTTTTAAATAAAATATAAGTTAAATTTCTATAGGTTATAGGATTTTGAAAATCGATTTAGTCTTTTTCGATATTACCCCGTTATGTACCCGTTATATGTAACCGTTTGATATAAATAAATAAATGAGTAAAATGATTTGTTCTCAAAAGGACAGATTCTCAAAATACCGGAAATAATACAAGTGCATACATTGTAAAATCATCAAAATTAAATGTGCTTGTGCTGATAATTTTTGTAAATACTTAGACAATATTAGAATACAGACTCTTAACTATACGTCAGATTCTCAAATAATATCAAAGGAAATTGTCGTATTGAAATCAAATCAGATCAAATCGTTTATTTCTCAAAAATAGGATAACAAGATAAATTTTTTGGAGTCAAATACCACTTTTATTCTATACTAATATTATAAATAGAAAAAGTTTGTGTTCGAATTTACACTAAGCCGTTTGTTGGCTTGTATATAGGAGCTCATCTTCAAAACTGGTGATCAGATTTAAAAATTCTATCAAAAATAGAATAAAATTTCAAAATGGATTATATATTCCACCTAGGCGAAGCCGTCGGCACCAGCTATCTGAAAATAAAGATTCAACGCAACGTAAACAGCAATAAAGTCAGGAGTCATATTGCTCTATATATTTCGTCAGGCGTTATGTCTTTTATTTTACGAAGTCGCGAACACCAGCTGGTAAATAAATATATAAGTATAGCGTGGCTTCTATTATAGAATTTCTTTTCAATTTACTTCTTCTAAACTTTACTTCTATTTTCTTAATTTTCTTATGTAATCTAATTCAAATAACTTATTTGACGGTGCACACATCTTGTTTCTTTACTTCAACACATTAAAATATTCAAAATAACTTATAATATCTATTTTACCAAACATTTCAATCTAATGTACAAAAACACACTCTTTTCTTTTCACGTCAAAATCATATTCTATACTTTTTCTTTTTCCATGTTTGAATATCAAACCTTTTTAAGTCACCCAGTATTTAAGTTCAAAATACATTAACAGCTTCGTCCGCGCCCCTTTTTCCGTAGATTTTGGAACATTGATTCAATCTTTATCGCTCATATATTTTGTTAGACGTTGCATTTTTGTATGTATTTTTAGGTTCCCTTTCTTTACCCAGGACAACGTATGGTATGGAAAAATAAAATTCATGGTGATCGAACCATCGTTTTAAAAGGGCCCTTACAACAAGTACACACATAGTGCAACATATATATATGTTATGAGATTGAAATATTAAATGTCATCGATCGCTCACCGTCTGGCTGACATTTTCAAGATTCCAATTATAGGATGCACTTCGGCTTTATAAATTGTGTCAGGGAGATAAATGTATATCTAAAACCTTACTTAATCTTCTATATATAAAAATGAATCCTTATTTCCCTTGGTCACGGCATCACGCGTGAACGGGTAGACCGATTTTAATTCCGTTTTCGCGGATACACGGAATGGAAAGAGGGATACACGGGAAATGTTTATATATATAAAAATTGCACCCCGGGCGAAGCCGGGCGTGGGTCGCTAGTTTATTATAAATATCATGTCGTGCAGTTACGAACTCTGTCTATTTACAAATACAACACTGTGTTAATTTATTTGGCATCGTCTTATCAGAAGCCAAGGTTTTATAAAACTACAAAATTCACTGATTACACTTAATTAAAAGACGCGTGTTAATCTGTAAACAAAATTTTTTGTTTTAGTTACTACGCAAGAATAACTATTTACACAATAAAAAGTTAAGTTAAAAATAATTAAGTGATTTACCTATAAACAAAGAAACGACAATTAAAGACAATTCAATATTATAATTTATCAATTCCCTTTTTATACTTTTATCGTAAATAAATAATATTATTTTAACAACTAATGACAATGAGTTTCTGTTAACTCTCAAACATAAATTTTCTCAACATAGGTAAATTGCTTTTCCAAACTTGTTGACTGCCTTTATTATAACTTCTATACTTAGATTGTTTACCGACAGAATAAAAAATTAAAGAAATATACATAGCATCTTTAAATAAATATTTTAAAAAGTGTATTTTTTGACTTCGTAGCTCTTTTCAACTATGGATTTTATGTTTATATTATTTGCAAAAAAAGCATCCGTGCTAAATGTTCTATAACTCCAATTGAAAGACTTCACAACTTATTTCGGAAGGTGTTGGTCGGAGCCTGGCCTTCATCAGACGGAATCTTTTCAAACGATAATTGGTAGTCAGAGTGCCTCGAACCAAGCGATGATCACTACCGGTGTTAAACCCTTTGAGACGTCTTGGAATATGTATCTTTTATCCGTCATGATGAAGTCAGGTTTGCGAGGTCCACTTCCTCTGTGGTTTCTTCTTGAAGAACGAGTTCATCACGTATAAACTTTTCATATTTAGAAAGTTGATCATCATTTGGCCTCTATTATTTCTACGTCCATAGCCGTAAGGATAAACCTTAGATTTTTCACTTTTCTATATACTCCCATTTTAGCATTAAAGCATTAAGTTGTGAATTGAGTCTGGGTAGTCTGATCCATAGCTTTCACTATATCTTCATACAAGGACTCGACTTCGTCATCCGAGTGTGTACAGGTCGGTGCATATACCTGTATAACCTTCAATGAATTACTTTCGGTTAATTTAAGTGCGAGGTATGTCACCCGAGTTGACACACTGGAGATCTCCACAACGTTGTTAGCGAGAACTTTGTTGACTAGAAATCCAACAAACCCTCGTGAAGGCTGGTCTCCTTCTCGGAAGTAGAGCAGGATTCCCGGAGCGCCGGATTATCGTGTCTTCGGACCTCTGATAACTCAAGGATATGTTATATTATAATATATATATATATATATATATATATATATATTTCATATTATGAAATCAATGATACTGTTATTATTATTTATATTATACAATGCTTTTCGAATTCACTTTGGCAGCCCCCTTCACAAGGGGTATCTGAGGACTACTAATTAGCTTGTCACAAACATAGTCAGTGATTACGCTCGAAGTGACCACTAATGGTCCCGCCAAATATGTATCGAGAATCTTCGGTGGAAAAAGTGGACTGTATTTTTTATGGCTGGTATAGGTATAAGTAGGAAAGAGATCGGAACGTACCACGCAAATTATTGTTAATTAGTTGAATCGATCAATCTGGCGTTAAATAACGATACACAGAAACACAGTCTTTTAATAAAAGGACGAAGATCGTCAATACTTTTGCCGGAGCAATGATATGCGATGCAATATTATGCGTACGCCACGTATGCTAAAAGTCTTTAACCTCTATGAAGTCCTATGAAATATCGCTTTCGATTTGTTGATTAACCAATACGCCATTTTTTATTCTCTAACAAAATGGTATTGCTTTTTGTCAGTTTATATTAAATGTTTAATTATTATTATTAAGTACCAACAGAACATCCCCGAGTTCGTTTGAATGATTTTTTTTTTGTAAATGATACACTTACACAAACCTTATTAACCGCCTTTGTATAATCTGAAATCTTGCGAAGAAGTATGGATGTTTGTTACTAAATCACACCTTATACTGATTTGTAAACTTAGCACACGTGCTTGATAAGAGAGCATATCATTAATCTTGACAATTTTTCCCCAAGTAGGATTTTATAATCCTATGCTAACGTGGAAGGTTAAATTATTTTAAATAGTTCCAAATTCATTCAATAGATGGTGCGAGCGAAGCCGTTTGACTAAATATACTCTGTGCTTATTGGAATATAAACTTTTTTGTTCACGATAATGCTGCATCGAGCCGACTTCGCCTTCGGTTCGTTAGAGAGGATGTAAATGTAAAGCTCTCGATCGAAGGTTAGTGCTTCCCGAACGACTTTGTGTTGTAGTTGTGTAATGTGCCATTTAAAGTCTAACCAGTTGACCGCACCCATAAAGAATAAAAACAATGCTTGAGCGAAATGAAAAAAGTTGTCAGAAAAAACATAGAATAAGTACTATGTCATATTACAGGCGATAGTTAATAGACCACTCGTTTTTAAAGTTTAAGAAAATAAACTAAATAAAAACTTCCAAATATAACTAATTCATAAAAACACATTGAAAGAGTGACGATACACTAGTCAAAAGATTTCTATGGTGACTAAAAGTTTCATTGATAAAAATATAAATGTAATCATTTCTTGACAATTTTCATGTTATATTTAATGCCTATCTAATTCAGGAAGCAAAATAATACTTTTAACTTGCGATCAGGCCATAGTAGTTCTTTTTTTGCTCTTTTTCTGCATATTATATACACAAACGTATAACGCTCTTTCTACTAGTGAAAACCGCATCAAAATCTGTTAGCCATCAATGTAAGTTTTTTACAAAACATTTATCTTCTTCAAATATTTCTAATTTTAAATAATTATAAACTACCGCCGATTCGGAATGCTGAGTTGCTCTTTTCATAAATCGTTTTAATAAGGGCACAAAAATATAATTTATTTATTAAAATTAACAAATTATATTTTACAATAAGCACTACAAAAATATCACAATATCTTTCTTATTCTAAAATATTCATCTAATTTGTAAAAATAACAATCTAAGGGCCATTTGTACAATTTGCTCTTAATCTTAGTACATTAAAACATACGTATGTGTGGAATCTTGGATGACCTACATATACCACATCTTTCTTTATAATATACGGATGTATCTATGGAGTAAAACGTGTTTGAGAACCGAAGATCTTATCTCAAGTATTGTGGCACTGTAGAAAATTATTTTTATAGTCACATATATGTATTTCGCAGCCTATATGAGATCGTAACCAAAATACTGCAGCATTCGTGACAAAAATACCTTCTTATGTTCCAATGAACATACCTGCGTTGGTCACAGGCCTATCCTATGTGTAAGGAGGAGTATGGTTTAGTGATTTTGGTGGACTTCACATGACGTCGAGGATTGCTAGTCCTCTCACACAGTGAAGTGTTTATTTCCTCCCCTTTAGAGAAAATTATTCATCATCATCATCATCTCAACCGTAGGACAGCCCACTTGATGGTATGTGGCTACCGTCGTCTATAATACAAGCAACACCACAGGTGCTGCCGACTACATAGTAGGAGCATGCATCTGCCTCCTCCGCAAGATGAGACCCGCACATCGATTAGGTGCCGAGATTGACCTCTGCGCCGTGGAGAAACGTGCCGGAAACACACAGCACGTCTCCCTTCGTTGCCCAGTGTTGTGTTGACGTCGGACAACTCCATGTCCGCCGCCCCCGGGCGAAGCGGCATGAGCCGCCCATACTCACATCTCGCAGTGGGCAGTCAGCGAGTCATCTCTGAAGCACCCCATTAACCTCTTCTCTGCGGCACAACCTACGCACCTGAAATTTTCGGGTAACCCCTGCTCTTGTGGCCGCTCGTTACAATCTCTAATTGTGACCATTGTAGATGGTCATGAAGACAAGAGGGGAAGTCTTTACACCCCTGGCTATCCAAGTGCAAGAAAGCGTATCATAGTCTTAAGCCTCTGCAAGTAGACTTATTTATTGTTAGCTAATTTATAAATTGCATCTGCATTTATGTCAATGCCAACGTCGACCTTTGATACTAGAATAACACGAATCGATATTGGATAGGAGAAATTATGTTGGGATTTTAATGCTTTGTTTGTTAAGGGGCATCAACAGAACTATTCTGCTAGTTATATAATTACGGTTAATAAAACTCTTTTATAGAAAATTGGCAATAGATGGCACAAAATCACTGAACACTCAAATAGTATAGAATTATTTTACCCATTAAAGTGAGGCAGTAATTTACTCTTTTGTATTTTTTTATATTATTGTTCTTTATTGTATTTATTTTTAATTTTTATTTATTTATTTATTTACACATTCACTCAAAATAGCACAATTAGGTCCTTCAAATAGCACATGGATACCACCACCTTGCTATTTTTATATTATCTTCTTTGAGGAGACAAAGCCACATTATAAATGGAAGACACTCTCCGCGTATATCTGTTTCTCTGCTAACTTGTTCCAAACTATCTAACAGACTTTGATACGGTTTTCACTAATGGAAAGAGGGATCCAGCAGGAAGTTTTGTATGTTATATATAATATGCAGAAAACAATTTAATCCGTGCGAAGTCGGGGGCGGGCCGCTCATCTATATAGATTATTTACAATTGAAACGCTAAAAGTGTTACTAAGGACAAAACTGGAGATCGTCTAATCCAATTTAGCTATTTTTTTTTATTGATTTATTATTGTTTTTTTTTTTTTTTTCAAATATTCGTTGATATCCAAGGAGGGTTCTTATGAAAAGATATATTTCAAAGGTACTATTCCCGAGGAATCAAAATAAAAAAAAAATACTCTGACGTAAACATATGAGCAATAAAGTGTGAATAAATGTTTTAACTCAGATAACGGAGCGCGGACGAAGTCATGGGCAAAAGTTAGTAGATTTGAGACTTGGTACACATTCGTCAGATTCCTTTTTCGTCGGAGAAAAAATTACGCAGTTATTTTACTGACGAAAATTTTACGTTTGTCAGATTCCACTTTCGCCGTCAGATTCCATTCTACTATCCTACGATAGATTCGTTAATGTCTGCCATAAATTATATTTAAACCCAATAAATTGAAATGTTTTTGGGTTGTTTGTTAAGTGTTAAAATCGCGGACGAAGTCGTGGGCAAAAGCAAGTAGATTACACGTTTAAGATTTAGTACACAATCGGGAAATCAGACATTTATCAGACAGAATTTTTTTTAGAAAATGGAATTTCACATTTCACATTTATTTTTTTCCCTTTACCTATCATTTTTTATTTAGACCCAATAAAATGTATATTTTTTGGATTGATTTTTATGTGTTGAAACCGTGGACCATGGGCTGACAAAATTTAGTAGATTACATGTTTGAGACTTAATGGACATTTGTCAGATTCCTTATTCGTCAGATAAATAATTACGCAGTTATTTTTCTGACAAAAACGGAATTAATTTAGTTCACGATTGTCAGATTACACTTTCGCCGTCAGATTTCATTCGATAGATACGTTAATGCTTGGCATATTTTTTTTCTTTTGTTATTTTTTATTTAGACCCAATAAATTTAATATTTTTTGGATTGATTATTATGTGTTAAAAACGTGGACGAAGTCGCGGACAAAAGCTAGTAGATTACATGTACTAGCTTTAGTAGACATTCGTCAAATTCCTATTTTGTCAGAGAAATAATTACGCAGTTATTTTTCTGACGAAAACGGAATTTCACATTTAGTTCACGATTGTCAGATTCCACTTTCGCCGTCAGATACCATTTATTATTTTTTATTTAGACTCAATAAATTGAATATTTTTTGGATTAATTGTTATGTGTCAAAACCGTTGACGAAGTCGCGGACAAAAGCTAATAGATTATATATAATAATGTGTTAAAACATGATTACCTACATTAACAATGTAGGGTAGTCTTATTACTTGTTAATTGTGAGTGTTTCACAAATAAACTAATTACCCGTTAGTCTATTTGCTTTTACGCAATCTCAATGGTTTATTCCGCTGAAGAGAATTCATCTTGATTTTCTCGGTTGTTTATTTTTCCTAAGCAGTAACTAGACTTAATAAGCTTAAGCTTGTTGTTACCCAAATTTGAACTTTATTATAATTATTACATAGAGAACATTTCCAGAGAAGCACTTACGGAAGTATTGTCAATCAAATTGATAGGTCAATAAACCTGAATCGATGTGGAATACTAAAGTAGTAATGGTATATCAGTTTTAGGTATATTAATATTTACGGATATATTTTTACAAAAAAAAATGAAACTGTTTTTTATGCGATAAAATGTGATAGACAAGCAGACTACTCACGAGATATGTCGGCATAAATCACTCGATTATGCAAAAAAGACGAGGATAATGGTATGGACACCGCGCTGGCATCCCGTTACGGTCTCCGATACAAAACAGGACATATTCTGTTCAATCTGTCAAAGTAGTCTGTGACACTTTACAATTTGTCAAAGTAGTGTGACTTTATAATTTTACTCATGACTTCGTCCGAGTACCTTTTATAAATTATAGGCCAGAGGCTGTGAGTTACTCTTATATACATGTATAGTACTAACTTTTGCCCGCTGAAAATTAGATTTAGAAATCAACACCTGACAAAAATAAATGAGCAACTAACTGAGCCCCCAACTTCGTACGCGTTGTATTCGATATTACGCGTAACATTTTTTGTTTCTAAACTGATTGGAATGAAACAAAAGTAAATGTTACGGGAAGCTTACTACAATACATCAGTGAAAACCGCATTCAAATCGGTTAAGCCGTTTCTGAGATTAGCGTGCACAAACCCACAAACAGACAATAATTCTAAAAACTATTTTTTTGACCCCGATAACATAAGTAGTGTACAATTTGTTTTTTGAAAAAATATTTAATGTACAGTCACGGCTCGTTTACGATTTTATTATATACACAGCGACTTATATACTAGCGACTTCGCCCGGGGTGCAATTTTTATAAATATGAACATTCCCCGTTTATCCCTCTTTCCATTAGTGAAAACCGAATTGAAATCGGTATACCCGTTCACGCGTAATGCTGTGACCAAGAGAAATGGGAATTCATTTTTATATATAGAGATTTATTAATGATGATCCCTTGGCAAATGGTTTGTTTTTTTTTTTTGGATGATAGCGGTACCCTATGTCCGTTTTTCTTTCCCTGACAACGCGATCATCGATTGAGTAGTTAAGGCGTAAAAGCGTAACAAACAAACAAACAAATATACATTTTCATGAATAAGTACAAAAATCCATCCATTCTCAAAAATTTCCAATTTATAATATTTCTAGGATAATCCACCATAATTATCATATCTTACAAGCTGGTGCCCGCGGTTTCGCCCGCCTAGAAAAATAAAAAAATAAATATATGAGCAAATACATGCTAACAGACCGTTATCGATTAATCTGGGAAGCATTGAACAAATGTCACGTCCACGAAAGATATATCGGCCTTGGAAAACATCAGAAACAGCTGTATGAAACTAGAGAGTCGAGGACCGGAAATACCTATTCAACGAGGAGTGAGACAAGGAGACCCCCTTTCGCCTAAGATTTTCATAGCAGTGCTCAAATATGAGCAATGTAACGCCTAACATCTTTATTGCAGTTATAGCTTTGCCAGGCTTTAGATTATCCCTTGGGAACATTAATTTTTTCTAGGTACGCTATATCCTTTCCTACATCCCTGACGACGTGTATGCAAAATTTCAGGATGATCGGTTTAGCGGTTTAGGCGTGAAAAGGTAGACAGACAGACAGAGTTACTGTTAGCATAGATAGGTACCTATAAATACGGACGAAATTTTTTAACTATAGCGGTTAACTATAGCGGTTATAAAATATAATTTATCTTGTTAATTTGACAGCTACGTTGTTAAGTAGCTTAATTAAACTTTTAAGAGAAAAGATGATTTTTTATGTCAGGCTGAGTAATGTTTGTTTTTTTCTAGTTACACCAAATTTTCGCCAGTGCAGCAATCTCAAAGACTAGTACATAGTTAGATTATATAAAGATTAATCAGTCTTTTTTAATTGCTCTTAAGTGTAGGCTGCAGTACAAAAAATTCAATTAAATAGAAGTTATGTTAATGAAACATTTATGGAAGTCTTAATTCAATGGCCGCCGAAACAATTCGTAAGTTGGTAAATTGGAATTTGCACCCACATTTTTATTATTACGGTTTTGTCCTTCTTGTAACTAAAAAACAAACTAATAACAATTTATGTCTTGAAGTAAGACATTGAGGTCTGAAGATTTTATGCCAAATGAAAAAAATCTAATTTATTTCTTAATTATTACTGTTCTTAAACGGTTTCCATGTTATACGTCATAAGTCATTGCAATTTCTAAGTCCTATTTCTAAAAACAATACATATTTTATTCATTAATTCTTCATTATTAGACAGTTTTTGGTTCAAATTGTTTAAAAACTCGATTGAAATCTTAAAGAAATCGAATGTGACTCTTTTATTATTGGTAATGAAATTTATAAGAATAAATATCGTTTCACAATTATCCTATTGTTGTGAAACTCATTAGTCATAGTTATTGGTCATTTTCATAAAATTTTAATATTGGCCCTATAGACGCAGTATACGATGTTTAGGCTGACCCCGAAAATATATCTTAAACCCAATTGCAGCAGCCACCTATGGAGGCCAAGTGTTAATCTATACCATCCAGAGACCCACACAAATATGCACAGAAATAATATCAAAATCGGTCCAGCCATTTAGGAGTTCAGCCAGTCACATGCACTGTAAAATTTTAGGAAATGATATTTCCTAAAATATTACAGGCGTTATAATTGTTACTTGACACTGACAGAATGGGTTCACTCTGGGATTTAAAAGTTTACACCGACTCAATTCTTCACTCATACTATGTATTTTAACCACATCACATCACTACCTTTAAATATAAACAAGCGCATGAAGCAATTTAAAACTTTGATTTTCCTAATCTAGATTGATGACGAAGTTAACGCCATTCACGACAAACGCGAGGCCCGATGATATGTAAGTGGGCAATTATAAAGGTTTCATGGCTTTCCTGATGCTTAGCTGCGATCCTAGCAAAGAGCACGAAATCATCACCCATTACGTATCCGTTTATCTCCAAGTCAGTTGCTATGGCTATTCGAGTGACGTTATAAATGGTTATTGTCATCAAAAAGTTGTTTGTCGTGTATTTTTTTCTTTTTAATTTTGTTTTAGTTTTATTGGAAAATTTAAAAGAACCAAACCAAACAAATTACATTCACAATGGAAGTTTTAGGTTAAGAATGCCAATCATAATAGATATAATAGAAAGACTCCAAGCATCTAAAAGCCTATATTTTTTATAGCATCTGTTAGAAATTTTATGTAGTTTACTGAATGTTCAATATTGCTAAATTTCACAATATTATTTAAATTTGTAATTAAGCCAGGAAATGTGCCGAAATACCACTCAAACGGATAGACGTTATATCGGATAGGATAGAGGTTGTACACAGCCAAAATAGTTTCAACTGAATTGTTCAATTTAAAACTCTTTCCGTTTTCAAAGCGAGTAACTAAATCGCAATCATACTTGCATTTGCACGTTACTTTTATCTAAACATTTAGTGACGAATATAAAATACGATTCACAAAATTCCCGCATGTCAGAATAATGTAACAGAATATTATTTGTAACCAGTAATGTAAGTTATTTGTAACCAGTCATAGCAACAAAGTGATACGTAATTGGTGCTCCCGTATCGCCTATCACGAGAACTATTATATGTGCATAAGAATCATAGTGATTTGAATGATATATGATTAGTTCACGACCCTGCACAGCTGGACGAATAGACCACATTTGTAATGCTATCCGTTTCTATTGATACCTAATTGTTCTGTCAGTGAACGACATAGCGAGAGGTTGATTTTTATTTCGTGCATGTTATGATTTTTGTGAAGTCTTACAACTTTTGCGAAGGCTAATACGGCAAATTTGAGGGACAAATTTGATGGAATTTTGACGACTGTCTTACTCTATATTATTTTGAAAACTACTTCAATAATAATGTCAAATTATATTGTGTGGATAAGTCGTCAAAGCTCCAATCACCTATAATAGATTAGGACAATCCATGAACAAACTTTACACTACACTGTCGCCTGTAACACGATGCGTCCCTTTATAGGCGACCGATCATTGCATCGAGTTCGTCAAGCTCTCGCAAGTCCATGCAGGACACAGAGAGGCAAGGATCTGACTCAGACAAACGCGGCCATAAATGGAGGCACGTCCAAGCTGTCATGGCCTACTACCAGGCACTCAGGAAAATAAAGAGGTTCGAAACGTGTCCGGACAACGGTAAAGCCGCATCGTTGTCAATTGTTTATCTATTGTTTGTTTATGATTTCCCAATAATGTGTTACCTTCGTCTCTATGTAATAGGATCTTCGAGAATGGTACTATCACTTGGATTATGTGTGTTTTTTCTTGTAAATCATTGTGTCTAAACTAGATCACCTTGCGAATTTGTCTACTTTCTTACTGTCACTTGGGAGATCAAAGAACGTGTTCATTGTTTATTAATTAATTGCATTTGTATGGACGTTAATTATGGCAATTTTCTTAAAAATTAGTACCTATTAAAACCTGACTAGTAATTAGTTTGAAATTAGTTTTAGAAGTGGTTTCTATAGAATTCTTATGCGACTCACTAATCTCACTCTACAAATATTACTTTATTTACTTACGACTTTTTTTTCTAGTGTGATTTGCCGCATGACAATAAAGGTAGTCGTTTGCACGTTTATAAAATTAGCACATGGAAATTTGTGCAAGGTATTGAATAACAAAAGAGTTATGTCTAGAAGCATTTTGATTTTTTTAGATTGTATTGTTCAATGTCCTTTTTGAATATAACTTTTACTTTAAGTTCCCGAGACATAGTTGGAAGAATTCTCATAATTTCAACTTTTCTTATCAAATAATAATAAAATTAAAATGAATAACTTAGTGAACTTTGTCGTTTACCGACTCGTTAAACTTTCTGGACGCATGGCTACTTTTGCTTACCTCGACTTTCCTTAAACTTTGTCTCCTTTCCAATATGTTTCATTAAATTCCTTTTTGTGTAATAATTCAGAACAAAATCGAACCAACGATGGATGAAGCTGCGAACCACGGTCCAGTTGAGTTCTGCGATGCAGAAGAAGCCACCGCTGAAGAGGGAAGACTCGTTCTTGAAGAGATTTTCCACTCGGCAGATACCAGAAACTCAGGAAACTGTGAGATTCTAGTAGATTTAGTTTTCAAAAATCTTCAAACACCACACACGTATCACTATCACCATCAGCCTTTATGATTACATTGTAACCAGAATACTAGACACAAGCTTCACCTATATGTACGAGGTATAGGCTCTCTACCTCTCGTATGAAGATATAGGCTTTAGCTCCCCACAGGGGCGACCTAACTGAGAATTTGCGTTGTGTTTCTGATTTTTAACAAGTTTTTATATTAAAAGGTGTAGCAGGAAAGCTGACGGTTCACTTGTTGACTACCGACGCCTAAGCGTGCTTGTTGATAGCAATACCAGGGGGATGAAATATCGTTCCTAACTCTGTAAGAGTTTGTTTACAGCACACTTGAAGAATTCCATATTGTAGAGTTCGCGTATTTACAGGATAAAGATTTTGGCTATCCAGACCATGCCCAGAGACGCCTTATCTAATACCTAATAATGATGATTTCTTAGATTTCTAAAGATTTTCTTAGGATTGATTCTGTAGGTTTTCTCTCTGTTTTCCTTCACTATTATGTACGCTAGTTTGAAATGTCCATAGTTAATATTTTTCCAATGTCATAGCTGATTCTATTTATCATATAACCTCATAGCACTTTTTCCTCCAAGGAAAAGAAGACAATTTTTTTTGGTTGCGAGCTAAATGTTGTCTTGAGGATGTTTCATTAAAAAAGCACTGTTCTCGTAACATATTTTAGATGTAATTTTAGCACTAATATCTCAACGAATAGAGATAATTTATCAACGGTTTTAAGAATTTAATTTTCAATAACTCGTGCAGCTTTGATACATTCTTTCCTACATTTCAGGATTGAAATTTAAAATAAAAACGGATGGCGAACTTTACAAGTGCTTTAAACGTTGATTAATATAAAATGGAAAACTATTCGAACATTCTTTGCCAACTGACTGACTGTATTTATTTTATCTTCAATTAATCAGATTTTAAATTGCTGTGTTACCAACCAGGTCTCTTTTAGTATTGTAAAGGGTGATGCGTCCGAAATTAATATTACACTATTTTTCTATGTCTTCTCAATCAAAATAAAAGACAATAAGTACCTACGTTCTTCTAGTCTAGCTAGAGATATTATATTAAAAAACAATTTCATAATGCAAGGACTTATATTGCAATCAGTGACAGATTTACACATTTTCTGCCTGTAGACTATTAAAATTCTGTGCCCCTACCGATTTCTACAATTCGGTTGTAATACCTTAGTTCACACAATAGGCATTATGACGGTATTAAAGAATCAAAGAATAAATGGTTTTGGAGAAAAATATATGTTGAAAAGAGTCTAAAAAATTACTCATTTTTTGTATTAATATTGAGATTAATAAGATTTTCAATAAAATAGAACTATAAATAACTGCAATCGGCCATGTTAACTGTAACACCAATCAGAGCGAATGACGTCACGCCCAGGTAAGTGCCATCGTGTTGCTTGACTTTCCTTTGACAGAATGAAAAATCTGATGAGATGTCGGTGACATCACGGTTCATCAGACGCAACGCTATGACACCTAAGATCGTTTTCGCGCATAATTCAAAATAAATTTAAAAACATTCAATAATTCGCATTGAAATTTAGTTTTTTGCTGAAATATTGTTTTTTTCGGATATGGTAGACGTTTCAAAATCTGTCACCATGCCTATTGTTGTATTAATTCCAATTATTTTGTCAGTAAAAGGTTACAAACCTTATGATTTGTGTACTAACGTTTTAATTACACCACCTCTTTCTAGTAATTTGTATTATTTTCAACTATAATCAATGTGTCAGTTCCTAGATTATCTTTACAGGCCAACGATTTAGTTACGATTGTACAAGATTTCTGAGCGAATAAAAGCTCAATAATGTATGGGGTAAGGTGTGCCTTAATATTACTTTCTGTAAGACAAAAAATATTTTGGCCCCATATTCTCCCCCTTAGACTCCAGCCTACTCAGGCTGCTGATAAATCCGAAACTGATTGTAATTTATATCAATAAAGAAAAAAAGTTAAAATAATGATGTTAAAGGTCCAAAAATGTTGTGTATGTTTGGAATGTTCACAAAATGGCAATATTAATTGTAAAAAAATACCAATAAATATAGAGTAATGCTATCTAAAGTATAAATTGGCAATAAATTATTTCTTCTGGTAACATCATACTTATTTCTGAAGATCACACGATCAGGCTTCAAGTAAATTCCCCAGAAGAGCATTGAACCAATTACATTCCGGATCCTAAATTGATAAATGTGAATAAATAGTAGCTGTACAAGCGTAAGTTAAAAAATGTTTTTCAATTAACAGGTGGAAGACACAGGATCAGAAGGTGCTACAGGTGACCACAGAGCAAGTAACAGACATAGGCGGAGAAAAGTACGAGCACCTCGCACAGTCGTCAATCCAGATGAGAACTTCTATTTCTACTGGCTATGGATGATCACCATCTGCGTACTTTATAACCTTTGGACGTTGATAGTGAGGCAAAGCTTTCCAGAGTTGCAGGTACGTTTTCATTTTATTTCCTTCGTTATTTTTACATATTGGCTTTTTTTTACATTTTTCACATATACTCGCATGTTAATACATGCGAAAAAAAAAATTATAAAAAAAACTTAACAAGTGCGAGTTGAACTCGCGTGAAGAGGGTTCCGTACGATGTTACCTATCCGCACAATATTGAGTGATTTACCATGTTATTTTAATTTCATGGACTTCTTATAGGTTTTCCTATAATCTATAAGTAGAAAACTAATTTCTGTATTATTATTTTTTTTTCAAAATTTTAGGTTCAGTATTTTCGGAGATAGGGGGGGGGGGGGGTCGGACGGACACACGAGTGATCCTATAAGGGTTCCGTTTTTTATTTGGTTTTAAGTATAATGATTTACGAGAAAATAAATTAAAATTTAATGTCTTGCTTTCTTATAAAAATCGAATCAACTTGGTTGTTTCAAGAAATATTGCAATGTTGTCTGTAGCAAATGATAGAGTTTCATATACATTATAAATTGCTCTTACAGTTTTTCATTTAATTGTTTCAAAAAAACAAAAGTTTTTTGATACTTTCGAGTAGCGGATGCCCCTAGCGGGGGTTGGGTGTAGATAGCCCAGTTGCCCAAGATCATTCGCGTAGTAGAGAACATTAAATAGCCTAAGAGTATAGCCATCAAACACAAAAAATTAACTTTTCATTTCCGGCTGGTAGAACAACTGCTGTTTATAATAAACAATTTTAAGTTTTAATACAGCAGACTTATCTCATATTAATATTATCACATTATTATAATCTACCTTCTGTTTAAAAGTTCCCGAAAAACAAAGGAGAGGAAATTAAATGCATTGCTTGAACAACATTTTAGATTTCAAGTGAATAGGATCTTCTGGGTGAGTTCTTCTGGTCGCTCCATCGTCGACCTCATACACGGATAGATGCTGGCCAAGAGGAAACCCATCTATACTTAATATTATAACGCTGAAGAGTTGTTTGTTTGTTTGAACGCGCTAATCTCAGGAACTACTGGTTCGAATTGAAAATTCCTTTTGTTTTGAATAGTCCATTTATCGAGAAAGGCTATATAACACCATGCTACGATAAATAGTATTATATATAATAGTATCCAGTACCGGACACTGCTTTTTTTATATTATAAAAGTTGGCAGGCAGGCTGACAGGAAAGCTGAATTACCACTGACATATTATAATTGATATAATTGTTCTGCCAGAAGAATGCCTCTTTATAGTCGATCGTAAAGGAAGTACGCTAATGAGCATCAAAAAAATCCCGAATACTCGGTATATCGACCAAAAAAGTCGGCGACGACGGGATTTTAAGACAGGTTGAAATTTTAAACTAAGATGATAGGCGTACTTTTCAATAAATTGAAAACTATAAATGTCAGCCGGTTTGAAAAAATAAACTTTAAATTTAAAACTGTTATAAAACAATAATACAAGTGAACATCAGCTAAAATCGGAAAGATAATTAAGTACGCTGCTCAAAAGCCCTCAACCCCTCTGCTAATGAGAATGCAATCTGTGCCTACAAAACCTGTTTGAGGTCAAACATCCGACCTCACTAACAACTTCTAAAAAGAAAAGAGTTTCCGAAGCGATTGTTTTCGCAAAGTACTGCTCAGAACTTATAGAATTCTAATGATATTAATAGATGACTCAATAAGCTATTTTTTGTTAAATTCTATTTGGGGTAAGTTTATAAATATCTGTCAGACTTTTAATCATTTGAACGAATTTTATAAGAGTCTATTTTTAAAGTGTTTTCCTTTTTATTCTCTTTTTTTTTAAATTACCAAAATAAACATACAAATATATTGTATCTTTATAATAAAAATTAAAAGATAAAAAAGGCCGTAGCTGTTACTAGGCAGTAACGGTACCTATATGTTTGTTAAGGATGATACAATATTAAGTTTTAGTAGTTTTAGTAACCAAGCTTCAACTACTTTTAAGATAACATATACTCATTCTCATTCTCTGCTCCGTGTGTTTGTCTCTGGCAAAAATATTAAATATCTAGAGAGGGCATTGGAAAATTTCACCTACAATGGCGTAGTTAAATAGCCTTGTAAAGTTGGCGAGGACTGAGCTATTTTGTACCACGTGGTTCTAAATGTCACATTACGGATTCTTTCGTCTTTCCCGATCTATAACTGACAGTTGAAAATCTTTGGTCTCTAGACAATTTAAAAATTGATAACAAAAGGATAAGCTGTTGTAAAATATGTGAAGTTCTGAAAAAGTCACAAAATAAAAACTCAAGAAGGTCGTTCAATTACATAAAAACTTGTTAAAGTTAATAAATATCTTCCACAATAAAATAAGAACACCTAACATATGTGTCAATATAATATATTACACTTCATTGGTGGACACGGGATTTGTCTTCAGTAAGAGGACTCATGTACTGTAGTCCACCTAGTTAAGAGAAAATATCATTTTTTACATAAGGTATAGGTACTTATAAAATCGTTTGTCATGACTGACTATCAACGCACAACTGAACCTACTAACTCTAGACCAGAGGTTCCCAGACTTTTTTTCTCATAAACCACTTTCAAAATTTAGCTGGTTCCTGTGGGCCCCTTGCAGCTACATTTCTAACATATTTCCAAAACTCGACAAAAATGTGAAGATTATATCTATGGAAATTTGCGTTGCGGCTGAGTTCCAACCACGAATGGAGTTTTCTAAATGAAATAAGTGAGAATTGATTGGTATTTTTTTTTCATCTCCATATTTTTGTCATGCCAACGTAGACCCCCGTCGAGTCTCCAGTGGACCTCTGGGGGTCCACCTGGACCACTTTGGGAACTAAGGCTCTAGAACATAGGTTTAGTTTTTATTCAAATATCCTGTCTTAGCCGATTTGAAAATTTCAACTTCGTGCGAAGCCGGGGACGCGTCGCTAGTATTATATTAAAGGAGACCCATGTTGATAAATAAATAATAAAATTGACATTGAGATAATAAAATAAAGGAAGACGGGGGCAGCAGATTGAATGGACTCTATCTTCACTTATCCAAACATGAAGATCTTCTGTCGGGAGGTGGTTGGTTACTGCTGTCCAATTTATAACTGGGGACCGCATTCTGTCCTGCCATTACTATCAGCTCCCCTTACGACATTTTTTACGCCTATACACCAAATGTAAAAGTTCAAATCGACACTTAAAAAGAAAACACAATCACCCTCATACGATCTGCATTTAAACAGTCGGAAGAAATAATTCCAGAAAACATCGCCGTTTCTAATAAGGAAGGGGTCTTTTTTATGATAAGATTGGCAGACAGGTTGACTTGATGGTAGATGGTTACCGTCGCCTATAACACAAGCAACACCACAGCTGCTGCAAGTGCGCTGTCGACTACAGTAGGATTAAGGATATGGGATTGGAAAGAGTTAGGGAAATGGGCTCTGGCATGCCTTACTCACTCTCTGAAACACAACAGCACTTATGCTGTTATTTCGCAGTGGTCTTCTGTAAGGGGGTGGTTACTGCCGCAAGTCGGGCTACCCAAATGACTGCGAAACACAGTGTGCCCTGCCACTACTTTCCAGATCCAGATCATTTTTCAAAGTTGATCGAACCCGAGAACAGAGCATTAAGGCAAGCACCCCTAACTAACCACTCATCCAACGGGCTCGTCAATTGCGATAATTTGAATATAATGACTGCTAATTTAAATTGTAAAAAAGAAAGCCCTCATTTATTCACCGTTCAACATTCACTCAATAATTTGAATTGCGATTAATACTATTCTTGAATAAATTTATTGGAAGCACAATTCGTCCGGTCGTGTCATTGCAACCGACGCAGAACTTCAACTCCAAAATGTACCATTGTTATTTCTGTTCCACTTTAGAATAGCTTCGAATTTGAATTTAAGATTTCATTGTGGAGTGCGATGAACGTTCTCGATTTTTTAAATAACTAGCTGTGCCCGCGACTTCGTACGCGTGACTCTGTATAAAAATGAATCCCTATTTCCCTTGGTCACGGCATCACGCGTGAACGGGTAGATCGATTTTTTAATGGAAAACGTAGATTGACTTATTTGGTACCATACCATGTTAATAATCTGCCAGCAGATTTAAAAAATAATTTAAATACAAAAATATTAAATATAAATTAAAACAATATTTTATCCCTAATAAGTAGCATTGTATGCATTTGTGTATGTATGTGTATGTGTATATGAATATAACTAATATAATAATATAATTATAACTAAAACTAAGAAGTCAAAAATGAAATACCTCATTGTTATAAATTGTTTATTTTATTAAAATAAAGATTAATAAAATTAAAACAACCTGTAGAAAGTGTGCATTGTGCATTCTTGTTGTCAACAAGGATGCACTTATATGTTAGCTGCATGTTAGAGTGGGACGAGCAGGTTTGTTGTATTTTAGTGTTAAAGTTGTATCTACCTATATTCACTTTTTACTTTTGTCTGTATTTGTAACAAAAATTCTGTTTATATATCTGCCATTGAAGACAACTCAGGTGTACGCTAGAAACTTAATTGAGTTTATAGTACACCTAAACTGTGTACCGCCCAATGTATTTTTTCTTTGTGTAAATAAATAAAAAAAAAACTGTTTTCACTAATGGAAAGAGGGATAAACGGGGAATGTTCTTATATATATAAAAATTGCACCCCGGGCGAAGCCGGTGGCGGGTGGCTAGTATACTATAAATATTACTGGAAGCTTGCTACAATACATCAGTGGAAACCAGAAGACCACCGTGAAATAACAGCACGTGTGCTATTGTGTTTCGGTGAGTGAGTAAGGAATGCCAGAACAGAACCCATTTCCCTATCCCCTCCTAATCTCTTATCCTTAATCTTACTGTAGTCGGCTGTGCACTTACAGCAGCTTTGGCGTTGTTTGTGTTTTAGGCGACCGTCAGCCTGTCTGCCGATCTTAACTTACCGAAGACAAAAAAATAGTTTTTAGAATTCTTATTTGTTTGTGTGCACGCTAATGGCTTTACCGATTTGAATGGGGGTTTTCACAGATATATTGTAGCAAACTTCCCATAACATTTAGTGTTTGTTTCATTCTAATCGGTTTATAAACAAAAAAGTTATGCGCTACACCGTATACTACGCGTACGAGGAAAATTTTAAAAGTTTAAAGGAATAAATATATATAATTATTTATTTTTGTCTTCTTATATACTAAAATAAAGCTGTCACCTTCTTTTCATTTAAGAGTAGGTACTATTTAATAGGAGTCTTACTTAGGACTCGTCGAAATACTAACATTAGTTAGACCCATTATGTGATTCTAAGTAATATAGAAAGTATTATGTTTGCAGCAGACAAAAGTCGCAGGCGACATCTGTTAAAATAGAATTGTACCATAACACTTCACATTTCAAAACCACTTCTCCATGTTTGTTCAACATCAGATCGTATGCACTAACATCGATATCCTTTTCTTTATTTCCCTAGACGACTGGATAAGTAAATACGCGAAGTGATAGTGGCGTCTTAAATACTCCCCGGAGACATTCGAATTTCAACATCCTTGCGCACACAACTCTGACACAAAAATAACTTTAGGCAACGTGTTCACAATTTTAAACCTTCTTCACTACGTTGAAAGTTCAAATTTCAATGTCAATGCAACGCTTGAGCTATTGTTATCGATGACGATTGTCAGTGGGGTGAAAAAGAGATTTTCAATTTTCGCCATTCGTCGCAGATATACGGACTTTGCAGATATATTGGGTTTATTTATGTAATGTACATACTTGGAATCGTTTATTACTTTTATCTATTGTTATTTAATGTTAGGTTTATTATAACTTAATATATCTTCTGTTTTAGCAAAATATAACACACAATAAATAAATTACAGTTTAATATAGTTTGTATTGCATGTAACAAAAACAAAAATCAAGTAAAAATAACCCATGATTCGTTTACGCTTGGAGAACAGTAGGTATAAAAAAGGGATCGTTTAAACAGACCTACTTTCGCCTAATTGTGACATTATTAAAACAGCTTCATATATCTTAAAAGATAAAAAGTTGCCACTGTCCTTCGCTACGATCGTGGGATATCTAGATTAAATTTAGACTTAAGTCTAAATTTAATATCCATGAGGTCAGCAACTTTTTTTGGCTGACCTAGTACTTGCTGCCCAAATAGGTTTCTTGGCTGATCAATCATTAATTGGTTAGGTTAGGTTAGTTTTTTTTTTGCTGATCGATTAAATAACAGCCATATAAATTTAGTCTAGATGTTATTTCAATGCAGATGTAACTCTAAATAATTATCATCAACAACCATATTCTCCACGAAACAACTCAAAACTTTCGAGTGAAAGTGCTACTAGCCACGACACTTTTTAGAATTTAAATAAATCACTAAAAATTCATTTATTCATCTCAAAAAGAATGAATAATTCATTACATTCATAATTTATACTATATGTATCACTTTGAAATATGAACTCAAGAGATAAAAGGTTTGCTTGTACTTTGCTAACTGATTTTCTTTTAATGTTTACGGCAAGTGTATTGAACTTTCTAAGTGTATTAGTTTTTTTCATGCACGTAGCATGAGATGGGTAAATAAACGATTCCGAAGTTCCTCTTTTAATTTACAAATTGCAAAGAATAATTACAGAGACATTTTTTTTTTCTTGAACAATATCATAGCGATGTTTAAAGGTTCGTGCGTACATATCTATTTAGGCCTTTAGCACACTGCAACCGAAACGAAACGTAAAGTTATCGGAACGAAACAACACAACTCTTTCCAGTATGGTTTTGAATGATGCGTTACACATAGCACGCGGAAAGAAAGCGAAACGAAATCATTTCGCTTTGTTTCCGCGATAGGTTAAAATGTCGAACCCGGTGCAGATACCTATATTAAATGTACCGTTCAGGTAGGTTTACTACACAAAAGCGAAACGAAATCGTTGTTAACGAACCAACGCGATCTACGGTCCGCATTCGTTTCGCTCTCGTATCTATAAGGCGTTAAGGCTAGCTAACTCGGTGAACTTCGTACCGCCTCATTCCCGTTCCAAACAAAAAGTATGAAAAAAAAATTTTTTACGGGAATATTTACTCTGCTATTCGAGGTGGAGACAAAGATCATAAAAATCGGTCCAGCCTTTCTGGAGTTATAACTGGTTTAACTAATGTGACTTTCTTTTATATTACATAGATTGATATAATATTAAAATTAAGCATAAATTGCCGGAAGACCTCCGCTACTGAACATCATTTTATAATTATTTTAGTCCTTTCCCGTAATTTTCAAATAGGACCGGTCAGCAGCCTGGATTAAGTGTACATTCGCTACCCTATTAGGTAGTCTGACCAACTTGTGCCTGGATGTCCGTAACTACTCCAAATGCGTCGTCCGGCTCTCCATACTATGTGTCTTGCTCATTGTCGCTTCAACTTACTAATCCGGACTTTCAAATACCTGATTCGACCTCGCAAACTAACTCCGAGCATGGCTCTCAATATTTATTTATTTATTTATTTTAAAATTTACAGATAGTTTACACATATAGTTATTCGGTGACCTTTACACTAAGCATAAAAAGATACTCTGTGCACTAAGCATAGCTTGAATTGTAAAGGCCAGAATTTAACAAGATATAAAATTTGAGAATTAAACAATAGTCATTAAAAGAAAAGGAGATTTGGGTGTTTATGTGTATGTGTGTGTATGGGTGTGTGTGTGAGTGTGTGTGTGGGCCAGCAAAATCCTGTTTCAGATAGTAAGTTAGTGTTGCGACTTATTGGATGCCTTTCAGTAAAAGTTCAATATCGTCATAATGAAGTGTATCAGACCTTATCGAATGATGGCCACCCGAGCTTAATTCACCTTCTTCTCGAGGTCTGATCTATTAGACTGGGCTGTCTAATTGTACTGTTTCTCCCAAGTAGACGCATCATCAATTCCCAACTGTTATTGGGGTGGATACAATTGAAATATCTATAGCATTGTTCATATTCAATTGAATTTCAGTTGCTTTTTGAGATAAATATGTTGTGACTAACAGGTAATCCAGACAGCCGTCGTTTGTCGTAGACACAGTGGCACCACAGGTCACCCTGTATGAAAGATAGTTAGGGTTGCCATAACTTCTAGGAACCAATACGGGACGTTTTCTTTTCCGATGCCCAAAACTAATAACACATTCAACGCCGACAGTCGACACGCGGCTTTTCAACTGCACCATACATAGCACCCATGTGTACATAGTGAAAGACAAACTATGTGTTTTTTCCTATCAGATACCCTCTGATTTCAATTGTAGAGGCACAGTTTTACCATATCAAATCTAAACCCACCGTACCGTGCGCTCATACGTGCGCCCCCGTACTCCGCCGCCGCCGGTCGGGCGGGCGCCCGCGCCTGTCACTTCTTTCCGTATTATTTTATCGAAATACTGGACAAATACGGGACATGTAGTAATACGGGAAGGGATAGTCAAATACGGTGAAAGTCCCGTACATACGGGACATATGGAAACCCAAAAGATAGTGCTCTTTTCTCAGACCAGCTATCAACGTTGCCTAGAAAACTTGCAAAATTCGATACGTAATATGCTTTTGGCATAATATTACTTCTTATCTTATTTAATTATCTCTTCTTCGTACATAATATGTAGAAATTTTTTAACGATATCTAGATATATTTTTTCTCAAACATTCTCGGAAATGTAGGCATTCTGGTACTAAAAACAAGCCACGAAGTTTGTAATTCTTGGCTCATGCATTTCTTTCTTGGCCTAGGCCAAGAATGTTGTATGAAAATTCTTTCCTGGCCGCTGCTCAGCCCGATGAAACCCGAAGTTTCACGAGTCTTTTTTTCACTACTGGGCTGTATGGCTGTTTCCTTCCATTGAAAATAAAAAATAAAAAAGGCGGGAAAGCAGACTTTTTCAGTACCTACCTAAATTAATTTTTTATTAATTTTTTCATATAAAAAATTAATTTAGGTATTTGCATTATCATTTTTTTGCATTATCACGTGTTTCATTATTTTCTCACATTTATTGAGAAAAGCACTATACCAGCCTCAACCGGAATGAGGATTGCCGGACTCAGATCTTTATCAAGGCCTCGCCAAAGCTCGTCCTTGAAACCACTTCGTCCGGCAATCCTTCACTTCCTGGACTCTGCAGTAATGTACTATTATTTTGAAACGCTTCTACATTTCTTCAAAGATATTTGTGATTGGTTGTTTTATTCATTTATTAACACACCAACAGCCCAACATTGCAATGTAATAAACTATAGAAAGATGACCTTATCTTATTTATGACTATTTTAACTGAACTATTTATGACACATCTAATAAATCTAAGAAAAAATATTATTAACTCTGGAATTTAAATAGTTTAAACTATTTCTAACTATGCTCGAGGCTTATGCTCGATGTTTTGTTTTTCTGCAAACTGCTGAGAGGCAGAGTTGATTCGCCCGAGCTCTTGTCGCGTAAAGACTTTCGGGTTCCTAGTCGAGCGCCCAGACCGGGCAGATACACACTATTTCGACTAAATTATTTCAGAACCAACTTAGGCCGTTTTTCCCCATTAAATCGTATTATGGATGTTGCCAACTCCCTGAGTCACGATGTTGACCTGTTTAACGACGCATTTTCCAAAATTAAAAGACTCATCCTTGTCCGTGGTTCAGATAATTAACACTAGTTTATTTTTGACATTTATTCCAAATTTCCGATTTAATTATATTTCTATGTATGTTTTTTTTTTGATAAATTTTTGATAATTTTTTTGATAAATTTTCATAATTTTTTTGATATTTTTATTTTCTAACTTTATTGCCGGGATGCTACTTTGACTTTTATTGGCATAAGCTGTGCCTCCTTTAATTGCGGCGGCATCTGCCATGTTATTTTTTCCTGTTCCTTGTTGTGTGTTTTTTTCGGTGCCTGCCTCGTTGGAGGCCATGTAATAATAAATAAATAAATAAATAATAGTTGCATATATTATAAAACAACGTAGTTACTGTCTTAAAGTCTTAAAGTTTAAATTATTTGTCTTATATAAGCCTGGCAGCCCATCTGGTGACAGTAAACACCCCTTTAAAGAAGACCACCCTTAAATAACATCATGTTTGCTTTTGAGTTTCGGTGAGTGAGTAAGGGGATGCCAAAGCCCATTTACCTAACCCTTTCCAATCTCATATCCTTAACTAACTGAACTCGGCCACGCTTCGCTGCGGCCCATACGTCGGCGGCGTTAGCTTGGGGCGCGCGGTACTGGACACTACTTATATATAATACTATTTATCGTAGCGTGATGTTATATAGCCTATAGCCTTCCTCGGTAAATGGACTATTCAAAACAATAAGAATTTTTCAATTCGAACCAGTAGTTCCTGAGATTAGCGCATTCAAACAAACAAACAAACTCTTTAACTTTATAATATTAGTAAGTATAGATTCTACTGTTGTCGACAGCGCACTTGCAGCAACTGTGGCGTTGTTTTTGTTATAGGCGACGGTAACCACCTACCATCCTTTCTCAATCTAGGCGGGCGGTACCGACTTACCATTAAGTGGACGTAAGCCTATCTTACAACCTTTACGTAAAAAAAAAACTTTGTCTTTGGTTAAATTTAAAAATTGAAATCGAAAAAAGAAACGCAAATAAAATATTACTTAAAAAGTGAACGGATTTTGACATCATTTAAGGGTACTACACCTACGCTTGCATTCAAAAGAGCTTGAACTTAACTGAAATTAAACTAATACATTTATTGCTTGCAGATTATGTGCCATTACTTCTGGCTCACGTGTGATGGTATCAGCGACGCCGTTTTCGCCCTAGACCTGGTTGTTCAACTAAGAACTGGTTATTTGGAGCAAGGATTAATGGTAAATGTTTTTTTTTTAATCTAGAAAGCATAGCTTAATGCGGGGCAGACGTAGTATCGTCAAAATAACTGTCCTCTAGTATAAAAGCTGGCATAAAATGTCTACAAGCCATTTACTTCCCATAACCAAAGATTGAGCTGGTATTTACCTAAATTCTGACCGTTTTTTATTTACTGCAAGTATATTTTTGGAACCACATCAAAAATACAATAACAGCTATCAGCCTACAAAACAGCATCTACTCTACTAGAGAATAGCAAGTATAATGTTACGAGTAACTATAAAACGTTCTGGAAAAAGCGTTCGCGGAAGCCGAAAGTCTCGAATGTTCTACCCTAGCGATGGTAGCCACGCCCCTTCCCGACTAGTGTCAAAGGAAATGGATCCTTATGTTTACAACATAGAGTTTACATTTCAACAGAAATAGCATTCCTCAACTTTCAATGGCTTGTTTACAATCTTGTTTACATTTTCTGAAAAATTGGAAATAGGTTTTTTTATGTATTTATTTATTTTAGTATAATTTTACAATTAATTACAAGCTTAATTACACATTTTCTTAGTGAATGCAAATTTTTACAAGGAATAATAGTTTTACAAAGAATAACGTTTGACTCCAAGTAAAAATAAGAGTGCAGCCGGCCGAGATGGGTGAGTTTCGCGACAACAAGCGATACGAAAACGACTCTTCGGAGCTTTTGCGAAATTATCTGCGACAGTGAACTGGCGACACATTAAAGGAATCATTGACGACTTTTGACAAGTTTGACGGTTTCATCGGACATGGTGATTTTGGCAGTCATCTTGGTTTGTGAAAATAAATCTTTCGTTTCACTCTTACACGGCATTTTAACCCACCCCGATATTTCTAAACAAGCGACTCGCTTACGGCTATCCATGGATACATTTTCTTCTGCAAATTATATACACAAACCATTCTCGTTTATCGCACTTTCCATTAGTGAAACCATATCAAAATCCGTTGGATGGTTTAAGAGAAGTCAACGGAGAAACAGACAGAAGCGAACAACGACTTTAATTTATAATATGAAAAAATATATATGTAGATAAGGTTGATTTAATTTTTAAAATGGAACCTATTTTAATAAATTATATAATAACAAATGATCCGTAATCAGTTTCTATAGCATCGTGATCACTATAAAACAAAAATACATTGTATTTTTTTTTATTCTATAAATTTCAAAATTAAAATTAATTTATAAATTTAAAATTTGAAATAGGCGAACCAACACGTATTGTAATGCTAAGGTGTGGACTTCAAAATTACTTAAATAATAATAAGTTCTTCTAAAAATTGTTAATTTATTTTTACATAACTTTAATGCACTTAAAATGGACATTCCTCCTTAATTAATATTCACACATATTCTTTTTTTTATGTTAAGATCGGCAGACAAGCTAACGATTCACATGGATGGTAGGTGGCTACCGTCGCCAGTAACACAAACAACGCCACAGTTGCTGCAAGTGCGCTGCCGATTACAGTAGGATTAAGGATTGGATAGGAAAATGGGCTCTATTTATATTTTTGACTGGAAATTCGAAATTTCTTTTTTTAAGATTGTATATGTAGTTTTTACAATTCTGCCTTAGTAAATTTTATACCAACTAATAAGCCAAAAGCACTTAAGTCTACTTATTTAAAATTCATTTTAGTACCCCAAGCTCTCTTTTCTCATCACGATATTAAATTACAAATTCGTCCACAATTCCCGTTTTTAGGGTTCCGTGGGTCCGAATAAAAAAACGGAACCCTTATAGGATCACTCGTGAATCCCCCCCCCCCCCCCCCCCAACCCGCTTATCTCCGAAACTACTGAACCTAAAATTTCGAAAAAATAAATACAGAAATTAGTTTTCTACTTACTCAATATTGTGCAGATAGGTAACATCGTACGGAACCCTCTTCACGGGAGTTCAACTAGCACTTGTCCCGTTTTTTTATATCATTCTCACCTCTCATAGTGCTCGTTTTAATTTTTCAAGTTTTATATTTATTTTTTATAAACATCCAAATTGGACAATAAAAACGGCTCAACCAATTACTTTGTAATAATTGAGTCGGTCATTAACTATACTTACCTAAATTAAATTTGCTTCCATTTAAAATGTCAAGAAATATATCAAGGTTTTTTCAATTTATTTATGGAAACAATTGGCAATCGTGTTGCCGTTTTTTCAGAAGATAGGTCTTGATTCTAAGGATATAAGGTTTATCCGAAATCTATATTGGCAGCAATCGGCACGAATGCGAGTGGAGGGTCAACTATCCGAAAAGGTGAACATTCCGAGGGATGTACGGCAGGGATGTACTCTCTCTCTCCTCTCAGCATTTTCAGCATATATTCCGAAGCAGTCATTTTGAGGCCCTGGAAGAGTGTGGGATTGGGGTTGTTAGAGTGCTTGCCTTAACGCTCTGTTCTAGGGTTCGATTCCCGGCAGAGTCATCTTTGAAAAATGAAATTATGGTGAAAAACCACCGTGAACCACGTTTCCCTATCTCTTCCTAGTCCCTTATCTTTAATCCTACTGTAGCCGGCAGCGCACTTGCAGCAGCTTTGGCGTTGCTTATGTTATAGGCGACGGTAGCCACCTAACATAAAATGGTCCGTCAGCCTGTCTGCCGATCTTAACACAAAAAAAGTATTTACTCAATCACGTCTACGAAACCAGTGTGATGTATTGTCTGAATATTAACGCTAAGAAGACCAAATATATGACGGTGGGCAGACCTAATAATAAGAGCACAGCTCCTCTCTATGTGGGTGCTCAATCATTAGAAAGGGTTAATTCCTTCAGATACCTTGGCTGCACTGTGAATGATCAAGAAGTTCACAGTGAGATAAGGTGTCGTATAGAACAGGCACGCAGCTCTTTCATGATGTTGAGCTCCCTTCTCTGCAACCGGTGTTTCGTGTTCTCTGTCTTGTTATACGGGGTCGAGGCTTGGACACTCAGCAATGTAATGACCAAACGCTTAGAGGCTTTTGAGATGTGGGTGTACAGGCGCACGCTACGAGTGTCCTGGATAGATCGCGTGAAGAACGAGACGGTTCTGCAGAGAATGAAAAAGAAGGGCGAAATATTGAATATAAAGTCAGAAAACTGGAATACTTTTGAGCATATTATGCGCGGCGAGAAATATGATCTCCTGCAACTAATCATGCAGGGGAAAATACAGGGTAGACCCAAATCGATGACGTAGTTCCTGGCTCAAGAATCTCCGCGAGTGATATTGCCGAAGTACCAGATCGCTGTTTCTAGCCGCCACCTCGAGGGTTAGGATAGCCATGATGATAGCTGACCTCCGATAGGAGATGGCACTGAGAGAAGAATTTGCCTTTTTTGGCATTTTTTTATAATAAAAAGTGGCATGCAATCTGACGGTCGCTTATAAACACATGCAATTTCTAAGAGAATGTAAATGCTCCACCGACCCTAAAAAATTAAAAGATATGAGCTCTAGTATCGTTTACTCAAGTGTCAAAATACAAAAGCAGACCTGCTTTTATTTCACGGTATTTTTTCTGTAAAAAGTAGGTCACTGCCTCCGGATATGCTGCTCAGTTTATTATTGCGAAAAATAGTGTGTCTGTCCAATTACTAATTTTAAAGAAATATTCAATTTTAAATTAAACTACAAACTTAAGCATTCTGGTATCATTTCTTAGTTGAAATTAATAGCTGGGGCATGAAAATTGGCATTAAAGAGCCACTATACTAAATGGAGCCAAAAAATATAATTTTATTTAAATAAATAATGACATTTTTATAGCAGTCACTATTTCTTATTATAGTATGTATTTTAATACTAAAAAAACCTAAAATTTAGTTTAAAAAAAAGTTAATAAAATATATTATTAATGTGTCTTTCGGCTATTTCATAATATTTTGGTATTGAAAGAGCCACTAAGTAATATACTTATGAATGAAAGATCTAGTCTGTATTATGCAGTGCCATTGTGAAAATTGTGAAATTTAAAATTGCATTGCACTGTTTAAAAAACGAAGACTTTCCTAATAAATTCTTTTCAAAGTCATTTTAGGTCGTTCTAACAAATCGTTTAAATTTAACATTATTTCCTAGTTAGTTATTCCTACTAAAAAGTAAGAGTCATTCCTTTAATAAGAGCCGGATCTAATTTATTAATAAAAATCTCAAAAAATAAGCAAAACAACAGATAATATATCTTATCAAAAACAATACTGATAAATCTGTAATCACTTCCAGCTTTAAAATCTTCAATTGAAGATATCGTTTCAGACTTTTAGGAACTTTAGAATACGAGTTTTATTAGAACTTGTTGCATGAGATAGAGAAATGCTTTCAGTTTTTCTCACATCTTTGTGTCTGCTCATAAACCCTTTGAGCCGATCACTTGCGGTTTCAATTTCCTTCCATTTATCTGGGCAGATCTAATTTTCGTTGCTGTTTTTAAACCCTCAAGCATATTCTCCTGATTTGTTGTAAAAATATGCTTATTTCCTATGTTAGGGCAATGTTTATAATTCACTTATAAAAGCCTTTATTTTTCGCACTGTTTTAGCTATGTAAGCTCTAGATATATATCTAAGACAAGACAGACTGCCTTTTCTCCAAAGCTTCACTGACTGATGCGTCAATCGTTAATTTTTCGGGTTTATTTTTTTTCAGAGCAGGCTCTCCATAATGCAATGTTTGAAGCATATTAAATAGCATATTTATTATTATTTATAAATTATATTCAATTACAGAAATACGAAAATTCCGGTTATGAAAGAGCCAGTTCTTTCAAAACCCGTTCTTCAAAAAAAAAAACACTTTGCACACGTTGTACCTACTTATGTTACTGAAGTCAAAAAAAATAGTTTTTAGAATTTTTGTCAGTTTGTCTGTGCGTTTGTGCACGCTAATCTCATAATGGCTTAAACGATTTAATTGCGGTTTTCACTGCTGTATTATAGCAAGCTTCCTGTAACTTTAGTATTTGTTTCATTCCAATCGGTTTACAAACAAAAAAGCTAGTTTTTAAAATTTTGTTTGAGATAAAAACTACGTAACCAAGTCGTATGAAAGTATTTGTAGAATGGTCTAAAAGTACTCTGTTGAACTACCAAAAAAGAAAATAAAATACGATGTATGTAGGACTTACGGACAAATGTGCAACCAAATAAAGTGATATTAAAAGGTATGTCGTTATTTACTTCAGAGGCATATTTTTGCGCATTCTGTTAGACTGTCAGATTTAATTATAATATATGTAGAAACACGATTAGAGTCCCCGGCATCATCGGTCCCGAAAGGACACGACCAGGATTCTTCGTATCATTGGTCTCCACACTTGATCACAGATAGGCGCGAATATTTGATCCATATTTGATCACGTTAGGTCACGCGCTGCAATTCCAAACAAAACGCCACAATCGGCACAAAATAAGTCCTCGATCGCATTGTCCACCAGCCAATCACACCAAATCAGATAACACTCCACCAAACACGTAGCACCAGTCCCTTGATGTCAACCGATTGCCTTCCCGTGAGGTACTCCCCGGCCGACGTGCCTCTGCGCTAGCGCTCGGTGTTGTGTCCGAGTCAACGACAATGACATTCCGATCCCGCTGTCCAGTTGACAAATGACAGTTGTCAGTGCTGTTCACTCCCGCAAATCAAAAGCGCCGACACGGCCAGACTGACATGCGCACGCCCTCGTGCGCCTCTCGTCTCCGCCTCGATCCACGTTCGGTTAATATGCAAACAAAGAAAACAAACTATCTGGCTCACCACATTCATTATGCTCGTCCTATCCTGACCAACTAGATACAACTTCACACATATGCACTCACGCGCCATGTTGCGTTGAGGGCTGGTCGAAAGTGCCTAGCACGCGCGGTCCACGCGCCATGCTGTGTTGAGGGTCGGTTGCTGGAGTTAATATGATCCTTACAATCAAAAACCCCATCTGTTTTAAGATTCCACAAGAGTATCACAGCTTGTACACGCTGGTCTAGACCGTCATTTACTAAAAGAAATGAGATCCCCACAGCTGTCTATCACTGAACTAGATCATCGCCCACACAAGCAGGTGAGATCCCTACAGGTTTCATTAAACAACAACTTGCTGGACCAGATCGTCACCCACAAAAGCAGGTGAGATCTCTACAGCTTTCATTAAACAACAACTTGCTGGACCAGATCGTCACCCACAAAAGCAGGTGAGATCTCTACAGCTTTCATTAAACAACAACTTGCTGGACCAGATCGTCACCCACAAAAGCAGGTGAGATCTCTACAGCTTTCATGAAACAACAACTTGCTGGACCAGATCGTCACCCACAAAAGCAGGTGAGATCTCTACAGCTTTCATGAAACAATAACTTGCTGGACCAGATCGTCACCCACAAAAGCAGGTGAGATCTCTACAGCTTTCATGAAACAACAACTTGCTGGACCAGATCGTCACCCACAAAAGCAGGTGAGATCTCTACAGCTTTCATTAAACAACAACTTGCTGGACCAGATCGTCACCCACAAAAGCAGGTGAGATCTCTACAGCCTCCATCAAACAACAAATGGAACTCTCTCATAACAGTTAAAAAGAGCAAGCAGATAAAGCTTCCTCGGAATCTATGGATAGGGCCTCTTCGGAATCAACGGATAGTGTTCCCAAACCATTAATTAAAGGTTCCCCAGAATTAGTACGTCGGCAACTCCTACAATGCGAGAGCCCGAAGGCTCTCCAAGTTTCTCTCTCTCTCTTTTTTTTTTTTTTTTTTTTTTCGGTCAAGAAGAAAACGAGTACTGGTAATGACTGATAATATTAACTAAAGCAGGGGTCTCTTAACTCGTAAGTATAGTAACGACAAGCGTTCGATATGAGGTCACTAGAAGTACAGTATTTAAATAAGAAAAACAATCAGGTCGTATTACATCCGCTTGCAATAATTAACGACCCCTGTCCATAACACATTTACATTCCACTACACTGATACGGGATGGGCGTCGCTGAACAATGCGCAATTCATCAAAAAAAGGCGTATTTCTAACTGTCCGGTAGCTACACTGCGTTTAGAAACCTCTTTAGCAAGCAACAATACTCTCTGCGGTTATCCAACAATCAGAATTTAGAACTATCGGAGTGCAATTAACAACCACTCATACAGGACTACTAATCTTTCCAAGTCTAATCTCACTTTTGGGTTCGTTTGGGTGTGATAACTCACATTCTAGTACTTTAAGTCCATCTAGAAACAAAACACGGTCTATCCCCCGCTTCACATTAAAATTTTTAAGATAATTACTCTCGCATAACAATAACTGGCATTAAAATTTTTAAGATAATTATTCTCGCATAACAATAACTGGGTGGGTAGATCGAATTAGAAGTAACAACAGATCTGCATGAAATAAAACCTCAATTAAATAACTCTCATTTAAACAGCTGATAAGATTTTTACTATTTTTTTTTTTGTTCCAGTGTTGTAGGTAGGCTTAGTAAAACTGCGCGATTAGCAAGGCCAGCCAACGTTACAACATCATAATGTCGATTTTCGCCCAACTTATGGGCTGTGCTCTCTACCCCAAAATGAAAACGACTCACCGTTATTATTCACGAGGATCAACCTCGCTGCATAGGTTAAAGCCATCGAACCAAAAGCGACGTCTTCTCGAAGTCGTCATTGCGCTCGGACCCAACAAGCCGCCAACAGAGGTCCCACAGCACCTCCACTCCGAGTCGCGGCCGCCTCGCGACGATCCATTGACCATGCGGGTCTTGTTGCAACAAGATCAGATCCTGCCCGACTTGTCCAGGATGGGCTGCTGCTGCAACATCTTTATATTTTTTTTTGCACGGTCATCTGCAACTCCTTGTAACGGTCCCTCTGAGAGGCACAGGTCCATGGCGCTGCACCAAGCCCACGCATCGACGTCGGCAGCCTCAAGGTTGAAGTCTGACAACTTTAAATTCACTCGTCGTAACCGGATCCTTTATGGCTTCGATAAAACTGACGATTTTCCATCACACTGCACCACATGATTGCATAGTTTTAATTTTCATAGCAGTGCCCGTGAGACAATCCCACTTCTGATGTAGAAACACGATTAGAGTCCCCGGCATCATCGGTCCCGAAAGGACACGACCAGGATTCTTCGTATCATTGGTCTCCACACTTGATCACAGATAGGCGCGAATATTTGATCCATATTTGATCACGTTAGGTCACGCGCTGCAATTCCAAACAAAACGCCACAATCGGCACAAAATAAGTCCTCGATCGCATTGTCCACCAGCCAATCACACCAAATCAGATAACACTCCACCAAACACGTAGCACCAGTCCCTTGATGTCAACCGATTGCCTTCCCGTGAGGTACTCCCCGGCCGACGTGCCTCTGCGCTAGCGCTCGGTGTTGTGTCCGAGTCAACGACAATGACATTCCGATCCCGCTGTCCAGTTGACAAATGACAGTTGTCAGTGCTGTTCACTCCCGCAAATCAAAAGCGCCGACATATACATTTTATAAGATTATGAGACATATTATAAATATGTAAAATCTTTAATCTTATAACAACAACATCAAAACTTTCGATGCTTATTAGTTTTCGCGTATATGCAGGCCAAGTACATGCAATATCTCATCTAAAAACCATCGAAATAATTCCAGTTCTCTACCAAAAACCCATGTTTGTTTGTTTATTATAAAATAGCAAAAAAAAAAAATTAATTTTAGCAAAATACTTATATTTTGGTGCCAAAAATTTTGACACTGATATCCATTAGTTTCGGCGAACTTTTACACGTTTGTGGGCGACGGGTATCAGTGTTGTCATTTAAAAATACAAAGTCGTACAAAATTCGATCCGAAACTATCGAAATAATGCAAGTGGCTTTTTCTCAAAGATGTTGTATTAGTAGTCACCTGCTTTTTCTCACCTACAAACTTCTAAAGCTTACATAGTACATATATATGCACAATTTCAAAACTTATGTCATTTCTGAGACACACAATATGGCGACTTTGATTTATTAAGGCCAGAGTCACTTTGGATACAAATTTATAACGTACGGTAACATATGTAGCTCGTTTGCCGTAAGTTTGTCTACGGTTTCTCCGCCTCAAAGACAATAGGCAGCTGCAATGACAACGTCCCGTACTTCTGATACGCAATATCGAATTGAATAGGTAAACTTATTATGAAATTATAAATTATAAGTAACTAAAAACCCCCCAAACGGGGCGGTTCTTAGTCATCGTCATTATCACCCCACAAGCGTCCATTATCGGATATCGGTCTTCGCTACATCCTGCGGGCAGGTGGTCGGCCCAGTGCCCACGGCGTTGTGAATCATATGCATATTTTTTCTTTAACTAATTTATTTTATATAAAATGTTATGTTATGTTATGTATATGTTAAGTTCTACATAACAGCATATAACGGTCAATATTTATATATCGGTAAAAAATTGTTGAAACTGCAAATGAGAATTTATAATCACGAAAAAAGTTACAGAAAAATGAAATAAAGAATTTCGATATTTTTTCTTAACTTGGTCTTGCTACTTAGAACTTACCAAAATTTGGCAAAGAAAAAACTATAGCAAAAATCCGAATAGGATTTTTTGCAGAAAACATAAGTCTACTAATTTACATCTAATTAGTTGCCATACTGTTTTCTTTATTAAGTTTTAAACCATCACACCTGATGGTATGTATGATGGACATACCATCATTCCAAAAAAAATTAAGCATTATTTTCTTTTACAGGTATACGACTCCAAGAAGCTAGCGAAGCATTATTTAACATCGAGGTCTTTCCTATTGGATATCGCATCTCTAACGCCCCTAGATCTTATTCAGCTGAAGATCGGCACCAACCCAATTATACGATTTCCTAGATTTTTTAAAGTAAGTACTTTGAACATTTTTCTTCAGTGTATAACATATAATGTAATATCTAATAAAATAATGAATTTCCTAATTCCTAATCGCGGATCATAGAACAATCACGGGCAGTTAGAAATCTCAAGAGTGAGTCTCTCAAATGTTTCACTCTCAGTGGAAAATACATTATAAAACTATCTTGCTTTTTCTTTAACATACACTGTTTAATTGAAGTTGGCTTACGGTGACTTTAAAATATGAAGACACAAAATTATAGACTCAACCGGGTAGTGAAGCCACATCTGTCTTGTTAAGCTATTTTTAATTTAATTCTTCTTTAAGCGTTGTTTTCAACATTTTTATAACGGTTACATCCTTCTTATATTGTAGATCGGTTTAAGTGAACGTGTGTGTGTGTATAATATACATAATTATATTATTTATGTATAATACATGATATAAAGTAAAAAAATCAAAAAATAAAAGATCAACCAGGATGTAAAGCCATGTCCCATTTATGAGACCTCTTAAAGCGACACGGGGGTCTGATCATTGCCGAGATTTAACCGAAAACGTCCAAAAATTCGAGTTTCGTTGTCTCTAATGGTTTGGAAGCTACGGCGATTTGAAATTTCAAAACAGTTTTATGTAGTGTAAAAAATGTTTAAAGGCTCACTTTTTAACTAGCGACTGACGGGAGTGACCAGAGACCGACGTTAATTATATAATAATATTTATAGGACAACTAAACACATTACAGGACAACTAATTAGTAAGAATTAGGCTATCAATTGCAAAGAGAATTTTTAAAATCTGATCAGTAGTTCCAAACATTAGCGCGTTCAACCAACATAACAAACTCTTCGGCTTTGTTACCTATATTAGTAAGTTTAGATTATTAGTTACAAAAAGAAGCATTATTATTAGTCTTTTTTGTTACTAAATAAGTATTATACATATGAAATCTGTACAGATGAATATGTTGCAAAATATAGAAATATATATACCTACACTTTTTTACATACATTTTTTATTATAATATTATTGTTCATCAGCCCCTAACAATAGCTATCAGTCCCTGGACGCTTAAATTCGCTTAAAATTCTAAATATCTCCTAAAATACATGTACATGTAGAGACTAGTCCTTTTAGATATGACGTAGGTAATAAATTAATCACCTATATATACACTAAAAGAAAATCCATAATCTTGTAGCTTTGGTGTAATATAACCTAATAATGGTCCTTCCAAAGAAGAAATACAATAAAAAAGAAAACAGAAACAACGACGAGAGCGCAGTGCGAAAGACGCGCCCTGTCATTTCGAGAGGTCCGAGTTTGATCCCGATCATGCCTTTTATCTTAGTAAAACCCAATGGGTTTTTACTAAAAACTTAAGTACATATACTGACTGCTCTCAAACGGTGAAGGAAAACATCGTGAAGAAACCTGCAAACACCAAAGAAGAAATTTTAAGGCGCATGTGAAGTCCACCAACCCGCACTGGGCCTGCATGGTGGACCATATAGCCCATACGCCCTTGTTGAGAGGTTAGGCCTGTGACCCTGGAGTAAGGCTGTCGATGATGATGACTCAATTTATGATTTTCCAAATTACATAGTTAACTGTTTAGTATGTTGCAACTGTTTTTTTTAAATGTTCATTAATAAAACTATACCTGTAAGTAAGCAGGTACAATATAATTCTCAGGGGAATAAAGGTACAAAATTTAACGTAAATAATTAAAAATAACAAATTAAAAATTAAAATCATTGTTGAAGAAAAACAATAGAAATTTAACTTTCAAATTTTTTATAAAATCTTAACAGAATAAAATTAAGACGTCATTAATAGTGCCGGTTGTCATGCGGTTGTCAATGATTTTATTTTTTTATTTAGATCTAACTTTAATACGATTATTTAATTAATACTGATAAGTATGTTAAAGTATTTTTGTTTAATTACATGGCATAGATTAGGGATGGAAGGTTGTTCATAATCTACTTTGAAAATAAAGGTTACGCAGTGAGCCCCAAACCTTCGGTACACGTGTGAAAAGAGTAAGTAATATCTACGCGACATTAACAAGATAAGGCTGGATCGTTAGTCATTGCTTATTCTAAAGAGGAATGCGTGTGAGAATAAAATGTGTGGATGACACGCGATTCTATTGTGAATTATATTAGTACAGATTCTAGATTTATGTTATTTCGAATTATTTTGCTAAAAACATTTATTTTGCGTAATAAAACAAAATTGACACAGATTAAGAGAAAATCTTCAAAATCAATACACAGTAACGTACTGGTTGATGAATCTCAAAATCAAACATAGAACCCTGTTTGCTTAAATATTATTAACTAACTGTTGCACGCAACTTCATCCGCGTCTCTTTATAAAATATTATTCGTGGAAAACGGCAATTTTGTATGTAGGGAAGGTAAAGAGGGGAGATGGGGGATGGTGAGCAGCCTATATTACTCGCTGATAATATAGCTTCCTATAGATGAAATATTTTTTTAAATCGGTCCAGTAGTCTTTGAGTTTATTAATTACAAATATACATTTGTATGGAGGAGGTACAGGAGGGAGATGAGGGGAGGCTGAGTAGCCTATGTTACTCGCTGATAATTTAGCTTTTTATAGGTGAAAGAATTTTTAAAATCTGTCCAGTAGTTTTTGAGTTTATTCATTACAAACATACAAAAATACATACATGCAAATCTTTTCTCTTTATAATATTATTAGTATAGACATCCAAAATAAACGATCTATCTAAGGATTCTAAAGCATTAATAATTATGAACAAAGTTTAATTGCTTATAGCTCTATCGGTATTTAATTTAAACAAAAAACTTGATATTTCTCTTTGTTACTCCTACCATAAAATCTAAATTTGAATCTTTAAAAACCAAGGAAATACAGAAAAGAAAGTATTTAAAAAAAGGCTCAATCACATTCCCACCACAACCAATATAGAAATACCAATATTTATAACATTGGTAGTATGTAGTTTCAGAAATGAGGTCAGTAGGTAAAACAGTATTGAGATGGGAAGATGCCTCGTCATGAATCCCCTTTAATGGTCGACAATAAATCTAAACTGTACCTGTTTAATTGCTACTTGGAGAGATCTTTCTATTATTGCATGTTATAAAATTTTATTACGTAATGAAATTTTGAACACTCCTTAAAATCATCTCAGTCCGGATTGTTATAAACGTATGAATGACGTATCAAATGAGTACTCTTTCATTATTTTCAGCCCTCAAGCTGGTGGATATTTATTTGCTAATTAAATAATTAAAACTCAAAACTATAATAAATTAATAATAAAAAAAGGTAATTTAACTAATCTCATTTTATTAAAATTAATAAATAAGTATGCAATCTATTAATTATTTATATTTATATACTTATTGTCTGTCTAGAAAACCCTATGAAGGGTTCTAGACATTCACTATCTTATTATAATGTAAGGTTTTGTATATAAATATCTATACTAATATTATATAGAGAAAAGATTTGTATGTATGTTTTTAATGAATAAACTCAACTACTACTGGACCGATTTTGAAAATTCTTTCACCTATAGAAAGCTACATTATCAACGAGTAACATAGTATTTTATAAAGAGACGCGGAAGAAGTCACGTGCAACAGCTAGTAAATAAATAAATCTATCCACCAACGAGCTGATGGTCGATCCACGGCGTTTCGACCCTGCTCTCTACTCTGAGACACATCTACCAATTTCCAAATACCTTTTCCACATCATCTGAGTGATTCTCTGTGCTATATCAACCACTTTATTATCCAATAGATTTAAATATTTCATATAATACTTGCAATTTGTGGGCTAGACATTTTGTCACTATCTACGATCTAACTGGTAACGATCTAATATTTTAAATCAACCAAGTATATAAAATTATCTAATCTAAAAATAAATTAATATTAAATTGATTAAAAACTAATAATATAAAAATGGACCCTGCGGCATTGTACCAAGTACGCTGGCAGCATTTCCTCGTTGAATGGCCAAACTAATACGTTGGCCGAGGAAAGTGCCAGCTCTTCGGTCTCCCGTCGCATCATTAAGCCTCTTTGAGATGTCTTTGAAGAGGCTCATTGCTGCAGGGCTCCACGGACCGAGTGTCTCGACTCCGAATGGTACAAAACCATATCGGCGCCGAGGCCACTATATTTGGAGATTTTATTTTTTTCCGCCGCCTCTGCTGCGGCTGCTGCCTTAGTAGATGTTCCATGGAGATGTGAAGGGGCTAGTGTGTCTACACAAGTAGCATCCCACACCAGCACTCTTCCCAATCTCCACGGAATCAGGGATATCCCATCCGGTCTCTTGCTATCGTTTCTTGAGATGCCTGCAGGCTCTAATATAGCTGGTACATTGGCTGACGCAAGAGACCGGCGGAGGATGTCGCTTAAGGCAGCATGCCTTGAAAAGCGGCCAGCACTTTTCTGGCAAGACAGTCCGTGGTGACCAAGACGGTCGACTATACTGCCTAGAGGGTAACACTGTGGATCGGAGTTGTTGCCTCGGCAAAGCCCGGTCCATCCCTCTCGAAGGGCTAGGAGACACCGGGGAGTTTTAGTGGGTATTCCCAGTGCCGCTATGCGACCGCTGGGCGACCCCCACATACTCCTGCCGTCTAGCCAGCGGCAGAAGATTTGTAAGCGGATTACTCCTCGACAAAAATAAAAGAGGGTAACACTGAAAGTTTTTATTAAAAACTCGAAAACTAAGTAATGTATAGTACGGTCATTCTTATGAATGCGTTTTTGACATTTCTTTATGTCCATTGCATAAAGTTCATTTCCGATTAAACGATACAAAAAATGTATGGAATTGACACCTGTCAGAACAGCAATCTTATAATGGCCGGAATATAGGAAGCTGTTTGTACTCTTATTGTTTTTCGAACTAGTCTCCATTCCTTTATAAGCACCGTCGCGTGCGATGAAACCACTAACTGAAGCAGTAGGACTACTGTTCTTTAGGGGTCTCTTTCACAGCGTTTTCGAACGTTTCACTGCATTTTCAGGGCTCATAAAGGGAATTCTTTTAAGTTTATGTTTATTTTTGGGAATAAACAGAAATCGTATGGTCATTTATTTTTCATAACTTAATCCCATAGTCAAACTGCTTGGGATAATGTACATATCAGTTTAATCATTCGATGTATAATAAATAAATAAATAATCTAACCTTTAAAAAAAATAAAAAATAAACCAATTGTCCTACTATTTGTGTATTTGTATAACTAAGTTATTTTTTTTATTATTTATTTATTTATTTATTACACATGAAATAATTAGAAAAATATTTACATAAAACTGTCCCATAAAAATGGAAAGCTGTCTATGGGATCAAGTTAATGATGTCAAACTAAGGTTATAAAAAAAGTGTAGGTACTCGTATCTCATACACGAAAAGAGGTATAAACATTTGTGTTAAATTGTTTGGACTGTTTGCAGGTTTATAGGGCAGTAAGTTGTTACTACATAGTTGAATCTCGCACCGTTTACCCCAACTTCTGGCGAGTCATCAACCTGATCCACATTCTCCTCATCTTGGCTCACTGGTTTGGATGTTTCTACTTTCTGCTGTCAGAAGCTGAAGGATTTCAGGTTTGTGTTATATATTTTGATATACTTCCGAAGATTATATTTACTTATAAAATCGTTTTTAATGAGTGACTATCAACGCACAGGCAATTTACCATATAAAGATAATTGATCTGTAGATATTTGTGTAAGTATTATCTAGTCAATTTATTCATTTACTACAATATTCACTTAGTATATTCATTTATTACAAACTGGTTGAGAATTTACACTAATGTTACGGGAAGCTTGCTACAATACATCAGTGAAAACCGTATTCACGTCGGTTAAGCCGTTTCTGTTAGCGTGCACAAACGCACAAACAGATAAACAGACAAAAATTCTAAAAAATATTTTTTGACCTCGGTAACGTGTACAAATTGTTTTTGTACATGTCTTTTTTTTTTTTTTTTTGAAAAATAAATGTAAGCCCTCAACAGCTTTTCAAAAGAAAAATTCGGAAATAAATAATCATGAAATCAAAAAGACCCAGAGTTGCAAGCCTGGAGTCGAATCAGTTTCTAAATTGTTGGCATCCAAAGGTTTATCCCAATGGATTCTTTTTTTTTTTAAATAATGCCTACACGAGCAATAAAACGTCAAAGACTTCTCAAGGAAAAGGGACATTAATTGAGTATTCCATTTCCTTGAAAACGCCTTCATTTAATTTTATTGTACATTGACACGTTAATTAAATCCCGAAGGTCCACCTTAATTGCGGTGACACTAATTACTTAGGAGAACATTATGAGGTCGCCAGTAAGGAATTACAAGTTACGGCTGGCATTCACACAAGACTTTCTAAGAACTGTGTGATGTTTTGTCACCACAGTATATTGACAAAATCACATAGAAATAATATAAATTGTCCCTAAATGGTACATAAAGATGTTCTAGGTGCATATACCCGTTTCACTAATTAGTAGGTTCTTTAATAAGTATAAGTTAACTTATAACACTTTAACAACTACACACTTACGCTTTTACACTTAGGTATACATACTTAGGAAAGTTTCTAACGTATTAATAAATCTAAAAATGAATCGCAAATGTGCTACACTCGATAACGGCTGGACCAATGGGGTATTTTTTTTTCTAAATACGTTGAAGTCAGAGGAAGGTTTTTTTGAAAATTAGAAGAAAATGAAAGAGCCGTTTAAAATTAAAATAAATTAACCATTAGTCACAGTGATTAGTTAGAAAATTTTCCATAATAGGTATTTGTGTTTACTAATTAATTAACTAATAATTAATTAAATGAATATTTCCAAAATGGATATACGTTAACTGGCTCTCTCTTAATCAATTCTAGATTAGCCATAGTGTTAATGATTGCGCTAAAAAGTCACAGTCGTATGAAGGTAAATAGAGAGATATCTAGAGAAATTTAACATCCTTTATTCACGCACTGAAATACAAAAAACACATGAGAGGAAATGTTACTGTGGAGGATAATACCGCCACCGGGTTAGAAGAACAGAACGCAAAGCTTCGCTTCTTTTTTAATTACAGAAGCGGCTTATAGAAGATAAAAATAAACATGATAAACATGAGGAAAAAACCTAACACGTTTATGCAGGTGCTCACTGGCCACAATGGGTTTTCAGTCTATCTATACAATTTAAAAAAGAAATTCAGTCCAGACTGCCTGTGCGATCCTAAGGTATAGGAAACGATAGAATATCTACTGCTCCAGAACGCTGGCACGTCTGGATGGAAATAGAAATTGATAAAAAATTTGCTTATTTGAATTAATGTATAATAATAATTAGAATTACATCAATAATGTAAAAAATAAACGACTCGGAGGAAATTTAAAAAAAAAAAACATCCTTTATTCACGCACTGAAATACAAAAAACACATGTGAGGAAACGTTACAGTGGTCTTCTGTGGAGGATAATACCGCCACCGGGTTAGAAGAACAGAACGCAAAGCTTCGCTGCTTTTTTAATTATTATTATTATCTCTTATTTATTTATTTTCTTAATTTTAAATTTTTTACAATATAAATATACAACCATATCGGGCTTATTGGCGACAATAGTCCTGTCCGTGATTATTATTATTTATTTTTATTTTTTGTTCAGGGAGATTGGGCGTATCCTCATCGCCCCGGAGACTACGCAACTTTAACAAGAAAGTATCTAGGATCATTATACTGGTCAACATTGACTCTCACGACCATTGGCGACTTACCGACACCAGAGACGAACGCCGAGTAAGTACAAATATTATAGGAATATTTATTAAGGATAAGATCACTAAGGCCACATAAAAATTTAGGAAATTTCCTTTTCACACTAAATAGTTTGTAATGGATACTTTTGACTTCCGTCGTCGTGTTTTCCTAATACAGGAAAACATTTTATACATTATTTTTAAATAATAAAAAAACTTCCCGACAATTTCATTGACTAGTTATTAACATATTATGGTTATACGAATTTTAGTCATACGATTTTAAATTCTCAAAGCAATGAATCAGTAAACGAGCGCAAGAAATGGGGCAAAGTATTCTTTAAAACTTTTTGTACAAATAAATGCATAAAATTATGTTAAATTAGATAGAACTAATATTCATTGCATGCAAAATAAATAATTGAATTGAATTGAATTGAATCATTAATAGCCAAGAAGATTTTCTAATCGCTTCCCAAAACTAACCCTGTAAAAAGGACTATAAAAACTCCAAGTCGAACATCCAAGAAATGAACGTTGAGAAAAACACGCTATATTTTTTGAGTTGTTTTATTTATTTATAGAGCAATAATCAAGTAATGGATCCAACAAAGTGTAAAGGGATAAGGAAAAATTCCCTAAAATCAGATGGGTAAAGGACGGCTCGGTGCAAAAATGCCGGTGAAATAAATTCTACGGGGACCTTGTCACAATCTCTTTTCGCGGTGATAAAATCCACAATTTCCGAAATATATTTTCCAAAACAGTGTGTATTTAATGTAAAAATATTTAAGTCAGAATTTATGTAAACATAAAATCAACAAATAACATTTTTTATAGTATAGATGAAGTTTGTATACTTTTTAAAAGAATTATTTATTAATTTTTAATTAGAGAAAATCCTTTGAAACCTTAATTACTATTTCGTAAAATATTAATTTTAATATTGGATAAGATTAAGTTTATTTTTATATGAAGCTGTAGAAAATTAACAGTTTTTTATTTTTAAAATCTATATATATTTATAGATAGATAGACCGGTTAAATGAGTACTCGCCCGCGCTACAGTGGCGCGGGGTTATGTCGACAAGGTTTCGCTCGGTACGCGGTTAGTAATCGCCCGTGCTGATTGTTGCGGACGCTTTGTGAGAGTTATACATTAGATTATATTCTCAAGATGAATCGAAATATCTTCGGACATAAAGTTAATAGTCAGTGCAAGCTAATGGCTTTTAAAGTATACGAATATTTAAAAAAAACTGGACCTAAATTCTGTTGAATATCAACAAGACCTTTAAACAAAAACATAGCAGACTCATTTAAACGGTCTATTAAACAAAATGATTACGTACACGTTCACAGTAATAACTATTTCTGGTTTTCACATAGGCTATTTCTTTGTTAAAATCGTAAATAATGTTTATATACCAAAAATATATAAAATTTTTAGCTTGATGAAATTTAGTTTAGCATTTTGCTTTGTTGTTGTTAGTAATATTGCACCAATAACTAAAGGACTAAATTGACTAAATTGGCTAAAATATCTGTTTTACATCGGTAATACGGTTTACTCCGCAAACCTTATTACTATCAATTTATAATTAATTGTAGCTAACAATTAAATAAATTTCTTTGGTTGTATATAACAGACGGTTTACGGCCCTAAATTAATCTCTAGGTAATTTCTATTTATCTATATATACAATTTAATATTTGTTTGTTCAAAATAGCAAAACTCCGAAATTACTTTATAATCCACCACGAAATTTTGCAAACATGTTGTCATAGGAGAAAAGAAGGCAACATTCCCGCCTGGCAAAAATATATGAGCAAGAAAGATTAAATTAAATATAACGCTTTTAACATAGTATTATGAAAAGAATGAATGAATTTGTGAATTTATGAAATATTATATGTTCGAAATTCATAGGTCAAAGACCGACGTCGTTTAAGGCCCACAACTTAATGGTTATTTATGTAGGCAATGTAAAATTTATTTGCTGCGGGCAACATTATTAAGTGTTAATTTATTTGCTTTTAGTCCTTGTTTATTCGTAACATGTAGCAACACTTAACCTATTCAATAACATATGTTGTTCGATTTCATTTCATAACTTTCAACTTTAAATTAAATGAGCCTTATTTAAGTTGTGCCTATTGTTTGAATACATACTCTGTAATTTAAAAAAAATCATTAGAAATACTTCATTAAAATATACATATAGTACTTAGTAGAAACTATGAAAAGATACTTTTATTTTAAACATACATACAAAAAAGTTGTATGTTTCACACTAGAACATTTTTTTTATGTCTCGTGCCTTTAAATCACTCACTGTTTTATACTACATCGCTTGTTCTTGATTTTTAAAGTCGGTATTCGCAACAAAAAACAACTTTGCTCACTTGTTGAACAAATAACCATATTTATAAAGACTGATTTAGGCAATCTTCGCCTGATAAAAAAATTAAATTCTCAAAATTTTAAATAAAGAATATACTCGTAGCGACCTTTCATTCAGAAAAATGTACTGTTCCTTCGGGAACATCTAAAAATATAAAACATTCAACACCTGGCAGAATAATGTGAATAATAATAAATAAATAAATAGCTCATATAATCCACACTATTTAGTATTTAATATTATAAATGTGAAAGTAACTCTGTCTATCTGTCTGTCACCTTTTCACGCCTAAACAACTGAACCGATAAGCATGAAATTTTGCATACATAGTTGTCAGGAATGCAGGAAAGCGCATAGATTACCTTTCATACCATTTCCTTCAGAAAAAAAGTACTGATCCCGAGGGATCATCTAACGCCTGGCAAGCCTTGTCCGTGGTTTCACATAGTTAAATTTGATTTATTTTTGTCATTTGTCACGGCGGCATCTGCCATGTATTTTTGTCCTTTGCTGCTTGTTTTTGTTTGGTGCCTGCCTCGTTGGAGGCCTTGTATTAAATAAATTAATAAATAAATAAAGCCACAACTACAATAAAGATATTATGCGTTACTTGCTCGTATTAGTCAGGCGTTATTTTATTTTTTTCAACTCGGGCGAAGCCGCGGGCATCAGCTAGTGGCTCATATAAGTTAGGCGTTGATTTTTTATTTTTTTAACGCTTAAGAAAAAGGGGGCGAATGAAATCGCTTTTTCTATATCTTTATGAATTCATTATCTATCAAATATAGTCAATTAGGTATGTTTTATATTTTTCTGAAGAATCGAAAATTGTGGATTATAACACTTAGTGATTGATATAAGAGATTGCCCAATATATACATATACAAGTATATATAAAAAATTGACAATATTAGAATATAATTGAAAGGTTTTAATATAAATATAAACTAATATAAGGATTGTGTGTTAGCACGCACGGAGGCCCCAAATTTCTGCCACGTCGCGGACTGAAATCCCGCCTGCTGCAATTTAAATCGAATCGAGGGTACGTTTTGCACACTCGCTATTGGTCAGACTGTGTATTTTAATCTCTCCTCATTGGTGAATTTAAGTAGTTTTAAATTCGGTTTAAATTTTATCAAATGAAAGCATTGTGTTAAACCGAGTTTGAAACTCCGGTGGTTTCCACAGTTTCACGTTTCGGTGGCGTATTTTGTGACCAATTCCCGAATTAATTTCAACAATACATTTAAGTTACTTGCGGAACGTATTTAGAGCTTTAAACCGTGTTCTGAGCATCATTTTTCATGTACAGCTAATACAATATATATATATATATATATATGTATATATATATATATTCTTTCGTAAGTTTCAAGTATTATACTTACTAATTACGCTTACCATTAATCCCCAGAAGAATTCGTCATTCGATTTATGGGAAATATATATTTTTGGGAATCGTCTTAGTAGAAATGCTCTCATTTTCTAATGATATAATAATAAGCCATTCTCAATTTATGCTCCGGACATTATATATGATTGCAGTTTTGACAGATGTCAATTTCCACGCCTACATTTTCTATATCGTTTAATCGGAAAAGAACTTTATGCAATGGACATAAAGAAATGTCAAAAACGCATTCATAGAATGACCACCGGGCAACACAAAATTTATCAATTTACCAGTTTCAAAAGTTTTCCTTGGAGAATTTTATTCCACGCGTAAGGGAACTTATCCTATGAAACTTTTTTTTGTTCTAAACACCAAAGTATCTAAAAAAAATGTACATCTATTCCATTAAAATTAGAAACCATTTATTGTTATTATTATTAGAAGAATAAATAAAAGTTTCTCGTGTAACACGTAACAATACAAAATATTTAAAGCAGCTTCAAGCTAAATGCTTTTATTTGCTTACTTTACTTTTTACAGTTCCGTAAGTCCGAATAAAAAAACGGAACCCTTATATAGGATCACTCTTGTGTCCGTCTGTCCGTCCGTCACAGTCAATTATCTCCGAATCTACTGGACCGATTAAGTTGAAATTTGGTACACATATCAATTTCTGTGACCCAAACGCAAAGGTGTGACGTGAATAGATGAAATCTGTATATGGGAGATCATTTTTGGGGGGAAGGTGGAAAATTAAAAAAAATATTTTGAAAACTGCATCGTGTGACATATTAAATGGAAGGTCTTGTTGTGAAGATCTTAAATGTATTTTTTTGTAATTTTAAAATAAGTAGTTTCCAAGTTATTCAAGAAAATAGACGAAAATTAACCCCCCCCCCCCCCCCCCCTTATCTCCGAAACTACTGAACCTAAAATTTAAAAAAAAATACAGAAATTAGTTTTCTACTTATAGATTATAGGAAAACCTATAAGAAGTACATGATATTAAAATAACATGGTAAATCACTCAATATGTCGAGAAAGTGATCCTTCTAAACAATTATTATTGTACCTTTAGAAAAAGTGCACATTTCGGGAAAGTGAGTTAGTTACATGAGCCAAATCCCTTCGGCCAAGGCTAATTTTGCTACAACCGCAGATACACGCGGTACCAGAACTCCATTCGAGCATAATTTGATCTGGACAAGATATGATCATACCCGTTCCGGGCGACCTGTCAGAGCTACTTACCTATGCTCTGCCTGCCGGAAACGGTATGATAAAATGACGGTAGAGCAAAATTAGCGTTCAACGCGTAGTCATGTCGTCATTAAGTTTGTGTGTTTAATTAAAATTCTCTTTGAATTAATTTCCGATAAATCCTAATATTATTAACAAATAATACGATCAAAAGAGGTAATAATAAATTATTTTTTTCATTATTAACATTTATTTAAAATACCAACTTAAGCTACAAAACCAAAAATAAATAAACGCTTAAGGCGAGGAAGTCCTAAGTAGCAGAAAAGCCTTTCGTGGCCTAATTTCACTTCTTAGTTAGAGTAAAACTAAAACTTAGATAAAAGAATACAGTGCATAACAGACTATACTTAAAAGAGTTTTAAAAGGACAGATTTATACAAAAAATTACAAAATCTAAAAAAAAAAGTTAATTACTGCCCAAAAAACAATAAAAAATTTCAGCGACAACTACATTTGTTTTAAGCTTATTAACTTGAATTCTGTACTAAAGTTTTAGTCGTCTTTTTATTTTATTTTTTTTCTATTTTACACAATATTTAAGAAAATCTTCCAAAATCTGTTCGGTTATGTCTAAGAATCTATACAAATTTGCTGTGCAGTATTGCACCTAAACGCACAGGTTATAAAATTCCGCTCATTTTGTTAGTTTGTTCTTGTGTCGTTTCGAGCTTAGTCCCTATCTTTATTTTCATTAATAAATAAACAAATATTTTGACACACACTCAAGAAGTGTCGAACTTATCAGATTGATTGATATCGTCGCCAGGCAAGAGGTTGCCTTTGCATGGTCAGCCGGTCTTTGCGGCATGTTCTTTGTCCACTGTCCCTTAAACTTTTTAAAGGCTAAAAGTTCCAAGATTATTTAATCGTGCATAAATTAAAAGATTAACTATATTTTATTAAACTATCTTTACTTCAATTTGTCAAATTCTTTGCAAGAATGTCTATAATTAAAATTGGATGAAATAATTAAAATTTATGAAAATAAAACCGTAAATAGCTTTAGTCTAATTACAAAATTAGACAAAGACAATATACCTGAATCATATGTATTTATCTAACCAAATATCTAGTAATATAAAACAGTATTTGCTTGGACTTAATTTGCCTCTATGAAATTCAAATGTAGGACTAGCAATTCACTTAGCAGAATTAAGTCGGTATAGAAAATAAATAATAGTTACGAAATGATGAATTGCACATAGACAGACCTTCTGTTATATTAATAGTGGATATTATTTTTATTTGCGTCGATCGTAATAATTATATGTAAGTTGTAACGTCACTTCCACTTATTTTATAAAGTTAAATGAACTATCCCACTGATATTTATGTTATGTCAATTAAGTTGATTATTTCTTCAAATCTCACTGTATTAGAAAATATCACTCTCACATCAACCACAGAGACTCTGTGGTCTCTGGTCGATAGAATTTATTGACAAGGTGATGAACAAGAAATTGGACGCCTTAAGTTTTTATTCAAACGTTAACTTAAGAAGAATAAAATCTTTTTCTACGTTTTTTTTCTGTCAGAAGGGTGTAAATGCACCAACTTGCACTCTGCTGCCGGCGCCCATGTAACTGTTTCATCCATTAATTAAAAAAGAAAAATCATAATACACGAAAATATACATGAAAATACACGTGACATCAATAAACTACAAAAAATATCACATCTCTAAGGATTATATTACTTATCTTATACTCCGGCCATTATAAGAGTGCTGTTCTGACAGGTGTCAATTCCATACATTTTCTGTATCGTTTATTCGGAAATGAACTTTATGCAATGGACATAAAGAAATGTCAAAAACGCATTCATAGAATGACCGTACAGATGCTTAATTTAAAAATTATAACTGCACGCGTTAAAGTGTACTCGATGTAGCATTTTATTCCAAGCAAATAAATCCAACAAAAATATCCTGTAACTATAGAGACTTTCTCTTAAACTTTTTTCTAGAAATATCTGGGCGCTTGAATTGTTTTTTTTTTTTTATTATTCTTCAGAATCTCGCAAGAACCGTTGTATTAAAGTTGACAATAAATCTAGTGAGAACATTATTATGTAGGAAGAGGCTCGGCTCGGACAATAAATAACATAGCAGGTCAAAGAATGGACAAAACTGTCCGACAGAGTATGTGCGTAAGTTATGAGCTCTCCAGCCACCCCTTAACGTATCCCCAAAACACTGTCCTTAGCCCAAAAACACGCCTAGAATACGACCAATAAATATTTAGAAAGTGTTAAGTATAACTTGATCTTGTCATCTTAAACTCATATCTTAACATAAATGCCACTTGTTAATTTTTTCGCAATTAGTTTCGGCGATTAGTCTTTGTGCGATTTTTATGCGTGCTTCACATTTAGGGAAAATTATAATTACATTTAATCTAAATATTAAAATAAAAAAGGATCAAAGGTTCAGGCCATTAGCCTTGAAAGATTCTGAGCAAATTTGTCATATCTAGGCATTTATATCTATGAATATTGTATTCATAGATATAAATGCCGATTTTATTTCGGAAACCTTGTACTGTTTCGACTTGGTGACTTTTCATTGATTGTCATTCTTTTATTTAGGTTCTTTTTATATAATGGCATTAATACATTTGTCAGGTCAATTGTCGTTAGAATTTATTATATATTTTCAATAATTATTTTTCATTGAAAAACACACTTTATATTCCGGTGCGTCAGTCGTTCCTGTCGCTTTTGTTTAAAAGTTCAGATTTCCACATACTAATTCATCTGGGGCTTTGTAAACGTTTCGAATTGCATTGCCAATACAATTATTAAAAAAAAAATGAAAAAAAATTAGCTTTTACATGTAGCATAGCATAAATAGCAGACTTATGACAATAATTTATTGACTTTTTTTGTGTACTTAAAGGTCCTTAGAAAACTGGCAGTCCACTTGATGGTAGGTGGTTATCGTCGCCAATAACACAAGCTACAAACACAGGTGTCGCAAATGCGCTGCCGACCATAGTAGGATTAAGGATAGGGGGTTAGGAAGGGATAGAGAAATGAGCTCTTCATAACTTTACTTTTTTCACACTTTGGTACACAGAATAAATTTTTACACAATTTTCACTACTTGAAATACACAATAAAATTCTTTTGATCGTATTCGCATAAAACACTGAAATTGGTTTGATTTGCTCCTTAAATAAGGGGATAAGATGATGAGTTTCTCTTAAGGAAAGGTCAAGCTTATCTTATGGGGTCACTAAAAGAATGGAAACTTTTAAAGTTCCTTTGGCCCGGACTATGGCGAAATCAAATCTCTAGGAGCAGTCTATGAACGGATAAATATTAAAAAACTTTTACTGAGGTACCTAATACATTCTTTCAATCACGTGTTCTCTGAAAGTTTCTTCACGTAAATATCCGCGCACAAAATATTAGGTATCTACATATATGTATCTCTGCATTGTTTGAAAGTAGGTTAGTTATTTATGAACGTCTGGTGATGTCATTGTTTAAGTAAATACTCCCAGATATACAAACATTTTCAAATGTATAGATCGGGCAAGATGAAAGAATCCGTAATGTGACATTTAGAACCACGTGGTACAAAATCACTCAGTCCATCTTCAACTTTACAAAGCTGTTTAGCTACGCCATGGCCATCCTGATTACGGCGATCAGGATCAATATTTTTGTAGGAAAATTTAATCAATGCCCTCTCTATATATGTATATTTAATATTTTTGTAAATCGATAGCTTTAATAAGAATAGAAACGAACAGTCCTACTCCACGAACAGTGGAGTTCTAATGTGAAATTATTTGACCGTTTGAATACTTAAGTGTATTCGGATTTACTATATCACACTGAGGTAACCAAAAATTAAAATTACAATCTAGTTTTCGTGCTCTGTTCTAGATATGGTCGACAACCATTGTGTTATTAAATCTTTTTTTTTTAATTAAAATATCAATAAAATATCCTATAACTACAGAGTAAAAAAATAGAATAAATTCTATTCTTCATTTAAGAATGCATCAAGAGTGCAATTTATTAAATCACATGTCAATGTCAGACATCACGTGTCACTAGTCAACCAGAATATAAATCGCGCAAAAAGTCGTTACAGCAAATACTCCTTTTTGGAAAACACCAATATTTGCGAAGAAATAAAATGCTACTACATTTTATGTTTATGTAGTTCGTTCACAAATCCATTTACGAGTGGATTTTTTTTTCTCCCGTCATGAATTGCCGTCATTAATGTGGCATCCATCTTACTTTGGACAAGTGCAGGAACTGAGCGCTCCTTTTAGATTGCACTTTATTCCAAATAATTTAGGTACATAATTGTAAACTATGTCTGAAACTTTAATTATATGAAGACTGATTGATCAAAATATCCATTCCAGTTAGTTTCGATTTCACCTGTGATGAAAAACGTTTTTATAGATACCTGTTATTTGAAGTTAGATTCATACTATAATTCAAAAGCATTTTTTTTTTTTTTCATTAATTAGCCTCATGATTCCAATTTAATTCTGTAATAAAAAGACCGCTCAATAGCTGATTCTAAAAATGATTTCATGTGCAATATAGATTTTTAACGTAGGTATTACTATAAAATTACAGTAGCCATTAAAAGAGGAAAGCGTTCGTCGTCGGCACGTATTCAGTGCGAACACGTCTTGGGGAAATTTTATTAAACCCTTAATGCTCTTTGAAAGTCTGCGAGTGCTTCAGTGAATTTTTACGTGGACAAAGGAAACCCCTTGTGACTGATTCGATAAAGATAGGATTCTTTATTAACTTTTGGTTTTTAAAAGTGTTATCGCGTTCATTTCCCGTCTGGCGGCAGTAACCACCCCCTTACAGAAGACCACCGTGAAATAATAGCACGTGTGCTGTTGTGTTTCCATTAGTGAGTAAGGGATGCCAGAGCCCATTTTCCTATCCCCTCCTAGTCCCTTATCCTTAATCCTACTGTAGTCCGCAGTGCACTTGCAGCAGCTTTGGCGTTGCTTGTGTTATAAGCGACGGTAGCCACCTACCATCAAGTGGACCGTCAGCCTATCTGCCGATCTTAAAATTAAAAAATAATAATAAAATAATTAATCTATTGTATGTTTGAATCGATTGTTAAAGACAAGAATTCACATCTAGTCTAGTTTTAGAGTTTTTAGTAAATCATCTATCAATCGGTTGCTTTTCAAAATTTGAAAATACATTTCTCACTTCGCTCTCGAAACACAACAGCACATCTGCTGTTATATCATTTTCAACGGAGTGCAGAAGTTTTATTCCATTTATAAGTTTTGGAAGTAAAAATATTAAACACGAGCAATTATCAAATTTCTTTTTTAATAAAATAGAATAGTTATTTTTTTAGATTTTACATAGTAAAATACAAATTTAAATTAATTCCTACAACAAGAAGGCTGTGTTGGTTTTAATTAAAGCGATTAATTTCTGTAACAACGTCGAGAGCCAGCGAACATTCCTCCAGCTAACTGCATGATTAATTTGTGTCGAAGACAAGGCGTCCAATTCAAATTTGGAATTGTCTGTCATCTCGGAAATTCCTTGTGACTTGAGAAACTGGTAAATTTTGTGTTGTTAAAGTTTAGATAGGTATTCTGTGTAGTAAGGGTAACATACAAGTAACTGATACGACTATCACAATATTTTATAAACATTATTTCAAAAAGGTAACATAACACATAATATGACTAATATCACAGTCTAACCATACTTTACGTCATACAGTCGGGCAACGCTCAATGTTCGAGCCTGCAAACTGAAGCTAATATTATTAGCTCGTATTAAACAGAGACTAATATATTTACAAATATTTATTCTGTGTAATAAGATAAAATATGATGTCTGGAATGTTACCATTCCTTTAGTGTACTTGCAAAAGCATTATGAGATTTTTTTCTTTACATACGATCTGAATTGAAACTGGTTATATTTTTTTCATTTAAATAAAGTTTATGTTTCATTTAAACATAGATATTATACATATGTTAACAGTAAATATGTATAACAGATTGTTACATTTATAAAAATTAGAATTTTAAATATTTATTTATAGCCCCCTAACTTCATACAAAAGCGTTTCCTGTTAACTTTTAAGTAAAATCCCTTTTTATATTCAAATATTTTCTTATAAATATAGTAAATAGGTACCTACCCATGTTCATAAAACGATACGTCTTCAAAATGATCCATGAGCGGGCCGTCAATTAATTTTATCTCAAATCCATGCCTTTTTTCACATATTCTCTCCATAGCAATCTATCTTACTTTTATGTAAAACACGCACATAACGAGGGCCGCCGCCACCATGAACAATGCCGTTGTTCACAAGTTATTTAACAAATACCAAAATAAACATTTATGTACACGATCTGACTAGTAGCGAGTTTTAATATTTATAAGAACAAATTTTTACTGCACAAATTATTTTTCTAAAAATATAACTGCACCTTGTTTGTATCGTATTAAACATTTTTAATAAAATAATAAGTTATAAAAACTATTTCTATCTTTTCATTATTTAATAAACTGGCAACATTTGTTTTTTTTTTAATACGACACAATCAAATTGTATTTAAGAAAAGAATACTGCAATTAAAAATGGCGGCGGCAGAAATTTGGAGGCTGTTCGCTTCGCAGCGACAAAGTTTTGGGTAATTAGAGCTTGATGTGAATAATTCTATTGTCATGAATATATTTCTTTTATTTATTACCTTTTGTTACTTTATCCATTGATATCGATAGTCGACGAGTTATGAAAGTTTTCGAACAGCCTTCACAGATTGTAACCGCCATTTTGAATTCGTCTCGCTTATTGTTATTTGTACATTGCTTTTGGGGTGTTTCATTATTGCAACTGTTCGAAAACTTTGCACAATTTTTTTTTAAGCAAACTGATCATTTTTTATTTGTGTTTATTTAAGTTATTATTCACTGCTTTTATTTATTTGGTTTAACCTAGCGTTGTAAGCGGCATTATTTTATAATATTTATGTGCCTACCAATAAGCAATGAACATTAGTTTTCTAACATATATATTTATTTTTCTTTTTATTAAAACTCAATTGATGGCACTGAACAAAATATGAAAGAAAGAAAAAACCTTTTCATCACACCTATTCATCACCCACCGATAGGGGGAACCAAATTCAATTTTGTCCCCATAAGAGTTTGAGTTTTCTCTCTTTTTATTGGTCCGAATTTGTGCTTCAGATAGATTAGCGTAGTTAGGTTGAAGCCGCTCGCGTGAAGGTTGATTTAAAAATATATCACAATTCTCTATGGTGATAAACTTTGTGATTGGTTAACAAGAAGTTTGTATTATAATACTAACTCTTTGTTAATTGAGTAGTAATAGAATTTCATCAAAGAGGTTGAACGCGTAATGTATGAAGAAGTTACTGGCCGGTTAAATTTTGACCGCAAGGCGCGCTGAAAAAAAAAACTGTCATGGGCATTCTTCTTTCTTTCAATTTTTTTTACGATTTCGTAAAAAAAATACAATTTTCTTCTCTCTTTTTCTTATAGGTAGTGATGAAAAATAGTGTTTGTCACTCGGGGACAAAATATTTTTAGTTCTCGGGCGGCGTATGTAGAATGCCTCACTACGCTCAGGACTACTTTAGAATCTTTCGCTTCGATCTGAATTCAAAATAATGCCCTCGAGGAACAAAATAATAATTTGTCCTCTTGTAACACAAATATATCTATTCTATACTAATATTATAAAGAGAAAAGATTTGTATGTATGTATGTGTGTATGTTTGTAATTTAAACTCAAAAACTACTTTATCGATTTTAAAAATTCTTTCACCTATAGAAAGCTACATTATCAGCGAGGTAACATAGGCTACTCGCCCTCCCCCATTCCCCCCTTTACCCCCCCCCCCCCTCACACAAAATAATATTTTATAAAGAGACGCGGACGAAGTCGCGTGCAACAGCGTGCAAAAGCATTTTGTTCAGTGCAATCATTATCTACCTTCAATGAATAATAATTAACTACAAGATTACTAGTGACATATTTTTATTAATTAATGTTATATTAGAAAGTTTTTAGGGAAAATTTGTTAACATTTATCCAACATTAAGATATAACATTGTTTTACTTATTGTGAGTACCTAATCAAACTTATAAATATTTCAGTTCAAAATAAAAACATTTTTTTTCCTTTAAATATTGTCTATCTAATTGTTTCATATTGCAGTTAATAATCTTTATTAAGGTTTCTATTCTTGTGTTTTACTTGTAATAAATTAGAATAATAAATTAAATTAAAGTTCTTAATAATAAAATATTAGGAAAGTTATTATAATTTTGCTAATTTCTTTTCATTATACATATAACTTTGTATTTTGTATAGTTAAACTTATTCCAATTGAATCTCAAACATTTATGTCCTCGTTAAAAATGTCGAAATTGAAATTATGGTGAAAGGACATCATTCAAAACCCGGTCATATTTTTTAACTACTCTTTGGAGATTTAATGATAAAAGTATTTCTTAATTTCAGTAATTTCCTGTGAATATTTCACATTTTGTAAATGGCGATGACATTCGAAAATTAAAACACGCAAAACACGTAGTCGATACGTTGTCCCATTATCAAATTACAAGATATTTTCCCAGTAAAATCTACAATTTCTTCTCACCTAATGGTAAAAGTTTCAATCCTTAAAATGAAGTTAAAACGAAAATGAACTGATGGCCTGATCTCCATACAAAAGTGATTGATCTCCTTTGATTAAAAATTCAGACGTTTATGCGACTACAACTTTTATGTTTGCGATAAATTTTAACTGAATTTAGATATAATTTTATTTCTATGCAACATTAGAAATTAAATCGAAAAAAAATAATTATTTTTTCCATATATTTAACTATTCAGGGTCCATTTCAATTGGTCTTATTTTGTTAACGTAACCAAATTTTGTAGAAGTGACATTTGTCGCATGAAAAATATAAAGAAAAATACAACCCGCTTTGCCTCAAATTTAAGGACACTGTTTTCTTTCCTCAGCAACTAGCCAAGCCATTTAACATTCATTCTGGCAAAAGTATCGCATATATGTACATTTAAATAATCTATTAATATTGAATTTTCAAATACTTATTACCGAAAATTTTAATATTTCTGTGAGATTTTAATTTGATATTTTAATTAATATTTTAATTGAAAATATTTTTTACAGATATATATTTACAATCGTCAGTTATTTGATCGGCGTATTCATTTTTGCCACAATTGTCGGCCAAGTTGGCAACGTCATCACGAACAGAAATGCTAATAGGTTGGAGTTCGAGAGACTGTTAGATGGAGCCAAAACATATATGAGACATCATAAGGTAATTATTAATGCATATACATAACTATATTATTACCTCTTGGGAAGTAATTTCCCAGAAGGGCAAGTTGGAGGACGGCGCGGCAAAGTATTTTAATTTATTCATACAATTTTGTATTTTAAGTGCTTTCAATATAATTATAATTCAATATAATTTCATTGTATTGTGCTAGGGCAACAATCAGCGTGCTGCGGCATTCAACAGTAGCATAACACAATTAAATTAGAATTATATTAAAAGCCCTTAAGGTTCAAAATTCCAATGTGTGCCGGCCCCGAAGACGCGACGAACAATTAAATTCTCTCTCTCGTACTTAAATATACTTTGCTTGCCTCTCCAACATATTCGGCTGCTATTATGTTTTGAAAAAAATCAGAAATAAATTAAACTTCCTAATAAGTATCCAATAGGTAAGGCAATCCAATAGGTAGATTTTTTTATTTTTTTATGTTAAGGTCGGCAGACAGGCTGACGGTCCACTTGATGGTAGGTGGCTACCGTCGCCTATAACACAAGCAACGCCTAAGCTGCTGCAAGTGTGCTGCCGACTGCAGTAGGATTAAGGATAAGGGATTAGGACTGGATAGGGAAATGGGCTTTAGCTCTTTCTCTTTTTTTCTTTCTTTAGCTGAATAGATTGAGAGTCCAAATGTATATGGGTAAAAAACAAAATTTTTAAACTGTTAGTCACAAATAACATAAAGGTGCGTTTTCAGTAGTACGTCTTTCCAAGTATATAATTACTCTACTTCCTTTGTACTTTGTAATCAAGCGAGAGAGAGTACGCGTGTCAAAAATGAAAGTTCTTTGGCGATCATATATACCAAAGTAGGTACAGACTAATACAACATCTTTGATATATATGTCGCAGTCATCTGGTTAAATCTGCTATTTGATTGAATGACTAGCGCGTTCATTGAAAGACGACATTTAATTGAATGACTAGGCCGAACGTTGATTGAACAAGCGTCACTAAACGTCCAACTAGTTAGCGGATTGTAACATAGCCCTTTGAACATAGCGGACATGAAATCAGTCAGGTAATTCAAATTTAGTTCATTTTTTTCCCACTGCGGCGCTAGTAGTCACCAAAACAAATATGGCATCAAACAGCTCGCACAGATAGCACTGTGTAGATAGCGAATATTTTAATAAATTACTTTTGAAATAATATGATAATTTTTTCTAGGTTTTTTACTTTTTTATACTAAGCAAAAATATGAGATTAAGTAAAGCTTTGGAAATCGTGCTACAATCTTTTATTATTTTAAACTCAGCAGTTTATAAATCAGTAATTTTTTAATTGTCCTAAAATTCACCCTAATCAAATATTTGATTTAACGAAACATTTTATAATTCATTTATTATTATTTAAAGTAAGGTTAGTTGCGAACTCATGGGCACCTTAACCAAACATTACAAAGTCGGCTATATATATCCCATTCAACGACTTCGCTAAATGACGTTCAGTCAAGACGTTAAACGTTACATTCAACGACTTGACGAGTTGTCCTTTAGTCATTCAATTAAATGTCGTCATTCAATGAACGCGCTAGTCATTCAATCAAATAGCAGATTCAACCGGATGACTGCGACATATACATATAGCAAGACGTAGATGTCACTCAGAAACGTTACAAGAAGTGTCACATGCTCCTTACACTGAAGCGTCACATAATATTCGACCTTGAAATTTTGCTCTCAACGAGCGCAAAGAAGTTGTATAATATATAAACACATTTGTAAATGTGTTTATATATTATGAAATATAACAGTTTAAATTTTGGGGTATATCTCAATGTTTTGTGATTCTCAGGTGCCGGGGGGCATGAAGAGGAGGGTGCTGAGGTGGTACGATTACTCTTGGTCGCGAGGTCGGATACAAGGTGGCGGTGACATCAACACGGCCCTCGGATTGCTCCCGGACAAACTGAAAACCGAATTGGCTTTGCACGTCAATTTGAGCGTTTTAAAGAAGGTTATTATAACTTTGGATTTTACTAATTTTACTTTATAAGTTTTTTGTCGTATTAATAGCCTTTTAAAATAGAATAAAAGAGAAAGGCAAGGAGGTGAAATCAGTGGAATTAGGGGGTTGAGCTGTTAATATTTTTTGTTCATCCCTCACGTTTTAAAGTAACGTGGTGAATGATGGCTCAGACCAACAAAAACTATAGATGGAACAATACACACCCTTAAGTGGGGCACGTAATACCATACGGTTCTGCATTAGGATGACGGCGGCTCTTTAATCTGACGCGAGTAGTTGATATACCTAACTATATTTTTTGTTTAATAAGTATTATAATAATTAATTAATTATAACGATAATAAGTATTATAATTAATTAATTATAATAAAAGTCGTTAATGGGCAATATTTTTAATTGCACACACAAACGCATGGCCTTACAAGACACACATCTTCAGCGAACCGGCTTCATTTTCTAAAAACGTTTTTGTTCGTAAGGGCTCTGTCTATAGTTTTTGTCGGTCTGAGAATGGTGTAAACAGTTGTGTTTTGACATTTATTTGTTCATTTAATTATTGTGTTTGGCCGTGTGTGATGAACAAAGGAGTCTCAATGAAGAACGGCGCTAGCTATTCTCGCTGAAGACCGATTTTAATTCGGTTTTTACTAATGGAAAGAGTGATAAACGGGGAATGTTCATATATATAAAAATTGCACCCCGGGCGAAGCCGGGGGCGGGTCGCTAGTCTAAATATAAAAATAAAAAAGTCAAGGAATAAAAAGTCAAAAAATGTATGAAGAATAAAAATTGAATAAATGTTTCAATATAAGTCGCCAGCAACTAGTATATAATAAAATTTGAATTTCAACTTCAATTCAATTCAATTGTTGACGGTTTGAGGTTGTAGCCATTCTATTGAATACAAACAAGAAAAAACGAAACCCTCACGCCAGCGTCGTCGTCGCTTGGGAGCGAATTAGCAAGATGATAGAGTGCCTCAGAAAAATTTGTAAAATTGAATCGACTGCTGAAGCCCAAATGACAGAATGTACTTAAAAGAAAAATAAAAGCAATTTTATGTTATGCCCGATTAGTGATATTCCCTTGGCCAGGCAACGTATTATTAATTCCTACCTGATTGCGATATGTCCATAGATAGTGTTGAAGCGCATAGGGCATGATTTTTAAAAAAAAAACATATTGTTGCGGTTCAGTAGGGTATTGGGATATGATTCTTACAAATATATTTTCGTTTCACACTCGAGTTGGATTTTCATAGGTGATAGAGAAATATAAACCCAAAAAGGTATTAAAATTAAGTCTAATAAATTAATTAAAACAATAAATTTGTCAAATGATTAAATTAAATAAAACAGGCAAACTATTTTATATTATCACGAATATTTTTCGTTAAAGAATGAATTCTTTTTATTCGTCTTGACTGAATTCGATTTTCTGTTTTCGTTGTAGTTTTTCTGTGAGTTACAGTCGTACGTACACTTTAATTTTTGCTAAACTATATCGTTGTATTCGTCGTTAAAACCAATCTTTGACCACAACACGCGCAGTAATTATATATCACTTAAGAGCAAAGCACCCAATTAACCTACCCGATTTCCGTGCTGTAATGTAATAGGAATTTTAAAACACATTCATTATAAAGTTACTTAAAATCCTCCTCAACTACAACCCATCCTTGTGCAGTAAGAATTAATAATACGCGGTAGACAACCACAAATTTCCTCTCCTTGCCTTTGTTTTATTTTATCCATACCAATATTATAAAGAGACAAAATTTGTATGTTTGTTTGTATGTAGGAGGTAATCTTCGAAACTATACTCATCTGATTTATAAAATTATTTCACGAATATTTAGAATAGAATTTCAGGATGGACATTATTTCGCGAATAGTAGAATGTAGGTCAGGCGTTATATTGCTTTACATATTATGTATTTTGGAAGGCGTTAGGTATATCTTTTATTTTCAAAGTAAATTTTAAAAAATTGATCTGTTTTTTGAAAATGTTCATTCATGGCGACGATTTCGGAATCTTGAGTTTAAAAATTAGATTTAACTTTTCACAAACTAATGCGTGGTTACAATTATTCAGCTTGACAAATACATGTTGAAGTAGTTCTTACAAATTTTTGTATCTCAAAATCATTAGAAAAATGAGTCAAAACTTTTTCTGTTAGTGAAAAAATGGAGGATTAAAAACCTATTAAATTAAACTGAAGACTTACTGTATTTTACAATTTGTAATTCCAATTATTGCTAACCATTTTGGAAACTGTTGAAAATGTGTTTAATAAGTTTTGTGTATTGTGTAACTTTTAATACAACAGTATCGCTACAAATACAAATTTTAATTATCTTACTGAATATTGAATTATATTAATGAAAGAGGATGTTTCAATTTCTATAACAAACAAAGGCCTTTACAAGCATCTAGCTAGAGTATAATTTAATAATCGCTGAATCGACTTCAAAATTTATATCTACATAATTATATCTTTGCATAGTACGAATTGAAGTGCCCGCGTTTTTCTGTAAATCCGCTAACTCTTAAATCACGCGACGGATTTTGATGCTGTTTTCACCATCTGTTAGATCATTTTCACGGAAGATTTATATATACACACTAGCTGACCCAGCAGACGTCCTGTCAGCCTACCAGAACCCGAAAATAATTCCGTAACCCGATTGTGGCGCCACCTATCGCGTCTAATTTTATTTTCAAACCATATGTTAAAGTGACGCGTCACTTCTCGTCAATTAACGACGGTTAAATTATTTGAATATTCTTCATACAAAAATACTAACACCGCGATTATAAAATGGGGGGGTGGGGGTAGGAGAGTGAAAAACACTTTACGACCTATTCTCGTACCTACCAAATATACAAAAAAAAAAAAAAAAAAATTATTTTTTTATTATTATTATTTTAATTATTAATTATTATATTATTATTAATTATTTATTTTTTATTTATTTATTTATTTACAAAAAAAAAAACAAAAATCGGTCCTTCGGTCCAGCCGTTTCGGAGGAGTTTTGTTACACACACTGTGACACTAGAATTTTATATATTAGATTAGATAATAAAACCTAATTGCATCCGTGCGAAGCCGGAGGCGGAAATTTAAAATATTATAAAATAAAGTCCCTCTACGCCTCTGTCTGTTTTTCTGCCAACTTATTCTGAACCACCCAACGAACATTGATACGATTAACGAGCAAAGTTTGTGTATATAATTTTAAATTAGTATATAAAATAGTCTATAGTTTTTTTAAATTATACCTGTACTACATATTACACAAACAACAAAAAGAAAAATAAATTAATAAACATAAAATGACGCCACTTATCACTTTCTATTCTATTGAGGGTGATATGTGATAAAGCGAAGTTGATAGTATCAAATAAAAAAAATCCTATAATTGTAGCCAAAATGGAGGAAAACTAATCGAAAGACTTCATAGACTTTGTACAAAATCCTCTAGCTGTGCAATTACCTTACTCCTGTAAATGCAGCCACCATGCATTGTCCTTTCGCGAGAGGGATTGTTTTCATTGAAGAGGGGGAAATCTTGCATAACATACCCTACGTACGTATCTATGGTACCTTATGAGGATGATGACTTTCATACCCATTAATCCATTATCCATAGAAATCATATACATATATAACTCATATTATTATTTTTGCTACTTTGGTTCCGAGGACCTTTACAGTGACGAGATTCAGTCAGGATCCGCGGTTTGATGGATGCGGAAACGGGATAGCAGAAAGCTCTACCTTTCTAAGTACCTACTTAGATATAGGATGGCACAAAATACTTTTGCGCTTTAAAAAATAATAATAATTTAAGTTACGTAATAATGATGGCTACTCAATTCAATTACCAAGAGGCTTTTTTAACAATAAATAAATTTATAAATAATATACTTCAATGAATAATAGACTAATGTTAAATAAATAAATTATATTCATGTGTATATATATAATGTAAATATTCGATATTGTGTAAATATTAAAATATAAATCTTTGTTTACAGAGCAACGCAAGTCTATTTATTTAAAACTTTTAAATAGTCTTATAAATCGACATTTAACCTTCGCTTCAATAAATTTTGTGGTTAATGAATATTTTTGTGGAAAATAAATTACATTAAAATGCAAAATGGGGGATTAATGAAACCTTAAAACGTGTACAAATTTCAGGTGACAATATTTCAAGAGTGTCAGCCGGAATTCCTTCACGACCTCGTGCTGAAAATGAAGGCATACATTTTTACTCCGGGCGATTCAATCTGCAGGAAAGGTGAGACTTTGTAAATCATAGAATTAAAAAGTCTCTTAAGTCATCAGAACCAGAGACACAAAAAAAAATCATTTTTACTTTTAATTCTAATTCTACTAATATTATATTATGCGATAATTTATGGTGATGGATGTATGGGTGTTTGTTTGTTTTTTTTTTTTTTGTTACTCTTTCACGTAAAAATTACTGAACGGTTTTGGATGTTTGGCACACAGATAGTTTAATACCTGGTTAACATATATAGGATACTTTCTATCCTGGAAAGACGACCTGGAAAACTCGTAACACAAGTAACGCCAAAGCTGCTGCAAGTGCGCTGCCGACTACAGTAGGGAAATGGGCTCTGTTATTTCACGGTGGTCTTCTGTTACTGCCGCCAGACCGGCTGCCCAAATGACTGCGAAAACGCAGTGTGCCCTGCCACTACTTTCCAAATCCAGACCAGAGCCAAATTTGAAAAGTTCATTTTTCAAAGTTGACCCCGCCGGGAATCGAACCCGGGAACCCTAGAACAGAGAGTTAAAGCAAGCACCCTAACCACGGGTGCTTGCTTTAACCCATCCAACGGGCTGAAAAAACATAAAAATCAATAGAAGACGGAATATCTGCGCATAGAATGCCACCATCAGTATTCTAGAATTAATATTTTTACTGTTATTCTAGACATAATAGAAAAATAATCCTTATCCTTAGATAGTGTAAATTGAAGTGAGCGGGTCCCTAGTTAAATTATAAATATAAAAAAAATAACTCAGTTTACATAGAAATATTATTACAAAATTGAAACGAATCTAATTTTCAGTTGGTAAAATCGGCATTAGCTTATCAATTTTTATAATGTAAGTAGGTACCCATAAATTCAGTTTTCTTTCGAGATGTTTACTGGAATTGAAAATGGAATTTTATTCACAAGAACGATGAGCTAGCTGCTCGCGAAGCTTATAGAAGCAATGAGTGTGTAATTTTCTTACCAATATTACATTTGTTATTCAAAGAAATATGACAATTCAACGCTTCCGAAAAATTGCCTGGTATTCTCAAAAATATTCCAAAATATAAATATTTTCCTTAGACATTATTTTATGAAAAGGTTGGTGTCTAAAGAGAGAGGTATTTTAGTGAGGTTTAAATAAATAAATAGATAGATAAATATATACCTATAGATAGACTGATTTTATTTCAATATACGACAAAGTAAGTGATCTCCAGTCATTCTCGCCTGACAACGACAAATTATCAAAATCGCATCTCAATAGATTCACAATTCATATTTTTTAGTGATGTACGAAGCATAAATTCGGCTAAAATGTTATCGATTGATTTAATTTAGTATTCGGCTTGCAACGAATATTCGGTTACTATTCGGTGTTCGGCCTATTCGGCTGCTTTTATTTATTCGGCCGAATGCCGAATATCTACATATTATTCTGCCGAATAATATTTTGTTGTATGGAGATAATTGGTAGAATGAAAAAAAAATCGATTCATTGCGTATATATTCATGTTTTCATTTCTCTTATAATCATTTAAGTAGTCATTGGTACATAAAACAGGTACTATAATCATCTTCAATATTAGAAAAGTTAAGAATTTTTCTATGTATTTGAATTATTTTCATAATCAAAATTTAGAAGGGGAAGATTATGGTGCAGAAAGACTAATTTTTCTGCATTTTTAGGTAGTAGTTTACTTCTTTTTTTCTCGTAAACCATCCCAACTTCAGAGAAAAGGCGCTCTGAATAAACACTACTTCCTGAATAAACTGAATAATACTAACACTAGAATAAACTAATACATTAGAACAAACGAGCGCGAAACAATCACGTCTGTACAAGTTTTGGCGCTAAAATCCGGCCGAATACTTTTGCCTAATATTTGGCTATTCGGTCAGGGGGCTCGCCGAATATTCGGTATTCGGTATACTGCCGAATATACTATTCGTTGCAAGCCTAATTTAATTCTTAAGAGTTACATTAAAAACAAAGGTAATGTTACGAATAATATGACTATAGTCTATGTATTCTGTAATATGTACTACTTACTCTGTATACGTTCCACTCCTCGGTAAAATGGCTAACCTAACACGTTTCATTTATCAATATCAAGAGATACGTTACAAGTAAATTATGGCTGTACTCGGCGAATTTGTTATCTTAATTTCAGATTTATCTCATGCCGACGTGTATCGCAGTAGTTTAATAATGGTAGCTTATTCTGCGATTTGCAGTCATCCATAACTGCCTATCCCGATCAAAAACAGTAGCTTCACTGAAGGTTTAAAATTTAAAAAAGATATAACTTCGATAAAAGCCATGCTTGGATTTTAAAAAGACATTTCATGGTAGACAAATTGATTAAGTATATTTCATTATATCGGATTTACGCTGTATTGCTGAAAATACTACAAAAAAATACTTTTTTTTATGTTAAGATCGGCAGACAGGCTGACGGTCCACTTGATGGTAGGTGGCTACCGTCGCATATAACACAAGCAACGCTAAAGCTGCTGCAAGTGCGCTGCCGACTACAGTAGGATTAAGGATGAGGGATTAGGAGGGGATAGGGAAATGGGCTCTGGCATCCCTTACTCACTCACCGAAACACAACAGCACACGTGCTGTTATTTCACGGTGGTTTTCTGTAAGGGGGTGGTTACTGACGCCAGACGGGCCGCCCAAATGACTGCGAAACGCAGTGTGCCCTGCCACTACTTTCCAGATCCAAACCAGAGCCAAATTTGAAAAGTTGATTTTTCAAAGTTGACCCTGCCGGGAATCGAACCCGGAAACCCTAGAACGGAGCGTTAAGGCAAGCACCCTAACCTCTCATCCAACGTACTCGTCAAAGCCAACGGTTGTTTCTTATGTGAAATTCAAATACACTCCATAAATTTATGTTTCGAATTGCAAAATGTTTTCAGACAAGGAAAGCGATGTGCTTACAATTTTATAGTCCTTTTATACTCACGAATAAAAATATGAATTGTAATCAGTGTTTTTAGTTTTCAGATGCGTAAGTTAGAGTCCGTTTTCTCTTTCCCTTGACACTAACCCTTTATACTATTAAAGTCGGCAACGCACGTACATCGCCTTAATGTTGCTTAGGTGTATAGGCAGGAATAAGTAATTCGTAAGTAAATCAAATAAATGCCATGTGATGGCAAAATCTCGTCACTTTACAATGTAAAGTGAATCTTGTATTTACTTTACAAAAACGGCCAAAAACCTACTCTTTTGTACTCGTTCATTCCTAATTCTTTTAAAAATCAACGTTCAAAACAAGCATTACATTTTGCTTTCAACATTGCTAGCTAACCGATGATTTCAGTGTGTACACTAGCTTAGGCATATTAGCATAGCATAGCTTGATATTCAAGTATTGTCTAAGTACAGTCCTAACTTGCGCCTAAGCTCTTAAAGTATTTACTTTAAATTATACTAATTAATACTTTATGTTAGCTATAAATACTTTTAAAGTAAATCTGATGGTTGACATTAAATAAATTTCAGGTGAAGTAGCTCGCGAGATGTTCATAATCGCTGACGGCATATTGGAAGTCATATCGGAGACTGGTCGCGTCCTCACAACCATGAAGGCTGGAGATTTCTTCGGGGAGATTGGAATATTAAACTTAGATGGACTAAACAAGTAAGTATTGGTCGAAAATAAAAAATATAATACTATTATACTAAAATAGAATTAGGTGCAGCGGCGACATCTGTCGGAATTGAGTAAAACTGCTTTGTGATACACCTAAGGATAACACCTTGACGAATTAGGGTCACAACACAGATATCAACTCGGAAAGGGATCGTCACGGTCACGTACACGTAAAATTTTCACTCATGATTTATTATGACATTTGTTGCGGTCTTAATCAACAACAACTTATGATAGACTTCGATTGGCATTTTCTCACGAAGCCCCATCCCGTGCCACTGTTTATATTGGTTCAGTGAGTTTAAACGTGGTCGTAGCAATCTCACTGATGATTTTCGTAAATGACGTCCGTCTGCGGCGATAAATGAAATTAACTTGAGTGCTGTATAGATTGAAACAGATCAAAGAGTGTAATACCAACAGATTCTGTCAAGTTTAGGCATTGGCATGTGTCAAGTGTATAAACTCTTTTATACGAACATCTAGGCGTGAGGAAGCTTTCCACTATATGGATACGTCATAATTTGACAGAAAATCAAAAACGCCATCACTTAGATTGGTGTCGCGATAGAATGAAAGATTTAACGGAACCATAGTTTAGAAAAAATATAACGGAAATATAATTGAAACATATACAATTATTTAATTATATTGTACGTATATGACCCACCCTACAGGTGTGGCATTATAACAATTATGTTTCTAATGATAAAAACAACTGCTAGACAAAATTTTAATGTGAAATAAATGGTTTTTCGAATTTTTAAATTTACATGTTCGGGGTGGCGGTTATTTTGGACCGTCGGAATGGTATGGCGTGGTGACTTTCGTAGAAGATTAATCGAAAATAATTTAAAAAAAATATGCCTGTAAGAAATAAATGGAAAAAAAAATAAAAAAAAAATTTCAACGAGTATGGCAGGCCTAAAGTCATGCCATACTTACCACCGGATAAGTATGGCATATAACGAGCGCCGGATTCTTTTTTGTTTAAAAACCGAAAAATTTAAGAAATTTCGTGAAAGAAATTGTTTGACACCCCCGAATTCTCGAGCAATTTCAATTAATTATTCTACAATTGCGTCCCGCGCACCATCGTTTTCGTTTCACTTATTACGTATATGAACCACCCTAAGAAATGACTTTCTAAAATCACCTTCTCCCGGTCTATGAGAAATAGAACGAATTAACTGCATTTGATGGTATATGGCAACATCGTTTGATATAATGGCCTACGTCAAGTGAATCACAATCACGATCGAGGTTATCATATAAACAAAAACACCATCAAGGGCATGTAGGTTTAAGAATATAAGGGACGAGGATAAAGTTATAGCCTCTGAAACCTGTCATAGTCACAAGGCGAATCTCATATTAGAGATGTTACGAGATATGTATATTACTATATATACCTACTTGCTATGGTAAATTTATATATTAATATTTTCCCCCAGATTCGCTGCCTAATAAGTGCAAGCTATTTCCCCATAGAATTCCAAATAAATTTGTTCAAAATCGACTCCATTATTTATAGACACATATAAACGTAGAAGACAGGCGTTCATACAAATACTTTTGCATTTTTAATATTGTATATGAAGAACGATTCCAAACAAACTCCAAAACAATATTCAACAAAGTTGATATAAAAATTACCAAAGGGCTTCAATGTTTATTTTAATCATCAAATCAAATTTTGCCCAAATACATTCAAATTTGACGTCAAATCAATAATAATTGATTCTATGAATATTCATTTATCAATCAAAATGGTAATTTTATTTCAACTCCAATACGGGTTTAATATGTTTAACATTTTCATTTTCATGTATCTCGATTGAGTTAGTTATTAATTAAATTGCAAAATTACAACATAGGTTAACTAACACACATATTCTATTGAGATAATAATCTCCATAGAATAGTTCCATATTATTTTACTTACTTCAGCTACATCTAGGTAATTGCTTTATTCCCGAGATTAGGTAGAAATCTAATTATTGTACATGTAATTTATAAATTTAAAGAAAATACTTATGTTCCGTTACCGTAACGGACTCTCGTCCAGTTTCAAATTTTGCGCCACCGATGAACGATGATTGACAGTCGCATTAGCGCAGTGACAATGACAGCTTTGACCGGTTGTCATGCGCGTCGTTCCCGGGAAGACAGTGCCTCATCTGCCATCGCAACAAAAAAAACGGAGGAAAACTTGCCGCGCGCGCGAACTACCATTTTAACACCAAGAAATTCCTGTACCGGGTGGAGATCATCGAGTGCAAGTGGCAGTCCAAGGTACGTACGTGCATTGTATTGTTATTGCCTATTTCGAATTGTGGATCATCGTTATCGAGCATAAATTCCCAGTGTAGCACGGGCCACCAAGTTGCAGGTTGTTACATTATTTGGTGCCGAAACCCGGGATATCCACCTATTTCACCGATCAACTTGTGTATGGTATTTCTGGTTAATCATATCGTCGTGACTCGGGTCCTTCAACTCAACAATTTCCCGTTCTTGTGATCTGAGTTACTCCATTCTAGCCTAATTACCCACCTATCGATAGTACCTACATAGATTGAATCATACCGAACAGGGATTTCATCGTATTCAACGTAAAAGTATTGAATTACTGTAGGAACAAATAAACAATCATCTCAACATATCGATGTTTATTTTCTAATCGGCTTGCAGTGATTCAATTTTTTTTAATTCATTATATCAATTATCATATCGTAACAACATATTACTTATCAGCGCATATGTATCGTAAATTACGTAAAAATAAAAATTTATGTTATAATTTTGCTTTGAAAAAAAGTAGCGGGGGGTAGGTTGTACGTTCGAATCACTCCAATTTATTCGTCATTCAACGTTTGAATCGACTTACATCCATCACATCAACCTAATTACTCAAGAAATAAAGTCTATTTTTCTGTGGTCGTTGTTCTCGACATTCATTGTGGAGTGTACAGTTCACCTCATAAGTTCAGACGTACCAACGAACATTTTCATACAATTTGCGGAAAACTTGTGGGGAGCGCTGTACATGCTAACTATTTCATTACTTTGCGTACAGTTCATCTAACAAGTTTATCCGTAATTCGCATACCTTTTCGTACAAAGTGAAACAAAACTTGTGTGGTACATAAACTTAGCGACTGATTTTTTTTTTGTTTACGTTTCCCTATTTTACAAATCGAGCAAGTACAATTATTACTTTATCGTTTAGGTCAACAAAGCATAATCTCAAAGTATAATACTTTGCAAAATGTCTCTTTTAAAACGGCATTCCACTCGCAAATCGAGCCTTCTCAAAAAGTCGCGATCGAAGTCTCAGGACGTAGAATACACTGAACAGAACCTACCGTCATTGCGTAGGCAACGTACAATCGCTTATAAGAGAATGTGTAAGGCATTAGAGGTCGGCGTCTCAGTTGTCAATGACCGCTCTCAACAGGACATGTTCTTCTCATATCATCAAGAAATTAAGAAAATTGCTTCTAATTTCGAAGACGCTCACCTCGCGATTCTGGAGATTCTAGGTGACCCGGAACACGATGATTCTGACATGCAGGAACGTTTTGACGAAATGTATTACAAGGTTATATCAATTTATCGTAGTTTAACCAAAAATGAATCTTGCTCGTCTCACTCGCAGTGTAGTTCATTGTCGAATGTTCGGTTACCGAAAATACAGCTCCCCACTTTCGATGGAGACCTTAAACGTTTTCCCGAATATATCGATACTTTTAACGCATTGATACATACCGCCTCTTCGCTTAGCGACACCGAGAAGTTTCATTACTTGATTTCTTCTCTCAGCGGTGATGCATTGACGGTAGTAAAACCATTCCCACTGAGCAGCGAGCATTACGGCGACGCATATGCTGCGCTTATCGCGCGCTATAAATGTAAGCGAGAATTAGCTTTCACGTGCTGGAGGGAAATTCTAAATATGAACTTCAACCTCAAGGATGCTTACGCGTTCCGAAAATCACTTGACCTTTTCGAAGAAAACTTATGCATTTTAAAATCGGTTAGTCTGCCGGTTGATCATTGGGACTTCGTGTTGGTGTATCATATTTTATCGAAATTAGACACAACCATACGCCGTGATTTTGAAGAGAAGCATTCAAACACCGAACTACCCTCATATGCACAACTTAAAGAATTTCTACATTCTAAATGCGAGGCGCTAGTACGCGACACACATTTTACCGAACAGGTTAAACAAAACAAACCTTCACCAAAGATTTCTTTTCAATCCGCGCAATCCAAGCGCGTACCTATGTCGCATACTCTCATAGCATCAGATGAGAGTCCAGCCGAAGTGAGTAGATCAATAAACGCGACACGTCTTGTTACTTGCTCCTTTTGTGACAAATCGCATAGTATTTCTTCATGTCCAGAATTTCTGAAAAAATCAATTGACGAACGCATGAAAATTGTAACTGACAGAAACTGGTGCTTTAACTGCTTAAAATCTTCACACCAGTTGAAGAACTGCAATAGCATCTTCTCTTGCCGCACCTGTAAGCTTAAGCACCACTCATTGCTCCACCGCCATATGTCAGCTGAACCTCGCGAAACCGTATCGGCTTTAGTCTCAAGGTCACTATCGAACACAACTATACTGCTAGCTACAGCGATCGTGCAGGTTAGAGACGCGTTAGGAAGTGTGCAATCCTTTCGTGCGTTGTTTGACACCGGTAGCCAGAGCAACTTTATTACCGAATCAGCAGTTAACCGGTTAAAACTCAAATGTACACAGACAGCTGCACGTATTAGTGGACTTGGTGGGGCGGACGCTCCCGTCGTGGGAGATGTTACTTGTAGTATCGTTACTAATGACGGAGCGTCCTTCGAGTTGGACTTGCACGTGTTATCAAAAATATGTGGGGATCAACCTATCGCAAATCTGAACACATCAGGATGGACACATATCGCAGAATTGCCATTAGCGGACCCTGGTTTCGATATTCCCGGACCGATTGACCTTTTGTTTGCCGCAGATATATTTGCCGAGTCTTTGCTGGGCGAACAAATAAAGGGACGCTTAAATCAACCCACTGCCTTTAAGTCAACTTTCGGTTGGCTTCTTGTGGGCAAAACGCGATTAGCATCGACCACGTTGTTGAAAGCATCAGAAACTGACACGGATTTAAACTCACTAGTGAAACGTTTTTGGGATCTAGAGTCTTTACCTAAAGCTCGATTGTTAAATCCAGACGAATTATTATGTGAGCAGAAATTTATTTCTGACCACTCACGTGATAACAGTGAACGATATATATTGCGTTTACCTTTTAAAGAAGATTCAGAGTTTGAGTTCATTGGATCGCGTGAAGTTGCCCTTCGGCGATTTCACGCAATAGAACGTCGACTATCGCGCGACCCAGTCTTGTCCACTCAGTATGCAGATTTCATGGCCGATTACAACAAAACTGGACATATGTCATTAGTACCCAGCGATGAAATGGAAAGGGGAAAATACTACATTCCTCACCACTGTGTTTTACGTCCTGAATCTGCCACTACCCGCCTGCGCGTTGTGTTTGACGCGTCCGCCAAAGATTTTAATTTGCGCTCGTTAAACGACACTCAACTGATCGGCCCGAAATTGCAACCCAATATCGTTGAAATCCTTCTGCGATTTCGGGAACATAACATTGTTTTCATGGCTGACGGCCGTCAAATGTACCGACAAATTTTAATTTCTCCAGATCATCGCGATTATCAACGTATCTTTTGGAGATCCTCACCGCACGAGGCTCTTCAGGAGTATCGCCTTAATACGGTGACGTATGGTGTGGCTTCATCCCCTTTTCTCGCTTGTCGGTCATTACAACAACTCGCTGAAGATGAAGGAGAGTCCTATCCAATCGCAAAACGCATCATATTATCGGACGTTTATATCGACGACGTAGTCACAGGAAGTGATTCATTAGAAAACGCACAAATAGCGAAGTCACAAGTCATCGCTCTTTTCAATCGGCTTCAATCTTAGAAAATGGGTCAGTAACAATTCTGAACTTTTGTCTGATCTTGCCGCAGAAGACTGTTTAACCGGTTCTGTCTCCCTTGACGATTCAGACCCGGCAATCTTGAAGGTTCTCGGTTTAAAATGGGACCCAATGTCCGACGCATTCCTTTTCGAAATTAAATCATTAGATCAAAATTGCACAAAGCGATCGATCTTAAGTGAACTCGCGAGGATATTCGACCCTCTCGGTTTCTTGTCCCCGATAACTGTCCAAGCAAAATATCTCATTCAGAAACTTTGGGCACTCGGTGTTAGTTGGGACCAAACTCCACCAGACGAGATCGTGCGCACATGGAATGCCCACCGAACTCAATTGTCACAATTATCGCAATTACGAATCCCGCGTAAACTGACTCGTAAAAGTGTTCAATCATACGAACTGCATGGTTTTGCCGACAGTTCCGAGATCGCATATGGTGCTGTTATTTACTTGCGCGTAACTGATATGGATGGTCAGATTCATGTTTTTTTTGTGTGCTCAAAGGCAAGAGTAGCACCATTGAAACGTATATCACTACCACGTTTAGAACTCTGCGCTGCTGTTCTGCTATCGGACTTGTACCTGTTCGTTCGAGACACGTACCTCACTCGTATTTCGTTTAATGCGATCTACTTCTGGTCGGACTCGACAGTTGTTTTATCGTGGATACGTTCCCCTTCCGCCCGATGGGCAACATTTGTCGCTAATCGCGTCAGTCACATACAAGATATCGTTCCCACTGAATGCTGGCATCACATCTCATCGGGTGACAATCCGGCAGACATATGTTCACGAGGGCAATTTCCGGGTGAGATCCTTCACAATCCACTATGGTGGGCAGGGCCTCATTGGCTATCTGAAGATAAGGACACCTGGCCTACCAATCGAGGAACAACATCTCCCGAAGACGAAGCAATAGTTCAGGCGGAGACACGCAGAGCGGTTGCATTAGTTACTGAGCAGGTACAGGTTGATGAACATGGGGACAGCGTCGTGGATGACTTGCTAAATCGTTACTCTTCATTACGGAAAATTATTAATGTTCTGACGTACATCAATCGCTTTATCAACAATTCTCGAAATCCACTTCGTGCTAATCGCAACAAGTTTCTCAATAATGTTGAGCGACACGATACGTTAATGCACATTGTAAAGCATGTACAGAGCAAAGCATTCGCGGAAGCAGTTTCTAACATCAAAGCCAACAAGCCAGTACTTAAACCACTTCGTAAACTCAATCCTTTCTTGGATGATAAGGGCATACTTCGGGTGGGCGGCAGGATTTCACGATCGGGTCTTGAATACGAGCAAAAGCATCCTGCTTTCTTACCGTCTGACCATCGACTTACAGCATTAGTTATTGATTTCATCCATCGTCATTATTGCCATCCGGGCATAAACACTACGCACTTTCTATTGCTGCAACAATTTTGGATTATTTCTGCCAAACGCGCTGTTCGTCGTACTCTATCTAAATGCGTACAATGCTATCGGACAAATCCTCAGCCGTTGCAGCCTTTTATGAGCGAATTACCGACTTACCGTGTCAACCAAGTGAAGGCGTTTTCGATTGTGGGGGTTGATTTCGGTGGACCGTTTCGCATCAAACTGGGTCAACACCGTGGTGCAAAAATCGACAAGGCATATTTATGCCTATTTGTTTGCCTAGCTACTAAAGCGGTCCATCTGGAGGTCGTTTCTACGTTATCGGCGGACGGGTTCATCGCTGCTGTCCGCCGTTTCGTTGGACGCCGGGGTCGATGTAATGTTATTCACGCTGATCGTGGAACAAATTTCATCGGCGCTCGAAACCAACTTTTATCTCTTATGAACCAAGCCTCTCACGCCGAGAAAATTGAATTCAAATTTAACCCACCTTCAGCGCCGCACTTTGGAGGGATATGGGAGATACAAATCAAAACAGCAAAGTCTCATTTGTATCGCGTCGTTGGCAATCAAGTCTTAACCTTTGAAGAGCTTACAACGCTTTTTATTCAAATCGAAGCTGTCCTAAATTCGAGACCTTTATGTCCGATCAGTTCTGATCCCAACGACCTGTCAGTCTTAACACCTGGACATTTTTTGACATTAGAACCTCTAACGGCTGTCCCCGACGAGGATCTCACAACTATCAATAAAAATCGGCTAAGTCGGTGGCAGCTGTTACAGGCGTTTCATCAGAATTTTTGGTCCCGATGGAAACGTGAATACTTGAACTCACTCACACAACGCGCCAAATGGACTAAGGATTCCAAACCATTACACCTAGGGTCGATGGTAATCATCAAAGACGAAAATCGTGCTCCCCTGTATTGGCCTATCGGTCGTGTGATAAAACTTATCCCTGGTGGTGATGGAGTGACTCGGATCGCAGTTCTAAAAACAGCAACCAGTGATCAAATGCAACGACCCTTAGTTAAATTGTGCCCTCTACCAATAGAGGACTAAGTTAAATCAGTTCCTTCTTTCATTAATTGTATTTTTGTTTAAGTTTAAGTTACGTATCGTTAAGTCATACTTCTTATCATTATTATCGTTTTTTAATTATTATTTTTTTTTTACCGTTTTTCTTTGTTTCTATCTTTTCGTTTTTTTTTTTATTATTATTTTTTTTAACCAGAAAATGCCATAGGCATTTTGGTGGGCGGGATGTTCCGTTACCGTAACGGACTCTCGTCCAGTTTCAAATTTTGCGCCACCGATGAACGATGATTGACAGTCGCATTAGCGCAGTGACAATGACAGCTTTGACCGGTTGTCATGCGCGTCGTTCCCGGGAAGACAGTGCCGCATCTGCCATCGCAACAAAAAAAAACGGTGGAAAACTTGCCGCGCGCGCGAACTACCATTTTAACACCAAGAAATTCCTGTACCGGGTGGAGATCATCGAGTGCAAGTGGCAGTCCAAGGTACGTACGTGCATTGTATTGTTATTGCCTATTTCGAATTGTGGATCATCGTTATCGAGCATAAATTCCCAGTGTAGCACGGGCCACCAAGTTGCAGGTTGTTACAACTTATATTTATTCATTTCTTTATTTATTTATTGATTAGCAAACCTAACAGCATAGAAAAAATTACAAATACATTTTAAATAGTATTAAATTTTTACAAAGCCTATTTTACTAGGTCTGACAAATTACAGTTTATAAGTGTACAAAAAGAAAATAATAATAATATAACATTATACAACATATTATAACATATACATATAGATACATATAAACACATATAGGTGATTGCATGTGTATGAGGGTGAGTGAGTTCGTAATGTTAATGCGCGTGTGTGTGCTGTGTGCGCGTGTGCTTATTCATTCATTCATGTTATAAAGGGTGGCATGCAAGTTGCAAGCTAAGGGTGCACTAGGACTAAGGAGACAACTAGCTAGAACGTCCATAAAGAGACAAACAACACCAGAGATTACGAGTATTGCTTACAGGATCAGGCGCAGAATTTTTTATTATCTCAGAAGACGATAGTCTCGTGAATACCGAAACTAAAAAGAAAATTCATCGAAATTATCCCAGTCAAGGGCCTCATCAAAGGCCTCATCCCAGTCAAGGCCTTAACTAGCCTCACTGATAACTTCAGATGGTTGGAATTCCGTGGCACTTCATTCCCGATCTAAATAGAGAGTTATAGTTATTGGAGGATAAAGCGCACGGCTATCCTCCGACCGCGCAGCACCGTCTGGCTCGTATAGGCCAACGGTGAAGGCGACTGCGGATAATTGGACCACAGCGGTTCTGATGTTTAAGCGGACTGTATCTTTTTTGGATTGCTGCGGGATAAGGGTAGGTGGAGAAATTGGGTAGGGACAGCTTACCCGATACGATGAAGAGAGCTTGTAGCGGATCCGCCGATCGTCGAGACGCTTCCCTCTTCTTGTCTTCGCCTTTCCTCATAAGCACTACACGACAACCTGCATTCTAACACTATACTGCGTATGTGGATTACGGCGATAAGGAGAAGGTTGCACAGCGCACACTCGACCGATCTCGATTGTCAATTTTTAATGTCTTTTTATTTTGCGGGGTATTTTATGGCGTCGTACAGCGATCGTATCGAGAGCCGGAGGGTAGGAATTGGGGAAGGACGCGAGGTATAGACAATGCGCGAAACCAGTTATAGTTATAGTTTATAGTTGTACAGGTTGGAATCAAAAATTTAAGTATCAAAAATACCCCTCAATTGATTTCAAAATCCGCAGGCGTACAGCAGACGTCCGTTCCGTGGGATATTCGGAGTTATTTTCGCTGTCACGAGAGGATGTTTTGGCCGCAATGAAAGATTATCCGGAAGCTCAAGACATACTCCAGACCCTGGGCAGGAAACGATTGCAAGAGGCGAAGAATATGTCACGTCAGAAAGTTAAAGGTTTGTTTCTTATTGCGACTTAATTTAACATTTTAAAGCTTAATAAACTTTGAGATAATAAATCCAGAAAAAGTATATTTATTGATGTAGACAATATTCATTATCTAATGATTGTGTGCAAAACATAATTAATTATGCATTATAATTTCACGCCATAAAGAAATCCTAAAATATCCTATCAAAACGATTGAATACAAAATAAGTAGCTTTACATAAAAGGAAATTCTTAATGAAAATCCACGACAATATTTAAAATAAAACAATGTGTTCGATTGACGATCAACGAGAGAGATTGATTTAATCAAACCATAAAGAACAATTTTTTACATAGATGGCATTAGTGTACACAGAGTGTTGCCATTACATAATATTTTGATTTATTACCAACACCCCCACTATCAAAATATTACAAAGTTTCAATACCTAATATATTCATAAATTTATAATGTTTAGCTGGACACAAGCTTTTTGTAAAAATATCCGCTGGCATGTCACCTGTTGGCAAATACTGCATGTTAACAATTTTATTTAAAATTACTTCTCTGCAGTAATGATGTTTAACATCTATATGCTTTGTTCTATTATGAAATGCAGAATTTACCGACAATTTCAATGCACTTTGATTATCATTGAATATATCAATGATATACAATTTTTCTGTAATTTCATACTGCAAGTTTCTAAGATACACTGCTTCTTTACAAGCTTCTGAAATGGCAGCATATTCTGCCTCAGTACTAGAGAGGGCTACACTTCTCTGTTTCTTACTTCCCCATGAAATTATAGACCCCATTAACATAAAACAATAACCCGAATAAGATCTCCTATCATAAGGATCATTTGCCCAGTCGGCATCAACATAACCCTTGATTTCTGGATTACCAGTTTTACAATATTTCAAACCAACATTTTTAGTTTTCTTTAAATATTTCAATATTCGTTTAGCATATGACCAATGTTCATTACTGTGACAATTATTAAATTGACTGAGATATCCTACAGCATAAGCTATATCTGGTCTAGTAAGTACAGCTAGATACATCAAACTACCTATAAGTTGTTGATATGGATTTTGACTTTTGGTATCTAAACATTTTTCAACATTTAACTTAATGTCCATTGGTGTATTAACATTTTTACATTGTGTCATATTAAATTTAGATAATAACTGATCTATATAATTTTCCTGATTTAAGAATACATTTTTATCTTTATCAATATTAACACACATACCCAGGCATTGTCTTATAGGACCTAAATCCTTTATTTTAAACTGAGAACTTAAAATTTCTTTTAACTGTTTCATTTCACATTTATCATCTGAAAAAACAAAGAAATCGTCAACGTATAATGTAACTATAGTCCTTTTATCATTAATTATTTTTGTATACAAACAAGGTTCCAGTTTAGATTTTTTATAACCATTCTCTATCATACAATTATCAACTTTCTTATGCCAAGCTCTGGAGGACTGTTTGAGACCATATATAGCCTTTTTTAGTAAAAGAACTTTGTTTTTATCATTACCAGAGCATACAAAACCGTCTGGTTTCTCCATATATATGGTTTCCTCCAGTTCTCCATTAAGAAAGGCTGTCTTGACATCCAAATGTGCTGTGTCCAGATTCAATTGAGAACACAGAGCAAATAATAATCTTAATGTAGTATGTCTTACCACTGGAGAAAAAGTTTCATCGTAATCAATACCACTTCTTTGGCTACAACCTTTGGCTACAAGTCTTGCACGATACCTAACCTTATTATCACTATCACATTTTTTCTTTAAAACCCACTTACACTTCACAATTGTTCCTTTGTCTGGTGGATTTGACAGTTCCCAAGCATGATTGTCCTCAAAACACTGTAATTCGTCTTTCACTGCTTGCAACCAATATTCTTTTTCAGATCCCTGTAATGCTTCGTCGGATGATATTTCACTTGTATCAATTTGATTGTTGCCCACACACATATTGGAGTAACCATATCTGTTTGGTTTTCTTCTCTCTCTTGTATTTCTTTCAGTTTCGACAGGCACAGCATCATTGAAGTCTTCATTTTTACTGGGTATGTAAGTACTATCGTTCGGATCACTAAGCGCAGAAGTGTACGAACCATCATCTGATAGACTATCATCCCCCACTGAATCTAAACTTGCCTCTTTGGCATCAGACTTCAAATAATTTTTCTCTTGTATTAAAATTGTCTCTTGTACCTGAGGTTCAACGATGATTACATCTCGACTAGTGGTTATTGTTTGAGTTTTTGGGTTATAAATTCTGTATCCCTTTGTATTTTCAGAATAACCCATTAGAATACACTTTTCTGATTTCTTATCCCACTTGAGACGCTTCTCCTTTGGCACGTGTACCATAACAACACTGCCAAATATTCTGAGGTGACTTACATCAGGCTTGGTCTGTGTCCATAACTCAAACGGAGTTTTATTCTGCAAAGCCGGTGCTACTGTTCTATTTTGCAAATAAACAGCGGTATTTGTCGCCTCTGCCCAAAATTGCTTAGTCAAACCAGCTTCAAATAAAAGGCATCTAGCCTTTTCAACAAGCGTTCGGTTCATCCTCTCGCACAATCCATTCTGTTCTGGCGTGTAAGGGTTGGTCTTCTGATGAATTATTCCCATTGTCTTAAGGAATTTGTCAAATTCATGATTGCAGAATTCTTTTCCATTATCAGTACGCAGAACCTTGATTTTTCTGTCGAGATGGTTCTCAACCTTGGCTTTATAATTTTTAAAACATTCTATGGCTTCACTTTTATTTTTAATAAAGTAAATGTAGGTCATTCTACTGTAATCATCGATAAAAAGAATGAAATACCTGGATCCTCCTATGGATACATTCTCCATCGGCCCACAGATATCTGAATGTACTAAGTTTAATAATTCAGTGCTCCTGCTGCCTTCTCGAGGAAATGGAAGTCGACTCTGCTTCCCCTCACAACATATTGCACAGGAATTTTTATTTATTTTTATTTTCTCATCAATTGACAAACCATTAACAGCATTCTGCATTTTATTCAAGTAAGTATTATTCACGTGTCCCAATCTTCGATGCCATATTTCACTGGTCACTGCTGCGGCTATTAAATTAGTTGATGTATTTAGTTTATATACTCCATTTACGAGTACAGCTGTCGCCACCAAGTCTCCTTTTCTGTTGTATATCTTACAACCATCATTTTGAAAAGACACCTTGTTTCCTTTGTTTATCAATTGACTTACAGACAAAAGATTTGTAGTAAGACTAGGAACACATAAGACTCCTTCTACTGTTACATCGTAATTGAATTCTTTCGTATATGTTTTGATCTGCACATCACCACAGCACGCTACAAGTACTTTGTTTTCATTTGCTACAATAATTTCCTTCGGGAAACCGGAATATGACACGTTTTTGACCCAATGCTTGTTTGTTGTTAAGTGAACACTTGCTCCGGAATCAATATACCAATCTGTTTTACTATAACTCCCATTTAAAAACACCGCACTGAATGCATTGGTTTGCCTTTCATTGCTCTTTGTTTCCAATCTATCTGTTTTTGTGCACTGATTTTTATAATGTCCAACTTGTTTACACTTATAGCATTTTATTTGTTTGACATTGGAGTTTGACTTTGACATCTGGACGCCGCCATCATAATTTCCTCTGCTGACCATAGACTTCCTATTTCCTTTATGTTGGTATTTCTGAAATGTTGCTAGAGCGCCATCTACTTCTTTATTTTTCATAACCGGGTCCATGTCTAATAATTTTGATTTAATGGCGACGGTTGTAATGGTCATACCGGAATGTTCAATGGCCATAATCATAGGCGAAAATTTTTCTGTCAATCCAGCAAGTAATAATGACCCGATCCACTCATCACTTATGTTAAATCCAGTTCCCGCCAGCTTTTGTCCAGTTTCCACAATTTGCGTAACATACGATGACATCGTGTCGCTATTTTCAAGTCGAATCGAAATGAGATTTCTAAGCAAACTGATTCTTCTTGTGAACCCAGAATCGTCATACAATGACTTCAGCTTATCCCATAGACTTTTAGTTGTCGTAACATTCTTTATGTGCACGTAGATAGACGGATCGATCATCAAAATCATTTTTGCCTTTGTTCTGGCATCCTCTTCGGCTCCTATAGCTGGTTGGTTCGGCTCGGGCTTGATACATTTTAACATGCCCTCCAACACTAGGACGTTTTCTACTGCAAAACACCATTCACTGTAGTTTTCGCGGCCTTTTAGTTTAGGCACATTCACCATATAGTTATGACTTGTAGCCATTTTTATTTTATAGTCCACGAAAGCCACTAGGCGCTTTATGATTTGCTTTAAGTTTACGATATTGTTCAACACTAATTATATAACTATTGTAAGTCCACACTTAAAGCAATGTTTATAACATTTAGAAAACTTTATCTGCCGCGAGAGATATTTATATAGGCCTGAGCCCATAACCTAAAATAAAACAATGTGTTCGATTGACGATCAACGAGAGAGATTGATTTAATCAAACCATAAAGAACAATTTTTTACATAGATGGCATTAGTGTACACAGAGTGTTGCCATTACATAATATTTTGATTTATTACCAACAATATTTACTGTTTACTAACCTTGAGCTGCTACTTATTTGTGATTATTTGGCTACTTAGTGCTTCTTTATGGAAACCAGGCTCGGCTGTCCCGAGCCGAATATACGATTAATTCTGTTCTCTAGTCACACATATTAGAATAAAAGAGAGTGAGAAGTAAAAAGCTTAAAGTTCTAACACATAATAGGTCATTTAATTAAATTTTATTAAGATTTATTTTTCGTATGTAATAAAAGAAACCGGTTAGAACGGCAGAAGCTGGTAACAGCCAATAGCGACATTTCTAAACTTAAAGTGATTAAAATTAATCTCTTAACATTTCTTAAATGTTCATCACATTTGTAAATACAGTGTCTTTTGTAATCCTAAAATGCTTTATGAATTCACCTAAAAATGTTTTCATGGAAAAACCATTTAGGAAAAAGACAGAAAACAGTAAAAGCATTTTTTGATTAAATGTATCTTATTTTTAAGTTTTAAATAGGTACAAAAGTTTCTTATACATTTCTCTGTATGGGGATTTAACCTTAGTTTATACTTCTTTGCCCCAAATATTTTTGTAAAGTATAGAGTTCTGGAGACGCTCTACGAACATAAAGATTTCTAATAAATTGCTTTAATCGTCATGCTTCCAGGTGAATTGAGTCCTGATAAAGGAGCTGGAGATGACAGCGGTCCAAAGCGAATAGTTCACAAACTGCGCAGCGACGTTAAGGTATTAATTTGATATATAAGACCTCAGTTAATGTAACATGATAACTTCAAAGTTTAATTGATACTATCATTAGAATTTATTGTCATAAAATAGTGTGGACATTGAATGAGTTTGAGCATATTTCCACTTTTGGATAAGCTCCTTATCCTCAATTCTTTTCGTACATAACTAAGTAGTCAAGTTCATCAAAAAATAACAAAACATGTACTTAATCTAGTTTTTCATTGTATAATTAAGAAATGCCAAAACCTACTCCCCTACCCTAATTTATAATTTGCTCTTGATGTGAACTGATGTCTCTGAATAAAAAAATAATGTAAGTACCTAAGTATTCAAGACATACTTATTAAAATTAAGTCGAACGTAGGTTGAGTAAGTACTGCCCTAAAGTTGGCTTTAAGAACTGCAGCACAAAAGTTGCAGTCATACATAATCTGGACAGCTTCACTGACAGTACCCACTTCTTGCTGCTTGCTGTATATTTCTGTGTTCGAGTAATAGATTCCAGATTCCCTCACTTATTATTACTCTTAATTATCCTATCAAAGTAGTCATCACACTTGCATTTGTGTTTCTGGCTTATATTAAGATTTTCTTGCCATATGTGCTCAAATTATTAACTGCAGGGTATCCGCAACGCCATACGAAGTAGATCTCGCGCCGGACGTCGTTCCGGGGAATCCCTGGAACTGCAAGCGTTGGCCGGCGCCGAAAAAGCTGCGGTAGACGGGAAGGTGTTGCGTAGAATGACGCGAGTCGAAAGTGACGACTCGCAGCCTCACAATCAAGAGGTAAACTGCAAATTTACTACAACAGAAATTGAAACAAGACAGTGGAGGGATATGATGGCAAGTGGTAATAAAAATATTGTGAATGACAATCTATTTAACACGCAACAATATATAGTTAACAGCCGAGACAAGAGGGAAACCACCACTTGTCGTCATTAATTATTCCTGCTCCAATTTAGTATTTGTGTACAAACGGGAAAAAAAATCAAATTAGGAAATTATTTCTCACCTAATACGCCCTAATATAACTATTTACAGGATAATAATGGGGAGACGGCTTCTGGTAGTAAAGAAGAGAAATGCATATCACCTATCGGGGCTGGTTTGCCTTTATTATCAAGGTTAAAATTACTAAAGGAGAAACAGGTGCGTTATACGTTTTTTTTATGTTAAGATCGGCAGATAGGCTGACGGTCCACTTGATGGTAGGTGGCTACCGTCGCCTATAACACAAGCAACGCCAAAGCTGCTGCAAGTGCGCTGCCGACTACAGTAGGATTAAGGAAAAGGAGATAGGGAAATGGGCTCTGGCATTTCTTACTCACTCACCGAAACACAACAGCACACGTGCTGTTATTTCACGGTGTGCCATGCCACTACGGGCAAGGCTGTACTAATTACTAATTTATTCGTGATAGCAACTTGTAACATAAAAACACAGTCACTTATTAGATGACTATAACCAATTATGATACCTTAGTACCTTAGCAGACACTTTAAAAATGGCAATATTGGCGTTTCACAGTCATAAAGTAGGCATCCCGTCTAGCGACAATACTACCCTTTTACAAAGACTCTAAAGTTGATTAAGTTTGACTGTATAATTTTGTGTTTCGGTACAATGAGTGATTAGTGGATACCAGAACCTATTCCCCTATCGCGTAGGCATCCTGCAGTTGTATTCGCCAGGTTAAAAGGTTTATTCATATATATTGAACATGAATAAACCTTTCACAAACATTTTGTTATTTTATGGACTAAAATAATAAACTTTATTTTTATAAAACTACTTCTATTTCAAGTTCCAAATATTTTAACATCATTTGGAAAGGTTAAGAAGTCAATGACTTAATTATTCCAATTCAAACTAAGATATTAGCTATTTTTTAGGATCGTGAGGAAAAAGCAGCAAAACATAGACACTCGTCATCGTCTATAGTATCTCCACCGCCAGCTCAACCTACCCCTTCAACCAGCACAGCTCCAGACGTAGAACCGGAAGTAATAGGAGCCGGTCTTCCCCTCCTACAAAGACTTCTACTACTAAAAGCCAAAGAAGAGCGAGAAAAGAATCAACTCACACCAGCAACTAGCAACCTTCCATCTAGCACTGAAACAATTAGCCCTAGTTCAATAAAAAGCCCCCTAAGTCCCACTGTAAAAACATTAAGTCCAATTAGAAAAGGGTCCGAGTCAAGTTCCCCTGGTAAATTACAAAGTCCTACAGCGAAAACTTCTCGTAAAAATTCATCGGGTTCAAGCGACGGTGCCCCACGTCCTAAAGTTAGCTTTAGGGATAAAATATTGCAAGTTCAAAGTGACGGAACGGCAGTGTGTCAACCACTGAATAAAGATGTGAGTGAGAAACCAGCCGCTGTCGTAGAACCGACTCCTAAAACTGAGAGCAACTTAATCTCCATTCCACATTCAGTTGTGAGTAAAATTAAATCACCCGCCAAAGTAGTAGGAACAACTTTTCGAGATAAATTAAAATTGCTACAAAGTGGAAATGCGACGAAAGAAAATGAAACATCCTCAGAAAAAAGTAAACCGTCCTCGATAGAAAAAGCAACTGTGGAAATCACTCCGTCTCGGGCTGAAATTAGTGAAGATATTAAAAGTAAACGGCCTTGGTCAAAACTAAAAAAGGCTGCAATTTTAGGTGAATCTAAAACTCAAAGTAAGTCTAGCATAGATGAAAAGAAGGTTGATGAAACCGAGACCTTTAAAGAACCTAAAGAAAACAGTAAAACTGAAAATGGAGTAACTACAAACGTTCCACTTGTAACAACAGCTGAGCTTGTTAAAATAGACAATAATAACGTTGATGTTGATAGTGATAATAATGATAAACAAGATAAGCCTAAGATATGTTTAACAGGCCCTTTGGAACCCGTCCAAGAAAAACCTTTAGATTTAATAACCATGTCTCCCAAGAAAACTAACAACACAAAAACGGAACCTAAAATGTCCTGTTCAACACTACTGCCGAAACCTAAAAAGTACAGATCCATCGATGATCTCTCTCCAGAGTATGGCGGGCTTCCTTTTGTGAAGAAGTTGAAAATATTAAATGAAAGGCAGAAATTAGCTGAATTAGAAAGAGTGGTCAAATTTCGCAGCTCCAGTCTCGACTGCACTAGTTCTTCGGAAGATTTGTTATGTGATACGTTGACCAGAAGCCACTCCGAAGGTAGTACTATGGATAAGAGAAAATTCAAAAGAAAATCGATAGATTCTGTGGGAACCCACGAATCTAACGAAACTTTAGAAAGACGTACTTTGAAATCGATTTTAAAGAAATTATCAGAAGATGTGACACCAGCAGAAAGTCCAGAAAGAAATAAGGAATTGAAAAGGCTAATACGTGCGCCTACAGTAGAAGGTTACGCGGCAAGACATTCAAAGTTTTCGAAGAGCGTAACATTTCATCGTCACACTTTACCGTCTCCTCCTACAAGCGCATCTTCTGACAACAGAAACGAAATATTTTCTATGCCAGATGCAATTGACACCTCTCAAACAATTGTCTCGCCGACAGTAGAAGCAGTTACTGAAACACCTACACATCAAGAAGTAGTGCCAATTAATGATACAAACATCGTCACTCCAGATTTTGAAGTGAACATACAAGCCGATTATGAGTTACAACCAACAATAGATCCAATGTATGACTTCAAATCATTAAGACCAGAGGAGATAAAAGTGCCTTCAGAAAAACCAAAACTTTCTTTAATTTCGGCCGTTGCTAATCAAAGGAAATTATTACGTGGTATGTTTCTACATGGTTCACATTTGCTTAAATTTTAAAATACAGTTATGAATTTCTTTATAACATAACTCAGATCTGTATTCCATTACAGGGTCCATTGAAGAACAAGAATATTTTGGTGAAGTGTTGCTAGGAATTAAGCAGGTGATTCAAGGTCACTTGCATGACGTCCAAGGAAAATTTCAAGAAAGGTAGCTGCACTATCTTTATTAGTCCAGCTTTTACTAATCTTACTTACAATTATACGAAATTTTGTGAAGATGTTTCTTATTAAATCACCTCTAAACAGCTGAATGGATTTTAATTAATTGGGCAGCGCTTATGACTTCATTCTTTTTAGATCATATTTACTAATACCTAACTAGGTAGCATCTTTTATTAAATCCCATTGCAGTTTTGTTTCGGTGATATTGTTCCAAATTTACATAATATTTTACCATTCAAGCCGGTTATTTCACAAGTCCAACTCCAAGTGGGTTAAGCCTTCGAAACAGTAAAATTATACACTAAAACCATGTGAAGATATTTGCTTGACATGCTAATTTAAGTAAAACTTGACTGACATACAGATTAGACAAATTACAGTTCTGATTTGTCCTTTCTAATATTTATTTCAATATTCCAACCACGTGAAATAATATAACTTTTTATTGATATTATAACGGCACGCGCGAAGATACGAGACATACTTTCCCATATTCGAATAAATTAAAACTTAAAATTTTTATTGCAGAACAATATAACAAGGCACTGATAATATGTACGCTTTCAGATTTAACAGTTTAGAAAACGAAGTACGAAAACGCGACGAAATAATAAGCCAGTTGCAAAAACGTATACAAGAATTAGAAAGACTAGGTCTATCGGGAGAAAGTCCTACTACTCAACAGCCGGTTCATGAAACTGATGGTAACGAAACTGAAGACATTAATCAATCGGTTACAAAGAACGGTAGTTCTGGAAGTGATGATGTATCTGGAACTGAAGAAGGATTTATGGTAAGAAATTCAATAATCAATCCCGTTTTTAAAAAATCTCAACTACTCTTAGATACAAGAATTCTTTGATTATTTTTCTTTACATCTTTAGTTTGTGCTGGAGTGTTATTTTATTTTTATTTAAATATGATTAAAAATAAAGTTTAATAAGTATTTTTGCTTAATAATTAAATTCAATTTTCAGCGAGGTGACTCCCTTGACACGGTATTTGCAACATCGCCGCCTACTGTTGGTGAAGAAGAGAACAAGGACAATATTTTAGAGAAACAAGACACAGTAGTAGAAACAGAAGTTGTTTCGGCAGAAATAATATCTGAGGATAAACTAGTAGAAATGACTGAGGGCATAGAATTATCAAAACTTTCATATTCAGAACTCCAGAGTTTAGCGGAGACCTTAGCAAATGCCGACAAAACATCCTCAAGTAAAGAGCAATGGACAGTAAGTAAGTCCAAACGCTTAGACCTAAATCTAGATGGAAAGGCGGGAACGTATTCGAGGAAAAGAGCAGCCAAGTTGAGGCAAAGAAAGTCATGGGAAGACCAAAGCGACCAAGAAAGCATGGAATTACATGATTTGACAAGGTATGTTTAAACGATTAAACAGGAATTTCACACACAAAAACTAGACACTTTCAAAATTTTATGATGGAGCAATACAATTTTAGTCAGTTAAATAGTACCTATGTTGAAATTAAAAATTTGGGAAATACAGAAAAGTTTTTGAAATGCTAAAGCGAGGGCGTGGAGACAAGGGAAAGAATATAAACAGCCCGTCGACGACGAATCTGACGAGCCCGTTGGATGAGTGGTTAGAGTGTTTGCCTTAACGCCCTGTTTGAGCCTTCCCGGGTTTGATTCCCGGCAGGGTCAACTTTGAAAATGAACTTTTCGAATTTGGCTCAGGTCTGGATCTGGAAAGTAGTGGCAGGGCACACTGCGTTTCGCAGTCATTTGGGCAGCCCATCTGGCGGCAGTAACCGCCCCTTTACAGAAGACCACCGTGAAATAACAGTATGCTGTTGTGTTTCGGTGAGTGAGTAAGGGATGCCAGAGCCCATTTTCCTATCCAATCCCTTATCCTTAATCCTACTGTAGTCAGCAGCGCACTAGCAGCAACTGTGGCGTTGCTTGCGTTATAGGCGACTGTATAACCACCTACCATCAAGTGGACCGTCAGCATGTCTGCCGATCTTAACATTAAAAAAAAATTCAAGGATTCATTACATTTTTTAATAAAACAAATAGTTAACACTTATTTTTACTATTAGTACGTATTTTATCTAGTAACGCAACCATTCAAAAAAAAGTTTTTTTTTTATTATAAAAATTCATAAGAAAATTACCGCTTTCCTGTACCATAAAACAGATTGCCGCGGCCGCTTCTGAGATTTTTACATGCGGGGAAAAGGACAGAGATACATAATCACACAATGTTGTTAAACTCAGTATGGATCGGGTTTGTTTATATTGTATGCGTTGTCTTACTTACCTTACTTATCTTCACTTTTAAGACTTATTTGCCTTAATAAAGTCGTTACTCGAAGTATCAACTTTCCTTACTAAAGAACTGATAAATGAATTTGAATTTTATTTCAGACCAATGTCTCCACAAATGACCTCAGAAAACCGTTCACTCCTCAGTCCTGAACAAACAAGCCTTCGCTCCAGTAGGCGGGGGATTCCATTTCACTTCTTCGGTTCTCACCTAGACAGCACCAAATCTAAGATCAAAAAGACGCTCTCGGTTGATACGGGCATGCATCATACTGGACGAAAAGATATCAGTGAGTTTTCTAGATTCTTTGTGAAGCAATTAGATTGTAATACCGTTTAAGGTAACGCAGAGATAAACAATTAATACGGTTGTGATTGCATAAGGAAACGAGAGCGCACTTGTTTATGTCGTAAGGTCGTATGCGACAAAACGATTTAAAAAAAATACTATAATGTATTTTAAGAAATCCAACTGTAAAATTAGGGTGTATGTTTATAAACTAATGTACATGGAAAATTTGAAGGTATAAATTGGTCTCGTTTGCCTGTAAAATGTAAATCTGTGTGTCTTTAATTTTTTTTTATCTTGAATAAAAAAAATAGATTACCAAACATTTCTTTCATGTGTTTTGTCATTGCTAAGAAAAATCTAAATCCATGCCACCAAAATTTCCAAATTGTCGCCTTAAAGTGTTGGCATCTCCACCAATATGATTTATTAATGATTATTGTGAAGATTCAAATTTATAATTACGCCATTATATTTATACATAGATAATTATCGTAATATGCGCATAATATATATTATAGCTACACTATGCTGGGGATAATACATAAAAAAACTCTAAGGAACCACTGCAATAGTCTTATGACTATTGCAGTGGTCTACTCGTAGCTTAGTAAACCTAAGCCCCACACCTCACCTAACTTTGGGATGAGGTGTTTGCCAACAAGATGGTTTTAATATAATTACGCTTGAGTAATTTAATGTCATTGATGATGAGAAGATTCACTTTTTGTATCACCATACAATTATGTCTAAGGTATCATTAGATAATATTTATTTAATTATTGTCATCTAAGCAAATTGCATTTTTATTTTCTCATCCATCTTTACTTAAGTTGTCCCAACAAAAAACTAAAAACATCAATTATAGCCAAATAGAAGTTTAAATCAGTGCAATCAGTAGATTAAGTTTGTAATATGTGTCATTTAAAAAAAAAAAACAATAAATATGATAGATAATTTTGTGAATTTGTTCTATCGAGAAAAGTCATTGTATAATGTTTTCTGTCGACATTTTATAATGAATTAATCTATATATTATTCTTTATAATATAATTTGACAAAATTCAAATCTAGGATTAGCTATTTCTGTTTATACACGCTATTAAGGTAAATCATTGAATAAAAAATAATAATTGTATTTGTAGGTACAATTTACATATTCAGTTTATGTTACAAAATATATGCAACCTTGGACCTACAAATTAATATGATTTTTTTTCGTGTTTAAATAGTTGTAATAAAATAGCGCATTCGCAATAAATGTTATTTAATTGATAATTTTTCATTCAGAACTGGGTCGACAGCGATCACAGCGCAAGTTCAGCTTGGGCTCGTTCTTTGGATATAAGAGCGGAGTGCATCAGAAACCTGCTCACAACTGCAATGAAGTGGTGCTTGACATTGGGTCTGACTACAGTTGGAGCGACACGTAAGTGTCTTATAATTTTTTTAAATTCCCCTTTACGACCAAAAAAATTTTCATTTTTAACTCACAGTTAATGTCATGTTAAGTAATTAATAAAATAAAGGTGCAAATAGAAAATTAATAACACTGCTAAGCTTGTCCTCTAATAAATTTCATTCTAAAGACTTTGAAGATATAGGGCATACGGAAAATATCAAATTGCAAGAAGCTACATACGGAATATATAGTATACGGAATATTTTTCCCAATACTAATATGGTTGATTGGCGAATCGATGTTAAGTTGGCAATATAACGATCAGTTAAATACATCAGTTTAACTGATCAGTTATAACGGATGTAAACCAAAACGATTTCACCACTCACTGGCTTCAAATCAGCCTTCTTTTCTCCATCGACAACGCGCAGACATGCATAAGACAACAGAGTAACAGAAGTACTCTGTGGTTCCGACTGACGGTAAACGGCTAAAAATTTCACACTCACGGTTTAACTGACCGTGTTTGTCGAGCTTTTCATTAGTAACATGCAGTATCCTAAGTACTAAGCGATTTTTTTTATCCTGGCACATTCTACTTAGGTCTGTTAAACTAGGCCAGGCCTGGTATTTCAATTACGTAATTTTGAAAATATGCTAACATACATTTACCGATTACCACGGCAAAGCAATCCCAGAGGAGCAATAATTATATCCAGCATTAGATGACGAAAACCAATAATGATTCATCACGATAACACTTGTAAAGTAGGTATTTCTTTACACTGTAAGCATGTGAAGAAAATATTTTAAATAAAAATAAAATAGTAGGTAGGCTCCGGCTTACCTAGATTATTTCGTAGTTTCAGCAATTGTATGTCACATAAAGTGGGCATAATAAAGAAATAAAAAAGTAATGTTCATAATTTCAGGACTTCTACATCATCAAGCAGTGATTCCGAGTCGATGCCTCGAACTCCAATGTTCGAAGAATTTGTCGAATGTAGTTCGAGAAGAGTTCGCGCCGGCAGCTCCAGTTTTGGCAGCATGTCGCCAATAAGAGGTAAGGCGTGATCTAATCGAAAATAAATATTTTAAAACATTCCATCTAATTTGTCCATGGTAGAGCGAAAAATACTTATGGTACAAAACGTCAATTTTTACAGTTCTTTTCGGTTGAAATACCGAAAAGATTTATTCACATTCTTTAAAGTGAATACGAAACAGAACATGCGGTGGAACGGTCCACCTATTAAATAATTAATTTTATATAAATCAACGGCTTATACACATACAGGTGTACTGTAATTAATAGATAACCTTGTAATCCAAGATAGGTCTAGTCATAACTAATTTATGGTCAAATTTTCGTTTTTGTAAAAGTCGCACAGCTTTTGAGATTTTTGCTTCATTATGTTTTTCCCTTTCTTTTTTGGAAAATCGACATCACTTATTTACGTGTCGTTTGCACAAAAGCAGGAATATTTCCAAACTTTTTCTGTTAAATGTTTTCATACTATTGAAATATTAACTATTTTTTCAATAACTTTTACGAAGTTTTCAAAAATTAAAAATTCCCAGATGGAGGTAGAATAAGTAGGTAGAGCTCCAATCCAATCCAATCTCTGACTTCAGTTACGTAAAAAAATACTAAGCCTAAAATGACTGACTATCATAAAAACTTTCCTATTTAATACAGAATTCAAAGTGGCCTTATTTAACTTTCAAAACCGAACCAACCACTATGCTACATTTCTTGCAAAATGTTGCTTTTTGTTTAATTTATTATAAATTTGTAATTTAATATTTTTTGTAATCGCTGTTATGTAAGACAATAATTACAACAATATGTAATATAACAAATCTCGAAAATAACAAATTTCCAAAACCGTGTGACTTTTACTGAAGCGAAAATCTAATGGTAAGCCTAATGATAAGTCATGACCTAGACTTATCTTGGATTTCAAGGTTATCCATTAATTACAGGACACCTGTATATAGTGCCAGCTAACCTAGCAGACGTTATTTTGCCTAATTGATAATTCCTATTTTAAAATAGCCTCAAATGACAGACTACACTGTCTTCTAACTTGAGCCACAAGCGGCCCTGGCAGACGTAATTTCGCCTTTACTGATAAGTGTGTTAATACCGAAATAGATAACAACAAGACATAGTAATACATATTTACATTATATTCTAGGTAGCGGAGGAGATTGGGAAGTGATGATGCTGGCTGAAGAACTAGAGAAAAGAGAACGGGAGAAAGAACGAGAAGAAACTAGAAGACATCACTATCCTACCACACTTAGGGAATTGGAAGAAGTAAGAAATTTTCCCTTATTTTTTATTCCGTTTAAACCGCTTAAGTTGCATCTATAGAATTATTTTATTTATACATTTCATCATACGAGTATGTAATGCTTCGAAGATTTCACTTCAAAGTAGGTATACTTTTTCCAGCAGCAGATAGGATTATTCATAAAATTGTAATGCTTAAGTCTTTAAAACTAATCATACAACTTGCCACTGTTATTTTCGAAGCTCCTCGATTGCTTTACAATTTATCTGCTACGACTTCGTTTCACAATTATGAAAATCGAATCCAAAACTATAAAAGATGTAGACCTAATAGGAGTGAATTTTAGTTGGCGAGGTTAACCTAACTCTATACACTACTAATGACTAGCTTTGATATTTCTTTCAGGAGAGTGACACCCCTCAAAGGGAGGACAGTCTAGATGAGTATTCTAACATTGAAGACTCAAATTCCTCATCGACAATGCATCTTCTTTCCCATTCTATAAGTGAAACCTCACAGAAATCCATAGAGACCTCGTTCACTGAAAGAACCGGTCGCTCCGAGACAAGGCATCGCGTTGGTTCAGTAGGGGAAGCGGTAAGATTTATTTTTATATGCCTGCTTCCTGTGTCCTTAACTTACAATTCGAGCATTAATAAGAAATATATACAGAAAAGGGTTGCGATGATATCATTAAAGGTTAATAAATGAATGACTAAGATCTAACTTTAGTTAATTAATTAACTTTAGTCGTTCAAACGTTGAGGACATTGGAATCTACTGTTTAAAAATATTGTTCATAGAATACATAGTTTGTATTTTCAGCCACGTCCAGAAACATCAATTCACCAATCGAGAGGGCTGATCTTACGAGCCGCGAGTCTTGACAGAGAGACTGCGCCAACAACTTCGCAAACCAGACGCTTCGGTTCACTGAAGAGCTCAAGCACTGATTCACACAAGAGACTCTGATCCGCTTCGCGACGCGGACCGCGCCTTGGGTCCGATGGTCCAATAAGTGGTCCAAAAGACACGGAGACAAAACCGAAAACTGACGAAGGAGTTAAAGCTGAACGGATTCACCTCGATTCTGAAGATATAGAGGGAATCAGAATCGATGTAGTTTTCGAATTGTCTGTAGAAGATAATGAAAATTTATTACACGATGTCATAGAAGGAAGTTATCGTTTAAGTAACGTAAACGATATTTGTACTGAAAATGAACGTGAAGAAAATAACTCAGAAGTGAAACAAACAACACTTTATCAGGATGAGAATACAGCTCAAAATGATATGGATATTACTGTTAATGCTCAAAGTGATAACGAGCAAATTATATCTTCAGGGGATATAAATAATGTTTTAGATATAAGATATCAGGTTAATGGAGGTGAAAATTTAAGAGAGATTAGAAGTACAGGCGGTAACGAGAGAGAGAATCTTGTAAGTATTGTAGACGGTAACGATCAGCGAACAGTGAGCGGTCAATTAATATTAGTGATCGTTTTATTTTACGAAGAATTTGACAGTTTGTTTATTGTAATTATTTAGTCTTTAATTGCAATTCCACATAGAGTTCGGAATCGCTAAGTATACGTGATAAGGTCATTTTTAGTTAGTATTTTGGATGAGATGGAACATTGATTTTGGAAATTCATTCTCTATTTTTCCATGTTTGGGAGAGATTAACACATCGAACAAACCTATAAAATTATAAAAAACTAATAAAAAAGTCTCTTTCTTTTTTTATAATTCTTTCATTTGGAAGTTAATGATAGTGGATGTAGCTAAAAAAACATAGGGTTTTTTTTAAGCATTCGATAGGCTGCGCTAAGGTAGCTTTCCGAATGTCTCGACGTGCCATCCCCGTCATGCACGTCCGTAAAGGTTTTTCTCTTGTAGAACATAGTGATTGTGAACTCTTTGATATCATGATGTGACGTGTTTAACAAATTAAAAACTAAATGCTTATATTTTATGATGGATTCATTTTGATTTTATGTTTTATTAGAAAATTTATCAAAAGATTTCTGTTATAAAAAATTTGTTACATAGATACAGTTTGTTGTTTACATGCCTATATATAAACATATAGACACATTTCAATATCTATACTTGTCTAAGGAAAAAATAAATTTTATTCCAGAGACGTTTAAAAAATGTTGTATCACTCAAAGTAACTTTCATGTGATTCATTGTATTTAACCACCACGTCCGACTGCAATTGGTAAAGGTGAGTCCAGACTGTATAACAAAATAATAACATATTTTATATAACATAATAAAACAAAGTTATATAATATTTGCGCGTGAGTCAGGTCATCACGTGTACTCATGATGCGAGCGAGACATTTGTAGACATGTTAGATAACATTGTTATATTGCAGTTATTTTAATGTATATAGTCGTGTTTCATGTTATAACACAATGTTATATCATGTGGACGTGTTATACAACTAAATTATTTAGCATGTTATATAATATGGACGCACTTTTACGCTGTGTTTAAAAAAAATGTGATCTATGTAAACATGAAACACATCAAATCTAATTTTAAATAAAACATAAAATATAATATTTTTTTCATCCACTCACATAATTTCTACATAAAATTAAAACCATTGTTAATTTAACTTAAAACCTAGTTAGTCAATACTAACATCAATAAAGTTCCTTTAAAAATTTTAAAGTTAATAAAATTTATACGAACATGTAAGTTAACCAGTAAAGATTATGTCGTTTAAAATGTTAATCGTTTAATATTATATGTGTTTATTTTAATATACCTATATAATAATATTTTAATATGGAATTTTAAAGTATTATTATATTTCTTAATCGCAATTAATCAGAATAATCGCAAAAAGCTACGTCTGTCGCAAAATTCAACCGACGCTTCTGTACACAGAAAATATTTTTCTGTGGTAAGCAACAGGGTTGATTGGAATTTGGAATGGTGTCGATGCCTACTTGAAACGAATAATATTGTGAGAATTAAAATATCAAGCAAAATAATTGCTTGATATTTTAATTATGATATGACTATTTAAATCGGGTTAAAATATATTGAAATTAATAAATGTGAAATTTTAAATTATTTGCAAATTTATGCAAAGCATATTCACTTCTTCAGTTACAAAATCAAAATCAGTGTTCAAAATTTGCGATATTTGCGACTGAGACGTAGGAAGGAGGTAGTAATAAATGCGTCGTCTTCTGATGTTGGAAGTCAAATCTTTAAAAGGCTTTCGTTAATTTATTCTCATAAATTAAAACAATCTTTGATACACCATATTCGTATATTTTGTTACTTCATAATGACAACTCCCTTTTCCTTTTTCATTTTTAAAACTTAAAACGAATTCTTAAGAGTATGTTTACTAAAAAGTATTTACACTTTATCTGATACCCATAAAATATAGGAAGTCTCGCAAAATTAATATATTCTTTTAAAAGTCTCAGTAATTTCCTGAAAGTCGTTTCTTCGTTTCTAAAACTTTAAAATTCATGTTATTTTAAATACCAAATACCATTTATTATAATCATCTTTTTTAGGGCACCCAGATTGTTTTTATTTATTTATTTATATTTTTTCATGGGGATTTCCAAATGCCACCATTTGGTCACACCTTCCATTTGAAGTGAAACTTCTTTTCGCGCGATGAGAGTAAAATTTCAAGGGCGAATTTTGTGTGACGCTTCAGTGTAACGATCACTTGACGCTTCTTGTAACAATTCTGATATTTACCGCTTACTATATACAAAATTTTTTACATCTGACACGCGTACTTTGTATAACGCCTATGTTCTTTTATTCTAAATACGGTATCTCGAGACAGGCTTTAAATTTGCAAAGGAAACATATTTTGGCGTAACACACATTTTGTACATAATGTAAGTACATATATATAATAACTACCTATCAAGTCAATATTTATAAATAACTAGCGACCCGCAATTTTTACATATAAGAATATTCCCCGTTTATCCCTCTTTCGTTAGTGAAAACCGAATTAAAATCAGTCTACTCGTTCACGCGTAATGCCGCGACCAAGGGAAATGGGGATTCATTTTTATATATAGAGAAGATAATATTATTTGCATCGTTTCACTCTTGAGCATGGTTACGTGACTTTTGCGACAGACTTAGCTAAGCCCTCAGAGTTCCAAAATTTAAATTTATCTAATTAGGCAACTAACTAACCAACTAAACACAAACTAAACTTGTGGAATACTTTTAGTAAAATATTTTAATTGACCCCCAAGATATCTTAACCATTCATCAACGAAAGAATAAATAGTATTTAGCAACTTTTTTTTTTATTTATAAAATAATAATAAGATTCCTCAAAAATTAATTGTAATGAAATTGTAGTGCCAAATGAAATTTATTTATAGGTAGTTTATTGTATCTACTTGACTAAAGTCTGATTTAACCGTACCTTGAATAACTATTTGCCAAAGTCAGTGAATCAGACTTCAGAAATTTTGACAATTATAACAAAAACTTATCTACATATTTTGTAAATATAAATATAAGTAGATGTTATAATATAATTAAGTAGGTTTTATTAATTAAATATTGTTATATTAAAAACCGATTTAATAAAATTAAACGATACATTTCTTTTTGAATAAATAACCAATGCATGTGTTTAAGCAAATTAAAATAGATTAGGTGGTTATTCTATAAAAAATATAGCAAGTGTTACTATATATTATTTAAAAACTATAATTATTACTTATATAATTATTTTTCTGGTAATAATTATACAAAAACATAGCACAATATAAGTTATTATGTCTTATGTGGTCTCGTCTTGGAGTAGAACTCTCAAAGATAATTAATTTAATTGTATGGAGTACATAATATTTACTTATTAGTAAGTACCCAACTATGTACTTATAAATAAAAAGAATCTAATGATGGCCTATAAAAGGTGAAACCATAGTTAAAACAGTAAATTATTATTAAAAAAATTTACAGCAAAATTATTTGAGTTAAATTTCGATGTAAAAAGTTGTTATTTTTTTTTATGGGGTCCAAACTCTAATCACTCTTTTTTCGCATATAATATATTATTTTTAATTTAAAAATGAAGTCCAACCACCTAGTATAAGGCATGATTTAAAAGGTAAAACCAAAAACACCTAGTGAGATAGATGAAAATAGATATTTATTATTACGAATATTGAGATTTAAATTTAGTTTTAGCACTAACGAGCCAAGAAATGAAATAAAAAATAATCAATTGAATACAAATTGTTTTATTAATTTATCTTGTACTTTACCTATAATCGACAGCGAATTACATAAAAAATTGTGAATGTTCCTATCCTTGTTTGTAAAGCTAATCAATTTTTAGCGTTTCACGTAATATTTGAAGTTTTTGTAGCATCTCCAATTAGTAATCCACTTATTAGCCAATTATTTAGTTTTGTAACTAAAAAATAAACAATCTTTTAAAAAAAAATCTAACTTCACTTTCTACTTATACCACCCGAACTCTATCTACCTACATTGAATTCTAAAGTTCTATCCTGGGAAAAATATTAAATCCTATCAAATAAGAATTTCCTTTCATCTGATTAATAGTAATACTTTTAAAATTATATACATTCTACCTACAAATTGTTGGCGGGTCTAGGTCAGGAAAGAAATACTGACCAGAAATGGGTGTGGAAAAATTAATCTAAGTAGGTATTTATCTAAAAAATTCAAGTCTGTTTTCTATTAAAAATTTAACTATTTGAATATATATTTTTTGTTTTGTTACTCATTTCTGGGGTGGTTTAGAAAAAAAATAGGAAAAACTTGGGAGAAACCCAAATTTTCACTTCGGATTACTTTCAGCAGATGGCGCTCGTGGCGGAGCTATAGTTCGACCATGGAAGTAATAAGTACTATATAAGAGTTCGACAGCTGCGCCATTCACAGTTGCATGTCATGTCAATGACTAAAGAACAACCATAGAACAACATGCTCATTGCTGCATGTCAAATACACGTTAAATAGAACTGTCAAGCTACACGTTGAAGAGGTGAATTTTATCTTTGATAAGGTTTATGGCAAATTACAGAATGTTTTTTAAAGAAATTAATAATTTGATATAGGAAATTTGAATGTGAAACAAAGTATGTTGGACAGTTTTGATTTGTATTTTCATTTTACGTTTTATATATTACCTATGTTATATTATATTATTTTCATATACATATTATTTTATTTTATATAATATAACTACCTACTATTTATGATGGATTAGAGAATGTTTTAAAGAATACAATATGTGCACATAAATTTGAAGAAGTTTTATTGATATAAATGGATCCTAGAGGTATGACAAATTCTTAAATTATAGTGGGTCAAGATAAATAATAATTGAAGATTCACTGCAAATTGCAAGACTAAATCATTAGATAGTGGTTTATAAATTGGCCAGAATGGCGCTTGTGTAGCATTGAAGTTTGTTTTTTTACCTAAGATCTAGTCATGATGCATATTATCGGTACATTTACAATATTTTTCCGAGTGCAGTAGCCGCGCGCGTCTTTTGTTTTGACAGTTATGATAATAAAATGAAAGTATTAAAAAGCATGAAACTCGCGGTTTGGCATTGACTGAATCTATCCAAACAATGAATAAAATCCGCCAAATGAACTCCACGTTGCCAATGGCATTGCCGCATAAACTTAAAGACAAGTTTGAAAACATATTGAACAATAACCCAGGCTTTGAAAGTTTGTGTCAAATTGATAGTTTCATTAATGGGACGGCAGAACTTTTGCCAGAAACTATAAGTGCTAACATAATATGTAGCACCCAAGTTCAAATTCTGCCCAGTTACCTCAGTGGATGTGGAGCGAACCTTTTCCACTTACGAAAATATTCTGAATGATCGAAGACACAATCTTACCACTGAACATTTGGAACAATACTTGATTGTTTACGTTTATAAAAATATTAAATAATATTAATGTCGTGTAATGTTCCTGTAACTATTATCGCTTATCAAAGGCTAATTTACATATTGTATGCTGATTTTGAAATAAAAGAATGAAAACTTAACTTTTCTAATTTTTTTTATGAGTTCCTAAAATTTATCATTTAGTTTCGCATATTCTGCCAATTTTTGTGCATATTTCAAGCATTTTTCATGCATATTTGCATGCATATAAAAAGCTTTTTATGTTGCATATACCTAATCCTAATTATAACCATCGTAAATAAAATGCGTTTCCCGGTGCGGCCACGCACCGGGAAACGCAGTGTCGGCAGACCCCCCCCCTAGATGGATAGACGATATTAAAAGAGTCGCGGGGAGTCGCTGGCTTCAGGCGGCACAAAATCGTGGTGTTTGGCGGTCATTGCAGGAGGCCTATGTCCAGCAGTGGACGTCCATCGGCTGAAACGAACGAACGAACGAAATAAAATGCTGCTACTACGCCACACCCTAATACCATTACAGCGCTTCCTATTTATTGGTAGCAGCTTATTCACACTTTTACATGTACAGTTCATATAGCATCGCGGCCGTCACGTGATTAGGAGAGGAGAAGCCGTGGCGATTATGTGTAATACAAAATTATTTGCCACATTTTGTGGGAGCCAGGGGGTAACATACGCATCCTAACAATTTGCTCACACTTGTACGTTGTTCAAACTGACATTCTGTACCTATATGACGACGACAAGAAAAACGTCTGTATATTCTAGCGAGTACTGAGAATGTCCATTGACAGATTTTTTCAGTTGGTCGCATTAGTGTTTGAAAACTGTCGATAAAGTGTCGATAGATTTTGATTTTAAAATACCGTCAAAACGTTTGGTCGACATAACCGGGGATTATAGAGCTGGCCATTACCTCGGACAACAGATCAACGAGGTAATGCAGCCAGCATGCTCGGGACTCTGCCTAGGGGACCGAAACTTTATAATTTATAATATGTTAATGTTTATAAGGAATTATTGTAACGTTTATTAAAAATAATATTGATTTACAAATACCTTATTTTAATGCCACAAAACTGCTCATAAAACACAAAAAAAGATGTGTCTGTGTCGTGGACACGGCCGTGTACTTTACGCGAATACGTTAGGAGTAATATTTCCTTTGAACATTCCATTATTGTATATCCAACGAATTAGAATTTAGCAAATTTTGTTTTTTGTTAGTATGTATGTATATACCAACAAAAACTTTTTATGCTTTAGCTATCGAGTAGTGTAGTTAAATGTTGGATATAGATGATAGATACACCATCAAACTGTATCACGGGATTTTTTTATAAGTAACTACCTATACTCTGTTCATGGAAACGAACTTATAGGGAGATAAAGCGTTCGGCTGTGATTAGTGGAGACTTAGAGTGGAAATAACAGACAATGTGAGTGTACACAGTACATGTACTTTTATAGATAGCGGTAGCGGGTTACATGTTGACTTTTTTTGAAATATCGTGGAGACGCTGTTTTATGTCTGTTACTGTTTTGTGTTTAAAGTTTTGTTATAATGCAACCTCTACCGTTTAAAATTAATATAATAAAAAGTAGCTTGGGCTTCTCAATATGACTTGGCATTCATTAAAGAGACGTAAAAAACTGAAATATGTTTTACTATATAATAATTTTTTGTCTGTTATTGTTATTGAACTGTTGATATTTTTACTGCGAAAAGCAGCGTAATGTAAACGCTCACCTATTATTGTAAACGCCCACTCGAGATGTGCTGGCCTTGTCTTTTGTATGGAATTGAGTGAAAGAGAAAGCGCTCTATTAGTTCGTTTCAATGAATAGAGTTTAGGTAGTTTCCCCCACTATAGAAGCAAATTTTAAAACATATTCACGTCAAGTGTAACAATAAAAAATAAGATCTTAGATTATATGTATAATATCGTAATATTTAAAAAAAAGTGTACCTGAGAATCATTATCTACATCAATCATTACCTATACATTAAAATGTTGTCGTAACGCGTCATAGTAATATGTTGTTCAGTTATTCTATGTTCTTTTTATCATCTTTGTAACCATTTTGTAACTATATCACAGAGTACTTTATCTAATATCACAGCTATCTATATTAATATGACAGTACTTTATCTATATAATTTCAAGTCAAAGCAGTGTTACCAACTTAATTGATTTTACGTCAGATCTAGCGGATTTGGGTAAAGAAACGAAAGAAAATATGTTTTAACAGATGACGGATTTTTTTTTAAAGATTAGATTTAGTTAAGATGGTATTTGTAGCGGATATTCTCCAATCTGTTTTCCATTTAAAACAGAATGCTATTTTTCGTTATGCATATTTGTATTAAGCTATGATAAAATATTAGAACAGAATAATATGTTTGGAACAGATGACAGCACAAAGTAGATACTCATTTTAGGACATGCCAGGCAGAGAAAACCTTTTATTTATGTAATAATTAATTTCTACTCCTTCTTATCACACTGTACGTAAATAAGTAGAAATAAAAATGTCATGTTGCGATAAAATAAACAGGTATACCGGGCATAATATGTATCATATAAACTTGGAATATCATTTCTACCATATTTAACTTTAAAGATTTCTTAATTTATTTTTTAACTCTTTTAATTTTGAAATCACATAGGAATATCTTCTTATTGGTTTTTTTTTTTTGTAAGTTTTTTCAATAAGCCAATTTATTAAATAAAAACACACTGTTCAATATTAATGTGCACATTATATTATCTTCTCGATATAATACATTTCATGAAATAAAATGAAAACTATATAAACACATCATTTGTGTTCGTCTTTTTCTTCTATTCTATATTTTCTCACAATGACATATTCAATCTAGGTTTTAAAAAACATTCTAATTTCAATTTTTTAAGTCAGCCAGGATTCAAGTTCAAAATACATCAACATATCTTACCTAAATCTACGGTTTAAATAAAATATCATTAAAAAATTACTGAGTACATTGTTTGCAAATTGAGATGGAGAACTTGTATTTTACTACATGTAGGAGTTATACAGAACATGATGAAAATTACAGGTGTGTTTATAAATGTTATTTCATATTTCTAGATCACTAATAACTAATAAAAATTATTGTGCTTACAAGAAAATATTATTGTATTTTATTTGTTTCTAAGGACAAAATTGGAAAGACCATATTGTTTTAACTACGATTATATAAATGTAGTCATCGTGAACCAGACTTTGATAACAATTTATAATTTACTATAGTGATCGAAATTGTGATAATAAAAAAAGTCTCTAATGTCTCTAACCAAAGAAACATCTTAGCCATGGAAAGAATTTGCCTTATTTTTGTTTTTATAACATTTTAAAAGCTTGACGAATGTATGTACGAGGTTTGTAAGCCAAAATACCAAAGATAATTGTATTAGTGTATAGATGGAACAATAAAAATTGAAGATTCCTTCGATACTCGATACCCGTCTTTCTAATGGCTGCATGTCGTATGTTAAAAAGAGATAACAATAGCCGAATATGACGTCTAAAAACGCTGCGCGCCATAAAAGTGGCAACGTCATATTTGTTTATATCATGCTGGTTAACAAGCGCGTTTAGCTTTATGTGATTTAAAATACTTAAAAATCTGAAAGTATGATTTCATAAATCTGTTGCTTGCCAAGAATGGCTTGTACTGTTCCCTTTTGTCCAAGTAGAGTGGGTGTTTTGAAGGAGAATAATGGAAACATATCAGTTCACCGGTAAGTCGCACAGCTCGCACTCATTAATTTTGGTGTTTTGTAAACAAATTTTTATAATTATTTACTAAAAATGAATCATTGTACATGCATACACAGCTCTAAGGTTGATTTATTTAAAGAAAAGCTGGTGTTTATAACTAAAATTTACAAAAACCAAAGTTAATCGGAATATTTGACATTTGTCTTGCTTTATAGTGCTGTAGTCTGATCTTGATAAGTTTATCGATAACTAATTTATTTTTAGTAGAGTGTTGACAATTTCTAGCATTCACTGCAGGTTGAAAGTAATTTTTATCAATTTATAACAGATTTCCCACCGACATCGATTTAAAAAAAAAAGTGGACAAAAAATGTAAGAAAAGCCGACGATTGGAGAGCTTTGCAATATACAAGAATATGCTCGATAAACTTTGAAGATTCTTGCTTTCGCCAAGGATATCAGCGTAAAATTCTACACTCGTATGCAGTGCCGACAATATTCCTAAAATTACCACCATCGTGTAAACCAGTAAGTAATATCTATAAGTTATAAAGAAGTTATGCTTCAATCTATGAAAATTATGAAAATCTTTTGAATCATTAATAACCTAAAACTATTTCTTTTCAGAAATTACCCAGAAAAAGAAAACTTACTAATAAATACGTGGATACCCAAGCGTCAACATTAACTGCAAGTCTTTAAATTAAAATGTTGACGAATCACAGATGAACGATATCACAGATTAAAATGAAACGATATCACAGATTATCCAATCTGTGATATCGTTTCTAAAAATAAAACTTTAAGATTATCGAGTTTTTTTTCTCTCGTAATAAAAACCTACTCCCGTTCTACCCCTTAAGGATGGATTCTAAATATTTCTACCCAAAAAATAACTATTCTTTTGAAATATTTTGGTGAAATAAATGCGGGAGGTTGCATACAATCTCATACAACCGATTAGCAATGCGGCGAGTACCAGTACGCACCCACATTTTATTTATATTGAATAACCAAACAGTACACCGAAACGCATTTAGAAATACTTTTTATCCGTCCTATATTTAAAATCTATATCAACGATATCTAGTTATCAATAAAAATACACAGCACTATTATACGCTATAACTTTAGCTTGCATTGTATAGTCAAAATGGAGACATTCACTCAACTTCGACCCGACAGATTATATATGTATGTCTCTTTCAATCTTATGACAATTTGAAGGTGTTAGAAAGAATAAAATATTGCTGCATTTTGTGATCCATCTATAGGTACAGACTAATGCAACATCTTTGCAAAATACGATATTTTTTCAACTTTGACATTTATGACAACTTTATTTATGTAAGAGAAAAAAGTTTTGAAGTTGGCAACCCTGTTCCTTGCATACAGTATAAATAATTCAGTATACATATATATTTATTTTAGATTAGATTGCACAAAGAATTAAAAAAATACTTGCAGTGTTGTTACTACCTATTATTTTAGTTTTTGTCGCAATTATTCTTGTTACTAATTTCATATTTGTTTTAGAACTACTAGCCCGGATCAAATTAACTGATGTCTTTAAAAAAATGTCACCTCACAAACAACCGAGGTCTCTCTTCGATTTAACCGTTGATTGTTGCATTAATCTTATTAATTCGGCTTGTTATCACTTGGAAGCAAGATGTTCAGAGAATGCAGATCATGATTATAATAGGTATGCAGAGTCTGAGATGCAAATTGCTTCATTGAAACACCAATTAACGTTGATGTTGCCTTATAGGTGAGTATATATGCATGTAATGTTTGTTGTCAATAGAGATGTGCCAAATGATTACTTTGATGTAACCGTGACAATGATTACAGTTACTCTGAAGTACTGATTACAAATACTGGTTCCAGTTACTCACGGTTCCAGTTTACAAATTGGAATCATATAATATTAAAGTACCTACGAATACCTATTACAAGTAACTTGAATACAGTTAAAAAAAACGGATCGTTGGACTCATTGTAAATAAAATAATCTTCTACGTTGTTCAATCAAGGTTGTTTTTATTAATTGAAAAATGTATTACTTTTACTATTAGACTATCTATTACCTATTTACAATTTTAAATTTGCGTTTAGAAACATAAGTTTACTTTTTTTGTTTGTAAACGTTAGGACCTGTAAAATTACTAAAAGGCAGTTTAGAAAACGAATGGCTTCTATTCCGATTCCGAGTTGGTAATGGCTACCCGAAAGTGAGTGCAATGCAACGGATACTTATTACTGAATACAGATACTCTTTCCCCGAACGCAGTCCAAAGTACGGAACGAGTACTTGTAATCAGTATCTGGAAATTGCAGTAACGATTACAGTGGCACCAATGAAGTAGCGATTCCAAAGTAACGGTTACAGCACTTTTGACACACCTCTAGTTGTCAATCTTATTGGGTACATTAAGGTTTGTTTTATTTTAATTTACTAGCTAAAAAGCTGCTTTTAGACTAATGCAACTAAATGCTCTGAATATTTGAATCATTTGTAAACAAATAATTTGTACGTACCCATCTATTGGATGAAGAGTACTATTAAATGCGTTGTTACTGCGTATTTTTTTTTAAATATCTATACATATAATAAAGTCGTAAACGAGTCGTGCACATTAAATATTAAAAAAAAGGATTTGTACACATACTTATGTCACAGAGATGAAAAAATAGTTTTTAGAATTTTTATGTTTGTGCACGCTAATCTCAGCTTAGCTTAGCTGTTGGCTTAGCCATTTGAATGGGACTTTCACAGGTGTAGCAATCTACCCATAACTTTTAGTGTTTATTTTATTCCAATCGATTTACAACTTTGTATACATGTTACTCCTGTACGAAGTTGCAGGCTCAGAGTAATATAATAAACATTTCTGATGAACGACAATTAATTCACAGTAATAAAGTAACCCAATTGAACCTTGTTTGAGAACTATTAATTTTATTGCATTGCACTGAAGGTCTGAGGGCATATTTTTCAAGTGTCTTTAATTAAACTATCTAAAAATGTAAATTAAATAACCACAAGAAAAATGACCGATTTCATTAATTGAAATTTTTTTTTATGTTAAGGTCGGCAGACAGGCTGACGGTCCACTTGATGGAAGGTGGCTTCCGTCGCCTATAACACAAACAACGCCTTGCTGCTGCAAGTGCCCTGCCGACTGCAGTAGGATTAAGGATAAGGGATTAGGAGGGGGGAATAAATAGGGAAATGGGCTCTGGCATCCCTTACTCACTCACCGAAACACAACAGCACACGTGCTTTTATTTCACGGTGGTCTTCTGTAAGGGGGTGGTTACTGCCGTCAGATGGGCTGCCCAAATGACTGCGAAACGCAGTGTGCCCTGCCACTACTTTCCGAATCCAGATCAGAGCCAAATTTGAAAAGTTCATTTTTCAAAGTTGACCCAGCCGGGAATCGAACCCGGGAACCCTAGAACAGAGCGTTAAGGCAAGCACCCTAACCACTCATCCAATGGGCTCGTCAAAATTATAATATTCTGCAATTTAAAGGACTTCACTCACTGCTTAGGTCCATTTCATGAAGAGTAGAAGACTAACTTACATGTACTTACCAATAGTGGTTCATAAATTGGCCAGAATGGCCAGACTAAACGAAGTGTGGCTGTTTGGGAATATTAATTATTTTTCGCTACACCCCAATGCTACTCTTCTTCATCAAATGACAAAATGGCAGCAAATCGCCCTGGAGTAAAGTAAGTGCGTCGCACACACCTGCCAGGTCTAACGATAATGAGAGACCCATATGATCACTTACTACCTTATGTCCCTTCTCCAGTAAGCGGAGTCCCTTAAATAGCCTAATTTTAATTGAGGGACACCATTACTACTGTTGTCGTGCAATCTTCAAATAGATATTGAGAAGTATGCATTGCTTCAAATGGTTTTGGCAGAATACATTCATGCCCCTTGATGTTGTTTGAGTCCTTAGGTAAAGTAGAAACATATTATTATGCTGTTATTTCACAGTGGTCTTCTGTAAGGGGATGTTACTGCCGCTAGACGGGCTGCCCAAATGACTGCGAAACGCAGTGTGCCCTGCCACTACTAATTGAGTGGTGTAATTCAACACAAATTTCCTGGGAGTAAAGCAACTTTGAAATGCTAAAACAGCGGAATAAAGCTCATCATTGAAATGATAAAACAAGGGGGTTATACTCATTTTTTTTTTGTTGCAGGTTATTTGATGTCCTTTGTTCACGGCGAACATGCTGCAAATATAATGGTGACCCTAGACTCCAACTCACAGTTTTGATGCACCCACATATGACAGTTTTCCACAAATGTGACATTGACAATTCAATTCCCCAATCATTCTGGCTGGAAAACCTTCCCAGTTTAAAAAAGTTAGTTGTTCTCGACCTCAGGTTTATCTGTACAGATGAAATCCTTGAAGTGATTAGTGCAAATTGCCTCCTTCTAGAAGATATTAATATTGTCTCCAAAGTTGGCATTTGTAAGTCAGTATTCAATGCTTCCGTTCTGTGTAGGAACGTTTCGGACACCGGTTTGTCCTATGTAAAGAATCTGAAGATGCTAAGGAAACTCGCTGTGGATCCGCCGAGGAATGAAAGGGCAATTCGTGTGGGGCGTTTCGTCTCGCAGATTGGCATCATAGATCTCATCAGACATCTACCTCGTTTAGAAGAGATAAAAATAGAGTCATGCGATATAGGTGCCGCCCTGGTCACTTCTACAGCTGAAATAGCTCCTCTGGGCTTACACACAATGAAATGTCATTTCATATCAGCCGAGGGCTTAGAGAAACTCCTTAGGATGTGTCCTCAATTAAAAGAGTTGTCCGTAACTAATCTCTCCGAAAACAACAAAGACGATATATTAAAGCAAATTTCGATCTGCAACTTGCAACTGAATAGATTGAGTTTATCATTCTTTCCGTTTACGGATGCCTTGCTTCATATGTTGGTGGTTAAGGGACGTTACTTGACACATTTTTCCTTGTGGGACGTCGATCACTCTATCACTTTAGACTCCGTCGTAACACTTGGAAGGTGTTGTCCGAACCTAAAGTCACTCTGTCTTGTCACACAATCTCGATGCTTAACTGTGCCAAGGTATTTTAATTCCGACAAAATATTTGCCGAACTCACCTCTCTTACAATAGGCAACGACAATTTCGATATTGACGATATTTTGACATTTTTTCTCGCGTGTTCGTCGCACAATTTGGAGAGGTTAATTGTGAAATATCAGAAAAAGTTAAATATCGACAGGATATTACTGCGGCTCTTAGAGCAGGGGAGCTTGAATTCTCTACGCTTTTTATGGTTAGATTGTACATTAGAAGTTTCGAAGGATGTTGTTATAAAAATGATAAAGAATTGTGACCGTTTGGAGACGTTCACTGTGGACAACCAAGAAGATATGAGCGATATACACGAATACATTTTAAAAAACAATTACGATTTCAAATTAGGTAGCTATTAAGATATTTTCCTTATAAACTTGGCAAACTGTTATTTTGTCTAACAATAAACCATTTTACAACTCCAATTGTATTTTTATTTTTGATTCCCTTAGCACTTAATCCTAAATAATAAAAAAAGTTTGTAAAAATATCTTTATTTGCATTGTATATTATATGTACAGCTTGTCACAATTTTACATAAAGTTTCTTAGAACTATCTGCTAAATACATCTTATCATATAAAATAAAAAATTGTGAATGTGTTTTATTAAGTTTAGGTTGTCATTGGTCATATGAATAAAAGTGCTGCTCTCATCATATTTTCCCTTTTTTTACCATTGAATAAACTGTTGCGAACCCACTGGACTACCGGCCAATACCACACTTGCGGAGCTCAGGTCTATGAAGTCCAAAGTACCAAAAAGAGTAATATCAAATTTGATAATACTTAATCATCAAAATATTAATAATGCCCAATTTTCTATGGAAAATGGTTAGAGGGAATACGCAACAATAAAAAAAAGAGAAAATAGTTATTTCAAACAGAAATTATTATAATTTATATCTATCATTTTTTTAAATAATGGTATCCCCTTTTGGTTCCTTATAAACGAAGACATTTTCAATACAGAAAATCATAATATTTTTGCCATTAAAACTCCATAATCGACAATAAACAATCTATTGTTACTTTTAGTACGTCGAATATTACTGAAATGAGCCTCTTACGAGCTCATAGTGAGTTCACACGAGTGTATTAAAATATTTATTGATGAAACTCCGACGATACTAAGTACACACTTTTCATTATCCTGTACCTAATATAATTTAAGTACAAGGGCAACACTTGAAATTAACAACTTATTCGAAATGAGCTTAAAAAAGCGCTCAATACATTATATAGACATACATGATTAATTTAATTGATCTAACATAAATTACTAAGATACATCAAGATATTGCAACAGTATAAGGGAATTTACAATGAATTTTTGCAGTGCATTTTAATTTAATGCCGAAAACTATTTTTTTTTAATGAAAAATAATATATATATTTTTTTTAAATCATATATTTTATATTTCTAATGAATAGTGAAAGAGACAGTAATTAATTCAAAAAAACCCGTATACAATAACATATTTCGTAAACAGTTTCAGTATTATTCATCAGATATTGCTCTAAATTAATCTAAAACCTCAAAGGAAAAACTATTCTTCTAAATTATTACCAGAGTGATGTCACACTCATACTTAAACAAAATTATATTAGAAATTAAAACATTTCTACCGATAATACCTAATAGATATGTACGCTTAAGTCAAAATTAACATTTTACCATTCATTGATGTCAAATGGATAATGATATTAATTAATATGTCTACATTATTATATTAGGAATCAAAACACTCCATTACAGCAAGAACAATTTATGCTACTTAACGTCAGTGTCTTATATACATAAACATTTTATTACTAGACAAAATTCTAAGCTAAATTCCAGGTGTTACCGTAAGCAATTATTTGCATAATTATGGAAAATATGACCGCAGCCAAAATATCTGCAAATAGAAGTTCAGATTTCTTTTAGTAGTTTCCCGAAATACAGACACTAAGCCTAGTTCATAAACCAGATTGTCAGGGATAGCTAACTATGGCAACACTGCGTCCGGTGTGTGAACCCCGACTTGGCGCCATTCGGTGTCAATCCACTAATCTATCAAGCATGTAAATTACAAGTAAATTTATACTGGTACTATACAATAAAGAAGTCTAAAGAATCAATTGTGTATCTATTACACCAATACAAGACATGGTGTCAGAAGAAAAAAGAAAAGTCGGAAACAAAATACATTCTACGTAAGTCGAAAAGTTAAGTCAAAAAAGAAGAAAAAAGTCGAAGTAAAATTTTTTTACCAATATGTCCCAAACAAAGGAGTCAGAAAATACAAATGCTAACTATAACTATTATATGTCATCTGGAGTCGATGCATTGTCCCTTAGAGGGAACAACATGCCATTAAATTTCAAAAATTGGCTCACCAAATTAAAAATTTACATGAGAGCAAACAATTTGGAGGGTGAATCGGAAAAACGAAAAGTAGCAATCATGTTGCACCACATTGGAACAGAAGCTTTAAATATATTTTATTCTTTCGATTTAGACATAGATTCTGTAACATTTGCACAATAAACAAAAAAGTTTGAAGATTACTTTCTACCAAAAATAAATGTGAGCATGGAAGACAACAGTTGGATGAAGATATTGATTCATATGCTACAGACCTTATAAACATAAGTTTTCAATGTGATTTTGGAACTAAAAGGGAAGATATTCTAAAAGACATATTTTCATGGAACTTGCATTCAAGCAACGCATTATGTCATTATGCCTATGTAAATATTGTTGCCACTGTACCTCTTCAATTATAAATAATATGATTATTATTAACAATAAATAATAGTCTTATTATGAACTATATTTTACTAACTTTTACTGGCGAACAGAAAAACGCTGGTTAATGAGCGGAGCTAGTTTAAGTTTATACTGTCTGTACAAGCTTCTATGGCCTTTCCAAACAAATATGCACTGATTAAATAAATTACAGTATTTATTTATTAAAAGCAAACTAGCCCCCACTGAACTCTCAGTTGAAACTTGAGAAAGATTTTAAATTTAAATGTTTTGCTGAAAATCAGCGACAGAATCTAATTAATTCGGTAATTTTAATTGTAAAGTTTCAACCATTTCAACTTATACTAAGAAAGACAAATTTTTCTTGTCTAAAGTCAGACCTTGTTCTTCTATATTTCTGTTTCAATGTTTTATATACAATATAAGCGAAAAAGAATTTTATCTTACACTATCGCCACCATTAGCTAAAGATAGAGGAAATTTTTTTTAATACATATTGGGCTAATGTGTTTTTAAAAAGCGTATGAAAATTCGGACATAATTAGTTAGTCTATTTTATTTAATATTAGCGGCGCGCCCCCGGCTTCGCCCGGCGTTCAATTTTTATATACCCTAAAACATTCCCCGTTTATCCCTCTTTCCATTGGCGAAAACCGAATTAAAATCGGTCTACCCGTTCACGCGTGATGCCGTGACCAGGAGAAATATAGATTCATTTTTATATATAAGACTAGCGTTCCGCCCCCGGCTTCGCCCGGCGCGGCGTGCAATTTTTATATACCCTAAAACATTCCCCCGTTTATCCCTCTTTCCATTGGCGAAAACCGATTTAAAATCGGTCTACCCGTTCACGCGTGATGCCGTGACCAGGAGAAATAGGGATTCATTTTTATATATAAGATTTAAAGAAGCTTAAGAATTCATCGACACATTTTCGAGTTCATTACGAAGTCACGCAATTCACTCACTATAAACGTCACATTTGTGGGCTCACTGTTTGATTAAAAAACACTTGTATACCCAACAATCATGTGATGGCCAGTGGATCGGCCAAGATCTCCGTATGCTATGGGTCCTTGGTGGTGGGCTGCTCAGACTCCTTGTCATTGTCCTTCTCGTCGTCGTAGAACTCGTTCTTGGCGTCCACGGCTTTGTCGGCTTCCTCCTGGCTGATCCTCACATCGGGGTCTGTTTCGTCTTTAATGCGATACTCTTCGGGGAAGAAGTCACCTGAAAATTTGGTAATTACGTGTTAGAGGAAAAAAACATCAATACATTTTTAATCGAGACTAGAATTTATCCTTGTCGAACCGTTGTTGTCTGTGCGGAAGTGCTCGCTAATCTCAGAAACAGCGAGACCAATTTTAATACGATTTTCACTGATGTATTATAGCAAGCTTCCCGTAACATTTGAAGTGCCCGCGACTTTGTACGCGCTGTAGTTCATTTTTTGAAAATCCTACAAAAACCTTACATTTTTCCAGGATAAATAATATCCTATATGTTAATCCAGGTAATAAACTATCTGTGTGCCAAATTTCGTCAAAATCCATTCAGCCGTTTTTGCGTCATTGAGTAACAAACATACAAAATTTCACATTTATAATATTATTATGTTACTGTACTGTTTCCATAAAAGATAAGATAATTTTAACATATTTTTCTGTGTAGGATATTCTAGTAGCGCGTAACAAGTTTGCATAGAAAGGAACTTTTTGGAATGAACGACAAATAGTTGAATGAACGTTTTTTAGTGTTGCTATTTTAAATTTACCTTTGGTTGGCTAGCGATGTTTTAGTTAGCCAAAGGATAAACACTGTTTTGTACCATTTTACCATTACATATAAGCATTTCTCTTTCATAATTACCTGGTACGTGAGACATTTGCACTGCAGGCGAATGTTGACACATCTTCAGATTGTCGTACACGTGTTTCGTTATTGTTTCCAGGTACTGTTTACTGTTAGCGTTCGCTGTACTGCAATTTAAAATTAAATATTTATTTGTTTGTTTGTTTCATAGGTGGACTATCAGCTCGCAGCTGCATCTACATTCTGCAGTTGAGCTCCTAAGCGTCGCGTCGACGCAAATTAAAGGACAGCACAGCAAAATATTTCCATTTTTTTCATAATATTTTGTACATTAAGCGCTTTTAATATAATTCAAATTTCTACAGCGGAAAGAAACAGCACGTTAATTGTTACCGTAGCATAATACATGAAATATGTGAATACTGATAATAAGAGACTGTTTTTTTTTAAACAAAGAAAAAAAATTCATTCAATAAGTGATATAACATTATTTTGGGTTTGACTAACTTTTTCATTTGTACTCAACAGTACGATTGAAATGGCGTTATTCGATTGAACTAAATCTGAACCAATGTCTTTTATATTGTGAAATACTAGTATATTATTACCGACTGCTGAACATAAGCCTTCCCCTCTGTGAGAGCAGCCCTAGCCCCTAGGGTGATCTATGATTGTCTTCTACACAGACTATATATCTTCATCAAAGAGCAAGTTATTATTATTTCTAACCCACGCGTGAATTCGAAAAGACTCACAAGGTGCAAGTGAATTGTAGTAGGTATATTTTTATACAGTATGCTCATATTGGTGAAAAGTTTAAATACCTGTTAATGTCTGGATGCAGTTGGAAGTCAGGTGCAAATATTTCTAGATACTCCGTGTAGGGTAACTCGTTCGATATGTTCTCATCGACTAATAAAGACGTTTCATATGTCCAACAGCGCGCCACGTTACGTAAAGTGTAACTGAAATTAACAAGAAATATATTTATAATTACTTCATTCATACATTTTTTAGGGTTCAGTATGTACGAATAAAAAAGGGTCACTAGTGTGTCCGTCTGTCCGACCATTCCCCCCCCCCCCAAACTACTGAACCTAAAATTTTGAAAAAAATACAGAAATTAGATTAAAGAAAAACCTATAAGAAGTCCATGATATTAAAATAACATGGTAAATCACTCAATATTGTACGTAGATTTAAAAAAACATGATACGGAACCCTCTTCACGCGAGTTCAACTCGCACTTGTCCCCTTTTTTTTATTTTGAAGTAGAAGTGGCAGTGAGTAGGACACATAGAATAGAAAGCCGACGGCCGCTGGGGCCGAAAGATTCTCGAGTGGGGGCCACAGACCGGCAAGTGTAACATAGGACGTCCACCTGCAAAATGGACAGACAACCTGATAAGGGGCCGCGGATTGAGGGTGGATCCAGGCTGCTTGTGATCGGTCCTTTTGGAAAATTAGGAAGGAGGCCTATGTCCAGCAGTGGACGTCCTCTGGCTAAGACGATGACGATGATAATTATAAAAGTAGACAGGCAGGCTTTCGTAAAATAAAAATAGTTCTAGTATCCCTTACGCACTTACTGTAACACAACACACACATTGTTGCATCACGGGGGTCTTATGTAAGAAGGTGGTTCATTTTTTCGACGACAAATGTCGCTGCGCCGCGGCAGGTTATAACGGGCTATCATTTCGGTCCTTAACACGGACTACACTTTTCCTACAATATTTCAACGTTTGCTTTTATAAGCCCAGAAAATAGAATTAGGGAACATAAATACGTGCGAAAGCTGTCGCACAAATGTCAAAGAGACAGATAACGTAATGCTTTTTAGTTAACGCTTGTATTAATTTTACTCCTCATAAAATTTCCATACCGGGTGGCCTTATATGAGAATCGATTCTTAAAAACTCCAATGTCTGTATATAGTTATATATATTATATTTTACACATTGATATCCAATTTTTTTAGGATAAGTATTAAAGCTTAGCAAATTCACTAATGTTTTTAAAACAAACAAGAAACTACATTGCTTTTGAAATGTTTTTATACAGTTATGGTTTTAGAAGCAGTTATCCATGCAAATTAAGAAATGATTGCTTAATTTCATAAACTCACCCTCCTCCTCCGACAACTAAAGTGGGCACATTGAGGTCCTTAACAAACTTGACGCAGTCCCCATGACCCCGGGTGGACAATGAGAAACAACCGAGCCGATCCCCTGCAAGTGAGTCCGAACCGCACTGTAGAACTATGGCCGACGGTCGGTAGAAATCCATTACGTAGGTTATTACTGGTTTAAACACCTGAGAATTTAAAGTTTCCTTATTAATACTCACTTCGTCGTCATCAAACATCATTAGCCCACAAGTGTCCACTACTAACCACACCCTTTCTGAAGACATAACAGAAGACCGAAATAACAGTATTTTTCTTAACCCTTAGCCTTCATCCTAATTCTACTGTGGTTGGCAGCGCACTTGCAGGACCTGTGGCGTTGTTGGCGTTACAGGCGACGGTAGCCATCAAGTGGATAGTCAGCATATGGACCTCAACATTAAAAATTTCATCACACATTCGGTCCAGTGAGTGGACCAAAAGCGTTTCAACCACAGTCTGATTACACACACAATATAAATAAATAAAAATATTCCTTACTGTATATAAAGACCACTTACAACGATTGTATGTGGAACCACCGGTTCGGAATGTAGATTGAGGACGAATCCAATAAGAAATCTCACTGATGTTCTTTCAATTACAAATTATAAATGGCGATACAAGCACTAAGTATACAATAAAAAAAAATAAAGCTATGAATCCTAAGCAGCTCTATCGGTCAAATATTACATGAGTTATATTTTTTACATAATTTTTATTTCACTATCGTTTTAAATTGCATGGCTATTTTAACTTATACAATGAATATGGCTTGGGACCTTGTTATATAATTATATGCATTGACATATAAAAGATTTGCTTATATTAATAAGCCTCGTTAGGTAAACAGGCAAGTAATTAATAATATAGTCTTAATTAGTCTTGTGTTATATACGTACATGACAAATTAAATAACTGTCTCAGTTAACACACTACTTGTTACATAAAATTAATTATTTTACATACAATGTGGCTAAACGCTAGTAATAAAAGAGGATGCCAGTAAATGTATGACGTCTGGTACCCCCCTTCAATAGCTATGTTTAATATACCATTGGTATATAACTATGTGAACAGCTAGCTAGCTGAACAAAAGTTATTATGGCGCCTAGTTCCAAATGTTAGTCTGTTCAGAGTTATGCTGTACTAAAAATTGTGCAATCTGCCACAAGGGATGGCATTCAGCTCAGAGTGATTGCAACTGTATAACATGTATGAGACTTCCAAATTACTGATCAGCTGCTGATAGCTTTTTTTTTTTTTTTCAGTCTGTGATTATGATATTCCAGAGAGTAACATCTTAGTCTCCTCATTAAGTGTGCAGCAAGATATTTTTCTTATATTTTTGTGATGTCTAATTAATTAAACAACAAAACACTCTAAAATCCCTTGTCGATTAACTAACCTGAAAGTAACTTTGATCATCAATTCCTTCCTTCAATGGTACATTAACAGAGTAATATCGTCCACTTTCAGCGCCAATTTCATACATATCTCCTGTGCCGGGGAAAAAGTAATTGCCGTACTTATGAAAGCTCACTGTCATTACTCTGTCTGTGAGGTAGAAGGCTTCTTGTACTCCATCTCCATGATGGACGTCTATATCCACATATAGAACTCTCGGATGATACTTCAACAGTTCGAGTATTGCAATTACTATGTCATTAACATAGCAAAAACCTGTAAAGTTATATTATTACGTGTTAGTAAATTTTATTAATTGTAACAAATGGATCCCATTTTAAAATATGGATAGGAAACAATATTATAATAAATCTTCCGTCCAAACTGGAAATCTAACTATTTAACTTCAATTAAAGTGCGAAGGGTGGTGATTTAACCTTGTATAAATTAATGGCACAACTCAGAACTAAAAATCTATGACTCTCCTGAGATCTGAGATTTTACTGGGAATTATCGTGTAATATTGAATTACACTAAATTTTCCAGTAAAATTTCTTCTTACCTAATGGTACAAATTTCAACTGTTAAAACGAAGTAGTAAATGGGGATAACATTCGAAAATTAACTCATTGAGCGCAAAGCATGTGTACTTGATGCTTTGCACTCTAGATAAGGTCAAACAAATTTTTTAATACTTTCAAACTTAAAAATTTATGAAACCGCATTGAATGAATACAAGATATTTTCCAGTAAAATCTATAATTAGTACTTATTCCACTTACTGTAGAAACTAAATTAAAAAAAAAATGTTCATAACTATAATAAAGATTTCCTAAATGTACCTGAAGGTTCAAATTTTTTTGCGTGATGTAGACCACCCGACCAATTGATAGCAATATCACAGGCATTGTTGTTCAATTTCATAGCACCCTCAAGCGATGCCCCCGTGTACATGGAGCAGAAATCGAACAAGCCTTCAAATACTGGACAGTCATCACCGACATTGTAATGAAGCAAGTCTTTGGAATAACCTGTGGATTAGAAATATCAATAACCCAATTAAATCTAGGTAACAAAAATATTTTATGGATGGATATGGTAAATACCAGTCAACTTTTTGTTATTGCTCCAACATGAAGGCATGTGAAGTCATATAAATCTTCTAAAAGCTGGATAACATATAAGCACAAAAGTTGTAAGTCTTATTTTATGGAGAATATTTTCTGGAAAGGAGCAATTATATTTATTGTCTCTATAAAACTTCGATAGTTCAATAAGGTTTAATTCCTCCATAAAATTTTGTCAATTTTAATTTAAATGAAAAATAAATTTTGTCATTAAAGTGATCAAAGAGATCACTTATTTTATTCATGTAAAGGTTGGCAGCCAGGCTGACTGTCCTCTCTATAGTTTGCACATATACAAAAGAATGTGTGTAATCTATAATACATACTACTGGATACATTACTTATCCAAATTAGAGTGTTAGGCCTGACTTGTCAGTGCAGCATTGGTGTGAAGCGATATGCTCTCTATACTTGTTATACTTAAAAAAAATTTTTTAATTTCAGCTCTGTACATGGCAGTGCTCTATTTTGAATCAAATCTTTTGATGTCAGCAAGTCAGTGAGTGAGTCAACTTAGTTTTGTATTGATACAGATTATCGAAATTGTCACTTGCCGTCAAACTGAGCCTTAGATAACAAGGTTTATTTATTATATCTTTTAATCTTAGATTATTTGAAATATATTTTAGATTACACTTAATAAGTAATTTGAGGTTAATTGAATTAAATATTTGCATATATTTTGGAAAAAATAAGATACAATTCTGAGTTGACTCCCATACTTGCGCAGCTGCCTTCTCATGTAACCACTTCTTTCAAGTTTGGAAAGTTACTCGTTTCCAACTTTTGCCTAAAAATGGTGGCCGCACAGACCGGGTCAGTTATAGACTGTTCACTATTACCTCCCTCCTCTCAAGCGCATTATTAATAGACAGCAACCACCAATATGGTCTCTTGGCAAGCAGAGGAGCATTGCAGGATCAGCAGTGCCTCCTGACGTTGGTTGTGTCCTTAGGATCAAATTATATGCATACATTTGACCAAGCGGCTAGGCTGCTCCGCTGTGATTTTGTATGGCAACAATAGTCACCTACCATCAACTGGACAGTCAGCCTACCTGCCACCCTTAAAATATAAAAAACGCATTTAATTTCAATGCTTGGGTATAACTATATTAGGTTTTAGTTTACTTTGGTTATAATAAAATGCTGGTTCCGAAGTAATAATTAATATACTCACTTTGTATATTTTGCGGTGTTACATTTTGCAGAAATTCAATGTAATCTTCACTGTGAAATCTACACATGTCGTGAGCACTTGCACGGTATGGCTTGTAAATTTGCATCTTTTTATGAAGTCCATAATTTAACACCAAACTATGTGTTACAGATAACCTGTGTGGTTTCATTGGATGCCCTGGACCATAGTGGAAGTTACCAACGTCTGGGTTATAAAAGTAAGCCACCCTTTGTTGAGTCATAATGGATAAACGAACACGTACTCTTTCAAAATTAAAATAATGCCAAGAACCAAAGCAATAACAATTAATTGTTTAGTCAATTGTATATCACCTAACATAATTCAGAAGCGACGTAAATAGAAAGAAACAGATATTTGGCGATATTTTAGTATTTTCATTTTTGGTAATATTTTATAATAAAAAAATAAGCTGCGAAGAAAAACACAAACATAAACACTGACAACCTTTTTTTTTCACTTCTGTAATCTAGAATTACATAAAATATGTAGTGAATACAATACGATTTACACTAGTACTATAATAATTTTTATAGATGTTTTATTTTATTTATTTCGTGAATAAAATCTGAATTCGTTAACCCTGAATAAATTCTGAGGGGTTAATCGTGAATGAATTGAACGATTGAATGAGTTATAAACTCTCCTCAGTGTGACCTTTTTAAACTACAAGATGCCAGTACTAAATAATACCAAAACACATGCTGAATTATACTAAAAATATACTAAAATAAAAATAAAAAGTAGAAGAGGAAAAATTGAATTAAAACATTTATTATCAGTTACTTTTTTTAATTTTACCAATGACACACCTTCATTATACAGACATATTAAAATAACTACCTATTTCTTATCTTGGGAAACTAGTGTCACATTCAGTTGAAAATTAATATTCTTGATAAAAATATTACATTATTACATATGTTTGAACCCTGCAAAACTATCTTTCCATCCCACAGAACCAGTTCGGCATGTATGTATATCTACACTTTCATTTATGAAAATTTCAAAATCAGCTTTCTGAAATCGCTAGAGAATCGATTATACATGTGTGTACAACTGTACATGTACACTGGCCAAGATCCATCGGACATCCTGTAAAAGTAGGACAATTAGTTTATGTGCCAAAAAAAATAAGGGACACAATAATCTTATAAATATGTTAATGGGGGCATAGCTTTCTTACCTTGGATTGTCCACTATAATGTATAAGATTCTGCCGATGTTTTTCAGAACCTGCATGACTTTTAATTGTTGCGATTCTGCTCAAAATTTTTATCTTTTTTCTTCTCTCTATTTTTTTTTCTCACTATTTAATTTTCTCACTATTTTTATTTTTTGTCAACCATGACGAAAATTCAGGATTTTGTTCCCACTCAGATCTATATTTTTGATCGTATTTGCGATTCATTATCTTCACTGCATACGCACGATAACACAGAGGACAGAGAGACATAAATAAAGAACAAAAAAATCCGTGGTCCCTTTTATACTTATTGCTAGGAATCATTTCAGTAATTCCCCGCGACGTAGATCACGTAACGTAGATATGTATGTAGCTAAAGCACGTTTCGCGGTTTTGTTTTGTTAGCATTAACCGTTCGAAAGAGACAAAATGATACAGTTGCAGTAAACATCAGACAAAGACAAAATTATGTGAACGAAATACGAACGAATGGAAATTAGTGTTGCCCGCCCAACCCAAAAATATACCAATAATGTGTTTAAAAATGTTGAAAGTTTAAAAATGTACCAAAAATACCAGAATATGAAAGGATATAAAAAAAAACTAAATTGTTTTACGGAGCCCAAATTATACCAATTTGGTACTGAATATACTAAAAACGGTCACGCTGAGTCCTCCTTATGATTATATAGTGGTCTGTAATTAAACCCACAGAATATTGTAGACAAATTATTCTTGTTTCTTTTATGTCATAAATGTGGTAAATCTTTAAATAAGCCTAGCAATTTAATTCTACCTTTTTTTTGTTTCCGATCAATGAATCCAATTTGTTCATTTTAAAAAAATGTTTAGCAACGATTATGACGTAGCGAACAGACATTCGCTGTTCGGCAGACAACCCGCTGTTCGGAACAGACATACAACCCGCTGTTCGGATCGTAAATGACCGCGTTGTTCTATGATCAACATAAATGAATGAGCAATAATATAATTTTTAAAATTTGAATATGTGCGTTTTTATTTTATTTTATTATTTTAGGTTGAGATTATTATTTGTGTAACTATCACCAGGAACACAGCCAGGAAAGAGGAATGCTCCTTGTGACTTGTGAGCAAGGAACATACTACTCTCTGCTTGTGAGTTTGTGAATATATATTATATATACATATATAGTACATATATGGAGATTACACAGAACAGGAAAGTAATACTCTCTTTCATATGAGCGACAGAGCGACAGCTGTGGCTCTAGCTCTAGCGTGAGTTTACGAAACTACACTCGCTAGCGAGAGCGTAAAACATTTATATGGAAAATTGACAATTTGACATTGACAGTTCACGATTTTCCATACAAAAGTTTTACATTCTCGCTAGCGAGTGTAGTATTGGCACGGAGCATATACAAAGAGGAGATGTTGTTATTGAATTTTTCTATAGAGCGGCGCCGTGACTACTGCGCGGGGCAAGGAGGAAGTTAGACCCCGCCCAATTATACTTTTTCCATCTAGCGGTAAAAAGAAAACCTTCGTCTATCGACCTTTCACTACGTTGTTTAGCTATGTATTGCTAGATAGCACTAGTATCGAATACAGGGACGTACTGAATTTCAAAGAATTGTTTATTTTTCAACTAATTATTTATTTACTCAAATTGTACAGCTCCTATAACTTAATATACAGAAAAAAAACGTAACTAATAGCCAATTAATCCATTCCCGTTTTAAGTCATCTCTGGATGGAAATCTAAAACATAATTATTTACTGATTAATAATTAAATTTATAAAAACAATTTTAATTACGGCCCTGTATATACAATTATTGACTACTTCACGATAGATGGCAGGCGAGCTAAGTAAGGTTTAAATCAATGATTAAAATATAATAAGACGACATTTTTCTCAACAAAGAAGTCTTTAGTAAAATTATAGCCAACTTAAATACGTATAATTTTGAAGATATAAATGTTATTTACGTAGCTAAAAGCCGTTTATGTTATACAATATTGCGCCATCTTTAGTCAAGTAGCATAACTATGGCAATGCAAAGATATTTTTCTAGAATTCGTCTCGATAAAGTATGAATAAAATTACTCACAAGTGAAATGTGATGCCATCCATGGCATCGGAACGTCTATCCGAATAGTTTTTACACGATAGCACACAACACTTCATATTTTTTTACTTATTTTTAATTATAAAGTTAATAGAAAATTGCAAATGAATTTTGACTACAACAAACAAGCGCCACCACTCCGTGCCGATGTCGACAGCAGACTGACCAAGACCACGCCCACAAAAAATGACGTCAGGACCTAGTTTGAAATCAGTGCACAGTTGTTTAGGCCATCTCCTCTTTGTATATGCTCCGTGAGTATTGGTGTAGTATCGTAAACTCATACTAGAGCCCAAAGATGTTGTATTAGTCTGTACCTACTAGAGCCTCTGGTGACTATACAACCAAATATATCTTTGAGCGACAGAGTATGAATGAATGAAATATTGTATTTCGATCTGTGATTTCGATATATATGTTTTTGTTGTTCAATTTCAATATTTTCAATACTACATACCAGGTAGTTTCTTCAATACAACTTGATACATTTTTTTTGTGTTACAGACCGGAATATCGGTAATTTTAGGTGAGTAATTATTATTATGGTATAGGTACAATAAATAAAAATGGTCATTGAAACTGTTTTAATAAAATAATTTTTAGTAGATAACATTGCCGGTGTTTCGTAACCTCATTCAGATTTTTAAGTACATTCTGGAAAACAATGTTACATAATAGTCCCATAAAATTTTATTTATATTGTGGGTAGGTTATTTATTTTAGCATTGAATTAAGAGCAAGTGTTGTACTTACATAGGTTTGTACAATATACAACACATTTAAGTATTTGACCCAATGATATTTAATGACCCGATGAATATCTTATTGGATCTTCTTCGTGATTTACTCCAACTCCATCTAAACTTTACTTCGATTTTTAATACTCTTGGGATCTATGTAAAATAACAGATCAACTTAGATGGTGCACACATCTTGTTTATTTATTTAAAATACCTTAAAATATTCACAATAACTTATAACATTTCAATCTGATGTACAAAACACAACTCAACTAAATTTTCATGTCAAATCATATTCTATATTTTCTTTTCTCTGTTTGAATATCAAACCTTTTTAAGTCAGCCAGTAATTTAAGTTCAAATACATTAACAGAATATTGGATTAGCGCTGATTATATCAAATACTTTCAGTTTGTTAACAAAATCACTTAATAACTTTAGCACAATGCTCGTTAACTCTAAATGAGAATAGTGGATGCCCAACTTAAGTTTGGTATTTAATAAGTTTAGGATTGGCAGGGCACATTGCGTTTTACAGGCATTATCTGAGCAGCCCTTCTGGAACTTTCCCATTCCCATTGTTTTTTGATGTATGAATAAGTGATCTTGGGGACCATTTCGCTATTCCTTATCCCTTATTTTTATTCTATCAAAGTACCCAGCATGGGTAGCATCCCATGGTGATGCCTGAGCCACCGTGTTGACTGTGTCAGCCTGCATGTAGACATGCTGATTTATTCTTTATTAGCTAGTGTCATATGCGACAAGAAGCACCACAGAGGATTCTAATGTGCTGACATCGTTAATTAGATAAAGGAAGAGGTGGGTACAGGGGAGAGGGCTCTGATACTTCTTACCCATTCATTGAAACACAATAGAATACATTCATGCTGTTTATTCGTCAATTGTGATTTTCTGTAAGAGGGTTCCGCTATAACGGATTTGATGTGATTTTTACCATAAGTAATTGATAAGTTAATTATTTATTTAAATTTAGATATGACCAATTAATATTTTTTTTATGTAGTAATTATTTAAAATTTAATAAATTTGTATACGCCTTAGTGTAGATTTTTATTTTTACCTGTTTTTTTTTACTTGTTACCATCCCGCCACCATCAGTGGGGGAAAAATAGGTAACACTGTAAAGACTTGTGAGTGGAGCGAACACACAACGAATGCTTGATGTCCTATCTATTCCCCAGCATTGCTTTTAATTTTTTTTTTAATTTATAGTCTGATTTTACTATTTCTTGAGATTTATAAATAGTGCCCTGATTTATACTTGAACCATAAATATTGTATATTATTAATCCTAGCCTTACCTGGGTGATTTTATTACTTTTACTTATTCTATTTCAAAATATTTGTATATTAGAAAGAGTATTTATAATATACTAGCTAAACTCGGCCACGCTTCGCTGTGGTCCATATGGCGGCGGCGTGCGCATGGGGCGCTCGGTACTGGACACTGCTTATATATGCTATTTGTCGTAGCGTGTTGTTATTTAGCCTATAGCCTTCGTCGATAAATGGACTATTCAAAACAAAAATAATTTTTAATTCGAACCAGTAGTTCCTGAGATTAGCGCGTTCAAACGAAAAACTCTTCAGCTTTATAATATTAGTATAGATTATTTAGAAAAAAAAAAACTACAATCTTAAAAACTAAATTTGTATGTGCACTGCAGTCCTCTAATTAGCTTGTTCTTTTGACACTATGGCCTCATCTAGATTTTTCCAAGCCTGTCTATCACATGCTATTGTTGACCACTGAGGGCTGGCTATTTTCCTGAGGTTGTTTGACCATCTCCTATACTGTCTTCTTTCCTTCATTCAGTTTGCTTCAAATGCCCAGCTTAAAAAGTTTATTTATTTGTCTTCTAAACACTGCCCGTTAAGTCTTTCTTTAATGTTATTCAACTTATTCAACTAACTATATGTATATTAACCAAAAAATAAATTTGCGAAAATTTTATATTTAATGGAGATAAGTGAATATTCTAAAATTGGTGTACAAACATAGTGTAATTATGCAATTATTGCACTTTTTTTTGCTGTTCCGTCTCTATTTTTTGGACTAGATTAACATTATTAAATCTATATAATATACTAGTTGATGTTAGAGTTTTTCCCCTGTCTAACTTTTATTATTTTGAATGATGTTTTTTACTATGAATTCAGACAGTTCCAGTTGGTGTAAGAAGGGCGACCTTAGAAGAAAATTTTGAAAAAACCTATCTTTAATTAAAAAAAAAAATAGTACCATCCATCATTAACTTTTTGATTATTTTTATAAAGTTTATGTTTTCTCTAGACAAATTTCATTACGTAGAATAAAACAAAAAACAGTAACCGGCTCGTCAAAACGTTTGCAATTGAATGAAGACCGAACACGAGTGTAAATAGTTAATAAACACAAGCTCTCGTCCTTCGGGAACACCCCTTTGACTCGTGTTTAAGGTGACTCCAGCCGCAAAACTCGTCCTGTACTGAAAATTGACGGGACTGCTGAGGGGGAGTCGCTACTTGCAAATCTCGGAAATATCTATTTAAAAATTAAATAAAGTATAATTCAAATTTTTCTTTTGATGATGAGCCTTCAGATAATGGATCTTAAAATTTATCTTAAGAATTGGCTATTTAAAATATTGATTATTAAGCAAATCGCACGGTTACAACATCGATATTAGACCGCAAATTAGTAATTTTTTTATATCTATAATTAAATATAATTTAAAAAATAATTATGATGATCCCCTTTCATATATCCTGCAGATGATTTGAATATTTTTTAAATTATAATTATTATGATAATTTAAAAGGAAAACTGTTACAAATAAGTGGATTTTTTGATCATTAGCTGACAAATGTGCGATCAGCTTAAACGTACTATTAAATTGTGTTGTTTTTTGTCACATGTATTTCTTGGTCGCTCATAATGTGCTTACATTATGAGTCATTAATTCATCACGAAAGAAGTGTTGATTGTGCTCTAAAATAATGTGTTTATTAATGTCCTGAATACAATTTTTTTTTCTATTTCCTTAAATGAAATATGTAGGTACCAGAAACATAGGTTTTATTTAAAAGAAAATAAATTTATTTATGTAGCCATTATCTTGATGTATTTTCATTGCTGTTAAAATAAAAGCCAATACCTACATTATCGAAACTAATCTTCCAACGTTTTATCGCTTTATCAATGTGTTGAAAAAATATATTTATAGTAGAGTAGGTATCTAAAAATACTAGTTATATTAGACATTCTTGTTCAGTATTGTCTTCACAATCACATCTAAAACGGAACAGTTCATTGCATAGATAGAATATTTTTGCTGTAACCTTACTATTTTAGTCATTTCAGTTCAACGGAAAATATCGTATAAGTAGTTTTTATTGGTCAGTTCGAAAGTATTAAAAATGGTCGACATCTTATTTTGATTGAGTTGACTTGGGTCCTTATTTAATATTATACTTGATGCTAATACATTCCATTTGTAAACCAAAACCAATAATTAATTTCACTTTAGACAGAATGTAAATGACTTCGAAGAATACTGGCCTTTGGAAACAGATGCTTGGTAGTAATTCTTTAAATTACTGTTATGACTACGTACAGGCACAGACAAAAGCACAATGATTAACTAAAGAGTCATAATAATAACTAATGAATGATTACAAATCAATGCTTGAGGCAGTCTTTTTATATTTTCTATGAAGTATAATTTTTTTTAAATGTAAAATTATCGAAAGACAGGCTGTCGGTCAACTTGATGGTAGGTGGCTACCGTAGTCTATTGACACAAGCAACGCCATATATGCAGCAAGTGAGCTGCCGAGGTTAGAGAATCAAATATCTATAACATTTTTTCGACGTTATATTCATAGATTGGTTACAACTTCTAAACAAATTAACGGCATATTAAGACACTTCTTTCTTAAGAGGGCACTTTCCAACTCGGAACAGCTTACTTATTCCGTACTACGTAATTCCATGATTACTCATTAATTATAGGTCGTAGCAATACATAAAACAACATGACATTTCCGGGACATTATATGAAGGTTGCATGGCAACAAAAAACTCAAATTAATTTTATATCTAGTATAATTAATTTCTAAAATGTGCAAAATTTGTGACATTTTCGCAGGTTGAATTCTTGTAATACTGACTAAAATCCAAAAATGTTTTTCAATGGAAACGTCCTACCTATAATGTACATTTGAAATTGGGATGTCAATAGCTACCATCTTTAAAGGTTTTTCTAAAATATTGGAATTGCTGGTGTATGTTTTACTATTTTCGCGAGTTGAATAAGTGAAGAGTTGAATAACCGAGGTCTTCGGTTATTCGCATTATAGTAAGTTGAGACAACAAATTCTCCCAAATACCTATTACTGAGTTCCCACGCTCGTACAGCGCCACCTTAAGGACAGGTTTCAGAAATACGCAAAGATAAGCGCAAGATTGAACATTTTCTCACGTGCTGAACCATTTGACAAGCTAGATTACTAATGCCACGAAAATGAAAAAGATATAACACATAACCGTGCGATACGCCTATTAGGAACTCGGGTCACAAGTTCCTTCAAATGTTTTTTAGTGAAATAATTGAAACATGTTTGTTTTTAAAGTAACCATCAAGGATGCCTTGATTGAGTGACCATTTTTTCTGTCTTCTACTTTGAATCATTATATAGTTAGATGAAGCGATAAACTAACTAATCTTTTGGTTAAGTATATTAAAATTTGCAGCACGATAACTGCAATTCTTTAAGCGTCCATTCTATATCTATACATAATATAAGAAAATCATAAACAAACCGTGTCTGTATATTAAAGAATTTTTTTAAAAAAAAAAAAAAAAAAAAAAAAAAAAAACAATTGGTACACGTTGTAACTTATGTTACCGAGGTCAAAAAATAGATTTTAGAATATATAGTTTTTAGAATTTTATTTAGAAAAATAGTTTCGTTTGTTTGTTTGTCGTGCGTTTGTGCACGCTAATCTCTGAAACGGCTCAACCGATTTGAATGCGGTTTTCACTGATGTATTGTAGAAAGCTTCCCGTAACATTTACTGTTTGTTTCATTCCAATCGGTTTACAAAAAAAAAAAGGTTACACGCTATATATACCGAATGTCACGTGTACGAAGTTGCGGGCTCAGCTAGTTTAAAAGTAAATCTCTCGCCAAATGAATCGAAATTCGAATTCAATAAATATTCATTCTAAATTCAAAATTTTTTGTTATGTGACAGAACTTATTATCTGACTAGGTATTTTTTTCCACACTACTTTTTATTGCAATTTTTTATTAATAAAGGAATAGGTATTGTGCCTAGTTTTTTTTTATACTTACAAGATAAATTATCATACATTTAGTCTAATTTATTCAAAACTCGTCTTGTCGATGTAAATAAATAAATACAAAAATGTATTAGGAAGAAAGATCGCTGAATCGCTGTTTGTTTCTAATTAATATGGAGTTAAAAAAGATGTTGTCTTTTGGAAGCACTAATCAGTGCGGAACTTCAGGGAAGTTAAGCTAATAATGCTGAAGAACAATAAAAATCCACTTACTACTCGTCATTTTGTTCATGATTTTTCTATATGCCAGTACAGTAAAGGTGAACACACAATATAACAGCTTATATGACATCAACCGGTCTCAGACCGGTAACAGCCGTTAGTAGCGCCGGACACAGTCGCCATTGGTTATTTGAAATTCGAATTTCATTTTTGTTTGTGATCGTAACCATGAAGGAAATAGTTTATATATTAAGATGTGCTATTGTTTTGTTAATAGCAGACAGCACTATGGTCAATTTTAGGGTGCTTGCGAGAGCCATGTCGTCCGTTGCGAAATCATTCGAGGCCAATGGCGTGGTACCAGACGTCGTTCCTAGAGCGCCGCAGTCCTTAGCAACTGTGAGTATTGAAATTAATATATTAATGCATTCTTTAGTTTTACTTTGAATTGTGTGTTTATTTATCATTTTGCCTTACATTTTTATTTTTGTCAATCAAAATTTAAGGTTTATGACTGTTTATGTGTTAAGGATCTCTCTATTCACGCATAAGCATATTTTTATTTTTCATATAAACTTAATAACTGAATTTTAAATAGTTCAATACTATAATAGTACCGCCCTAACCTCCCATGCAATTATTATTTTATCAAGTTTCGGCTCATCGCTTGACACAGCTATTCTATTTATTTATTTAATTATTAAATACGATTTGCTCTTAGCCAGCATCTGTCCATGTAGGGAAGATGAGGCCGACGATGGAGCGAGTTTACCCAGAAGATGCCTATTCACTCGAATCTTGAAAATATTTAGTTGTATGAGCTCGGAAATACGGACGCCGCCGGCAGGAAGTTCCACTCCGTAGCAATGCGCATTATAAAAGATGTTTTAAACAGCTTGGTTTAAATCTTGTGTCTATGTTTTCAAATAATGCACGTTAAACTAAGTGCAAACTCCTTGATTTCCTCTTTGTTATGATACCGTATAACAACTTTGTTGTTCAAGATAATAGAGATTGTAGATTTAAAAATCGTTGAGTGATAGTAAAAATCGTATGTACACTGTCATGTGACGGAAAAAACAGATCCAAATTATTTGAACTTACGCGAAAACACCGCGGTGAAATCTCAAAAAAAAAAACAAAAATTTAAAAAAAAAATTAAGTCTGCCACTCAACAGGTTCGAAATTTTTTATTCTTGCCAAAAAATCTTCCCCATTTTTTTTAAAGTAAAAATAAGAGGATAGGTAAAGTGGAAAGCACAAGGGAAAATTGTGAAGTCACTTTCGCAAGATGTCACGTTACTCAAAAAAAAAAAACTGTTGCATCAATCAAATCTTCCAAACACTGGTTCATAATTTTATAAAAATCTTCGGTTTCTTTCTGAGCGCCAAGGAAGAAATTCTAAGGCGCTTGGAAGATCTCCAACCTGCACTGAGCCAGCGTGGTGGACCATATAGCCCATACGCCCTTTTTGAGAGGGTAGGCTTGTGACCCTGCAGTGGGGACATATAATAGGCAGTGATGATGATGATGATGACGATAGAATGGAAATCAAAATAAAATTAGTTTTTGATAATTTTACGAAGCAAGGATGAGGATTTCGAAGAATTTCGAGCTATGGATTACGAGAATTGAGAGTGCGGAGGACCCAGACCCAAAAATCTATCGTTTGCAAGTTTGCAAGTTGATGCTGACAATGAATACGTGTCATTTATTTGTCAAAGTAAACCAGGAGCAATAAGCGTATTACGATATTATCAGCAATATGTAACGGCCTGTGGTCCACCAGATGAATCCCAACCAAAATTTAATAAAATTCAAGGGCTTTTTTAAATATTTATCTTCACGTACCTTTTTTACTAATTTTTAATCGCATAGACCTGTAAACTGTACATAGGCCGCACCGAAAGTTTTTAGAACTGGCCAGAAAGTAAATTTCGAATTAAGAACTCTTTAGGAAGCTGTCGATGTAATTTCATTCGGTTGACATTTTGTTCTTACAAATTTGTGTTCGTTTAAAAAGTGTTTGTAGAGCGAAAAATGTTACGACGAATTAGTGAAAACTTTTGGCTACATGATTTATTGTGACTTTTGTTGCGGTCTTAATCAACAACAAAGTTATGATAAACTTCGATTGATGCATTTCATGTGCAGGTGCACCAAGTGCGCTGCCAACCATAATTGAAGTTATGATTATAATATGATTACGGGTCTGGCTTCCCTCAATCACTCACTGAAACACAACAGCACACATGCTGTTATTTCACGGTGGTCTTCTGTAAGGTGGTGCTTACTGTCACCGAACTGCCTCCTAAATTACTTCGAAACGCAGTGTGCCTTATTACTTACATGCCAGATCCAGACCAGAGCTAACTATGAAAACTGTAATTTTCTAACATTTACCTAAATTTTGGCGTCGTGATAAGCCTGCGCAGTTGTAGTGGGAACTACATTTATCTAAAAGCAACTCTGTTTAAATTGTAAATTAGAGCTAAATTGTATTCAAAGCTACTACACGAAATTCGTTCAGCTCATGTACGAGTAAGTCGATTTCGCAAGGAAATTGTCACAATAAACCTGTTCTCACCTATTATTTCACCTTTTATTCTAAAAAAAATTTACTTAAAATAATGTTTTGACTCATGTATAAGTATATGGCCTTAACCGTTCTTATCATTGACACGCGTGCTTTATGTTTAATAAATATTTAAAATTCGTGATATTTAATCGAAATATTTTAATAACTAGCATATAATGTTACATTCTAAATTTAAAAATGTTTTCTTTTTTTAACTTTCTGTGCAAGATTTTGTAACTGATGGTCAAAAACCATTAGCGGATATACAGACTCGGGCAGCGACTTCAACATTCAAACAATATTATATTAGGATTACGTTGCGTATAAATAATTTTTTATTAGTAAATTATAATATCTTACTAACTAATAAAAAATATAGAATAATATTAAAATATTAGAATGTTTAAAAACATTATCTGTCATAGCAAGACAGAGAATGTTTTGTTTAAACAAAACGTAATGTTCTGTTAATACATCCATAATCCTTTGTTTTATTAACCTAACAAATGCTACCTACCTAACAAAATCTCAATATCGTATACGTAAACTGATAAAAAAAATACCCGGAATATTTGAATTTCGATTTTAAATAACACACGGTCTCCGTTTTACTGGTCGTTTTTTTTTTCATCTATGGCGTATGGAGTTGTATGATCGACTTCACATACGACACAGTATTCTGTATACAGTAAAAAATACCGGTCGGATAAATTATGACATTCCATTTTGTCATCGAAAACTGGATGAACGGAACATTTATAAAAATTAACGTATACGTACAACCGAGGGGCGAGCAATTCGTACTAGACAAGTTTAGATTGGACGCGCATTGTCTATTTAAATCCTTTTCCAATAGTTGAAGAAGATAATCAAAACTAGACATCGACATTCGAAAGTAATTGAAAATTTTTGAGTCGTCTCCTTGCAACTGACTCATGAGTATAAACTGTGAGCACCTTAACTAAATCTTTGAGTCATGAGTGGATGCTGCCAATAACGTCGATTCTTTCTTCTCCGACGATAGTACCAATACAACACTATAACGTCCGACCTTGTAGAGTAGCGGTGGTATACTGCGAATTTGCTGTGTGAACATTGCTGGATCCGTTGAACGTAACGCTAAGCGTCCACAGGTCGGTGTTGTACGCATCGGACGCATCGCATCAATCACATTATTTTTTCCAATTTTTTCATACTGCGTCCACTGATCGGCAGCGGCAGCGACGCAAGTACCGGCTATCGGAATGCCGATGCCAGTTCCATTCGGATTTTTTGATCGTAAGTGTGTTTGTGAGAATGGAGGAGGAATGCCGATCGGGCCGCGTCCACTGATCGGCATTCCGTGATTCCGTATGACGTCATCGGCACGCATCGGAAAGCCAATGTGATCCGTACAATGCCGATCAGTGGACGCACTGGTGTGTCTTTCTATACAAAGAATAAATAAATGCCATGCGTCCGATGCGTACGATACCGACCTGTGGACGCTTAGCTTAATACGGTGCCTATGTGTGAACAGAGCATAAAATGTCGTACCCGTTAAAAAGGCTACCGTAAATACGGAGACCATGTGTGAACGGGCTGTAAGTCATTATAGTGGTTTATTTTTTTCTTCTTAGTTTGGCTTACGTGTTTATTATAATTATTTCCGGCCATTCTGGCTGAATGTACAGTTTTTTTTTGGTATACATATTAAGACGCAGGACATGTATTCGCGATTCATTTACAAAAAAAAAAGACCACATTGATGCCTCAGTGACCTTAAACACAGGACTTGTCTTCGTGCAACTTTTTCACGTTCCCAACGATAAAGTCGCTGAAAGAATTACCGACCACACTTACAAGTCCATTCTAAAGTGAGCGTTCCATAAATGATTCAAGATTAGAAAAGCCTGGCAGAAATGTATGGCGACTGTGATTATTTTAAAGGGACAATATAAATGGACATTTTTTTAAAATATAAGTACACAGTTTCCAAGTATTTTTCATAAACCAACGAATAACCACTACTCAATGTCACGAAGAATTTGTTTAGTTTGAACGATTTATGCGAGGAAGTGCATGTAATTTGTTTCATTATATCAAACATTTGCTGGTTCTTGTCCATTATATATAATTATGTAGGTGTATGGTTTATTGCCTTATTATATTTATTAGTGCTTCCGTCAAATGACTACAATAAATCGCCGACTACGAGTATACTCATTAGTGGAAAAAATATGGTGTCAGAATAATTGTAGGAAAGATGAGGCCGACGATGGAGCGAGATTCGCTCACCCAGATGATGCCGATTCACTCGAACCTTGAAAAGATTTGGGTTGTATGCATGAGTTCTAGCTAGATGCTGCTAGGGATGCTAGATACTAGAAATAGTTTAAATAATCTCTTTGTGAGTGGCTTGTTAAAGGAAAAGGAGATAGAGTTCACACATACCTAATATTTTTTATAACGATGTTTTTGCAATGGCCTATGGTTCATTTCGTTGAAATTCGTTTAGGTACTACAAATTGAGTATCTGAGTACCTACTTTTGAGTGAGAACCTTTAAGTAGGTTGTCTATATCAAAAATTTTTTAAATTATTTTAACATAAATAAACATCTTTGTTTTTTTTTAAATACACCTGCGACATGCTTTTGTAGTATTTCAGAAGTTTTCAACTAGCAGTTGTTAGGGAAACTAGTAGGCGTGCAGGCTTTTCTTATATATACCACCACTACAGAGTTTGTATGAAAAGCCAGTGCAATCAAATTCACATATAAATTAAAAGTAAATTATGTTCTTTATACCCTTAGAGTTTATACCGCTATCGTTTTTTCACTCTTATTATAATACGACCTGGAATATTTTACCAAAAATTGGTAAATTTTTCGAATAATGCAGAAGGAAGAATGGTGTGACAAAGATCTGATGAGGGCAACTGCTACAACGAATTCGCTACTTCAATCTTAGAATAATTACTACATATCAATCAAATCTGTCAATTGCTTAAATCCGTCTTCCTAAAATAGTTGCCTTCTTCAAAGTTTATTACAAACTGTTCCCTGAAATCGCTTAGCATCCCGCTTGATATTGCTTATCGTAGGCGACGATCGAGCCACATACCATTAAGTGGATTGTCAACCTTGCCTGAAGATTTTAATTATAAAAAAAAATATAAAATTTCAGGTGAAATATCCAAATGGCGTTGAAGTGAAAGAGGGAAATGAGTTGACGCCCACACAAGTGAAGGACGTCCCGTCAGTGTCTTGGCAAGCGGAGGCAGGACAATTCTACACGCTAGCTATGACTGGTGAGAACCGTTGCCTTGCTTAGTCCGGGAGCTATTTGGGAGATTAGTATACATAATGTTATATAAACTCTGTCCATCTGGAATGATGTACCTTTCAAATAGTGAAAGAATTTTTCAAATAGGTGCAGAGGGTTGAAAAGTTAATGCTAATAACGCCTTCGTGCTATAACAGACTGAGACAACATGAGGTGGCCTGAAAAAGAATTTAAAAATCAAGATTAGTCTTATGAAATCTTATGAAATTATATCTTTGAATGTTATTCTTTGAAATGATTTTTTTTTAAAGTTATTATATTATAATTACGGATACGCATTTACGCAACTAGGAAAAGTAATCTCCATTGTTTCGTAACTAATTATTAAACAACATTTTTTTATTTCACTTTGCCAAAATTGATATCGAATGGAGAATATATCAACCTTCTAGCGAAAACATTCTCGTACTCGTGCTTATTCCCCAGCGTCAACTAGCTAATGCAAACCATACACCATCAAGTCCATTCGGCATGATACGATTGGCTTGATCAAGCTAATTTGACAGGGTGTAATTTTGAATGACAGTCATACTTGCCATGAAAAATGACACCCATACACCGTCAAGTTGGCTAAACGTTGCATTAAATTACATAATTATATTTTCTAATTGTAGATCCCGACGCGCCTTCCCGCACTAACCCGAAGTTCCGTGAATGGCACCACTGGCTGGTCGCCAATATCCCCGGCGACTCGGTATCTAGCGGCGAGACCCTTTCGCAGTACGTCGGCTCTGGACCTCCGGAGGGCACTGGACTGCATCGATATGTCTTCCTCGTTTACAAGCAGCCTTCCAAATTGAGCTTCGACGAACCACGTCTTACTAACAGGTACAAATCAATGTCACCAGTTCAATACTCTATTTTTGGGTGTATTTTAGTAACTTGAAGTGTCCCCATTAGCGTGTGGAATAGTGGACAAGACGCGCGTTACATGTAGTATATTTTATTTAAATTATGTATACCGGCCTCGCATTTTCTATGCAAATTATAGACAAACCTTCCTCTTTATTGCTCTTTATTTCCATAAATGTAAACCGTATCAAAACCCGTGGGGTGCTTTAGAAGAAGTTCCGGAGAAACAGACGGAAGCAGACAGCGATTTTATTTTGTAATATGTACAGATTATAGATAGATTTGTATTAAGTATTTCATTCGCAACGCTTACTTATTTACGAATTGTTCTTTTTTTAAACTCCGATGTTCGATGCAAAAGAGGATTATGTGTTATAAATTTGACCTCTGTATCTATGTGTGTCTATGGCATCATGGCTCCCAAAGGCGGATCGATTTTGATCGGCTTTTTTTTGAGTTTACTCCTTAAGGAATAATTAAGCGTTAATTAAGCGTTAACTAAAAAGCGTTATTTTCTAAGCAGTTCTACCCAAATCCGATAGATGTCGCCGCTCCTCCACCTAATTCTAACCCTTTTCCTATTGCATAGTCAAAGATAAACTTATGGACTTTAAGGTTTTTGGTTTGAAAGCTGACGTGATCGAGATGGTTCTTAGCTATAATTTATTAAGATCTGTTCAGGCGTTTGAAGATAATCAGCTCATTTCCTAGTTGAAGAAGGGATTTCACTAACTTCTATAGGTTCGATTGTTTTGAAAGGTATACTGTTACTTCGGTGGTATTTCCATGGCATGGTAACCTGATGCTGCATCATGAAGTAAATTGAGGGATATTTAACTCCGCAGCAACTTACAGCAGATATAGCGTGTTTGGGCTCATTAGAATGGTCCCAATGGAATGTCTGCGGTTTATGATATTTAATTGTAAGCCTGTTTCCTAATTATAGCTTGTTTAGCAGCCATGTTAAGCGATGGCAAGTATCTACCATCGCCTATTAACACAAGCAACGCAATTAGGGTCGCAAATACGCTACCGACCTTGATAGGATAAATGAAATGGAATAAAGAGTGGAATCCCTTACTCATCAGAACACAATGGCACACATGATTTAATTTCACTGTGGCCTTATGTGCGGGGGTGGTTGCTGCCGTTAGACGGCTCAATTAAATTGTCAAATTTACGAGTCGTCCTCGTAAATCTGGCATTCTTCTTCTTTTGAGCACAATGCATGGCATGAATATTTTTTTATTGAAAACTCCTTCCGGTTTCTCCTTTATTCTATATCTGAAATTTGGATTTCCGCCATATAAAGTCAGGTTAAGGAAAGGTTCGTAACCTGAAATCGACATTTGCTTGCACCAAGACAATTATCAGTCATGCCAAAATTTCATTTCAAACGTCTGTCAGTTGTTTGCTTAGTGTTTTAGTTTCAAAAGGTACTAAGAGTCTACGACTTGATAAAGGAATTAATTTGAAAACTGACGAAGGTTTTCGTACCCCGACTGTACACAAGACGGTGTACAAAATTTTAATACATACTTGATGTAACGCGCGACTTTTTCATAAAAGTAACTAATCACTAGATTTTTTCCTTTGCCTCAATTTTATATGCGATAGCTTCTTCTGGCTTTTCCGTATTCTAACAATTAAGTGACTTTTAGATGTCGTTTAGCTCACCAAGTGCATGCTGTTAAAAGAGCAAGAGCCCCAGTAGCCTTTCAGTCCTTATATATGATCACCTTCGTAATATCAGACAGGATACAGTGGCGTCGTAAATCTCGGCGAAATAGATAGAAAGATCATTTACTATAAAATGACAAGTTAAGGATAGTGAAATGGGTCTGGCATCTCTTACGCATTTACACAGTGGTCCCTGGTCCTCTGCAATCCCATTCTATCCTATTGTCCCCATAGATACTTTATTGATAGCCGCAAGTCAGCTGTCAAAGAGTGATAGACTTCGCATTATCCTATTAACTAACTTTGTGAAGGCACACCATCACTATCCTTCCTCGAGGTCATTTATTGCAGATTATGTATGATTGAAACACATATTGTTTGTCTTTAGGTCAGGGGACGGTCGTGGTGGATTTAAAATCGCCAAATTTGCCGATAAATATAAGCTCGGCGATCCGATAGCTGGAAACTTTTACCAGGCGCAGTGGGACGATTATGTTCCGATCCTTTACCAACAACTCGGCGGTTAAAATGGAACTTGATGGGTTTCTGTTCCATTGCGATAATTCAACACACCATTTACAACTGTCATTTAAGTTCCATTGTTCTGTGGCTTGTGTCTCTCCTAAGGAGCAATTAAAAAACTCATAGTAAACTGCTGAAAAAATATGGCGGATTGACTCACGTACGAAACGTGTATTTTTGAAAAAGTTAAGATTCGAAAGAATCCTAAACTTTAATAATGTTGTTTTCTATATAAAATAAAGACTTGGCTTAAAGGTCTAGCTACCAGGCCATAAATTTACACTAATAAAGGAGCAATTAAAATTTAATTGTCTATGAAAAACAAGTTTTTTTTTTTCTTTTATCGCAATGGAAAATTTTTGGAAGCGTTGAGAGACAATTATAAAAACCCGAATCATTCATTACTTACTGATTAAGATTAATAATATTCCATAGAGCATTTATGTTTCTAAAATGCGATTGTCATAATTTATGTTAATGGTTTTTGTTTTAAACATTGTAGTGTTTTGACGTCTCACAGCGTCTCTCGTTTATGTTATTAAACTTATGAAGTTGTCAATACCAGCATGTAATTTAAGGAACATTTTTTAATGTTAAATATTTTTGGTACTACAATAAAATAATAAATAAATATATAACATTAAATTTAGATTGTAAGCATAACGGTTTGTCTTATTACATACATTTGAAATGCAACATTGGGTTTTATTTCAAAATTTTTACTTGTTTAAAATTAAAAGTGTTTCATTACTTTGATTAATGCTATTCTACCGCCCGCAGTGTTATTTCAATATTTAAATATCAAATATGTAATTATCACAGTACAAACAAAGGCTCCAAAGTATTTTTTTTTATTGAAAAAAATTATAAAGCCTTTTCGAGACAACGAACTGTGGGTGGTTCGAACCACACCAAAGTCAACTTTGCGAGGTTCATTGCATGCAGAATTTCTTGCCTCGTCAGAAACACGTGGTAAAGAAAAGGGCTTCGACAAAAATCAAAGTATTGCCTTCAAAAGGACCAATCAGAATCTGCTTGGATCCACTGTCGACCCACGGCCCTTATCAGGTCGTCTTTCCATCTTGTGGGCGGACGTCCTACGCTGCGCTTGCCGGTCCGTGGCCTGGACCTCCATTCGAGAACCTTCCGAGCCCAGCGGTCGTAGGTTCTCTGTACTATGTATCCAGCCTATGTACTATGTATCCATTTCAACCTATTTAATCCGACGGGTTATGTCGGTAACTTCCGTTTGTCTACGGATCTTCCCATTCTTGATTAGGTCTCCCAGTGTAACACCGACCATAGCCCTCTCCATAGCTCGTTGAGAGACGTTGAGCTTACGAGGCCCATAGTTAAGAGACCACGTTTCAACGCCATATACATTGGTCGAAAATTTTTGTTTTAAGGCACTGAGGAATTTTGGACGAAATCTAGTAATCAAGTGAAATATGAAATAGTAAAAAAAAAACCGAATAACAACATTTCAAAATATTTCAAGACATAATTATATAAATTTACTCAATTGTACGCCTCATATGCTGCAAGGACTAGCCGGTAATGAGATAAAAACAAAGTCCTTAATAAAAGGCAAAAAGGTTGAGGAGTTGCAAAAAGAAGATCCAGCCTATTTCTGACCACATTTAGAATGGTGTTGGTACTTCTCCATACCCTACGCACCAGGAACGCACTCTTTACGCATTGTTGCACAAAAACAGTCCACGCGCGCCTCTGCAAACATACCTGATGCGCTGAAATATCGAGGTAACACCACCCAACCGTGGTGTTCGTATTAAAAAGAAACATTATAAAGAAATAATATTTATTATATGAGAGCTGTGATAGCTTTTAATTTTATGATAACCTTCTAACTTTTATTTAAAATTAATATATATAAAAAAAATTACCTACAGGTTTCAAGTCTGTGATAACTGTTCATGTATGTTATATAGAAACATTCACAAACACGATAATGCGGTATAAACAATAATAGGTCTGTCTGACTGAACTCAGAAATGGTTATCGCACTTTTATGCGATTGCATTATCGAGAAATATTTGGTATAATTTTTCAGTGTGTGTTGTGCATGAAGAAGGTAAGCACCTATTTTTATTCTATTATTTGAATATTCAAAAAGTTCATCTTAGTTTTTAATAATATTTTGTGCGGCATGTATGCTGGCTGACAACTATGGCTATACTTATTCGCAAAGGAACAGAAACACGCTATTTAACGTACATTGTATTCTATCAACACTGGTAAGAGAAATGGTGATCATGAGGAAATTGGTTTTGGTATAACTTACCCGCCCACTGAATCATGCGGTTTTATAGTATTTTTCTATGAGAAGGTGTCTACTGCCACAAGACCTAATTCCCAGTTTATTACTAAGGAACGCAGCGTGTTTTACAAGTTTAAAGTTCAAGTTGTCCTCAACTTAGTTACTACTAAGTTGAGGACAACTTAAAGTTTTGAGCACACTACGTTCCGCAGTCACAAACTGCGCAGTCTGTCTGCAAACTACAATGCCAGAGCCCTTTGTCCTATCCTCACATAAGACCTACCTTTTATCACAGTCTAACCAAACTTACGTCATACAGTCGGGCAACGCTCAATGTTCGAGCCTGCAAACTGAAGCGAGTTCGCCGAATGTTGCTCTACGCAAGTACGTTCGTTGCCTGACTGTATGACGTAAGTACCTATGGTTAGACTGTGCTTTTATCCTACCAATATTAGCAACGCCTTTTCATCGCTAAGGCTTTACTTGTTTTATAGGCGAAAATAACCACTTAACATCAAGTGGACCGTCAGCCTGTCTTTCGAGCTTCATTACATAAATTCCTCCTTCAAAAAATTTATTACAATACAAACAAATCTATAATATACTAGAGAACCGTCCCCGGCTTCGCACGGATGCAATTATTAATTTTTTTCTGCAATTTATGTACAAACTTCTCGCTCTTTTCATAATTGAAAACCGTATCAAAATTTGTTGGGTGGTTTAGAGCGGAGATATTATCTATACTAATATTATAAAGAGAAAATATTTGTATGTATGTTTGTAATGAATTTAAACTGGACCGATTTTAAAAATTATTTCACCTATAAAAAGCTAAATTATCAACGAGTAATATTTTATTAAAGAGACGCGGACGAAGTCGCGCGTAACAGCTAGTTTTACAATATGTTTAGATAGATAAATATAATAAATATTCTAAATTAAAATTTTTATTTGTGCCTAGATAACGTCATGTCTTTGGTAGCCAAGGCCTTTGAATCCAGCAACATCGTTCCAGATGTGGTACCTACAGCACCTACTGAAGCTATAGTCGTAAGTAGAACTTTGTTTCTGAATATTTATTTCTTCACAAAAATGTCTCTTACATAACATCTCTGTAGATAACATAGACCTTTAATCTTTAGATTACTAATATCTAACGATCACTCATGATTTAATTTATATCTTTAGACAGTTGTGTTTGGGTGAGTGAGTAAGGGATGCCAGAGCCCATTTAACTATCCCTTCCTAATCTCTTATCCTTACCTACTGTAGACGACAGTGCACTTGCAGCACCTGTGGCGTTGCTTGTGTTACAGGCGACGGTAGCCATCTAGCATTAAGTGGACCGTCAGCCTGTCTGATGACTTTAAAATTAAGAAAACTCTCTCCCCTCTCCTTTTCAACATATATTCCGAAGCAGTCATTGTGAGACCCTGGAGTAGTGTAAACCTATTCCATTAAAAATAAAAAGAAAAAGTAAGAAACAAAAATATTAAAAAAAAAAGAAATAAACAAATTCTCTTTCCCACGTATAATTTATTTGTGAGGATTATACAGAAAATAATATTCTATACGAAAGTAGAAAATAATTTGTGATTTATTATCATATTGTGATAAATGTTAAACGTGTATACCTACATAATTCACGATAAAGCATCATGGTCATGCGATAAATTGCTATTAAGTAACTTTGCAATCAATTAAAAAAAAATCTTATAAACATAATTAGGTACCTGTTTGTAGATAAATATTATAACCGATAACATATTACTTAACCTGCTATTATCTATAGGTAAATACTGTTTTTTTTTTCATTGGTAAATATTTGTTTTAGCATTTATTTATTTTAGAGGTTTAAACATTTAAATCCAAACGAAACAATCCATACTAATATTATAAATTTGAAAGTAACTCTGTCTGTCTCTCTGTTACCTTTTCACGCCTAAAACGCTGAACTGATCATTATGAAATTTTTCATACACGTCAGGGATGCAGGGTACCTTTCTTCCAGAAAAAAGGTACTGTTCCCGAGGGATCATCTAACGCCTGGCAAAGTTATAGCTGCAATAAAGATGTTAGGCGTTACATTGCTCGTATATTTAGTAAGGCGTATTTTATTTTTCAACGCGGGCGAAACCGCGGGCACCAGCTAGTGGAAAAATAAAAATGAATTAAGAATACGGACATGTAAATGTCATTTATAATTCTATTTATTTATTATTAACTTTTGTTCGCGACTTTCTTCTTTTTCTTTTTCTTAAGCGTTAAAAAATAAAAAAAAATCAACACCCAACATATGTTTTTTATCTGGCCTCCATTTCGTTTTGAACACAGTGTTGGTGCGTTTCGCCTAACATAAATTGAACAGCCTGTCTGGCGCTGAGTGAGTAAAGGATGCCAGACAGAGCCCATTTCTCTATTCCTTCTTCCTAATCCCTTATCCTGTTAAGGTCGGCAGCGTACTAGCAGCAATGTGGCTTTGCTTTAAATTGTGTTGTTAAACCACCTACCATCCTTTATCAATTGCAGTCCTATGAAAACTTGAAATTGTTCAATGAATATTTGAAATAATTTTTTTATTTCTTTAGTATCACTTAATAGTAAAATAAAAAGTTATTATGTACGAGTACACTATAAAATTGTTTTAAAAATATATTTAATAGCTGTGCTCTCGACTTCGGATGCGCTGTTCTTCGTTTTTTTACAATTTCCCACAGGATCCTAACATTTTTTCAAGATGAAAGGTATCCTATGTGTTAATCCAGATAAACTATCTGTGTGCTAAATTTCATCAAAATCCGTTCAGCCGTTTTTGCGTGATTGAGTAACAAACATACAGTTACTGAGAACGAGCTGTGCTAAGACCACCGTGAAAAGCAGCACGTGTGCTGCCGTGTTTCGGTGAGTAAGGGATGCCAGAGCCCATTTCCCTACCCCCTCCTAATCCCTTATCCTTAATCCTACTGGCAGCGCACTTGCAGCAGCTTTGGCGTTGTTTGTGTTATAGGCGACGGTAGCCATCTACCATCAAGTGGACCGTCAGCCTGTCTGCCGATCTTAATATATATTTTAAAAAAAAAACGGTCTCCGGTACCACGGTAGCCACCGCTGCCCGCTAATGCGACAGACGATGGGCACCCGTTCCACAGGCTAGCTTTCTTCAGTGCCCCTCTCGCGACCAAGCAGAACAACAACCAACAAGACACAAAGAGGATCAGAACAACAACGCCGTAACAAATTTACACAAACATTTCCATATACTCCTGTATATGGAACGCAAACGACGCAGAAGAACATACAAACAAGCGGCGACGCGACGTACAAAAGCAATAAACAACGTAGGAGAATGAGCGTACCTCAACACCAATATGGGGTGGTGTCCATTCAACGGTAATAATTCTACTCGTCAATTAATTTCATTCTCAAAACTCTTTGTATTTTCTTTGAGTGAGGTTTTTTTTTAATTATGACTAAAATTTGCCCCGTATAACACAGATTCAGAGGGTTGTAAGCGGTTGATAGTTTTTAGGGAGACGATGATCAAACGAAACAGATTAAAAATTTTGAGTTTATGGTTGATTCCAGTTGAAATATAATAGCGGCGTGGAAGCTTCTCAGGGAAATGAATTGACACCGACCAAAGTCAAAGATCAGCCCACGGTCACTTATCAAGCGGACCCTAACGCATATTATACACTCGTGTTTACTGGTAAATATATATTAGTTAAATAGTTAAGTAAAGTTTTGTATTAAAAACTAACAAAACCTATATTATATATTATATTAGCTGTTGCACGCGATTTAGTCCGCGTCTCTTTATAAAATATTATGAGTGGAAAACGGCGATTTTGTATGAAGGAGGGTAGATGGGGGGAGGGTGAGTAGTCTATGTTACTCGCTGAGGGTTACGTACGTCCGAATAAAAAAACGGAACCCTTATAGGATCACTCGTGTGTATGTCTGTCCGTCCATCACAGTCAATTATTACTACTAGACCGAGTTGAAATTTGGTACACATCAATTTCTGTGACCCAAACGCAGAGGTGTGACGTGAATAGATGAAATATGTATATGGGAGGTCATTTTTGGGGGGAAGGTGGAAAATAAAATAAAAAATTTGAAAACTGCATATATCAAATGCATATCGTGTGACATATCAAATGGAAGGCCTTGTTGTGAAGATCTTAAATGTATTTTTTTTGTAATTTTAAATTAATAGTTTCCAAGTTATTCAAGAAAATAGACGAAAATTGATATCCCCCCTCTTATCTCCGAAACTACTGAACCTAAAATTTTGAAAAAAATACTGAAATTAGTTTTCTACTTATACATTATAGAAAAACCTATAAGAAGTCCATGATATTACAATAACATGGTAAATCACTCAATATTGTGCGGATAGGTAACATCGTACGGAACCTTCTTCACGCGAGTTCAACTCGCACTTGTCCCGTTTTTTTTATATACAAAAGTATATAGACAGCAATAGATAAGTATTATAATTTTTGAAAGGAAGAAAATTCTATCTAAATCTTTTCAGACCCAGACAACTATGATGGACCAGAAAAGGTGTACCGGGAATGGCATCACTGGCTTGTGGTCAATATTCCTGGTAACAAGGTATCTGAAGGCGAGGTTCTCTCTGGTTACATAGGCTCTGGTCCTCCGGAAGGCACTGGAATACACAGATATGTGTATATATTGTATAAACAACCTGGAAAATTAAATTTTGACGAGAAAAGGCTTACCAACAAGTAAGTTTTAACCAAAAATCTAAAAACTATTTTTTTACACCGGTAACATAAGTAGGTAGGTACAATGTGTACAAATTGTTATGGGTAGTTCTACAAACTAAGGAAGAATTCGAGTCTGATTTCGGCCCAACATTTTTTATACATTCTGGTAGCGGAATTCAGTCTAATAACTAGAGTACAGTGTCTTTTAGCTTATCCTAAAGGGAACAGTCAAAATATTTAATATTTTTTGATTTATGGCCATTTAAAAAAAAATCGAGCCACAGGAAACTGAGAGTGTCACCAGGAAGCTGAGGAAAACAACAAAAATCAATCGAGATCAATCATTTATTTCGCAAATTTTTAAAAATTTCTTTTTTCTCTTAATAGCTCCTGTGATAGGTCTAGGAAGAGAGTAGTGGGGCCAAATTGCAAATCAGGCATGGTGGCTAAAACTTCTGGATTTTCCAAATTTAAAGTAACATCGCTTGCAACGCTCATATCATTTGGCTGACCTTTGGATTCCGTCCGCTTTCGTAGACGTCTTTAAATATTTGCCGTGATCCTGCAGAGTATTCTAGTAAACCCATCCGGTAATGTTTACACATAATACCCTCATCACAAAAACAGCTGAGGGATTTCATTTGTAGCTTTCTTGGCATGAAAGCACTGCCCTGTACTTGATGGACTTTGAGTGTCCCCTTAAAAGGTATTAAATTCTGTTGATCGCTAGAAATCATTTTTCCATATCTTCAATTTCACTTTTAGTGACGATAAAAAGTGTCACGCCAGGGCAGCGATTTTGAATGACTCCGCAGAACTCAGTTAGGTTAGTAACATCACCTCCACATGCTACGATATCATTGGCAGTTCTTTTGCACACAGCGCCTACACCATCTGGTGCTCCTTTACCATATTCAAATATAATATTTGTAAGATCGATTAAATGTTTGTTTATTTTATACTTTTAATCCGAGGTTTCGAAACAATTTAAGAATACTTTTACTTAGACCACCATCAAAACTAAATAACTGTATATAAACAAATTACGAGAGTAAATTCAATTTATTTATTAAATTATTTATTTGTAGGTTAATGTTTATATGTAAAAAAATACTATTATTGCATAGAAACAATATTTTTAATATGATCTGCTCAGGATCCTGGGTGGTTCTTAGTATCCTGGGTACCAATTGGACAGGATCCTGAGGCCAGGTTCCTGATAATTTCTGTCTAAAAATAAAATAAGCGCACCAATTTATAACTTTCGACAAAAATTTACCTAAACTAGGCCTATGCGCTAGTATCTTACATATCAATACGCTAAAATTAGTCATATTCATTATTTATTTCGTAAGTAAAAATCTTACCAGGATTCTGTGAACTTCACTGATTATTTCACCACTTCACTCGCCAAACGCACTGGGCTCACTAAACAACGTGCTAGGTGAGAATAGATACATGACATTCCTTGTCTCTTTCGTAGGTACTATCGACTCAGCGGAGCGGTAAAGACGCACGGCAAATAGTCTAGTGAATATTTGCTAATTCAACAGCGAACAGGATACTGATATAAAATCGTGGGGACAAAATGTAAACTAGATTTATTCAATATTTTTTAAGGAAATACTATAGTACTAGGTAGAACTAGCCAGAAAAAATAGTAAACTTATTAATTTGGGATTCTTTTAAGACCTTAATGTACAAGTAAATGTATCACGATGCACTTTGAACTAAAATTTGTACGAGGGACACTGCAGGATCCTGAGCATTCGGCACTTTGAACAATAATTTTGTTCAGAAAAGAATTGTGAATCTTAATTATTTTTAGTGACCATCTAGAAACAATTGTAATTAATAGTATTCCATCCAAAAAAAATTGTTATTAACAATTTTTTTATCATATTTTGGCTGAGCCGCCAAAAATTTCTTAGTTTGTAGAACTACCCATATATGAATCTGATAGATCTATAATATGCCTGGGGCCCTAGCCAAGATGCATACGCTTCCTTTGCGTACTTACGAAACGAAAGAAAGAAAGCCCGGTGATTGGTTGTTGAAGTTACAACTCTTACAACAACCAATCACCGGGCTTTATTTTCTTTCGTTTCGTAAGTACGCAAAGGAAGCGTTTGCATCTTGGCTAGGGCCCCTGAATTAGATTCTATAGGTAGATATTGCAATTGACAAATGGCTCTCATGAATCATACGGAAATGACAATTCAAACCCATATTACTTAGGACTTTTTCTCTAACAGAGACATTATATCAGCGGACAATGTGAACAGTTCAAAAACTATTCAAAAACAAAAATTTAAAAAACTAATAACAGTTTGTATCTAGACACAATCTGACACAATAGACACAATACTTAATAAACAAATGAATAAATATATAATATGTTGGTATATAAAAAGTAACTAGTGTTTGAGTTTATACATTTTTAATTTCAGATCGATCGACGGCCGAGCATCGTTCTCAACCAATATGTTTGCCAAGAAGTATAATTTAGGTGCTCCGGTTGCTGGCAATTTTTACCGCGCACAATTCGACGAATACGTACCGCAGCTTTATAAGAGCCTGGGGGTTTAGACTTTGTTTTCAAGGTATACTTATCGAAATACTTAACTTACATTTAATTTTGTACTATGGTTAAATATGGAAATAAATAAAATGTTAACTCATGTATTTTTTTTACTTTTTTTCTCTTATGACTTATGTAGATACCTACATATTCATCAGAAAAAGTTATTCCCCTTGCTAAGATCTGGACACCTAGGCTAAACCACTTTATATTGCGGTATTCGCCATATAATAGTTTTTAGTACCTAATATCTTTAGGATGTTCTCCAACCCAAAGTGATATTTGGGAAAACGGGATGAATGGCATTGGACAATATTGTGTCTTTTTGCAACTCTTTTTGGCCTCTTATTAAGGACTTTTTAAGTTTTTACCTTATTGCCAACTAGTCCTTGCAGCGTATTTTTAACGCCTGAATTACTTACATAGCAACATTTTGTGTTGTAAAAATAAATAAAAACGGGACAATTGCCAGCTAAACTCGCGTGAAGAGGGTTCCGTACGATGTTACCTATCTATATATATATATATATGTTATTTATATATGTTATTTTAATATCATGGACTTATAGGTTTTCCTATAATCTATAAGTAGAAAACTTTTCTACTTATAGATTGGTTGGGTTGGGTCACAGAAATTGATATGTGTACCAAATTTCAACTTAATCGGTCTAGTAGATTCTACTAGATCTGGTACAAAGTTACATACAAATGAAATGATCAATTGAGTATTTTTTAATTCTTCGTTAAATTCGCTATTTTCTGAAAGATGGTGTAAAATAAAACAATATTATATTAACACAAACATTTAATTGTTTTCCAAACAAAATTAGGGCAACACGAAATCTAATAACAAAATTAAGAAAGACAATTAATATTAGTAATAATACATTCTATTCAACGAACGCGAAACTACGACTTAGCTATAAGTCTACATTTATTAATTTACAAAAAAAACATAAGTACATTTAAAAAAAACTAAGTAAGTATATTAATTTTCACATGACTTCTTGTGTTAAGTCTAAAATGCATTTATATTTTTCACAATGAAGCGTATTCACAAACAACTATAGGAAATAATTAATGACATAAATAATAATAAAGAGTAGCATTATTAAAAGTATATACAAGAAAATAAACACATATCTTACAGAATTTAAAAATAGAAGAAAATAGATTTCTTAAACTAGGTACTAAAAGAACAATAAAACAAAACAAAAATAGTTAACCAAAAATATTTATTCAGTGTGTTTATTATGAGTACCTAACTCGTTCAAACTATAGTTTTTAGCCATTTAATTTATAGTTAATAGAATATACAATAAGTACTATAGAATAATGCTTATAGTTAGAGTATAACGTCTCGTATACTTTGTAAAATTAGTTTTAAAAACTGATGTGTTGTGCTCAATAATATTGTTAAATATATTTTAATATGTTATCTGATTGAAAGGAAATAGTAGTATCATAGCACACCATAAGTATATACAAGTATTTTCAATTTATAAAAGAACGGGAAAGTTAACGACTAGGAATCACAATTAAAGGAATCGCCTTTAATTCATATTCAATTTATCATGAATTTGTAAATAAATTATCTTAGATTAATACTCTGTACTGAATAATAAATAACTACTGATATAAGTTCAATGCACAAAAGTTATTCTTTTTGCATGACAATTCCAGTATAATATCAAACTATGTCTGCTATGTCATTGTCAATTAAAATTTTGACATTTCAATCATACGATTTGAATCAAAGATGGCGGATTAATCTAATAATTTCGGTTTTTTTTTTAAATATTTTGTAACTTTATTAGAATTTGAGTTTATATTAAGAAAACATGCGTTTATGATAAAAAAAAATTTTTTTTTTTTAAATTTCAATTGTGCATTATTGAGTGGCAGGCACACTGCATTCAGTGGTTATAAACTGAGAAGCTCATTTGGCGGCAGTAGCCATTCCTTAACAGAAGACCACCGCGAACAATCAGCACGAGTGCAACTATATTTCGGCGCATGATTAAACTATATTTTTATAGATTAAGGCTAATGCCCATTTATTTCCTTACTCGTAGTACATTATTTTGTGAGATTTACACTGCGACTTCCCGTTTTACAACAGATTCATACCTATAATGGGACTGTCCACCTGCACATCAAACATTTGCATAAAAAATACCAATCAAAACATACATACGACTTTTATACGTATTCAAATTACAAATATCTGAAACTGACCGACAACAATCTTAGTAAGATTGGTGGCATTTCACTATTCTCACTATGTTATTTTCACTCGCCATTTACTATTACTCGTTGGCACTGAAAACAATCATGTGGCATTTCTGATTCGTTTTAAGGACTGTCAGTTCAGATAGTTTTAAAAGTTTTAATACCTATGTGGGTAGATGTTAAGAATTGTTTAATAATGAAACGTAGGCTATAATAATGTTGGCTGATCCACTCAGGCGTCGAAGGACAACCTCAGGGCGTCACAAGGGGACGTGTCTGACGCCCTGAAACACCCAATAAGGATGCGTGGCGGCTCACGGCATTCCAGTGGGCCGCCACATTTACAGTGAAACTGGGTTCGAAGAGAACATAGCGGTGCGTGGGGAGAACATAGCGGTGATGGTGGAATCCGGGGGGGTTTTAGTGGGTATGGGTGATAAGTCACTTCACCGAGCGATTCCCACACTCCCCCTCGTCGATTGTCCCCGTCGACGAGGTTTAGTGCGTAAACGTCATTTCCCCTCCTAAAAAAAGTCTTAATTTGTTTGAAACCATAACAGATAAAATTTATAATGAAAAAAAATCCGATATCGAATTATCAGAAATTTTGAATGATTAAATATTAATATATATCTGAATGACCTATTATGACTGTATTAATTGTTATTCTATGACATAAATATGTTATCTGTCGAAAAAGAATGAAGTATTCTATGTGAAAATTTCAAAATTAGCGCATAGGTTTTTATATTATACTAGCGGCCCGCCCCCGGCTTCGCCCGTGGTGAAATTTTTATATACATAAACATTCCCCGTTTATCCCTCTTTCCATTAGTGAAAACCGAATTAAAATCGGTCTACCCGTTCACGCGTGATGCCGTGACCAAAGCAAATACATAAAAGCATATAGTAAAAGCAAACAGTACGTTTCTTTACGACTATATGTATACAAAGTATACAAAACTTATTAAATTATTCCTTTATTTACACAAAATTCCCGGCCTGTCCTCCAAAGTAATGTTTTTAAAACTACTTAATAATTTGGGCTTTTAGTCACAAAATACGAAGAAAGCTGCGTCTTTAGAAAGCTGCTTAGCCCAACAAGCATTATTTTATAAAAGCAACTAAAACGAATACACAAAACCTGTACAAATAATTACAATGTGTTAAATTTATTCCAAAATTACTTTTTCTTTAAATATCGTAAAGTATCACTAAGAAATAAATGTACTTTCCACATCGCTCGTATAGCTACTGAATTTTATCAACTTTTGGTACTTCAGCTGATCCTTATTCAGGAGAAATCGTAAAATATTTTCCTACCATAACAAAGCCAAGCCACAATCAAGCCTACCATTATGCAAATTTAAAACAGTGTCTTCACTGTTTTAAAGCATCTAAAACAGTGTATTTAAAGCAACAAGAACTTATTGTATTTAATTAATTAAAAGTTACCTTATATAAAAATTATTTTTGTGATATCATAAATTTGGTAGTTGGAATGAAAAGCTTTAAGCGGTTTCTTCCTAATAGAATTACTGTGACGAATACCTGATATAAGTGCATATGGTAAAATGTAACCATGTTAATCGGTCTAAATTTGCCGCTATGGAATAAAGAATATTTTTAGATTGGCTTGACACGAAATTTCACTGGAATTTTACGGTCATTTTAAAAATATGGCAAATAATCCAGAAAAAAATAATAACAAATCAAAATTTGAGTCTCTCAAGGGCATTTTTAATATAAGCTTCTAGAGATATGTAATATCGACGAGTGAAAGAAATTTATGATTCCTTGCTGTAGAAGGGGTGGAAAAAATAAACTTAGGTGTTTTTTCCAAATTATACAAAATTGGATTGAATTAGAAAAAAGTTTCATTTAATTTACGGTTAAATAATAATAGGTATAATAATATAATTTATAATTTAAGTTTCAGTTTAAATTTAATTTTACATAAAAATGTTATATAACTTTTTTTTTGTTAAAATCAAAATTAATTAAAAATTAGGTAGATTACAAGATAAATAATTGATAAGTAAGTTAATTTTTAAAAAATCACAGTGAGCCAAAAGCTATTTTTTTTTTAGATTTACTCTAAAAAATTTTACTCGATATACTCTAAAAAATACATTTTCAAATTATAAATTAAAAAATTACGGTTTTTTGAAATACAAAATATATGGAAAAATAATGGAAAAAATAATATTTTAGAGTAAATTGAAAAAACTATGATTGGCTCACTGTGATTTTCCATATATTCCCTAACTGTGTTAATTTTAATTTTAGCAAAAAAAAAATATATGAACATTTTTATGTAAAAGAAAACTCACACATTAGTCGTCTGAAACTTTTTTAACTCTTATCATTTTTGTATGATTATAAAAAAAAAACTATTATTTTTCACCCCTTATACAGGTGGAATCAAAAATTTCTTTCACCCATCATATCTTCTAGAAAATTATATCAAAAAATTTTTTGATTTTGATTTTGATCTCCAATTTTGATTTGTTAGTAAATTTTCCTGTATTAAATATAAGCATTATAAAAATGGTTGAATTTTTTGTAACAATAAAAAATGTTGAAGCCCAAACAATTTGAAATCTAAAAGTTGTTATCGAATAGTAGCAAAGAATTAAATTACAACATATTTAATATTTAATTAATGCAATCGCAAGTTATCGTACTTCGATATAGTTTTATTTACATTGTCTTTTTTTAAGCATGTAGGAATATATTTTACTACTCAACAAAAAAAACCTTCCCGAATATTAAACGCTGTTCACACAACTTGAACCGTTGCAAATGCACTAAATGTTACTTTTTTTGGAGGTTCAACACTGCAAGTCCTCACAACCGACCGTTTCGCGCCATCCTGTCCGTTCATTTTCAGTACTGGTTTCAAATTGGCAACATCGCTGTGGGATTGAGCTTTGAATCTACCAATCGTATTGCTTGGAGTCCCCAAATCTCTCAGCTTATTCGTCAACCCTGTTATTCTGTTGGAAAGATTCGAATAGTTCGTCTTCTTCGCTTCGTTCTGTTTTTTTGGTTCGCTCAATTTCATTGGTATTTCGAGGTGCTGTAAGGAGGTGTATTTGCGGTGTTCAGTCGTCAGGTTTCTCTTGACGTCCACCGGTCGAGGCAGTCTCGGTGGCCTTTGCAGATAGTTGTTGGGCCTGAATTGTATTGGAGTAAGTTTCGGTTTGTCGTTGACGCGGTAGTATTGCGGTACTGGCTCCAGCCTCTGTGGTTTCGGTGCTCGGAGTGTTAACGCCATCGCCATTCTGGTCGGTCTCGCGAGACTGTCGAAGGCTGTGGTCGAGAACTGTGAGCGGCTGTTCCTCCACTCCTCGCGGTCTGATTCGTAGCCGGTTGTCACTGGAAAATAATAAGGAAATAAATTAGTATTACATCTAAATAGACAAGCGCGTTGGTTCGATCCACTAAAGCTCAAGATTAACTATGATATGAGCAAATTTATAAGTATCACAGTTTAACTTTCATGACCTTGGTCATGATTTAAACGTCATACGATTTGATGTGATTAATCTACAAATTCTCGTTACATAAAATCAACTTAAATTTAAATAATCTTACTAATTTCATCACAAATATCGCGTTTTTCTAAAAAAAAAATCTTAATAGCAGTGGCAGAGCCCACTGCGTTTCGCAGTCATTTGGGCAGCCCGTCTGGCGGCAGTAACCACCCCCTTACAGAAAACCACCGTGAAATAACTGCACCTGTGCTGTTGTGTTTCGGTGAGTGACTAAGGGATGCCAGAGCCCATTTCCCTATCCCCTCCTAATCCCTTATCCCTCATCCTCTGTAGTCGGCAGCGTACTTGCAGCACCTGTGGCGTTACTTGTGTTATAGGCGACAGTAACCACCTACCACCAAGTGGACCGTCAGCCTGTCTTCCCATTTAACATTAAAAAAAAATTGAATTTTGTTACACATTTTTATTTTAAACTAGCTGACACGACAGAAGTCCTTCTGTCGAAGTCTATTGACTATGTCTGAAATTAAGAAAAGTGGGCGATTTTGCATTTTTCCCGGACTATATAATCTTCACGGACCTAAGTAACCTTTCTCGGACTGCAAGGAATATTTTAAAAAAATGCCGAATTGATCCTGCCGTTCTCGAGTATTGCATTTAGGAACACATTTAGGGATTAATTTTTATTTATATAGATAAAACATTTGTATACTGTGCTTTTTCATTCATGTAAAAAGCATATTTTTAAGAAAACACAGAGTACTTGCGTTATTTTAAGTAACATCATTACGTTATTATAATCGCAGTTTAAAAATCAACTATTTTAAAATCATTAGTTATTTATTCTAATATAATAAAGTTGAGAGTTTGTTTATTTGGTTCAACGTGTTAAAGTCTGAAACTACAAGCTGTTTTAAAAATTATTTTTGCATTTGATAGCCTAATTCTTGACGAAGATTTGGTATATTTTTGTATCATCATGCCGAGAGGGGTGAAACCGCAGGACACAGCTAGTTGTTATACAATACTAATTAATTTAGACCGATGCGTAATTGGTGAAGATAATATACATAACGTGTAGTCTTTGTTCATCTGTTTGTTTCGGAAATTGTTCTTTTCTGCTTTAAACATTAGTATAGATATAAAAATCTTTGTTTTTAAAAGAGCTTCTTTTATTTATATTTTTATATGTATATATAAAAATCTCGTGTCATGAAGTTTGTCCACGCTAAACTCAGAAAGTAACTTAATCGATCTTAATGGAATTTTTCACATTGTGTGTAATTGGTCCAACTTGAGAGAGAGGATAATTTTTATCTCCATTAATTTTATATTATTGTTATTTTATAGGACAAAGGGTTGTAAGTTCCATAAGTTTCTAACAGATGGCATTGTAAGTTATTAGTTTATTGACAAACACCTCAACATCTTTTGTTATCTAGGCTGGGTAAGAGTCCAATAGATGGCGCGGTGTGTCAATTTCAAATTTATTTATTAATTTTTTTTTATTTATTTTATGAGCCAAGGGCCCTTAATACAAGTAATATTTTTTTGTGCAAGCAACGTACATTTTTCTAATATCATTGAATATAATATATCCAGTCAAATGGGAAAGCAAAGTTATATGTGAGAATGTACCTACATGTCTAAATTACGTCAAATTGCAAGGTTGCATGTACCTGAATAACTTAAAATTCACATAAAGTAAACATTTCCGTGCACCCGTGAATATTAAATGGTAGTTGAGAAGTTGATGACCTAGAGCGCATCGTTCTTTGCAAGGATGTCTGTATCGATTTAGGAAATCTGATGGTAACCTGGTGGTAACTAATTCTTATTAGCAATTATCAGTACAGTTATGTTTTGCATTTACTTCTAAAGACATCTAAAAAAAGTTGCACACTTAAGTTGTGTTTCTACATTTTAAATAATAAAATAGTTTGTATATAAAATACAAGTTGACAATCAAAGTCACATTAATTTCACAAAAAGTACACAAATTTTTCTGGTCCCCTAGCAGCGTTAATGACGCAATCAATATGGCCGCCAAATTTTTGTGATGGGATTTCACATTTGCCTATACAATTCTGGTTAAAGATAATGTCAAGTATTTTTTTTTTTTTTTTTTTTTTTTTTTACGTTGGGAAATCCATCATGGATACCCAGCAGCGAAAGGGGACGCTGTGGGTTATGCCGGACTCCTACCGGCTAAAACCCAACGACTTTCTAGCGCGGCCGTAGATGGGCGGGGTCGCAGGAACGTTGTTGCACAACTACGGCGACCCGCCACGGCTGTTCAGCGCGAGGAGGACTACGCTCCCTGTCGGAACCTCGGCGTACCCGAAGGCGGAGGTACGCCATGTCAAGTATACCGTTCGAAAGCGCGTTTACTCCTGAATAATAATCACTAACAATATAGAATCGTATCGCAAAAATTTGCCGTCCATATTGATTACGTCATCAACTCCGCTATAGGGCCAGAGAAATTTGTGTCCCGCGCTTTTTAGACTCTTCTGCCCATGTACTATCTGAATCCAAAAGGGCGCATTGGTTGCCAGATCTGAAGCTTTTTTCAGCAACTTAACCCCACTACATACAACATGTTGTTATTTCAGGATTTACAAAACTGTCGGAAGTCAGTCAGGCGAACAGTTTAAATGTTCTCATACAAATTTGTGTTCAGAGTAACTTATAGTCACTGGTATTGGGGACGCTGTGCTGCCCTGAATTATTAGTAAAATCAAGTAAGGCTTCCAAGGGACAGTCTTAGAATAAAGGTAAGGATAACTTGAAAAATATGTTTAATTACAAAGAAATATTGCAGAACACAGAAAACATTATAAGTGTATCGAGTGTGAGTAATTTGAACCCTTGGCCGTGCGCTACATTATTCAAGCATGAAGGACGACATGGCTACCTACACATGTGCTTCCCGCGCAGCTTCGTTTACATTTCCTATATACACTTCCTATACCCCATACCTAGTCTAATTTATTTGATATTACCTATTTAAATTCTATAAAAAATAATAAAATCTGCCTCTTAAAAAACACGAGAAAGACTGCATGAGTGAAGAGACACAGGCTGATGATTATGATGTTATTATGAAAATGAAGTGGTTTATAATAATAAAATTATTATTTAAATATTTTTAAACAAAAGGGCGATTATTTTCATAAAATTATATATTTGTAACTAAATCAATAATGCTATTTTTTCCGTTACTGATATTTAATTCCTTATTTCGTTTCATTTTCCTTTTATGTTTCGTTTCTTAAGTACAAAGTACCTAATAAATACCGTATATAGCCGCTAAGATACCAAAAATTTTAATTTATTGGAAATCTAATTTAGATTTAAAACTTCATTAAAGAGTTAAATATAGACACACTTGAGTAATGTAAGCTAATATATTTTATTTTGACAAAAGTAAGTTTTCATTCTAAAAAAAATTATGTAAACAAAATTAAGGAAATTAGAGAAAATAAAAAATTACATGCCTGATTACATAATTACATGCCTGATACAAAAATACACAACAGCACACGTCTGTTATTTCACGGTGGTCTTCTGTAAGGGGTCTTCTGTACTGCCGCCAGACGGGCCGCCCAAATGACTGCGAAACGCAGTGTGCCCGGCCACTACTTTAATAAGTTCATTTTCAAAGTTGACCCTGACGGGAATCGAACTCGGAAACCCTAGAATAACGCATTAAGGCAAGTATAATTGCCTTAACCACTTATAATATTTTTCACTGATTAAGTTAAAGCTTAAATTCCGTGACCTTTATTATTATAGAAGCAGTGCTGATTGCTCGGTAAACACGAAATTGCTTAATTTTGCCGCTCAACGACAAACTGCCTTCGCTTTTTAGGACATGTTGATACGTGACGGAATGATGCACAGACTACATTAGTTCTCTCAAATACTTTTTCATTGGAATGGTCAACGGTAATGTTTTGTATAAATAACCAATATACACCCACATTATGTTATATTTCTGGTTCTGTATTAATGTTTGAAGCATATAATGTAAACACCGTTAACTTATGTATGACTTATGTTGTTAGAAGTCACAGATTAATAATAATAAAAAAACGGGATAAGTGCGAGTTGAACTCGCGTAAAGAGGGTACCTTACGATGTTACCTATCCGCACAATATTGAGTGATTTACCATGTTATTTTAATATCATGGACTTCTTATAGGTTTTCCTATAATCTATAAGTAGAAAACTAATTTCTGTATTTTTTTTTTCAAAATTTTAGGTTCAGCAGTTTCGGAGATAAGGGGGGATAGTCAATTTTCGTCTATTTTCTTGAATAACTTGGAAACTATTTATTTTAAAATTACAAAAAAATACATTTAAGATCTTCACAACAAGATTTTCCATTTGATCACACGATGCAGTTTTCAAAAAAAATTTTTTTTTAATGTTCCACCTTCCCCCCAAAAATGACCTCCCATATACAGATTTCATCTATTCACGTCACACCTCTACGTTTGGGTCACAAAAATTGATATGTGTACCAAATTTCAACTTATCGGTCTAGTAGATTCCGAGATAATTGACTGTGAGCGACCGACAGACAGACACATGAGTGATCTTATAAGGGTTCCGTTTTTCTGACAAAGTTCGGAGTAATTTTTTTGTGTATTTTTTTACTAGTTGAGATGCATTATGGTTGTATTGCTAATACTTTTAACCCGCGTAATCGCGTATTTGAACTGTCGCAAATGTCTGACATGAATTATGAAGCTTTCGATAACTTTGATTGATATGGATTATATTATTCTATATTCAGTTCATGTATGAATTGAATTGTACTTGAATTGAATTGAAAAGTTAAGTCAAAAATATGGAATTCCTGGGTCTATCCGCCAATGCGCGTAACTGTTTTGTTTGTGAACCGATTGGAATGAAATGTTACGGGAAGCTTGCTATAATACATCAGTGAAAACCGCATTCAAATCGGTTAAACCGTTTCTGAGATTAACGCTAACAAACGCACAGACAAACAGTCAAAAATTCTAAAAACTATTTTTTTGACTTCGGTAACATAAGTACAACGTGTTTTTTTTTAAAATATATTTAATGTACAGACACGGCTCGTTTACGATTTTATTATACATATGTATAGATTGGGACAATTGAATTTTTTGATACATTCAAACCCCGTTACCAAATTACACGATTTATTATATTTTTTATTCATATTAAAATAAATTGTTTCTGTAAAATTTATTGCTCTGTGCCCTCGCAGATTTCGCAAGGTTGCTATGAGGATGTACGAGTATAAAACGTGGTCTCTTGTTGTAAACATATTTGCAATACACTTGCTAAGTACACAACTCTTCGACGAGACGCTGTCAACAACCTTCTAACAGATTCAATTTGCCTACGTAGGTACTTACTTTACCCATTCAGACGGAGCCGTGTTTAAATAAAACTTGTGATAAACAACGCAGTTATTTTTATGAATGGCTTTTAAAAAGTTATTTTCACAAAAGTCATTTGGAACTTTATTAAACAATGATTCTTTGAAAACCAGTAAAAATGTAGTCGCCATTACCTACATTATTATAATTATTGCTCTTCCTTTATTACATTCTCCACAATATGTTTTCCAATATTTTATGGACAATTTTCAATTAAAATTATCGTTTATTAAATTTTATTGAACAGTTAAGAAAAAACCGTCACTTCGCAACGTTGTTATTATATCTATTACGTTAAATATACCTACATAATAATCTTATCAAATGCGTAAGCTCTTCTTCAACTTACACGGTACAAAAGTTTAGTTAGATACACTTGCGGATGTATCTGCAAAAAAAGTCTCGCAACGCAGTTCTTGCACTACAAAAAGTTGTGAGATCTCATGTAAATCAAGTCTCAGTTATTTTAGTTAGCGTCTACGGAAGCGCCTATTCAACAAATTTGTTACAAAAATTATCTAATCATTTATAATCGCCGCAAATCTTCTTAAGCTCTGGCCTTGAGCAGGTGTCATATACAATTATACAATTAATTGCGAAATCCGAATAAGCAGTACCGCGCAACTGCTTCCTCTCTTGTACAAATGTTATCATTGCGCCTCGCTCATTCCGTCGCAATACCACACAAACAGTCCCAAAATCGGTTACTGCCCATATTTGACATATGATATCGGCAGAGCCCAAGAAGATTTACGCCGATTATATCTATCAATATTTAGACATTTAACTGCTATAATAATTACTATAATGACTTGGCAATTGCACGGCAACATAATTATAATCTACTATTTAGATTGCTAAGAAAATCTTAACAGTGCACTTAAGAATTTTAATTTGTAGAATATGTTGCCGGAGCAAGGGTTGTCGTAGAAATGTCGGTAGTTGCAATAAGTTCTCCTCGGGAGGATCTTTGAAATGAGCAAAACACGGGGGGTTCATCTGCTACCGTTACCGATGGTCTACTGAGTAGGCAACAAATGTCAAATTTCTAAATTCAGTCTAATAGAAAAAATCGTCTCATTTGAAAGACCTCTTACCAACGCAGTAGGTCCGGTTGCCCTCGTTCACTTTAAAAACCCTATTCAAAGCACTATTCATAGGATTCTTGTAAGTTTGTTTGTGTAACCTTCCACATGTGAGTTTACCAACCGCACCAATTTGAAAAATTTCTTGACAAGCGCTGCATTTGTTGTCAAACCAAATTCCAGCATGTGAGTTCAGTAATCTATACCTACTAATATTATAAAGAGAAAAGATTTGTATGTATTTAGTGTATTTTTGTATGTTTGTAATGAATAAACTCAAAAAGTACTGGTCCGATTTTAAAAATTCTTTCATTTATAGAAAGCTACATTATCAGCGAGTAACATAGGCTACTCACCATCCCCCCATCTCCCCTCTTTACGCCCCTCCATACAAATGTATGCTTGTAACGAATAAACTCAGTTTTTAAAAATTATTTCACCGATAGAAAACTATATTATCAGCTAGTAACATAGGCTACTGACCCTACAACATTGCCATACAAAATTGCCACGAATAAACTAAAAAATGTTTAAAAAATAAATGTCCACCACCCGTGAGAAGCCGGGACGGACCGCTAGTAATTAATAAGAAAGTAAAAATTTAAGAAAAACATAAGCACACGAAGGAATTGTTATTTACACTCACTTCCGCAATAAATACCTAACAAAATGCAGACAGTTAAACAAATATATTAATTTTGGAATGTGTTTGTAATGGGCCCTTACCTAATGTGCATTTCTTGTGCAAAATTACTCTGTGTACACAATTAATAGCGAACAAACAACGCTGTGGCAAAATACTACACAATATGTGGTTTGCAGATTACACAATCATTTTAAGGACCTATTATCTAGGCATACGTGAGGTTAGTACAAAATGCAATTTAACATTTCTTATTATATAGAAATATGTTATTGTAATGTTGCAATGCATAAGCATATTCTTTAAAACTGCAGAACTGGAGCAGTTTCTGTGGCTATCGTGTCTATCAGCCTATGTTTTTTTTATGTTAAGGTTGGCAGACAGGCTGACGGTCCACTCGATGATACGAGGGTTGCTACTTAGATATGTATTGAGCCTACTAATGAAAAAACAAATATTGGGAATTTTTAGAGAGCTGCGCAGGAGCGTGTAGAATTTTTACATCAAATATGTATTTTTTAAGTGCAAGTTCTATATGAGTAAAACACTCATTTTGTTCATGCCGGTATACTTGGGACGCAACCCTAACAAATGCATGATTTTTTTTAATATGGCCGAACGTTTAAAATGCAACAACACTACGAAGTTTCTGTTTACTAACGCAACAAAATAATCCGATTCATAGATACTTAAAAAAAAAAAAGAATTCACCGGCCACTGAAAAACTTCTATTATCTCTTATTTCTCAAAGATTAAATATTTCTATCCGTAAAAACAGTGAAGCCAATCAATTAAATTATTCATGATCGTGGTGTAATAAAGAAGTGTTGTTCATAATGCATACGATTTTCTGTTTGTTACTATTCAGTAAATTGCATTGCAGAAGCGCCGTCCTAGTTAAGTCAGGCGTTTGAAACAATTTGCAAACGATTCTAGAACGATAGAGTATTGCGTAGGATGATGTACAGATATGACACTGGATGTGGCAAGAGCTTGGCTGCCGAGAGGAATTTTGGACTATATACAATGCGGTGCTTTTATATTAAAATTTCAACATCTGAGCACAGAGAATGTAGGTACCAGGAACCAATCTATATATGTACTTGAATACTTGAAGCTTCGCTTCCATTTAAGTTGAAATTTTGTTAATGTGAAAAATTCTCACTTATCATTATCCAATTTTTAGCGTTTGTTTTCTTTTTATTAGCCTATAATATGATTCTAGGATTCCAGACATCTAATTATTCCAATTTCATGTTAAGCAAATTGTGTAAGAGATCGAAAGAGTTACATTTTCTATTACAATACAATCCCCACTTCAATTGAGTGTAATTTTTAGGGTTCCGTACGTCCGAATAAAAAAACGGAAACATAGGATTATTCATGTGTCCGTCTGTCAGACCATTCCCACCCCCCCCCCCCCCTTATCTCCGAAACTACTGAACCTAAAATTTTGAAAAAAATACAGAAATTAGTTTTCTACTTATAGATTATAGGGAAACCTATAAGAAGTCCATGATATTAAAATAACGTGGTAAATCACTCACTATTGTGCGGATAGGTAACCATCGTTCGGAACCCTCTTCACGCGAGTTCAAGTCGCACTTGTCCCGTTTTTTAAAAGCATTTTAGTCCATAAAACGATATTTTATGGATAACGTCAGTTTCAGACAACGCCTCTTTGTAACTTCATTGCAAAACAACAGTTTTTTTGTACTCTTTATATTAATGTAGTTAAACGTGTTTTGTACATATAAACCTTCCCGAAGGAATTATCTAAATTATATTGGCAGTGAAGCTCAAATCAGTAGCGTAGTTTAAAAAATGAATCAGTCAGACAAGAGAAAGACGTGGAAATCGTTTTGCTTATTTTAGTGTAAAAGGGACTCCAAATTCCAAATGTTGCAAATAAAAGGCGGTAAGAATGCGAATTTAGGAGTGCTGTCGATTTCCTTTCAATAAAAAATAAGGAACGAAAAAAAGCTCTGACATCCCTTACACGCAAGTGGTCCAGTTTATACTGCGGAACGCAATTTACCCTTCCTTAAAGAGACCTCAACACGATGCTCAAATTCCTGAAACGAGTTTCTCAAGGGGTGGGCCTTAACATGAACATGGTAAAGAGGAAAATAATGTCTAATATCCTTATTGTGCCCACCCCAGTAACAGTTGGAAATTCAACATTCGAAGTTGTTGATGAATATACTTGGGACAAACAGTGCAATTAAGTAGAGCTAACTTGGAAAAGCAGGTCAATCGTAGATTCTCACTCAGATGGCAACGTTTGGGAGGCTCCGGGACATCTTCTCGTCCAGAATTCCTCGGTGCCTCTAAACTAAAGTTTTTGGCCAATGTGTGATGCCAGTGATGACATATGGCATTGAAACATGGTCTCTAACTTTAATAAAAACAAAAAAAAATCGGCGCTACCGTCGCGTCGTTACAGCGACAAAGATGGTCAGGCATTATATTACTCATATGTTATATTTTTCATTTATCAACGCGGACATCAGCTAGTATTCTATAAATAAAAGAAGTAAACTAAAGACACAGTGACAATATAGAGTTTGTTGCAATTTGGCATCTTCTTTATGGGCTAAACTTGTTAAACGATTTCGTGAGATATAGTTGTCGCAATTTTTTTTTCTCAATTTTCGCGTCGCTTCTAGACTTTTAGTTCAAAACTCACCTCTGTCGCATCGTGTCTGAAAGTTTTGTAACTCTGACATCAAACACTCGACCACCGTTCATGGAAATTAGTTCCGCGAACTATCCGTGATAAACGCAATTGTTCGACAATACAACATTAAACAGTATTTAACTTTACTTTCTTTACGTAATGAGTTGAACGATATTATAAAAAGGTCATATTCAATTCAACTTTTTTGTCAAAACTTATTTATTGCTTATTTGTTTTTTGTTACGGGATATAAGTCGTGCCTTATATCAATTGGTTTCATAGACAGGCTAACGGTCCTCTTGATGGTAGGTGGCTACCGTCGCTTATAACACAAGCAACGCGACAACTACTGCAAGTGCGCTGCCGACTACAGTAGGATTAAGGATAAGGGATTGGATAGGACAATGGACTCTGGCATCCCTTACTCCCTCACCGAAACACAACAGCACACATGCTGTTATTTCACGGTGGTATTCTGTAAGGGGGTGGTTACTGACGCCAAACGGGCTGTCCAAATGACTGCGAAACGCCTTGCCACTACTTTTCAGATCCAGACCAGAGCCAAATTTGAAAAGTTCATTTTCAAAGTTAACCCTGCCAGGAATCGAACCCGGGAACCCTAGAACAGAGCGTTAAGGCAAGCACCCTAAGCACTCATCCAACGGGCCCTTGTTGTAAGTATTTAAAATGAAACCGCACTCTTTTCGTAAAATAAGTCTAAATTTACACATTGAAATTGCATAAGTATACTTGTCAACTACGTCAAATATACTGGACATATTAAAAAAAAAGGGACAAGTGCGAGTTGAACTCGCGTGAAGAGGGTTCCGTATGATGTTACCTATCATGTTTTTTTTAAATCTACGCACAATATTGAGTGATTTACCATGTTCCTTTAATATCATGGACTTCTTATAGGTTTTCCTATAATATATAAGTAGAAAACTAATTTCTGTATTTTTTTTTTCAAATTTTAGGTTCAGTAGTTTCGGAGATAAGGGAGGAGGGGAATGGTGGGACAGACGGACACACGAGTTCCGTTTTTTTATTTGGACGTACGGAACCCTAAAAAGCACTCAAGACACATTTTCTGTCAAACTGAAGACGGCTTTAATGTTTAATTTTTATATGTAGGTTTATCTTCTAAAATAATATATTTATTAATATATCTTATTAATATTTGTGTACGAGTATATTCAATTTATGTACTAGTATTTAATTATTAGAATGTAAGTTTATGATAACCACTTTTACCATCCACATTGTTTTATTTTCTTTCATATAATTTTCCTTACCATAAAGTTGCGTGGAAGAAATCGCTAAAAAGCGATGTTCTTTCTTTCTTTTTTATATGTTTATGGTACAAATAAAGCGTTTTAATAATAATAATTATTATTATTATGTCATGAGGGACATCGCTGTCCCTCATGACGAAAACCTCGTGAAAGCCGAAAAAGAAAAGCTTACCAAAACATTGACTTGGCTCACGAGGTGACCGTCATGTGGGACGTCGATTCGACAATTATCGTCCCGATAGTCGTCTCGGCGAACGGTCTTATAGCGAAGAGCCTCGACCAACATCTCAAGAGGCTCTCACTAGATGGCTGGATCAAGGGACAAATACAGAAGGCGGTACTTCTTGACACGGCACGAATTGTCAGGAGGTTCCTCACTCTGCAGCCCTAAACACCGGTAGCTTGGGCCCTGCCCCGCTATCTGCGGAATCCTAGTTTTAAGTTTTTTATGATATATATTTTTTGTTTTTTAATATTTATATTGTAAAAAAATTAAAATTAAGAAAATAAATAAATATGTGAATAATAATTAATCCCAGTCAGCCTCAGGGAAAACCTGAGGCGGTTGGGATTCCGTGGTTTCCTCCCGGGCCAGATGCATAGAGCGGTGCTGCTCGATATGGAATGAATAGTACGTCGGTTTCTGTCCTTGTCGCCCTGAGGCGAGTTAAAATGAATAAAAATAAAAATAAAAATAATAATCAAATTAATCAATCACTGCTGTAGTTATTAGTTATAACCAACAACATTCACACAGTTCAATCAGGTCTCGAGTTCTCTACAACTGTCAGAGTTTCGTTGACGCGATTGTACAGCAAATTCTTCACAAATTTGGAGAAGTGAATGACCCGTATTATGCAAACAAATCGTCAAACATTGGCCTTGACTTAGTTACATTTTAACAGTAACCACATTACAGATTCATCGCTCGTTTAAAGAGAATTACAAGTTGACGAAAGTGTTTCGCAAAAGTAAACGCATACTGTAAATAGATTATCCAATACTTTAGATTTTAAAGGTAAAATTGAGCAATAACTTATCATAACTAAATATTCATCATCATAAAGTTACTTGTGATCATGAATCAGTTCGTCTCAATTAATTTGTTTACGTAAAGGTCGCAGGGTCGCCTTTAACCTATTGGTGTATTGCCCTGGGCACTTTAGAGGCAAAATAGGCAAAATGAATTTTCTCCATCTCCATTACCTACTGTTCCACTTATCATTTTCAAAACAATACTTATCGGTAATATTGGTTATCGAATGGTGATTTGACAGGAACTAGGGTTCACATCGACGGTGGGGCTCTTGCCCAGAGTGGAAAAGGTCGGCAGACTTAATAATGGTCGACTTTATGGTTCGTGGCTGTGCAAGCGATGATAAGCGTAATCGCTGCCGACTTTAGTGGGATAAGGAATAAAAGATTAGGAGGGCTTACGGAAATATTCTACCTGGCGTCCCTTACCGAACACACAACAGTATGCTGTTATTTCGCGTCGGTCTTCTGTAAGAGGTTGGTTACTGCCGCCAGACGGACTGTTTAACTTATGACTGACTAGCTGGTGCCCGCGACTGTGTCTGCGTTGAAAAAATGAAATTACGCCTAACATCTTTATCGCTGCAATGACGGTGGCGAGCAATTTTTAATATTCTTAGACGGATCCCTCCGAAAATTACATTATCCACGATAAAAAGTATCTCTTGCTTTAGTCCAGGTAATAAACTATCTGTGTGTTAAATTTCATCCAAATCTGTTAAGCCTTTTTTGTGTGAAAGAGTAACAAACATCCATATATCCTCACAAACTATATTAAAATTTAACATTAACAGTGAAACGCAATGTGCCCTTTTTTACGTTTGGAAATCCTTATGGATCCTACGGAGTTATGCGGAACTCCTACCGGCTAAAACCTAACGACTTTCTAGCAGGCGGGGTCATGGGAACGCTATGACACGACATCCGCCAGAACGGAGTGTGCCCAGCCACTGTCTAAACGTTAATTATTATTATTAACTAACTAGTTATTAACAGTTGGCAGATGTTTACTGCTGGACATCGGGCCCCCTTAGACCGTTGAAGCGCATAGCCACTGCCCGCAATCACTGTTTAGCAGCGTCTTTTACTATGTCGTCGGCCCCAGTAAGAGGACATCTAGTAACGGTTCTTTTCGAGAACCTTTCTTTGCTATCTATTAGCTATGTGGTCTGTCCACAGTCACTTTTGCTTCTATCGATTCTGGCTAACGGTTAAACATTAAGAAGTTTCAGAACACGCTGAGGAACCTGAGCCTTCTCAACAGGCCAACATACTATCATCATACACAGAGAGTCTATGCATGCATGTCATTTGATTGTCGGTGATTGTGGTAACTATCTATGATCGATACTTACCAAAATCTCTATGATGGCGGACTTAAAAAAAAAATTAATCAGATTCTTTTCTTTAATAATTATGCCCCTGTATCGATGGCTAGTAAGAACGTATATTATATGTATATTGACTGAAACTTACCTTTATTATTCGTTGACCAGAAGTTGGTCGGCGGATTGTTCTTTTTTGTCTTATTTTCTCTGAACATAAGGATATCCGGAACTTTATTCGATTTATTATCCTTTGGAACGACATCAGGAACTCTTTCAACATTAACTCTTACATATTCTCCTTTCAGTACTTTCTGGTTGTCTTTGTTATAAAGTACTGGCGGCGGCGGAGCTTTGGGCTTTTTGTGGAACAGTCTTTTCCTGTCAGGCTTTGTAGGAATATCTATGTCTGTATAAATAACGCTATCTATCTCACCGACGTCACCTGCGTCACTTCTGATACCAATAAGACTCATCGGTTGATCGAATCGCGAATTCATATTCTTTTGTTGGACAGATATGTGAGTTATTCCGTCGTTGTCAGTTGTGCGAAGATTAAATTCGTCTTTCGCTTTGTCTATTAGACTGTAATCGTCAACACTGTTCTTTCTACCTTTAAATACGTCATAGGTTTTCTTTTTGGAAAATAAGTTATCAGTACTAGCATAATTATTTGTATTCTTCGTCAGTCTGTTCCTCATTTTAAAATATTTGTATGTGAAATATATTCTCTTAAAGTCTTGTTCACTCTCGAATTTCAGTGCGATCGCTTCCTTAATAAGGTTTTTGGTTACGTAAAAGACTAGAGTGTTCTCACAATTTGGATAGTTCTCAATATTCACACAATTTACAATGTCATCTATATTTATGTTTTCGTATTTTGTCGCTTTTATTTCTGTATAGTCTTTGATTAGTTTCTGTTTCTCGTCGTCAGTCGTTTCCTCTTTAGTAAGAAGCTGAAGTTGATCTTTTTCATTGAAGCCGACTATAATGTTGTTGGCTTGTATTGAAGGCGTTTTGGTTATAGTCATAATATCGAATTGTTGGGTGTTGCCGTGGAGTTTCTGCCTCGCCACGATGGTTGCGAGACCGCCACAACGGGAGGTCTTCTTCACCGTCATATTTGACCTGTAAAGGGATAAAATCAAATATAAATATCTGAATGCATGTATTTTATCTATTATTATTCTACTAAAAAGTAGTTTTATGGGCTACTACGAAAGTCTGGAAAAGCAATACATGATTAAGAACTTTTTTTTAATAACATTTTTGTTTTTATTAATATTTTTTTAAGGTTTCAAGTGTCATCTATTAATGCCGAGAATGCCTCATGATCGTGCTTGCAATAGCAATCACTTTTGAAGATTAAAAAAGAAGTAACGTAGTAGTTTGTTTTGTGTGTTTAATAATGTCTGTATAAAAAAACGTGAAAATAAACCTGCATGTCTCACTAAACTTACAAGTGATACTTAAATAATGAACCGATCTTAATGGATTTTGATAGGTATCTCTTGAACTCTGGGAAAAGGTTTTTTTATTATCTTTTTAGTCAAGCGAAGCCGCTGGCAAAAGGGGTTATATGTAATAAATGTTCCCTTTCAAATATGAATCAATCATTCCAATCTAATCAGGGCTCTTTTGAAGTTGCGGCGAAACATTTTTTAATATCTAAGTGAAATTGGATTATTTGATATTGCACAGTCAGTTCACTGACTTTACCAATACTATACTTAGATCACATATGGAGTATAAACAAAGTTCTATAAAAACTGATCAAAATTTAATTAGACTTTTTATAATTTTCATTTTCTAAAATATTTTGTGTATATATTTTGGCAAATATCAAAGGTTAGTTTTTTTCTTCAATATTTATTATACTTAGTAGATATTTTTGCCTTGCGAAAGCTATATTTCATAAATTTGATAGATATACGTATAATTATAAAAAAAACAGGCAAAATGCAAACAATATTTTTTTATTTTAAGATCGGCAGACCGGTTGACGGTCTACTTGATGGTTGGTGGCTACCGTTGCCTATAACACAAGCAACGCCACAGCTGCTGAAAGTGCGCTGCCGTCTACAATAGCATTAGGGATAAAAGATTGGATAGGAAAATGGGCTCTGGCATCCCTTACTCACTCACCGAAACACAAAAGCACACATGCTGTTATTTCACGGCGGCAGTCTTCTGTAAGGGGCTGGTTACTGCCGCCAGACGGACTGCCCAAATTGCACGCCACTACTATCCAGATCCAGCCCAGAACCAAATATGAAAAGTTCATTTTTCAAAGTTGACCCCGCCGGGAATCGAACCAAGGAATAGAGCGTGGCAATCATCCTAACCACCCTTCCAAAGGGCTCGTCAAAACATTACAGAAAATTCTTTTCCATGAATTACTAACTCCTGTTCTCCTGAGTTTTTTAACGTTACATGAAACCAAGTTTAAAAAATTTATATTTCCTTAGATGAAAATTACTGGTGGACGCATTTCATATTCTTTTGGTATGACCAGTTCCATGCCTACTCGTGTTTAATGTAATCAAACAGTATTTTAATGGATCTTAAACAAATTAACACTGATTATTTAAATGTATTTCTAATCCTATTCTTCGTACATATTTTTTACTTTAAACATGTTTAAATTAAAAAGAAAAAATCTATATGAGTTGTGGGTTTCCGGGATCGTAAACATTTTCAAAGTTTTAAAGAGTTTATAAGTCAATTTATGTTTATTCGTTAAAACATTATTTGATTATGTTTCCTGTCTGCTAGAAAGTTAATGTTTAATTAAAATATTCGCATATTCTTCATACACAATAAAACGTTCAAAATAACGGATCACTTTCAAAACCGTAGAAATTAATGTGTATAAAATTTTTTGACGAAATGATCACGTTAATGATCTGCTTTCACTTTTTAACACTTCTTTTAATGCGTTTCACGTATCTCTTTGTGTGCACATTGAATTATTTTTGATTCATATTATAAACAAGAGACCCGCCCCCGGTGCAATTTTTATATATATGAACATTCCCCGTTTATCCCTCTTTTCATTAGTGAAAACCGAATTAAAATCGGTGTACCCGTTCACGCGTGATGCCCCAAGGGAAATGGGGATTCATTTTTATATATAGAGAAGATGTATTTAATGAATAAAATCTATTATGTTTGAACCTATGTAGATCCGATTGCTTCGCTTCATGAATTCTTCAGAAACCGAACATTTTATCTGCAATAGCTGAAGAAGTTATCAATACAAGGAACTGCCGAAAAATTAGTCGCCATCAGCATGATAAAAAGCACTTCAAACGCTTGTGTTAAGAACGACATCCTTAGTACAATTATTGTAAACAATCATAATTTCTTGACATTTTTTATATATAAGAGGTCTTCAAAAATACTGATACTCCATTTAATGGTAGGTGGCAAAAGTTTAACACAAGCAACGCAACAGGTGCTGCAAGTGCGTTTCCGGCCTTAGCAAAAGACTAAAGCATTAGGAAGACAGCGAAATCCGTATTTATTCATTTATACATTCATTCAAAATCCACAGCTCTCAATTTAATTAACAAACAAAAATAAAGCGTATCTAACAGCCAATTAAGGATTTTACATCTGTATAAAAGGAAAAATAGTAACAAAAAGGAAAAAGGTTTTACTCAGTAAGGGTCTCTGCTCTGGCACCCCTTACTCACTCACCGAAAGACAAAAGCTCATAAATGCTGATATCTCACGGTCGCTGCCCAATTCGTGACTTTGAACAATTAAAAGTTAATTTTCCAAGAAATATTTTTCTGCATAGAAGAAGCTGTACACTGCGTTACGCAGTTATGAATTGAGCAGCAACCCCGTTACAGAAGAGACCGTGAAATAAAAGCATGTGTGCTGTTGTGTTTCTTGAGTGAATAAGGGATGCCACATCCCATTTCCCTTTTCCCTCCTAATCCCTTATCCTTTTTCTGCACTTGCAACATTTATGGTGTTGCTCGTGCTAGTTATGGACATACAGTACGGAGAGCCGACGACCGAGGTTCTCGAGTGGAGGACACGGACCCACAAGCGCAGTGTAGGACGTTCACTTACAATGATAATGATAATGATAACTTTATTTGCATGAGAATGCGAGTGCAATGATATAAAATTAAATATAATACAGTCCTATGCACACTCTGTCGTAATTACGACGTACAAATTTTTTATTATGAGTACCTATATAAATGTCAATTATATCATTTAATTATACAGTAATAGAGGAGAAATAGTTATTTGTTCAACTAGAGAGCAAAATTGTTTTTTCCTGCGAGTACCGACTTTAAATCACGAACTAGCGAAGTAGTCTATAGAATTGAATCACGAGCGTAGCGAGTGATTCTAATATAGACCCCTGAGCGAATTGAGTGATTTAAAGGCACGAGACATAAAAAAATTTGCTCTCGTGTTAAACATACAACTTTTCACCTCAACAGCGAGTTAGGCCTTGTATCTTCACAGCTGTAAAACTATCTTCACAGCTGGGCCAACTCTAGTTGGCTATGGTCGGCCGAATCTAGTCGGCTATGGCCGGCCGACTCTAATCGGCTATGGCTGGACACACTAATAAAATCCTATTCCTGTGAGTTAAATCGCGTGTTCGAAATTTGAATCACTTTTCCTCACGCTCGCAGCAAAAATCAATTTTCCTGCGCGTTTTTAGGCACCAAAAGCACCCTTTTCGTGCTGGAGAGATGAAAAAACACATAAAATATTGAGTTAAATTAAATAAATATTATAACAGTATAATCAGTAATGACATCATATGTAAAAGTTATGTCAAGGCATTGCAAAAAAATCAAAATCAAATATCAAAAATTTCAATTACAAGGTCCATTTAGGTAATCCATTTATGTATAATCCATTTATATTAACAGTCAATCGAATTTGTCATTAAAATATTCACTAACAGAGTAATAGCGTAATAGCATCTATCTATTAATAGTTTAAATAATAATTAAAATAAAAACTAAAAAGGAATAAATATTTTGATCTGCAAAATATCCATTAGGTCAGCAACTTTTTTTGGCTGACCTAGTACTTGCTGCCCAAATAGGTTTCTTGGCTGATCAGTCATTAATTGGTTAGGTTAGGTTAGTTTTTTTTTGCTGATCGATTAAATAACAGCCAAACTAAAATACTAAATTGATTAAAACTAATAATATAAAAATGGACCCTGCGGCATTGTACCAAGTACGCTGGCAGCATTTCCTCGTTGAATGGCCAAACTAATACGTTGGCCGAGGAAAGTGTCAGCTCTTCGGTCTCCCGTCGCATCAATAAGCCTCTTCGAGATGTCTTTGAAGAAGCTCATTGCTGCAGGGCCCGACGGGCCGAGTGTCTCGACCGAGTTTAAATAATTTGTTTTTAAACATATTGATATTTAAGTAATTCTTTAAAAAGTCCGGCAGTTTATTATATATTTTAATAGACATACAATATGCGTTTTTAGCAAAAACTGCAAGTCTTTGTCGTGGTAGGTATAACTTATATCCACGTTTATTTCTGCCCTTTACATTTTTATATATATCTCTGTTTATTTTTTTTTTTTTTTTTTTTTTTAATAAAGACAAAATTTCTGCACAAACACATACGTTTCATAGACGTATAGGGCAATGGAAGATTACCGTTTTTTTTTTAAAAAAGGTTTACAAATTTGCAAGGATTTGAATACGGTTGCAATATTGACAAAATTGACCCAAACAATGATACCGTATCTTAATATTGAAGAGACGTAGCCGTGGTAAGCCAATAAGGTTGACTCTTTAGTTGCAGTAACTCTTAATCTATTCAAAACGTTGACGAATCTGTTCACCCTATTATTGACATCTTCAATTTGAGCTTTGACAAGGTGACAGGTGACAATTGACAAGGTGGAGATACTGCTCCTGATCGGTCCTATTGGACATTTAGGGGGGTAGCCTTTGTCCAGCAGTGGACATCCTACGGTTGAGAAGATTTAAGGCTGTAAACCTTAAAAAACGAAGAAAAAAAGAATAAGTAGTTTAGTACTCGTTCTCAACTTAATAGTTTTAATATCGTGGTATAAAATATTGCTTAACCAATAATTAATAGATAGTTAACGCGGAAATCATACATTTGTGTTACGTCCGGCCTCTTGTTATAGGATGTTGTAAACACTCGACTTTCACATTCTATCTAACATTATCTATAATGTATAGATAGTACTTGTTGGTTAAATTAATGTGTAATTTGTTAAGCAATAAATCGATTATGTAACATACATCAAGTATTTTTTTAAAGTAAATATCTACTATTGTGGCTTTCGATGTCGAACACTCAATAAAATCAACAGTATAAAAAGAAGTCGCTATCCGTTTCTCTCTGTTTGTCCACTGAGTTCTTTCACCATAAATAGAGAATTAATTCCGGGAGGTTTTAAATTGTAAAAACGTTTTATTTGATTCGAAAATTTGTAAAGAAGAGTTGGTAAAAGGTAATTTTAGGCATTTACATATACCCTTGCTATTTAATGTAGGTTAAAATTTAATTATTAACATATTTTTTTATAATTTAAATTAATATATACAAATATTACTTAATGTATTAATAGATTATTAATAAGTTTATCTAATCTTGGAAAATTTGATTAAAATTTGATTAAAGTATTTTTTCGCATTCAAAGTCACTTAAATATTACAATAATGTATAATCAATATTATACATTATTGATAGGTTATTACGTTGGATGAGTGGTTATGGTGTTTGCCTTAACGCTCTGTTCTAGGTTCCCGGGTTCGATTCTCGGCAGAGTTAACTTTGAAAATTAACTTTTCAAAGTTGGCTCTGATCTGGATCTGGAAAGTAGTGGCAGGGGACACTGCGTTTCGCACTTATTTGGGCAGCCCGTCTGGCGGCAGTAACCACCTTACAGAAAACCACCGTGAAATAAGTGCACTTGTGCTGTTGTGTTTCGGTGAGTGAGTAAGGGATGCCAGAGCCCATTTCCCTATCCCCTCCTAATCCCTTATCCCTAATCCTACTGTAGTCGGTAGCGCACTTGCAGCACCTGTGGCGTTACTTGTGTTACAGGCGACGGTAACCACCTACCATCAAGTTGACCGTCAGCCTGTCTTCCCGATCTTAACATAAAAAAGTCGGAATTATTAGAAAATAGCTTCTTATATAAAAAATTTCTTTTGTAAAATACTAAAAGTTATTTTCATTTGTAAGTATAGGTAATTTCCTGCAAAATTACAGACAGAATTAAATGCAAGCATTGTTTAAGAAATAAATCTTTGAGACGACGCGAAATGTGTGTAATTGTGTGAAAAAACATTGTCGCGGGGAAATTGATGGGACAATGTTGCTGGGAATGTTAGATAAAAGTTAATTTGCTAAAGACCTGTTGATTGTTTCCTCGTTTGGGGTTCGAAATCTACAATCTGATCGCAGCGAGAAAAATTCACAGGTGGTCTGTGATTCCCGCAGTGGGACAAAATAAGGCAAAAATCGTTAATGAAACTATTAAAAACGAAAGGGAGGTAAGCAGCCTTTTGTTAGGTACATTTAATGGTTACCGTCATTATTAAAACGCAATCTTTTACGTCTTTTACGCAATGAAAGAGTTTTTTACTTTTTGGTCTTTTTTTAAACGCAGTAAGACCTAAGATATTTTTTTTGATCTGGTCAAACAAGATCTGACTTTGGTTAAATACTTCGGCAACCGGGACCGGACACGGACGTTAATAGCAGTTGTGGTAAAGCCAGAAACAGAAGAGTCACTCTCTGCTTCTAGTAAACTTTGTATGTTTGTACGTAAGAGGTAATCTTCGGAACTTCTCATCCGATTTAAAAAATCTTTCACCATTCTTAGTTAGAATAGAATTTAGGATGGACATAGGCCAAATATTCGACGCGGGCGAAGCCGCGGGCACCAGCTGTCTAAAAATAAAATATATAGCTTTACATATTTCGTCAGGCGTTATATGTTTTATTTTTCAACCCGGAAAAATCAGCTTCGCGGGCACATAGTTTTGAAAATAGAAAACTTAGCGAACCGTTCTCGGCATCGAACAATCGAGCTATTTTTATTTGAAAATCATATACACAAACGTAAGGAACGTTCCTAACAAATCCTTTGATTGTTTAGGAGAAGTTCGCTGCGACAGAAGCGGACAGCGGTCGCGATAGCAAAGAACAAATTAAATATTCGATATCATTTAATTAAAAAATCGATAATTAAACGACAGGTCACCTAAATATTGCAGCGACTCGGAAATGCACTGAATAAAAGAAATTATGTAAATGCGACTTCCCACGTGCAATCAAAACAATTTAGGTAACACCTGACTTGGTGTTTGGTTCAAGTCATGAACTAAAAACGAATATAAAAATGGATAATTTTTTCATATACAGATATAAGTTTCCATATAGCCTTTTACGCTCATCAATTAAACAAATGCTAGCAATACTGATTACCAATACCTTTGTTTTCATTTTATATACTTCTTGCCTTTTGATTGTTGCTCATAAACTTATGAAAATGCTTGCTAAAAACATGATATTTGTATTATAAGATAATAATATCGCAGAATATTATGATTTTTGTATTATTTGCTGGGAATATCTGAAGTTCGAATTATCTGAAAAAAAGCCCGTACTAAGGGCTTTATACATATATGTGAAATTTGAGAGTTAAATGTTTTACCTCTCACTCACTTCCGCGGTGTTCGTTTATACGAAACCACAAATCTCGGAAAATAATTTATCGACAACCGTGATATTTTTTCAAATACATTATCTCAGAAGGATCATCAGAAATAATAATAAAAAAATCAACGCCTTACAAAAATATATGAACAACAAGGATTGAATAAATGTTAAAACCTCTAATTAAAAGGGGCGCCAGCGAATTCGTGGGCAAAAGCTAGTTCCTGTAATTTCAACATCAACATCCTTGTAATAGAGTTTTTTTTACTTCGTTTTGTTTTGAAAAAAAAAAAATTATGATTTCTTTTTTTCTAGTGAAGTCGCATAAATTATGTTTTCCTACTATAATAAAGAACATTGTCTATTTGAAAAAATATATTTATCAGGATTTATCGCTAAATTATTTTTTTGTTTTTTTTTTCAATACTTATTATATCGCAGTTTATTCTAAAAACCTGCTCAAAAATATTTGATTTCTATATAGCCATAAGCTTATCGTTTGGACCACGAGTTAATGTTAATTCATTTCTCATCTCCGTGAGGAAACACAGACTTTTTCCTTAGAGTGTCACACGCTAAACAACCATTGTTTTATTATATATTTTTTTCTATTACGCAGGCAGATGTGCTTTCTACTATTCGATTTTAAAGTTGATTTCTATGACAATGTGTAATTATGCAATTACACCTAAAAGTTGAGGATAAAATTTTGTACTTTAAGGCATTGGTAATTTCGATAAAGGTTCAACATAAAATAATTCAGTAATATGTCAGTAATAAATCATTGAAATGAAGTAAAAGAAAATCATCACAATAAATAAACTAAAGCTTAAGATTAAGAATAACATCTTAAGAATGTTATTCTTAATCTTAAGAAAGTTCTCAAGAAGATCTTAAGAAGTTTCTCAGTTAAAATTGAGTACAAGGACATGAATTGATTGCTCTGCCAAATAAAGTTAGCTCTCAGTTCTCATCATTGGCCCTAGAACAAGTCTCACCTTGATTGAACAATTTTATAAATGCCGTTTCGAACCTTTTAAGGCACAGTCTTCGTCCTTTCGTACTAGGTCAATGATATATAGCCATGAAAGTGGAAATTAAACCGGTCCAATGCAATCAATGTTTCTTCCGATTTAAAAAAAAAGCAATAAAGGACGAATCCCATTTATAAAGTGCGCGGCTGACCTTATTTTTTTATGGCCAGTATGACTAAATGTATATCCATGGTTTTTAATTCCATGTGAGAATAACACATGTCACATCTACTTCACTAATAAGGAATAAATTAAGAAAAATAATGCGAATATAATTAAGGCATTAAGTTAATTACAGGCTTAAGTTGTACACGGCGATGTTCCTCATTAGTTGTTTCGACACAGCGCTCAATTAATTTGTTAATTAACACATTATTGTCGAATATTAAAAAGTTATTTATTACAAAGTCCACTTTCAGAAATCTCCATCTCAATATTTTAGTATCCATGTTTGTAACTCGTTCAACACTAAACTTTTTTCTCCATAGTTTCACCCCAATTCTATTTATTATAAAATCAAATCATTTATTTTTCAAAATAGGATGACAAAATTACTATTTTATATTATACCAGAGTGTCGGAAATAAAATACCAAGATGATGAAGATCCTAAGAAGAAACCCCGAAAGTAACATAGGATACTATTTGATCAGGATTTAAGTCATTTGACGAGACCGTTGGATGAGTGGTTAGGGTGCTTGCCTTAACGTTCTGTTCTACGGTTCCCGGGTTCGATTTCCGGCAGGGTCAACACTGCGTTTTGCAGTCATCTGGGCATCCCGTCTGGCGGCAGTAACCACCCCCCTACAGAAGACCGTGCTGTTGTGTTTCGGTGAGTGAGTAAGAGATGCCAGAACCCGTTTCCCTACCCTAATCCCTTATCCTTAATTCTACTGTAGTCGACAACGCACTTGCAGCAGCTTTGGCGTTGCTTGTGTTATATTAGGCGACGGTAGCCATCAAGTGGACCGTCAGCCTGTCTGCCATAAAAAAAAATCTTTTCGTCGTCTTTAAAATAAAATATATAACAATTACAATTCTTACAATTATACAAATTACAGTAAACATTAAACATACTTAGTATGAGCTCAGAATCGTTTAAAACCAGGCTTCATTATCGCTTAATTAATCGGCGATTTTATAATAACCTTTCGTACAGAGTTTGGTGTTGATTACACTTTTAAATTTATTTATAGGTAAGGCTCTGATTATCTCAGGAAGTTTATATACATTGACCCATAAAATAATTACTTATATTAGGCCTCAACTTCGCACGGAATGCAATTTGTATTTTGTATATTATTTACACAAACCTTCCTTGTTTATCATTCTTTCTGTTAGAGAAAGAATGATAAACATATCAATATAATAATATGTTGGTTGCTAGTTGGGTGATTTAAAAGTAGTTAGAGCGAAAGGGACAGAGCTACTTTATTTTACAATATGTACTTATAAGGATGTGGACATAGAAGGCCAATAGCGCATTTGCCTATGTAGTGGGGTGAGGTAGCTGAAAATTATAACAAAATATTTCAGATCTGGCAACCAATGCTCCATTTTGGACTCAGATTGTACATGGGTCTGAACACAATCTGAAGACGTGTCTAAAAAGCCCAAGACAAAAAAAAAACTGGCTCTTTAGCGGCGTCGATGACGTCATCAATATGATGGTAAAATTTTTGTAATGCAATTCTGAAACTATTTCAGCTAACTAACCTCTTTATCTATAGCATTACATGTATAGCCACTCATCCAACTGGACCGTTAGCCTGTCTGATCCTTAAAAAGAGGACCTCCATTAATGAACATTTCATACCAACAAAGTGCAATCAGTCTTCTCAAACGATTGCGCCTCTTATGTACATGCAAAGCCTACTTTATTTGTTTCATAGAAGAATACAGCCCACATAATGTATTTAAGAAACGTCGGCATCTGTCGGTTTGGTGACCGCGTAACCGCCATAATACTCATACGTAGACAATGTGACATAAAACATGCATCGCAGATTGTGTTACAATCTTGTGTTTTCTAGTGCAATCGCCTTTATTGCCCTTGAAATAAAGACGCAATGCGTCCAAAGTTAACTGCAGAGCTAAGTTAGTTGATACACAATAAGGGTATTGTCTGCTGAACGTTGTTCTCAGAGAGATATCAGCAGAGTTTCCAGTGCCGTCGAGAAAGTCACCTTTCTCGAAGATTTCAAATGCGGAGGAACTGTGAACTTGTCAAATTCACAGAATATACCTCCGGGTTATTCCATTAAATGTAGAATTAGTTATAGTAAATGAGGATGATATTAAACCATAATTGTAGATGTTTTCGCGTAAGAGGACAAGAAATAGCAGAGGTGCGTAATTTCTGCTCTGCTATTCACAGGGGGTGCATTTGCGCTGCAGAGTCGGCAGCAGCGCATACCTTGGGGTAGAGCGAGAGGAGCGGTCGCTCTAGGCGGCAGGTGACAAGGGACGCCAAAAAGCCAATTGTGAAAAATAATTTGCAGTTCTTTAAAATTAATGGAGATCAATCAGTTTTGTATGGTGATCAATAAGTTTTGTATGATCTCCATACAAAACTTATTTTATCTATAATGGGTTTATTTTAGTTTTAACGGTTGAAACTTGTACAATTAGGTAAGAAGAAATTATAGATTTTACTGGGAAAATATCTTGTAACTTAGTAATGGAATTTCACAGATATTTAAGTTTGAAAGTATTAAAATAAAATAAAATAAAATAAAGAATCTATTTGAACTGTGCACCGACTCGAACAATGTATCGAATACGTGCTACGCGCTCAATGTGTTTATTTTCGAATGTCATCCCCATTTACAAAATCTAAAATATTCACAGGAATTTACTGAAATCAAGAAAGACTTTTATTATAAAAATCTCCAAAGTGTAAATTTAAAAAAATATGGCCTGTTTTTGAACGATCTCCTTTGAGAAGCGCGGAGGCAGTATTGCCAGATTTGAATTTTAAAAAATCCGTAGGGTGACGCTGAAAAATCCATACAATAATATGGTTACAAGATAATATTTGAGCCTAGCTGAGCCCGCAACTTCGTAAGCCTGGTATTCGAAGAGCGCATAACTTTTTTGTTTTTAAACCGATTGGAATGAAACAAACACTAAATGTTACAGGAAGCTTGTTACATTATCGAAAATCGCATTCAAATCAGTTAAGCCGTTTCTGAGATTTTATTAAACGTATTGATACCTATATTTTTGTATTTATGTTTTATCTGATAAGATAAAATTATTTAATAAAATTTATTCTTATTATTGTGATTGTTTGATCTAATACGATAATTTATTTTATGGTCGAAGTGTTATTAGATATGCTTACAGTCATTGTTCCAATATAAAGTAGTTCTGTTCACAAATTTTATTCTTTCTCGTGTTATGTACATAATAGGCCAGTCTCGTTTAAAAGTTACACACAGTTGCGTTTGCGCACAAGGTGTATGATTAATACTCAATATAGTCAATGGCCGGCTATCACACCGTACAAAATAAACTTTACCTACTTTTGATTACGAGGCGAGAAATGCTCGGACGCACACATGTTACAGAACAGCTCAAACAGATTGAGTTAGGTTAACTTATGTGACTGTCAAAAGTTTAAATTAAAAGTGGTATTTATATAGGGTTTCTATTTAGAAAGGGGAAAAATCAATACTATTCGTCATAGTCGCGAGTTTCGAAGCTTCATACTCTTACTAATATGTCTATTACCTACATATATTTTTAAAATAGTAAACGAGCCGTATCTGTACATTATTTTTAAAAAAATTATACACGTTGTACGTTACCGAAGTGAAACAAACTTTTTAGAATTTTTCTCTGTTTGTCTGTGCGTTTGTGCACGCTAATCTCAGAAACAACTTAACCGATTTGAATACGGATTTCATTGTAGCAAGTTTCCCGTAACATTTAGTATTTGTTTCATTCCAATAAGCTAGTTATAAAATAAAGTCGCTGTCCGCTTCTCCGCTAACTTATTCTAAACCACCCAATGGATTTTTACTAATGAAAAAAGCTGCAAACGAGGAAAGTTTGTGTAGCCGGTGGCTAGATATGATATTATATATTCGTTGAACGATGATATGATAGTACTCTTAAAATTTTTGGGATATATTTCGGATTTAAGCGATAAAATATAATTATAATCGACTTCAGAAAGTGATCTTGTTGTCCTATTTTCGAGAAATAAACGAGCCCTTTGGATGAGTGGTTAGGGTGCCTGCCTTAACGCTCTGTTCTAGGATTCCCGGGTTCAATTCCCGGCTGGGTCAACTTTGAAAAATAAACTTTTCAAATTTGGCTTTCGTATGGATCTGGAAAGTATTGGCAGGGCACACTGCGTTTCGCAGTCATTTGGGCAGCCCGACTGGCGGCAGTAACCACCCCTTATAAAAGGCCACCGTGAAATAACAGCACGTGCGCTGCTGTTTTTCAGTGAGTGAGTAAGCGATGCCAGAGCCCATTTCCCTATCCCCTACTAATCCCTTATCCTTAATCCTATCGTAGTCGGCAGCGCACTTGCAGCAGCTTTGGCGTTGCTTGTGTTATAGGCGACGGTAGCCACCTACCGTCAAGTGGACCGTCAGCCTGCGTGGCGATCTTAACATTAAAATAAATAAAAATAAACGATTTAATTTGATTTCGATTTGATGATAGATGGACGTCTAGGGACAGAAGCAACATCAGAAGACTGTGAGTTTAATGTCGACCTTGCTGGAATTTACCCTTGAAGGGTTTCATGTTGCAGCGAGATGAAAATTGCACGGTATGATCATCTATTGGACACCCTTACTAATATTACAAATGCAAAAGTGAATTTGTTTGTAACGCTTTCAGGCCTTAATTACTCAACCGATCATCATGAATTTCAAAAGGATTTTTGTGCAGAAAAAAAGTACTATTCCCGAGAAATCATCTAAAAATAAAAATAAAGATTGAAGGCTTTAAACACCTAAGAAAAAGAGGACGGACGAAGTCGCGGGCAAAAGCTAATAAAAAATAACCCAAGAAAAGAGAAGTCAAAAATTAAAAATCAACAATTGGTATGATCATTCAATCCCATTTAAAAAATAGTAATTATACTTTAGTGTATGTTCAGTGTGACAGTCAGCTTCAATAAAATGTGCGTCCAGTTCCTCCACTTTTACTTTATATGTTGAGAAAGTAGTTGTGGCGTGATGAATGTGTCATCACGCGCTCACATCTTTTATCACGAAACATGGCTTCACGAAATAGGGTGTTACTTACAACAAACACTTTTCGATATAAATGAACATTATAGACCATAAATTGTATTAAAAACAGATTTGCAATAAATAAGTCCTAACCTACGCTCAATTTTTTTTAACCATATACTAATAGGACTTAAAAATAGCTATTTCTCATATAAATAAATGCCTATTATTACAATTTATACCATACAATAATTAGTAAATCATTAAAATAACGAGCAACTTATGTAAGCAAAATTAAGAATGTTGCCCTAACTTCACCTACATTTTCTACCACCAAAAATACGTTGAGAAATAAAGAATCCAAGAACCTTTTGTCTATGTTTACAAAGATTATTTCCATTCAAATGCTTTCTTGAGTAGTTTTGCCGAGATATTAAAAAAACCTTATAATCAGGCGAAATTAGACGGTTTTAGAGTACTAAAATTTTTAAAGAAAAAGTTCAAAAGGAAATAATGAAAGGTACATTCTGATAACTTGTTCAGACCTTATAAAAAAAAAACATTGAGTACGACATCTGATGCAACAATCTTCGGAGAATGTTTTTTGAATGGAAATCCGGCTAGTGAAAATTTTATAAGCGACACAAACAATTACCCATTCTTTTTCCATAACGGTGATATTTGTGCTCAAGTAATGTCAAAGCTAGCAAATTATTACAATGTTGCACCCACTGTGTGGTCTAAGCATTCCCACAATGGATCCTAATGTTCAGATTACGGGCTTTTTGCACGCAAATTCACTATAACGAGGTACAGTCACACTATGAGCGGAGCGTCTAACGAATTCATGCCGGTTTTAAAAACAAACCTTTAATAAAATGTAGATATAATAAAAACTATTTCCACAATTTAGGAAGATCTCTTTGTGGCTAAAAGAAATTACCTGGAAATAAGCAATACAATAACAACCCATTTCTTTGGTTAAAGCGATTAAAATTACATTAGTTTATAACATATTAATTTTTTATTGGTCGATAAATAAAGAAAAAAAAAATTGTACACAATTTGAACCTGCTTATGCCACTATATAAACTATGTATGAATTCCTAGTTGCGGAAAAAAGGGCTGGTATGACATTTAGTCATGACATGAGAATATGCTATATAATTTTTTTTTCCTAAAATATTTGACATAATTTGCCAGACCAATATTAATTTCGACACAGGATAAATAACAGTACTAGCGTAATTTCGATTCAATTAAAATTAGAACTAACTTTATTTTAACACTTTTATGGACATCTTAAATCAAGTTTTCTTAAATCAATCAAGTATTAAGTTAATGTTTTCGCTATCTGCGTCGCCATCACTGCAACCGTACCCTTTAGATGTGAATCGTTGTAACAGCGTTATGTAATGTACATTTGATATTACACGCGTTATCATATTGGGAATCCTACCTCCATCTTTACGGTCGCGGTTCCGGAGTCATAAACTTAATGTTTTGTTTTGCTCTTTCTTTGTAACGTTACGTTCGATAGATGTAATCTGCATTGAATTATTACCAATTGGTTGTATTTGTTGCCACGCTCTTTGTATAACAGTAGTTTTAGATGGTCATTACGTAGATATGGTATGTATTAGGGAAAAATTGACAGACTTATCGTTCAGTTCTATTTAAATATTCCATTTGCCTTTATACCGGGAGTAATGGAGATGTTATTAGAGAGTTATAGATATATATAAGTATTCTTATACCGTTTAGAATATTTTAGTCAAGTATGTTTTAGACGAAGTCTGTTTGTTATTATAAATGGCAGCTAGGAGTTCGAAAACGATATATTATTATTTTTTAAAGATGGTGGTTTTGCGCATTTTCTATGACTCGCGTCCTTCCCTGATTCCTACCCACCTCCGGCTCTCGATACGATCACTGTACGACGCGAGAAGAATAAAAAAACATTAAAATTGAACTATCGAGATCGGTCGAGTGTGTGCGCTGTGTAACCCTTTTTATCGCTGTAATCTACATCCGCAGTACATAGTGTTAGAACGCTGGTTGTCGTGTTATGTGCTTATGAACAAAGGTGAAGACAAGAAGAGGGAATCGTCTCAACGATCCGCGGATCCGCCAACATCTCGCTTCATCGTATCGAGGTAAGCTGTCCCTATCGTTTCACTTTGTTTTTGCGAAGGCTACATCTGTCTTTATTCCGTAATCTTAGAGAACACTAAAAATTATGTCATTAAAAAATATTGTTATTATCATAAAATTAGTTTATTTCTTAATTAAATTTAGTTTCCATGTTAGTAAGTATAGTTAAATTTTAGGTTTATTTAATTGCTTAAAAATTCAACAAGAACATATTATCAACTGAAGAGACTCAGAAACGTTATTATACATTGCCAGTGAGCAGAGCATGCCTCATAAAGCAATGAGTTAATGAGGCGTTGGAAACAAAAAACGAAAATGGACATAATTTCCAATCAATGGAGTCAGGAATTTCACCTTTCCATTCGATTGATCATGAGCGTTTCACGATACAAGAGGGCGTTTAAAGGTAGACATATAACTTACTTCACAGCGTGCACAGATGTTAAGATCGGCAGACAGGCTGACGGTCCACTTGATGGTAGGTGGCTACCGTCGCCTATGACACAAGCTACGCCAAAGCTGCTGCAAGTGCGCTGCCGACTACAATAGGATTAAGGATAAGGGATTGGGAAGGGATAAAGAAATGGGCTCTGGCATCCCTTACTTCACTCACCGAAACACAACAGCACACGTGCTGTTATTTCTTCTGTAAGGGGGTGGTTACTGCCGCCAGACTGGCTGCCCAAATGACTGCGAAACGCAGTGTGCCCTGCCACCACTTTCCTGATCCAGACCAGAGACAAATTTGAAAAGTTTATTTTTTAAAGTTGACCCTGCCGGGAATCGAACCCGGGAAGCCTAGAACAGAACGTTAAGGCAAGCACTCTAACCACTCATCCAATGGAACATGCATGTACTCATGTGTGGTATTGGTATCACAGGAGAAGTTATTAAGAAAAAATGTAGGATTAAAGACGACGCATTGGAAATTTTGGTGGCAGGGTTTAGATTTTTCTCAGCAATGACAAAACATATGACAGTGGTGTTTGGTAATCTGTTTTCATGTTACTGACTTCATTTTGTCAGTTGGATTACACGATTGGTAAACTTTTATAACAGAGAAAAAAAATTCAAAGAAACCTCTTTTAAAACACAGATTTACATATTACAGGCAAACGGGATCAATTTATACCTCCAAATTTTCTATGTACATTAGTATAAACATACACTTTAATTTTACAGTTGGATTTCTTAAAATACATTATAGTTTTTTTAATAAAAATCGTTTTGTCGCATACAACCTTACGAAATAAGCAAGCGCGCGTTTTTGTATGCAATCACAGCCGTTTTCATTGTTTATCGCTGCGTCGCCTTAAGAGTAATAAAATGAATTTGAATGTTCGTCGAATAGCGTCGACTTTCAACTGTGTGCTCTCATCTTAAAATTAATAACAATAGGACGACATGACAACAAAAAGGCGAATCATTGTTTACAGATGGGAAAATTAAATAAAAATGCAGCTGCAAGTAGTTATAACCAAACTCCCTTTAAGTTGGTCAAGGTGTGGATGGTAGAGTCACACACAATATACAATAATTGTTTTCTTAGCGAGAATAATTTTATATATTTATAAGCGACATTTCGCAAAATATTTGCTGATTCGCAAATCAACGTTTGGTAAAACTTCAAAGGAGCACCGATGTCATGTTTTGAATTCACGTTACATAAGTAGTTCTTCCTATTTCACAAAAATGTGTGGATAAGTTTAATTTCACGGTTATTTATATGTATGCTTTGCAAAAGAAATTATATTAGAAGCGAAATTTCATGACCTTTAGGAGAGCTAAGATACAAAGTACAGATTAAGAAAAAAATTTTTTATTATTAATGCATTCGTAATTGAATTTAAAATTTTAGTACAGTACTTTTTCTGGATGAAAAGATAAAATTTGCTCTTGTGCACTCCTGACAACGTGTATGCAAAATTTCATGAATATCGGGTAAGTAGTTAAGGCGTGAAACAAACAAACAAAAACTTAGTTGGGTTATCTGTATTTGTTGCATTAATTCTAATTTGGTATTATGAAAGTTAAGGCGACTCCAGCCGCAAAACTCGTCCTACACTAAATTGACGGGACTGCTGAGGGGGAGGCGCTACTTGCAAATCTCGGAAATATCTATTTAAAAATTAAATAAAGTATAATTCAAATTTTTCTTTTCATGAGACTTCAGATAGTGGATCTTAAAATTTATCTTAAGAATTAGCTATTTAAAATATTTAAATTTAAATACAACATGATATTAAATCGCAAATTAGTAATTTTTTATATATATAAATAAATATAATTTAAAAAATTATTATGATGATCCCCTATCATATATCCTGCAGATGATTTGAGTATTTTTTAAATTATAATTATTATGATAATTTAAAAGGAAATGATAAGTGGCTTTTTTTATCATTAGGGGCTGGCTTTTATATATAAAAAAGTATATCCCTCTAATTCGGACCAAGCGATTTAAAACATCTTTTATAATGCGCACTGCAAAGGATTGCCGGTATCTGTGTTTCCGAGCTCATACAACCCAAATCTTTTCAAGGTTCGAGTGAATAGGCATCTTCTGGTTGAGCTCGCTCCATAGTCGGCCTCATCTTTCTTACACGAATAGATGCTGGCCAAGAGCAAACCCATATTTAATAAAAATAAAAAGAAATTCAATGTATTAAAATCATGCTCGTATAAGAATTTTAAAGGTAAGTACTAATTAAAAAAAACGCGACCTACAAATATCAAGGGAGAGTTTGAGTTAAGCGGTTGTTTCTAAAACAATAGCCCCCGGCATTCTAGCTAAAAGCAATCCCATGTATACACATATTATATACGGCGACTTCGATCGCGTTCAAAAATGAAAAATATAAGTAACATCTGACAAAATATAATTATGAATATTTATAGGGCCCCACATCTTTACCGCTGTGACGATGGCGGTCCCTCGGAAATCCAACATTTTTCGAGAATAAAAAGTACTGTATGTAATAATTCAGGTAATAGGCTATCTGTGTGCCAAATTTCATTCAAATCCGTTCAGCCGCTTTGACGTAAAAGAGCAACAAACATCCATAACTCAATCCAACATTAGTAGGATACTATAAGTACCTATGTCACGAAAGCATCCACTAATTAGAATGATATAAAAAACTCTGTACGCCTGACTGATTGCTTTGTCTATTCTCTCGTACAGATCGCTACGTAGATTAGTTTTTCTCTATGGTATCATATCCCGCGCTTACAATGCAGTGAAAACGAAAGTTTCGATTACTTTTTGTTGGTGTTCACTTTCTTCAGGTGCCGAAGGTGTAGTAATGAGTTTTATCTCGTAGGAGCTATAATTATTATGCATTGAAGACATCTTCTGACATATCAATAGGGTATTGAGTTGTCTTGATGGACGTATGTGCATTGAAAATTGTACGTTCTCGATAATTGAACTGGGATGTGTTGCAGCATGCTAGTTGTGATCGCTATTACAAACTAAGCCTTCCCCGTTTACCGCTCTTTCTATTAGTAAAAACCGTATTAAAGTCCGTTGAGTAGTTTAGAAGTTAGCGGAGAAATAGACAGAGGTGGACAGAGAATTTATTTTATAATATATGTATATTATGTATACCTATATATATATATATACCTATATATAGGTAAGAACAAAATTTTATGGGCTTCTTTGGGGTAACGCTGCGGACATAGATATTATGTTCATTTTACAAAAAAGAGGATCATTAGGAGAAAAATTCAAAGAAATAAATATTTTAACTGTTATATATCAGTATATAATTAAGAAATTTTAATTTACACATATACAAATAGGATATTTAAAATCACTTTTTGGAAGTCATAATACTACTATCTACCGTTTTCGGAAACAAAATGGCGTTCTAGAATAAATAACATTGTAACACATAAAACCCGTCACCGTAAGATAAGTAATTCGATTTATTAATACGATTTCAAAATCAGTTTCTCAAGATAATTAGAAACCTATTTAATGAATAATTACTTGTTTCACTATTCATTATAAGAGACTTTTTGTTCGTACAATTGTTTGTAATTAACATGTCAATTTACGACCTTTTTGGATGCATAATTGTTTTTTATTGATAAATTAGTAAGACGTATTTTATTGTGAGCAGTGAAACGGAACGGCATTGATGCCTCAACTACCTTATTCGCTGAACTTGGCCTCGAGCGACTTTTTCCTGTTTCCAAAGATGAAGAAAACTTTCCGTGTGACCATAGACGAGATGAAAGTTGCTGAAGAAATTCAAGTCTATTTCAAAGCCGTTGGATGAGTGGTTAGGGTACTTGCATTAACACTGTTATAGGGTCCCCGAGTTCGATATCCGGCAGGGTCAACTTTGAAGAATTAACTTTTCAAATTTGGCGCTGGTCTGGATCTAGAAAGTAGTGGCACACTGCGTTTCGAAGTCATTTGGGCAGCCCATCTGGCGGCAGTAACCACCCCTTTACACAAGACCACCGTGAAATAACAGCACGTGTGCTGTTGTGTTTCGGTATGTGAGTAAGGGATGCCAGAGCCCATTCACCTATCCAATCCCCTGTCCTTAATCCTAATGTAGTCGGCAGCGCACTTGCAGCAGCTGTGGCGTTTCTTGTGTTATAGGCGACGGTAGACGCCTACCATCAAGTGGACCGTCAGCCTGTCTGCCGATCTTAACATTATTTTTTTTTAAATAGACTATATACTCGTAAATAATAAGGAACAAATAAATATATATTTTATATTTACACATTATGAGTAGGGTCAACCTGGGTAATTATAAAAAGAGGAAATTTGAAACAGCCATCATCATTACTCTTTGTTTATCAAAATGAAGTTTTTGTAAAACGGAACGCTACTCTATTTTATTTTCTGTGATTGTAGCATTTGTAGCTGTCAAAATATGGTCAAAATCAATGATGCGTCAAACATAACCTTACTTTGAATGTTTAAAATGTGTGCGTATTAGCTATAGACATAGAGTAGATAATGGACCTATCCACCTGTAAAGAAAATACGGGCAGGAAAGTGTAAGAGAGTCGAAGCGATCGTAGGGCCCATAGACATAGAATAATTTCTCTGTTTCTATGGTATTAGCCAAGATTGTTTAGAATTTCTCTATGCTTTAGTTCTCATTTCTTCTAATATGATGTTTCCAATTACCCCAACATATGAAAATATATAGATGAATCGTAAACAGAGATTTAAAAATCTTTTTAACCAATTGTTTTCGATGATAATTGAATCAAAATATTGGTTAACTGTGATTTTCTCTAAGGGATGGTTACTGCCTCCAGGGATGGCTGCTCAATCTATGACAGTGAAACCCAGTGTGCCCTGCCAGTACTACCCTTGATAGTTTCAGTTGCTAACGTTAATTTTATATACATAATACCTCCAAACTTGCGAAGAAACAGGGTGACGATTATATTTTATGTATAAATTAAGATTTATTATGTATTCTAAGAAAATAACGTATATAATTACCATCCTAACTAATGTTATAAATTAAAGAGTGAGTTTGTTTGTTTTGCTTTCACGCCTGAACTTCTTAGCTGATCGTCATGAAAGTTGACAGGCATACAGAAAAGGACATAGGCTACCTTACATCCAAGAAAAAAACTGTTCCCTAGGGTTCATCTAAAAATAAATATTAAGAATACAATTCCTGACAAAAATATATGAGAAATAAATCTATCTTCTCTATATATAAAAATGAATCCCCATTTTCCTTGGTCACGGCAACACGCGTGAACGGGTAGACCGATTTTAATTCGGTTTTCACTTATGGAAAGAGGGATAAACGGGGAATGTTCTTATATATAAAAATTGCACCATGGGCGAAGCCGGGGGCGGGTCGCTAGTATTGAATAAATGTTGGCAAAAACTAGTTTTTAAGTCAATGTTAAAATAATAATGTTTATTTTTTGTGTTTGCACAAAAGGCTTATCTTACAAAGTGCACCAGTTAAATTTGTTAGGTCAGCAAATGTTTTCAATTCGAAATGGAATCAAAAGAGGTTTTTGAGCGCGTGACAAGACGTCCATGTCGCTATTCGTGAGTTCGCATGCGGTCGTGCCACAAACCGAAATAATTAACCAAATGACACACAAAGGTAAATCTCAACCCTTCAAGGTTAAGGCCAATTTGACCCCGCACGTAGCGTTCACAACTAGATTGTCTCCGCGTGACACATATACGTGAAAATAGATGTCTTATTTTTTAACGAAAACCGTTATGTCAGACATTTTATTATTTTCACTTAATCATTGGATTTTGACGAGCCTATGGATGAGTGGTTAGGGCGTTTGCTCTATCTCAGGGGTCCCGAGTTCGGTTCCCGGCAAGGTGAACTTTGAAAATGAATTTTTCAAAGTTGGCTATAGTCTGCATCTGGAAAATAGTGGCAGGGCACACTGCGTTTCGCAGTCATTTGGGTAACCAGTCTAGCTACAGTTAACTACCTGTAATTACTGTAAAGGATGCTAGTAGAGCCCATTGCCCCTGTCCTAATCCCTTATCCTTAATCCTACTATGGTCGGCAGCGCCATTGCGAACCTGTGGCGTTGCTTGCGTTATAGACGACGGTAACCACCTACCATCAAGTGGACTGTCATGTCATCTTATCTGTCGACCTTGGGCTTCACTTGGGCAAATGACATTTACATTAGAACTCGCTGGCGGCGGAGACAATTCAAAAGGCCTAGAAATTGTGTTGTTTTTTTTTGTTTTTACCATTAGAACAATACACAAAAAAAAAATTTATACAATTTTTTAAACTGACATTAACTTATTAATAGCTACAGGAATCATATGCGCGCAATAAGCTGTTTTCAAGAGAATTTTCAATAAAAGTCAAATTCTTCTTGTGTTCTAACTTTTTTTGTGGTGTTTCTATACTTTAACGAAAATTGTAATTAATACAATTGGTTCTTCACATGTTTAAGTAAAATATATATTTTTTGTGTTGTGTTGTTTATTTCTTGTAACATCTTCATTAAACAATGGATATTTTTAGTATTTAGCGTTTGTCTCGACCTTAACACAAAAAATATTACTTAGATGTGATCCCAAGTCTCGCAGTTGTAGGAAGCATTCCCTTGTAACACCATAGTATATACCTAATATGATAGAACTTATGTTCTTTGCTCCGAGTTAAGTATGTGCCATCTTTTTAGACGTTTCACATTCCAATGCGTGCTGGAAACAGTCCTTAATACAATGTAACCCCAGAGCTCTATCTCATAAGTCCAGATGGGTTGCAGACCAGAATCTTGTTGGTAAAGTGACAGCGGAGATTAATTAATCATCATCTCAGCCGTAGAGTCCACTGCTGGACAAAGGTCTCCCACTAATTTTCCTTTTTTGATTCAGAAGCAGCCTGGATCCACTGTTGACCCGCGGCACTTATCAAGTCGTCTATCCACCTTGTGGGTGGGTGGACTGAGATTAGCGCGCCATGAGATCCGACGCGTTGAGTCTGGGGTCGAGGGTGGCCGGGGCAAGAAACAAGCATTACGTAATAGTGCCTAAATGTGAATTATCCTTGTCAATGTAAATTAAACAGCGGCTGAAACCGCGGGAAATGGCTAATATAAAATAAAACAAAAACACTTGTCATACCACTTCAAAATAAGACACGCGTGTGTAAAGTAGCATAAATTTGTTAGGAGATGTGAATGATGCAGTCACCGTGACATTAAATGACTTGGCACATCACACATCACACGGAACACAATACATTGTGAATCACTATGGTTTATAGCAAATGGTCCCGTCGAAGTTGTCATGCATTTGCATGCATTGTCTTCCTTAGTAGCCTTCGGTTTTAGGGCCGTTATGAATGACAGGAAATAAGTGGAAACAAATTAACGCATATTATGTTTTAGACAGGTTTATTTTGAACGTATTTAAGATATAGTAATAATTTTATAATAATTTAAAGAAAGGTAATTTAATTAATCTCAATTTAAAAAAATTAAAAAATAAGAAATACTATTAAAAATTGGAGCAAATTGTATGCAATCTATTTATATTTATATTACTTATTGTCTACAATTTATCTATACTAATACTAATAATATATAAAGCTGAAGAATTTGTTTGATTGTTTTGGACGCGCTAATCTCAGGAACTACTGGTTTGAATTGAAAAATTCTTTTTGTATTGAATAGTCCACTTATCGAGGAAGGCTATAGGCTATATAACATTACGCTACGATCAATAGTATTATATATAAGCAGTGTCCAGTACCGTGGTCCCACGCACACTCCACCGCCGTATGGGATTAATAAGTAGTTACGGTAGTAACTACTTATTAATCTGTGGTATGGGCCGCAGCGAAGCGTGGCCGAGTTCAGCTGGTGTTTATATAAATTAGTATGTACGAAAACTCCTTGTCTAGACAACCCTATCAACGGTTTAAGACATTATACCCACCATCTTATTATAAAATAACCGTTTGTATATTAATAAAAAATAAATAAAATATAAACGTGTCAACCATATATTGAGAGGTAAATGTTATAAAATCTTTCATTGAGGACCAAAAAATTAAACATATAATCTTTGTTGGAGATTATATAGGGAATTAATATTAAATTACTAGTAGTCCAAGAAAATTTATTAACAAATCAAAATTTGAGTCCCTAAGTAGATTAAAGTGTTTTAAAAGATATGAAATATCGATGGATGAAAGAAATTTTCGATGCCACCCTGTAGAGGAATGAAAAAAAAAATAGATATGTTTTCCAAATTATACAAAAATGGTAAGAGTTAGAAAAAAATCTTTCAGACAAATTTGGTTTTACATAAAAATGTTCTAAAATGCTATGTTTTATGCTAAAATTAAATTTAACAGAGTTAGGAAGGTTAGAAGATATAAGGGTTGATAGGTATATTTTTAAAACATCACAGTATTAACCCACAGTATTGGTTTTCGCATAAATGCGAAAGTTTATAATATTACTAATATTATAAGGATTAGGATATTAACGGAATTAAATTGAAGTGCAAATACATTATTTGCTTCTTTTACAAAACTGGATTATGTTTCATTCATATAAAACATATGTAGCTCATGGTGATAGCACATAATAGTTAGATGAACATGGAAAGCATGCTTTTCTTCGCCATAATATGTTAAACTAAACGATACACTTTTATTTTTAGCAACACTTCAGTTCTAATCAAATTTAAAAAACGTTAAAATGTATCCTCTACCTCTTACAATGATGTACTTGCTAGCAAACTTGATGATATCATTAATTTATTGTACTATGACAAGTTGAGAGGATGACGCATCTCTGGATCACGACAAATTTGGAATATCACCAAATAGGATAATGTACATGTACGGAGTAAATTATTAACTTGAGTCGCCAAGTTGAAGTAGGTATTCATGAGCTCATGGGTTTTAGAATTTTATTGAAATAAAAATAAAATAAAAAATTTAGACTTAAAACATTAAAAACATTAATTAGAATTTTGAGTTATTTATGATATGATATAAATCTATTAACTACAGAAGTATTAGTGTCCAACCTCTTTTGTGTGAGAAAAAGGTCACAGAATATAACGAGTTTACATAGAAAAAAAAAAACTAAAGACATAACGCACATTTTAAAATTACAATGATACATTTGAGAACGGAACTAACTATAAAGTATGTAGGTATAGAGTATGGCATAGGTGCATTTAATTAAAACAACGCTAAAAGAAAGTGTGGGATGATTTCTAAAAAAGCATCGAATGTGGTTATCATAAACACGTCAACTCGTGGGAACACAAAACAAAGGGTTGCTTTCTAAAGTAAAACAATGTATTTTAACATTAATTCACAACAGAATAAGGTGCTTAATGAATATAAATAGTTTATTTTAAGTTTAAATTACAATAGTCAAAGAGAACCAAATTCTGTATAAATTTTTGTATAAAGGGTCTGGTTTTTCTATTTAAGAACGCGAGAAATGTGCAGAGTAAAAATTAAGTAAAACTGTCATAACACAGACTAATAGTGATAACATATTTTAAATAAACAGTTGTATTTTGACACGGTTCAAATATTTTTTTATTAATATTTTTTATTTTCGTATTATTTTAAGGCTTACGAGTACCTACATTGTGAAATGCAAAGCAGTATTTACTTGGTTCTTATAAGATATTTTAAAATGAAACGATAATTTTACTACTGTTGAGATAACACGTTAATATTTTTAGGGTTTCGTATGTCCGAATAAAAGAAAAACGGAACCCTTATAGGATCACTCGTGTGTCCGTCTGTCCGACCACCCCCCCCCCCCTTATCTCCGAAACTACTGAACCTAAAATTCTGAAAAATATACAGAAATTAGTTTTCTATTAAAATAACATGGTAAATCAGTCAATATTGTGCGGATAGGTAACATCGTTCGGAACCCTCTTCACGCGAGTTCAACTCGCACTTGTTAAGCTTTTTTTTTAATATAAAGATAGACAGACAGCCTAGGTCTAGGCAATGTTAGGGGACACGAGCAAAACCAAAAGGATTATAAGTGCTATGCAGACGATATTAGAATGAAGGATAAGGGATAAAGGAATTACTCTGGTAACATTTACTCACTCATCGCAACACAACAGCTGCTGCAAGTGCGCTGCCAAATACAGCAGGATTAAAGATGTGGGATTGGATAGGAAAATGGGGTCTGGCATCCCTTACTCACCGAAACACAACAGCACACGTGCTGTTATTTCACGGTGGTCTTCTGTAAGGGGGTGGTTACTGCCTCCAGACGGGCTGCTTAAACGACTGCGAAACGCAGTCTGCCACTACTTTCCAGATCCAGACTAGAGCCAAATTTGAAAAGTTGATTTTTTCAAAGTTGACACTGCCGGGAATCGAACTCGGGAACCCTAGAACAGGGCGTTAAGGCAAGCACCTTAACCACTAATCCAACGGGATCGTCGAAATCGTTGAATCGTCGCGTCGTCGTCGGGCTGTTTAATATACTATTATATTTATTTGTATAATATTATATTATACTATAATATCTTATAATTTATTACTACTAATATAAGTAAACTATGTATATTGTGTGCTATTTAATTTCATTAAGATTAGAAAGCAATATTTACAGAAACTAAAATGTCAATGGAGGGGAATAGTTTGTACTGCCAGTAAACACACAATAATTAATTAATAATAAGGAATCTGGAACGTGGCGTGGAATGCGTCGTGTTAGGAATTATGTTGCATGATACACGCAGAAATAAGAAAAATATGAGTGATTAAAAAAATGTAAAGATGTATTTTAAAATACCACGTGAATATATAGTATAGATCGGGCAAGACGAAAAAATACGTAATGTGACATTTAGAACCACGTGGTACAAAATCGCTCATTCCATCGCCAACTTTACAAGGCTATTTAGCTACGCCATGGCCAACCTGATTACGGCGATTTTTTTATTTTTGTAGGAAAATTTTCCCAGTGCCCTCTCTATATATTCTATATATTTAATCTTTTTGATGACAAGCAATCTCAAATCGGCCACAGTTTATGGTTTAAAGTAATGCTGTTTTTTTTAGATTACACAGTATTAACAAAACTCATTTAAGGCGAGGACTTAAGCGTTATGAAAAGTGTTATTTTCGTCGCCTAATTTGTCTTCTTAGAGAAAATTAAAATTAAACCTTAGATAAAAATACAGTGCATAAATAGATTACATTTAAGAAAGTTTTGAATAGGGCAGATTTATACAAAAAAATATATTTTTTGAGAAAAAAAAATAGTATATTACTGCCCAAAAAAATCCTTTCTCGCCACAGTAATAAAACTTTTCAGCGACAACTACATTTTTTAAGCTTATTAATTAACTCAAGTTCTGTGCTAAACTTTTAATCGGTTACTTTTATTTATTTTTTCATATTTTACACTATATTTAAAGAAAACCTTTCTTTTTTCAATCTGTTCGGTTATCTCAAGAAAGACTACAAAAATTTGTTGTTGTTGTATTAGTTGCGTATATATTGATAAAAGCAAATTAAACTTATTTAGTTGAAATATAAGTAATAACGCAACTTACTTTAATGTTTATAAAAGTTAATTTATTTTTAATTAAAAAAAATAATTAAATATTTGTCTTCCGAATTCGAAAGAAACCTACACCTTTATCGGAAAATAATAAAGAATAAGTTTTTAAAGGTATTAATTATTCCTAACGAGGGCCTCTATTTTTCGCTCTTTTTTCAAAATATTTTTAGTGTTTGTATAATATTTTTTTCAATATAATAAAACTGTAGTTTTTTTAATTTCTCCGAATTTCATGCATTTCAGGCTCATCTTGAGCGCGGTGTCAATCTTAATGTGAATATGTAAATAATATCTGAAAAAAAATCTTCGTCAATTCAAATATCTACCGGATTTTTTTAATTAAAATGCCATAAAAAGTTTTTATGAGAACTGTTTACAATTCAGTGACAAAATAATTGATTTTGTCACTGAATTGTAATCAGTTCGTCAATATTATCTTTTTGTAAAGAAATATCTAAAATTTATTAAATTGTTTCTAAATTCAAAAAAAATTTCTATTGAAAGTTACTATACTTACTTACTGCGAATCCCTTTGAGTTAAATTTTAATAACATAGCTTTTTACACAATACAATTTTTATATGTTTTTGAATATACGTTTTTCTAGTCTATGAAAATGTATACATAACTAGTACGTACTTAATATTTTAGTTTTTATGTATTTTGATAAAATATATTAAAATACAGTTTTTATCTCCCTAGTTTTCCATTTGATCTGCAAGAGATAAAAATGCATATCACAGATCTCATTATCGAGAAAACGTGATGATAAGAGTAATAATCGTATACGATAATCGAAAAAGTCGATTACTTCACAAGAGCTATTGTGTTTGAATCATTATCTCGTATGTGCCGAATCAAAGTTGACCCCACGACCATAGTCTTGTGTTGTAACAATAATATTTTAACTGAATTAGACAGTACAATTGCCAATCACATTTTGTAGACGCTGCCCACATTTTTAGCAATTAACTTCTAAACCATTTATTTATTAGTGGCTGTCAGTTTTTTTTATAAAAGCAATTTGTTTTATAAAAGCAGCTGTTATTTATTTTTAAACAGATAAATTTTAAGAAAATGTGCATTTTTTTTTTTTGAGAAACTTTTTAATTGTATTGGCTCTCATAAAATAGGTGCAGTATAAACTGAACCGAAGGTACTAGTACAAAAAAAGTTTTATTTTTATTTTGTGTAATTAAACGCTTTTAATATACCTAATTTTTAATGAATCAATGTACATATCTAATTTTTTTCAATATTTTAGTTTGTCATAGATCGAATGAACTGAACTAACTTATAAAAAAACTTAAATTAAATGATAAAAAAAAAAAATTCCAATTTTAAAATTCAGTACGTCATCAATCCAAGCGCGCTTGATGCCGAGTGTTCATTACTCAGTTACGTTCACTCCTCAGCAATAAACGCGCCTAAAGAAGTTTTCACTTTAAAAACATGTGCCATTTTCACACAGAGAACAAACATCTGAACAGTTCTCTATATATTTATATGATAGGATATTTATTATCCATATGCAGCACATACAACAGTAAGAAGAATAATTTAAATCATATTTTTTTACAATTATGAATTACTAGCTAAACTCAGCCACGCTTCGCTGCGGCCCATACGGCGGCGGCGTGCGCATGGGGCGCGCCGTACTGGACACTGCTTATACATGCTATTTGTCGTAGCGTGATGTTATATAGCCTATAGCCTTCCTCGATAAATGGACTATTCAAAACAAAAAGTATTTTTCAATTCGAACCAGTAGTTCTTGAGATTAGCGCGTTCAAATAAACAAACAAACTCTTCAGCTTTATAATATTAGTATAGATTATAGTTCTAAAAGAATCGTTGGACACTTTAATTATACAGGAGGGCGCGGGTGTGCAATAAGGGTTACCAGTTAAAAAATGTCTTTCAAAGCGATTGGCTTTTCGCAATTCGCTTATCTAGTCTTTCAAATGTTATTCTACGTTTAATCGGGGCACTAAATTGTTATTATATCTTGAAAAGCCCTTCACATTTACCTCTATATCTGGCATCACTTTTGATATGTTATTCATATTGAATTGATTTATAGCAATAAAGGCAAAAAATTTCCTCAACTATATAATTAGTTGAGACCTGGAACTATTAACAATGGCAGACCTGTCATTGTGTAACGTTTTATAAGATGGCGGCGATTATTTCGATTTCCGCCACATACTAAAATATAATCTTATTGTTTGTCATAAACTATCACTTGTCGTATAGTTTATTTGCTAAAATAATCCCATTTAAAACTTGTCATAAACTAACAGTGTGCTACGCCGACAGAATTACTTTTTCTCTGGTGGCTTAAATTTTATGACCAAAATTTTCAATATAGAAGTAGAATTTTTGATTATCAAATCTGGCCATCAAATGTGGTAGGTGTTCCATAGACCAATAATTTACCCGACCAAATCATACTTCGCGCAATCGGTGCTTTGAAAGCCGTATGAAATTGTACACCACAATCCGACTATCAAGTTTATTTACGTGAACAATGTTATGTGATATGTTACGAAATAATCATAGTTTTGCACCGCAATTTGGAAAGGCTATACGTCACACGTCACCGCTAATAAAAGAGGTCAGCCGTAGTCATTCCTTTATTTTGGGCTGTCACATGCGCTGTCAATTGAATAGTGAAATTGACATGCTCGAAGAATCATTTGAGACAGCTTTATTTATTTTCAAATAAAGTGTAACGCTGCTAATGTTCTCATAAACAAGATATTGTTTATTTATTGTTATTTAGGGCTCGAATTTGCTACTTATAGAAATATGCTGTATACAATAATCTAAACTCTTCTTATTGTTATTCTTTAGCTTATTATGGTCACAGATGGCGCTGATATCTTCTAATATATAAAATTCTCGTGTCACAGTGTTTGTAACAAAACCCCTTCAAAACGGTTGGACCGATTCTTTATGATTTTTTTTGTATATTTGGTAGGTATGAGAATAGGTCGTAAAGTATTTTTCACCCTCCTACCCCTACCCCCCATTTTTTAATTGCGATTTTTGTATTTTTGTATAAAGAATATTCAAATAATTTAACCATCGTTCATTGACGTGAAGTGACGCGTCCCGATAGGTGGCGCCACAATCGGGTTACGGAATTATTTTCGGATTCTGGCAGGACAACGTCTGCTGGGTCAGCTAGTATAATATATAACTTTGTGTTAATCTGAATTCTTCTGAAGCTATAGAATATAATAGTTTTCTAGAAGGAGTATGCGTGTCCGCGTGTAGTGAATTCACAGTGAATTAGACTCGCGTGCAGTGGCAGTGGCAGGCAGTGCTCTAAATTAAGTTTCTAAAACTTTAATTTCAATATTTTAATAAGTAAGTAGGTAGGTAGTATATAAAAATCAAATACCAACATTGATGAATACATTTTTCTTCAATGTTTTCACATTCATGAAAAACAAGGATAACCTACCCACAATGTATAAATTTTATATCTACTTACTCTCATGCTCATGCTCATAGTCTTAATTAAAAATCATGTGTACTTACCTACTAATTTATGTAATCTTACACGCTGATCTCCAAAACCGCCCAACCACTTACTATTTCTGATAATAATACCTAGTACATTAGTGTTAATAATACTATTTTTGAAATCTGAACGAAGTTTTTACTGGACAGATAATTTTGAGCATTCTAACTTAATTTTAGATAATAGGTTTAATACATTCCTTTTCAAATTATTAACAAAAATTGTATAAATTATTATGTTTACTTACGGTAAAATATCAGCTATTTACGGCACCCACCTGAAACAAACCAGATATCTATAAATCTATACATATAATAAAATCGTATGCGAGCCGTATCTATTTAAAAATATTAAAGATTTAAAAAAAAAAAACAATATGTACACGTTGTACTTATGTTACCAAGGTCAAAAAATACTTTTTAGAATTTTTGTCTGTTTGTCTGTGCTTTTGTGCACGCTAATCTCTGAAACGGTTTAATCGATTTAAATGCAATTTCACTGACGTATTGTAACAAGCTTCCCGTAATATGTTAGTGTTTGTTTCATTCCAATTAGAGGAAGAGCCAGTGACCAATTTCAGGTGGTCATTTCAAAAGTCACGAAACTTTCTACAGTAAATCCTCTATACCTACTGAAAATGAAAAGCAGACTGTTGGTGATGGAATTTCGTTCTGGCATTGTATATTATTAAATTGTTTATTTATTTTATTTATTTTGTTAAAATTTTAAAACTGATGAAATGACCAAAAATGGATTTTTTTTTAATATAAATATTTATAGCGTTCTGTCAACAATTAGGAGAGATGTAAATGCTCTGGCAAAAATTCCATGAAGACAAAATACTGTCGAAAGTAATTTCCTAAAATTTTATGACTGATACTTTAACTAAAATAAATCTTATTTCTTACCCTCCTTAAAATTTTAGGGTAGTCTACTCCGGCCGCACTGGGCTGCCAGAAGTGACTTTTCATTACTAGTGGGTATAGAGGATTTACTGTAGAAAGTTTCGTGACTTTTGAAATGACCACCTGAAATTGGTCACTGTCTCTTGGCCTAAATCGATTTATAAACAAAAAAGTTAGGCGCTATACCAAATATCATGCGTGCGAAATTGCGGGCTTATTATAATAAACAATATATTATAATAAAGTCTGTTTCTCTGCAACTTATTCTAAACCACTCCACGGATTTTGATGCGTTTTTCACTAATAAACGAGGAAGTTTTTGTATAAGTACGGGTCGCAAGTTTTAAAATGAAATATTAGGTATGTTTCGATGGAACAAAGTTCAACTACAAGTTGACAGGACATTATATAATTAATGACGTAATTAATTAAGGACATTACGTATTCGAATATTTTTAATTTTCATATCCCCAAGTGCTAGTAGAAGTGTTTTGCTCGAAATTTCGAAATGATAACGACCGACCACACCTGTCTGGGTCGATGTCTAGACCTTTACGATGGATTTATGCTAAACATATCTTTTATAATCTATACATATAATGAAATCGTAAACGAGCCGTGTCTGTACATTAAATTATAAAAAAAAAAAAAAAAAAAAAAAACAATTTGTGCATAATTATTGTACTCGTATGTTACGGAGATAAAAAAAAGGTTTTATATTTTTTGTCTATTAATCTGTATGTTTATGCACGCTAATTTCAGAAACTGGAGTTCAAATTGCAAAAAAATACTTTTTTACGCTAAAAAATAACTTTACATATTACACAAAATCCACTCTAATTCTCTCCCTCCATATGATATTTTTTTATATATTATTATATAATATATAAAAAATTTAAAGCAGTGGCAAGGCACCCTGCGTTTCTCAGTCATAAATTGGGCGATATGTCTGGCGGCGGTAACCACCGTGAAATAACAGCATGTGTGCTATTGTGTTTAGATGAGTAAGTAAGGGATGCCAAATTCCCTATCGTTCGGCAGAGCATTTGCAAATCCTTTGGCGTTGCTTGTGTCATTGGCGACAGTATAGCCATCTCTACCAAGTGAACCGTCAGCCTGTCTGGCGATGCTTACATAAAAAGTTGACTTTTCATATTTCATATATGTCATATATATCAACACTGACCATTTCCGTTTTGAACTAATACTTAAACTAAATTAGTGATCTATGTCATGTCATCTATGTCAATTTAAAATAATGTTTAAAATAAATTATTTTAAAAAATCTTTCTCCATCTTAAATGTAGGTACGTCCTGATGGGTATACGCTATACCTATATTATGTATGTTACACATGCTAAATAAATATGATAAATATTAAAACGGCATAATGTAACGTTTTAAAATTTAATTAATAAAAATTTGATAAAAAATAAAAAATTCTAAAATACACACCGCTGACACCGCCACAATTAGCGGAACAGAAAAAAAGGCTGAGTATAAAATAATAAAGTATAAGTATATTGAAAATAATAATAATCGGACATGAAGTAACAAATCAATTTACATCTTTCCATATCGACTTTACGAAATCTTAATTAAATTTTATTAAAGATAATCAAAATTAAAACAAAGTGCACTTTTTCTACATTTTGTGAAAACACATTGTTGAAAATGACTAACAACTAGTGTTTTCCCCTCGTGCTCTGACTAACGTTTCCATCCTTCTGGGCATGCTTAGAATTATGTTAGGTATCAATTGTGCCTTGGGACAAGCTCTGCCACTTTTATCCCAGGTTAAAAGTGCAGTTATCTCAGGTTGTTGGGGGGCGGGCGCGGCGTTCTGGTTTTAACGCTTCTCTTTAACAAATCCCATGCTCCATAGGATGCATATCGGGCGATCTTGCTGGCCACTTCATCACTGTTATACCCACATGGCTTGATATGCTTGGACTGAGCGAGCACTTTGAGCCCGCACATTATCCTGCATGAGAATGAAGCCATCATCATTATAGGGAGCAAATGGGACAATGTGTTCTTCTAAGATATCCCTGTTATACCGATCAGCAGTCATATTCCCCCCATCGACCACCACTAACTCCTTACGAGCTCCCAAACATATCCCTCCGTACACCATAACTGAACCGCCTCCATATGTAACCGTATTTTCAAAATTAGACTGAATGTAACGTTCTCCTATGCGTCTCCATATTCCTTCGATCTCGTTTAAAAGCATCAGTGAAAAGTATCCATACCCTTTGGTTCATGTCTCAAAGGCGATGTTCACGTGCAAAGTTTAACCGATGTACACAATGGTGTCGTTCAAGTTTTGATGCTTTGGCAGGTACATACGAACCTATGCCCACTTCCCCAAATCTTCTGCTAACTGTACTCTCGCTCACTGGCACTCCTCGCACGACTTAAGTTCATTTCGGTCTTGCGCAACCGTTACCCGCGTGAGAGAATTAGTCAACCTATACCGTTGGATACTGCGATAAATCGTTGAAATTGATTGCTGAAGTCTGGCGGCAAGATCTATAGGTGTGACCATTTCTTCGCATTTCATTTGCCCTAATAATCTCTTGTGGTGTTAAATCGGGCATTTTAGGTGATTTCAACTGCATCATTTATTTAGTCTACATTTAGTCAGTTGGATTACACGATTGGTAAACTTTTATAACAGAAAAAAAATATTCAAAGAAACCTCTTTTAAAACACAGATTTATATTTTACAGGCAAACGGGACCGATTTATACCTCAAAATTTTCTATGTACATTAGTATAAACATACACTTTCATTTTACAGTTGGATTTCTTAAAATACATCATAGTTTTTTTAATAAAAATCGTTTTGTGGCATACGACCTTACGACATAAGCAAGCGCGCTCTCGTTTTTGTATGCAATCAGAGCCGTATTAATTGTTTATCGCTGGGTCGCCTTAACTAATATTATTTTATTTTATCTATAAACATTAGGTAATTTACATTTGCACGCCGAATATTCGCCTGAACATGGTGGAACAAAAAACAGAATGTCAACTGGAATTTACCATGGTCATGGTCATGGCAAATAAAGATCATTAATATTAAGTATTTTTATTAACTCCCCCCAATAGCACTATAAGCGAAAGGGTCGCTTCGGTGTGTGTTGTGTATGAATAAAGAATAAAAAAAAAAATTCTTTATTCGTTAAATTTTTTTTAAAAAAGTTTAATCCTTTTTAAACGTATAAAATTAAATGTATAAAATTTTCCTTCTGTCAATAGATAACTGTGAATACCTAAATACTTTACATTATTTAGATACATTCTGCAAACTCAGATGTCACGTGTTCCAACAAAAGATATGTTAGTTACGTTCGGTATACACAGATTATAAGTTCAAATAGTTCATTTTTTTTGACGACAGATGTCGCTGCGCCGGCAGTTTATATCGCGCTATCATTTCGTTCCTCAACGCGGACTACACTTTTTATACAAGATTTCGACGTTTGCTTTTATAAGCCCAGAGAATAGAATTAGGGAACATAAATACAATATATGCGTCAGTTGTCGCACAAACGACAAAGTGACAAATAACGTAACGCTTTTTAGTAACGTTTGTATTAATTTTACTCCTCATAAAATGTCCGTACCGGGCGTCTTATGTGAAACTGAAAAACTTCAAATAAAAATTTAAATGAAAGAAACGAAATTCCGCAACGAGACTGATTCTTAAATTAGACATTACATTCTAGATGTACGTACTAATTATTGTTCCGCATATTATGCAATATCCAGTTTGAATTTGAATGTTGCTAATGAGAACCAAACGTATAGTAACAAAAAAAAAACTACGACACGGTTTTGAAGTCGAACGAAACTGCATTGTAATTTTTTTGGAAACAATTGAAAGTTTTTGATGGCACAGTTTTATTTGTTTACATAATGGGTTTGTTACAAAGAAACCTTTTGAAATGTGCAATGAGAACGGTTTAATTAGCGATACATTTTTTTATGGTCACATAAAGTTGGCTAGACTAATGAGAAATCTTCCTCTTCGTTGCAGAATTCTTACGAGCTGAAAGTAGAGTAAAGTAATTATTGTAAAGGAATCCGCTTATTGTATATGAAGTTTTTATATACATAGATTTGGATATAAAAAGAGATCCATTAGTTTTGTTTGGAGATCGAACCATCAGTCTATGATATTTTCGTTTTAACAGTTGAAACTTGTACTATTAGCACAATCAACCATACTTACGTCATACAGTCAAGTAACGAATGTACATGCGTAGAGCAACGTTCGGCGAACTGGCTTCAGTTTGCAGGCTTAAATATTGAGCGTTGTCCGACTGTATGACGTAAGTATGGTTAGACTGTGCTAATAATACAACTTTCAACTGTTAGAAATATAGAAATTATATATTTTACTGGAAAAATATCTTGTAATTTGTTAATGGGGTTTCATAGATATTTAAGTTTGAAGGTATCAAAAAAGCTCTTTGAACTGCGCACCGACGTACCTACGTTTTTTTGTGTTAATGTGTTACTTACATCAATGTGTTAATTTTCGAATGTTATTCCCATTTACAAAATCTGAAATATTCACAGGAAATTACTAAAATTAAGAAAGTCTTTTCTTACTAAAATCTCCAAAATGTTAATTGAAAAAAAAAGGCTTGATTTTTAAGGATGTCGTTTTATATTAATCGTTTAAATTAATAAGTTAATCTACAAATTTTGTGTTTCAATTTATGTTTCCAACTAAAGATTGTCTAAAGAAAGATTTAGAGATTTTCATAATTTTATAAGTTTTTCAAGGATTGAATTATGTGTATTTAATTTTCTAGTTTAAATGGTTATCGGGGATCTCCAAATATTATAAAAGAAATCATCTGTCTGTTCATCCGCTTATTTTTTTTAGATTAAACAACGAAATTAGTGCTTTTTACTTTCATGTACCATAGAGTGTACGCTCTTTTCTTTGTACGTTTGTATGTATTAATACACACAAACATATTTTACTTATTTTATAACCTATGTATAGTATATACACACAAACTATATTTTACCTATTAAATTTACCTATTTAATAATTTATTTTTTAATATTTTACCTATTTAATACAAGTAATCATTGCAATTAAATGTAAACATATTTAAGAAAAGTATTTTTTTAATACATTTAGTCAAATGCATTGCCTCAGAGTTTAAAAGAAATTTAATTACCTACTTAGCGTAGAACAAAATTACCCTTTAGTTAGAACGTGTGCTAAAAGGCATTTTTAATTTTCAATTATCCATATATCTATATACGTATATCAATCTTATATCTTATATCAAAATAAGTACCATATAAGCGACCTCCTATGGAAATCGGGAAGAAGATGCTTAATTCTGTATGATCTAAATGGTGTGCAGAATCTGCAATACAAATCTATTTAAAAAATTATCTTATAATGTATGCCAGCTTTTACTCAGAAATTCACATGTTCAATTATTATTAATGCAAGTATTCACAAAAATGGTTGCAAATTCGCAAATAGAACAATTGTTTAAATTTTTTTTAAATATTCTGTATAAAGGAATATTCTTCTTGTTTGAATGAATCCAGCAACCACCTCTGACCTCTGGTGGTCATCGTGACATTTGTCAGTGACAGGTAAACACGATTTAATCGCGTCGCAACACGATCAAAGCTGCGGTGCGCCTGCGACGGTGAATCCGCACCCTTTCACTTTCCCGTCGCGCGGCTCCATTGTCACACGTAAAACGGTACGTTACGTCAGTGTCTTGTCATGTTGAAGCGTATCAAAAATCTTATACGATCGCGTCAGGAAAATTATGAAATTCAATTAAATATAATTTCTGCTTCAATTTTTATTTTGAAAATATTATTGTTTTATTTACTTATTTTTTTGTAAATTTTATTAAAGACCGAAAAACTCTTAAACAACATAAGAAACTGTTTTAAGTAGATACTAAAGACTTTTTTTAGAAATAAATACTCTAAAATTGATTTGACAAACAAAATAAATAAGACAAGGTGAATAAATTACAAAAAATTGAAAAACAGTATATGTACTGTAGATAATGTATTGTGTTTTTTTTACAATCATAACTAATTCCATACATATAAATAAAACTGAAGTGACTGTTTGTAATGTCAATATACCTAACTGTTTCTACTATGTATATCAAAATATAGATAGATAGAGTCGCCTTCTTCATTGCGGAAAGTCGTGCCTGTTCTGAAACATCAACGACCAGCTGTTTCTACTCCATCCTGTGTTCAGCTGTTTTCATGATCTTCGAAAGCAACAACTTGATCTGAACATCGGCTAGGAGACCGGCCGTGAAACCTCTTGCCAACCACTCTTCCAAACACCACAAGCTTCTGGTTCTATGTCCAAAAACATTAGGTATAGTTCAAAACAATGTAAAATTTTGAAAACGTTCAAACTTAAATTACTATTCAGAAATCACTCTTATTTAAAATAGTTTACTTGCTATTGAGTTGATAAAATATGTCTTATTAAAACGTAATTATTTTAATAACATACAGCCGTCTTGTGTCATCCCGATGTGTAATAGTGAGCCTACAATTTCGTACAATAATTCTTACAATAGTTACTTGTGTGTAAATTGTTTAAAAATTAAATTGGTTTTTACATATCATATAAATGTGGGAAACGGAACGTAAGAACGAGTGAGAAGTGTGAATGGATAGGGAAGAAGGAGATATAAATTGATAGTTAGATAAGATGGCAAAAGTTCTCGTAAGATTTTATGTTGTGCCGGTTCTAAATTAAATTAAAATATTATTAACGAAATTAACAAGTTTCACCGTCCGGGATTTGAACCCGGGACCTCTCGCACTGCCGTATTTGACGCATTGAACGCATCTTCTAGTTTCTTTACTGTTACTGTACGTTAATAAAACATCCCATGCATCAGCTGCAATGGATACGTGCAGACAATCACACAAACCTCCCACAGGGGCGTGTAGCCAGTCCGGCTGGTTTTTGCAGTTCAGAGAAATGAAAGCCGATGCGCACCCATCGGGCAAATTGCTACCAACCTATTCTGCGCACATTTCCGGATAACGCGGAACTGGGAACTATTCCCCTTATTTATGTGCGTACATTAATTACACGAACCGGAACTAATAGTTTAAAAATTACAGAGAATTGTATGATTTTCTTGTTTTTAGATGTGTTCGAGTGTGGAAGTTTCTTGTTACTGTCATTTCCTTATTGCCTTAGACGTCCTGGCTTGCTTTTCTAATGCGAAAAGTTTCGGCGCTGCTGCGTTTTCGAATGCTCGATTCCTGGAATTGTCGATATGACGTCACTATGACTCTCCGTATATACAACTTTGATTTTTGGAAATTTTTTTAATAAAATTAATTTAAAAATTTTGATGAACTTGTCCGACAAAAATCATGCTGCGTATGGAGTAGCCACCACCCCGAAAATGTCGATATGACGTCACTATGACTCCTCGTACATACAAGTTTCATTTTTTAAATTTGTTTAGTAAAGTTAATTTAAAAATTTTGATCAACTTATCCGACAAAAATCATGCTGCGTATGGAGTGTCCACCACCCCAAAAATGTCGATATGACGTCATTATGTCTCCCCGTACATACAACTTTAAATTTAATATTTTTCGATTTAAAATAAAGTACTAATTGTAAACAAATATGTGTCCGACAAATACACGCTCGGCCATCATTTAACCAAATCAGAAACGACTTCTGTTCACGTTCCGAAATGGACATAATGTATAGGTACGTAGAACATAAATTATTTCCATTTAATTTAATTCCTTATTGGCTTGGTTAATGAAGCGCGCTGTCCTTAAACTGTGGTACCTTTAGGTACTTAAAACTCGATCCCGCTATTTCATTAAACCTTCCAAAGGCGATGGGAATGAAAGTGTCAATGTAAGATTTATTCGCCGATTGAACTTGTGTTCAGTTTTATGTTCGCATTAAAAAAGACCAGTTTAACTTTAATTCATTACACACCAAAGTTGAAATCAATTTGTTGTTCTCATGCTGTGGTTTATTATCGTCGTAATGTCCTGACTAATATTATAAATGGGAAAGTGAGTTTGTTACGCTTAATTATTCAACCGAATATCAAGAAATTTTGCATACTGGTTGTCAGGTTTACAGAAAAGAACATAGGGTACCTTTTATCCGAAAAAAAGTTTTGTTCCCTAAAAAATAAAATTATATATATGATAGTTCTAAAAATAAATATAAAATATTTGACGTCTAAAAATATTAATGAGAAATAAAATTGAATAAACATTTTAACATCTGAAAAAGGGGCGCGGATAAAGTAGCGGGAAAAAGTTAGTTAAAAATAATTAGAAATTTTTATTTTTGTGGAGAAAATTGAAAAGACACATTTTTTACTGTAATGGTCGTCAGACACGCTGACGGTCCACTTGACGACATGTGGCTAAAGTTGCCTATTATTAATATCAGCAACGCCATATATGCAGCTAGTGCGCTTCCGACCTTAGTAGGGTTAATGATAAGGTTAATGATATGGTAATTCGTGTACTTGGGTCGTGTATTGCGACATGACAGACACCAGCTATATGGAAATGGGCTCTCGTATCTCTTACGCACTCATCGAAACGCAACAGCATACATACTGTTTTATCACGGTAGTCTTCTGTAAGGGGGTGGTACTGCCGCCAGACGAACTGCCCAAATGACTGCGAAACGCAGTGTGCACTATAAGAAAAAATTTAAAAAAATGTGGTAATGTAGAGAATAGAGTCCCTTTTAAAGTATGAAACCCCTAAAAACTATCCCCGCAAATGAATATTGCATTTAAAATTATATTTTCAGAAAAATATGTAACATCAGAGAGCCAAATCTATACTTATAAAATTGTTTGTAGTCCTAATAGTGGATCTAGGACAATTCACCGCCGCCGATTCATCGCCGCCCTTTCACCTACGCCATTTCATCGCTGGCCGTTTCATCACCGTTTAGTTAAAATATCAGAATCAGCATCACTTAAAAAAAATCAATTACTCTCATACGTTTCCAGTACAATAAATCTTGAAACACATTTATGTAATGGACAGTTTGTTAGCTAAAACAAGTATTCCAGATGTAATCATTTAATTTCACAAAGATTCCAGAACCTAAATTTGTTTTCAATACAAATAAGTCTTGTAACACATTTTGTAATGAGACAGTCTTTTTGCCAAAACCAGTATTCCCTTTATTCCAAAAACACATTAATTAAAATTGATGTGTATTCAAATTAACTATGTAATTAGCTAAAATAAAACTAAAATATACATCACATTTTAAGAAAATTTACGTATTTTCTGACGGTAAACACCTGATAGTAATTCGTATACTGCGCATAATAAACAATAGATCACAACGAACGGCGATAAGGCGAGCGCTGAAATGGCTTGGTCAAAACTTTAAAAAGTCTAGAAAACTGAATTTTGGAACATAGGTTTATTTTATCCACTCCAGTTTTGTTAACAGAGATAGGTAACGGGTGATAGGAGATCAAAAAAGACAGTGAGTCTTTTTGATCAGCGGGTTTGTTCACCGTTTTAACACTTACTGTTTTTATATGGCGGTAGACTTGAAACAGAGGTGTTCTCTGATTGGCCCACAAATGACGTGCCCATTTTGGCCAATCAGAGCGATTCTTCAAGAATCATGGAAATGGCGCGAACAGTAAGCATCCGCTAAAAAGGATTTTTGAAAATTTCAAATGCGTGCCAAGTCATGGGTGAGTCACTAGTTATATTTAAACAATAGAATTTGTAAGTTAGATCTGTAACAGATGATAACATAAACCAAATTGCTGTGATGTGGCGAACAAATCTAACATTTTAATAAGACATTTGAACGTTGCCTTTGCCTCACTTTGACATTGAACTTAGACCGTTTAAAAAACCAATTGGCAGATTGTTTTGCAACGATTAGCGGCCTTATTTGTTATTCTCGTGACGGTATGTGATATTTGTATTTCATATGTGTTCATATGTGATATTTGTATACATGTATAGATATGTTTCTGTTTTGATACATTCAGTAGAAAGGGTCAACCTGTTAGGTGAGTTTTTTATTTATTTATAATCGTTAAAAGCAAGCCGACATCCTATCATAATGCTAGGAAGTTTGCAGTGTTGCCTACAACCTCTCCAATAATTTTTCAGTAGTACCGGTATGAGTCTGGTTTTTTAATAAAACTCGTAAAAATCGTCCTCAGCATGTCATCAGCAGCAAGCAGACTGACATTCCACTTGATGATAGGTGACTACCGTATCAACACAAGCAAAAGTCAAGCTATAAAGGTGCTATAAGGTTCTATGAAAATGCTGCTAACCTTGATGAGATATAGGATAAAGAATAAGGAGGAAATAGATAAATGAGCACCGGTATCCTTACTCACTCATCAGCACATATGCTGTTATTACACGATGATCTTTTGTAAGGGGGTGATTACAGTCCTCCGACTGTTAAGACCGGTTAGTGACTGCGTAAAACGCGTGCCCTGCTACTATTTTAGGTTTCAAATCTCAAGATCCTCTGATTTTTTACAAAACGGTTTTTCGACATAACTGGAAACCCTAACCTAGCCACATTACCACGGTCGACAAATTAGCTTTGCTACACAGCCAGACCTTGTCAAAGAGAGCCAAAAAATATGTAGAATTTGCAAATTAGATGTGTAAATAGGTGAATTCTGTTCTGAAATCTTTATAAATAAAAATCCATGTGTGTATGTATGTGCCCTATGAACTCCAAAAACGCTCAACCGATTTTAATACGGTTTTCACTGATGGAAAGAGAGGTAAACGAGGAAGGTTTGTTTATATATCGTACGATGCCGGGAGTTGGTCGACACAGTAAATTTAATAAATTAAAGGACAACATTGCCGTCTCGTGCGTAATAGCAGATTGGTTATGTGGAGTTATGTGAATTCCAATGATAATAATTGTCTATATTCTTAGCTTATTCTGTTTCAAAATTTGGTATAGTTAAAAAATCTAAGTCTTTATTTGTACCTACACACTAGAAATTACAGCAACAACAAAACTAATAATAAAAGCAATGATTCACTATTATGTCATGCAATACTCCCACATGAGGTGCATATACTTATAAAATTTTGTTGATATATCAACAACAAAAAAAAAAACAAAAAAAAAACCGATCAATTTGCGTTCCTTATACTTTTTGTTTGTCTATGGTGATTATTGCTGTTATTTTTGCTGTTATGCATATCACCGTGCTGTTATTTCACGGTGGTCTTCTGTAAGGGGATGGTCACTGCCTCCAGACGGGCTGCCCAAATAACTGCGAAACGCAGTGTGCCCTCTGCCACCACTTTCCAGTTCCAGACCAGAGCCTGGGAACCTGGGAACCCCAGAACAGAGCGTTAAGACAAGCACCCTAACCACTCGTCCAACGAGTTCGTCAATCAGATAATAAATCATTTAATGCAGATTGAAAATCCATATTAGCGGCTACAAAAAACTGTAACTAATTTTAACTAAAATTTAAGTAGATATATTTTAATAAATTAAAATTCTTTTAATTATATTGTTATTATTTTATCAGTTTCATTATTTAGCCGTATTCACCCCCATCCAAAATATTTGCATGGGACAATCGACTATCCATAATTGTTTTCAGAATGCTATTGCTACTGCCACGCATCTTGTGCCAGTATGATTATGGGCAATTTCTGATGCACTCAATAGCGTTATTTGTCTGTTATTTGTCTTCTGCAAGGGGCTGCTTGCTGCGGTCAGTAGGACTGCCGCTACTTGTATTTATTGCGAAGATATTGTATATTCAGGCTTTTTACAAATTCAGGTTAAAACGGAATTTATACCGAAGATTTGTCTTTGAAGGAGCACATTTTGTCTAACAGCTAATTACTGCAGGTGCCATGAGCTTTGCATGTGGATACATTTCTTTCATGTAATGGATACTTAAACATAACATTTTATTGCTTTTCAATTTATTATCCACTTAAAAATAACTGTTAGCAGATAATTCGAAACTTAACGAAGAGTTGACGCAATTGGAAATTAATATCTATTGGTTCTGGATAAGCGTATAATTACTACGGACGGATATAAAATCATCTGACGCAAGGAAAGAAAGGAAATAAGAAAAAGGGAATTACATTTTTTATTGTATATAATCGAATAATTATTACTATGTTTCGGTCTATTGGTATATTCTTATCTAAAAAGGATATCAAAAGGATATATAGATGCAGTTAGAAAAAAAGTGTTACTCTGACTGGAGTTTACTCCTTTAATCGTATAAAATTAAAAATTTGCTCGTTTCAATAGATAATTGGATACCTAATTACTTTACATTATTTAGCTGTTCTTAAAAGTATTTAGTACTTTTAAGCACGGCTAAACATAATTTAATAATAACCTAATTTAAAAAACGGGATAAGTGCGAGTTGAACTCGCGTGAAGAGGGTTCCGTACGATATTGAGTGATTTACCATGTTATTTTAATATCATGGACTTCTTATAAGTTTTCCTATAATATGATGTTTGACGACATCATAATTTAATACAAATTTGACGAGCCCGTTGGATGATTGGGTAGGGTGCTTGCCTTATGCTCTGTTATAGGGTTCCCGGGTTCGATTCCCGGCGGGCTCTGGCATCCCTTACTCACTCACTGAAACACAACAGCACACATGCTGTTATTTCACGGTGGTCTTTTGTAAGGGGGTGGTTACTACCACTAGACGGGCTGCCCAAATGACTGCGAAACGCAGTGTGCCCTGCCACTACTTTCCAGATCCAGACCAGAGCCAAATTTGAAAAGTTCATTTTTCAAAGTTGACCCTGCCGGGAATTGAACCCGGGAACCCTAGAACAGAGCGTTAAGGCAAGCACCCTAACCACTCATCCAACGGGCTCGTAAAAAAAAATTATAATAAAGGGAAAAAAAACAGGCTCTAGTATCCCTTACTTACTCACCGCAACACAACAACACAAATGCTGTTGTTTAACGACGGTCTTTGTGGTTACTGCCACCAGACTGTATGACAAATTTATGAGTGCAAAATGCCTGTTACATATGTTTGTCTTAATAGGCAACGGTTGTCATCGACAAAATCGTCTGACTGTCTGCTGATCTTTACATTTAAAAAAATTATAGCCCTCACGCTATATCATATTCACGTCAATGAGAATTTATTGTACTCTTATACAGCAGCCATTGTACGAGTTAAGGGAGGAAAATTCTCGAGCGTCTGTCGCTATGGGGAGAACGCTATACGCTTTTACAACGGGCTTCCTGCTAATATACAACAGTTATCTAACTATAAATAAATTTAAAGTTTATATTAAGAAAACCCGGTGCAAAATGGGATATTATACAATATTGGATTATATAAATGATAAACATCCTTGGAGTTAAATTATACTTATTATAATATTGGTCCAATGTTATATAAATTCCTGAATTTTGTTAGAAATTATGTAACTGATTATGTATGAAAAGAGCAACCAGGAGGTTTCTTGCCTCCCCCTAGAAGCAGCATTCCGAACCGGTGGTAGTTTATAATTATTTAAAATTAGAAATATTTGACGAAGATAAATGTTTTGTAAAAAACTTACTTTGAATAAATGATTTATTATTATTTTACATATTTTATTTATTTATCTTAGTTTTAATTTTTTTTATCATATAATTTAAAAAAAACAATAAATATCACAAAAAACTTAAACCTAGAATTCCGCAGGTAGCGGGGCTAGGCCCAAGCTACCGGTGGTTAGGGCTGCAGAGTGAGGAACCTCCTGACAATTCGTGCCGTGTCAAGAAGTACCGCCTTCTGTATCTGTTCCTTGATTCAGCCATCTAGCGAGAGCCTCTTGAGATGATGGTCGAGGCTCTTCGCTATAAGACCTTTCGCCGAGACGACTATCGGGACGATAATTGTCGAATCGACGTTGCACATGGCGGTTACCTCGAGAGCCAAGTGCTTGGTAAGCTTTTCTTTTTCGGTTTTCACGAGGTATCCGTCATGCGGGATTATTAAATATATTTTATTATTATTAGAATTTTCTAAATAATCCCCCACAAGTTGGTCTAACTACATAGTGAAAAAAACTGTTGTATACTTGAGCCCATTTCCCTATCCGCCCATAAAACTCCCTTATCCTTAATCCTATTGTAGTCGGCAGCGCACTTGCAGCAGCTTTGGCGTTGTTTGTGTTATAGGCGAAGGTAGCCACCTACCATCAAGTGGACCGTCAGCCTGTCTGCCGATCTTAACATAAAAAAAATGGGAAAACTGTAGAGGAAGTCTGCAGCTAATCGTGCACTTGGCGTTTGTTGGCCAGCCATTGGCGTTTGTTGGCTGTTAATGATGATAAGGATAAATGATTGACTCCAGATCAAATTCATAAGATACCTACTTTATATTCCTTAGTTTTGCACAGGCAACACTACATATATCTGAATCAGGTTTCTTGTCACACATTCTCGTAAGAAAGACTCCCATTTAGATTTACGAAATATACGTAAAATTACTTCACATATTGTATATCCTATACCTACTTTGAGATTACATCATCGGCAAATACGTATGAATATTTCTCGCAAGTACAATCTTTACGCACGTGACGATAGTCACTAAACAAATAATAATTGCGTTAAATATGTGTCATTAATTTTACTTGATATTTGGAAATAATGAAATATTTAATACTTTAAAAATTAAAATTAAAATGCGTTTAAAAAAACATTAAAAATCATGCCTAAATTCAGTATTCAACAAATTCAATGTTATGACTTCTTGAAGTTAGTTACGATATACTTTTTATATAGCCATCTATTGCCTATTTTGACTAGAACGGATACAGATTCTTAAGTTGTAATGTGGCTGTTATAAGTCCGAAGACTAAGTTTTAAAATAGTGGCACTTTTAAAACTTTTTTTTTATATTTTGCCTAACTTTGCCCATTATAATTATAAGAAGTTATTTTACGTAAGGTTAGTTAGCGAATAGTTACCGTAAACGAGCCTTGTCTGTACATTAAATATTTTTTCAAAAAAATCAATTTTTACACATTGTACTAATGTTACCAAGTTAAAAAAAACAGTTATTAGAATTTTTGTATGCTTATCGCTGCGTTGTGCACGTTAATCTCAGAAACGGCATTGTAGCAAGCTTCCCGTAATATTTGGCGTTTGTTTCATTCCAATCGGTTTACAAACAAAGAAGTTACGCGCTATACCGAATACCTACCAATGCGTACGAAATTGCGGGCTCAGCTAGTTAAAAAATAAATTTTAAAATATTGTTGTAATTGATACGGTCTGGTGTTCTTGGAAATTTCTTTACTTTTTACATCTACTTCATACGTCCGTACTGAGTGCAAAATGTTTGAAGATAAGTTATTCTAAAATGAACTGGGAATCAGCTTTTATTAGATATACACATATATGTAGGTATTCCGTATAGATATCGCGTGAGCCTGTCAAAAGTTCAAACGGCCAACACTTCATGTTTAAACTCTGCAAGATACATAATTCGTGGGAACCGATACTGAGTCATAAATATACTTTCAAATTCTTAAAACAGTTTTATTTTTAAATACAATCTCGAGAAATATTATAAGATTATTATTATAATTATAATCTCGAAAAGAATGAATAAGAAAATTAATATTACTACTAGGAAATGATATTTTTGGGGTTTCGTACGTCCGAATAAAAAAACGGAACCCTTATAGGATCACTCGTGTGTCCGTCTGTCCGACCATTCCCCCGCCCCCCCTTATCTCCGAAACTTCAGTAGTTTTGAAAAAAATACAGAAATTAGTTTTCTACTTATAGATTATAGGAAAACCTATAAGAAGTCCATGATATTAAAATAACATGGTAAATCACTCAATAACGTACGGAACCCTCTTCACGCGAGTTCAACTCGCACTTGTTCCGTTTTTTTTATTGAAAATTCAATTGATCTAATGGTTCGCAGTCTTTTGGGCAGCCTGTGTGGCGGCAGTAACCACCCCTTACAGAAAACCGCTTGAAATAACAACATGTATGCTGTGTGTTTCAGTGAGTGAGTAAGGGATGCCAGAGTCAATTCCCTATTCCTTTTAATTCTACTGTGGTAGACAACGCGCTTGCACCACCTGTTGCGTTATAGGCTTGTGTTATAGGTAACGGTAGCTACTAACCTATGGTCGACAAACAGGCTGAGTCTTCGCTTGGTGAGATAGGCTGAGACATCTAAAGGGACATGCAAATAAGATAAAGCAAAAATCTAATTCTGTATCACTAGATCTGTCTTTAAAAATTTTCCTCACCTCAATGTGAGAATTTGAATCACCACGCTATCCCACTAAGGACTGACAGGTCAAGGGTCAAGATTGATCAAAACTTCATAAGTCAATGAGGATTGTAGTCGTTCTGTTATAAGGTTAATTATTATTTTTAATCCAACAAGACAGCCCAATGGCCAATGGGTTTCGAACCTGCCTTACTGTTTCGGCAGCCTAGCGGTCAATTATCTGGGCTACCATTGCTAAAGATGGATTGTTAGTTATCTAAATTTAATTCAAAAATTAAATCTTGAAAATTATATGCTACAACTGGAAACTATGTACGTACCTTACAAATAATGATTACGAAAACTAAAAAAACGAACACTCATTAATTGTGAATGCAATTAATTAGTTTTTATTTCTTTGTTAAGTAATTGTTTTATTTTCGAATGAAAATTGCTTAAATAACAAATTAAAATAATAAATTCACTAATAAACATGACGACTGATTTTGAAAAACTACTCCACGATGTTTCTGTGCATTTTTTATACAAAATAAATTTCATTTCTGAAAAAGTAGAGGTTTTGAAGGAAAAATTGTTGTTTTAACTCAGGAACAGTTTGACAGTTTACAGAATTCAAACGATACGGTGGTATTTACAAAGCCTGACGTCATTCGCTTTGATCGATGTTTCAGTTAACATGGCGGATTGCAGTATTTTATACTTTTTTTAATCTTATTAATCTTAATAAGATTATTAAAACTAGGTCGTTTTTTAGAAAATTTTCAACATACGTATATATTGATCCAAAAATGTTTTAATTTCATTTCATGTATTTTGTAGTACCTATGTTAAACTTAATTGATCACAATAACTTTTTTTTTGAAAATTACATTATTCTTCAAAACATCGATTTTTCGATTTTCCATACCTACTATTAAGTACATACAAACGACGTCTTAGGTTTTACTAGATTAATTCATAAGTCCCAGTAAAGTACCTAACTGTTTAGTAAGTTTACTTACATGTAAAATATGAATTAATTTAATTGCACCTACCTGAAACAACAAAAAAAAAATTATGTTGTAATAATATTTTATTTGGGACGAGAGATTTTATTCGGACATAATTTTTATGATGTAAATCGGCATACGGGCTGACTGTTCACTTGGTGGTGAGTAGGTTACTGCTGTCGCCTATAGCTGGATGCAAGTAAGCTGCGGAGGAGCTGGGCTAATAGATGATAACACTCTGGCATCCCATACTCACGCACCGAAATAACAGCACACATGCACTGTTCCAATCTCTCTGCCATCTATTTATATTTCCAAGATATACAGTACTACGAAATTATTTAATACTAGCTGTTGCTCGCGACTTCATCCGCGTTGAAAAATGTAAAATATAACACCTGAGCAAATATGTGAGTGACGACGATGGTGGCACAGCTACGTCACGGTCGTCGTTTTCATATGTTTAGACGATCGTTCGGGAACCTAAAATTTTCTATTTTCCTACGATTAAAATGTATTCTATGTTTTAATCCAGGTAATAAACTATCTGTGTGCCAAACATTCAAATCAGCAAAGCTGTTTTTGCGTAAAAGAGTACAAAACATCCATACATCCTCACAGATTTTCGCCTTTTAATATTAGTAGAATTAAGATTTCATAATATAATAATAGTATTACGGACCAAAGATACACATATCGGTGTTTGATTTACTTATATTATTAAAAAATAGATCTACAAACATACAACAATATCAATTCCAAATAAGCACAAGAATCACTTCCACTACTAAATTTTTAAGAACGTCTAAACTCCAAAAAACCTAACCCCCCCTTAATCCCTTTTCCTCCAGCACCTAAGGCTTTGCTTGTGTTAACAGGCGACGGTTGCCAGGTTTACACGTACCATCAAGTCACAGTCTAAACCATACTTACAGTCGGGCAACGGATGTACTTGCGTAGAGCAACGTTCGGCGAATTCGCTTCAGTTTGCAGGCTCGAACATTGAGCGTTGCCCGACTGTATGACGTATGTAAGTATGGTTAGACTGTGATCAAGTGAAACGTCAGCTTGCCTACCAACTTTTATATAAAATAACATTACAAATGTCAATAAAAACTTTTAAATAATTTAAAAAAAACATCACTAAAGCTGCAAGATTCCCCACAAAATAACATAAATTTATCAGATTGGAAACAGGTCAATTAATTACATTAATAAAACAAGTCGTATCGGTGTTGAAGCGTTTTGTTTAATAAAGAGTCCGTTATCATTGTCAAAACCAATGTTACCGAAATAAAATCGCGTGCCGCAGTGTCATAACAATGGGTCGAAAACTATCAAAACCTTCACCGGCTTCCCGCTCGACTGAGGCGCGAACCGTCACCTTGAAAATATTCATTATTCAAAGTTTTGATAAGCATCGCTTTATTAGAGAGCATTTTAGAAACAAGCTGAGTATAATAGTCGCAGAATTTGCAAACTTTAGAATATACACTCGCTAGTAATCCGCCACCGACTTCGCACGGACGCATTTTTTTTCTGCAAATTGTCCATAGTCCATAGTCCATGCTCCAACGTATAAAAATCAGTTGGACGGTAGAAGAAGTCAGCGAAGAAACAGACGGAAAATATGTATAGACTAGCTGAGCCCGCAACTTCGTAGGTATATAGCGCGTAGTTTTTTTTTTTTTTTTTTTTTTTGTAAACCGATTGGAACGAAATAAACACTAAAGGATTGGAATGAAATCGGTTAAGCCGTTGCAGATATTAGCGTGCACAAACGCACAGACAAACAGATCTGAAATCTAAAAATCTAAAAGCTGTCTTTTTACCTCGATTACATAAGCTCAACGTGTACAAATTGTTTTTTGAAAAAATATTTAATGTACAGACACTGCTCGCTTGCGATTTTATTATATAATAAAATATGCGACTCTATTTTTATATAGCAACATTAACATAGTTTTTATAACTTAAAAACTGTTTTATTAATAAATTTCAAAGAAAACTTTTATTTCTCGATTAGGTCGTCTACCACGGATAGGTCGTCTACCCACTAATGAGAACAAAGGTTCGACACTGTCCATACGGGTCCTATTGCAAAATTATGGAGGAGGTCTCTGTACAGCACTGTACATCCTCCAGCCGAGAAGAACGATGATGACGATATCACCATTATGATATGAAGATGACGAAACCATTGGTCGAGTAGATAAGGAAATCTTAGCGCTCTAACTCTGGGAGTGCAGTGTTTCGCCTGATTTCCGTTGTATGGTTATTCTTTTCTATCATTATCCTATTCTATATTATCCTATCCGTACTTGTATATATTATTATACATACAATTATTCTATCAAAAAACATTAGCAATATGTTTGAATGAAATATCTCATTGTTCGGTTTTTATCACTCCTAGTCGTCGATAAATTCTATGTCACTGAATAGCGAACATAGGTGTCAACGCGGTTGTTGACTTGCGGTGGTCTGTGGCCAGATGCAAAAAAAAAACGTGATGGCGAAATTGATTTGAACGCGAAGCGCCTGTTTCTTTATCGGGAAGAATTTTAATTGTTGAAAGTGAATATATATGGATTTTGTGCGACTTTTGTAACGGTCTGCCTATTAGACAAGTAGTTTGGATCCGTGTCATAAGATAAAGCAAATCAGGATTTTAATTTCAATGTGGATGTGGATTGGCCCGACAGAAACGTCAGTGGCGGCCGTTTGATTTTTTGGGGCAATATTAGCACTAAAGACCTTTTGGACCGTCTGAGAGACGAACGAATGGTGCCGCATAAATATTTTCTCTTGCAGCTACCTCTTTCAGATACCAACGAGGGCCATCAAGATTAGAAATGTAGCAGAAGATGATACGCAAAGACGTTTTGGTTTGTCTAGTATTCATCTTTAATGGTTGTTTTGACCTAACAAATCTGGTAGCAAAGTTGTGTGTTTGTATATTTTGGGCTCTACGAATTGTAGACATTTGCATTTATTCCGACAGGAGTTATGTTTATTTTATTCTATTGTAAAAAATAGAGTAGAACAATTTGTACATGCTCCTATGAAATTATTTGAGTTAAGGATGATTTATCATAATTATTTTGCAGTTCTTTTTCCAATTTGTTCTATCGTAGAACAAATATTGGACTAGTTGGTCTAACCCTTCGTTTCGGCGTTAACTGGATACCTGATTGGAATAGGGTACGATTTTATTTAAAATTATTTACTTGTTCGCTGCTGAATTTTTTTTTATATGTTAAGATCGGTAGACAGGCTGACGGCCCACTTGATGGTAGGTGGCTACCGTCGCCTATAACATAAGCAACGCCAAAGCTGCTGCAAGTGCGCCACCGACTACACTAGGATTAAGGATAAGGGATTAGGAGGGGATAGGGAAATGGGTTCTGGCATCCCTTACTCACTCATCGAAACACAACAGCACACATCTGTTATTTCAAGGTAGTCTTCTGTTAGAGGGTGGTTACTGCCGCCAGACGGGCTGCCTAAATGGCTACGAAACGCAGTGTGGCTTGCCACTACTATAATTGCATCCAATGCGTTGTTTTACAAGAGGTAAGCAATAAAAATGAAAGCACACATCGCGAATGTCTTACGTAATACGTATCAGCAAAACGAAAGGTCGATGACATTAAAGCAGTGATTTCTAAGGCTATTATTGCACGTAAAGACTAACTAGACACAGAAATAATTATATCTAATGAATAGACGAATAATAAAATACAAAATTATAACAGCAATCGTTGCTTACCACTGATTGGAGGCTGTAAAATTGTCTTGCGTTACAGCAGTCCTGTCCTGTTCCAATTAGCGACGAGTAACGTCAGCAATAAATGTGTAACGCGTATCGAACCAAATAATAAATATGTGGCTGATTTTAATGTGTAAATATATCACGCCTTGATTTACTGTATGTACCTGATATGGCCACAAGTGATATCTAATTCATTCCAACATATTTTCTTAAAACTCTCTTTGTGGGTTGTTGCAAAAAAACTTTTATGTTAATCAAATACTTTGTATATAGTGTAACAATTCTGAATGAGTGTTGAGGTGGCTGGTTAGAAGAAAAGATGGTGATTTTGAGGAAACACTACACTTTAATTACGCTAGAATTACTGTGTACACTAAAATCACTATTGTCTTTATATAAATAATATCTCTTCTGTTGATCACGGTCCAAAAGACGAGGGTCGAGGAGTTGTATATATGTATAACCCTTATTCGACAGGAGCACAGGTTAAGATATCATAGCAGCGGATCTCGTCGACTTAATAAAAGTAACAGAAGGATTTGTTCCAGTCCAATCTGAATGCAATGTGATAATCGTAAAAATCGCCGACCGATCGCCTTTTTAAATAAATCTCAATCTCTTTAATTATTGTGTATATAATTCGTACGCCTACTCTTTTCGGAATCTCTCTCTAGAATGATCCGTCGTCGTGAAAAAACCTTGTCCATCTCCTTTTTTCAATTCTCATGTTCCTTTTTATTTCAAATCTCGCTGGCCAGTGTAAATGTAATATAAGTAAAAGGTTACATTATAACAAGGAAACAAAAAGGTTTATAATGAATGAGAAAAGCGAATGATGATGAACCCTACAGCTTAAACACTTTTCCAAAATAATATAAAATGTTTTAGAATGTGTATGGTTCGAATGTAGTTTATGTAGGTTTTTATGTTTTTTTAGAATGTCAAACTGGACTTTTAAACTCGTGGTAGACTCTAGCCCATAATTTGTCATTTTATAATAAACTAAGGACTAGGCTTCGCAAGGATGCATTTTCTTTCCGCGAGTTATGTACACAAAACTGTCTTGTTCGTTCATCACTCGAGCCCGCAACTTGGTATTCGTGGTATACGGTTTTGTTTGTAAACCGATTGGAATGAAACAAACACTAAATGTTACGGGAAGTTTGCTACAATAGATCAGTGAAAACCGCATTCAAATCGGTTAAGCCGTTTCTGAGATTAGTGTGCACAAACACACAGACATACAGACAAACAGACAAGAATTCTAAAAACCATTTTTTGTAATGTACAGACACGAATGTATAGATATAGATTTATATAACTAAAAAAGAAAAATATGGACAATAGTCTGAAATAATATTTTTATTAAAAATATTAAAATGAATGATGACTTATTGACATGTATTCTCGTATTAAAACTATTTATTTAAAATACATACTGTTACCTATTTTTCCCCCACTGATGGTGGCGGGATGGTAACAAGTAAAATAATTAAAAGGAAAAAACAAAATAAAAATCTGCACTAAGGCGCATACAATTTATTAAATAGAAATAATTAGTACAGACACAAAAATAATTAAGTTATTAATACTTAAGGTAAAAACCTTATCAATTACGTCTTAGTCAAAAAAAAACATAAAATCAAATAAAAATAGCAGGGTCTTCGTGGAGACCAATCGAGATCTATTTGCCGTCGAAAAGCCCAATTTAAATTAATTAGTCTACTGAAAAGCCTATTATACCTAAACGTGGGTAAGGGGGTATCCGTCACGGGTAAATCGTAATTATGAAAGAAAAAGAAAACGTAACTTTTGGCGTGGTGGGTACCCTGCAGAAGAGACGTCCGCGCCCGACGACCACGAGAAGCACAGCCCGCAGACAGCGGCCTAGCCTCGACGTGACGAGAAGACGCGTGGAAAGGTCTCCACCACTCAGGTAGAAGGGACGCGACCGGATCGTTGGCCGGACTGACGGTCAGAAGACCTTGGACAGGTCGGCCAGCCGAGGTTCTACTGCGCAGCCCTTCGGGACCCTCGAGGTACCTCCTCGCTTGTCACGCTTCTACGCCTCACACCGGACCCCAAACAAAAAACCCCTGAAACACGTCGAAGACATGCCTCAGATGCTATCCTACACCGCATGTACGGCTGTCGCCGCGGTGGGGACAGGGATATACACAGTAGACGGCACCTCACTAAATTTCTACTATCTATCCGTCTACTTTTGCAAACCAAACAATTAAAAAAATTAATTACGAATAACGCCCATCAAGAGAACACGTTATCCTTTTTTAATACACTAATCAATGAACACTAATGAATTTCAGTATCAAAAATTTAACCTTTTCACACCATGCGGTGCCACGAAATAATGTAAAGAATCTAGAAAACTAAACTCGGACAACCAAAAACGACTCACCGATTTTATTTCGGGGTGTAGATTTAACAGGTATTTTCCGATGTAAATACAAACTGGAAAATTTCAGATGAAAATATAATCGAAAAAGTGACGGCCACGAGGCTTGAATGCGGTGATGGCAATCAGCAACTCCTACGTGCTCCTTCGACGGCTGCCCTCGGAAAAGAAAGCCGGGCGCCGTTCGTCGCTAACACAACGACTCTGCACCCCTCTTACCTCACCTCGTTTGCCTTTCGGGCCACGCCCTCTTGCAGATTATACTCTCACGCAAATACAATTCAATCGACAAAGCGCCTGATTGATTCAAACAGCTAAACAACGCAGAAACTATTATGGCTATATGAAATTTGTAATGTAACAATACATACGTAATAAAACTAGTAAATTGAGTTATACAATTCCTTTGAAAAACAAGTTACAACCGATTAGAAACGAATGTAATAAATAAATAATTTCTATCGTATGTTTTCCGCTTTCACATCAACTGAATCTTATTTACAAACAAAAGGTAATGTTTATTTATCATAGTATTATTTACTTTCCGTTTTCATAATTTATGGGAAACGAGGTTTAAGATGCGAAGTTAGCAGGTCTCACATAAACTTCCCTTTATACTTAAGAGTCATATATACGTTGATTAAAAACTTGAATAACACTAATCTTCTATTATGGCCTAAGGTCCCAGGCATGCCAGACATAACTTATTTTCTAAAGGACAAAATATGGGGAATCGAGTACCTAGTGTTCCTATGTACTTTGAACTTATGCGTATCTGCTAAGTTGGGTAGATGGCCAATTTAGAGGTCAAGCGAGAAAGGTAACTAAAAATAGGACTAACTTATCCTAACTATAAGCCGATTTTTATATCGACCCCTTCAGCGTGTCGCCGGGTTTATTTAAGACTTCGGCTTTATACTATAAGGAGTATACCACCTATAAGTATGTATGTCAAAGATTTTCTAATCTTTGTTAAGAAACATTAGAAACATTAGATTTGTTCAGAAATTGTTTAAAATTGTGTGCATAAATCGTAAAAATCCACGTATTTTTACTATTATGGTTAATAAATAAGTCGTATTTGTTAACCGTACCAAGCACAAGCGGAAATTTCTCTCCAAATAAAACAAATAAATAAAAAGTTTAAAAGTAAACGTTATATGGCTTTCTCTCGGACGTTAGACGAAACCTGTTTGTTGGGAGCGGTTCAGATGATACGTGAGGCGGGATGTTGCGGTAGGTTATGTGAAATAAAACCTTTGTTTATGGGGTTTCACTTGAACTGTTATTGTTTACAGTGAATTTGACTTGCACGGTTAAGGTTTTAGCTCTCTAACTTTAAAAGCAATCTTGAAAAGAACGGTTGCCCAGAGATTTTTTTTAAGAATATTGTAATTTACAAATTAAATATATTTAATTTTTGCGCCCTATTTTATAAGTATTTATAATATGTATTTTATATACATTTTATAAATTTAATAAAATTTATGGAAAATTGAATATTTAAAATATTTTATTGCACAATTACTTTTTTGTGACAAACAGTCTGACAATCCACTCGATAGTAAGAGAGTACCGTATATATCCACAAATGACATTAAGAGAAGTGCACTGTGAACCCATATAGCATCAAGTATATGGATCAATGTGCGGATATAAATTATTATTTATTATTTATTTATTAATACAATAATTTTTCATTGACTTAACATTGGTGTAAACAAAAACTCATTAGACTGACATCGCTTATCTCTCACCGAAAAGTAACAATATAGAGGATGGTTACTGTCGCTATTTGAGAGGTTACTCTCACTACAAGAACTGCCACTCTACTAGACTTTAAAATAAATTAAGACTTCAAAAGTAAAAAAAAAACTTTATTCAGTAATTATTCAAAATAGGTAGTATTATATTTAGAGATAGTGTAGGCTATCTATTAGTTAAATCATATCAGAGAATCTTCTAAGTGGTTTTCGAAATTGTCTAATAAACAAACCAACAAATTTTACTATACCATGTCAATGAAGCGAAAAACACACAATATGGCATTGAATGTTTTCCGGGGTGTTTCACACAGAATATCGCGCTACCACCGCCGCGGGAAAGCGGCGCGGTTTACTTACAAATTGGTTCGCAAACCGCGCCGCTCCCGTCCCGGCTCCGGAACGCGTCCGCTTGTTTATGATAGCGATGAAATAGCACCGCACCGTGTCACCTCGCTACCGCTGACGCTTTTTGTCTTACCTGGGCCCTAATTCACTAACGCCACTTAGTGATTCCACGCGATTCCTTACTTCGAAATCACGTCATATTAGCGATTCCTCACTTCGAAACCACGTCATATCCTCAAATTGCTACGATATCTGCTAAAAAGTCATTCTCTTACATATATATAGGTAAATGCCATGACAAGACATTACGTGTTTTGATAAGGTAAGACAAAAGCGTGAAATCATAATTGCCATACAGAATCAAGGTGTTGGTGCATAAGAATGGACCTTGAGCCAGCAACAAATTTTCATGACCAAGTTTCTCTCGAGCGATAACTCGTAAAATGCTTCAGATAGTTGTATCATGAAGCCTTGTGAACGTCAGCTGCGGCTCCGCGGGTGGGTTGAATCTAAAAAATTTAGTCATTTCCTCCGGATTGAAAATTTATCAAATTATGATTACCTAATATCTTGAAGGCTTCGTGATACAAGTCTTTGAAACATTTTACGAATTATCGCCCGAGAGGGACTAGGTCATGAAAATCTTTTGACCAAAGATGCACTCTGACTCCTGCGTTACACCCTTCAGGACATCAGCTGACAATGTTTCCACCGCGATACAGCCAGCTCACAGTTTTATTTTTTCATAATAGCATATAAATTTAGAAAATTTATCATAACTCTGATAAATTCAACTGAGAGGAAAATTTTGTAGTCAGCTGACCTTTTTTTCTTCAAGATATTAAGTTAACTATAATTTGATAAATTCTCAATAGGGAGAAAATGATTAAAAATATTTTTTTTCTACGTTTACGGGAGAATACTGCTGCTCAAACCACCCACGGAGCCGCAGCTGACGTTTCACAAGGCTTCATGATACAACTCTCTAAAGCATTTTACGAGTTATCGCCCGAGAGGAAATGGTTGATGAAATTTTCACCTGGCTCGTGTAAACTCGTTACATTACAAAAATTCGCGTCCTCAGAACGCTCCCGGTATCTCTACAGTGCATTAATACCAATAACACAGAGATTGCGAACACCGCCTAACACAATATTTTCCCCAAACGCATCTTAAACTTTCTCTCCGTGAGAACTCGTCATAATTAATATTGACGATTCAAACATCAACAGTTAATTAATAATTAATTATACTTATTCAATTAGTTAAAGCGACATATTTTTTTCTATACTAACTGAGCCTGCAACTTCGTACGCGTGGTATTCGGTATTATAAACCGATGGGAATAAAATAAACATATTACGGGAAGCTTGCAGAATCTCGGTTAAGCCGTTTCTGAGATTAGCATGCACAAAAGCCACAGACAAATAGATAAACAGACTAAAATTCTAAAAACTATTTTTTTGACCTCGGTAACATAAGCACAACGTGTACAAATTCTTTTTTTGAAAATATATTTAATGTGACAGACACGGCTCGTTTAAGATTTTATTATACGTATGTATATTATCTTTGTATTTTATGATGATGTTAACATTGTCCTCTCTGAATACCCAAGAAGTACTTACAGCCACAGTATTTAATAGTGTTACTTATAGATTCATAATTTATAACATTTTCGTCTTTTCAAGGTTCGAGTGAATAGGCATCTTCTGGGTGAGCTCGCTCCATCGTCGGTCTCATCCTTCCTACATGGATAGATGCTGGTCAAGAGCAAACCCATCTTTAATAAAGCTCGTCTCGTCTGTCGGCAGTAAAAATAAATACTCTCTCACAGAGAGATTCCCGTGAGTGAGTAAAGGATACTTAGGACCAATTTCCTATTCCTTCCATACACCTTATCCTATCAAAGTCGGCAGCATATTTGCATTACCTTTTTGACTTTGCTTATGTTTATAGATGACGGTAACCACCTCCTATCCAGTGAATTGTCAGCTTACGATAAAGCTGAAAAGACTTTCAAGTACAAAGCCTGTCTTTGATTGAAACCTGGCTCTATTTTGTCTGCAGATGAATGACAGCTCCACTGGCTAATGCAAATACTGCTTATTATTGCAATTGACTACAGATTTGAAAAAATAATACAAATCTAAAAATCGACATAGAATGTAGAACGACTTAATTACAAGAAGTGAGGTGACGTTTTACGGCACCGGGGAGCGCTCACAGTTTTGTGTTCTGTGGACATTTACAAGGAATGCGGTCAGCAAGTGTAAACATTCCACTTGAACGTGGGCATTACCTGAGGCATTACTGCGGGTTAAGTAAGAACTATACGTTTTTGTCTTTCAATAGGTCTCGTTGGCGGCAAACCCTTTTCGAATCAAGGATCGCATTCCGATTTCAAACGGACAGACATTTATTTAAAGTTGGAAATTATATATTTATATTTGAAATATTCAAAAAAACACTCAAGACACATTTTCTGTCAAACTGTAGCTTTATCTTCTAATATATTATATTTAATAATCTACTCGTATCTTATTAATTTGTGTTATTAAGGCGACTCCAGCCGCAAAATTCGTCCTGTACTGAATTGACGGGACTGCTGAGGGGGAGTCGCTACTTGCAAATCTCGGAAATATCTATTTAAAAATTAAATAAAGTATAATTCAAATTTTTCATTTGATGAGTCTTCAGATAGTGGATCTTAAAATTTATCTTAAGAATTAGCTATTTAAAATATTGATTTTAAGCAAATCGCACGGTTACAACATCGATATTAGACCGCAAATTAGTAATTATTTTATATACCTATATAATTAAATATAATTTAAGAAATAATTATGATGATCCCCTTTCATATATCCTGCAGATGATTTGAGTATTTTTTAAATTATAATTATTATGATAGTTTAAAAGAAAAACGGTTACAAATAAGTGGAATTTTTATCATTAGGGGCTGGCGCCGCCTTAATATTTGTTTATATTCAATTTATGTACTAGTATTTAGTTATTAGAAAGTAAGTTTAAGATGACCCCTATGTACTAGAACCCACCCATCTCGAGGGGTGTTTTAGTGCGGTAAAAGTCCCACATAATCTCTATGCGCATTTGCATTGTATGCCTTTCTCCCCTCGTTAAAAAAAATATTTAGCCAACCTCGATCCGTTACTGCCGCTGTTTCGTCCGTCCATCTGGCGAGCGGGTGGGCTCTTGTTCTTCTTCCTCGGGGACCGGACCATTCTACCGATCTCAGAGTCCATCTATTGTCTTTGTACCTAGCTACGTGACCTACATTTTCTTTGTAGTAAGAAAGTTAAGGCGTCTATAACTTTGGTTTTCTCGCGGATGTCCGTATCCCTCACTTAATCTTTAAGTCTTAAACCCATGCTGCTTCTTTCCATTCTTCTTTGAGAGGTCTGGATTTTCTTTCTAGTTTTAGCCACCAGAGACCACTGATGAACATAGGCTTTTTTAATTGAGCGCCAATATGCTAGATCCTATGCCCTCCGCACCCATCTACTCATCAATCCGTATTGATCGATCAAGAATAGAGGATATGGGAATTAACGTATTTTTTTAAATGAGCAATAAACAAATCTCAATTCTATTGAAGTTCACAAATGATTGACAAGAATGTACATCTAATACTTAGTTCTCAAATTAGGAAAAACATTTGCCTTTTTGCACGTGATTGCAATTAACGTTATGCAAAAATGTTACCAGTCTTACCGACTTGTAATAAAAAGTTAGATAGAGATTTTACGCAAAAAGTATGTGACATTTTTCTTACAAGGAACCCATAGAGTAAAGAATATACGTGCCGCGCAACTGCGCTGAGCGCAACTCAGTAAGAATTTGGCCGCCAGTTTCTATTTGCACGTTGTGGAGTAAAAATTATCCAAAAGAGCGATAGAAATGCCTCATTGTGCTGTAATTTGGTGTAATAATCAAAGTAAAAGCGTGAATAAGCAAAATTCTGGTGCATCATATCAAAAGTAAGTTATTAAATGTAATTTTTAGCTTTTAAAAAAAAAGAGTCGAGATTGTCTTGGAACACAAAATCTAAACAATGTGTTTAAGCGGGTACATAATACCGTGAAAAAACGGTAACGCCCCCTGACACGCTGGATTTGTATGAAAAGTGTTGCCGTTTCTAGTAGCGGGCAACGCAGCGATTCCTTGCTCTGTAGAGCAACCCAATTTTCGATCACCCAACAAAACCCAATCGTACATTGGATCTGAATAAGAACAAAATTAAATAGGTAGAGCATTGTGATGCTATTATTATATTATTGGATTCTAAGATGTTAGCATAAACTGCGACATGATTTCTACGTTAGTGCGAAGCGAAATGTAAATTAGATAAGATAGATTTAAGATAGATAAGATTTTAAGATTGAAATATTGTTTAATACAGTAATAAAGGCTTCATTATTTATTATGTTATTAAATTTTATAACAACGCTGTTGAAATATATAACAGCTGGATTCATCAACCTCTCAGAGTATATCTTATCCAGGTTGGTGAGATCAGGTTCCTTCATACAAATGATATGTAAACGGATTTAGATAATTAATTCGTCGCTATTCAGGTCGTCTTAAATATTTAAACGCCGTCCAGGAAGCGACATTTAAATTAGATACTCATCACTTTAGATATAATCCGTGTTAAGTTTTACAGAAACCCAACGACATGAATAGATCTAAATACTAACCGATTTTAGATAACCGAACCCAAGATATCTAAAAAGCGCTTTTTGAAGATAGATTAGCGTCAGCGTAGCTAACTTTGCTTGTTTCCATTAAAAAATAAAAAAAATATACACATAATTCACTATTTGTATTCCAGTGTAATCTTCTTATATATAAAAATGAATCCCCATTTCTCCTCGGCATCACGCGTGAACGGGTAGACCGATTTTAATTCGGTTTTCGCTAATGGAAAGAGGGATGAGCGGGGAATGTTTTAGGGTATATAAAAATTGCACGCCGGGTGAAGCCGGGGGCGGGCCGCTAGTATTATTATATATTATAGTATTTAACTTTGACATTCCCTGTCCACCTTTACCTTTAGCATTGAATTTTGAGAACCACTTCAAATTCTCCAAGTTTTTGTAGTTGCAGGGCATACTGTGTGTACTTGCTTCGGCAGTACATATACTAAAATTGGAACGATACAGAGAAGATTAGCATGGCCCCTGCGAAAGGATGACACGCAAAATCGTGAAGCGTTCCACTTTTTTTTTTTTTGGTCGCCGAAGTTGTGCAACAACGTTCCTGCGACCCCGCCCATCTACGGCCGCGCTATAAAGTCGTTGGGTTTCAGCCGGTAGGAGTCCACAGCGTCCCCCTTTCGCTGCTGGGTATCCATGATGGATTTCCCGACGTAAAAAAAGGGCATACTGCGTCCACTTGACCATGAGTTTGCCTGTCGAACATTACGAAATAAAATAAATAACAAATTTGTATTTATTGCCGTCATAATTAACCCACAGGCAAACAGGCTGACGGTCCACTTGATGGTAGGCGTCTACCGTCGCCTATAACACAAGCAACGCCACAGCTGCTGCAAGTGCGCGGTCGACTTCAGTAGGATTAAGGAAGTGGAAAGGGTTAGGGAAATGGGCTCTGGCATCCCTTACTTACTCATCGAAACACAACAACACACGTACTGTTATTTCACGGTTGCATTCTGTAAGGAGGTGGTTACTGCCGCCAGACGGGCTGCCCAAATGACTGCGAAACGCAGTGTGCCATGCCACCACTTTGCCACCATGCCATGAATCGAACGGAAGAGAGCGTTACAAGCACCCTAACCATTCATCTAACGGGCTTGAATTGAATTGACTTTTTCGCTTTCTATATTCGATATGTTATATGTCTATGTTTAAGGTTATAAACCCAATGAAATAAAATTTAAATCAACAGTTGTATAAACTCCGAGTCGTCTCCAAACATTCTGTTTAGTCATAGTCAAAATTCGATTTACGCAATTGTATTGAACAACACAATAACAGAAATACGCATATAAAAAGTTTGCGTCACAAAATGATGTTTTGAATGCTCTGTTACGCCTTTCGTCGGTCCAAGCTCTGTACATACGCGTCGAAATTTATTGTCAAGTCAAGCGAGACCACCCGCTATTTCGCTGACGCCCGAAGCTGATAAATAATAAAATGTTTTATTACAAAACAAACTAATGTTAACAGTTATTCTCGAAATGTACTCCACTTTAATTGCGAAAATAAGCTTGTTTTTCTGTCTTGTTTTTTGCCTGTATTAACGTGTTCATGGTCGATATTGATAATTTTAATATGAATGCAATTTTCCGGGCATTTTTTTCCATTTTTCTTACTCGTATCGGACTTCAGCCAATATTTAAAAAAAGTCAGCCGATTTGGTCCATCCGTTCTCGAGTTCTGCGCTTATATAGACAGGGAGATGGTTACAGATTTTGGAAAATCATTTCTTACAATATGACGCTCTTAGGGTATAAGTAATAAGTGAAAGGAAAATGATGGTCTCACCGGTGGTGCGCGGGACGCATTTGCAGAATAATAATTAATTGAAATCGATCGAGTCTTTAATTTTTCAGTATTTAAACAAATAATAATCCGGCGCTCGCTGAATGCCATACTTATCCGGTGAGTGTTAAGGCCCGCCATACTTTGTAGAGAATGATTTTTTTTTAATTTCTTACAGACTGATTTTTTTTAACAATTGTATTTGATTAATCTTCTACGAAAGTCACCACGTCATACCATTCCGACGGTCCAAAACACCCGCCATACCCCCAACATGTAATTTTTCAAAATTCCAAAACACATTTCTTTCAGTATGGCAAAAGATTACGTATATGAGCACCCTAGGAGTGCCATACTGTAAGAAATAGCTTTCCAAAATCTGTCACTATCTCCCGGTCTATTAGAAATACATTTACCAACACATTCATTTTCATTTATAAAGAAGATATACTTACTTATAACGAATTTTACAGTAAGCAAAAACAGCAATTAAGATATAATACTAAGATAAAAAATAAAAATTAGATGTAATATTATAATAATTTAGTGAATCTGTGTCAGAAGACAGACTTTATTAAATACTACATCAATATTGTTACGTGCGGAGTGAGTAAAAATGGCGTATAATGTGAAAGGAGTCGATTTATTCCTGCAGACCAACATCTATTCCATGTTCCATGCCCCCAACGAGAAGGTTCTATGGCCAACCGTAACAATATCTTATCTTCTTTGTAAGAGAAGATAATATATTTTTGTAAGTTCTTTGTTAGTTTGTGTATCTTTCTTTATGAGTACTTAAATGCTTATTGCCAGCGAACGTAGCATTTTGGTCTTCATAGCCCAACAAATTTTGCATTGAAACATTTGCTCATCAATTCCATTACCTACACCAAAATTTTTCGCAAAATCATGATGCCCACGTTAACCGTGCCACCTAGATTGACAGTTGAATTTGACACCCTGTCATCGTTACATTGCCTCGTTGACATGCAACTTTCTCTGCATCTATTACATTATGTGACAGGAGATTACGTAAAGTGGCGTTCGAGTGGCGATTACCATACTCCTTCACGTGTGACGTCATTGGGATACGTAACTGGCTCCTTAATTTGCTAGACAAACGTGGGGCCGTCAATAAACAGACCGGAACACAGACGTAAACAGACATGCTTCACTTATGCCAGCAGCCGAAGAGTGAATTTTTGAAAGTGTTTTGAATAAATTTGTAGGTTTTAATTTTATACGCACCACATGAGAAACATCAGAGAATTCTTTCACCTATAGAAAGCTAAATTATCAGCGAGTAACATAGAGTAACACAGGCTACTCACCCTTCCCCATCTCCCCCCCTTGACCCCTTCATGCCCCTTGCCCTTTTCCACAAATAAAGTTTCTATAAGGAGACGCGGACGAAGTCGCGTGCAACAGCTAGTAGGTTATAAATCAATAAGTTATAAACACTATAAATACAATATAGTTTGTAGTAGTCTTGTAAAAGCGACTCTTATCAATAACTGGGTCTTTTACATAGGTTGTAAAGCCGAGAAGGGTCGCTAAGTAATTAAAGAAAAAAAACTAGTATTAGCTGCCTATAATTTCAAATAACTCTTAGCTAAATGTACGCACACAATAATAAGCTAATTAAGTGTAATAAAGTTTTACAGCATTTTTAAGTCGCATGTCAGTAATAGTAAGACATTGTATTGGAGTCGTTCGAGTGCGTCGATTAATTATAGCTTCGATAATTAGCTGACGATAATGCATGACTATGTTTGTTTGGCAAACTGCTGTTGCTAAATACAACGTTTAATAAGATTATTACAAACTAAACATAAATTGACATTCAAATAACCTAATAAACACGAATTGCTGTCGAATCGATCAGCAATAAGGACTTTCATGCGAAATATCCCAGTGAAACAAAAGCACTTGTGCTGTTGTTTTCTTGTGTGCGTGCGTGTGTCGGCAGCGTACTATCTTACAAAAATAACCATTAAAAAAGCACGTGTGCTGTTCCTGCTGTGCATGTTTACAAAAGATCTCAGTGAAACAAAAGCACCAATGCTATTGTTACAATCTAACGAAAGTGTTAGTGCTATTGTCGCGCAGTTTCTTATAAAAGATGTTAAACAGGAATATTATATTTCGATGTCTTTAAGGTGGCTTATTGCGTTCCGTCGGCAGCGCATCTTCTACTAGATCATTGTAAAACAAAAGCACTTGTGCTGTCAGTGCTAAGAGAGCCTATTCCTCTATCTAACAATGAATGTAAGAAAGCAAACAAGTAAAATGAACAATAATATTTTTTTACATTACATAATATGTTTTTTTTTTTTCATTCTTAATGTTGTCCTTTTAAAGTTTTTATATGCAGTGGTTTATGAAGTAAATTAGTGTCCTACTTTTTTATGTGAATGCCACAGGCGTTACAAGTTCTAGGTGTCCTAGGCATACCACATAACTATATCACTTAAAAACCATAAGCACGATAATCTATGTATTTAAAAACATCTGGAAAAAATCAAGCATCCCTTCACAGTAATCACCATCAAATCTAACGCACTTTTTCCACTTCTCCTCCCAATTCTGGAAGCACACCTGGAAATCGTTTGATGTGAAGCCCTTCAAAACCTCTGTCGTCTACTGCTGAATGACCTCAATTGACTCAAAACGACGTGCTTTCATGGAACCCTTCAGCTTGAGAAATAGTCAGAAGTCCAGTGGAGCAAGATCGGGTCAAAAAATATCTCTCCTAAAAATCCAAAATCAATTTGTCGATACAATGCAAATGCTCCTTGTGTCAAATGAAAGACTCGTCAACAATCATTACCGATTTGACAATCCGATTCGGCCGATAAACCAATACAAAATTGAATTCAAGGGCGTGTCATCGGTTCCCATGACGATTGCATCATCATTTCCGGACGGATACAACTTGTTCTGGTAACAAATGGCGCGTTGCAAAGAATTTAGACAGTTATTAACAATGAAAAGCTGAATGACAATGTATGAAAAACTTATTTAGTTGTTTTACTTGTAGAATATGTAGAACTTTTGTGGTTGGGCACCTCAAAAGGTGACCCCTTTTATAGGTTTCCCCTTGACAGACAAGACGTCTCAATAGATGGAAAGTTGTCTAAAGAAAACTAACTCCCGAAACACCAGCAAACGAGTTGTTATTTCTCTGTAAAGCCGGCTTTAAGGTGGAGACAAACGCTAAATACTAAAAATATCTGTTGTTTAATGAAGATGTTACAAGAAATAGACTTGAAGACAATTGCTTTGAAAAAAAAAATATTATACTTAAACATGTGAAGAAAACGGGTATATTTCCTTACTGTGTTTACGAAGTGCCCTGCTACTATTACTTCGCATCCTATTTAAAACCAAGATATTTACAACATGTTTACAACACATAAAACAAACTCAATAGATACTTATATAAGAATAGCTATTGAACAAAACACTAATCAATGTTAGAGTCATCGGTCACGCCTTGTTTGTAGTCATCTTCGTTTTATTTTTAGAAATAAACACAATATTGTGTTTGCGCGCAGTTTCAATTCGTTCTCGTTGAAGATTTACACAAAAACACAAAAACAGGCACTGCCAATTTTGTCAATTGAAACTTTTTGCTTAATTGTTACATTCACAGATAATCTTACTTATAAATTACTATTAGGTTATCAAATAAATTTAAAAAAAATCACACAATACAAACATTGACAAAGAGGTCTGCTGAGGAAGCTACGTCATCCGTTCTCGGCACCACAGCCGCAATGTCTAAAGACCAACTTATATAATCAGTGCATTCAGCTAGTGATGACGTTTGGTGTCGAAACGTGTCCTCTCAGGACAGGACTGATCCATAAGTTTAAAGTCGCTCAAAGAGCTATGGAGCGAGCTAGGCTCGGAGTTTCTTTGGTGGATAAGATCAGAAATTCGTAAATTCGTCGAAGAACCAAGGTCGTCAACATAGCCAAGAGAATTAGCAAGTTGGCCCATTGCGCCAGTCACCCATTACCCGAGCGGATAACCGATGGGCCAGGGGAGTTCTCGAATGGAGGCCATGAATTGGAAATTGCAGAGTGGGACGCCCTGCGGCTAGGTGGACAGACGACCTTGCCTCGGTAAAGGGTGCAATCGATTTATCGACACTACTATCAGAATTATATTAATCTATTTCTTGTAAATCATCGTTCGTTGCTTGATGTATCTGTCAGTAACAGAAATTACGGAAAAAATCTTTTAAACTTCCCACTTAAGGTGGAGACAAACGCTAAATACTAAAAATATCCATTGTTTAATGAAGATATTACAAGAAATGGACAAGACAATTGCTTTGAAAAATATATATATATTAAACAATTAAACATGTGAAGAACCAATTGTATTAATTAGAATTTTCGTTAAAGTAATAGAAACTCCACAAAAAAGTTAGAACACAAGAAGAATTTGACTTTTATTGAAAATTCTCTCGAAAACGGTTTATTGCGCGCATATGAATCCTGTACCTATTAATAAGTTAATGTCAGTTTAAAAAATTGTATTAATAATATATTTTTTTGCGTATTGTTCTAATGGTATAAACAAAAAAAAAACACAATTTTTAGGCCCGTTGAATTGTCTCCAGCGAGTTCTATTGTAAATGTCATTTACCTAAGTGAAGCCCTTAAAAACTTTTTAATAAAATGTTATTTGATATACATATTTATCTATTCTGGAGTTCCATATTTAAAGTGGAAGCGTTTTAACCAACAAACTTCCACATACCTGTTTCTGTATAAGAAAATATTCTCATATTTATGCTTTATCAAGCATGGTGATTTATTCAAAAATGATATGCTATTAGTGAAAATTTGTCATTTAGTACATGTGTTTATAATTGAGGTACTACTGTAATGTTCCTGTAATTTTTTGGTTTGGCGTTGGGGTGGAGTTGGCCAAGCACTTGCTTGCTGGACCGAGTACCGCAAGAGATAGGGTGTCAATGGATGAATAAAATATATTGTAGCAGCTCTCTCCCAAACTCACCTCGGAGGTTTCAACCTCTTTTTAAAACGTGAAAAAAATACTGGCACTCAAACTGTCAAATTGTTTTAATTAATATGTGATATAAATGTTGTACTAGAAAGGTCAAAAAGTTTCTAGCCAAAAATATATGTAGATGTTAAAAAAACAATATATACAAATACATGTCATTTATATTATCATAATTTTTTGTTTAAACCAATATAACTGTCATTAATTTAGCTTTTACGACCTTTTAAAGAATACTAGGTATTCAGTATAGTACCATAGTTTCACTGGTGATGAAACTATGGTACTATACTATAGGTAGGCGATGAAAAACCCCGAATATAAAGGCAAAGGTGACTCATTGGCTACGATTCTGGGATTGTCAAGGAATATTGCTAATAAACATAAAAGATTGCAATACTACGATGACAGGAGGCTATTATGCTAACCTTATCGAGCAATTAAGTGAAGCAATCAAGCTAAAACGTAGAGAAAATCTAAGCAAGAGCGTGCGGCTTCTGATAATGCGCCTCTCACCGCCGAAGTAACGAAGTCTGCTGTTTTAAGATATGACTTCATAGAAATTCGTCACCCATCTATAGTCTTAACCTAGCCCCTAATTTATTTATTTTCAAAGCTAAAGTCTGACTTAAGGGGTAAAAGATTTTTCAGTGACGATGAATTTTGCTCATTTTGAAGACACAAGTTCTTGATATTTTCACAAGGGGATAGAAATGGTATTTAAACGATTCAAAAAGTGTACAAGAGGTCAACGGAGACTATATTGAAAAATAAATTATGAAACTTTATGTACACTACAGTGCCTTTTTTCTTTTCCGGACTGAAAACTATTGAATCCTCCCACGTAGATATAAAAAATATATTCGTAAAATAATTTTAAAGCTAACAATATAATTTTGTTGGATCCGAAAAAAATTAAAACCTTTCAATACATACCATTGATTTAATCCGCTATCAAAACACCAAAAATGCGGTAGCCATTTTGCGAAGTCGATAGTAAGGTCATATTGTAGGCAGATTGTGAATTGATGAATAAATTATTTGTGTATTCAAATACGGTTGAACTAGTTATTCCGTCTAGATAGGCATTATTATCTGATGACATTAAGAATACATTAAGACAATTAAAAATTGAATTTACATAATTTTTTTTTATTATTTATCGAAAGTACCTACTAACTATAAAATGATAAATGCAAGCATTAGCAATGAATTGTAAGTTTAGTTAAAAATACTGTTATTCATTCTTTTATTCACAAACGTTATTCATAAAATGTTCTTCACAAAATAATGCTATTCATTCTTTTATTCACTTATTATTTACAAATGCCAACCATAGATAGGCTCTGTGAGATGTCTCTCATGCTGTTGTTTAACGATGGTCTTCTGTAAGGAGGTGGTTACTGCCGATATGACTACGAAACGCCTGCCACTACTTTCCAGATACAGACCAGAGCCAACATTAAAAAGATAATTTCCAATATTGGCCCTGCCGGGAATCGAACCCCAGAACCTATGAGACAGAGCGTTAATGCAAGCACCACATAACCACTCATCTGATGGGCTCGTCAAGTTTTTTTTTTTTTTGTAAAATAAAACATTTAAATAAGATATAAATAGTTAATAAAATACCGTGTCACCACGATTGATAACAATTCAAATCGATGTGACGTTTTTCTTTCGTCAACATTTATCTTTACAGATCATAAACATATAAATGAATAATCAAACAATGTCGATGTATCTTTATCGATGATGGATATGTTACCACGACTCGATTGTTACCATCTTTGACGACACGAAAAAATATGATTTATAAATTGTCACTTGTTTTTGTAACATAGATATTTTAAATTAATGACGTTTGAAACGAAATTTTTAAAAAATCTTTATTTTTAAGTGGTGTCCCGCCTTGACACCACGCTGGTCCAATTTTTATTATTAACTAGCTGAAATATTACAGGAAGCTTGCTACAATACAACACTGAAAACCGCATTCAAATCGGTGAAGCCGTTTCTGAGATTAGCGTGCATAAACACACAGACAAACAGACATACAGAAAAAAAGACAGAAATTCTAATAACTATTTTTTTGACCTCGGTAACATAATAAGTACAAAGTGTATTTTTTTTAATATTTAATGTAGGTACAGACACGGCTCGTTTACGATTTTACTACCTATATGTATAGATTTGCCCGCATCCGAGCCGAGACATAGATATCTATATCTATGTTAAGATCGGCAGACAGGCTGACGGCCCACTTGATGGTAGGTGGCTACCGTCGCCTATAACACAAGCAACGCCAAAGCTGCTGCAAATCCGACTATAGTAGGATTAAGCATAAGGGATTAGGAGGGGATAGGGAAACTGGGCTCTGGCATCCCTTACTCACTCACCGAAACACAACAGCACACGTGCTGTTATTTCACGGTGGTCTTCTGTAAGGGGATGGTTACTGCCGCCAGACGGGCTGCCCAAATGACTGTGAAACGCAATGTGCCCTGCCACTACTTTCAAAACATAGACATAGATATAGATTATAACAATTATTGTATCTTATTTATATTTTTTTCTACTTATTTAAAAACGCTATAACTGTAGACAACTGACTACAAATGCATATCTACATTTTTAAAAGAAAATTATTTCCTTTCGATTGAAGGCATATGATGGATAAAACTGGTGCTTATGTATTTAAGCACTAAAAACCTTTAGCTTTAATAGACGCGCTTACCTTCTGCACTTTTCTCGACATATTAATAATAATGTTTCCAACGCGTAAACAAGGTCGAACACATGTGGCGTGCGTTCAACAGATATCGTCCGATTACGACCGTGAAATTTGGAGCAAAAATCTAGATTTTTATCATTAAGCACGTGGTACATGTGTCAAACCGTTATTTGCCGACTTAAAAGAATAATTGAGACAGTTTGATCTGTGAAAATGTTAGTTATTCTTCGGCGTGTAAAGAAAGTAATACTTACTAAGTATTAATCGGCAACCTCAGTCGGCAACTATAAAAATAAAAACGTTTGTTTCTTTGAAGGTCTAATTTGGATTTTTGGATAGTTTAACATAAAGACCAATTTCCTTTGACACTAGTCGGGAAGGGGCGTAGTTACCATCGATAGGGTAGGACGTTCGAAGCTTTCTGCCGGCGCGAACGCTTTTTCTAGAACTTTCCATAGTTAGTCGTAATATATTTTTCTAGCTGACTTACTTTTGGTGCGACAGTTACGCACCAAAACTAAGTGAGATCCGCCTAGATCTGCCATTTTTTACACAAGTAAATACATTTTACATACTTAGGTAAACATTTTTATATATATGTGTATTTTATACACATGTGATTCTCGTATGCGACTTAAATTTAACTGAAAATAGTCCCCCGGCTTTCGTGTGAAGCGGCTATTCTCGAAAGTGTTGTTAGTAGCATTCCGCTATGATTATTTCTTTTATAGTACCATTTCGTGATGCAATTGTTGCCTTGAACTTTGCAAAAACACAACAAACAGTTTAGAAAGTCGCATCCAACTGCACAAACAAGTGCGTTTTTACTTACAACAAATATTTTTATCTCTAAATACTTAGGAACAGTCTGCTGTAGCACAGAGTACTAATAAATTAAGAAATACTGCATAATTATACTAAAGAGTACTTATCTTCTTATCTATATATATAAAAATGAATCCCTATTTCCCTTTGTCACGGCATCACGCGTGAACGGGTACATCGATTTTAATGCCGTTTTCACTAATGGAAAGAGGGATAAACGGGGAATATTCTTATATATAAAAATTGCATCCCGGGCGATGCCGGGGGCGGAACGCTAATAGTTAATAAATGCTGTAAGTTCTTAAGCCCACCGTACACTTAATTTTGTGTTAAGGATCTTTCAGAAATTTCAAACGTGTCTGCTTATGTGAAATCCACTTTAGATTACGCTTCCATCGTTTAGAACCCTTGCTACAAAGCCGCAAATTTTAGTGTATCCAAAATAAATTCATTTAAATGTTACTTAAATGACTTAAAGATGTATATATAAGCTCAGATATATAAAAGCGTCCATGTAGTCATTATAAAACCGACATAATGTGAGGATGAATGGGTGAATATTTGTTACTATTGAACGAATTTGGGTGAAATCTGGCATACATGTAGTTTATTACCTGGATTAACATATTAGATACTTTTTATCCTGGAATAATGTTAAGTTCCTGAGGAATCGTCTAAAAATATAAAAAAATTGGGCGAAAACTGAAAGTTCACAAGTGCCCTCTCTGATTCTTAGTAGAGGTTTATGTTTCTCTCACTAGCCTGCCGAATTATATCAATACACATACAATTAATTCACTGCTGTTTCTTTTTTTTTTATTATTAAAGATGGGTTTGCTCTTGACCAGCATCTATCCATGTAGGAAGGATGAGGCCGACGATGGAGCGAGCTCATCCAGAAGGTGCCTATTCACTCAAACCTTGAAAAGATTTGGGTTAATGAGCTCGGAAATACAGACGCCGGCAGGTCTAGAAAATAATTACTGCCACCAGACACTACAAATATATTACACCGTCAGTTTTACCATTTTATATTCTGTGCTGATAAAAAAAGGTTCAGTTAGGATATAGAAATATGCTTTGATCTAAGTATAACTTAAGCACAGACACACAACAGTAAGTTTTTTACCCATTATTTTATAGTGATCTACTTCAAACTAGTGGTTACTGACGTAGTACAAAACGTTTGCAACATTGGAAGAATATGCATACTTTTTTTGTTTAATTAAAGGTTTTTTCCTATGATATATTTAACCATGACTGAAATTGGCGCCAAGTGAATGCCAATTACACACCGATACAAAACAAACAAAGAGCAATTGGCGCGAGTAAATGAATTAAATTAAAAGAGGATCTGCATTTCACACAAATTAAATGTCAAGGTGAGCTGCGAGATGGCGTTATTAAAAAGATGGCGGCCACGAATTAGCATGTAAAATACCCTTTTTTTTTTTCTTGGCTATTTTTATGTTAAGACGACGCCAGCCCCTAATGATAAAAAAATCCCTTATTTGTAACCGTTCTCCTTTTAAATTATCATAATAATTATAATTTAAAAAATACTCAAATCATCTGCAGGATATATGAAAGGGGATCATCATAATTATTTTTTAAATTATATTTAATTATATATATAAAAAAATTACTAATTTGCGGTCTAATATCGATGTTGTAACCGTGCGATTTGCTTAATAATCAATATTTTAAATAGCTAATTCTTAAGATAAATTTTAAGATGCATTATCTGAAGGCTCATCAAAAGAAAAATTTTAATTATACTTTATTTATTTTTTAAATAGATATTTCCGAGATTTGCAAGTAGCGACTCCCCCTCAGTCTCGTCAATTCAGTACAGGACGAATTTTGCGGCTGGAGTCGCCTTAAGTTATTGCAATATTGCGAATACTTGCGAATACTCTAGAGTACTTAGGGTCTTAAGAGTACTTAAGACCCTAAGTACTCTAAGAGTATTTACTTACTTACTTTCTTTATTTATTCATTTTAGTTTTAAATGTACGAGTATATCTGGGTCAATGTATTGAAGGGTGAAAAGTATCATCTCATCATGGTTGCGAAACATCCGTCAATGGACCGGAATTGCTGAGTGGAGGAGCTGTTCCGAATGTTAGAGAGTTAATTCAAGAGTATAATCGCCAATGTCTGGGTTTCGGGAAGACTTAGAGCAAAGGAGAAGATTTATTCATTCACTAGCTGAACTCGGCCAGGCTTCGCTGCGGCCCATACCGGCGGCGGCGTGCGCTGGGGCGCGCGGTACTGGACATTGCTTATACATATATAATAAGTGGACTATTCAAAACAAAAAGAATTTTTCAATTCAAACCAGTAGTTCCTGAGATTAACGCGTTCAAACAAACAAACAAACTCTTCAGCTTAAAACACAATTCAAAGGGCTTTAGTTGCATACGAGTACCACCCAATGCCATATTATTTTGTTAAGGTTAGCTTTTAATAAAGTTATAATAAAGTTATAAGTTTAAGTTATAAGTTTTTAATAAAGTTATAAGTTAGTTTTAGGCTTTAGCCCGCGACTTCATTCGCGTATCTTTTTCTAAGTTGTTGAATGGATTTTTATTTTTATTTTTGGATAATCCCTCGGAAACAGCACTTTTGCTTTATAAAATGTACTCTATGTCCTTTTCTATACCCCTGACAACATTTATGCAAAATTTCATGATAATTGGCATTTACTGGGTAAGCGTGGTCCACCTTCGGCCGCATCTGCACCTCACATCAGGTGAGATAGTGGTCAAGCGCTACCTTGATTTAATAAAAAAATTAAAAAAGTAGTTAAGGCGTGATAGCGTAACAAACAAACAATCTCACTATTGCTTTTATAATATTGGGACTGTCACTGGAATAACTATGTTTATGACTTTTTATGACAGATCTTTAAAAAATATGTCAATATAAAGCTATATATGTCAAGCTATGATGTTAGTTTGGTAATATCTACATTAATATTATAAAGAGTGTGAGTGAATTTTGTAAGTTTGTTTACCATTTCGCATCTATATGGTCAGTAGCTAGGTATATTCGAGTATAATATTTAATCTTTTTGAATATATAGAGAGGGTATTGGGAAAATTTTCCTACAAAAATAAAAAAATCGCCGTAATCAGGTTGGCCATGGCGTAGCTATATAGCCTTGTAAAGTTGGCGATGGAATGAGCGATTTTGTATAACGTGGTTCTAAATGTCACATCTATACAGTTGAAAATCTTCTTTGATAATATTACTGTAAATTTAGTGAGAGGCAGATTGTTATACGTAGACTGCTGTGTATTAAAATTAAATTAGCATAAAAGCCGTTTTAAAACAAGATATTTTCATTATGATTCTACACATATAATTAAGAGTCTAAAATGAAATTATTTCAAAAGAGAAAACCATAGATACAGTTTTATGTGCTTATAATTTTTACTTCAGAGAAATGGGCAATTATTACCAAATAATATAAAATTTCATACGGAATAAACTAAAATTCTTTGCTCTCTTATTAGAAAAATGTTAAATCAAAATTTGCAATGACAATTAATGATGAAATCTAATGAACAATTTTGACTTCGGAAAACTCAAGACAACACAATTTAATTAAAAATTCTAATTAATTTCTATTGGTTTGTAGGTTTATGGGTCTGCTAGCTGTGATCGCGACTTCATATATACGCGTTGAAAAAATTAAAATATACAAGTTACATATAACATGACAACTTTATCGCTGCGATGACGGTGACGCCATATTTTTTTATATTATTAAACGATCCCTCGGGAACTTAACATTTTTTCGGGATAAATCCTATTTGTAATAAACTAATAATAAACTATCCGTGTGCCAAATTTCATCTAAATCCGTTTAGCCGTTTTTGCGTTACTGAGGAATAGACATCCAAATATACAAACTTCCACTTTTTTCGTCCAAGTCTCTATAAAGTATTACTCACTGATAATGTAGCTTTCTACGTGTGAAAGAATTTTTAAAATCAGTCCAGTAGTCTTTGAGTTTATTCATTACAAACATACATTGGTATGGAGGAGGAGTAGAGGGGGGAGATGGGGAAGGGTGAGTAGCCTATGTTACTCGCTGATAATTTAGCTTCCTATAGGTGAAAGAATTTTTAAAATCGGTCCAGTAGTTTTTGGGTTTATTCATTACAAACATACAAAAATACATACATACAAATCCTTTCTCTTAGTACAGATTAGAATTAAGATTAGAATTGGTTCCTATAGGTAACCTCTGAACCTCTGAAAACTATTTAAAGTTTTTTTTATGTGCGTATTCAGAGTTAAAAGTATATATTTTGTATTGTTGACAATTTTGTGGGCTGATTAAATAAGGCTGCGTTTGTCAATTCTTTTATCACGAATTGAGGTTTTGTAAAACATGGCGGCAATGTTACCGAGGTCATAAGTACAGCATACATTCGAAGAAGGTAATAACACACATCTGAACAAATACCTAAGTAGAAATGTGAAAAAAATATGTATTCATTGTTGCGCAAAGTATAACTATAACGAATATACGATGTTTACAATGTTTTAGGAAAATTGTACTTCTGGCCTAGTAAGCTTTGGTTAAAAGATTATATCAACATCTGAAGAAATATACAAAAAGGCCTATCAACTTAGGTTGATCTATCTTTTAGTGATAAAACTGTAATTTGTGGTATATACGATTTAATTATTATTATTATTTATTATATGTCTTATTAATTCTAATTTCAGGTTTTTTTTTAAATCACTCTAATACTTTTTTTTATAAATGTTTCAGTTGCAACAAGATCATGTTCTCAAATATTTATGATATTTTATTGTGAATAAATTAAAAAAAGGCATATCTTTATAAATTACAGGCTTGTTTTTTTTAACTATATTGCTACTGTAGTTTCATCAAACTCAGTTTTGGGTGGAAATGTAACAAATATAATTTTCACAGTTTTACATTTATTTTATAACTAGCTATGCCCGCACCCGCAACGCTGTAGTTCGTTTTTTGAAAATCCCACAGGAACCTAACGTTTTTCCCAGGATAACAGGATAACAACAACTTATATGTTAATTCAGGTAATAAACTATCTGTGTGCCAAATTTAATCGAAATCCGTTCAGCCATTTTTGCGTGATTGAATAACAAACATCCAAACGTACAAACTTTCACATTTCTAATATTATTAGGATAATAGTAGGATGGAATTAACTATGATTTTTTGATTTTGTTTTTAACGATTTTTGGGACATTTATTTAGTTTTTGACGTTTTAAATGGAATACCTTTTTAAATTTATTGTAGTGAAAGTTTATTGAGAGAATAAATTGTTTGAGTTGATCTCAATACCTTTGCTGGCCTTTTCGAAGATGGCGCAATAATAGTAAGAATTGATGTCCTATCTGCGACCCCTCTGACACCTTAAAAGACAGACGTTATTATTTCAAAAACCGAATGAGATTTATCCGATGCTGTCTGTTTATGGAGCCTATTGACATATTTAAATGTATGTATGTTGGACACGAATCTCATAAATATGTTCTAATTTTGAAGCCTTTTGATCTGGATTTAAATATAAAAGTATGCTCCGAATAAGCTCAGAAAGTGACAAATGTCGAAGTTCTGTAGAAGATTTAGGAATGTACTATGAATGAGATGAACTTACAGCTAGTGACAGGTACAAGAAAAAATCAAGGCACTAATTTCTTTTGGACACGAAACTCGAAAATATGTGCTAAATTTGGATATATATATACCTAAACGCATACTCCGAATGCTCCTAAAGTTGTGGCTAGTGATGCAAGGAAAAAATGAAGGCAGAAGTAGACCCGGAAAAGAGTTTACTGACTCAAGAAAGAGAAAGGTCGAGACTGAGGATTCAGTCTCTATTCCTTGCTGCAGTTCCAAAAATAAAGATAACAATGATTGTTTCGTTAAGTATCAATGTGTGCGTGAACGAATATAAGAGACGTATGAATGTGTGTATTCGAGGTTAAATATATATTACAAATCTAACTATTCAGTTGAAATAAAATCAGTTCACAGTCCACGCATGTTTATCTTATTACCAAATACGCATTCAAAAGTGAACTTTATCAACGAAACAATGATTATGATCCCATACTTAGGTAGAGAAGTAGCACATTACGCGGAAGATTAACAAGAAAAAAAACTTACTACTAAACAGTAAAAATGTTTTAAATATTAAAGTAGGTACTCTGTAACATACATACATATATATATCTATGTTTAATAGATTCACCAATTGGTCAGTTACAGAAGGTGAACTCGACTTTTTCATTAAAATTTAAAATTATAACGTCAAATAACTGGAATTTCGAGGTTTACCGGCTCTCTGGCACGCATTATCATATTGTGGAGGCCGTATCGGGGTATAGATACAAAATAAGTACAAATATGTTTTGGTTACCACGCATCATCACATAAAGGTAAAGTATCTTAATTAATAGTATAAATAAAACGTGAACGTGAAGATATTTTGTGTTTTGTTTTCGTTGAATAACAAAATCCTATACTATTTTTGTTCTGGTCAACATAATATTGTTCTGAACAACAGTATCTATACATATAATAAAATCGTAAACGTGCCATGTTTTTTTCAAAAAAGATTTTTTCAAAAAAAAAAGCAATTTGTACACGTTATACTTACATTACTGAGGTCAAAAAAATAGTTTTTAGAATTTTTGTCGGTTTGTCTGTTTGTGCACACTAATCTCTGAAACGGCTTAACCGATTTGAATGCGGTTTTCACTTATGTATTACCAGCAAACTTCCCATAACATTTAGTGTGTGTTTCATTCTATTCGGTTTACAAACAAAAAAGTTACGCGCTATTCCGAATACCACACGTACGAAGTTGCGGGCTCAGCTAGTTACTTCATATATTACTAGCTAGTGTATGCGACTTTGTTTGCTTAGAATTAGTATTCCGAGTAGCCTATTTTTTTTCTGCAAGCTTTCATCAGCCTCCATCCATAATTAAATAATTAATAATCGTATGGTTTCCCTTATAATGTTTCATCCCTTATTTCATCCCTTTCAAGTTATATTTTAGCAAAAAAAATGCCTATATTCTTCTCCAAAGTCCCATCAATTTCTATATCAAAATTCAATAAAATTGGGAGGCGGTTTGGGCGTGAAAACGTAACAGACAGAAAAAGCTGCTTTCGCATTTATTATAATATTATTTCTTATAATTAATTTGTAATTTATAATATAAGTATAAATTATCTTGATGAACTCAAAAGCAATACATAAAAGTAATACCTACATTAAAATTTTACTTATATCTAATACTTTATTTTATATCTGCTATTATTACAAATTAGCTGAGCCCGCAACTTCATGCGCGTGGTATTCGGTATAGCGTGTAACTTTCTTGTTTGTAAACCGATTGGAATGAAACAAATACTAAATGTTACGGGTAGCTTGCTACAATATATCAGTGAAAGCCGCATTCAAATCGGTTAGGCCGTTTCTGAGATTGGCGTGCACAAACGCTAAGACAAACAGACAAAAATTCTAAAAACTATTTTTTGACATCGGTAACATATTTTTTTTTAAATCGTTAATGTATTTTTTTAATATCATTACGGCCCGTTTACTATTTTATTATATGTATAGATTGCGAAATAATCTTACTTATTATTATCACAGAAAACACATACTTAGCTATTATTACTACAAGTGTGAAAGTTTGAAAGATTTTATGGATATAAGGATGTAAGATATTCTTTCACGTGAAAACTACTGAAAATAAGTAGGAATAACTGACTTATTTACATGAAAGTGCTACTTGTAAATATTTAGTTTTCCGGACCATTGGCGGCGGGCTGAGATGTTTCATCTTTAATTTCCTTTCTGACGGGTCCAGTTTGCGAAATAGGTACCGAGCGTTCATTCTTCACTTGAGGAGCCGTTTTTGGTGCAATAATAGACAAAACTCCATCCGATGAAAGTCTAGATTCGACATTTTCTGGATTACAGCCTTCGGGAATTGCGTAGCGTCGAGTAAACTGACGGGAAACGTAGCCATGTTCGTCTCTTTTCTCCTCATGCTTGATTTTGAAAAAACTTTACGGTAATATAGTTTATACATCAGATTAACACACATAAAGATTTATAAAGATATGCGAACGAAATCGCGGTAAGCTAAGCTATATTATGCTAAGCTAAGCTATAAGATAACATAAGCTAGAAATATAAATGCGAAAATTCATATGTTTGTTAGTCTTTTACCCATAAATATCTGAAAGGATTTAGGTAAAACTTAACAGTACCTAATATATTTAGTTTATACATACATCAAGTTACGACATAGGCCATAATTTATAAAAATACGCGGACGAATGTTACATAATAGGTATATCTTGATGAGAGCTATGATGCTACCCACAACACAAGCGCCTCTTATCATTGTTAGATGCGAGACATAAGCCCACTACGAATTAGCTGGACACACGTGTCTTTGAACATTGCTAGTCTATACAGATTTACTGGTGAGGTTTTCCTCTACGTTGTTGCCTATCATTTGTTTAGTATTCAAAGATCTGAGTTTACGATTGGTTTTAAACTTTAATTACATTTCAAATATCTTATTTTAACGTTTAGCTTAGCGTTCTCATAAGCAGAATAGCACTTACCTACGTGTTATTTACTCAAGCGGTTTTAAACGTGCGTTTAAATAAACCTATTCGGTTTAATAATTGGTGAGCCATAGTTTAATAGAGTATGGTCAATTTCTACTTGGTCTTATTTAACTTAGATGTTGGATGAATTTAAACTTTGTAATATAACTAGCCAGCGACTTCGTCCAAGTTGAAAAATTAAAAATATGACACCCGAGAAAATATATGAGTAATATAACGCTTCATATTGGCCTCGAGAACCTAACATTTTTTCAGAATAAAAAATTACGTTTATGTTAATTCTTTTTTTTTATTTTTTTTTTTAAATAATATGTAGTCCGTGAATATCAGTGTTATGGTCTGCACCACAAATGTATATTGAACCAGAGTTACTCTTCCTTGTATTATTTATTTATATATTTATTTGTTTCTTTTGTTTGTAATTAGAGTTTATTTGTTCATAATAGTGTTTGTATTCGGCTGATATCTGTATAAGTACTTACTTGAGGAATAAAACTTGCTTACTTTCTTTCTTTCTTAATCCTTGTAATAAACTATCTGTGTGCCAAATTTCATCGAAAACCGTTCAACCGTTTTTGCCATATATTGAGTAACAAACATGTAAACATACAAACTTTCACATTTATAATATTACTACCTATAATTATAATTTATTATAATTAATCTATTTCAATCTATAAGTCAGTTTAGTCAATTTTATATGGAGAATGCTTTGAACTCTAGGAAACGACATAGACAACTCTAGGTAATATTTTAATCGCCATAGTTGATAAATGTAATTTCGCATAGATCCCAAACAATATATCCATGGTTTTTGTTTTATTACTTCATAGATATTTGCTTTTGTGCACAAATAATAAAAAATATTTTTGTTATAATTTACCTATATCTATACAAATCTTTATATATAAAAATGAATCCCTATTTCCCTTGGTCACAGCATTATGCGTGAACGGGTAGACCGATTTTAATTCTGTTTTCACTAATGGAAAGAGGGATAAACGGGGGAATGTTCATATATATAAAAGTTACACCCCGGGCGAAGCCGGGGGCGGGTCGTTAGTCTGTTATAAAATAAAGCCACTATTCGCTTCCGTCTGTTTCTCCGCCAACTTCTTCTAAAACACCCGATGGATTCAGATACGGTTTTCAGTAATGGAAAGAGCGATGTACAAGGAAGGCTTGTGTATATAATTTGCAGAATAAATGTATCCGTGTGAAGCCAGCGTCTGGTCTCTATTTCTTAATTTATAACTTAACTAGCTGTTGCACGCGACGTCGACCGCGTCTTTTTATAAAATATTATTCGCTGATAATGTAGCTTTCTATAGGTGAAAGAATTTTTAAAATCGGTCCAGTAGTCTTTGATTTTATTCTTTACTAGCGGCCCGCCCCCGGCTTCGCCCATGTTGCAATTTTTATATACAGAAACATTCCCCGTTTATCCCTCTTTCCATTAGTCAAAACCGAATTAAAATCGGTCTACCCGTTCGAAAGTTATGGGCGTACATACATTTCGAAGATCCATTTTTATTTATAAGAGGAACATACATTTGTATGGAGGGGAGGAGATCCAGGAAGGGTGAGTAGCCTATGTTACTTACTGATAATTTAACTTTCTACAGGTGAAAGAATTTTAATATTGGTCCAATAGTTTTTGAGTTTATTCATTACAAACAGACATACAAATCTTTTCTCTTTATAATATTATAGTATATTAGATTTATAACTGAGTTTTTCTTAATTATTCATTTTTATGTCCTTAAAATACTTAAATTGATGTAATTAAAAATTGATATAAACATTTTTTTTTTGTCTCCATGCAACAAAAGACAAGGGCACAGATAAAAAATTTACAAAAGTTTGTTTTAATAGTCTGTAGTGAGAGTGTTACTTTTTTTTTAAATAAAATATGGTGAACCGGATTCTATACATTTTAACTTCCACAGAGATCCAAATGAAGACTACATATTATATACCTACGTATGCTCATGTAATGTTTACACATGACACATTCACAAGGACGTCGTCTTCAACTATCTAATTTTAATCGACACCCAAGCGCAATATATCATAGCATCATTGACACAGTGTCGATTGTAGGAACACGAGTCGAGACAAGCCGGTTCTGTGGGGTCAACACTTTCACGAAACATCTCTTTTTTTTACTATTTCGCCAATACGTAATAGAGAACGTCTTATTTATCAATAATTAATAAACTTTTCTCGTATGTAGAAAATTTGTACAATACCTGTTGAATCGTGAGAATACTTAAAACATGTAAGATTTAATGTGAGATTGGTTTAAACATGAAATTAAAATAGGTACTAAAACTTAGTTTTTATGCCCTCTATAATTAAATGAACATTATTTTTGCGGAATCGAATAAAACCAATTTTATTCGAATTAAATGAAGATATTATAAGGAAGTAATCAAGCATCTGAAGGTTTAAAATCTTCTCAGAGTTCTCTAAGATTCAAATAAGCCTAACGATGTCGCCGTTTCACCTAATTCTATTGTAGTTTATTTACTCTCTTTTTCCCATTGCATAGTCAAAGGTAGTTCCAGTCGTGCGGTATCAGTTGCAGGAGCGGATACATATACTTTTTATTCTGTAACTAGTTGAGATATGTAAATGATTACTAACTTTGAATAAATAAAATTTAAACTAAAACCAAGAAGAACTTCACATCTACTCTGAAAGACGAGCAAGCCATGTTGCCTTGTCAAAAGTTCAAACCATACTTGAGTTACAACCATAGTTGAGTGAACACAACTTTAAATAAATTGAAAACCCTTAGACCTAAGACCCTTAGATATATTATAAGAAAAATTAAGTCGTTTGATGAATTCAAATCGATGTTGTACAGGCATGTCATTTTTAATTGTTGAATTTTTATATTTGGATAGCAATAGTGGTCCTAAACATTTCTTTTTCAGTTCAATATTACTCGTATTTATTTAAGTATTTTATTTTTAGATAAGTTCTCATGTAAGTAGCTCCAAACTTTGATGAGAATAAGGAAATATAAATCTAAACTTAAAATAATAATCCCCAGACGCAAACATAACCCCACATTATGGGCATTAGGCTTTTTTTTGTCTTGGAAGGTCACCTTTGAGACTAGGCTACCAAATTAAGGCATTCATGGACTGTTTTGTTCACGAATGTGCCGAGAAGGCAGCGGCGAGCAATTCAGAGGCCACTCATAGGCGACGATGACCACTCTACCAAGAACGTTTCGGCTGGGAAGGAAAAGATTAAGGCTTTTATTGTGAGGCCCACAAAGGAGACAGAATACTTAATAGTTATAGTTAACAGAAATTGCTATAGTCTATAGCCAACTATATAAAAAAATCTATAATTGGCCTTGTCAAGAAATGAACCTTTCCTAAGTTAGAAGCTAATCCCTTGAGTCAAAGATTAATTAACATGCTAACCTTTCGACGAACGGACTCGCAATGAGTCATGGCTACGGGTCGCGTTTGATTTTGAAATCGGATGAAAAAACGGAAGTTTATATTTCTCTTCCTCTATTTATACTCATTTCGCCTTCGAACATGGCCGAATAGATCAAAAAAATAATATCTTAGATTATTTACCCCTAAGCTTCAGTGTGCTTTTTCATGTGTGCTTTTGTGTATACGTGTGTGTTGCGTGATTGTGTAAAATATGTGATTGAAAATAAAAAACGGGACAAATGCAAGTTCTCGCGTGAAGAGGTTCTGTACGATATTGAGTGATTTACCATGTTATTTTAATATCATTGACTTCTTATAGGTTTTCCTATAATCTATAAGTAGAAAACTAATTATTGATTTTTTTTTTCAAAATTTTAGGTGCAATAGTTTCGGAGATAAGGGGGGGAAAATGGCCGAACACACGAGTGATCCTATAAGGGTTCCGTTTTTTTATTCGGACCAACGGAACCCTAAAAATAAATACGCATAATTATAGACTTTTTCTTCATATTTATAATTCATAATTCATTTATTTATTAGCCGAACATAGGTTACAGTGGTTTTACAACAACAATAATGTTCCCTATATTCTACCAAATATTACGCGCATACTAATAATACATAAATAAAATTTAAAAAACACTTGCCTTTGATCATTGTTACTACATAAATGTTTCTATGTTGAGTATACTAATTTACATTTTCAAAATTTGCAGTCCATGAATTCCTTAATGTCATAGAAGTTATGAACAGTTAGCCACGTGTATACATAACTTTTTCATGAACTGTACCAAATACTTTTTCTGTCTATGATTTCTAATAATATGTCAACAATCGAAACGAACTATTGACAATTACCTTTGGTCTGGATATCTGGATTTCGTCCCCAGTTTATTGGGTTCTATGACTGTCTGTAGATTATCTAAATATTTCTTTATAGACTTTTGATAGTATAGATAAACTTTAGGCAAAGCTCGTTCTCTTTGTGATTACCTACGATGCTTGTTGTCCATGACATTATATGTTCGTTTAAAAATGATGAAGACAAAGCAAAATAAGGTCTATTCGATTTTGTTCCTACAGTCAATCACTTTTTAAACTAAAGTGCCCAGATTTTAATATTCCATGTTCCTTTAAATTCATCTATACGGATTTTTAATTAAATTAATGTAATATATTAGCTTCTGGCTCTTCCCAAACACTAGACTAACCGTGTCCTGATCTACAGTTATTTGGTAATCGTGTCCAGTCAATTAGGTCTTTCATCTGTGGCAGTGCTATGGTATTTCATTGAATGGTAATATTGAAATTTTGCACTTTCGTGTTTCGACTAGACGAGATAGTATCATTCTCCATACTTACAAATAAATAGAATTCCAGTGTTTTTTGGTTCAAAATAAACACCTATTATTTACTAACACATTTATTATTGTTTTCATATCAAATGTTAACAACATTATAAAATACATTTTTGTACGGTTGAAACTATTTTGACAGAGCTTCCATCGGCAGGTAGGTAAATAAGTAAAATCTCATATATATTTTTCATACCGGAAAAAAATATTTCAACCCCAGTAAAGATAGGTAATAAGTGTCAGGCGAAGTGTAATGTTCTGTAACACTTTTTATCAAATATTTAAAATGTTACATTTTAATATTCTTCATGATAATCAATAATAATTTGAACCAAAAGGGGAGAACTCAAAGGAGTGTTAAAAAATAAAGCCGTTTAAAAAATAGATAAGTCTAGATTCTAAATAATTCAAGTGTAAGAATCCTTATTAGCTTTTCTTATATCTTATACTTAACGTTTTGGGTATTGAATGATTATTAAAAAATATATTTAATCGATAGTATAAATACCATGTATATACCTTCATGGTATTTACATGTACCTATAATGTATCGTTTAAAAAAGTACTGTAATATATGAATTTTAACCTTTTTTCCAAATTTTTGTCTCATTTCTATGTCTTTTCTTATGTTAAGATCGACAGACAGTTGACGGTAGGTTGCTACCGTTGCCTATAACACAAGCAACCACACGTGCCGCAATTGAGCTGCCGACTTTAGTGGGATTGAGAATAAGGGATTGGGATAGTGAAATGAGCTCTAGCATACATTACTCACTCACCGAAAAAAAAACAGTACAGATACCTACTGTTATTTCACGGTGGTCTTCTGTAAGGAGTGATTAAAGCCGCCAGATAGACTTCCCAAATGACTACGAAACGCAGTGTGCCCTGCGCCCTGTCACTAATTTATGTCTGTGATAAATTTGATAAATTATTTATGTAAATGCGACTCTTACAAAATATAAATACACTATTATTAAATGTGTTATGATGAAAAATTAACGTCCTCAAATAAGCACCCGTGGTAATAATGGTTAATAAAATACGTAGGTATATATTATGATATTATACGTAAGAAAGTATCGCAGAAGTAATTAAATTCACCAATCATCAGAAGTCGTTTAACTTACCTGTCACGGAAGCGCGAAGGGAGAGCCGACCCGTTCTTCCGGGCCGCATCCAGTTTTCACATCCACTCCCACCCCTCGACAAGTGTTGTTTTTTTTTTTTTTAAAAAAAGAGTATTTATATAAATATAAATAATATCCCACAAAAAATTCACATGATTTTTTAACTATCACCAATACGAAAAACTACTTAGCAGTCCACTTTCGCGTTCGATAATCGAATATTCGTACGATCGAATTAATTGGCGGTAATTTCGCCGAAGCGTGTGTACGAATTTAAAATTGGAATGTCACTTCACTGATTTGTTACATTCGAAAACCGGTGTCGAGAAACAGCGTGCTCACAGCAAAGAGGTTGGTTATCAACTAAGTAGTAACAGCGCGCGGGCGAGGCGTGCGACCGGCGAGAGGCTGGGCGTGCAGACTATGTATGTGAATGTAAATTGCAGAGGCTTTTCGATTCACTGTATACTTAATGGTGTAGTCCATTAGCGAGAGGAGCGCGTGCTCTTGATTATCTAATTTTTTTTATCTTAAACATCGTCATCGCTTATAAACATTTATAAATGTTAGGTATACTAACAGGGCACACTACAGTCCGCAGTTATTGTGCAATCCGTCTAGCACTAGCCATTATATCAGCCGTGGAGCGTCCACTGTAGGACAGGACCGGTCAGTAGCAGCCTGGATCCAAGGCTCTATTGTTAGAACTCTACCTTGTAGATGGACGTCCTACGCTGTGCTTACCAGTCTCTGGTCTTCACTTGAGAATATTCTGGCCCCGGCGGCCGTCAGCAGTATATGTGCTGCTATTGTCTCATAAACTTATTAGTCACGGTTATGACCGTGAACTTCGTTTGCCTAAAGATCTCCACATTTTTGATTTGATTTCGCAGAGTAAACCGGAGCATAGCCCTCTCGAATGAGCTTTCTAACCAGGTCCATAGTAAAAGATTACCTACTCTTTTCAGTCCCGTATGTCATCACTTACAAAACACATTAGTCTAGCGCCAGTATATCCACTAATTATAATATAAGTAGCCAGTCGTAATATTAGGTCGGGGAAAAGTCTTTTCGCATATAGTAATGTATAAACTTGTAATAAAATCTCTTTGTATCTGGCTGGTTTTTATGACGTTAAAAAGGTTATATTTCAACAAAAGAAACAAATTAGTAAAATGTTGTTTCCAGCTATTTTCATTGTGTTCTGTCAAGATGAGTGATTCTAATGAAGAAATTCGATACGTTTTAAAATTTTATTACAAAAAAGGCAAAACTGCAAAGCAAGCCGCAAAAAAAATTGTGACGTTTATGGACCTAACAAGTGTCAGTAAGAGTAGCACAAACTTGGTTTAATTAAGCGTTTTCAATCCGGCAAATCAAAAGTGGTTTCATGTATGCTGCCTAGATAAGGGATAAGGAGAGGAGAGATCCTCACTCACCGAAACACAACAGCCTGACAACAGCAGACATATACTGTTATATATATCACTGTGGTGGTCTTCTGCCTCCGAGACGGCCTGCCACAGATGCAATTTGCTTGCCACTACTTGCTAGGACCAGACAAGAACATAACCAACTTCGAAAAAGTTTTTTTTTAATGTTAAAGATCGGCAGACAGGCTGACGGTCCATTTGATATGGATAACTACCGTCGCCTATAACACAAGCAACGCCAAAGCTGCTGCAGGTGCGCTGCCGACTACAATAGGATTAAGGATAAGGGATTGGGAAGGGATAGGGAAATGGGCTCTGGCATCCCTTACTTCACTCACCGAAACACAACAGCACACGTGCTGTTATTTCACGGTGGTCTTCTGTAAGGGAGTGGTTACTGCCGCCAGACGGGCTGCCCAAATGACTGTGCGAAACGTATAGTACGGTCATTCTATGAATGCGTTTTTGACATTTCTTTATGTCCATTGCATAAAGTTAAATTCCGAATAAACGATACAGAAAATGTATGGAATTGACACCTGTCAGAACAGCACTCTTATAATGGCCGGAGTATAGTGTATGCCCTGCCACTACTTTCCAGATCCAGACCAGAGACAAATTTGAAAGTTCATTTTTTAAAGTTGACCCTGCCGGGAATCGAACCCGGAAACCCTAGAAGAGAGAGTTAAGGCATGCACCCTAACGACTCATCCAATGGGCTCGTTAAATTCCAAAGTTGACCCTGCCGGGAATCCAACCTCTGAGATAGAGCGATAATAAGGTAACAACCTTAACCGCTCTCCCAATCGATTAAAATATACGTATTTAACATTATCTAAGTCAAGTAAGACTGACACAGAATGTTTTTATGTTTGCAAGTACTTTTAAACAATGAGATTTTTCAATATATCAGTACCAAAATAAAAATTATTTAGGTAAGTAGATGTACAAAAGTTTTTAATTTAATTATTAAAATTAATTATAAAAAATAATAAACTGGCTGATTTAAGTGATGTTTTCTTTTTTATCTCCTTCTTTTATGGTTTACCTATAGTAAGTTTACTTTTTAAGTTTTTATCACATTAATGTCACCATAACTAAAAATAACGCTACATTACATTAAACGAGAGTTTTAAAACGCATATGTTTTAGAAATGTATGGTGTACTTACCTGAAATGTGGTTTCAAGACCAAAGATTCCTCTAGAATAGGATAATGAAAACAGACGAATAAGAAATTGTTTATTACCATTCTAAACGTGCATTATTGCGTTTTATTTCCATCAGGCGCACCTAGCCGATTTAGTAAACAAACGCATCTTTGTGCTCTTAAATACTAGATTAATACTTATACTTAATACTTATAAGTATATAAGTAGATACATATATATCTACTTATATACTTATAGGTTATACTTATTAGGTAGGGTAATTTTTGCTAAAAATCATTATTTTACTATTAAAATTCATTGAGACCATAAAAATAACACTTTTAAATTCATTGACAGATTGTATTTAACAATATATTTTGTATCAGTCATCTTTTTTTATGTTAAGGTTCACTTGATGGTAGGTGACCACTATCGCCTAAAACACAAGGCAACGCCACAGGTGCTACAAGTATGCTTCCGACCATAATAGGATTTAGGATAATAAAGGATTAGGAAGGGACAGAGGAAAGGGTTCTGGCTTTCACCGTTACATAAAAGCAACGTTCTGTTATTATACGATGAAAGTTTGTAAGATGGTGGTTTCCAAAGATGCGCATATCATGTCCTCTATTGGATTGAACCTGGAACAGTTCATTTGCGTTACAGAACTAGTTCCTTAAACATGTCCGTGGAACTATGTATATAGTTCCATCGGTGCACATGTTCTTCATTGGAATCATGCGCATTCATGTCCTGGAGTAAATAAAACCACGCTTGGCGAAGGCCAAGCTCGGCCTTCGCTCGGTCGGTCCGGAGACGCAACTACGGGAACTATGAACCTATGTAGATAGATCTTTTTTTTTATTAAAGATGGGTTTTCTCTTGACCAGCATCTATCCATGCAGGAAGGATGAGGCCGACGATGAAGCGAGCTCACCCAGAAGATGCCTATTCACTCGAAGCTTGAAAAGATTTGAGTTGTATGAGCTTGGAAATACAGACGCCGGCAGGGAGTTCCAGTCCTTAGCAGTGCGGATTATAAAAGATGTTTTAAAGCGCTTGGTCCGAATTAGAGGGATTTCGACAAGGTGAGGATGGTAACGCGGATGACGATGCGGGCACCAGCTAGTAGGATTTAATAGGGAATATACACATTTTTTTAAATATTTTCATACGATATATATACGATACAGTGTATATCGTTACATAACCGTAAAAAGATATTCAGCGCCAAGAAACAGAAATTTACCCCCCTTATGGCGCTTGTCGTAACGTCTGTCTACAATAACAATCAAATGTTAAAAATCACAAACATCTTCATCCTTGTTGACATTTCATAGACTTTGACGTCTCACTCGAACTGACCCTTTGAATTTCCCACAATTTTTTTATACTTTTTAATAATTGTTTTCCTAATGAAAAAGAAACAATATTAAAAAATATTATTCTAAAGCAAAAATGTTGATAAAAAAATAATTTAAGCTAATTTAATGTTGATAATAATTTTATTAGAATTAAAAAAAAAATTAATAGAAATTCCATGAGGTGCAAAATTTACCTTTTACATATAAATAATTATCAATAAATAAAACGCCAAATTTGTACATACACTTTTATTTAGAAAAGTTTTTTTTTTACATTTAAATATTAAGCTAGCTAATTCTACATTATTGTACATCTATAGATACAATTCACTTTTCCCACATTATTTTTTAACATGATTAGACAAGTTTAATTAAGTCAGGAAAGATTACCTTCTTTTTATAACTGAAATCCAACTACCACAATATTCTAAACAAAAGAAACATCTTCAAGAAAATAAATGTAAACTTTACTCACACAAAGTTAGACAATAACTGAACAATTTATAGACGAATCAATTTACATTACAACTTTTTTTTCATACCTATTTATAGTTACAATCAGCACAATAACATTAGAACTTTCTAACTACATACAGCAAGGTCAACGAGGCAACGCAAAGAATGTAAACAAACTTTGAAGGGTTGAAGATGGCTTTCTATGCCATGGAACAGATAGCGCCGGCTGCTTCGTGCGAGGGAAAAGGATAGAAGACCCGGTTTACATTGTTTGCGTTGTCTCCTTGGCTTTACTATAGTTACTTTTCATGCCACGGCGCTACACTAGTCCTCCCCATATAGCCAGTAAGTGCGATGAGAGCATGCAACATTGGCAACGCTGCTCAAACGTTTCATGGCCCCGTGTGCCAACAGCGTCGGCACATACTATAATACTAATAACTACTGAGACTACTTTACTGACATATAAATTTAAAAGTCAATACAAGTTGGAGTAATCAGTCAAAAGGAAAATAATTTCCCATCACCAAAAGTAAAATTTTATTTTCAATAAATGTTTTCATTTAATTTTACATAAAGTACCATCTAGTATGACATTAGGACCTATACTTAAATCATAAACAAATCAATTCAGTATTCTGCTTGTTTAAGGATTAACATATTTTTTTTATTGGGTTCTGTACCTCCTCCAATACCCACCATGCAATATTGATTCCTATAATTGAGGTTTTATATCTTTATTAAGTATCAGCAAAGGATTCTGCATATCAAGTTGACTCTGAGCTATATCACTTAGAGCACTCTGTATCTTCTCTAGAAGTATTTCACCCTGTCGTACCACCTGATGGCAAAATAATTTTTCATTAGGCACACAAGAAAAACGTTCATGTCCACAGACTTTTATCACTGCATTTAATTTTAGGAAATAGAGAATGCAATAGGAATTTATCATATAAAATGTTTTCCAGTGGAAGAGTATAACATTAAGTACATTAGCAGTTAATTATATCACTTTTAAGTCTAATCTGGCAAAAAAACAAAAGGAGCAAGCAATGAAGGCTAGCAAACAAATAATTATTTGTTGAAAATTTTTTGAGTATCATTTGAATATTGATGAATTCTAAGTTAGATAGAATCCTAAGCATGATGAGAGATTCAAAGACACTAGAAACAAATAACCTTATTTTTATGTTAAGATCAGTAAACATACTAACTGTAACAGACTACCATAGCATATAACACAAGCAATGCCACAGGTGCTGCAAGTGCGCTACCAACTACAGTAGGATTAAGGAAGGTATAGGGAAATGGGCTCTGGCATCCCTTACTCACTCACCAAAACACATCAGCACAAATGCTATTATTTCACATTGGTCTTTTGTAAGGGGGTGTTTACTGCCACCAGATGGACTGCCCAAATGACAGCGAAACGCAGTGTGCCTTGTCACTACTTTCCAGATCCAGACCAGATCCAAATTTGGAAAGTTCATTTTTCAATGTTGACCCTGCCAGGAATCAAACCCGGGAACCCTATAACAGAGCATTAAGACAAGCACCCTAACGACTCATCCAACGGGCTCGTCAAACTTTGCTCTCATGTGACATATACTACTAGAATGTTTGAAGTATATACTTGAAAAGTGCTAATTCTCATGAGAAACAGCTTACAAAGCAGATTTTAATGAAGAAAAAGTTCAGAATCTTGTGGAATAAATTTAAGGCAAAAAGAGAAAAATCAAAGATTAGAGATGTATGGAACAAATAATAGAATTGTGCATATTGTCATGTTGAATTAATGCAAGTCAAACTTGTGTGTACACTTAACTAAGAATTAAGAAAGAAATTAAAAAATAGTTCAATTACAATGCAACATGCAATTGAGAAATGTTCTGAGAAATAGATACAAGAAGTAAAGAACTAAGACAAAAAATCAAGGATGAAATGGTCAAATTCACTCAAACACATAAATAAATCTAAATAGGAACTGGGGAGCCAATGAAAGATTGACACTCAAACAATAAACTCGTCATCTAGGTTCAGGGGACACAGGTAGGCCAAGAAAACGGTGGGTGGCGATTTAGAACTGGCTAAGGGTCACCTAAAATGAGGTTAGGTGGAGACATAGCTAGTTTTATTGATACAGTTAGCGTACAAAATTTATACTAATTTTATTGTAAAAATAGTTCAGTCCTTGCAAAACTTTTAAAATTAACTAAATATTTTTTGGGCTACTTAATTAAATCAAAATTACGATTTAGTTTCATTTTATGTTAAAGGTCGACAGACATATATACTTACAGTCCACTTGATGGTAGGTGACTACCATCGCTCATATACACGTTAGGTGTTGCAAAAGCTGTGGCAATCATAATAAGATTAGGGATAAGGGATAGGGAAATGGGCTCTGGAATCCCTTACTCTCTCATCTAAACACAACAGCACATTGCTGTTATTTCACGGTGGTCTGTATGAAATGCAGTGTGCCCTGCAACTACAGTATGCAGTGTATTGTAAATTCAAAACACATTCAATTTCTTAGTTGAGTAAGCAAAATAGAAATGTTTACTGGTTTTAATTAACAAAATGGCGCCTTTCGAATTTGTGTCCTGAAAAAGTATTTTCCATGTCAGTTATAACTTACTTCTTCTAATTGTTCAGCTGCTTCTTTATTCTCAGCTTCTAACCTTCTTAGACCTTGCACTTGGAGCTCTGTGGAACTTTCCTCACTCGGCAACGACTCTATAAGAGCGTCAATGTCTTTCGCACATCGTGATATGAGCGTAGCAAACAGCGTAGCATAATCTTCCTGATTTTGTTGCTGTTGAGGTGTTTGTGAACCGCTACGATCAAAACCAGGGAATTTACTTGGGGTTGAAAACTGCTGCAGTATTCCAATACTGTTGCAGAAATGCTCAGCTTGCTGTAAAATAAAAAATGATGGTTAACAGATGTAAAGAATTTCGACTTTATAGTAGGAAAGTAAAAGTGACTGTTACTACTTACTTGATTAATAGTGTCCTGTAGTTGTGTTAATCGATCGGCCATTGTAATAACTTATTATCAACAATTTATCATAAATCGGTGATTGAATTGAATAGTTTTTATTTAAACAAGTGTCACATATATAAATATGAAATGAATGTTAATAGAAAATAATAACAAACAACCACAGCAAGCTATAACCAAAGATAATAATATCATCAAAGCAAAGAGTATATAATAATCACTAATTCACTACGTTTAATATAATCTTTGAGATGAGATTGAGATGTCAGCAGTTGATGACACATGGATGACACCAACTCACCGCCAGTGTTGCCAACCCCACGAACGAAACTAAAAAGCGGCAGCCACCAATGAAAAACCAATTATAGAAAGGAGGCAATCATATTATTGGTAATGAGGTAAAGTGAAAAAGTGAAAAATGGCCGATTTCATATATCCTCATTATAATAATTATTACAATTATGTCGGTACTTATTTTCAAATTACTTTTTCTTTTTAAAATCATTTTTAAAGTAGGTAGATTTTTGTTTGTACCTATATTGTGTGTTTTATTTCGTAATTTTGTTTTTATAGCCGAAAATAACCTTTACACGGTGGCACTATGGTGGCACTACTATATCGTAGGCATAAAAAAATAGCTACTGCCACAGCACTACTTTTCATAGCTTTAAATGCTACGTTTAAATGATTATCAAAAAATATTTTTACCTATTTTAAAAGTAAGTCTAATTAAAAAACAGTAAAAATTGAGAACGACACAGAAAACAACAACCCTACTCTACTGTTAAAACAGTAAAGTAGGGTTAGTTAGATTGAACACTATAGTACGTATAGTCCCCAGCACAAGGACCTTAAATTGTTTCGACACATACAAATCTAAAACTTTGTGAGTGCTTTTTTTTGCGATGAGTCCGACAAACTTTTCTAATGCGAAAAGTTTCGGCGCTACTGCGTTTTCGAATGCACGATTACTGGAATTGTCAATATGACGTCACTATGACTCACGGTAACTATATACAACTTTGATTTTTGGAATTTTTTTTTAATAAAATTAATTAAAAAATTGTGGTCAACTTGTCCGACAAAAATCATGCTGATTATGGAGTGTTCACCACCCCGAAAATGTCGAAATGACGTCATTATGACTCCTCGTACATACAAGTTTCATTTTTTGAAATTTGTTTAGTAAAGTTAATAATTTTAGTAATGTAATTTTTTTTTTGCAAATCAATAAAAAAAATGGGCACCTAAACTAAGAACCAAGTTTTTGTTACCTACTTAATATTAATCTTAGGTACCTAATCTTATCCTCTGAATTTTTAAAATTAGTATCTACTTACCTAATAGTTTTATCATAAAATGTTAAATAATGGTAAAGTTCAAATCGCTAGTTGTGTAACCGTTCGCTAAGTAAAAATAAAACACATTTTGTTCGTTTTTCTTTTATAAGGTAAAAATTTATTATGGAGTGTGACGCCCTCTTTGCTGAAGCTGACATGAGCTGAAATCATAGTTTGCATTCGTCTGGGCATGTTAGCGAGTATATTTCTTAAGGTTTCTCGCGGAATGCGTTCCCACTCCGCGGTAAATGGTCTGCGGATTGCAGAGCCGGCTGGTTTTACTCGTCGCGACGTCCCAGACATAGGTACTCCATACGCTCGAAGTCGGGACTTCGAGCTGGCCAATCCAAACGATAAATCCCGACGCGCAGGGCCCGCACGCCGTACGCGAGTCTAAAAACGTGACCAGCAGCACCTGTCACAATGAAATAGTCATTGGTTTCATACAAATTGCGCTGCAGATAAAGCGTCTGGTAGAAGTTATGGCCCACGACGGGAATTGTCTGGCAGTGCTGAATATTATTTTGTAATAATATTCTACAAAACATATATAAAAAGTCTTTAGAAAATAAGTTAGCCCTATTTTTACTTACTTTTCCTTTATAAAATAAGTTATCTCTGGCACCTCACTCTGGTGTACGGGGGATGCATATGAGGTGTGGGATTAAGAATAGTGAAGTGCTAATGTTGTTTTAATTCCTATTTAACATCGTTCTATTTTCATTTGGAACAGACATTTTAAAATAGGTTGTAAGGATACGAAGGATTTAAGAGAAAAACCGTTTTAATCACATAATTATCATTCATTATAATTAAGCAGTGGGTGTATTAGGATAGATTAGGACTAGAAGTAAAAATATCACAATCCTTTACAACTAATAACAAATAAATAAGCATTCACTCTTACAAACTACGACTCACAATAACTGGGTGTTTCATATGTAAATACATAACTTTTAAACAGGTACAAAAACAATATAAATAAAAGTTAGGCACAGTATCACAAACTTATAGAACAATATTGAAATGTTTAACCAACACTTTCAAAATGTATATTTAATCGATGCTTAAAATATGTTTAAATATTAGTAATTAAAACATCAATTAATTAAACACGTTAAATTGCAGAATCATCAATGAAAACCACACGAGCAAATTCCTTCCCTAAATTAAAATTAAATTAGACAAAATGACTAGATGAATACCAAGGGTACATAATCCGAGATTACTAATCTGAGATTCATTTTTTTTTTATTAATGAGAAGATTTTAGTGACCAATGAATTGTACAAATACACATTATAGCTAAATGAGATTACGAAACTAAGTAAACGTTTTTCATTTGTATTAAATTTAAAATAAAAAATGCTCTTTCAGCACGATGGCAACAGCACATTATTCAATATCTGGGATTCAAATCAAATTTTAAATTATTGTAATATCTCTCTGAAAAAAAAAGAGAGAGAAGCAACTGGGTCTCTTCTACTTAACATCACTGTATGCATGCAAAAGAAATAATAAATGACCGAAAAACATAAAATAAGTAAATTTATTATTTGTAACTAGCTCGTGTCCGCGACTTCGCCTGCGTTAAAAAATGAAATAACATATGACATCTTTATCACTGTGACGACGCGCGCGACGGTGGCACGGTCACGGCGACAATGGCGCCCAGTTTTTAATATTTTAGGCGATCCCCCGGGAACTTAACATTTTTCCAGAATAAAAGGTATCCTATGTCTTAATCAAGGTAATAAACTATCTGTGTGTCAAATTTCATCCAAATCCGTTAAGCCGTTTTTGCGTGAAAGAGTAGCAAACGTCCATACATCCTCTCAAAGTTTCGCCCATATAATATTAGTAGGGAGTAGGATGAAGAAAGCTAAAGACAATCCTGGAAAGTCTTGATGTGGTTTAAAAAACTTGATGGTGCCGAGAGGCAGAACAATACCTATGAAGCAAACTTACTCATATATTAGCAGTTGTTAAATTCTTTCATACTATGCTATGTCTATGTCCAATTCTTTCATACATCCCATTGAGACCAACTTCACAATTCTTGTTTATAATGACTGAGTCTTATTAGAACTCAGATAACACAATACTAAATCAATAATTTTTTAGAACATTACATCCGTCCTTAACAAATTTTCCATAAATGGAGACAAATAAATAGGTATATGACTTACATAGCAGTCTTTTAGGATTGAAGATTATAATTACTTACTTATTATTGTTTCGTCTTTAGCAGTACCTGTTACACAATTGTGATATCTATTAAGTTCTAATATAAAATTTGAAAATTAGTAGGAATTAGACAAACTTTTTGCCACGGTTTCCTACAGACTATTTTATTTAGGTACTAAAAGACAAATTCTTAACTGTGTGACTTAATGCGTTCTATCTACTGACAGTTGCTCGTTTCATTATTATAATTATTTTGTTAAAGACTGCTTTCCATAAGGCGCTAACTAAACTTAAACTGACTATAGAAGCTATCTAAAATCGGCGCTCTGCCATTGTGTTAAATATAGATATAATTGTTCATAACAGTAACAAGTAACAAATTAACTTAATTACATAAAACATTATATAAATGATTAATTGAGGGGCAATATCAGTTTTTCAGTACTACAACACTTCACAAAAGTAAAAAGAACTTGCAAGTAATATGATGATAGTAATTAGTATAAGATTTTACTTTTTATACAATGATAATAATAAACAGTGATTACATGTTATTTTTTTATATTGCATTTATGGTTTTAGTAACATAAAATTTTTTGCATTTTGTGATAGAAATTACTTATACTTATGTCTTGAGTCTATAAAACACCTTAGATTTAATTCATAGTAAATTATGTAGATAATCCATATAAATATATGGGTGTTGATTTTACTCATAATATAGGTATCTACTATCTTAATTTTGAAGAAATATACTAACGTGAATGATATGATTTTTATATACACAATTATGAAGTGAAAAATCATATTATCTTGCATTATAAAATCTCACTTTCTAAGAGAATAAAAAAAAATGATCAGAAATATCAGCAAATATATGAAAATTAACATTAATAGACTAGAATAATATTCAAATTTGTGTAAAATCAATTGATTTCATATCATTCAATGCCTATGTGTAAGGTACAAACTAACACTAACAAAACTATTACCTATGGCAAAAATAGGAAGTTCTGCTACAATATATTGGATATTATTTTATAACGGGCAGTTTTATTAAAAGTGGATTGTTTATATCCTAATATTTAGAATAGAATTATTGTGCCAACAGTCCTAGTTTGTTTCTCAAATGTGAGTCTGCCGGTAAAGCGACTGCCCATTTTCGCAACCCGACAAGAAGTACTGAGCTTAAAACTAAGATGGCCCCAAAAACAGAATATTTACTTGGTATCTCATTGAAGAACATCACTTGCCACAAAAATGCAAAAACTATGTCCGCAGAACGCGCTATTGCTACGGGACCAGCCTGCTCCATTTGCAATGACATTGTCAACAATATCTGTCCTAAATAACTAAATAGAGCAAGACATACAACTAGGAATCTTTCAGTGCCACAGTTTGGCATACACAAAATACCAAGAATAAACGAATAAAACAGAGTTTGCACTATAGCGAAAGCACCAAAATTCGTCATTATAACAGAGAAATGCAACCCCTTCAAAACTCTTAACAAAACATATGCATTAGCCCCAAATATTGTTGATATGAAAGCGGCGACTGCACCCCGTAAACTACTGTAGTTTTGATTCTTTTCAATGGTAGGATCATCACCAAACAAAAATGGCGGATGAGTTATTAAAATAACGCCAATAAGGGTGAGAATTATAGATATCGTATTCCATATACCACATGGTTCTTTTAAAAACACACGTGCAAAGAGTGCAACAAACACTGGCACGGAAAAAACAATTACCGAAGCATCCGCAAGTGGCATGTTACGGAATGCATAAAAACTTAACATTAATCCAATAGTGCCAACTATGGATCGCAATGCAAGTAAAACACGTTTCCCATATGGAAAAACTGGTTGTTCCGTGTATATGACTATTGGTATGGTCGGTAATAACACTCCAATGAATCTGAACATAGCTAACTGCATAGGATCTATGTTAACAAGGCTTTTCACGATAACTGAACACAAAGAAAAAAATAAAGACGATAAAGTGGCTAAAATGAGACCAAGATATGGGCATCGTTTTATAAGCGGCCTTTTGTTTTCCAATAGATTCGGCAGAGTCTCGTCCCCACTGCCGGCCGATAGATCGACGAGGTGTTGAAGTTCTACGTGCTCCGGCATAGCTTCAGTCTAATCTGAAACCGCACCCAAATATTGAAATAAAAATAGTGTTACAAAAAAAACTAATAAATAACCTACAAACATATATAAATAAATAAAATATACCTGTGCGAATGTTATGTATAGTTAAGTATTCATGTTGACATGTTGACTAGTAAGATTAAAGTTTTACGTTTAGGAAAACAAAAACGCTGAATTATCACTTCAAATCAAAAACATTAAACTGATATTCATTGTTATGTTCATGTCAACTATAAAAAGAAAAGTGACAAGCTGACAAGTGACAATTTAATTTGACTTGAATTAATGTGTCATGGTTCACATTTAACTGTCAAAATAAAAATGATATTATTGTTTGTTGTTAACATCAATCTCATCTCATTGGTCAACATTCTCTATACGTGGCAGAATCATCGGAGAACCCGCCGATGGGGCCATAATCATAACATAAAAATTGGAATTGTCTATACGGACTTGACGGAACTGTTTTGGAAAATTTAAAGGAAAAAATTAATACTTGACGTGATTGACTAGTTTCGGGATCTGCTTCTTTTGATTTTAATTTGAATTTTGAGTTTTTTATATTGCTATTTTTATAAGTTTATAGAGCCCATTTCCTTATCCCCACCTAATCCCTTATCCAATCCTACTGTAGTCGGCAGCGCAATTGCAGCAGCTGTGGGCGTTGCTTGTGCTATAGACGACGGTAGCCACCTACCATCAAGTGGACCGTCAGCCTGTCTGTCGACTTTAACATAAAAAAGTGACACTGGCAAAATCATCGGAGATCTGATGGAGCCATAACCAAAATAAGAGGAAGAAGAACATTTTCTATCTACGAGCTCGTGCAATATTTCTCGGAACACAGCCCCTAACTGTTAATGTATTTTGAACTTAAATACTGGCTGATTTAAAAAGGTTTGATATTCAAATATGGAAAAAGAAAAAGAAGTGAATATATATTTTGACGTGAAAAAGAAAAGTGCGTTTTCTTATTGGGGAAATCTTCATCAACAAAAACTTTTGGTTTTATATGTGCACATTTATTTCATATTCAAATATTTATATATATATTATAAACTAGTTCATATAACATAACAATACAATTAAACCTAAACGAGAACCATTTTTATGTCCCTATCCAACTTCTCAAAATACACTTCTGTCAATACATTTTGTTTTTATATTCTTTTTAAACTATGAACTATATAAAGTTTTATATGCCAGTACAAATTCTCATCTCTAACATCCCCTCTGAATTTGACTATAATAAAACTTTTACTTTGTACCAACACTGACTATACTTCTAACTCCATTAAAACCTAAAAAACTTACATAACTAACCTATACTATACCCACCCTTTATACAACAATTTCAAATTAATCGTCTAAACAACTTATAACTAAATTTTGAATTATTATCCAAAGTTCTACATCTACATAAAATTATTAATGATATTAAATTAAAAACAAACAAGTCCACAGTCAGTTATTCACTGATCACTCACTATACAGTTTCTTAAACGCATAAACTTTGTTCTGTCCAAACCTTTAGTTAAAATGTCCGCTAGATTTGAATTTGTTGGGCAATAAAATATTTCAATTAAATTTTGATTAATTTTCTCCTTAATAAAGTGAAATTTGACATCTATGTGTTTGCTCCTTCTATTTAAAATTCCATTTTTAATTAATACAATCGCAGATTGGTTGTCAACAAATAATTCAGTTTTAGGAATTTTCCCTGTTAACTCTTTATATAACCCTTGGACATACAAAAGATCTTTAATACATTCAGCAGCAGAGATATATTCTGCCTCTGTACTGGACAGAGCAGTGACCGACTGTTTGCGTGAGCACCAATGAATTGGTCCTCCACTGTACAAGATGACAAAACCAGTTGTACTTTTCCTCGTGTCTGGATCACCTGCGAAGTCCGCATCACAATAGGCTCTTAATGTCAGATCATTACCCCGAAGGTAATGAATACCTGTGTTAATTGAGCTTTTAATATACCTAAAAATGTTTTTAATATTCGCAAAGTCATTTAAATTTGGACACTCTTGATGTCTACTGCAATAACCCACATGAAAAGAGATATCAAGTCTTGTTTTATTTACCAGATACAATAGAGAGCCAATATATTGTCTGTATCGATGCACATCATCATCACCTACCTTCCCCTCTTGATGTGTGTCAATTAGAATTTGTGGATCTTGACACTCCCTAATAGTATCATAATTATTATTCTTAAGTAATTGTTCTATATATGATTTTTGATTAATTTTTAAATAATTATTCTCTAACAAAATATCAATTCCAACAAATTTTTCAATTTTTTCAAAAGTTCTCATTTCAAACTCTTTCTCTAATTTGTTTATAATTTCATTCAATTCTGATTCATTATAACCTATTAAAATGCCGTCATCAACATATATTGCCAAATAAATCTCTTTTTCCCAACATACAAATACACACGGATCTAATTTCAATTGTTCAAAACCAATTTTCTTTAAATATTCTGTTAACTTTATATTCCACATCAATGGTGCTTGTTTTAACCCATATAAAGCCTTCTTTAATTTACAAATTTTATTTTTTCCTACATCATATCCTAGTGGAATTTCCATATAAATGTCTTCATTTAGTTCACCATACAAAAAAGCTGTTTTCACATCGAATTGTTTTAATTTATATCCTCTTTGACCTGCAATCGACAATAATAATCTTACACTGGTTGTATTTACTACAGGACTGTATGTCTCTTTATAGTCAATATTAAATTTTTGTAAAAAACCCCTCGCAACTAGTCTTGCTTTAAATCTCCCTTCGGGTTTCACTGTAAAAATCCATTTGCTAGTAATTATTTTCCTTCCTTTTGCTTCAGATCTATCAACAATTTCCCACGTATTATTCTTTTCTAATGAATCTTTTTCTTCCTTAATAGCTATCTTCCATAACTCTTTCTCTTTACCTTCTAATACCTCATTATAAGTTAAAAACGAACTTTCTAAATCATAGTCTTTTAACCTTGCTGGTAATCGCCTCTCTCTTTTTGGCAAAATCCTTCTAATCATATCTTCATTTGTAGTATCAATAGCGTCTTCAAATAATTCATTTTCAACCCTCCTAATATCTTTATTATCTTCAACATCTCCTATATCATTTTCAACATTGTCTTCATTTATCATTTCTCCAATACTATCTTCAAAAATGTCATTTTCTTCACAAATTTCTTCTCCAATTTTATTTTCTAAAACACTCCCTTTTTCATTATCACTTTCCTCTGAATCATTTATAAACATTTTCTTTCTAGAACTTTTAAAAAATACCTTCTTATTTACTTTATTTTTCATTTTTCCCCTCTCAAATCCATAATGTCTTTCAAATTTATTTCTTTCTACCAACTCTTCTTCTTTAAATAAGTCATTTATATCATTTATACTAGTTCCTATTCGACTTTCTTTTAAAAATTTTGAAATTTCTTCCGCATTGTCAACAAACTTAACATCTCTTGAATAATGTATTTTATAATTAATTGGATCCCAAATCTTATAACCATTATTTGTGTAGCCTACTAATAATCCCTTATTACATCTGTATTCCAATTTGTTTAAATTTGAATTTATTTTAAAATATGCCAATGATCCATAAATTTGTAAATGTTTTAAATTCGGTACTCTATTGAACCACATTTCAGCTGGTGTTTTTATATTTATTGTATTTGAACATCTATTAGTAAGATAAGCAGCAGTTAGGATAGCTTCACCCCACAGTATTTTTGGTAGATTGTTGTCAAAAAGTAAAGCTCTTGTTCTTTCCAAAATAGTCCTATTTAATCTTTCTGCTTTTCCATTATGTTGCGGTGTATATGGTATAGTAAAGTCAATAAAAATTCCTTTATTTTCGCAATAGTTTTTAAATTTGTTACTACTATATTCACCCCCATTATCACATCTAAATGTTTTAATTTTTGTATTAAAATGATTTTCCACTAAATTTGTATAATTAATAATTTTATTAAACGCTTCGTCTTTACTTTTTAATAAGTAAATTTTAATAAAATGTGTGTAGTCATCTAAAAAGGTAATAAAATATTTGTACCCGTTCCAAGTTTCAACCCCAATTGGACCACAAATATCACTATGAACAATTTCTAATGGTTTACTAGCCCTATGTCTCTCTGTTGTAAATGGTTTCCTACTTAGCTTTGCTTGTATGCACACTTCGCAGGTGTCCATCTCATTATTATTTTTAATATTAATACCTTTGACTAAATTCTTTGTTTTCGAAATCGGTGTATGAGCCAAAGCACGATGCCAAAATTTTAAATTTTGTGAAATCATATTAATTTTATCGACTGATACTGGCCTTGAATCCTGTACAGCAAACCTTTTAAGCGACAGCTTCACGCAGTACAACCCATCACTACTACGTGTTCCTCTCAGAAAGCAACGATTTTCTGAATTATAAATTTCACATCTATTTCTGAAAAAATTAATTTTACAATTATTATCGGTTAATTTCGAAACTGAAATCAAATTCTTCTTTAATTTGGGCACAAGTAAGACATCCTTTAAAATTAATCTATTTAAATTACAGGTTATTTTTCCCATTCTGTTTATTGCATGTATATTTCCATCAGCTGTCATAATTCGTTGTGTACAATATTTAATTTCTTCTAAAAATTCCGGTGAATTTATGATATGACACGTTGCTCCAGAATCAATAATAAATTCTAAATCTTCATTAGTATTAACTGAATAATATTTACTTACTGAACTTCTTCCTAAACAAAATTTTGTATAGTGACTATTGTTGTTGCATTCCATACAATTATATTTTCCATTACATTGTGTATTCCTGTGTCCATATTTTAAACATTTGTAACATTGAATAGTATTATTTGGTCTGAATTCAGAACTATTATTTCTGCAAAATTTAGCTATATGTCCTCTCTTTCCACATTTATAGCATTTTTTCATTACTATAAATGTATTATAATCTTCACTATTGTTTTGATTTTCAATTTTGACACCTTCGTTTGTTTTGTCACACTCATTTGTTTTCAAATTTTCTTTTCTTTTGTTTTCCAACAATATTCTTGAAATTAAATTTTCCACAGTTTTCTCATCTTTACTAGTTGAATCCCATGCTGTTCGAAAGTTATTCATGCTTTCAGGAAGGCTACTCAATATTTTTGTCATATATTGAGTTTCCGATATTTCTGATCCTAAATTTTTAATTTTTATTACAATATTCTCTAGTTCACTGATATCCATCATTATGTCCTTTTTGGTAAATTCAAATTTATAAAAATTTTCTAAAAGTTGACATGTTTGAGTATTTTCATTTCCTAAAAATATTTTATCTAATTTTGACAATGTTTCCTTTGTGGTTTCACAATTTATTACGTGATTTATATATTTATCACTTAAAGTGTTGAAAATTATGTATTTCGCCTTGGCATCCTTAGTTATAAAATTTTTATCATCTGTTTTTGAATCTTCCAAAACAACACTCAAATCTTTGGCTAATAATAATAATTTTATTTTCTTTCTCCATATCGTGTAGTCGTTTTCATGATTTAATTTTGGTGAATTATCATCCCAACATTTAATTTTATCCATTTTTGTATTCGTTTCAATCATATATATATATAATTTTCATTAAAATTAAATTCTAATTCTTTCAGAATTCATTTATCTAATTTATCTTAATAAAATTTTCTTAATGTCATCGATTTGTCAATCATTGAATTATTTTCCACTTTTAGTATTTCATCTAAATTTACTTACTTTTAGATATTTTTATCGGCTTTATCACATTTTCACATATTTTTTATATTTCCTCTTCAATCAATTTTCAACGTGGAGAGCCCATGACCTCTTATTGGGGAAATCTTCATCAACAAAAACTTTTGGTTTTATATGTGCACATTTATTTCATATTCAAATATTTATATATATATTATAAACTAGTTCATATAACATAACAATACAATTAAACCTAAACGAGAACCATTTTTATGTCCCTATCCAACTTCTCAAAATACACTTCTGTCAATACATTTTGTTTTTATATTCTTTATTCTTTTTAAACTATGAACTATATAAAGTTTTATATGCCAGTACAAATTCTCATCTCTAACACGTTTTTGTACATCTGATAAAATGTTTATGAAATACATAGGTATATGTAAGTTATTTTGAATATTTTAATGTGGATGTGGATTAAAAAAATAAACTGGATGTGTGCACCACCATGATGAGTTATTTTGGATGTTTTATTAAATAATATCCAAATGAAAGAGTATTAGCATAGATAAAATACTACTTAACCAGTAATCTATGGTATTAGATAGAATTGAAGTAACGAAGATAACTATATTATACAAGACTAATATGTCAATGTCATGTAAACTGAAAATAATAAAATATTTTATTTTCATTAATAATTTCACTGGTCTGTCTGTCATAACATAAAAGAAAATCACATCACAAGCTTAAACTTATCATAAGTTTATGTGGCCAAACCTGTGTTTTCAATGGATTATCAATAATACATTAATTACATTTAAGTTATGAATGATGAACATTATAATCTACCGACCGTTGCTGAAGTAGTATTGAATCAGTTAGAAATATCTTTGAAGGAAGCCGACAGTAAACGACGTAAGGTTTCATTTTGTTCGAAAATTACTTAGATTGTAAAGAATTTTTGTCATCCATAACCTAACAGAAAGATTTAAGTACATAAATGATGTCAATAAAACAAAATAATTAGCTTGTTATTTATAGGATAAGTTATTAAAGGTTTAAACTTACATAGTAAGAAGTAATTTCCTTTATTTTTTCACTCATTTCATTTAACAGTTTCAGATGAAGACTTGTTGACTCTATACTCAGTGTTTGGTGCTGTACTGCAAAGAGCGCTTGATATTCTAGAGAGATACCAAATAATTGATGGTTATATCGCAGTAAACAAACTGAGGTCTCTGATAGAAATCAAAGGGGAAAAGGATAGGTGTTATCGAATATATCCTAGAATAAATTTTTGTCCTTGTTTGGCTTTTAAAATTCAAGTTATAGAGAAGAAACTTGAAGTGACATGTAAGCATGTACTGGTTGGAAGATTGGCTTTGATTTTGGATAAAATCTCTTATCAAGAAGTGACATCAAGTCAATATTTGATGTTGGTGAAATCTATGTTCCAATTAGATGTATGAAAAAATGGATGAAGGCACTTCACAATATCATCTTACAGTATCCATGGATTCGGGAAAAGCCTTATGTAGCCTACTAAAGGCTTTACAGTTCCAAGAGGTTAGTTTAAAAACACAATATATTAATATAATCTTTAAATGTAATAGCTTATACATAATTATTACACCCCAAAGGTGGTCGAAGGTCTTTTCAATTTGAGGAGGTATAGAAAATAGAGACAATACAAAAATGTAAACAAACCAGACTCTGCCCTTTTCCTTTGCAAGTAAAAATTTCATAAGCAGCCAGTGCCATTCTTTTCATGGTAAGGAAAGTGACAACACTCTTTTTGATCCGTTTTTATAAATGGTTGCTCTACTAGAGTACTACTAGTAAAAATATGTGTAAACTATTTGTTTTATTAAAAAAATGTTATGAACCACTGAAAGTTAGTTTACATTCATTTCATTGACTGTGGCCTTCTTTTAGACACTATCCACTGCAGATTGACAAAAGATCAGATGTATTTGAAGAATCCTAGTCCTCTAGGACATGTAGGTTTATTTCTTTCCCAATATTTTCCTTCACAGGAACATTAAAAACAATAGGATGCTGCTCAAACTGCAATTCAAATGTGTATCTGCTATTTTGGCAGTTGAGATTTGCATCAAACATGTTTCAGGGCATGAGTAAATTCTCATTTTCTTATCTATTTCCTTTATTTGAAATGAAGAGGTTATGTTCTTTTTTTATGTTAAGGTCGGCAGACAGGCTGACGACGGTCCACTTGATGGTAGATGGCTACCGTCGCCTATAACACAAGCAACGCCAAAGCTGCTGCAAGTGCGCTGTCAACTACAGTATGATTAAAGATAAGGGACTAGGAGGAGATAGAGAAAAAAAATTAAAACAATATTTTCCCTTTTTTTAGTCCGCTGTATTAACTGCTCTGCCTCAAGGTTTAAAATTTACAGTGGAAGAGAGCAAAAGTGTTCAAGCGTCTGCTTATATCCCGACGAATAATTTTACAGAATATCACTTGAGAGATGATGTTGAAGTTATTATTAAGGTAACTTTACAATTTGTTGGAATTCATATTACCATTTCTAGCGGCAGTGACAATCTTCTTCCCGAATGTATGTGTTGTGTTTATGTCAGTGAGTTAGGGATATCACTCTATCGTCGCATTGTCTGTCAGGCATCCTGTAATCCACCTGGCGTTGCTTGTGTTCCTAGGCAGCAGTAGCCACCTATCAGTGGACTGACAATACATAAAGAATATGGCGATGTGGTAAGAGCTAAGTCAATATCTACTTTGATTTTAATATACTTTAAAGAGTTTAATGGATCTGTAAGCATACGGATAAATCTATAAATAAGCAAAATTAGCAAAACACAGATCAAGACAAGTCAATGATCAGTCTTGAAAAAAAATTGTTCTGAAATGATTAATTATCCTGAACTCTGTTTTTTTTTTAGATAAGTATTGCAGTACTCGCTGAATGCTTAAACATGTTTGGTTCCGGCGAAGATACCAGTCTAAAGATGTATTATAGGTGTGAGGCATCACCGTTGCTACTAGTGTATGTATTTTTTGTTAGTCACCTCTTTCCATGCTAGATTATAAACTTATTTATAGGTCTTTAGAAATATTAATCAAAATAATTCTTTTTATCTGACAAATCCTCACATTGCTATCGTGCCAATAATTTTTACTATTTATATGATACTAAAAAATTTCGTTAAAACATTTCACGAAATATTTGTTGGACAAAAATTCATGGGATTGAATTCACTACGTTTATTAGTTACAGCTAAAATGGGCAACTTTTCATTAAATAAAAATGAGAACATTTGACAACAGCGGTATGAGGATGTGCAGAGTAAAACACCTTTGCACATCTTCGATTAATTCCCTCCCTTTATGCTTAGCCGTAGCACCCTATTACTGGGAAGTCACGAAAAGAAGTTAATATGTGTAGTCTTGGTTGCAATTTTCTTCTTCTTCCTGGTCGAATGGTCGTGGTCATCACTTCTGAGTGGTATGTCACACCACACGTCGCCATCTTCCTAGTACATTGCCTTAATTTGGTCGATCCACCTCATAGGTGATCTTCCACGCTGTCTCGTGTCTTTGACACTGCCAACGCGCCGAAATGTGTCCCACGATATATGTTCAGCTTCAAACTTTACCATTCAAAACAATTACGTCAAATGCGGAGACCTAGAGTCTACAAAGACATGTGAAGTCCCGATAATCTGCAGTGGGTTAGCGAGAATGATTATAACCCATACTGCCTCACATTGACTAGAGGCCTGTTCTCAGCAGTGGGACCTGCTTAAGGATATGCTTATTAATTAAGTTAACATATATAGAATGAACAATGTTGACGTAAATGTTTTACTTCCCACATGTAGGTTACAGCCTCAATCGGTTAACAACGTCACCACGGACTGTGAGATATTCACGCAAAGTGCAGCCTCCATATTGCAATTAAGAGACGATGATAGTCCCGAAGTCGGGAAGGTTGTGCTTAAGGCGCCTGCACTTTTGGGGATCTTAGCTCAGATTGAGAGGTCCAGCGACACCATAGAGTTGAAATTGTCACCGGAACACCCCAATTTTAGCTTAATAACCTATGGCCTTCAGGTAATAAACGTTTTACGTTAAACGGTTGAGGGTTCATTTGATGGAAGATCGCTACCGTCGCTTACTACTTAACTAAAGTTACTTGTCTAATTGACGTTTCAAAACAGTTTTCTCTCTTATTTGGCTGCTTTATTTTAAGACAAGGACCAGACTTCAGACCAAACAATTTTTACCAAAATGAGCGCGACCTACCTACGATTTAAGGTGCAATATTGCACAACAAATTTTTGTAGTTTCTCGGAGATATTAATAAGATTGAAATATTGTGCAAAATATGAAAAAAGAAAAATAAAAGTAGCCGATTAATATAGTAGTAGAGAACTTAAGTTAATTATAAGCTTAAAAAATAATGTTGTTGCTAAAAAAATTTACTACTGTGACACGAAAGCTTTTTTGGACAGTAATTTTTTCTCAGAGAATATATTTTTTTGTATAAATCTACCCGATTCAAACTTTTTTAAATATATTCTATTAATGCTTTATATCTTTATCTAAGTTTTAATTTTACTGTAACAAGTCAAATTAGGCGACGAAAATAACGCTTTTCTGCTACATCCTCCTTAACGTATACAACAAATTTCTCAAAAGGGTAATTAATACGGTTTTGATTCCTGCGTTGGCTTCCTAATAAAATAAATAAATAAATAAATAAATAAATGTTTGACTATTTCTTAACTTGTGTAATCATATATACAAAGTTTGTATATGTAAAGTTGTTAGCAATATACTTATTTATGGCAGTATTAGTTTCTATTACAAACATTTATGGCATTAATTAAATTTTGTTTCTTGCCTATTATTACTTTGCAACTTAGATAAAAGTACTGTACAAGTCTCTCGGCCTGGTAGCAATTAAGGGCCTCGGTTTTTAAAATTCACTGGCCGACAATTGGTCTATTTTCGGCCTCGGCAGCAATGTACTATTGCTTTTTACTGTATTTCCAATCTATCATGTCAAAATATTAGTTTGTTTCATTAAAATTTCAGGATAAATTGTGCATAGACATACCAAAGAATTCCCACATGGTTCACAGTTTTAGTTGTGAAGAGGAAGTCACGCTGAAGTACGACTTGCGTCACATTAGACTTATTATGAAGGATCTCGCTATATCGACGAAGGTATGTTTTAAAACTTTAGATGGTACACAACTATAAAAATCTAATGACTTTTTTTGCTCTGCTAATGTTTCACAACATGCACAAAAAACTCAATAATATTTTAGGTAGTATTTGCATCATATCGTAAAGTTTATATATTTGATCGCCAAAGAATTTTCCCTTCTGACACGCGTACTGTTTTTTTTTCCAGGTTGTTCTCAGATTTAGTTCCAACGGTCTTCTGTTGCTTCAGATGCATTTAGAGAGAGACGATCAGAAAAAAATGTATTCAGAGTTCAATATTGTGCCCTTGCTCGATGATCGTTAAGATATTAAATCTGAACATTCATATTTAATAATGGAAATAAAAAAGAAACTTTGCAAAATATATGTCCATATATTTCATTTTCCAAAAATTACAATACACCGTTGAAGGAATGTTTATAATTAATTTAATTAAACACTCTAAATTGTATAACTCGTTTTGTTGTGTTGCGATACAAACTTGTTATAAAAAGTGGTACTGGTACATATGTATATATATCTATAGTATAAATAATCCTAAAACTATTTATCTGTATAGGTGGCGAATATGAGAAATATACAATGCGTATTGAAATTTCCTATACGTATTGAATACAAAATATAGGTAAGTGGGTAAAAACTCGCCGTCTATCCACGATCCGCCAATGTTTAATTGAAAATGTAGGTAGCGTTGTTATCTATATTTTATTGTCTTTTTATACTTAAACAAATTATATTTGTAATCAATTGACAGGATCATAAATGCGAAAATAGGTTACTGTTTTCACGGCTAAACCACGGCTATCAAAGATAAGACTTCGTACAGAGATAGTTTGAACCCTAGCCCTCACAGTTTGGACACACACTAGTTTATAAATGAATAAATAATCAATAATTATTGATATTTCTTGAGGTTGTTCAACTTCTAATAACGACAAAAGAGGATCTACTTTTGGTTTTATCTAAAACATTTTTATAGCGTTATGGACAATTTAAATGTGTAAAAAATTGCATTTTCAAAGGGCCGGTTTCAAGATGAATATAAAGAAGACGAAATTTATGGTCATCTCGGGTAAAATCGCCGTTACTACTAACATAAAGGTATCAGGTCAAAATCTGGAGTGCAAATACTTGAGTAGGTACTCCTATACTAAACTAGGAGTGGAACAGTGAGTTGGAGATCAAATCCAGAATAGAAGTGCAGCCGTAACATCAATATCCCATCATGAACTCGTTTACTTCATTGTTATATCTGGCCCATTGTGTTGTATGGATGTGAGGTCTGGACCGTTAAAGAGGACCTCAAAAAAACGCGTAGAGGCATTCGAAATGTGGACGTTTAGGCCCATGCTGTCCTTTAGCTGTACTTAAAAGGTGATCAACGTAAAAGTCCTGCAAATGATTGGCCAAAAACGCAACCTCACGCTCATGGTGAAAAGGCGAAAAGTTTCCTACCTGGATCATAACACATTAGCGATATAATATGCTTGAGCTGGTGATGATGGAGAAAGTTGGGCGAAGGAAGAAGTCGAGGCTGAAGAACATTAGGGAGTGGATCGGGATAGCTAATGTGGGAGTATTTTCGTAGAACAAAATACAAGGAGGAAAGTTCCAGGCTGATCGCCAACCTTCACTAGTTGGAGAGGCACCGCAAGAAGAAGAAGACTGGGCAACAACATTCAAGTTCTTCGTTTTCACCCAACCGCTCGACGCTTTTCCATTAAAATATTCCGACGAAGATTCTTTGAAAAATCAACTTTACATAGTTGCATCAAAGCTTATTTTTCCACAACGGATCGCCGCATGGGGAGTGCGCCCTGACGAAATAATTCGTGTCATTTAAACGCGACCTAGGCAACTGAGCAAAGATTATTTTGGTTTGCAGAGAGCTTTTACACAAATACATATATTCCAACTATTATTACTAAACTTCACATTAATATTTAAATATTCGACAGTAAAGCACTTCCATACTTTTAAATGGAAATTTAAGGGTAAACACTACCCGTAAGTACTTCACTGATCCTAAAAATAAGCAGACAAATATGGCTTTCGCAGAAATGGCGAAATAAATCCGCATAGACCGTAGCATTACTTCTTACCTTGTCATAAAATATAAGAAGTGCTTTATCGTTAAGAGGCTTAAATACCGTTATATTTAATATCAATTCCAACAACATTACATCGATAAATTTATTCTAATAATTTCCATATGAGTGTGTTTATCTGTCGCGAAGGACCATCTACTTTGCTTATTCCATTTATAGTACAATGAATTCATTACCAATTTATTTTATAATATCTATTAGTCTCTTTATTTCAGTTCAATATTTTTTAAATATTTTTCTTTTAATGGATATTATTAACATCAGAAGAATCAACGCAACGTTTACCTTTGATAATCTCATTTTAGTACATTATAATTTTTAATAGTAGCTTCCATTAATTTGGACAATGATTTTACAGTAATTTTAGCACTTAAATTTTTCTAGAAACACTTTAATTGCCTTCGAATTCGAATAGAAGCAAACAATGTAAACAAAAAGTTTATTTTCTTTATTCAAAAAGTTTATATATCGTTAATTTATAATTAGAACACTTGATTAGATATTTATAGTAAACGAGTATGGCATAATAGGTAATGACTTTCAGAATTCGACTAAATCTTGAAGTAACTTTTTTCATATAATGAAAATGTTAACGAAATCATGTAAAGAAAATTGAGCGTCTGAAAAGTATTACCCACTGTTATAATTTATTTTTAGTTCATTTTAAGATTACATATGCAATTTTTTTATGGCAACACTATCTAACCCCTGTATCCTAAAACAACAGCTAAGACTAGATTAATTTAGAAAACTTTAGTTTCCATCGTACACTAAATACACAATAATGTTTACTACAAACTAAAGGTGAACTGTTGACGTTAATCTACGTTAACTGTTGATTAACAATTTTCAATTGTTAATAATAGTTAACATTACCTCAATTAGAATGACACAAAGCTTACAACCCATTATTCAAAGAAGGATTTGAGATGTTTTTTCTATATAACCTTCATTCGAGTGAGTTTATAATAAACTGTCATTTATTAGTTTAGATTTTTATGGTGTCCTGGGTTGTGTTTTCTCTTGCTTTTTTGTTTCTTGCATAAAAAACCAAAACATAAGTTTACTTGTCTGCCAGCAGCGCAAGCCAGAATCCTTTGCGTCTATGGAATTCAAACACTATTTATCTAAACAATCGAACGACACAATTGTTCAACTGTTAAGAGAAAAGAATAGCTTTGCGATCCTAACGAAATAGGTATTTAGGAAAACACATGCTGTCGCTCTGCGCTCATGTCCCCGCGGGCATCGCGCACAGCACATACAAATAATCTCACGCACACATCGACGGACACTGTTAGTTGACGAGCAATTACGGCCGAAGACGGACTGTTTTTATTTACGTAACTACTGAATACGGATAGTGATTTGTTATCGCGTGCCCGATAATAAATAATTTTTAATTTTATATTTATTTGTTTATTTCCATTATAACACAAAACATTTTCTACATTACTTATTACATATTCCTCAAACATAAATTTTCACATTCTTGACAATTCTTGAATAAAAAACATAAATACTCTAGACTACTCATAGATACTGCCATAGACATTATGTGATATGTGAACATTGTATTTCAACACCCGAAACTCCCATATTTCAACACTAAAAATGACACCAGGTATCGACGTTTATTATTATGGCCCATTCCTATTACTCAGTGCGAACGTATATAGTTGTGAAAAAAATACATAGCGGAAAAGCAGTCCTGGATTTGTCAATAGGCCGTATAGGCCACGGCCTATGGGCGGCAGCGGCCTAGGGGCGGCGGATTTTAGATGGTTTTATCAAATTATTACGCGATGATAAATGCAATAATAATAATAATTACTTAATAAAGGCCTAAGTATCTACCTAGGCCACGAGGAAGAGGCGGCACAAAGTGAAGGGGCCTATACTCAAGAAAAGTATAAATCCGGCACTGCGGAAAAGTCTATCCATTAGGTTTCACCACATGTCAAAAATGGAAGGAATTCAAAGAACACATGAAAGCAAGAGGCAATATTACAAAAAATTCATAGTTCACTACATATTATTATGTATCAAAATTTAGGGTTAGTTTTTTCGGCTGGCAACCCTGAAAACACGCACCCATAAAAACCAGGGTTGCCATACGTTCACTGGCTGCGCCATGCATACTAGCTAAAAAAATATCAATAAAATAAATATGTCCACGCCACAAACGATCGACACATTACTGGTTGAAGTTTTTCAAGTTCAAAAGCGTTTCGACATTTTACTCTAATTTTTGAATGGTAATTGACGTTTACATCAGATATAAATAAAAAAAGAAGACAATATTATCTACAAGTAGTACTACATAATTTCATTTCATTCTTTAATTGCATAATTATTTTTTTTAGGAGGTATGTAAATAAAATCATTAGAATATGAATTACCTAATTGTTCATTTGACGTCAAGTAAATAGTCCTCAGTAAATAGTCTAAATTATGGCTTTTATGTAATTTTTTTTTAATTTATACTTGTACGAAATTCAAATTTATACGATATAAATAACAGTAAATATTTCAAATGATGGATTTTGTGTTTTTTTTTTTTTCAAATTTATACTTTTACTAGATTATGTACTGAAATTACAAGATATATTTTTTTCTCGTTTTATCCCTGGTACGAGAAAAAAAGTCTGGCATCTGGCAACCCTGATAGAAACGCGCCGCCATTACGGCGCTTCACTTTGTACAGTGGTACAGTGACAATTGTTTTTTCTGTCCGTTGTTTTTTTTTTTTTAAGTTCATGGTTCTGGAGGGTTTCGCCAAAAGTTTTTTCTTACTGTGAAGATATAACCACCGACATCTAGGGATATCAGCGCGTTATGATTATCTGATAAAACAAATACCCAATTAATCTAAAATAAGACATGCTACACAAACTGTTTCAAACACCTGGTTTAAATAAATGAATTACGGTCCATTTCAGGAAAACACACATAAAATCATTTTTAAATTATAGAAAAAGCCTTTTAGATCCAGTTTTGGCAGGGAATGAAGTCTCCGTGGTCCAAACAATACCGAAACAATAAAAAAACGAAAATTTTACGTGAATGGCTGATGATGCCCGAGAGGCATCACTATCGTGTATGGCGGATGATGCCCCTGCGGCATCATGAAAAATTTGTTAGCCGCCACGAGCGTAAGTTTGTATAAAAGGCCGCCGCATTGAAACGGTTAAAGACCTTATATTCCTCCTTAGTAAGATATCATATAGATTATTGCTCTATTGTTTGGTACCCCAAATTTCAAAACAACATACAGCGACTAGAGAACGTACAAAAAAGGTTCCTCAAAAGACTTGTATTCACATCAGGAGTGCGCTACACAATCAAAGAATATAAAGACAGGTTGCAATACTTTGAAATGAAATCTTTACATTGGCGCAGTGATTTTCTGAGTTTAGTTTTTTTATTAAAAGTTATTAATAATTTAATAGCTGTCCACCGCTGTTATCACAAATAATTATAAATGTACCCAGAACTTCGGCTAGACCTCAGAACTATAAACCGTTTGCAGAAAGATTCACCAAAAACAAGATATGGTATGGTAGGTATGGTAGTGTTACACCTCTCAACTACACTATTAAAAAATACAATCAATTATTTCATAAATGTGCATATTTAGTGTTAGATGCATATTTAGTAACAGAAAGTATTTCTTATATATGTAAATGTACATACTAATATTTAGTTAGTAAGCCTCTTTAATAAATAAATAATCAATTGATGAATTTTTTCTTGAAAACCAACTATTGTAACTTTTCCTACTCCCAACATTTTTGAAACAAATAGATATCGATAACACAGGTGGGGATCCCATCTCTACTATCGACTTTTCCATTGTCATCCCTATAATACGTGATGCTTTGCTTCCCCCCCCCGACCCCCAAACGTGCGATAGAGAGCGTTGCAGCTCGCGACTGATAATAGGTACTTTTTTTGATGAAATTTCCATTTCGGGAGAAAACGTTTTCCACTAACTAAATCTTAACAAATCACTTTGATTTTGATGTCGATCGTTTCAGCATGATATATTCTAGGTTTATAGGTTTCGTATTTTTTTTTAAATTACATTGTTTTTATAAAACAAACGGTTTAATTAGACAAAGTTTTAATCACAAAAAATAAGTTATTTGAGGTGCCTATAAGTTTGAATTTATTGCAAATTTTGAAAAAAGGAAAACCTATAAACCTAGTCTTTCATTGTTGCAATAACATATTAAAAAATCATGGAGATTGGAAAATATTTAGAAGTGGAAAAACATTTTCTCTTTTTGTATGGACGAGTACGTACTATTCTTTCCTCTTAATGTTTTAGTTAATATTGATTAGCGTAAACAGTCCACCCGCTTACAAACATAACAATATGGGCCATAACAAAATCGAATATCTTATTTTGACCGGAAATAAGCAATTACATTGACAATAAATATTCACAGACTTATGCAAATTAAGGTTATAAAAATCAAGTTTTGTGCAATAATTACGATAAATTAATTTAAGTTAATAAATTAATTACGATTAGTTAATTAATAAGCACTAATTAAATTCGACTAAGAATATAATTTTGATAAGAACATAACTATATGAATGTTTAGTAATCAATTGGGCTAAGCCGGTTAATGAATTTAAACGTCCATCTATAAATCAATCTACACTTAAAATTATAATTTTCTACATTTAAAAAAAAACTAAATATTTTCTTTATAATAAAGATCATAAAAATATATTGCACTTTTTAAAAATAATTTTATCTAATTGCTTTGTTTAACACAGAAAATAAACATTATTAAAAAATTATCAATAGATTACAGTTTAATAAATATTATACTTATTTTAACTTACAATAATTTGTGTTAATAAATTAAAAATTGTCTACATTGCACATTATGTATTAAATAAAAAAAAAGCCTAAAATATTTTATCGTGTGGTACTTATTACAATTTGTTATAAAGTGGAGCGTAGACGTAGAGAAAGTTTTTCGTACATCACTGAAATTTCCTTTGTACAGGAAAGTGCAATATTGTCGACAAAAACACGTCTCGTCCCTTAGGTTTTTTTTGGATGCCGAAAAAAAAGTTTACAATGGTTTTTTCTACACAGAAAGACTTCTTTCCTATACAGCAGGCCTTAAGCTCAGTGAGCCGTGTCCGGATGCGGACCCCCGCGGTGGAGTTGCGGAAGAGTGCTCGTCCGACCTCGCAACTTCACCAATAGCGGATGAGAAGGACGCCAAGAGGTTTAGTCGGTAGGTCTACCCCACTACCATCTCGGGGCAGGAGTCCGACATAACCCACCGGTCTGTCCCCAGACGGGTGGGTATCCATGATGGATTCCTCTTGTAAAAAAAGGCCTTAAGCTCAGTGCGACTGACTTAATACTGACAGGACTTGATTGTATCTAATGTAATCATTCTTAACTCAAATTGATCATAACATACGATAATAAGTTACAGACGAAATTAATTCAGTACTGCACGATATGACTGACGCTTGACTCATGTGATGTGTGATTGACAGCAAACCAAAATTATACGCACCGTAATTACTTGGTACTATTTCGAAACAAATAACTAATTCTGCTGGCTATTTCATTCAATAGGATTGCATCAGTCAGACTGAGCGTCTTGATGAGGGTAGTACAATCATACATTAAATAGTTAGACAAAACTGTATTGATTGTCAACAGCTCTTATATCATGATGCGCACCGCTCGCCAACAACAATGCTTCCAATTCTGCTCTGCGCATACGCACATCACTGCCGTGTGTAACACCCAACTGAAAAAAAATAAAAAATAAAATACAATATAACCTGCCCATACAAATATAGGTAATATTTATTTCCTCATGAACGTCTTCAATACAATAAACAGGAGGTTTAGTTGTATAATTAATAATAAAAACATATGTTTTTGTGCATTAAATAATATTAAAAGCGAAATAAAAAATAAAAAAAACAAAAAAACAACACTTACCACAGACAACGTGAGCACAAACAGCACAACAGGCAAACAAAATAAAACAGCAAAATAAAAACAAAAGCCATTCCACGTTAAAAGTTTAATAATAAAATTTACAACTGAAATTACGATTAAAGCTTTAAAGAACATTGTTTTCAATTATACTTATAATAAAAAATGGCCTCTTTTTAATATACAATTAATTGTCTCGCATCTCAGATTTCTATGGCATCGAATATACCGTTGTTAAACCAAAATCTGTTATTTGCACTTTGTTAAGATTCCAACATTTTAACTTTTTAGTAAATAGTTATCTATTGTGTAAAAAACTATTGTGCTAAGTACTATTTGTCGAACTAAAACCTCTTAATAAAATATGGTATGTGCAGCAGCTACAATCTGTTATATGCAAAATTCACTCTATTATAATAAATAAACTATTAAATTGTCATGTTTAAGATACCAATAAATTAACGTATAACAACCCTTCAAATAAGATACTTTTTTTTTTAATAAACCTTCATGTAAAAATTATCAGGATTTTTTTTTTGTCAATATCTCAAAAGTATTCTTTTTGCAAATTAGCAAATTTTGATTTGACAACGACGTTATACAAAAATCATGGTAGGGACATGCTAAGTTTACACGAGACTGTTTTATCTTTTCATAGTCCTTCATATTATTTATTTATTTATTTACACACCAACAGCTTAACATAACTATAATTTCAACGTTATATCATATCTACAACGTGCTTTTAAAAGTAGAATTCCAAAAATTACTAAATAAAATTACTCAAAATTCCAATAGGAAAGACATGATTTTTTTAATGATTGTAATTTTTTTTAATTTTATATATTTGTAAATTCATATAAAAAACATTATCTATACACTTCGATTAGTGAATTCTACTGTCGAAAGAGATGTTTGTCTATGTTTACTTCCAAAATAGACCATTCATCGGTGGAATATTAATAACTATGATCGAAAAATATATATATCTAAAAGCATGAATAGTCCCGTGTAATCTCGGCTTAGGCAGTGTATAAAATATTGCATATTATCGATTTGTATATTTTTTGTATACAGTCGAAAAAAGGACTCGTACATTTTTAAATGTTGTATTTTTTGTCCCCTCAGTATGCAACATTTGTCCACTTATCCAAATTTCGTACAATTATGACCTCGTGAACGGTCGGACGAGAACTAAACTATAGGTACACTTACTACGGCTACGGAAACTTTTGTGATGCACAATCTATTAAACTATTTAATTCACTGGAGGATGTCGAGGATGTCACAATACAAAACTCTTAAAACATATTTCATATCTAATCTTTAATTAGAGCAGTACATATTAAAAATCTAAACAACATATTTACACACCTTAACCCGCACATTATGTAAACAAATAAGACAATTTTACTATATGTACACAAGTCCTAAATAATGAATTTACATTTTTTTAATAATAAATAACTTATGGGCGCAAGGGAATAAATTATAGAATTTTCTAATGCGCGCGATGTGATATCAACATTAGTTTCTTCAAATGTGTTAAAGAAATTGCGATAATATGGTTTTCGAAATAAACTATATATTCGAAAACCATTTTATCTGATACTGGTCAAAATTTTGAATTCTCCTGAATGATTCTCCTTTAGTATGAAAACATGATCTAACTAAATCATTCTCCAAAACTTATTTTTTATTACTGTTCTAACATTAATAGCATTTTATGAAAAAGTTGGGTATTTTAATCCAGCTGGACTCAATGGGGACTCATACGGTGGCACAATTCTAGATACCTTGTTAAATGTTAATTAATGTTGTTGTTGTTAGGTTTAAATTATGTTTTCTTTCCTTTCTTAACGACAGTGCAGTTTTAATTTAATTTTTTAGTTGACGAGCCCATTGGTCGAGTGCTTAGCGCTGTCTCAGGGGCCCTAGGAGCCCATTTGAGCTTAGAACTTTTGAAGTTCCCTGAAGAACATCCCCCAAAGCTGCCGACTTTGGGTGAACTTTTCAAAGTTGGTTCTGGTTTGTAAATCTGGCAAGTAGTGGCAAGCTGACCCCCTTACAGAAGAACACCGTTGAAATAAAAGTGTGTGCGATGTTGTGTTTCGTAAGGTATGCCACAGCGCCTAGTATGATTAAAATTAATCCCTTATCCTTAATCTTACTAAGATGGGCAGCGAATTTGCAGCACCTGTGAGAATAGCCACCTAAAATTATACCTCTCTGGTAAATAAATAAATACAGCCACCATTGTATCCAACTTGATACACCTTGTACTTTAATTCTAAAACCATTTTACTTTATTTCTTTTTATTGCGACAAATTACAATACAATACTAAATACATAATTTTAGCTTTTTAACCGTGTATTACTGTAATGTATAATTTGAACAAAAATAATGCGCTATCATGTTTCTTGTTTTTCTATATACTTATTATTTATTAAAATGTCAACAAGCCAAGATCGCCGAGAGTGTGACGCCAAACACTTCTTAAGCTGTAACAGATAGTGATGCCTATGCCAAAAGGTGTTATATTCATAATTAATTTGATTTCAAAAGTGGCTAAATTTAATTTTTTGTAGTCAGTGTTAAATATTGTCTTTTTGTTTATAGGAACCTCTATAATAATGAAATACGGAATAAATTTTCATTCGTATCTGGTGATATGATTATTTTATAGCTCAAGTCGTTGAAAATCGAATAAATCTACAGTCAATTCGCGTTAAGAATGCAGTGAAATGCACAAAAGAATACAGAGAAGGAAATAAAACGATATAATTCCTTGACGAAACGTGGGTAAACGCGGGACATGTTAAAACAAAGGCATGGTTGGATATAAATGTAAAAAATAAGAGACATGCTTTTCAAGAAGGCTTATCTACCGGTCCAAGAGCTCCTACGGGAAAAGGTTAATTGTTTTGCACACTGGTAGCGACTGGTCTTCTTGTTTTTGAATCAAAATCAACAAAAGATTCACGAGGAGATGGATGGTGAAAGGTTCCTTGAAAATATTATGCCTAAACTAGAACCAGGAAGTGTTGTTTCATGGACAACGCTCACTATCATTCCGTCAAACCTGAGAAAATACCGGCAACACTGGATATATTGTATTTCACACCACTACATACAAACAAGGAGTGTCTTCAAATGCTACAGTATAATATTATAGGACGACAATTCCACTAGTGTTATGTTACGTCTGCTATAGCCTGGTAGCTTAAGAAGTATGTGGTCGACGCACGTGAAAGCAGTGGGTAGGTATGGCAAGATTAAAAAAAAAACATGGCACAACAAAAGCAAAACACAAACAATAACATATCGCGTTGACAATTATGACATCTGTCTTTTTGACAGTTTTAACGTCAGTCCGTTTAGCGCTTTATAATAATGTTGCCATAGCAATTCATTATAGTTATTGTAGTTTACATTCAAACAGACGAACGGTTTTAAAACGTATTATTACGACTAACTATGGAACGTTCTGGAAAAAGCGCTCGCGCCGGCCAAAATATCAATGGTAGCCACGCCCCTTTCCGATTAGTGTCAAAGGGAATTGGTCCTTATGTTTATAACATAGAATTTACATTTCAACAGAAATAGCATTCCCGAACTTTCAATGGCTTGTTTACGATCTTGTTTAGATTTTCTGGAAAACTCGAAATACATCCAGGCGTTTGGTGCCAAGTATAAATAAGAGAGCAGGCGGGCGAGTTGTTAGTAGTATGAGTTACAACCAGCGATACGAAAGCGACTCTCGGAGCTTGTGCAAAGTTATCCGCGACAGTGAACCGGCGACACTATAAGGGAATAATTGACGACTTTTGGCAAGTTTAACGGTTTCATTGGACAAGTTTAGTGATTTTGGAAGTCATCTCGATTTGTGAAAGTAAATCGTTCGTTTCGCCCTTACATGGCATTTTTATTCAATATTTTTTGAAATTTCAATAACCTAAACATTTAAGATAATTTTATTTAAAAAAAATCGCAACTGTTTTTCGAAATATGTTAAAATCGGTGGGTCTGTTATTATGCCTCTTTGACTTATTATATTACACCACCTTCATATCGATTTTTTTATTTTATCCTTATATTCATAAAACAGTTCATGCCATTAGGCACATTAAATTTAAATTTTGTATATATTTTTATTATACTTATGTGACCTGCTTAGTGAGTCATTAAATAGTTTAATATGTACACACAAATAAACAATTCTCCAATTAATAGAATGAGTATGGCAAAAGTAACAAAAATACAAATCTACACTATATCGTAAACAGAACTTCAAACGATTTTTTGAACTAGCAACATTTACAGTGCTACAGAATATATACAATGTGCAGTATCATTTATACATGAACAAAATATCACTACAGTGATGATAAAAGCTACGTAAATAAAGCTCAAGTTTACTACGTCACTGACGTATAATTACTACCTAATTCAATTATAATGTATTTATATAAAAATATTAAAAAAAAAGAAACAAAATTATCGTCTAACATTCGATTAAAATATATATTATATACAACTTGTTGCCATTGCAATAAATTAATTTTCCAACCTTTTCCTTGCAGTTTGTTAGACAATAAAATGCTTTTTGAGTCAACATGGCCACGGCAACATACTTTATGTTTATTTTGTACAAATTGTACTTTAGTTATAAATGCCAAATATTAAATTATATTACATATTTATTTAAATTTAATTAATACACATTACTAAAACATTTTTATTCCATTCTACTTCTATAAATATTTTTAAATGCGTTCTATTTCACAAGTAAATTAGTACGACAACTATATCGTTAGGACCTCAAATATTGGTTTTATTTATTGAAATGACCGAGACGCTTGTTAGTTTAAAGGCGATATTTCTAAAAAATATATAATGTTCTCAAATGTTTCTACATGCCAACACTCGTGTGGCGTTCAAAGAGAAGCTTATGGGCAGATGAATTTTATACCTATACGAGCCACATATCTATTTATAGCGCAACACACACACTGTGTGTGGATGTCTTTTGTATACAAGATTAGCAGATAGGCTGACTTTTCACTTCATGTTAGGTGACGACGGTAGTCGACTATTACACAAGTAAGTTCCTCAGATTTATACTGACTTCATGTATAAATCTTTTATTATTCAGGCCAGTCGTCTCTGGAACCTGTGTGTGTGTATAGTTTATTTTTATATGTTTTGTTTATTTGTTTGTTTTTAGTATATTATTTTTTATTTTGTACTAGCGTTCCGCCCCCGGCTTCGCCCGGGATGCAATTTTTATATATAAGAACATTCCCCGTTTATCCCTCTTTCCATTGGTGAAAACCGAATCAAAATCGGTCTACCCGTTCACGCGTGATGCCGTGACAAAGGGAAATAGGGATTGATTCTTATATATAAGATAGAGATTTAGTTCATTTGTGGTCGTGTTTAGTCACTTTGTGCACTCGTTATCCCTTCTATTTATGCCAAAGGTTGATTGGTAGAATTTGCTTTTAGCATTAACTCCGTCTCTTGTACCAGAATGTACATAAAGTTTTTAATAAATAAATAACGCCATAGGTGCTGCAAGTACACTACCCACCTTTGTATTAGGGATAATGGATTGGGAGGAGCAAAGAAAAGAGCTCTGGCATCCCTTACTCACTCACAAACTCAAAAAAGTACAGTGTATTTTATATAAGTTAAGATTGTTTAGCACAACGCAATACTGTGAGTGCTGACATAAAGAAACATTTGAGAACATACCTCTACAAGTAAATTTAAAAATTTCAAGAAGCTTAAGTGACTAAAAATTTTTAAATTCAATTAACTCCCTTGTAAAATGATCTACTATTAGATCTGCATATCCATTAAACATCTATACTAATAAAATAAGACTGAAGAGTGTGTTCGTTTGGTTAAAGTGTATATTAAAAATTATTTTTGCAATTGATAGAATTATAGGCTTATAGGCTATTATAGGCTTGGAAGCTTATAGGCTAATTTTATCATCACACAAGACTCTTAAAAGTGGAGGGGTGTGAAACCGCGAGACCCAGCCAGTTGAGCGCATTAAAAAAAAATCTAATTCTATAAAGTCTTACTTAGCCCTCCAATTTATTCCTTTTGAGCCAATTTAACTTTTAGAGTTTAGACTACCTAAAACTCGACTAAACGCTAAAAGCCGAATATTACATTTAAGCTTATAAAAAACCTAGTTACATAATGGTAAAAAATATATAAACTGTTTTATTTTATTTAGACAGCACTTAGTTGAAAATACTTATTGCGGCCATGTTAACTCAAAACACCTATCAATGTTCTATATGAGAGTGTGCAGGCTCACTTGTTGTCTGGCCGCGTCCTGGCTGACTACGTATTCGGTGAGCGTGACGTCAGCGGCCCCGCCCGACTCGAGGGGGATAGGGTTGGCACGAAAGTGTTCCAGCATGTCGTGGACGTTAGGGAACCACAAATGTTGCACCCTACATTGGCCCGTCTCGCTCAACGTCATACGCAGGTGTTTCGCACGACCCTGTAAAAGTAAAAACCCTTTTAGTCTGAATAAGTGTGTGTGTTGTGAGAGAGAGAATAATATATTGAACAATATATAAGTCAATACGAGCCTATTGGATGAGTTATTAGGGTGCTTGCTTTAACGGTCCGTTCTAGGTCTCCCGGGTTCAATTCCCGGCAGGGTCAACTTTGAAAAAGGAACTTTTCAAATTTGTCTCTGGTCTGGATCTGGAAAGTAGCGGCAGGGCACACTGCGTTTCGCAGTCATTTGGGCAGCCCGTCTGGTGGCAATAACCACCCCCTTTACAGAAGACCACTTTGAAATAACAGCATGTTTGCTGTTGTGTTTCGGTGTTTGAAGTAAGGGATGCCAGAGCCCATTTCTCTATCACTTCCCAATCCCTTATCCTTAATCCTATTGTAGTAGGCAGCGCATTTGCAGCAGCTTTGGCGTTGCTTGTGTTATAGGCGACGGTAGCCACCTACCATCAAGTGGACCGTCAGCCTGTCTGCCGATCTTAACATAAAAAAAGTTACAAAGTTGCATAAGGATTTATTAAAAAAATGCAATGATTGTTTCATATGGTAGAGAGTAACACAGTTTGATTTGTGATTGGATGAGTTGATAGATGTGTGGTGAAGTGGTTTACCTGAAAATTAAAGGTGAGCACGTATTCCCCGCGACGAGTCTCGCTCTGTCGCACCAGGTAGCAGCCGTGAGCGGCCACCCCGCCAGCCAGCACGCTCGCTGCGGCGGCCGCTCGAGCCAGCGTCCCGTGAAACCAGGGCCACTCGCCCAGAGACACGCGGGGCGACGACTCGCACGCCTCCTCTGCTATCGAACCTACACCAAATCAATTGATTTTAGCCTCATAATTGTTACCTACATGAATCATTGTTCCTATAATATTATCTTGGCCAGTGCTTGAGACACGACAGATGTCTGCTTCAGTTAAACATGATGGGTAAGGCGAAGGGAAGAGACGCGCTGGGCGAAGGAGAAACGTAGTTAAAAAACATCTGGGAGTGGACTGGAATTCCAGTTTCAGTTGGATCTTGATAGAGACTGTTTCAGGGAGTTGACGGCCAACCTTCAGGACTGAAGAGGCACTGAGAGAAATAATATTACTAAAATTATAAAGGGGCTTCTGAGTTATGTTTAATTGTGTGTATGTTGAAGGATTCCAGAGATAAATTACTGCACCTGTTTGAAATAATATTTCAGTATTTAAAATGAAGATAATTCCAGATGAACATAGGTTATGGGACTGGAAATTTCTTAAGTGAAGACCAGCAAGCGTAGGTAGCAGGTCCGGTCCACCCACAAGATTAGACTGACAATCCAAAAATGGCTACGGGTTGATGCTGGAATTCAGGCCACTTTCTCTGCCTATGTCCAACAGTGGATATCCTATCTTTTCACAACTTTTTGATTCTCGAGCACTCGCAGGAATGCAAAAAAACTCTCTGGGTTATCCAATGACACAAGGCAGCCAGTTTGTTGAAAAACTTCAACGCTAGTATAGTGATTATTAAGCAGAGGAATAAGAAGATGAAAATACAGGAGCCCATTGGCCTAACTCTTCCTAATCTCTTATCCTTAATCTTGCTGTGATCAGAAGTGCACTAACAAATCCATTTCCGCAAGTCCGTCAAGTGGACCGCCAACCAACAACCTTCACATAAAAAAATTACGTGAATAAAATAAAATACGACCTACAGGTGAAATGCAAAATTGTAAAATAAATCAATCTCACTTGATTTAACCAACACTTATAGTTACTGCAATAATACCTTTCATTTGTGTCACTTTAATCACTCTACTTTATGATATTCTCTGTATTTAAAGATTTTAATCGGCGTGTGGCTAAAATAATTTTAAGATTGATTCTTTGCATTTGGCTTATTAATTTTGTTCCTATGTAGCGAGTGAGAACATTATTCCAATAATTAACTAGGCTTCTCTTTCACAGGAACATTTGTGGACTGATTTTGGGCCAGTGTCCATTGCAAATTCAAAATAGTGGACTCTCGCAATGAGTTCCTGCTATATTTCATTAGTTCATAAAACTGTTAAGGGTCCATTTTCAGTCTAATTAAGGGACAAAAGTTGACATGGCTCCCATAACAATGAGATATGCAGTTATCTGCAGACTACTGACTATTATTATAATGGTATCCACATCAAACTATGCGAGATAGGTAAAATTATTATTAAATTAATATTTAACCAATCTATTGTTGTGTATAAGAGTTCAACTTCGATTCAAACTAAACGGTGGCTCTGAAGTTAGCTGCAAAGAATGTACATGTACATCTACGCAGATAACTAATAATGTGTTTTATATTCAGAGCTATCATTAAATTTGAATCGGATGTAGGTACATTTACAAACGTATGTCCTTTTTATTTTACCTAATTCAGCTTCCTCGGGGGTGTCTGCTGCTAAATCAACATTACTGGTACTTGCTGGTAGGTCTCTTCTGGGTGGTAAGTCTGGTGGGGCTGGTTCCGGCATTCCTGGTAGCGCATCCGGTGGAGGTTGTGTTGTGGGTGGTGATCTCATACAGTATTTTATTGTTGCCAACCACGATTTCATATCATCAACGTCTGCAGCCTCTATTACATATTCCATATTGTTATCAGCCTGAAAGTAAAATCCAATTCACAATTAGACTTCTGTAACAAATTACAATTGCCATTTTAGTTAACTGAGGTTTAATGATAAGGGCCAAACTGCTATAAAGTAATATAATCAATCCTCTTTCTGCATGCAATAAGTGGTTGCGATACTACATCAGCATTCTACGGCAAAGTAGAATTTCGGTTCGCTCTATTTCGCTTAGTAAAAAAGTTGACTTGCAAGGTACGATATACATTTTCAATAACCCGGATGCCTCATACGAGCAAGTAGAAGAAGCAGGAGAAAAATATATTCTTGCCTTGTATGGGGCTAAGCCAACAGAAAAAAGATTGAACGAGTTACGGTACGTCCACTTCAACAAATACGTTGAAGTGTTTTATAACTTTTTATCACCCATATACACCACAGAGTCACCAGCTCCACAGTTGATACTGAAAATAGTATCACGTAGCTGCAAAAAAGGGTGCGGAAAAAGATGTGGATGTGTCACAGCTGGATTGCGTTGCTCCACCAAGTTCACAAATTGTCAGGGCCTTAGTTGCTTTAACAAAACTCGAGAAGTGAATGATGACGAAACTGATTTGTTTTAAATAAATATTACAATATAAACTCATTTTCTTTTAAAAAAGAATAAATATTATTGTTTCCTGTATATTCAATGTTTTATTTTTGCTAAGTGCTAATTTTTCGTAAACTTTGATGCAACATACCTCGAAAACTATAACTCCTATCAAAATGAATATCAGAACTTATTTGTGGGTAATTTAGTAATGAATAATTTGGTCTATCTATTTTGTCCTATCTAGTATCGTTTTTCTGAAAATTTAGGAAATCTGTAAAACGGGACACATTTCAAGGGGGGAAGGGGTGAAGCCGGTTGTAGGGGGGGCGGGAGAGTTGTGTATTTTAATGTACTCACATATAGATATAACACAGTAGCAGTTTGAAAAAATTATAAAATTCGCCGCAAAAAATCTAGAATGAATACAATCATAGATAAAATACTACCCAGTAGTATTTTATCTATGATACAATGTATTATAGTTTTTAGGTCGGGTAAAAGTTTCTTCACATTTTATATGAAACTCAAGACATTTTTTGTCTTGAGTTAACCATCTTGTGCTACTCTTACTGACACTGCATTAGGTCCATAAATGTCACAAAAAAATTTCACGACTTGAGTTGCATTTCTTCCTTTTTTGTAATAAAATTTTAAAATGTATGGAATTTCTTTATTAGGAATACTCATTTTGACAGAAAGAAAAACAAATGAAAAATAGCTGGAAACAACACTTTACTAATTTGTTTCTTTTTTGAAATGTAACCTTTTTAATGTTACCAAAACCAGCCAAATACAAATAGTACAGCCATAGTTATTTTATTACAAGTTTGTACATACTATATGTGAAAATACTTTTTCCCCGACCTAATATGTTCCTCCTGATTGACCACTTGGATTATACTTTTTAGTTAAAATTTATTAAATATTTTATTTATGTGTCACATTTTCTTGGTAAATCAACCACTATCATGATTCATTTTAATTTAGTAACGATGACCTAATTATTACATTAATAGATTGTATTCTAAGAAGTTCTCATAATTGTACCTAAGCTCCAATCAAAAACCCTGCCAATGATTGTTAAAGCACCCTTTTTTTTTTTTTTTTTTTACGTTGGGAAATCCATCATGGATACCCAGCAGCGAAAGGGGGACGCTGCGGGTTATGCCGGACTCCTACCGGCTAAAACCCAACGACTTTCTAGCGCGGCCGTAGATGGGCGGGGTCGCAGGAACGTTGTTGCACAACTTCGGCGACCCGCCACGGCTGTTCAGCGCGGGGAGGACTACGCTCCCTATCGGAACCTCGGCGTACCCGAAAGCGGAGGTACGCCGGCCATCTCGGGGACCTCACAACGGGCGGTAGTCTCCCCTTAGACTACCGCCCAGGTCCGGGTCAAGGGGGAAGGCGGCGGATATAGGCCATCCGCCTGCGCCCGAGCCTTCTCCGGCGGATCGGCTGTTGTTAAAGCACCCTGGTATGTTTCATATCAACATATCAATTGTTGAGTAGACTATTAAGAAATAATAAAAATATTTTACATATTTTTATTAAATAATAAAAATATGTAAGCTAAAGATAGATAAACACCCCAATTGCTTAGCCCAACATTTCACAGCGGAACTAGGAGTAGTCAGACTAAAGAAGAAAATTTCACAAGACTTCCTGTGACTACATAATTTTATACATATGAGTCAGTGTCCGTCAGTGGATGAATACCTCCCAAGCCATGACACTAATGAATATAGGCATTACTGAAAGACTGACAGATCATAATATAGATACAAAAAAAAAATGCTTTTGGGAAGTCTCAACAGTTTCAAAGTCCCAGGGAACGAGACAATCCATAATCAAAGTCCCGGGACATCTAGACTTCCATAATTAAAATTAGAATAGGCAAGATGTATCGATAAAAAGGGTTTGATTAATAATCAATACTTTTTAAAATAAATTAAAATTTTAACAGTATTTATAGCCAAAACAAATCATGTTGTTTTCTTATAAAGCAAAATTCAGTTTTTGGCTGCAAAATCTTATAATTATAAAACTAGCTTTTAAAGAAAGAGAGCAAATAACAAAGTGCTAAAAGCTAATAAAGTTCATTACGTATGTACATACCCGACCCTAAAGTCTCGGGACCGGAAACAAACACACTTTCCAAGTCTCGAGACTTCGAAACACAACATGTCACAGGACTCCAAACCCCAAAACACACCCATTTTGTGTTTCATAGTGATAGGCAGTCCAAGAACAACATCAAATCATTATGTTACCATGAAAGACAATCTCATTAATAAAAGGAGGGTTTGCAAAAATCCCTAATAATATCAACAATAGGAAAAACCAATTTCCATGCCATTTTGATTAAAATAAGATAAAATAATACCTAAAATATGAGCTCGATTATTTGATGTTTATTATAAATATAAAATTAAATAAAAAGTAATAATGCCATCAAAGGATACCAAATAATAATTAAATTTAATCAACACTACATCAATTGATTTATATATTTATGACTAGCTGAGCCTTCAACTTCGTTTAAATTCAGTATAGCTCGATTGTAAATCGTACTGTATAAAAATAAGTATTTGTAAATCGATTGGAATCAAACACTAAATGTTACGGGAAGCTTGCTACATTACATAAGTGAAAACCGCATTCAAATTCTAAAAACAATTTTTTTTAGCTCAGCAACATAAGTACATGTACAATTTTTTTTTTTTAAATATTTAATGTACAGACATGGCTTGTTTAAGATTTTATTATTTAGTACAGAATATTCAATCTTGAACAAAAGTACAAATATTTATTGATTACCTTTAATACAAAAGTATTTTCATGATCCGGCATCTCTAAGGCAGTCGTCTCCCTAGCTTCCGATATGAGAAAACAAAACACACCACTTCTAGGTTTTTGAGCCTTCGGCGGGGAGTAAAATTCTAACATATAACCACCGACAGTCTTTACCAAAGCTAATCTACACTTCTCCCATTTCTGTGGCCCTCCGGGTTGCTCCAAGCTTTCCGGAGTTAAATAATTCACCAAACCTTCCTTTCTACATTCTACAACTATCTTAGCTAGCTTTGTCTTGTTTTGTTTATTTAAATTAGACGATAATTCGACTTCATCCGAATGCTGTTTGTGAAAAAAACCTTTGCCTCGCCGCAAACCTTTGAATGATAACCTCCTGAAAAAAGGTTTGTGCTGTGTTTTAGGCGAATCTGTGTCTTCTGAGTAATCACTCTCATCGTGACCGGTATGAGTACCGTTTGGCACTTTGTGTTGAGCTTTCAATTTTCCGATCTCAATCTCAAATTGTTCGGAAAAAACATCGACAAATTTCTTCAGTAACTCCTTGTGCGATATTGTAGGTCGTGCAACGTCTCCAGTACCGGTAGGTATATATTGTAAGCAAGCCTTGGCGAAGTCCTGGGCGGAAGATTTGGCCTGACGCTCGCAGAACTCGACCCATCCTTCGGGATCACCGTCGGACGGGCCCGCCATGGCAAGCAACTTCTTTAGCAGCTCCACTTGGAAATCTTGGAATGTGTATAATTTAAGCACCACATTAAAACGTAACTATATATTGAATTAATAATTCAATGATCACTCATTTTAAACCACTCAATTTTTGACAATTCCGCAATCAAAATAAAATCACTCACGATGCTATACAAAATACTAGTTTTCTTTGCGAAAACAAGTTTAGTTGCCAGATTACAAAATTATATTGAACTATATTACGGTTGACTCTTTTCTGGTATGACAGAAAAGTAGGATATATAGGGAACATTTTTTATTTGTAATTTAAATATATTTGTATTAGAAAAATATAAAATCATTTGAATTATATTTTAAAAAGGACATTTTTTAATGTGATCGTGGCGTCATCTGTGATGTGTCAGATGTAAATTATTTATTATTTATTACAGCACCCCGCAATAGATGGCGGTAACATTAGGTTGTTAATGTATTTGAACTTAAATACTGGCTGACTTAGAAAAGGTTTGATATTCAAACAGAGAAAAGAATTATAGAATATGATTTGACGTGAAAAAGTTGAGTTGTGTTTTGTACATCAGACTGAAATGTTATAAGTTATTGTGAATATTTTAAGGTATTTAAAATAAATAAACAAGATGTGTACACCAACTAAGTTGATCTGTTATTTTACATACATCCCAAGAGTATTAAAAATCGAAGTAAAGTTTAGATGTAGTAAATCACAAAGAAAATCCAATAAGATAGGTTTCTCGCAAAAGAGGATCACTATGGTTCAGCTGTAGGTAGAGCTGTAAAAATGTTTTATAATACTTGTTAGTGGTTTCTGTTGTATGAAAGTATTCAAAAGATAACAAATTGCAATAGTAGGAACTCTGCTACAAAATCGTGACACCTACGGACGAAGCCATCGACCTAAGCTACGCGGGTGGAACGATTTATCTAGGCTCTCGGTGCGAAGCAGGTGGACGTTGCACATACTATGTACTAGCTTTTGTCCGCGACTTCGTTCGAGCCCCTTTAAAAAATATATGAGATATAATTTATTCAATCTTTATCGCTGTTATAGTTTTGTTGAAATTGCCTATTAAATATTGTAAACAGTTCTCCGAAGTTATGTGCCCTACAGCGAGCCGGACCATCGTGAATGTGCAAGCGTAGCACTGATAAGCGCATGTTATGTTTGCATTATAGAATTAATAAGCGTCTTTTTAACTCTACTTATTAGAGTCACTTTCTAACTAGCTGTTAAGTGAGTAAGAACTATATAAAGTAAGTATTTGTTTCACTTAAGTAAAACATGTTCCTTCACTAAAGTATGGCCAAATCTTCAAAGAATTCTATTATAACTGAGGTAGAAAAGGCATACGCACTTTTCTAGGCTGATTTTATTTATTTTTCATATTTTACACAATATTTAAGAAAAACTGTTTTAAATCTGTTCGTTTATCTCCGAGAAGCTACAAAAATCTGTTGTGCAATATTGCACATAAATTCATAGTTGGTTTGCGCTGATTTTTGTAAAAATTGTGTTCGGTCTGGGGTTACGTTCCGAGTTAACTGTAGGTAACTATGTTATTAAGTAGTTTTAAACATCAATAGGGAATATGCATTTTACGGTTATATCGTTATACAACCGTAAAAAAATATTCAGCGCCAAAAAACAGAAATTTGGTAAAAAAAAAGTTAAAATTAACTAACAGCTACGGGCGCTTTTAACACCCACCCTTTTGGCGCGCTTGTCGTGACGTCAAAGTCTACAATACAATCAAATGTTAAAAATCACAAACATCTACACGCTTGTTGACATTTCATAGACGTTGACGTCACATTCCATAGACTTTGACGTCACATTCGATCTGACCGTTTCAAGTATTTTGAATTTCCCACATTTTTATGCACTTTTTAATAATTATTTTCTTAACGAAAAAGAAATAATATTAAAAAATATTTACATAGACATAATTCTAAAGCAAAAATGTTGATAAAAAAATATATTTAAGCCTTTTTTGAATTAGACGCATATTTTTTTGAACCACAAAACCAATGGTAGATTTTTTTGTTTGTTTTACGAGTTTGTGAATCTTTATGTAAGCTAAATAAAGAAGTCGTATTCCAATACTTTTATGCTTTTATCCCTTTTACAGAGTCAATTTATATTTGTAAAACCTTTTTTCTTGAGAACGTTTTACTTGCACATTAGATATGAGGTCGCTTTGCTAGGTAAGTTGTTAAGGCACAAAATAAATAATAAGTTAGGTACGGTCTCATACCGCTTGTACTTACCTAAAAATTTTAAATATTAATATGTATACTTACTATAGTTCTTGCCCGGGAGTTCGAACGCATCCCTTTTTCAGGCGTTGAAATATTTGTTCAATCTTTATTGCTCACTAGCGACCCGCAACCGGCTTCGCCCGGCGTGCAATTTTTATATATATGAACATTCCCCGTTTATCCCCCTTTCCATTAATGAAAACCGAATTAAAATCGGTCTACCCGTTCACGCGTGATGCCGTTACCAAGGGAAATAGGGATTTATTTTTATATATAGAGATTTATTTTTGTTAGGCGTTAATTTTTTATTTTGATTTTTAGATGACCTCTAGAGAACTGTACGTAGCTACCTACTTTTTATTGGATGAAAGGTACCCTATGTCCTTTTATGTATCCCTGACAACGTGTATGCAAAATTCCATGATGTTATACATGCATAGTTAAGATTCAGCCAGAATCTATTAACAACGAAATCATTACTGATTAGTATGATAATAGGTATATGATTAATTCGAAACTCTTCTACACGATCGATTATTCGTTCTGCAACATACGTGACCAGCCCATTGCCACTTCGACTTGCTGTTTCTCTTTACAACTTACTAGTTCTTCGGCGAATTTCAGAATTTCTGATTCTACCCACCAAAGGAACTTCGAACATAGCGCGCTCCATAGCTCGCTGAGCGACTTTAAACTTGTGGATCAGTCCTGCCGTGAGAGCCTGCCACGTTTCGGCAACATACGTCATCACTGGTAGGATGCACTGATGATATAACTTGCTCTTCAAACTTTGCGGCAGTGGTGACGAGAACAGTTGACGTAGCTTCCCGAATGCAGCCCAACCCAGCCGAATTCTTCTGTCAACCTCTTTTTCAAAGTTGTTCTTGCCTGACTGGACCGTTTGTCTCAAATAAACGTAATGCTGCACAACTTCAAGAGTAACACCCTCTACGGTAACAGGTCTTGAAAACAGTCCAAATTGATTCCAAGTCCTACGCGCTGTGAGGCGACATTGAGGCTATCCATTATTCCTCTGAGTTCCTCCAGCAACTGTGCTGTATCAGAATGACTATATCGTCAGCAAAACGGAAGTGAAAGAGATATTTGCCGTTGACATAATTCCTTGCTTTTCCCAGTTCAGCGTCTTGAATATATCTTCCAACGCGTTGGTAAACAGTTTCGGGGATATCACACCCCCCTTTTTTATGTTAAGATCGGCAGACAGGCTGTGACGATCCACTTGATGGTAGGTGGCTATCGTCGCCTATAACACAAACAACGCCACAGCTGCTGCAAATGCGCTACCGACTACGGTAGGATAGGATAAGAGATTGGGTAGGAAAATGGGTTCTAGCATCCCTTACTCACTCACCGAAACACAATAGCACACATGCTGTTACTTTACGGTGGTCTTCTGTAAGGGGGTGATTACTGCCTCCAGACGGGCTGTTAAACTGACTGCGAAACGCCGTGGTCCTGCCACTACTTTCCAGATCCAGACTAGAGCCAAATTTGAAAAGTTAATTTTACAAAATTGACCCTGCCGGGAATCGAACCCGGGAAGCCTAGAACAGAGTGTTAAGGACCTCTGTTGAACTCCTCTTCGCAGTTGGATCGGTTTCGTCTCTTGGCCCTGTACTGAAAGTCAGACTACCTGAAAAGCTTCGCAAGTAGGATGCGAAGGACAGAAGACCGTGCTTGGTGGCGGGCCTTGGGAGAAGCCTACATCCAGCAGTAGAGAATCATAACCTGATGATGATTATGCTGATGATGAAGATATACTTATAATTTATTTCATTTTTTTAACTAGAAGTAGTTAGGAAAAACAATAACTAGGAAGCTAAGAGGATTGTTCTAGAAATACCTCCCCAAGGATCATTTACATGCGTCATGTGAAGAACTTTTCACATAAAATTCGTCTAGCAGCTGATCGTAAAGTGTGCCCGTTTGTGTGTGTCAAATTTCCAATAATCTTATTTTGGCGCGCATCAGACGCATCGATGATGGAAATATGGGCGCCATCTTGCGAACGACGCGCACGCGCGGCCGTTCACCTGAAACGCGATGATAGTTTTACGACAATGCTATATTTGCCACGATAAAAATAATAAAATCACTACCTTGACCAAAATAATAAATAGTAAATATCGGTCGACTCTTTCCTAGTAGTTAGATATAATTTAATATAATTTATTAATATACAATGAATATGTTATGTGCCACTTTTTTCCATTTTAATTCTTTTTGCTTGACTTCAGATAAAATAAGCTTTTGAATTTTTAGTTGGAAAGCGCGCGAGTAGGTCCTTTATTGAAGTAACCGGCTTGTGTTTCCGACTTGCCAAATGACCCTAGACTTGCTAAGACATATAATTTCATGCCTAAAGTTCATTAAACATTACCTATGCATTTTTTTTTTAATTTTTAAAATTTTAGTTGGTATCCCAAAACCATAACGTTTTTGGACACTACGGATTGCTTGCATGCAATTATGATTGAGTCCCATTTAGTTTGAATCTTAATGTTAATTTTTTTTTTTTTAATTTTTTTTTAAAGTAATGTCTTCTTCTTCTTCTTCTTCAAAAAATGGCGGAAGTAATGTCAAATTAATTAGAATTATTTCATTGACAGACATCTATTGTCATCTGGAACACTTCCCCTAGAATCCTGTTTGATAAACAGCATAATTATAATGTTTATATTATTTGTTTTGATTTATTGACTTTAATAAGTTATTATTTAATTTTGAATTTTTACGAGGATGCGTGTGTAGTTTGTGTAGGTAACCTAAAAAATCTACTTACTTTTTCATGCAAAAACTACCGAATAAACTTTATAGGTAATAATTTATAGTTCATACTTCAGTATAATACATATTCACTCTCTCTCATTCATTTGTATTCTTCTAAGTCATAGCATATCTGTAGCTTATCATAAGTTATCCCTAATTGTTAGTACCTAATCATAATAAGAGCTTAATTATAGCTAAAATGTATCAAATAACAATTGAAATTATTATAAAATATATCAAAACATTTTAAAAGCATCTCAACAACGCATATATGTAATTTTAAAGTATAAGCGTTTTATATTTGTGTCACATGTCTATGCGTTACTTAGAACGTTTCTATATATGTTTTGCCTTCAGACAGCTATTAACGCTTCCTATTATTGGTCATCTTTGACTTCAAAACTCATCAGTTATTGTATACTTCAGTACTTCAGAATACAATAAACTATAGGTACTTAGTATAAAGTAGGGTCCTTCTTTTAATCTGTCCGTCTCTCTGTGTTAATATGAGAAAGTTGTGAGCGGATTTTGTTCCTGATTGTAGGTGTCGATGGAATCTGAGGATGATTAACTGTATAATCACAGATATCTTCCATTCAAATATTATAAATGTGAAAGTAACTCTGTCTGTTACCTTTTCACGCCTAAACCGCTGAACCAATCATCATGAAATTTTGCATACACGTTGTCAGGGATGTAGGAAAGAAAATAGGTTACCTTTCATTCAATCATCTAATGGCTGGTAAAGCTATAACTGCAGGCGTTATTTTTTTATTTTATAACGCGGGCGACGCCGGAGGCACTAGTTAGTATTTAATAAATTTGCCGAGTTATTGCCGGTTTTGTCAAAGAAGGCCGGCGTTACCCTAGTACGAACGCAGCGAAGCAAAGCTTTTCTACTAAGTCCTCGCCTCAGACTCGCATTAATTTAAGGAAAAAAGAAATTAATTAAAGGAAAAGAAAAACAGGATTTCGTAATGTGTGATTTCTACTATTCTAAATTCTGTATAAATTTATCCTTAATTTTTTTATTATTTAGGTACCTACTCTTCTAGTTTTATTTTTATTGTATATATTCAAATTGTAAAAAATAATTCGTCACACGTTTGTCAGACAAGTTTTAAAAATCTTCGCATATATTATACGGAAATAGGAACCTGTTATGAAGACATCTACCTAATATCTATACCTACATATTATAAAACTATAGCTATTATCTAACTAATAGTGAAAACCGCATCAAAAACCGTTGCGTGGTTTAGGAGGTTATATATAGGTCAATTTATAGGTTACTGCTTCTCTCTATTTATTCGCTAACTTCTTTCAAACTACCGAACATATTTTGATACGGTTTTCACTAATAAAAAGGGGAATAAATTAGGAAGGTTTGTTCATATCATTTTTAGAAAAAAATTGCATCTGTGCGTAGATAGGAGCAGATCGTTAGTATCTTACGATAAAAAAAATGTCTATTCGTATTAACTCCCAAACACGAAATTTTCCTTATAATAATATAATATTATCTATACATTGTATCAATGTTAACTAGTTACGAATCGCCTTCGCATTATTATTATACCCAACTTTGTTCGTAATTATATCACGATAATCTTTCACTGCGACATGTCGCAGTGAGACAGTTAAAATTGAAAATAAAAGTCCAAAATGACAGACATTTCTTAATATTTTGTCTGTCTGTTGGTATGAAACGGTTAAACCCACATTTGGACTGTGCTTCCAAGATAGGTTACTAACTGGCTGTTTTAAGAGGAGGGTTTTTAGAGAATAATTATGATTTTTTTTTATTCCGGGTTGAATGAAAAATTATCTTTAGTATGACATTGCGAATGTCATGAAAGAGGATGAAGCAGTTTAATTTAACTTTCTCTACGAAAGCCCATTGGATGAGTGGTTAGGGTGCTTGCCTTAACGCTCAGTTCTAGGGTTCCCGCGGGTTCGATTCCGGGCAGGGTCAACTTTGAAAAAATGAACTGGCTCTGGTCTGGATTTGGAAAGTAGTGGCAGAGCACACTGCGTTTTCGCAGTCATTTAGGCAGCCCGTCTGGCGGCAGTAACCACCCCCTTACAGAAGACCACCGTGAAATAACAGCATGTGTGCTGTTGTATTTCGGTGAGCCCATTTCCGCCCTATTCACTCCTAATCCCTTATCCTTAATGCGCACTTGCAGCGGCTGTGGCATTGCTTGTGTTATAGGCGACGGTAGCCACCTACCATCAAGTGGACCGTCATCAGCTTGTCTGCCGATCTCAACATAAAAAAATCTATTGGAGGTATTTTTTTGACCTCGATTATATAAGACTGGCTCAGTACCTAAGCACCTGCTTTATTTAAACACCAGCTTGTGCTGCCGACTTCGTCCGCTTTGAAAAATAAAAAATATTACGCCTGACATTATACTTTTGCCAAGCGTTGGGTCTTTATTTTTAGATAGCTGGTGCCCTCTTAATTCCATTCTAACTATTGGTGAAAGATTTTATTTTAAATCGGATGAGTAGTTTCGAAGATCTACATCAGTCAAACATACAAAACGTCTTTTTAATATTAATAAGTATTAGATAGAAGCTATTACAAAACAATATACAGGAAAAAATATTACTGGCCAAAAAGAAATGGCAGCTATAGATTTTTTCGAACGAATAATTTTCGAACGAAGCCAGTCGAGAGCTCTTCCCGCGCTTTATTTACATTTATGGTGCGCTCCAGGCGACGACAGCGCTAACGACGCCATCTTCCTGCAGCGCGTTTGTCTGTCAACGGGCACTCGGTAACGCGGCCGCTCCGGATGCAACCACTACCATAAAAGTTTATTATAAACTTTGTGCCACTACTTTATTGAGACAATCTGGCTCACGCGCCTACTTCTAAACATTTTGTGAAACTGTTTACAGATTTTGTTATAGGAACTTCAGTCTTTTAAATTTTTGTGGTGTCAGGGCTCACAGTGATTTAACATTTCTTTCGGCAGACAGGCTGACGGTTCACTTCATGGTAGGTGGCTACCGTCGCCTATAACACAAGCAACGGCAAAGCTGCTGCAAGTGGGCTGCCGACTACAGTAGGATTAAGGATAAGGGACTAGGAGGAGATAGGGCAATGGGCTCTGGCATCCCTTACTCACTGAAACACAAAAGCACACGTGCTGTTATTTCCGGTAGTCTTCTGTAAGGGGATGGTTATTGCCGCCAGACGGGCTGCCCAAATGACTGCGAAAACGCAGTGTGCCCTGCCACTACTAAATTACATTAATGTGCTGTAAGGTTTCGGTGCGTGACCTAGATGTAATATTTTGCTAGAGCCCATTATTACCGTCTTATTTCTTATACTTATAAGGCGCAGTACAGTTACACCTCTGAGGTATTCAGGGCTCACTGGCACCCCATACAGAAGACCACAGTGCAATAAGATAAATGTGCTGTAAGGTTTCCGTGAATAACCTAGATGTAAGTAATATTTTGCCAGAGCCCATTATTACCATCTTAATAGGTATTTCCAATTCTTCTATATTTAGAGTTACTGCGCAGTACAGTTACACCCCCAGTTGCTCAGAGTAATAATAAGTACTTAATAATTAAGTACTAGTTATTACTCTGTTTATATGCAATCAAGCTGTCAGTTTGCTTGCTCTTTTTATTAAGAACTAGCCACGGGCGCGCGTTGTATTAGGATACTGCTTATGGGAGGGTCCATCTCTTTATAAAAATATTCAAAATTTGTGTCTTCAAAATGAGCAAGAACCGCAGCGGCGCAGGGAGCGAAAGTCCTAAAAGAAATAAAATAAATAATAACTATGTAAACGGTTAAAACGAAAAAGAGAAACATAATCCTGCCCATAATATTAACACACCATAAAATCTATCACACCACCTAAAGGCTGTAGACTGGTAACAGATAATATGAGATTTTAAGTGGGAATTGGTATAATATAGAGATAACATAGAGAGGGCATTGGGAAATTTTTCCCACAAAAATATTGATCCCGATCGCCATAATCAGGATGGTCCTTGCGTAGCTAATAAACCTTGTAAAGTTGGCGATGGACTGAGCGATTTTGTACCACGTGGTTCTAAATGTCACATTACGGATTCTTTCCTCTTGCCCAATCTATACAGTTGAAAATCTTGGCACAGGTGTAATTTTTTTTATACACAAAACTTCTGAGTCTATCGCTCTTTCCAATAGTGAAAACCGTATTAAAATCCGTTGAGCGATTTAGAAGCAGTTACCGGAGAATCAGACATTATTTTATAATAAGTAGGTAGGTAGGTATGTATGTATGCATAGTTACAGACAGATAGCGATATTGTTAGTGAATATTGAAATAAAGTGAATATCCTAAAAAAGAAATTTGGTAAAATAGAATCTTCTCATGTCTACATTAGTTATACCTATGTACATTATCTATGTGTCACGATCCCAAGAACGTTGTTTGTATGACCAAGCTAATCCCGATACATTTCCATTTCGTCTCGAACAATTCGTACAATGAATGTATCTTTTCACACATCTATTAACTGATCATTTTTCAGTTTTCTTTTTTTTAAATCCTTCCGAACATACGTGGGATGACTGTGAAGCTATCTTCAAAGCGCCGCCCAGTGGTTGTCTCTCTTTCGCTCTCGACTTGTTTATGAAGGTCGGAGCGAGAGAGCTAACCATCGATGCGATCACGCCCATGGCTGAAATAAGCTCTGCGCTGTTGCAACTTTGTATATTATTTTATTTGCTTGAAAAACTTTCTAACAACTTTAACGTTTTTCTGTTGAATTTATTTCATGAACGGTCAGTAGATTAGAATATAATAGGTATCGGCACAAAAAAAAAATAGTCTTAAATTTCAGTTAACTTGTCAACTCGACCGAAGGAATTTTGTCCTAATTTACAAAAATTGTAAGAAATTTAAGGTCCCTTTAAGCCATTTTTGAAAAGAATATTTATCATCTATTTATATATTAAGTCGGGGAAAAAGTCTTTTTGCATAAAGTAGTTTCAGTAAGAGTAGCACAAAGTTGGTTTTTTAAGCGTTTTCAATTCGGGAATTTTGATGTCAAAAATGCACCTCGCTCTGGTCGCCCTGTTACGAACAAAATGGACGCCATTTCTGGAAAAGTGGAGCAAGATCGGCATATCAGTAGTTACGACTAAGCTCAGGAACTGGGAATTGACCACAAAACGGTTTTGATCTATTTAAAAAAGCTGGGTACACAAAAAAAGCTCGATATTTGGGTACCACACGAGCTCACTGAGAGAAACCTTATGAATCGTGTACCTATTCATTTGCGTTTCTTTATTGAGACGTAATGAAAGCGAAAAGTTTTTGAAGAGATTGATAACGGTGATCAAAAGTGGATCATGTACAACAAGAACGTGCGAAATAGGTCGTGATCAAAGGTCGGTTAGGCTTCACAGACTGTGCCAAAACCCGGGTTAACTCGCAATGCTGTGTGTATGGTGGGATTAGAAGGGCATTGTTTATTATGAGCTTTTACTGCCGGGCAGAACCATCGATTCGGATCTCTACTGGCAACAATACGGTATTTGACTACAATGAAAATATGAAACAAATTGTTACTAGACTAACTGTAAATATTTTTTTAAACCAAATTAACTAACATAGTATTTAAAAATATGTTTTTTAAAATGTTAAGATCGGCAGACAGGCTGACCATCAAGATAGAGGTGGCTACCGTCGCCTATAACACAAGCAACGCCCATACGTACCTACAGCAAGTGCGCTGACGACTACACTAGGATTAAAGATAGCGGATTGGATAGAAAAATGGGCTCTGGCATGGCATCCCTTACTCACTCACCAAAACATAACAGCACACATAAGTACTTCACGGTGGTCTTCAATAAGGGGGTGGTTACTGCCGCCAGTCGGGCTGCCCAAATGACCCAAATTTGAAAAGTTAATTTTTCAAAGTTAACCCTGCCGGGAATCGAACCCAGGAATCCTAGAACAGAGCATTAAGGCAAGCACCCTAACCACTCAACCAACGGGCTGTTTGTACAATATTTGTGTGAAACTCTTACCATTTTTGCATAATTTGAAAAAAATAATATTTTTTCATACTTTCATAGCGCGGAATCGAAAAATCCTTTAAACCATCGATATTTTATATCTTTTAGAAACTTAAATTAGGTATATCAAAAATAGCCCTGAGGGACTCAAATTTTGATTTGTTAGTAAATTTTCCTGGCTGGACTATAACGAATATGAAAACCAAATGAATTCGATTTCTCACAAATGTGTGCATATTTGAAACACTAGAGTTAAAAACACATGTGCAATCAGAAAGATAGGTATGCAGAAAGATTGTTTATAAAATGCGAATACCTGGCAACCAAGCCGATTGTAGTCAGGTCTGGCGATTTGTTTATATTTACTATTGATTGACGATCTCTATAATGTTATGTGGATTTAGGTATTTATCAATCTACTATCTACTGCGGAGTATTTTTAAGATTTACATAAAACATTTAATTTATTCTTTATACCTACCAGTATTTAGGTATGTTAAGTAATCTTGTCTATAGGTATATAAAATATTGGTAGTAATTTAAAAAAAAAGATATTTAACAAAGAAAATTGTCGAAACACAACAATTGTTTGACCCCCAATGTAAGTATTTACGGGCTAAGGGTCGGCGCATACTGCCTGAGAGTCGAAACCCATCGAGCGTCAATCTAAAAGTCTACATGGCATATGAAATCCTATATCCACAATTTAGTTGTGCTATCGGATATTTGAATCATCTGTAGCAGTAATTATTTAGAATTTATTTTTATTTGTTTATGTTCATTATCTATCACCACCTGTTTTAGTTGCAATTTAGTAGTCACTTAGGTATAGGAATTTTTGTTTTTTATTAGATTCATCATTATCATCATCAGCCTGTGTCTCTCCAATGCTGGATGTAGGTCTCTCCCGAAGCTTTCCATCATGCATGATCTTCTGTCCTTCGTATCTAGCCGCTTCCTACGAAGCCTTTTAGGTCGTCTGTCTATCTCGCCGCAGGGCGTCCCAAGCTGCGCTTTCCGTTTCATGGCCTCCATTCGAGAACCCTTCTACCCCATCGGTGACCCCATGTGACTAGTCCATTGCCACTTCAATTTGCTACGTCGACAAACTTGGTTCTTCGACGAATTATTAGAATTTATTAGATTACCTAAGAAATACTTTAGTAAGATGTTACCATACATCATGTTCTATAAAATTTTCATTGTTACTTTTAAATAAACTATATATATACTCCTATAATTTGCAGACTTGGCACTGGGGTTGAAATTTTCAATCTAACTGCCAGGTCCGCAAATTTATTTTCGCTTTTCTCAGTAATATTACTAAAATAATACATAATTGTTCCTAAAGTAGCATATATTCTATTATTTCACAAAGAAGTAATATTGGATTTTCGCAAAATAACAATCATATCAGTTGCAAGTGAAGCTGTTACTTGTAACCATTCGACTAAGACCGATACTTAAGATAGTTAAGTAAGATTCTATAGGATTAATTCAATTATCTATGTTCTCTATACTGGATCATTTGAATATAAATGATTTTATTATGTAAAATTCGGGAGGTAAACTGAGCGTTCACTTGATGATATGTAGAACATGATCATATCTAGCAAAGGATAGCAAGGGAAAAGGAGAGGAAATGGCATCTCTTACGTACCTACTCAATTCACGATATTCTTTCTTCTGTAAGAGGGTGGTTACTTCCGTCAGAGAGTCTGCCTAATTTATAAGTGTGCCACTTCTAAAAATTTCTATAGAATCTCGAATTTCTAGAAAATTAAAATACTTATAACATCAAAGGCATCATGCACTGAGCATGAGTAAAATGCAGCGACTTAAAAATGAAACCCACATTATTAGATTAACTATTTTATATCTCCAACACCTAGTATTTCACACGTTATAAACATTTACCTATATACACTTCTCATCAAAAAAAATTGCAAAATCTCTGAAGTTTGCCTTTGCATGAGTTTTATGTTTATATTTTTTACATTAAGAAATAAATAAATAAAAAATGCCAGTTTGGATATTGGGATATTATAGGTTATCGTTTGACGAATATTAATATTTCAAATTAAAATTAAATTTCTTTTGCTATCGTGTTTTATTCAACAGGTAACCTTTAAGAAGAATTTGTAAAATGTTAAAAACAAAGACGTAAAAAAAATGTTTAAAAAAGTTTATTCAATATCTCGTATTTCTTCCCGGGCTCTAATGACTGCTTCCATGCAGTTCCTCATGGAGCGGATGAGTCACAACCTTGTGTTGTGGGATTCTTCTTGTTCATTCTTCTTGTATAGCAGTTTTAAGCTGGCCAAGCGTCTCCGGAGCAGGATCTCTCGCTCTGATTCGTCCCTTCAACTCATCCCATAGGTGTTATAGAGGGTTCCTATCCTGGCTTCTTTCTGGCCAGTCCATAACTGTAATACCGACTTCGCTGTGGTATTGCCTGCGGTATGATCCCTGGCATTGTCCTGCATAAAAATGAACTCTTCGCCAATAAAATGTGCGTAGGGTACCATATGAGGCTCCAGATAACCAAAATCAAAAAATCAAAATCAAAATATTTATTTATTAATTAGGTTTCTCCAAGAAACTCTTATTTACCAGTTAAATTTAAATTTACCAGGGTTTCGGAAAAAAGCCAAGATGATGATCCTGAGAAGAATCCCCGAAAGAAACTCAGGATTCTATTCTTTTTGTCATTTTTACAATATAAAAATTACAACAATAATTATAATCATACACTTAGGTAATACTTAAAGTAAATATCCTACAATACTTCGATGTAACGTGACCCATTTAATGACGATAAACGAGGACCAGATACAAAAGCAAGTTTGGTTTTTCCTTCGGCGCTTAGGTACCTAATGCCTCTCCAAACTGTCATGCAACACTGTGCAAAACGCTCTCCCTTTCTTTGATGCACCTTCTTTCTTCCATCGTTACCGTACAGCATGATCTTACTCTCGTCAGAAAAGAGAACTTTGCTCCATTGAAGGTATGCCCAATGCTCACGTGTAAAGCCAAGGCGCGCTCTTCGGTGGTCTACCGTCAATTTTGGACCATTAGTTGGTTTATGAGGTTTCAGGCCGCGCTCCTATCTTCTTCTTGCAACCAGTCTCCCGATAACGCTGATACACTCTATTGGCAGCCACAACACGCTGAATATGCCCTGAATGTTGACTAAGTATGTTGATTCTTTCATGTTTTCCACCGAAATCGTAAATTTCAATCGTAATTCGAAACGTAAAATTGACACAATCCAGTATTTTTCAAGGATGAACTTTAAATAATTATTAAAAGTTATAAAAATGTCTCTCGCTTTATAATTATAAATTTTTCAGTTACTAGCTGATCCCGCAACTTCGTACGCGTAGTGTGCGGTACAAAGCGTAACTTTTTTGTTTGTAATTCGATTGGAATGAAACAAATACTAAACGTTACGAGAAACTAGCCACAATACATCAGTGAAAATCGCATTCAAATCGGTTAAACCGTTTCTGAGATTAGCGTGCACAAACGTACAGACAAACAGACACAAACGTATAAAAACTCTAAGAAAAATTTTTTGACATCGGTAAGATACATGTGTAGTTTTGTGCAAGTGCAATGTGTAGTTTGTTTTATATATTTTTTTATTTATTTTTTGTAAATATGTAATGTACACACGATTCCTTTACGATTTTATTATAATATGTATAGACTAGCTGACTCGGCGAACTTCGTACCGCCTCAGAATTCAATCATCTTCATAATACTCCAATCATTGTTGCTTCGGAGCATACAACGTTGGCATGCAGACCCAACTTGGTAGGTTTAGGTTATGTAGGTATTAATGAAAAGAATATTACAGGTTTTGTTCCATCGAGCAGGTAAAGTGAAAGCAACAAACAGGGCAGTAAATAAATCCAAGTGATAAATAAAGTTGCGCCGGAGTGTTCGATTGGGCGGTGGGCGTATTCTGGGCGGTGCGCTCGCGTCGAAACGTCCCGACGACAGAAAGGTTTCTCTCGCGCCGCGGCCGCCCGTGCGCGCGCTTTGATTAACGCGCACAAAACTGATTTATTGTGTCCCGTTGAAAAAATAATCACCCCAAGGTGCCGCAAGGAGATGTGATGGAAGGCCAGGAGTGGCGAGCCGAGTGGCAACAGCCGCGACATTTGGACGGTACGTACCTATTAGCACTATATGTATAACGATACTGTACCTATACCTACCTAAACGTTTAAATTTCGCCATGCCTTTGAGGCATTAGTTAATGTTTGTGAATTCAAATATAGGCATTTATAGGCACTTATAGATTTAAAATCACCACACCAGAATACCTTTACAATTCCTTTTTTAAACAATTAAGAAAGAAAGAAAGCAATTTTCTTACAACATAAGATTATCTAATTTAAAAGTAATATGACTCATTTATTGATTAGGACTAGTGTTTTGTGATTTTTTAAAATTTACCTACCTAGGGATACTTATATTTCCTTGTAAGTTGTTATGTAGGTAAAAAAGGAAGACCTATTTAAAAAGAAAATAGAAAAGGCTCTTACTTTCGAAGAAGAAAATATAAAAAATATTAAAATATGTACAAATAGATATCATTTTTATGTTATAAATCTATGCCTACACAAATGTAGGTGCTTATAGCAAGTAAATAGTACCTAGGTATATATGTATAGTGTTGGTAGAATTGTTATTTTTAATATTTTTATTTAATTTAGTGATTTTTATTATTTTTTAGATTATTAAACGTAAATAATTAGATAATATAGGAAAGTGTTCTAAATTTGTGTATTTGTGATAATAAAAAAGTTAGGATAAATAGAAAATGAGGCACTGGGCACTGATGACATTGTTGCCAATATTTCAGATTTTCGTATGAATGTATACTATTATATAAGGTATAAGGTTTTTAAATTTTTGTATATGTTTTAATATTTAGGTAGGTATATAAAAAAACTTTTTTTTTGGAACATCAATTTGTTTTTTTATTTTATTTATCAGCGACCTAGAAATTAAAAAAGTTCAAAAAAGTCAAAAAGATTGGAAGAGTACTCTAGGGCTTTTAGGAATTGAATTGCCAAGCACTCGTGCGAACAATGTAGGTAACATTTAAATCGTGAAGTTGTACAACCCGATTGCTTCAGGACTTTTTCAGTTCTGGGTAGAACGGATTGTAGGACTCGCGTCTGAATGGCTGATGATAACCGCCTTCGTGGTTTTGAAAGGTTCGCACGCTTGCTTGACAATGGATATCCAATCACCCTCAGTATGCTCGTCGAACACCTACCAGATATCACGCCAGAAGTTCAGCATAACTTTTAGGTTATACATTAATTTATTATTACAAAATTGTAACAGTAGGTAGGTATTTCGAAGGGCACAAAGGCCTCGTCAAATTAAAAAAATACTTACCTCACCTACCCACAATATAAGTCAAAATATTTACCCACAAAATATAAATAGAAATAATTTTATTACAATTCCACTAATCCATTTATTGTATCTAAATGCATAACCGCCATGTAGGTAACCTATTCGTCTTTCGTCGCAAGACGATGAAGCAGCGTCGGACGAGCACTTACTTGTCGATGGACAAACGAAATGAATGAGTCATGAATGAACGCAAACGTATTCAATATTATAAACTTTTACGACGTAACCTACTTTGATTTTGAAAGTTATTCGCACATATTATTCGCATAGTAGTTTTAAAAAAGATGTGTTAACTGAAAATGCGAATTAAAAAAAATTTTTTTTAATATTTCACAGGAATATGAACTGTCAATAAGGTCTAAAAATATTTTGTTTTAGTTTTCTTTATGTTAAGATCGGCAGACAGGCTGACGGTCCACTTGATGGTAGGTGGCTACGGTCGTCTATAACAAGCAACGCCACACACTCAAGTGCGCTGCCGACTACAGTAGGATTAAGGATCCTTATCCTGGATAGGAAAATAGGCTGTAACATCCCTTACTCACTCACCGAAACACAACAGCACACGTATTGTTATTTCACGGTAGTTTTCTGTAAGGGGGTGCTTGCTTACTGTCGTCAGACGGGCTGTCCAAATGACTGCGAAACGCAGTGTGCCCTGCTACTACTTTCCAGATCCAGACCAGAGGCAAATTTAAAAAGTTGATTTTCAAAGTTGAACCTGCCGGGAATCGAACCCGGGGAACCCTAGAACAGAGCATTAAGGCAAGTTGAACAGAGCATTAACCACTCATCCAACGGGCTCGTCAAATATTCCTTGCTTGTTTGAATTGAAATTTCGAAATGTATCAATATTACCTCCCTATAATATTATCAAAATAATATATTAATCAAAAGGTTTATTTTACATTAATTTAAGACAAGGACTAACATCAAACCGAACTCAATTTTAACTAAAATGAGCGGAATCTAATAACCTATGAGTTAAAGTGCAATATTGCACAACAAATTTTTGTAGCTTCTCGGAGATAACCGAACAGAAGATATTGTGTAAAATATGAAAAAATAAATAAAAGTAGCGATTAAAACGTTAGTACAAAACTTAAGTTAATTAATAATTTTAAAAAATAGTGCTGTTGTCCCTGAAAATTTTCATTTTCGCTGACAGTGACGAGAAAGCTTTTTTGGGCAGTAACTTACTATTTTTTTTTCTCAGAAAATATAATTTTTTGTATAAATCTGCCCGATTAAAACTTTTTTTAAATATAGTCTATCATGCTCTGTATTTTTATCTAAGTTTTAATTTCACTCTAACAAGTCAAAGTAGGCGACGAAAATAACGCTGCCGAGGACAATTATTTTTATTCCGTTTTAGGTGTAATTCCTACACTCATGTATACAAAAATAAAATAATAATAATAAAATTCTTATTATTACTTTACCTATTATAGTATCATAGACTCGCACGCGACCCGCGGCTTCGCATGGAGTTGAAATTTTCAAAAATCTTTTCTAGCCGATATACCTACCTCTTAAAATTCAGCATACTGAATTCAGCAATTTCAGCATACTGGACCTACGAAGTCATCTCTCGAGAACAATACTTTTTTCTGGATAAAAGGTACCCTATGTCCTTTTCTGGAACTCTGACAACATGTATGCAAAATATAGATATACCTACTGCTACGTTATTTTGTAAAAACATCCAGTATTTTTTATTCTGGAATTAAATTATGTCTACATTATTGTCTGGAGGCTATTACCATACATATAACTGATAACTCTTGTAGAGATTTATTTTTGAAATTGCGATCGGTGAACAAATAACATAATTTTAAATTACCTATTATATATGATCAACTTATAGGTAGATTTTAACTTTTTTAATTGTCTCTCTTAAATACTTTGTATTACTTAAATATTTGGACCATGGTGGCATTGTACGTCAAGTGGGCGAAATTTTTTCCACCGTTCGCTCGTTGGTTCCACTAATTACTACAAAAAATCATTTGTCGCCCACCCCTGTGGGCTCATTAATATTATGTTGACATTTTCGTTACGAATTCATACTACGTGGGCGGGTATTCAACATTTCACTTTAAAACCTCTAAATATATAGATTTTGTTAAACAAAATATTTATAAACATTTAAACTACCTACGAATATTTTCTTCCATTAGATTTAGTTGTACCTATTAAAGATGCATTGCAGAACACAGAGCATTGTCAATTTATAGACGATTGCTATACTAGCATCTGTATCGGATGGGAAAAAGAAGCGCATCTATTGTAAGCAGGTTGCGGAGGAGCTACATCAGAGACAGAATGATCGCGGCGGTTTTGGCCGATTCACAGAATTTTGCTTGTAAAGGTCGATGAGTTGCCTGGTTGATACTGTATACCTACATACTTATATTATTATAGATTTTCTTTTTATTTGATTTAATTTACTAGAACGTATATATACATATAATAAAATGTCTGTACATTAAAGATTTTTTCAAAAAACTATTTATACACGTTGTACATATACTACCGAGGTAAAAATTGTTTTTAGAAATTTTGTCTGTTTGTCTGTGCGTTTGTGCACGCTAATCTCAGAAACGACTTAACCGATTTGAATGTGGTTTCCACTGATGTATTGTAGCAAGCTTCCGGTAATATTTAGTGTATATTTAGTGTAGGTATACTACGCGTACGAAGTCGCGGGCATATGCAGCTAGTGGACTAATGTCTGAAAATAAATGATTAATTATTTGTATATAATTAATATTTTAAAATAATAGATCCAATAAACAATTGGTCCTAAGTAGGTAGGTATATCTCACAATGAAACGGCAAGCAAGTGTGCAAAGGCATATGTTTTTATTTTATATTCAACAAGGTCTTTTCGAAACATCTAACATTTCTCATTTCTCTACTACTGTGTTATATATTTGCATAAACTTTTCGGGTAAAATTCTCTAAATGGTAGCGAAAACCGCATTAATACCTAAGTCATTCTTAATTACAATTCTTAATTAACAAGTAATTTAGAAGAATGACTTTTATGTTAAGATCCGCAGACAGGCTGACGGCCCATTTGATGGTAGGTGGCTACCATCGCCTATAACACGAGAAACGTTACAGGTGCTGCAAGTGCGCTGGCGATTACAGTAGGATTAAGGATAAGGAATTAGGAGGTGATAGGGAAATGGGCTCTGGCATCCCTTACTCACTCACCGAAACACAACAGCACACGTGCTGTTACTGCTGCCAAAATGACTGCGAAACGCAGTGTGCTCTGCCACTATTTATTTAAAGAACTTAACGAATTTATCAAACCTAAAAATACAAATAAATATATTTTTTATTTATATTTCTCTTTAATTTTTTATAAAATACACTTTTTGTATTTTATAAAACATATTATCTAGGTAAGTAGTTTAAGGGCTTCACTTAGTTAAATGACATTTACATTAGAACTCGCTGGCGGCGGAAACAATTGGACAAGCGGAGCGGAGACAGCCTAGAAATTGTGTGTTTTGTTTTTACCATTAGAACAATACAAAAAAAAAATATTTATACAATTTTTTAAACTGACATTAACTTATTAATAGGTGCAGGATTCATATGCGCACAATAAGCCGTTTTCGAGAGAATTTTCAATAAAAGTGAAATTCTTCTTGTGTTCTAACTTTTTTTGTGGGGTTTCTATTACTTTAACGAAAATTCTAATTAAACAATGGATATTTTTAGTATTTAGCGTTTGTCTCCACCTTAAAAAAAATTGTGTTCAAAAAAATGAGAGTAGGTACCTAAGTATGCCAAGCGAATTTGTTTGCGTTTTTTCTTTTTAAACTTAATTGGCTTGCGAGGAATAGCGGCTCATGGTTGCACTCGTCTGAAAATTCAGACACGACTCTAAAAGGTTTTTAAAACAAACTAAAAGTAATATATATGTTGAACAGATGATTCAGATGATGAGTTGAGAGAGTTAACAGATGTGTGCACCTAGGTGAGGAAGGGCAGATTGCGAAAAGGTAAAAAATACCAGCACGTCTACATAACGGAAGATTTATGGGTTCTCAATGGGAACCTCGAGAGTCAAGGGTTCGTGGAATTTCGATAATCTTGTCTGCCTTAATCTTTATGACGCGATAGTTAAAACAAATGAATGTTACGGTTATTTGTGAGTTCATAAAGTAAATTTAGTCTCAAAATAGCATTTTCGTCTCGATTACATCACAATCGGTTCAATAGGGGATCGGACAGTAATCAGATTAAAATCTAAAATCTACTTAGAAAGAAACTATATAATTTTTTACGATTATTTATCGAATAATAATTTAATATAATTCATTTAAATATTTTTAAATGAAGAAATAAAATTTTATTATTTACAATATTTTTAATCTATACTGAAACACCAATCACAGTGCGTGACGTCATTAGTTGGCAATCATTGTCTTATGCCAATGCAGTTGTTTTGTTATGATATGACCACAAATGACGTTACGCGCTCTCAGATGAACTATTGTGGCGTTTTGGCGGCAATTTCAAACAAACAATATTAAAACATGATTTTGAGTACCTAAAAGGTTATAAATAAATAAAATAGTATTTTTTATGGAAATAAATATCCATGAAGATTAATTTAAAACACTTTCCGAAAATTTGTCCGATCCCCTATTGTTTAGCTACGAAAGCGTAACAAAGTTAGGTACTTTCGTATTAGTCCATATATTCGTATAGCCAGATGGATTCAATAGACTGATATCTATATATGTATCTAATCTATCTACACATATTATAAAACTAGCTGATCCCGCAACTTCGTATGTGTGGTATTCGGTATAGCGTATAAATTTTTTGTTTGCAGCCAGCTTGCGTCTTTTAAATAAAAAAAAAACGGGAAAAGTGCGAGTTGAACTCGCGTGATGAGGGTTCCGTACGATGTTACCTATCCGCACAATACTGAGTGATTTACCATGTTATTTTAATCTCATGGACTTCTGGTTTTCCTATAATCTATAAGTAGTAAACTAACTTTTGTATTTTTTTTTCAAAATTTTAGGTTTAGTAGTTTAGGAGATAAGGAGGACACACGAGTGATCCTATAAGCGTTCCGTTTTTTATTCGGACGTACGGAACCCTATAAAACAAACAAAAAAAAAACGAGACAAATAGGCTAGTTTGTTGCTTTGTGAAATTGAAATGATTGTGCTATTTATTATGTGAGAATCTTTATTGGGTCACCAGACGGAATGTCTGCTTTACAAAGATGGAAGATTGTTTGTGGCCTCCAATATACGGAGACGTAAATAATGCGTGAATCTAAAAGAACGTTTAAAAGACTGGGCTACGATAGAATATTAAAGAGTGGTCTTCTGTAAGGGGCGTGTTTATTACCGGCGGAGGAGTTGTCTACTTTTTGAAGAAATCTAGTCTAGTGGCAATCACAAAACTCAATGTAACCATTCAAGTAGATAAGTAAAGTATCATCAAGGACCATTGTTTATATTTTTTTTCATACAAACGTCCTATGTCTAGCCTTCTCCACA